>JALPQD010000039.1:6414282-7614282 GCA_023101885.1 Typhlomys cinereus
CCACACTGGGAGCCCGCTGGGCAAGAGGTTCCTCAAGAGAGCCAGTTGCTCTCGAGTTCTGTGAACCGGCCCTGTCTGCCAGAGGCAGGCAGGCTGGGGAAAATCAGAAAAGAAGAAGAAAAAGGCCCAAGGGAGGACGAGGGTAGAAAGCCACACCCAAGGCCCCCTGGGTGTTTCTGCTCCTCCAGCGCAGATACACGGACCTCCTGGCCACTGTGTATGGATGAAAGCGATGCAGCAGGGAATGTGGGTGGTCCACAGCTAGTCACTGTGTTCCAGAGGCCGACCAAGTGCTGGTTTGACTGCTCCCCGCTGCTGTGAAGGGCAGAGTGGGGACCGCCTGCCTTGGAGGGAGCGCGGGAGTCCTCTGCGGCAAGTGGGCTCAGGTCTGCTGGTGGGTTGCCTGGGCACCCAGTGCTTGCAGGCAGTGAGGGCTTGGGGCAAGGGAGCAATACGGATGCCCTGTGGTTTCCAGAGCCGGGGCAGGGCGGGCATGTTTGGCAGGAGGGACAGCAGAGTCACCCCTGAGCTCGACCATCCCTGGTTGGGCCTCAACAGCCTGGGCCTGAGGGAGACTGAGGCAGCCTCCGTAGCAGCGCGGCCGCAGGTAGGCCCGGCCAGAGGCAGAAGGCCGTGGGAACCCCATTCTGCCAGCGTCCTCTGGCTCCGAGCCATGGAAACCACTCACTCTCCAGCCCCAGATGATCCGCAGCTTCAAGCACCGAGGCTTCTGGGAGGCCCAGGGGGACAAGTCTAAACCCCCAAACCCCATCAGCCGTGCCTGGGAGCCCAGAGGAGCTCTGGTGGGGGGGCGGAGCAGGGCCTGGGAGGCCCAAGGGCTGAGCTCACGGAAGGGACCAGACACATCACAGGGTTAGAGGCAGCGAGGCAGCCGGGGCAGGAGGAGGGGGAAGGCCAGGAAGCTGCGAAGACCAGGAGATTGCTTTTGTTTTTGTACAGAAATCATACACACAAAAGTTCACACTCCTAACCAAAAAAAAATAATAATATATAGATAAATATATAATATATATATCTCACTAACGTTAAGGAAAAGCGTCAGTTGTGCAAAAGTCCCCTCTGTCTCTTCATCCAGGGCGGCTCTGGAGGGCCTCCCCGGGCCTCGACGCTTCCTCCCGACCTGTGGTCCAAGCGGTGGCAGCTGTGGGCCCTATCTGGACGTGTCCATATTCTCCTCTCTGAAGTTACTGCATGCTCAGTCACCTTGCTAGAACAACAGGGAAGAAAGCACTGGAGGTGGGCAGGTGGGCGGCGGCTCAGTGTTGTTGGTGGCTCCCAGAATGCTGTGCCAGTGGCGGTGGAGCCCGAACGCATGACATCTGGTCGTACGCTGCCCGTGCCAGTCCCTGCCACCTCCCAGGCTCCCAAGACCCCAGCTTGGCAGATCTTACTCTCTGGCCTTACGGTCTGGAACCGTACCCGTTGGTGCTGTGTGCCATCCTGGACCCTGTGCCCTTCCCTGGTGAGTGTGAATTCTCTGGGTTGGGGGGTTCACTGAAGCTTCCTTCCAAAGGCCTTTTCAGAAGGAAAGGCCCGCAGTGGGCCAGGCCGAAATGCCTTCCATGCCCATCCCCTCCAGGCCGTTCCGCCCAGCTCAGGCCTAGGAGAAGGCTCAAAGGTACTGGGGCACTCACTGGTCAGTTCTGCCTAGCACGTCAAGTCTCCCGGTTTATCATGAACAGATCTCACCTACTGGAAAAGAAAATGTGTGGAGTGGGCCTGCTTATCTCTGACACTCTTTCCCGGTGACTCTGTGAGGACGACCCAGCCCTCTATCCCCACCTCAGACTGCTCTGTCTGACCCTCCTAGGCAGAGCTGCCGTCCAGTCACGGTGTGGGGGACCAGCCCCACTTCGCTGTGTTCACGGGACAGTGGCCATGGGGCGAGCACATGACCCTCCGCCAGCTGCTGAAGGATCCCGGAGAAAGGAAGGCATCACTACAAGGAGGGTCACTGCTAAAGGAGGGTCACTGCTAAAGGAGGGTCACTGCTAAAGGAGGGTCACTGGTAAAGGAGGGCATCAGCTAAAGGAGGCATCACTGCTAAAGGAGGGTCACTGCTAAAGGAGGGTCACTGCTAAAGGAGGGTCACTGCTAAAGGAGGGCATCACTACTCAGCTGACATGTGACCTGTGTGTCCTGGGCACGACTGGTGGAGAATCAGCTGTTTAGACTCGACAATGGAACCCACATGAAACTGAGGGAAGGATGAGGACCCTGGTGTGTGGTGTGTATGTGGTGTGTGGAGATGAGACCCTGGGTGTGTGTGTGTGTTTAGTGTGTGTGTGATGTGCGTGTGTGTGTGTGTGGTGTGTATGTGTGTGTGTGTAAGAGTCGCAGAGAAACCAGTGCTCTGTCCCAAGCAGACTCTAGTGGTACCTTACCACACTGAATACCCTTTTGTTGAATGTCTTGCGGGGGTGGGGGGGAGGAAATTTCTGACCTGCTGTGCAAATGCCAGCAAGAGAGGAAGTGGGGAAGTGGGAGGGGGTGCTGAGCTTACACTAGAGAGCAACAGCGTGGACACCATCCCCTAGTTTCTGGCCTTTACACTGGAATTCAAAGACCTCAGCTAGGCAGTGCACGTCGTCTACCCCACACTCAACCTACCCTGGGGGCGGGAGAGATGGCCTCACGAGCAGAAGGACCTGATTTTGGATGACGGGTCCCACATAAAATGCCAGAAGGATATGGCAGCAGCCTGCACTTCCAAGAAGTGGAAGGTGGAGCCTGGGAATCCCAGAGCGAAGCAAATAGGAGGAGAAGAAACCAGGATGGATTCCAAAGTCACCCTTGGGCTTCCACAGATGTACACAGTGCCCTCTGATGCACACACACACCAACCACACACACAAACACACACACAAAAACACACACAATAAAAAGAGAAGCCCCGGGGAACTTTGACCAGACTCACGGCTTATCTCTTACCCGGGCCATTTCCTTGGTCTCCTGCCGGGCGGTGGCCATCTTGATCATATCCCCAGAAGGGGCATCCCGCCTTCTTTGATCAGCAGGGCAGTACTTGTCAGCTGTGAGGTAGGAACAGGGGGCTTTAGCCGGCCAGCGCCCCGACGCCTACCCTCTGCTTTCAGGACTGCCCTGCGGGGCAGTTTGGGGGGAAGGATGCGTCCAGGAGCAGGGATGAGCCACGTGGGGGAGGAGACAGCCACTTCCCCACGGGACCTTCAAGGCCCTCGCTCCCCCCCCCAGGACCCCCTCCTGGCCTGGGGTCGCAACAGGCTGCTGGGGTTGGGGGGCAAGAGGTTTTCAAGGCTGTTCCTTGGCACAGTTGGGCAGCGGCAGGGCCAGAGTTATGTGGGTTTCCCACCAATGCCCAGCACATGAGATCCACAAAGGCTCCCTGTGTGCCCTCTTGGGTACCAGCGCCTGGTGGGCACACTGTTCAGCTGGGTGAGGGTCTAGGCCAAGGGCAGGCAGACACTCACGGTAGACGGACACGAGGTTGTACAGGGCCCAGGTGGCCCAGTGCTGACTGACCGGAGAGATGCCCTGCGGCAGAAGGCGGAGGATGGGCTCAAAGGACCTGCGGGGGGAGAAATCGGTGCAGATCTGAGGTCTCTCCTCTCGGTCTCACCCTTTGAACCTGTCTGCCCTGGGCTTGAGAGGCGTCAGGAGGGAGGGACAGCAACTCCTCACACTCCACTGCAGGGTGCCTCATCGTGGGGGGAAGAAAGTTGAGGGCCCCAACTGAGAGCACCAGCCAGCCTGGTAGTGCGGAGGGGAGCCCCGGGAGCCTCCTATGGTGACCACATTTGGGCTGCATGGAGCATCAGATACCAAAGCCTCCTAAGAGCCTGCGGCTCAGCTTCCTGCCTCCCAGGAGGCGGGTCCTAGGGCACATGCTGGGACGTCCGCCCATGACAGGCCAGGGCAGCATGGTGAAGACGTGGACTCAGTCACAGGGAGGCTGAGGGTGATGAGTCTGGTGACCGAAGTCCTGTCACGGTAGCAAAGAAGAGGGGCAGCCTGAAGTCAAAGAACTGAACCTGGGCAGAGGAGGAGGGGCACTTCAGCGACAGTGCCCTTGCCAGGGGGCATGACCGTGGGCAATTGCGGCTCTGCTTCCTCTCGCTGTGTGAATATTTTTTACTCCCATAAGCAAGCATGTGCCAGGCAATTACAAAGTGGACCTTGGGCACACGGGTCCCTGGTTCTCCGTGCTCCTCTGTGCGTGATTCCGCCTCCGGAGAGAAGGCGAGAGTCTGGAGAACAGGAGCAGGGCGGAGCGTGCCGGCCACACCACGGGGAGGAGCACCCGCCGCTCCCCACCTGTAGTTGATGTTCCTCCGGGAGTTGATGTCCCAGCTCTGGATGGCCGCCCACATGCGCTCCTCCACCTCGGCCCTCTGGGGTTCACAGACACCCCAGGCCTCAGGCCCGTCGAACATGATGTGGGAGAGGACGCCGCAGGCGTTGTAGGAAACCTCGATGCCATCGGCCTTGCTCTCCAGCAGGTTGCTGCAGGAAGAAAGGAAAGTCCCCTGCGCGCTGATGGATACGCTGGCACGTCACGGTGCCCCTGCTCAGCCTCCTGAGCGCTTGCACCGGCACATGCACTCCCACGCTTGGCTGCTTATTTACTCTTCCATGGATATGAGTATGGCGTGTGTGCATGTATGTGTGTTTGCATGTGAGTGGGTGTACCTGTGGGGGGGTTACAGGTACCCAAGTGCACTCCAGTGGGTATCTGTGGAGGCCGAGGGTGATATCAGAGTCATCCTTGATCCCTCTTCCATGTCACTGTTATGAGCCTGGCCTCTAAGTAAACTTCCAGGTGCCCCTAAGGACAGTCTGGATAGTCAGCTTGCTCTGGGATTCTCAGGCTCTGCCTTTGAGGGTTGGAATTACATCTTTACGTGCAACCCGGGGATCTGCACTCGGGTCCTGTTGCTTGGATGCGAGGGCTCCCCCACTTGTCCCCCAGCTTTTATCTGTTTTGTACGACAGGATCTCACGGAGCGCAGGCTGTCCTCATTCACCATGTGTCAGGCTGGCCCCAGCATCCGATCCTCGGCCTTCACTTGCCAAGGGCTGGGTGACAGATGTGCGCCTCTGTCCAGCTACCTGTCTACTCAGACCCCTAAGGAGGATCTGGGTCACTTGGCAACACTACTTGCAAGGCTCATGTACCCACGTTGGAGCCCCGAGAAAACACGCGACACAGGACAGCGACACTCAGACTCGAGGCCGCTGTGGCCGCCGAGCACGCCAGCCCGGGCCAGGACACCCACCTGAAGACGCTGATGAACTGGGAGGTCATCAGCTGAGGCCGCAGCTCCTTCACCTCTGCCACGTTTCCCAGGAGTCCCAGCATGTTGCGATGCAGCTCCTGCTTCTCCGGGAACTCCTGGCAACATGAGAGACACGGGGCCACTTAATTCACACGTGATAGGCTGTGGACTGACCGCTTTGTGGAGACCTGTCTGACCCGGTCAACTGGATCAAGGTGGTGTACCATGGTCCATCCCTTCTTTCCAGCCTCCCACAGGGGGCGAAATGGGTTCCCTGCACATGACAGAGGCTGACTTGGGCACAAATGGGGTTTCTTTACCACAGCTCAGAAGAGTAGCTCTTGGGGAGTCCCTCAGAGATGAAGCAAGAAACAGTTTTCTAGAACAGGCCCATCAGGTGAATTCTGTCCACTTCCATGGGTAGTCTGAGAGCACAGACTTGGGGGGTCTTTTGGTGGCTGGGACCTCAAGGGGGCGTGTCTAAGGGAAGTCTGTGGTACTTCTGTTGTGACCACCCTCTGGGCGGCTCTGGGCCATCCATCGGCCTGTCACCCACAGGGAGCCCTGCAAGGTACTGAGGCCCTGGCCAGTGGGGGCAGAGCCCCCCAGTGGCTGCAGGTGGGGTGTCAGGTGGTGAGGAGGGGTGGCCCGTGGGGTCCAGTGGTGTATGTGGGGATGCGCTACCTTCAGGCAGTCCAGGAAGAGCTTCATGCCATTGAAGTTGAGGAACATCTCACAGTTGTCCGGAGTCTCGTCTGTGATGTTCCACAGGGCGCTCCAGGAGAACTCCATGACCTGGTCGCACTGCAGGGGAGGCACGGCTCAGCCACACCAGGCCACCGGAGGCCACCAGGCCACCAAAGGCAAGCCCCTGGGGCTGGGGAGAGGGCAGGGCCGTGTGGTTCCGCTTTTTTTTTTTTTTAATTTTTATTATTATTATTATTTATTCAACTGTGCGCATGTGTGTGTGTATGTGCGCGCGCGGGCGTGTGTGTGTGTGTGTGTGTGTGTGTGTGTGTGTGTGTGTGCGTGTGCGTGTAGAACCATGGACGAATTCGGTGAACCACCATGGACGCCTCCACCTCCTTCTGCCCCGGGATTCACAGGCTCCGCCCTACCAGGACCAGAAGCACAGGCCGCCCCTGCTTCCGCCTGGCGTCTATAGGTGGGGTCTAGGATCCGAACTCAGGACCTTCCGCCTGCAAGGCAGAGGCTTAACCCCTGAGCCACCTCTCCAGCCCCCGGTGGTTCCGCTTACCGTCTTGTCCAGCAGCTTTTTCTGAATCAGTTTCAGCATGGTCTGTGGGCAGAGGAGAGAGACGCTGGAGGGCCAGGGCTGGCCATGGCCCAGGAGCCCAGGGAGGCCACGCCCAGGCACTCAAGGACCCGTGGCACTGGGCTCAGGGAGGCTGGGGTGCTGCGCCAGCCTGGCCAACATCGCCTGTGTGTGACTGGCACAGCTCTCCCCTGTGGGCTGCGCTTCCCCAGTGATGGGGGGGCGGCAATGGAATGCTCCTTGATTTCTCCCTCCCCCCCCCTCTCTTCTTCCTCCTTCCCTCCCTCCCTCCCTCCCCCCTCCTTCCTTCCACTGGCAGTATTTAACTGTCCTTTGTGTAGTAGGCCAGGCTGCATTGAAGCATGGTAACAAAAGGGAAGGTCCCAAGCCTCTCTTTCCCACTGAATCTGCCACATGGAGGCTGAGTGGAAAGGTTGGAGACATGGATGAGACCTACAGGGTCCTAAGCAACAGTTAGCATTTGGAAACTCCCCAGGGCAAGGGCGTGGACCAGTGATAAGAGCACCTGCAAGGCCCTGGGTGCAATCCTTTCCGCACCTTCCCCTTGTGCTATAGGAAGGGTGTGCTTCCTTTACCGAATCTAAAGCCTTCCTGCTTTGGCGCCTCCTCCCCTCTACACGCACACACTCCTAGATGTGCACGCCACCGACAAGGGCTTGCCACACGTACCACGACGAAGCCCATCTTGCCCACGGCCTCCTTGTGGTCGTTGTCCACCTGGCAGACCAGGGCGTTGCACAGGTGCACAGCGATGCGCTGGATGGACTCGTCCTGCCGCGTGGGGTTGAGGATGCTGAGCAGCAGCTCGTTGACGCGGCGGTACTGGAACTCCAGCTCCTCCGGGATGCTGAAGTTGCAGAGCGTCAGGCAGCAGTTCCGCTGCACCTGGCCAGCCGGGAGACAGGCAGAGCACGTTCAGGGCCAGACTCAGGAGCTTGGTCGCGCGACCCTGGGGGCTGCGGGACCCCTGGGGGCTGCGGGACCCCTGGGGGACAGCCAGGTAGGGAGTCCTGTGGCCCTGGAAGAGAAGGCTGCAAGGCCTTTGGTTGGTCGGTGGTCTCCTTTGTCTCCTACAGCCTGGGCAGGCCTTGGACGCCCGTCCTCCTGCCTCTCCTGCCGAGTGCTGAGCCGACAGCTGCTGGATCACAAGGTGGCCGCGTCTTCCTGTCACCCCGTAGCTCAGGCTGTTTCTGAGTGGGTGTGCGACCTTACCCGCCAACACTGTCCACACTTCTCTCTGCCAGTCTGCACCCTTACACACTCTGAGTTTTCCTTGTCCTTAAAGTCATCCATTAATCAAGTAGTTGAGAGCATATTGCCCTTAACTTTGGTGTGTGCACATCTGCCTGCTTTTTTGCAGTGCTGGGAATCAAACCCAGGACTTTGTGTCTTGAACATGCTAGGCAAGTGCTCTACCATTGAGCACCTCAGTTCCAGGTATTTTTTTTTTTTTATTCAATGGTGTGTGTATGCGTGTGTGCACGTGTGCACGTGTGTGTGTGTGTGTGTGTGTTTGTGCAGAACCACGGACGAACTCGGGAACCACCATGGACCGCCTCCACCTCCTCGTTTACTCTGCCCCAGAATTCACAGGCTCCGCCCTACCAGGACCAGAAGCACAGGCCGCTCCACTTCCACCAAGCGTCTATACATGGGGTCTAGAATCCGAACTCAGGACCTTCCGCCTGCAAGGCAGAGGCTTAACCCCTGAGCTACCTCTCCAGCCCCAGTTCCAGGTATTTTAATCTGAGAAACAGTTGAAGTTATAAAAAGTAATCTTGTAACAAATTCATACAATGCTACCAGAGCAGGAACTTCAAGTCTTCTAGTTTGTTTGTTTTTAGACA
Organism: Typhlomys cinereus; assembly: GCA_023101885.1. Taxonomy (NCBI): domain Eukaryota; kingdom Metazoa; phylum Chordata; class Mammalia; order Rodentia; family Platacanthomyidae; genus Typhlomys; species Typhlomys cinereus. Next base: position 6,422,703 of record JALPQD010000039.1, read on the forward strand.
GGTTTCTCTCTACAGCCCAGGTTGGCCTTGAACTCATTGTTTAGCCCAGGGTGACCTGGAATTTACAATTCTCACCTCAGCTTCCTTTTTTTAAAAAAATATTTTAGAGGTGGAAAGAGGGAGGAAGAAAGGAGGGAGGAGGAGGAGGGGGAGGATGTGCTGCAGCACAGGAGGAGGAGGAGGAGGAGGGAGGATGTGCTGCAGCACAGGAGGGAGGAGGAGGAGTAGGGAGTAGGGTGTGCTGTCCCGTGGGAAGTGGCTGTCTCCTCCCCCATGTGGCTCATCCCTGCTCCTGGACGCATCCTTCCCCCCAAACTGCCCCGCAGGGCAGTCCTGAAAGCAGAGGGTAGGCGTCGGGGCGCTGGCCGGCTAAAGCCCCCTGTTCCTACCTCACAGCTGACAAGTACTGCCCCCTGCTGATCAAAGAAGGCGGGATGCCCCTTCTGAGGGATATGATCAAGATGGCCACCGCCCGGCAGGAGACCAAGGAAATGGCCCGGTAAGAGATAAGCCGTGAGGTCTGGTCAAAGTTCCCCGGGGGCTTCTCTTTTTATTTGTGTGTGTGTTGTGTGTGTGTGTGTGTGTGTGTGTGTGTGTGTGTGTGTGTGCATCAGAGGGCACTGTGTACATCTGTGGAAGCCCAAGGGTGACTTTGGGAATCATCCTGGGTTGCTTCTCCCTCCTATTTGCTTCGCTCTGGGATTTCCCAGGCTCCACCTTCCACTTCTTGGAAGTGCAGGCTGCTGCCATATCCTTCTGGCATTTTTATGTGGGACCCGTCATCCAAAATCAGGTCCTTCTGCTCGTGAGGCCATCTCTCCAGCCCCCAGGGGCTAGGTTGAGTGTGGGGTAGACGACGTGCAGCTGCCTAGCTGAGGTCTTTGAATTCCAGTGTAAAGGCCAGAAACTAGGGGATGGTGTCCACGCTGTTGCTCTCTAGTGTAAGCTCAGCACCCCCTCCCACTTCCCCACTTCCTCTCTATTGCTGGCATTTGCACAGCAGGTCAGAAATTTCCTCCCCCCCACCCCCCGCAAGACATTCCAACAAAAGGGTATTCAGTGTGGTAAGGTACAACTAGAGTCTGCTTGGGACAGAGCACTGGTTTCTCTGCGACTCTTAACACACACACACACATACACACACACACACACACACGCACATACACACACTAACACACACACACACACCAGGGTCCTCATCTCACACACACACATACACACACACACACATACCAGGGTCCTCATCCTTCCCTCAGTTTCAGTGTGGGTTCCATTGTCGAGTCTAAACAGCTGATTCTCCACCAGTCGTGCCCAGGACACACAGGTCACATGTCAGCTGAGTAGTGATGCCCTCCTTTAGCAGTGACCCTCCTTTAGCAGTGACCCTCCTTTAGCAGTGACCCTCCTTTAGCAGTGATGCCCTCCTTTAGCAGTGATGCCCTCCTTTACCAGTGACCCTCCTTTAGCAGTGACCCTCCTTTAGCAGTGACCCTCCTTTAGCAGTGACCCTCCTTTAGTAGTGATGCCTTCCTTTCTCCGGGATCCTTCAGCAGCTGGCGGAGGGTCATGTGCTCGCCCCATGGCCACTGTCCCGTGAACACAGCGAAGTGGGGCTGGCTCCCCACACCGTGACTGGACGGCAGCTCTGCCTAGGAGGGTCAGACAGAGCAGTCTGAGGTGGGGATAGAGGGCTGGGTCGTCCTCACAAGAGTCACCGGGAAAGAGTGTCAGAGATAAGCAGGCCCACTCCACACATTTTCTTTTCCAGTAGGTGAGATCTGTTCATGATAAACGGGAGACTTGAACGTGCTAGGCAGAACTGACCAGTGAGTGCCCCAGTACCTTTGAGCCTTCTCCTAGGCCTGAGCTGGGCGGAACGGCCTGGAGGGCATGGGCATGGAAGGCATTTCGGCCTGGCCCACTGCGGGCATTTCCTTCTGAAAAGGCCTTTGGAAGGAAGCTTCAGTGAACCCCCCAACCCAGAGAATTCACACTCACCAGGGAAGGGCACAGGGTCCAGGATGGCACACAGCACCAACGGGTACGGTTCCAGAACCGTAAGGCCAGAGAGTAAGATCTGCCAAGCTGGGGTCTGGGGAGCCTGGGAGGTGGCAGAGGACTGGCACGGGCAGCGTCACGACACAGATGTCATGCGTTCGGGCTCCACCGGCCACTGGCACAGCATTCTGGGAGCCACAACAACACTGAGCCGCCAGCCCACCCTGCCCACCCTCCAGTGCTTTCTTCCCTGTTGTTCTAGCAAGGTGACTGAGCACTGCAGTAACTTCAGAGAGGAGAATATGGACACGTCCAGATAGAGGCCCACAGCTGCCACCGCTTGGACCACAGGTCGGGAGGAAGCGCTCGAGGCCCGGGGAGGCCCTCCAGAGCCGCCCATGGATGAAGAGACAGAGGGGACTTTTGCACAACTGACGCTTTTCCTTAACGTTAGTGAGATATATATATATATATATTATATATATATATATTATTTTTTTTTTGGTTAGGAGTGTGAACTTTTGTGTGTATGATTTCTGTACAAAAACAAAAGCAATCTCCTGGTCTTCGCAGCTTCCTTGGCCTTCCCCCCTCCTCCTGCCCCGGCTGCCTCGCTGCCTCTAACCCTGTGAGTGTGTCTGGTCCCTTCCGTGAGCTCAGCCCTTGGGCCCTCCCAGGCCCTGCTCCGGCCCCCCCCACCAGAGCTCCTCTGGGCTCCCAGGCACGGCTGATGGGGTTTGGGGGTTAAGACTTGTCCCCCTGGGCCTCCCAGAAGCCTCGGTGCTTGAAGCTGCGGATCATCTGGGGCTGGAGAGTGAGTGGTTTCCATGGCTCGGAGCCAGAGGACGCTGGCAGAATGGGGTTCCCACGGCCTTCTGCCTCTGGCCGGGCCTACCTGCGGCCGCGCTGCTACGGAGGCTGCCTCAGTCTCCCTCAGGCCCCAGGCTGTTGAAGGCCCAACCAGGGATGGTCAGAGCTCAGGGGTGACTCTGCTGTCCCTCCTGCCAAACATGCCCGCCCTGCCCCAGGCTCTGGAAACCACAGGGCATCCGTATTGCTCCCTTGCCCCAAGCCCTCACCTGCCTGCAAGCACTTGGGTGCCCAGGCAACCCACCAGCAGACCTGAGCCCACTTGCCGCCCAGAGGACTCCCGCGCTCCCTCCAAGGCAGGCGGTCCCCACTCTGCCCTTCACAGCAGCGGGGAGCAGTCGCCTCCAAACCAGCACTTGGTCGGCCCTTCCTGCGAACACAGTGACTAGCTGTGGACCACCCCACATCTCCCTGGCTGCATCGCTTCTCATCCTACACAGTGCCCAGGAGGTCCGTGTATCTGCGCCTGGAGGAGCAGAACCCACCCAGGAGGGCCTTGGGTGTGGCTTTCCTACCCTCGTCCTCCCTTGGGCCTTTTTTCTTCTTCTTTTTCTGATTTTCCCCAGCCTGCCTGCCTCTGGCAGACAGGGCAGGTTCACAGAACTCGAGGAAGGCAACTGGCTTCTCTCGAGGAACCTCTTGCCCAGCCGGGCTCCTCAGTGTGGCACGTGGACTGTCTTGGTCCCTCCCTTCCACCCCAAGCCCTCCAGCCAGGTTCTGGGCCACGTTCACGTCCCATTGCTTTAAGTCGCGCTGGGGAAATGTCTGTACTTCGGGGAGTTACAGAAATACATTTTTGTGCAAAGTGCAGAAGAGTGCAGTGTCTTCTTTGCAGCGGGTTTGGGGGTGCTGGTGGGGGCGGGGAGATCAGCAAAGAGGCTTGAGACCCCTGCTAGGCACCTGAACGGGGTGTTCCTCTGTGAAGGCTGTCACGTTGTCTGCAGGCCCGTCAGCGGCAAGCTGGTGGTGGGGGCAGATGAGTGTCCGTTCCTGAGACCGGCCCTTGGAATCCCAGCCTGAACACAGGGCTCTCAGCTCTGCAGCAGAGACGGGGACCTGCTGAAGGCTGCTGGGAGGGGGGAGTGGCTGGGGGGAGACCGGAAAGCACCGTCAGTGGTGATTGGGGGAAACCAGCACAGACAACACGGGGTCCCCTGCACACTTTGGGAAACCCTCTCCTGAGACAGAACTGAACACAGAAGCTGAGCCTGCCAGGCCTGGTCCTAGGACACTGGGAGAACGTTCCAGACAGCCCCTCAGGGGCTGCAGCAGGGAGGCGGGAGGGACCGGGTGAGGAGCAACACATGTGACTTCGCCAGAACTGCCCTTCTCTACCCCTGCGATCCAGCGTCATTCCCAGAGATGCCGGAGTGGATGATCATCTAGTGGTCAGACTGCCCTGGCGACTGGGAGGTATGAGCACAGCCATGGGAGATGGAGGTGGGCCACGGGGAAGACATTCAGCATCCCCTGGGAACTAACATTCTGGCCTCCTCTTCCCTCTGCGCAGGGTGGTCTGTTCTGGAATCCTTGGGGAGGGGGGCGAGTCTAGGAGGAACAGGCTTTATCTGTCAGTCCTGCCAATTGTAGTGGGCGCGCCCAGTGCCCGGTGCTAAGTGTGCTTTCTGCTTTCTTTTAGTCCCCCCCACAACAGCCCCTGCCACATAGGGACCCTGAGACTACGGGGTGAAGTGACTTCTTGCTCAGGCTTCTTAGATGCCCCAATCGCTCCTCCTCAGCTCCCCAGCCTGCCCCTCATTAGTTCCTGTATCTTGAACCCTTCATTTCCTGCGCACCCCTCATGGCACATGTTGACATCATGGGGCTGCCCTTCCCCTGCCAGCCCCTCTTGTGGGCTATGAGCAAACACAACATCTGTGGCTTAGCACCCAGCACAGAACCTTAAAAACTCACTGGCCCAGGCTGGAGAGATGGCTCAGGGGTTAAGACTCTGCCTGGCAAGCAGAAGGTCCTGAGTTCAGATCCCAAATCCCATGTAAAAACCTCAAGCAGAAATGGGGGTAGCTGGCACTTCTGGCTCTGGTGGGTGGAGCCTGGGAAAACACAGAGCTAAATTAAAAAAAAAAGGAGGTGGAAGCAATCCAGGATGATTCCCAAAGTCACCCTTGATCCTCCACACAGTGCCCCCTGATATACAAACACACATGCATATTAAATAAGTTTTTTAAAAGTATCTTAACATTTCCTCATTTTATTCTTTTTGTAAAAAAATGATAATAGTGGTGGTAATAATAATGAAGCCACAGTCTCGAACAGCTAGACAAGCACTTTGCCACACCCTTAATTTTCCCTGTCATTCTTGGGAGGCCTGTGCTCAGGAGACCCCAGGTGCCGGCAACACAGCCCCTGGGAGTCAGGACGTGGCTGGGCTCATAGACGCTGGTCTTGCAGGACTCAGAAGGGACACACACAGGGTGGCTTGAGGAGACTTCGGGAAGAAGCCTGTGGCGCGTCTGTAAGGCACTGCCACCAGAGCTGCAGAGTCTCTCCCAGCTGCCGCCCTTCCTGCGTTGCCGTGCCCAGGCCTTGGCCCGTTTGAATGCTATGCCACACCGCTCTCCTCCACAGAAAACAAAACCCAACGTCACCTACAGCTCAAGAGGACAGAACCCCCCCCACACTGCTTTCACTGCCTGCCCAAGAAAGAAAGCATCAACTACTTGTTCTAGCCGAAAACGCATGATTGGTTCCGCCAACACGTGCGAGAACCTGGTTTGCCTTTCGAAGAGGGGGCAGAGAGATTGTAAGAATCTAAAGATGGCAAGACATTCCATTCAAGGCAGGGCCTGTTGCATCCAGGAACTCGCTGCAGTGAGACTTGTCCTTACCACACCTGCACAATGACTGACACACCAACATGCCCCATAGAACTCAAGAGAGATAAGAACATACAGTGGAAACCTTGGATGAGTGAAGGGAAATGTCCCAATCAGCACCGTGGCCTGAAGACAGGCAACTGGGTAAGCCACAATAGGCCCGAACCCCCACAAGCGTAGACAAGCTAGAGGGAACCCTGGGATTCATAGAAGCAGACAGGAAGAAAGATGGGAGGAAGTGGGATGGAATGATGAAGGGGTGGGAAATGGGAGGAAGTAGGGATAGTAACTCAATATGCTTTAAAACTAGAAGAAAAAAAACAAACAACCTGGTTTGTTTCCCAACACCCTAAATAAATAAAAGGAGCTTACAAGCGAATCTGGCTTATCCCTTCAGAGACGGGTGTGCCCTTCCTGTACACCAAGCTCCTTGAGTGGGCGTGCGAGCATGTGTGTTCGTGTGCACATGCATGAGGGGGCTGGAGGTCAATGCTGGATGTTTTCCTCAATTGCTTTCTACTACCTTTTCACGGGGCCTCACACTGAACTATTTGACTAGGCTGACCAAGGCTAGGGACCTTTTCTCAGTGAATAGCCTGTGCCCGGGTTTTTTTTAATTTAATTTGTGTGTGCGTGAGTGTGTGTGTGTGTGTGTGTGTATCAGAGGGCATTGTATGTCCCTGTGAAGGACAAAGGGTGACTCTGGGAATCATCCTGGATTGTTCTACTTCCTCTTTGCTTCGTTCTAGGCAGGCCCCTACCACCTGGCGTTTTTTACATGGGACCTGGGATCCGAACTCAGGACTTTCTCTTTGCCACAGTCTCAACCCCTCAGCCATCTCATCAGCCCAGGTTTCTCTTGTTTCTTTTTTCTAACGTGGGTGTTGGGGATCAGACCATCCTCAGGCTAGCCTGACCAGCACTGTGCAGACTGAACCATCTCCCCAGCCCTGAGACAGGCTTTTCTGTGGATCAGATTGGCCTCAAACTGGATATGTGGCTCAGGATGACCTTGAATTTCTGGTCTACCTCCAACTCTCTGCTGGGATGACAGGCGTGTGCTACCACCACGCCCAGTGTGGGCAGCCAGGACCGGAACCCAGGGCTTCCTATATGGGCCGTCCCCAGTTCCCACCTAGCAAGTGGACAGAACTAGTGGTTCCCATTGGGCCCCACTGACTCCGACATGCAGGTTCACAAACGCACGTGCACACACGCACACCCTGGACAGGTTAGGGATGGACTTTCAGAATCGCACTGTCTGGGATCTGTAACCGATGGAAACCACCAAGGACAAGGCCACGTGGCTCAGGTGCTTGCTCCACAAGTCCTGGAACCCACAGGTGGCCTCGCTTAAGAGAGACAACTCAGTGCGTGAGGTGACTGCTTGAAACCTGGTGGCCCGAGTTCGAATCCCCAGAAGCCCACGTGGGTTGACGTGCAAAAGTCCTCCGGCCTTCCACGTGTGTCATGCCAGCTTGCATGAAGGTTCTCCCTCAAATTAAGAAAAAATAAATAAAAAAGAAGGGCGGGGATGGGAATGGGAACTCAGGGGAGAGGGAAAAAAGTCAAATAAAGAAGTCAGTGAGGAAAGTCCTCGGGGCAAAGGGCAGCGGAAGCCACCAGCCGGACAGGCGGGGCGCAGGTGGTCGCCGGAAGCAGGGGTCTTTCGCCCCAGCCACGTCGGGCCAGAATCTGCACCTCGGACCCCCGCGTCGTCACCATCCGTTCACAATACCCCAGAGCGCACGGGAGGAGGCCAGGGCGTCAACCCGGCAGCCCCGCCCCGCACCCCTGAGACGCACCCGAGTCCTGGGGCCCCCGAGCGGCGCGTGCGCAGGCCTGGCCGCAGAGTTACCTGCCGGGGAGGGGGCGCGGGCTGCGCGCGCGCCGGGTCCGCCCTCGGCCGCCGCGGGCACCTGTTGGCCCGAGGGCGCCCGGGCCGCGCCCGCCACCCAATAGACAGCGTCCCTGCCGCCGCCGGGCCCCGCCCGCCACCTGGATCCGCCAATCACAGAGCAGACGCGGCCCGCCTCCCTCCGAGGACCCGCCCCTTCGGGCGCTTCTTCCGGGATGGTGCCCGGGGGGGCCGAAGCGATGGCGCCCTGGGCGCCGCTCAGCCCTGGGGTGCTGGTACGGACGGGGCACACCGTGCTGACCTGGGGGATCACGCTGGTGCTCTTCCTGCACGACACCGGTGAGCCGGACCCCGCGCGACCCCGTGGGCCGCCCGCCCCCGCGCGGTTCCCCTCACGTTTGGGTCTCAGCGGGGCCCCCCAAACGCGCTGGAATGCCCCCCACCCTCCGTCTCCCCATGTTCCCTCCCCCATCTGACTACCCGGGAGCCTCACACCGCCCACCTGATACCCGGTCCATCCCTGCTTTATCCCGGCAGCTCTGTCACTGGCAGGGGTCCCGTCCGTGCCAAGAACCAACCAAATCCAGGACTGACGAGTGCCCCCCTCTTCTTGACCCTGGGCCCATCTTTCCCATTAGGAGCGTCAACTAGATTCAAAGACTGACTTCCTGCCCACAGCCTGGGACCCCAGCCAGATGCCAGAGCTACCTAAGCCCAGGCTCCCCACCCTCCATCAAGAGACCACCACCCCAATAGGGAGAGGTGGCAGCACCCACTTCCATCCTCACCGTTCCCCCCAGTAGTCCCCTACCTAGAGATTTCCCAAAGCCACAAGCAGCTTTTCCTGCTGCCCCTCCCTAGCAGCAGCCCCCACGGTCCTGGTCCACCTGCCCCTTCTGTCACCCCGACTGTCCTGGTCCACCTGCCCCTTCTGTCACCCTCATTAGAGTTTCTGTAAACCTCCCTTCTCCGCTCGCTGTCAATCAAAGACGCCAGAGTTATGCACTCTGTATCCACTTCCCCATCTTCCCACCTCCCCAGACCCCTCCTCCCCTCAAGGCCAGACCCTTCCTGGTCCTGCTGATCCCCCTCCCAGGGCAGGGGCTGCGGTGTTGCCCACCCTCCCCTCCTGCGCTGGCCTGACTGTCCTCTGGCCCCTCCAGAGCTGCGTCAGTGGGAAGAGCAGGGCGAGCTGTTCTTGCCCCTCATCTTCCTGCTGCTGGTACTGGGCTCGCTGCTGCTGTACCTGGCCGTGTCGCTCATGGACCCCGGCTACGTGAACACTCAGCCTCAGTCCCAGGTAGCCAGCACTCCCACCCCACCCTCACCCCCACCCCACCCCGGGCCAGAGCCCTCCCTGGGCTGGCAGGGCAGTAAGATGTGTGGGTGGGTGTACTGCGCGTGCCACAGAGCAGCCAGGCGGGCAGCTTTCAGAAGTTGGCTCGTTCCTTCCAACTTGTGGGCTCCTGGGGTTGAACTGGGGTTCGCAGGTTTGCATGGTTTAGCTGCTGAGCCGCCCCACCTGCCCGCTCAGCTTTGCCCTGTGCTCTGCTCTGCTACCCACGTGGTCCTTCTGCATGGGATGGCCCCAAAGGAGATGGAGGGCTACGAGCGTCTCCTGCCTCCTGAGGACCCCACCCCTCGCTTCCAGGAGCAGCCCAAGGAGGAGCAGACAGCCATGGTTCCTCAGGTCTCACTTCGGCGCTGCAGATACTGTCTGGTGCTGGTGGGTGATGTATGCACGTACTTGTGTCGAGGATGGGGCCAAACGGAGATTCCCCCATCCACCCCTGCCCAGGTGTCCTTGGTACCCCGGGCTTCTCCACCAGGAAAGCCCCCCCAGATTCAGCACCTGACCCTGGCCCTCAGCCCCTCTCCTCACTGGAGAGGAACCAGTTCTGCTAGAGGAACCAGGGCCAAATCCCAACCACCCCGCCCCACCCCCCAATGTCCACAGCAGCCCCTGCGGGCCCGGCACTGCCGAGATTGCCGCCGCTGCGTCCGCCGCTACGACCATCACTGCCCGTGGATGGAGAACTGTGTGGGGGAGCGTAACCACCCGCTGTTCGTGGCCTACCTGGCGCTGCAGCTAGTGGTGCTGCTCTGGGGCCTGTACCTGGCATGGTAAGTGCCCCCGTACTCAGGCATCGGGCAGTCACGGGTGCTCATGGCCGGGACCCCCCGCCTGTCCTGCTCCAGCCGTGAGCCCCCGCCGCTGTCCTGCAGGTCTGGGCTCCAGTTCTTCCAGCCCTGGGGACTGTGGCTGCGATCCACCGGGCTCCTGCTCGCCACCTTCCTGCTGCTTTCCTTCTTCTCCCTGGTGGCCGCGCTGCTGCTGGCCTCGCACCTCTACCTGGTGGCCAGCAACACCACCACGTGGGAGTTCATCTCCTCCCACCGCATCTCCTACCTCCGCCAGCGCTCCAGCAACCCTTTCGACCGCGGGCTGACTCGGAATCTGGCCCATTTCTTCTGTGGGTGGCCCTCGGGGCCCTGGGAGACCCTGTGGGCTGAGGAGGAGGAGGAGGAAGGCAGCCAAGCTGTCTAGGGTCACTGGAGAGAAGAGAGAGAGAGAGAGAGCTGCCAACTCGTGCCTGAAAACCAGCTGTACCAGCCAGCCCCTGGGGGGGTGGGGGGATGCCTGGGTGTCCCAGGCCCTCCAGGCCTCAGTGGGGCAGCCTTCATGAAGAACCCCGATGTGTGTGAGGGGAGGGCTCAGCACAAAGGGATCCCAGACTTCATTGCACCCCCTGGTGGAGTTGCCTCTGGTGCACAGTTTTATTAATTTCACAATCCCAAAAGTCAAGTATTAAAATAACAAGCCGAACCACACCTTGCCGCCCTGTCCTTCCCAGACTAGTCTCCCCAGGAAGCAGAAGGGTGGGGGGGGGCAGCAGGGGAGGGCGAGCAGAAGTGGGGGAGGGGGGATACAGGGGGGATATTCGCTTTTCCCAGTGACACCATCCTAATCCCCATAGGGTCACTAAGTACTTGGGCCCTAGACAGAAAGGTGGGTTTGTTTCGTTGTGTGTGTAAGAGAGCACTTGAATGTGTGCGCCTGTGAAATCCAAGGGTGACATCAAACAATCCTAGATTGATCTACCTCCCGATTGCTTTGCTCTGGGGTCTTCCGGGGGCTGCCTTCCAGGGCTGGAATTATATAGGCCATGGCCATATTTGGTCCAGCATTTTGACGTGGGATCTGAATTCAGGTCCTTTGGCTTGAGAGGCAAACGCTTTATAACTTCTGAGCCGTCTCTCCAGCTCAAAAGTGAGGGGTTTTAACAGTGTGTGGGGGGGTTGAATGCTGGGAGAGCCCTCAGGGCTCCAGGAATCGTTCCGACATGAAGTCAAAGTCCCGGAAAGCAGCCTGTTGGTGAGCGGTGAGGAGACTTCGGGGCGCGGGTGGGGTCAGAGCTGGCGGCTGCCCTGTGAACTCGCCCTCAAAGTAGCGCAAGTCCGCAGGGCCACAGAGCGTGGGCACGAAGGGTGGCTGGACAGTGCGTGCCAGCAGGGCCTGCCAGTCTGTGGTCTGAGGGCAAGAGCAGAGCAGTCTGAGAGGGTGGGAACAGCGAGCCCCCAGGCTGGCTCCAGGCCTCCCACCCAGCAAGCAGCGGACACTAGGCCCTGGCCACTCACCCTGAAGAACGGGTCGGCCTTGATCTCCTCCGCGTCCTGCTTTCCTGCCCCTAGACGCTTCTCTGGGCGCTTCTGGAGGAGCTGGCAACAGCAGGGCAGGTGTGAACTTAGGGTGCGTTACCCTGGATCACCCCACACTTATGCTGTGCCACAGGTTCGCGAGGCAGTGATGGGGCACACCAGACATGAGAGGGGGGACACCAGACATGAGAGCCGTCACAGCACAGCTCTGCAGCTAAGAACCCACTTTTTTTTTTGCATGTGAACATGAGTGTGAACATGCATGTGGGGGGGGGTGTATCCAGGGGCACTATGTGCCTGTGGAGACCCAGAGGTGACCAGGGATCATCCGAGATCGCTCTACCTCCTTACTTTGCTCTGCGCTTTCCCAGGCTCCACCTTCCAAGGCCTTAAGTGTTTTTATGTGGAATCTGGGCTCCAAACTCAGGTCGTTTTGCTTTGGAGGCAGAGGCTTAACTCCTGAGCCACACCTCTCCAGCCCTTAGAGACCCACCTTTTGAATGAGCGCAAGCGCTTGCACCGATAGAAAGTGGGGGTACGAGGCATCTGTGTTAACAATGCAATCAAACACCTCCTCTTCTGTGTCCCCTGGGAACGGGCACTATGGAGATGGGGTGGGGGTGGGGGGGTCAATAGAGTGTATCCGGCTATTCCCACCCTACCCCCACCAGATCCAGAAGCCCAGGCAGCCCCCGCTCCAGCATTCACCTCTCCCACCAGCATCTCATACAGTAACACGCCCAGCTCCCACCAGTCCACGGCCCGTGTGTAGGCCTCCTGGGTCAGCACTTCGGGGGCCAGGAACTCCGGGGTGCCACAGAAAGTGCTTGTCCGGTCCCCAAAGCCAATCCCTGCAAACCAGTGTCCACAATGATTCCTGCCGGGTGTGACCCCATTCACTGTACTGCTACGTCTGGTCGCAGGCGCTAGTGCCAGGTGCCGGCACCATGGGTCAGTGGGTAAAGGCATCTGTGCCCAAACCTGGTGACCTACCCTTGGTCCCTGGACCCCACGGGGTGGGGCTTTGACCTCCATGTGTGTGCCACGGCAAGCACACGCTTGCTCTTTCCCACTCTCTCTCCTCCAAATAAACACATTTTAAAAATCAGTGCCACAGCTGGAGGTGTGGCTCAGTGCTTGCCTGGCATGTGTGAAACCCGGGGTTGAACCCCAGCAATGCACAAACCAATAAATAAACCCATGCCAACTTTCATGTTCCGGGTCACCAGCCCTGCCAACGCCTGTCCCCACCCCCTAGAAAATAGTCACAGTATGAAACAGCCATTTGACTTCATGAGACAGCTGAGCTCATCCCTCCTCCCCCACCCCCCCATCCCGCCCCTAGACGCTGCCTCTGACCCAGTACAACTAGTCTTCTGTCTTCCTGAACAAGGGTCTAGATGGGGAGTCAAGACAGGGTTGGGAGACTGGGACACCTGTGAGGAAGGAGAGTCCCTGCTAACATAGAGCGTGCTTCGTGGAGGGCCACACCTTCCTTGCATAGCCCGAAGTCTGCGATCTTCAGGAAACCCTGGGCATCCAGCAGCAGATTATCCAACTTCAGGTCCCTGAGGGCAGCAGAGGCAGATCCAAGGGGCTAAGGACGGCTGAGGCCCAGGGCCCAGCAGCTGCCCACAGCACCCGCAGGAGGAGGCCGGTGTCTAGCCCCCCAGACCCCCTCCATGACACCCAGTGTCCCCTGGACAGAAGCTACCTATAAATGATCTTCTTCTCGTGTAGGAACTGCAGCCCCAGAACCACGCAGGCCAGGTAGAAGCTGGAGGGGTAATGAGGGGAGGAGAATTCAGACACAACCAAGCCAGGTACGGGGGAGGGGAGAGCAGGGGGGGGTACCAGGAGTCAGATGTGGGTGAGAGACTGAAGGGACAAACACCACAGGGAGCAGGTTGCAAGGGCCCAGGGTCACACACACCCCCTTCCTGGGCTTTTCAGCTGGGGCAGGGCGCCAGCAGTGCTAAGTCCTAGATCCTTGGTTACCTAGGAAACGGCAGCAAGGAGATGGCAAGTTTGAGGCCAGCCTGGGCTGCGTAGTAAATCTTAGGCCAGCTTGGGCTTACAGAGGGACTCTCTTTCAAGAGCAAACAGGGCCCACAAGACAGCTCAGCGGGTTAGGCATCTGTTCCCAAACCTGGGTATCTTGGTTCAAACCTTGGAAGCCTACATGGCGGAAGGAGAGATGTGACCTCTGACCTCCACCCTATACATTCATATGTGTCATTTACTTATTTCTTTGTGTGTGTGTGTACTTGTTTATGTATTTGTCTATGTGTGTGTGTGTGTGTGTGTGCGCGCGCGCGCTCAAGAGGACACTGTGTGTCCCTGTGGAGAGCTAAGAGCAACCTTAGGAATTGTCCGGATTGCTTCTACTTCCTTTTTGCTTCACTCTGGGGGTTTCCCAGGCTCTGCCAATATTTTTTTTTAACATGGGATTTGGTATCTGAATTCAAGACCTTCTACCTTCGAGACAGTCTTAACTCCTGAGCCATCTCTCTAGCCCCTGCATATGTGTTCTTAACTCTCTCTTTTACATAGATAAATTTTTAAGAAATATTTTATTTTATATGTGTCTGTGTGTGCATCAGAAGGCACTATGTGCCCCTGTGGAGGACCAAGGGGGGCTTCGGAAATCATCCTGGATTGCTTCTACCTCCTTTTTGCTTGGCTCTGGGATTTCCCAAGCTCTACAGGCCACCACATTTCCGCCTGGCATTTTTATGTGGGACCTGGGATCCGAACTCAGGACTTTCTGCTTTTGAGACAAGAGTCTTAACCCTTGAGCCATCTCTCCAGACACAAATAAAATGTTTTTCAAAAAATAAACAAAAAAGGCAAACAAGGATAGCGCCCAGCGGCAGAATGCTTGGCTGGCATGCAGCAAGTCGGGGTCAGTTCTCAGTACAACATCTTCTCTGAGTCTGGCGAAGATGCGCACACCATGTCTTTTACTCAAATGAGGACCTAACATTCCACGTAAGGAAGCTCCCAGGGGCACGCAGTAGGACCAGAGCTAATGTGCTCAGCCAGAACTTTCAAACCAGAGCCAACTGGGGCAGGTGGTTAACCCCCTGCCCCCCCACTGTGGTCCTGTGCTCCCCAGCTTGTAAGCGCCACCCTGAGCCTGTACAAACCTATGAAGTGTGAAGAGACTCAATCCAGATGCACTCATGGAGGCTAAGCATCCCAGATTCTGCAGGAATTGCACCGCGTCCTCTCTGACCCCATGCTGTCTGACTGACGACCCCTCCCTACCCTTCACACCACCAAGCAAACAGGATAAGGGAGCCCAGAGCCAGGGATCCTGGAAACCCACCAAGCCTGGGGCTCGGGAAAGACGTCCTCGTGGATTTGCATCATGAGGTCTCCCCCGGGCACAAACTCTGTCACGAAGCAGGCGTGGCTGGAAGTCTGGAAGCAGGCGAGGAGGGAGAGCAGGAAGGGGTGCCTCACGCGGCCTGCGGCCTCCAGGATTCGCTTCTCGCAGTAAAGGCTGCAGTGGGACGGGAAACTCGCCTGTCACGTGTGCACACGGCAGCACCTAGTTCTGTGACTCCTCCGAGAGCCAGGCAAGCCGGTGACGGTGTCTACAGGGGGCTCGGAACCTACACTACCATCGAGGCCCACTGGACAGATGTGCACTCTGAGGCGCTGTGAACCCGCAACTGCAGGTACTGGAAGGACAGCCTGTGACTGGTTGCTGGAGCCCGAGCCCACCCAGCCGGGGACCCTGGAGGGCCTAGTGCCTCTCGACCACACGCACCTCTCCATTTCGTCCCTGTTCAGCAGCTCCTGCTTCTTCAGTGCCTTGATGGCATAGTGCTTCCCCGTCCCCTTGAACTGTACCAGGAGGACCTGGGGACAGAAGGAGTTGGGCTTCAGGGGATGGGGAAGGGAAGGGGAGGGGAGGGAGAAAGGGACAAGTGGGGGTAGGTGGGGAGGGGGAGGGGGAGGCACAGGACGGTAAACTTTATCACACCCTAGAGCCTCCTAGGCAGGCTGCACTAGCCTCCCTGTACCAGCCCACTACCTTCCCGAAGTGTCCTCTGCCCAGCACAGCCAAGCATCGGAAGTCCTGGAGCTGAGGGAACTTCCTGCAAGAAAGGACCAGGAGTCAGGCCTCTCAGGCTGTCTGGGCTGTGCCCACAGCTGCAAATACTCAGGGTAAGTCGGCCAGCTAGACGCCTCAGCGGGTAAGGCATCTGCTTGCGAACCTGGCGGCCTGAGTTCGATCCCTGGAAGCCCACACGGCAGAAGGACAGAACTGATTTCTGAAAGTTGTCCTCTGACCTCCACCCATGTGCCGTGGCAAGCATGCAAATGTTATCTCTCTCTCTTTCCTTCCTCTGTCTCAAACTTAAGAGAAAGAGAGAATGATACCAAGCTACACGTCCCTGAGGAACCAGAGCAAGGTGTCAGCTGAGAAGGTTCTAGCCCAGCGGTAGGTCTCGACATGCCCAGAGGGGCAGCGTACACCTATAATCCAGGCGGTAAGGTTCAAGACCAGTCTGGGTGGGATACGGACGCCTCAGAAACATAACATAAAACAACACAACACAAATGCAAACCAATGGGCACCTCGTTGGCGATGTCGCTGAGGTGGGCACATGTCCAGTCCTAGGCTCCACGTGGGGGCGTTTGGTGCACTGCGAGGGCAGAAAGGCTCAAGACAGGGCAGGGCTGCCGTCCCTCCCTCCCTCCTTGCTGACCAGCGCCGTGCCCAGCAATCCAGGGTCTACCTCCCCACGGCCCTTACCGGAGGCTCTTTCCGAGTTGGCTCCTGTGGCAGGTAGAGGCGCGGGGGCTTGGGCGGGGGCGTCATGGCTTCTCCCAAGGGAGTCTTCTTAGACAGGAAATGACTGTGGGGAAGAAGCAGCCATGCGCAAGGGCCAGAAGGTGAGCCACGGGCCAGAAGGCAAAACCCCCTGGGGCTCGGAGAGTTGAAGCCACAGAGAAGCGCTGCGTGGGCTGGAGGTGGTCTCACCTGGGGGAAGCAGGGTCGCGGGCCCCACGGGGTGCAGATGGGGTTGGAGGGCATACTTTGGGGGGGCTGACTGTGTTTGGTGAGCTGCAGGGGGGCAGCAGATTCATGACCAGGCGCCCCCAGGCTGCCATACTGAGGTTCATCTGGGAAGCCCTCAGGAAGTCCTGACCTGGGGGAAAATGGGGTCTCAGTTCTAGCAACCCAATCGCCCCCCTCCCGCCCAGTCGCTCCCCAGCCTCCACCTCCACACCTCTGCGTTTAGAGAAAACACGCTTCTGTCTCTGCAGCCGAGGCCTGCTCTGGATGACAGGGTCACAGAAGGTCACCTGCGAGGGGAAGCAGAGCTGAAGGCCAGGCCCCGCCCACTGCAGCACTTTCCCCCCTGGGAGCGTCCCAGCTTAATGTCAACCAATGCAGGCAAAGCCAGAGGCTTGATTCCATATCCCCAGTGGTACCAATGGGGAAACTGAGGCCTAGAGAAGAGCCACTTGCCTAGGGCCACACACAAGGTTGGGCAAAATCGGTGAAGGGATGTAGGCCTCTCAATGGCCCTGTCGAAAATGCTGGAACTCCTTGGAGTCCTCTCTGCAATAAGGTGTGTCTTTTTTTAAAAAAAAAACCTTTGTGCATGTGTGTATAAGATGCATGTGTGTGCGTGTATGCGTTTGCATGTGGGTAGGTGGATGTGTATACATAAGTCTATATACACAAGTGCGCTTGAGTAAGTATGACTATTGAAGCCCAAGGGTGATATCAAGAATCATCCTCAGGGCTGGAGAGATGGCTCAGGGGTTAAGACTCTGCCTTACAAGCAGAAGTTCCTGAGTTCGGATCCCAGTTCCCATGGAAAAATGCCAGGCGGAAAGGCAGTAGCTTGTTCTTCTGGGCTGTGGGGTGGGGAGAAGTCTAGAAAATCCCAGAGTGAAGCAAAAAGGAGGTAGAAATAATCCAGGATTATTCCCAAAGTCACCCTTGATACCCTCTGATACACACACACACACACACACACACACACACACACACACACACACACACACATCCTCAAGCACTCTTCCACCTTACTGTGAGCGTGGTCTCTAATAAACCCGGGGTGCACCATCATGCCTCGCCTGGGGAGCCAGCTTGCTCTGGGGATTCCCAAGCTCTGCCTGCACATCCAAACTTGGAATCACATCCAAACTTAGGTCCTTTTACTTGCAAGCCAAAGGCTTTAACCACTGCGCCATCTCCCCAGCCCCTGTGGGGTGCATCTTAAAGGCCCCCTCTTGTACCCGGGGTGGGAGGGGCATCATGTCAGAGCTCAGGAGGCAGAGTAACCTGGGCAAAGAGTCGCCCCTGAGGGAGCAGGCTGAGGGACAGCTGGTGGCAGGCATTGTCCAGGAAATCTTCAAGCCGCAGGAAGACCAAGCCACACAGCTGTCGCCAGTCCCGCCAGCGCACACCGATCTCCAGCTCACGGGCCTGCATGGGGGGGAGGCATCGAGCTGATGGGAGGCGCCCACCTGGGTGGCCCTCCATCCTCCCCCTGACCCACAGTCACCCGGGACCACACGAAGGCTGGCCTCACCTGTTCCAGAGAGATAGTAAAGGCTTGGTCCCACGCCTGCTCGGTCACCTGCCCCCAGCCTGTCTGGCCCACAACGCGGTTGTCCACCTTCAACACAGCCAGCACCTCGCCTGTGGGACCAGAGCGGGGGCTGAGGACCGTGGCGGGCAGGGATCCCGGCTGCCTCCTCCCACGGCCAACGCCTACTCACTAGTCACCTCTCCACCTCGCGGTTGCTTGGCCCTGGCTCGGAGCCAGCCCGCGGAGGGGCTGCCAGCCAGCGCAGTCACCGGAGACCGCCCCGGCACGTCTGTCAGCAACTGATCACAGCCCACAAGGCGAACCTGCAGCGTCCCTGGGGAGAGTGGGGAGGATACTCTGTCAGATGTCCCCACCCAGGGACCCTGGGGCCCTGGAGAAACCCCCCTCTCTAGAAGGGTTGAGTCCACAGTCCAGACTCCTCCCACTTCAGCCTTTGGAAGCCACCTGCCACCTTGGGCCGAACCAGCTTGCTAACCCTGTGGGGCCACAGGGTGTCTCGGCAGCAGGATACAGTGTCAGACCTGGGCCTCAACTGGACTGCACCAGGTGACAGGATGGGAGGACCTGTTGCCGAGCTTGGGGCTGAGAACACTACGGGCTCAAGTGACAGCGGCTCCAGCCCAACTCCCCTGTTTCCCCAATTGAACGGTGAGTCCCTAGTGTGATCCTCCTGAGGGTTCAAACCCTGTCGAGACAAATGAGCGGACTCCCTTTCTGTTCCTTTTCTCCTGTATGTGTGCGGGAGGTGCGTGGGTGATGCGCGTTTGCATGCGTGGGCATATGCATGTGTGCAGACACACATGTGCTGTGCTGGTGTGTGTGTGCATGTGTGCTAATATCAAGAATCATCCTTGACGGCTCTTCCACCTTATTCTTTTGAGGCTGAGTCTCAATTCAAGCTCCAAGCTCATCTGTGGAGCTGAACAACTCGCTGCTGGGATTCCTGGTCTCCACCTTCCAAGGCTGGAATTACAGGTGAGCTGCCACACCCACTCAGCATGTTAGGTGGAACCCGGGAATCCAAATTCTGGTCCTTTTGCTTGGGCAGCAAGCAGTGGGAACCAGCAGCTCTTGGGGCCCAGACGCACCATTTTGAGAAGCTGGGCCTGGGCGTAACACTTAGAAGGACCTTGCAGAGAGAGATGAGGAAGTCTGTGCCCGGGTAGAACGGGCATCTCAGGAAGAACTTGGACAGGGGTTCAGCCAGGAGTTAAGCTACTAGGTTTTTGGTTTTGCCTTGAAACAGGATGTTCTGGACTGGCCTCGAACTCACTGCACAGCTAAGGATAACCCTGAACTACTGATCCTCTCATCCTTACTCTAGAGGGTAGATTCCAACGCGTGGGCCACCAGACTGACTTTACACGGGGCTATGTCCTGAACCACAGCCTTGTGCACGCTAAGTACATATCAACTGGGCTACACTTCTAGCTCCAAATGCTAAGTCTTTTAACAAACCACCCCCTTCCCCTTCCCCACCGATCTGACCATTAGCATGGCCACACATCCTTCAAGACCAAGCTTGGGCACCATCCCTTCCAGAACCTCCTGGGTGTCCCAAGGCCAGGCGAGGGAGCTCACGGCCCCCCCCCAGCTCCCACTCTTCTGAGTGCTGCACACGTAGAACAAGGCTTGTCTCTAGCCTACAGCAAGCGGCTGCCTGGCGCTCAGCTGCATCTCATAGCTGTGCACAGGTTCCATGTTGATCACCTGGCAGCTACTTCGACAAGGAACAGACCTCAGCTCAGGGTGAGGAAGAACTTTTTCACAATCCCAGCAGCCCAGGACCGGGATGCAAGGCTTCGGGGCTGTGAGCTTCCTGACTTTACACCCACAGTTACTCGTTTAAACTGACCGTGTCCCACACTGTGCTTAGCGCAGTGTTGCGAGTCCTTGAATTCCCACAGCAAGCACGTGAGATGGTGGGACTATCGTGTCTCTGTTACAGTGGATAAGCCAAGGATCACGGAGCTATCCGCAGCCCAAGGTCACACGACAGGACCAAACTGTCCCCCAGAGTGCTTCCAGGTCCTCTCTAAAAGGCAGAGGCTCTAAAGTGGGAGGGACTCGTGGCTACCTGTCAGGGCGGTGGGCTTCACAAGTGGTCCCAGAGGCTGGGGATTCCCAAGCATGGCCGTCCGCAGTTCTTGGGCCAACCTGCTGCGGAGCGGGTGGGTGGAAGGGAGCCCCTCCAGGAGCCGCTCCAAGGCCAGCCGCAGGAGGTCCAGCTTCTGAGAGGATTCTTGGAGCTGCGCCTGGGCCTGCAGAAGGGACACGGGCAGAGACAGGCATAGGTGGCGGCGGGAAGGCGGCTGCTGCCCGAGGACCTGGGAGTACCCTGCACAAAGCCTCCACAGACCGGGGTTCGTGGTTCCTCACCGCCACCCCACGCAGCCTGCCCAGCAATGCCAGGTGGAAAAAAGGAAAGTCCCAGCCGAGCGCCCGGCAAGATGACGCTGCTGACCTCGGCCAGCGCCTTGCGGTCCTGTGCCCTGCGGCCGCCGAGCAGCTTCACCACGTTCTTGGCTCCTGAGGCTACAGCAGCCTCGATGCGTAGCCGGTGTTGCAGCTCCTCTGCCAGCAACTCAGGTCCTACGGGGAACCGGGTGACCTCAGCCACTGCCCACCCAACCCCTCAGCCCAGCGCCCCCCAGCCCAGCGCCCCCCAGCCCACCCACCTCCCCAGCCCAGCGCACCCCATGCCACCTCACCTCCAGCCACCCACCTCCGTAGCGCATCCCCCAGCCCTCCTCCCCCCGCCCCCACATCCCTAGCCAGCCATCCCCAGCCCAGCATCCCGCAGCCAGCTACCCAGCCCACTCCCCCCACCAACCACCAGCACCCCAGCCACCAACACGACCCCCCCCACCCCCCCCCAGGCCCCCAGCCCACCCACCTCCCCACCCCTCCCCACCCAGCCCCCCCCCAGCCCCCAGCCCAGCGCCCCCAGCCGACCAGCCACCCACCTCCAGTCCAGCCCCCCAGCCCACCAGCTCCCCCCAGCCCACCGCACCAGCCGCATCCCCCCCAGCACCCAGCCCCCCACCAGCCCAGCGTCCCCCAGCCACCCCTCCCCAGCTCCCCACCCACCTCAGCACCTCCTCCGCCCCCAGCACCACCTCCCAGACCCCCAGCCACCCTAACCCCCCAGCCGCGTCCCGAGCCACATCCCCGCCCCCCTCTCCCCAGCTCAACCCCCCCCCAACACCCCCCAGCCCAGCTCCCCAGCCAGCCCCCCACCCCCCACCTCCAGCCCAGCGTCCACCCAGCCCAACCCAACCCCCTAGCCCAGTGCCCCCCAACCCAGCATCCCCCAGCCCAGCACCCCCAGCCCAGCACCCCCAGCCCAGCACCCCCCAGCCCACCCAACCCCCCAGTCCAGCACCCTGCCAGCCCAGCACCCTGCCAGCCCAGCACCCCCCAGCCCAGCACCCCCAGCCCAGCACCCCCCAGCCCAGCGCCCCTGCGAGCCTCGCCTGGCTCCGGAGACCCGCTGGCCTCCAGGCTGCTGATCTTCATCCGCAGCAGGGCCACCTTCAGCCGACTGTCCCGCAGCATCTGCTGGGCGGCGGCCAGAAGCTTCCTCTCCTACAGGGATGTGCCATGTGCCCCATCAGACCAGGGCTGTGGTAGACCAGGGGGCGGAGCCGATCCCCCCTTCATAACAAAGTTCAAGCCGCGAGGTGGGCCAGGCGCTGCCACCAAGCCTCCCTCGTTAGACTAGGCGACAGAGAGCACAGCCTACTCCATCGGACTGCCCCATCAGACAAGCTGTCAGATGGGCCTGGCGGTAGAGCACCCACGTCATGCTGGTGCTGAGGCTGCTGCTGCTGCTAACCGCTGCTCTTGGCCCTTCTTTCAGCCCGGGGGTCAGAACATGCCTTGCCCACCCAGCTGGCATCCGGGGCCGAGACTAGGTTACAGTTTCCAGGCAGCAGGGGGCAAGGAGTTGTGCCAAGCCACAGAAGCCCCAGCTCGCGCCTCCCCCGAGACCCCAGAGCTCACTTTGGGGGTGCCGCTGGAACACGTGTGCGTCATGTTCTCGGCCCCCTGCTTGACCTTCAGCTCCACCTGCAGCTGCTTCCGTAAAGCTTCCAAGTGCCGGGCCCTGAACTGCTCTGTCCTTGGCCGGGATCCCGAGGCCACAGGCTCTGTGGGTAGAAGATACAGGGGCGCAGGACCCCACAGTAGACTCTGAGACACGAGGCTCTCTCCTCCCTCCCCTCCGGCCTTATCACTGACAAAGGGAGTTTTGGGGAAGTGAAGCAGCCTTGTATGGTGGTCAAAGACAAGGCCAGAAACTGGGGGCTCAGTTTGGAGGCCGAAGACGCCAAATGCCTCGCTTACCAGCTGGGCCGGGTAGCAGCACCCTGGCATGCAGCTCCTGTAGCTCGCCATGCAGTTGCTCCAGACGGCGGTTGGAGGCCCGCAGCAGCTGCTGTACGTGACCCAGGTGACGGCGGTCGGTGGCCACGCGTCGCAGGTTCTCCACCCCCTCTTTGATCTTCAGCTCCTTCTGGATGGCCCGGCGAATCACCTCCTTCTCATCCTCGGGGGGCTGCTGGCCGGGCCCCTGCTGCCGAGGGCAGAAGAGACATAAGGAGGGAGTGTATCAACCCCCCCGCCCGAGGGACTCACACAGCTTGGGAGGGGTGGAGACCCCACAGTCAGATATTGAGCTCCAGCCTTCCTCCTTTTTAAAGATAGGGGAGAACTAGAGAGATGGCTCAGGGGTTAAGACTCTGCCTCCCGGGGCTGGAGAAGTGGCTCAGGGGTTAAGCCTCTGCCTTGCAGGCAGAAGGTCCTGAGTTTGGATCTTAGACCCCACGTATAGACACCGGGCGGAAACAGGGTGGCCTGTGTTTCTGATCCTGGTAGGGCGGAGCTTGTGAATCCCGGGGGCAGAGTAAAGCAAAGAGGAGGTGGAGGCGGTCCATGGTGGTTCCCGATTTCGCCCATGGTTCTATACACACACACACACACACACACACACACACACACACACACGCACAATTGAATAAAAAAAAAAAAAGTTTAAGACTCTGCTTCCCAAGGAGAAGGTCCTGAGTTCAGATTCCAGGCAGAATGGCAGTGGCCTATACTTCTAGCCCTGGTGGGTGGAGTCTGGGAAATCTCAGAGCAAAGCAAAGGAGGTAGAAGCAATCCAGGATGATTCCTGAAGTCACCCTTGGGCCTCCACAGGGACACACAGTGCCCTCTGACACACACACACACACACACACACATACACACACAATAATAAAATAAATAAAGCTGGAGGAAAAGAAATTACTAAAGATTCCCATGGTGCTTCCTAGTACCAACTTCTAGACCAAAGATCTCTGGGACATAAATTGTTTCAGATTCATTACTTCTCACAACTCCATAGTGATCACTTGCATCTATTTATTTATTTATTTGTGTTTTTGAGGTGCTAGTGGAATGCAGAGCTTGAAGTATGCTGGGCAAGACTCTATCAATGAATCCCCCTACTCTCCACACTTGTTCTTTTTTAAACTTCATTTTTATTATTTTTGCGTATGTCTGTGTGTGTCTGTGTGTGTGTGCGTGTGTATCAGAGGGCACTGTATGTACCTGTGGAGGCCCAAGGGTGACTTCAGGAATCGCCCTGAATATTTCTACCTATTTGCTGTGCTCTGGAGTTCCCAGGCTCTTCCTTCCAGGACCAGAAGAAGTACAGGCTGCTGCCATTTCCACCCGGAGATTATACCTGGGATTTGGAATCTGAACTCAGGACCTCCTGTTTACGAGGCAGAAGCTTAACAACTGAGCCATCTCTCCAGCCCCCCACCCAGTTCTTATGCCAATTTTATGCGCCAGGAAGAATACATACAGGTTAAACAACACAGAAGAGACAAACCACCAGTCAGGAAACCTCAGCCTCTTGCAGCCAGCCGGCAGCTGCTGTCTGTAAGACGGGACCAAGCAGTCGCTGGGGAAAACTCAGCCAAGAGAAGGGATTCACAAAAGGCAGCCGTGACCCCACCACTAACAGAGGCCCAAGAGGTCTGGGGGTGCCCCTTTCCAGCTCAGTTATGACAGGAAGTAAGGTTCCTTCTACTATTTACCAGATCGGAGGCAGGAAGAGAAATCCCAGCCGCCCCGAAGGGCCACACATGGCAACAGCCCAATGCCAGGCTGATCTGAGCCCAGAGCAAACCATGATGAGCTCCCCCATCCCAGGCACCCTGGCAGCAGACTGTCTTACCTGTCTGCCGTTCATCTCTTGAGGGCTCAAGGGACCCCCCCTCCCCACCCCGTCCTAGGCCTCCGCTAGACCCACTAGCTCAGCCTTGGCTATCAAAGGGCCAGGGCGAGGTTCAGGAAATCCTTTGACCGCCCCAGGCGAGGGCCAGAGCCAAAGGCCTGAGCAAACAAAGATCTCATGGAACTGGGAACCCGGTCACTGGGGTCCTGAGTCACTCAACTGCAGCCGCGGGGCGGAGGCTGGCAGGAAATCGGAAAATGTGTACAAGCTACTGCTGGAGCCGCCGACTGCCCGGAGGGAGAGAGGAACCTTGAAGACTGCCTGAACTATTGGGATGTTCGGAGTCTACTACACCTCACCCAGCACCCCATGTCCTGATGAGGCACACAGATCTTCCCTTCTGCAGTGTGTTGGAACCTATTTTGCACATACATGGTCCATCTGACTGCTCTTAGTGAACACCTATCGTCAGCTGGGGGTGGGGCGCGTCTCTCCTCGGCTAAGGTGAAGAGAAGAAACCTGACTCCCTCTACAGTCTGAACCCTCTTTGGGTACCCCAAGATTCCTTCTGTAGCGCAGGGCTGCATCGGTGAAGAGCTCGTTCCCAGCCAGTGGGTGTGGTGCGCCGGGGGCCAACGCCCACTACGCCCACTTTTAGGCCCTCCCCACCGAGTGCACGTCTACCCTCCCCGCCTCCCGGAGACCTCCACAAACGCTGCGCCCCCCGCGCCCCGCCGCTGTCCCGGGGATTGGCTTCGTCCCTAAAGTCCTTGGGAGAACCGACTTTAAGGAACTTTGGGGCCCAGCCTGGGGGAGCGGGGGAGCACGGTCATTTCCAAGCATGCTCTGGGCTAAAGCGACCAACCGGGACAAGGACGTTTAAACCCAAGGCTCACGCCTGCCCGAGGCCGGGAGGAGCTGGGGACCCCTCCCCGAGCTCGGGGGTGCCCTGGGCGGCAAGCGGGGCTGCCCCGCACCCCGGGTCTCCCCGCACCCTCGGCCTCCGCGCACGGTTCACCTGCCGCGACGTCCCCACCTCCATGGCGCCGCTCCGGCGGCTGCGACCGGTCCTCGCCAGCACTCGGGCTCCGGAAGCCCCGGCCTCCCCGCCAGGACTTTCAAACTGGAAACTTCCCGGGAAGCGGCGCAGGAGCCGCGGGGCCCCGGGAGCCGGCGCCACCTCGCGGCCAGGCTCGTGCAGCGCCCGAGACCCCGCTCACGCCGAGCCGCTCCACGTGCGAGGTCTCGCGGGCTCCGGTGCCGCGCCCCCGGCCTTTCGCAGCAGCAGCTCCCGGTCAGTAGGACGTAGGATCGTCTGGAGATGGGAAGACTGGAGAGTGATCAGGATTCCTCTGGCTTTGCCCCGCTCGTGCTCTAGGGGGTAATTGGCCCGGATGGGGGACCACGTCTCTTGCCAGCGGCGGGACCACCTGTCCGGGAAGCGTTCGCGCAGCCCGCCTACACCGGGCCCCACCGTCCTCTTCCTCAAAGCCCACCCACTCTATCTTTCAAGTCCTTGGAATAAAATGTGTAAACGCTCATCAAAATTATGAAACTTCTCATGAGTTTGCCGTTTCTAGCAAGTCAGAACCCGGGTGTGTGCGGCTTAGTTGGCACAGCGCATGCTTGCGATGCCTGATCCCCTCGGAATTCCATGGTGGGAGGAGGGCACATAATACTATGGAAAAAAACACTTTTCCACTCTGTGAAATAGCCATTTTCTTTTTTTATTTATCCATTTATTTATTCAGTGTGTGCATGTGTGTCAGAGAGCACTGTGTGTCCCTGTGGAGAACCAAGGGTGACTTCAGGAATCATCCTGGATTGCTTCTACCTCCTTTTTGCTTCGCTCTGGGTTTTCCAGGCTCCGCCCACCAGGGCTGAAGTGCAGGCTGCTGCCATTTCCGCCTGACGCTTTAATGGGAGGCCGGGATCCAAACTCAGGATCTTCTGCTTGGGAGGTAAAGTCTTAACCCCTGAGCCTTCTCTCTGGCCCTATTCTTTATTTGAAGGAGAGAGGGAAAAAGAGAGAGAGAAGCCATTGTGCATAGGTGGTCAAAGGACAACTTTCAGAAACTGGTTTTCTTCTTCCACCATATGGACTTCCAAGAATTGAACTCAGGTCTTTCAAGTAGGCGCCTTAACCTGCTGAACTTTCCTAGGTCCAAAAGCCACTTTTTTCCTCCCAATAAACATTGAGTCCAACAAAGTAGTTCAGAGTCGAGACAGACCAGTTCCATCCATATACATTTAAGACTTTTCTGGGACTTTCTTTTCTCCCTCAGCTGGGAGCACCCAACATTGAAGGCATTTTCTACAACTATGCAGCACCCAGAAATACAATGCTAGTAGGCTTGTTCAAAAGTTGACATCTTCTCAGATGCGAGTAGCACATCCACAGAGATCGTCATTTCTCTAAAAGGTACACGGTTATGAACTTACTGTCTTTAGAGTGTTGGTCTGGTCTATGGTCTCACTGATTTCTTGCAGAAAACTGGAGGTGGGTATCTCCCCCAGCAGCAGAGGTCTCTGGGAAAAGGGGACAGAAGGCAGCTCTGTCCACTGGCTAAAGGCAGAAGCCAGAACACAAAGGTCTGTGAGGTTTCTTGGAGCACATCTGGGGTGGTCTCCGGGTTTGTGGTCTGACCTATGTCGATCTCTAGGTCTCTGGGTCACTGGTTGGCTCTGGAAGGCCAGTAGTGGATTCCTGTAGGTTGGGGGCTGATTCTTGTAGGTCACTAGTTGAATCTAACGGGTCATCGCTGTTTGAGCCTTACCTGACGGTGGTTAATTCTAGAAGGTCATCATCACTGGGGATAGCCAGTAGGGTACAGGAGGCAGACGGGGTCAGGGCCTTGCAGCGGTGGCAGCTAGATGAGCAGGCAGAAGCACTCTAAGGCAATAGTTGTGTCTCTTGCCCCTGGTGGACTCCATGTCTGAGTTCTTTTCAGCTCACATGCCCCTCTCAGACTCTTTGTCTGTGAGCTCTGTTCTAATAAAAATCTGCCTTAATCCTCAAAAAAAAAAGGGCAAGAGTTTGCCCAGCGGGAGTACCCTGGCCGTGCTTTGTCTGGGCGATCCTGGTTCTTCCTGCCTGTTCTCCAGCCAACCATTCAGACCTATTTCCTAGCACCATAAATTTACCAGAAGTTTGTGCTCTGACCTCACTGGAAAGAGTCTCGAGGTCAAAGTTGAGGGTCAAAGGTATAGGGGCCCATGCCTGTAACTCCAGACTCCCAAGGCCATGCTAGGTCTATGCTAGACTACTTAGACAGTACTTGACCAAGCACCAATGTGAGCTACAGACATGGTAACACTGACCCGAAAGTCACCAAGTGGCATTGGCAGAGGTTCCCATGGGACACACCACGAACACGCAGGGTTTTTGATGGTCCCAGACAAACATGCTAAGGCTTGACACGTAATAGGCTCTTTAATGAGGATTACCAAACTGTTCTGAGCTCAATGTTACTACTTTTTTGATTTGAGACAAGGTCACAAGTACCAGAGGGTGGCCCAGAACTTGGGGGGCGGGGGACTCTGCTTCATCACAGACATATATCACCCTACCTGGCTTTATCTACTACCATTTAAAAATAAGAGGAATTTACCAGCAACATGGCTCTGGTAAATGTGCCCGTGTGCACACCTAATAGCTATGGTGTAATCCCAGCACCGACGAGGTATAGGAACTGCTCTCTAGGGAAGAGCTGCACTCTCAGGGCATGGTGTGCCTGCTCGCCCTCTCTCACACTCTGATTTGAGATCCTTAGATTCTCCCTTGCTCACAAGAAAAAAAACAAGAGTCAAACTAGCAAGCCTCCCTTCTTGGAGCCCCCCCAATGTTTGAATTCAGCCAGCTAATTAGTTAACTCGAAAATATAGTTGAGGGCTAGAGAGATGCCCCATGGGTTAAACCTTGGCTTTGTAAAGCAAAAGGATTCAAGATTTTTCCCCCCTGGATCCCAGATCTCACATGGTGAGGATTTGTAATTCTAGACTTGGAAGGTGGAGTCTGGGAAACCCCAGAGCAAAGCAATGAGGAGGGAGAGCAATCCAGGATGATTCTCAGTCATGCTCAGGCCTCCACAGACACACACATTGCTCTCTTCTACACATACCCACAGACAGAATTTAGGGCTGGAGGATGGCTCAGCCAGTAAAGGCACCTGTGTGCTCACAGACCTACTTCTAAAAAGCTGCTCTCAGGTATTTAAAAAAAATTATCTGATGGATGGATATGACTTCTAGAAGTAGGTAGATAATCTTCAGAAAACTGATCCCAGAATCTCACGCATGCTACACAGACACAGTACCGAATCCTAATCCAGAGCCCCTAGGAATTTCAGTGTTCCTCCTCAGCTCCAGGACTGCCTGCCTACCTGCCCACAAGGCTCTGTCTGTCTTCAAGTATTTTCCCAGCTTCATGTGAAGGGAAAGGAGTTCAGAGGTGGCTGAACCCATCAAACATACCTGGACTGGAGAAACCCAGACGGTGGCGATGCTGAGAAGCAGCCGGGAAGCGCAAGTGGATGCCAACATTCAACAATGCTGAGAGGCAGTGCAAGCGACCCAAGACATGGGCAGACTGAATACACGTCACCTTGCAGGCGAGGGCCTCTGCTTCGTGCTCTGCAACTACGGCCCTGTTCAAAAGTTTGCCCCACCAAGGTAAGAAAGGGGGGAGTCCAAGTTTCCTCTGACCTCCACCACACACAAGGTGGAAGTTGGGCATTAGGAGCATGTGGAAGTCAAAGAATAGAATTGTCTTTTTTTTTTTTTAATTCAATGGTGTATGTATGCATGTGTGCGAGTGTGTATGTATGTGTGTGTGTAGAACCACGAACGAATTCGGGAACCACCATGGATACCTCCACCTCCTCCTTGTTTACTCTGCCCCAGGATTCACAGGCTCCGCCCTACCAGGACCACAAATGCAGGCTGCCCCCGCTTCCGCCCGGCGTCTTTACATGGAGTCTAGGATCCGAACTCAGGACCTTCCGCCTACGAGGCAGAGGCTTAACCCCTGAGCCACCTCTCCAGCCCCTAGAATTGTCTTTTTAAGACAGTGGGGAAGTAACCTGCAGACTGTCTAGACACGAAGGGTTCCTAAGACTTTGGAAGTAAATCTCACCAGCTTAGTTTCTAAATGTTTAACAGTACAGTGGTTTTGGAATAGTCTAGTATCTTCTCAGGAAGGCATCCAAGGCTTCTAACCCTTCAAGACATGCAACTGAGCACCAAGAACTGATGTTAGCCCAGGATTGCCCCCTAACTCTATTTTAAGATCTGCGCACACTTGGAAATTTCTTACCTTCAAGGGATCCTAAACTGTGTGGTCCCCAAAGAGAGGAACCTTTAGCTGGGCACAAAGTCAATGACTGTGACTCCAGTTACTTCTAAAGCTCACTTCTATCCAGCTCAACCTCCTCTCCTTTAGGAGCATTGTAGAACTTAGATTGTGACTTGTAGCCTGATACACCAGCACATAAGTGAATTGTACCGCAAGCCGACAGTAGTGACCCAAGAGTGGGGGACTTTGCTTGAGATGATCCTGACACCCCCCCACACACACACTCCCCCAAGGACAAGAGCCACAGGCAAGTACCATGTGTGAGCGGCTTACTGCTCATCAGGATTCCGAGTCCTCAAGTTCAGAACCTCAAACATTCCCCTAACATCTGGGGTAAGATGACTCAGCAGTTAAAACACTTGCTCCGGAATAACGAGGACTGGATTTTAGATTCATCGTTCATGTAAGGAATCCCACACATGCATCAGCACACATGCATATACTCAGACATGAGGAATCCTGGCTCCTTGGGAAGCTGACAGCCAAGTTAACTGGGCGGCTTCCAGACGCCCTGCCTCAAAATGGAGCGAAGGTATTACCAAAATGTAGGGGTATGTGTATCAAGCAACCCGTTACACACTCAGTGAACACCTGGGTAACAGGCAAGACAGATATACGACACCTGAGCTGAGACCAGACAGTCCAGTGCCTGGGGAGTCCTGTTCGAAGCGGGACTGGCAGAAACGCATGCTCGCATCCTCTTCCCCACAGAGGACTGGCTTGGGCGACTCAGCAAGAAAAACAGCTTCAAGAACTGTGTGTATTGGTGCAGACCAGATTTATTTAAAAAAAATTATAGTATTGTGGTCACATGTGCCATATCCAGAGGTCAGAGGACAACTTGTGGGAACTGGTTCTCTCCTTGCACCATGTGGATTCCAGGGATTGAATTCAGGGCAGTAGGCTTCGCGGCCACCAGATCAACTCTTCCTATACAGGTAACTACGCCACAGTCGCAGTCAAGTGTGCTGTCTTAATGCCTTTTAGATGCAAAAACGAGAATGACCCCAATCAAAAAAAAAAAAAAAAAAATCTTTTAAGTTCCTTTATTGGAGCAAGATTCCTGACCAGTAACAGTGGTTATTTGCTAAACAGACCTGTGCAGAAACCACACACTATCTAGACAGGCTTTGTATAGTTATACTGCCTGCCGATGGAATAGTTCCACTTGTAAAGTTTCATACACCAAACAGCTTGGCATCTGATGAGACTGTCCATTCACTTCTGGAAAGTGGCGTGACTTTAGCTCTATTTACAGCATCAAGAAGCTTATGCATCATGCAGCTTCCCAAAATGTTTCTCCACGGCACAGAGACGTCCATCAGATGGGAGTTCCTCCTCACTGGGCCATTTTTTGCTTCAAAGCATTCCTAACAGCGGCCTACTCTGACAGCCCATCTTCTCAGCCACACCTTATGCCACAGAAGTGCCAGCTGCTGACCTCTGCATCAGAACCAGCTTGTGGGGAGTGATGTTTTAACGCCTAGACAACTAACAGCCCATCTACAGAAATGCCAGGGTAGAACTGTATAGCATCGGGCTGTATCCACACTGAACAGCTAGACACTGAGACATTAAGTTCCTTTACTCATCCAAATAGCCCTGAGTCATCCTGCAAAGTGCGTATCAAAAAATACGAAGGAGAAAGTCTGACCAGGACGTTACTACGCAAGTCAAACTTGGAGGCTATACTAAGCATCTGTTCTGAGAGACACGCATGAAACCCTCGTGTACACATTTCGTTTTATTGTAACAAAGCAACTTGTACACTTCGAACGTTTAAAACTGAGCATCTTTCCTTTCCAGTGAAAACAAAAACAGAAATTTTCTTTAAAAAATAAAATTACAATAGAGAACGTTAGTTCCAAATAAAACCCTTCAGGTTCTTCTTGATTCTCCCATTGAGTGGCAGGGCTCAGTCATCATTAGGAGAGAATTTTTATTTTAAAAGTGTCATCTTAAACTGCAAGGATGTCGGTTAAACATCACAATTAAACATGCCAAAGGAGAAGCCATGTTGTCCAAATGCCCACTGAACCCACCCAGACATCTCAAACCCACCCTCTGCTGACCTTCTAGACCCCATTTTTTTTTTTAGTTTTTTTTCTTTTTATTAAACAAGAGAAAGTAGACAGGTACATGTTGGTAAATGCTAACTGTCCATATTCACATAGAGACACAGTGTAATCTCTGAGCCCAATATACAGAGAGGAGGAAGAAGCTAGAGTTCTATCACTACTACACAGGGGGCTGGCACCCTCCCGCCGCACCAAGGGAGCGGAAGGACTTTTTCCCACAGAGCATGGTGGTGTTGATTCCATACAGTTTTTGTTCAGACAAAAAGGGATAAAAATGAATTTGGAACAGAAATGTGGAGGTTCTTTGCCCACTGTATTATTCTGCTTCAAGGTATTCCCCCCAAAAAATAAGTTTGAGAATCATGGTGCTGAGAAAGACCTCAAAAAACAGGGTGACTGAGCACAAGAGGGGTGGGGGAAAGACTGCAACTTGCTCCCAGGGATTGGAGAAAATAATAATAAAAAAATTAAAAAAGAAGGTGGAATCCATCAGTGTTCTTTCCTATCAGTCATCTTCTCCTTCGTCCTCCTGAAAGAGAAAATGACCAGTCAATGTTGAGGCTAACTAATCCTGAGCGCCTTGCTAGCTCTTGGATGGACTGACAGCACCGCAGAGACGACATCCTTGAAGACCACCTCCAGAGCTGAAGACCCAGGCCAGCCAGCCAGCTGCTCTCTTTTAAGCCCCCCAGCCTTGGGTCGGCACCCTCCCAAGGACAAAACCTTTGAAGATTACTGTTTAGGTCTCAAGTTTCTCTTTACCTCTCCTTCCTCCCCTTCATCATCATCTTCATCTTCTTCACCTTCATCCTCATCCCCCTCTTCATCAATATCTTCCAACCCTTCTTCCTCTTCATCATCATCGTCGTCATCTTCCCCTTCTCCTTCTTCATCATCCATGTCGGGAACCTACAGGAAAGTC
This sequence comes from Typhlomys cinereus, assembly GCA_023101885.1. Lineage (NCBI taxonomy): Eukaryota > Metazoa > Chordata > Mammalia > Rodentia > Platacanthomyidae > Typhlomys > Typhlomys cinereus. The sequence goes on from JALPQD010000039.1 coordinate 6,455,095, forward strand.
CCGTAAGACGTATATTCACACCCGAGACAATCAGCGGGCCAGAGGAGACCATCCCTACTCACCAAGTAGTACTGCAAGGGATTCGGCCAGATGTCGTCCTTGATGACCTCCCCTAATTCATCTGCACCGGCATCAGAATGGTCGGTGAACCAGGTGAAGAAGCTCTCAGGCTCTTCATGCTGCCTCTTCCTGCTGGCTTTATTCTGCGTTTGACTTGAGCGTTTCGTCAAATCCTAAAGGAAAAGCACTTTGGTGATACCACCTCACCATGCTGAAGCAGATCCCGACCTTGGTATTCTAGACACAACAAATATACGCGTGGCCCAGAGCAAGGAATCTTTTACAACTGCTTTCCTGGGCCATCTATCAACTGTATTTGGTTTTCATGACCAGTCCATTCTGACACCAGTCCAGGGAAACAGCAAGTTTCAGGTCAACATTGAGCTGGGAGCTAGATTGTTTGTAAAAATCAAAAAACATAAAGGTGGCAAGGGACTCTGCAATATGAAAATACAAAATCACTGATTTTGGTAAGGATTAACAATGTGAAAAACCTGGAAAAACACCAATTCTAAAAACAAAAAACTTAGTTCAACTCAACCTTTTTTTGTTGTTGTTGTTTACAGTGACAATCTTCTTGGTTCTTCAGCAAACCCATCCCTAAATCAAAAACTTTTAGGTCTAAGGGTATCTATCATTTGGTCTCCACACATTGGAAGCTCCACATAAACTTCATTTTAAGACGGCATCTGGGTCAGCAAGATATTTCAGCAGGTAAACACCCCACAGGCCCACATGGTAGGAGATAGCGGACTTTAGAAAGTTGTCCTCAAAAGACACATGCCAGGGCCCACACACGCCTTCACCCCACTCACTCACTCCCAAATAAATACCAAGATTTTGGCTCTATTAGTTTCCACAGCACCAAGTATTGGTATTTAATACGCAGTTCTAAAATGTGCAAAATCCAACCTGGTGACCAAGCTGGATCCCTGGAAGTCCACAGGAGGTCTTACTCTGACCTCTGCACCATGGGGTTTAGTTGAACACATTCTCTCTCAAATAATTTTTTTAAACAGGCAAATGAGCAGGTTGAGACAGCCCAGAAGTAAGGTGATGACACAGAAAACCTAGAGACCTCAAGTTTCAAGCCCTCAAGGTGCCCCAAATACCTTTCCAGATTTCCATTTGATTTCAGTGGACTTGGAAGATGGGTCCCCACTCTCGTTCAGGTGGAATTCTTTGGAAAGAACTTTATTTTCGAAGTAAGGATTTTCATCAAAATACTACCAAAAAAAAAAAAAATTGCAGGTCAGAAAGCAGCTCTACCTAATTTTCTGGGTACAATTGGCCACAAGAACCTGGATACTCACAAAGTCTATTCTGTAACCTGATTTTATATCTTCAAATTCCGTCACTTCGACTCTGGTCAAATAATGCAGAGCCTCCTCATCTTCCTCCCCAAGCAGGGCAGACACTAGAACAGTTAAGACCTCTGTCAGTTTGAGTTACATGCACAAACACAACAACTTGGAGATGCCTCGTAACAATCCCAAATTCAGTGAGCATCTTTCATGTCACAAACTTATCAAGAGAAAGTCAAGCTGTTCAGAGCCAGAGCTGTAAACACACAATCAATGAACTAGAGCTAGACCACAGCCATTCAGGCGAAGCTGATGCCCAGTCTCTCCGCAGAGAGGTTTCCCAGCCTCTGCAGAATCCACCTGATCCCCCATGTTGAATCCTCAGCACAGGCACTGTACTTTTAAAAATGTTTTGCCCACCAACATAAACATACCTTGTGGGTGGTTGACGAATGTTGTTACCCAAAAGTTTGGGATTTTGGCGATCAATTCTGATCTCTTCTGAAAAAATGGCTGGCGGAGTTTGTTATATTTCTGCTCTACTTTCAAAATTTCCTCACTGGCTTGTTCATTAAGTCTGAAGCAAATAAAGACATATTGGTGACGGTGGTTACATTTGGCAGGTAAACATTGTTCTGCACTATAGAATGCATCTGATTATCCTTCAGGACTGTGAAATAGCATAATAGTGCATACAGGCTCCACATAAAAATCAAGAAGACAGCTCTTAAAAATCCAAACTGACCAGGAAACATCGTCTTGTTGGTTCTGGGGTGCCCGCAGGGAAGGGAGAAGTGTCAACTGTTAGTACTGTCTTTGCAAGCCAGCTGTCAGTCTTTCCATCATTGTATATTTTTAATCTATTTATACGTTAAATGTAGTTGATTCCTTGTAATAGTAAATAAAGCTGTTTATCAAGTAAAAGTACACAGTAGTGAGAGGCAACACTGTGGCTACTAGAAAGTCACAAGATGCCACTCAATCTGTATCTCTCAAGAGCAACCAATCTCGCAGCTTACAGTTCCAGCACTTGGGAGCTTGAGAAAGATTTACACCCAGAAAATGACTAGACTGAACAAAATCTTTCAGAGTCCCTATCTCAGAACCTAAAAACAAAATAAATAGAAGCCTGCATCAACTCAGGATCTATTATATACTTTTACCAAAACCTGGGAACACTGAACTTACAGAATATTCCCAACTAATGAAAACCAGTATCAAAATCTCAATTCAGATTTACTCAACCAACTTCAGAGATTATTGACTGGGTCGTCAGATGCAACCAACACTCAATGAATTAAGGAAGAAAAAAATTTACCTGTCTATTTCATTTTGTACTTCATCAATATGTTCAATTGCTTCTTGCTGCTCTTTTTCTGGAAAAAAAAAAGGCAGGCAGATGAGACTACTGATTACAAAGTGCTCTCCCTAAAGTTTAAGAAACATTGAGTGAACCTACCAGGAAGGCGGCTGAAATGTGATTACTGCAAGGCGTGCACTCCACGTGTTCAAGCATGCAGATGACAAGCTACTTTTTCATTAAGCAACTACTCACAAATCAGGCTGTCTAGTGGGCCACTCGGAAACCGCTTAGACAGTCAGGGGCTTCGTTTTAGAATTTTATGACCAGGGAACCCACTCGGGAGCAGGGTGGGCAAAGTCTCATTCAGAAACTGCTAACCACATGCGTGAGACGCGACCGTGGCAGCTGCTACCCTCGTGTGAAAGTGAATCCGCGACAATAATTCGAACCCGGACCCGGTGGACGACCCCTTTCCTGCCCCTCCTGGCACAAGAAGGCGACCCGCCCCGCGGCTCTGACCGGACTCCTCGGACCCAATCCGGGTGGTGTTGGGTCAGAGCCCCCGCGGCGCGCGCCCGGACACACTTCCTGGTGCGGCGCCCTCCAGGAACCCGGGGCGCGGAAGGGGTGTGCTCCCCGATCGGGAGCCGGCAGTGCCCTTTTGTCCCGGGAGGACCGCGTGGGCCACAAAGCCAAGTGGGCGTGAAAGGGCCCCGGCCGCGCGGCTCGTTTCCGGGAACCCCGCGGGGTCGGCGGCCCCCGCGCGGCCGGGGAGCCTTCCCGGCAGCGGCCGGCGTGCGCGCTGCCCTTTAAAGCTCCCCGGGCCCCCGCGGCCGCGTGCGGGGCGCCGAGGGGGGCCGCCCCACGTGGGGAGCGCGGCGCATCCTCCGGCCGCCCGGGCGCCCGGCCGCGTGCTTCCCCGCGCCCCCCACCCGCCCCGGGTCCGGGCGCGGGGCCCGCGGGAGGCGGCGGCGGGCCGGGCCGGGCCGGGCCCGGCCGCACCATGCGGCGGCGGCGGCGTCCGCGAGCCAGCAGCGAGCGAGGCATCATGGCGGAGCACAATAAAGAGGCTCCTCGGGAGGGAGGGGGAGGAGGCGGCGGGAGGGGGAAGGGGGGTCCCCTCCGCCGCGCAGGCCGCAGCGCCCCCGCCCGCGCCGCGGCGCCACCCGGCCCCGGCCCCGCGCGCGCCCGCCCGCCCGCTCGCACAAAAAGGGCGCCGAGCCCCGCCGTGCGCCCCCCGCGGCCCCGCCGGAGCGCGCGGCCCCAGGCCGGCGGCGAAGATGGCGGCGCGGCCGGCCCCCGCCGCGCCCGGTCCTCACCTGAGGTCTCGTCCGCGCCGTCGTGGTTGGAGTTGAGCTCCTTCTTACTGACTTTGGCCGCCGGCGCCGACATGGTGCTGCTCGGCGGTCGGCGGGGGCGCGGGGCGGGGGCGCGGAGGACGCGCAGGGGGCGGGCAGCGGCTGCCCCTCACGCCACACGCGCGGCGCCCGCTCGCTCCGGCCGCCTCCTCCCGGCGCTCGCTCGCTCGCTCGCTCGCCCTCCCCGCGCTCGCCCTCGCGGCCTGGCGACCAGGGAGCGGCAGGCGCGGCGTGCCGGGCCCCGGCCCGGGCTCTCCGCAGGCGGAGGGGAGGCGGCGGCAGGCGGGTGGCTGGGATCCCAGACTCGCGCTCCGGCTCGTTGCTTCGCGCTCCCCGAGCCGCCTCCTCCTCCTCCTCCTCCTCTACCTCCTCCACCGCCTCCTCCTCCTCCTCCTCTTCGCGGCGAGGGGCGGGCGGCAGGGCGCAGGCGCGCCAGGCCCGCGCGCATGTCCCGCCCCCGGCCGGAGAGGCTCGCGCCGCGTCCCCATTGGCTGAGCTCCGGCCGAGGGGGCGGGGCCGCGGCGGGAAGACACAGGGCCCGGGCGGGAGGAAGGAACGCGGCGCCGACGCACGGACCCGCCCCCCACGCCGGCGCGCTCCCCTCCCCCGCTCTCCCCTTCTCCAGCCCGACATGGGACATTGGCGCGCGGCGGGCGCGCGGGGCCTGGAGGGGCGGGGCTTCGCCGACTAGCGCGCGGCCCTCCTTCCCAGCGGCCTGCGCGTCACGTGGTGGCGGACAGGCTTCCCTCGCGGGGCGCGGGAGAGGAGCGCGCGGCTCCTCCAGGGCGCAGGCCTCGCGGCCTGGCTCAGCCCCTCTTCCTGGGAGAAAGTGGCACCCGGTCCTGCTTTCCAGCTGGGGAATCTGCAGTCCCAACCCGGGCTTTCTTGCAAAACTTGAAGCCCCCTAAGCCCGCTCACGGGACCGATTCCTGGGTTCCGGTCCCGGAGCCCCACGAGGAGACTGGGTACTCTCTAGCCAAGCCAAGTAAGACGTCTTACTTGTAAGGACCCCACTAAAACGCAGCTCTCCTGAAGCTAGGAAGTGCCACATTCTTCCACGGGTCCTTCCAAGGATCTCAGAGCCCAGTGCTCCAAGAATCCACTCAGTACCAAGTGCCCACCCATCCTAACAGAATGGTACGAATCTTCGGAGGTGCCAGGGAGCGTGGCCATTCAAGATGAAATACTAGCAACGCCTGCTTTACGCACGAAACCTGAACCATTATGTACGAAAGAGGCTTCTCTACTACATACTGTTTTCCAATAAATGAAATACACCAGTTCCCTCTCTTCGGCCCCCAAATAGGAAAAGCCAGTAATCTCTGGGTATTTGTAATCAGAACCTGGACTTGAATTATATATGCCTTCCAGCACTCACTTCCACCTCTCCTCTTTAAGATCAAGACACTGCGAATGATCAATAAATGTTAAACACGTGGCCTTAGTCCAATGGTTGGAGAGTGAAAATATCAGATGGGGGGGAAATCTCAGCGGGTAAAGGCATCTGCTTGCAAACCTGGAGACCTGATTCCCACTAGTGGAAGAAGAAAACAAAACAAACTTCTGGAAGTTATCCTCTAACCTACATTTACTCCCATATAATGTAATGGGTGGCTCTCTCTCACACACACATAAGATTCTTAGAAAGTGACTACAAATGTTTGTATGGAACTCTCCATGCTCAAAATTCATTCCCCTACAAGCTTCACACTCAATTTCAATTCCATGCATCTCTTGGATTTGGTAAACTATTGTTTGCTTTTTAGAGGATTAAGGCAGAGTTTATTAGAGGAGAGAAAGATCGGAACTCTCAGATTCCAGACATGGAGTACCTTGAGGGGCAGGCGCCCTGGAGAACTTAAGGGACTCCAGGCATGGAATCCACGAGGGGCATGGGGCTGGAAAAGAACTCATGGACTCCAAACATGGAGAGCCATGAAGGGTAGGCGCCCTATTTCTTTTTTCAAAATAGTTTTGGTAGGGCTGGAGAAATGGCTCAGGGGTTAAAGCCTCTCAAGGAAAAGGACCTGAATTCGGATCCCCTGATCACACACAAAAAATACTGGGTGGAAATGGCAGCAGCCTGCATTTCCCCTCCTGGAAGGCAGGGCCCAGAAAACCCCAGAGCAAAGCAGTAAGATGAGTCCTGGTATCAAACTTAGGCAAGTTCTCAAGTGTTCTCCTGAACACACCCACCCCACCCATACACACACACACACACCCAGGCAAATACATACATACACTCTTGTGTAGCCCAAGCTGAACTCAGTACCCCCAGGCCCTGGGACTACAGAGCTTCACCAGTTCAAGGAGGAATCATCAACACAAGTGATAAATTGATATGGTAAGTGCTTGACAACCAATTCCAAGAAAGAGAAAATTTAAAACTTGTGATTTGTATGTAGCTTGCTAATACTCAGTGATGTAAATACTTTCACCAGGGTTAACCTGGCCCTGTAATGTCACTGAAGTACAAAGAAATCCCACAATCAGGCACAGCTGCAACACTCAGGAGGACCAGGCACTGCTAAGGCCAGCCTGGGCTACAGAACTGAGTTCTAGACCAGCCTGGGCTACAAAGAGATCCCATCTCAAAAAAAAAAAAAAAAAAAAAAAAAAAAAAAAGACACAAATACTGATAGTCGGCTCTTCTATGGCGGCTGCTTATACTACTGGAGAATGTACCATGGGCCACGGGGTGTGACTAATAATGACCTGTATTTCTCACTTGTCCTTCACAAAACACAAAGTAGGTTTGACAAGTAAAATGAACTTCAAGTAATGGGGACCTGGTGAATTACACAACTCCCCTATCACCAATTCCCACCCCTACCCCCAAGCTGAATCCAACACAAGAGGCAGAACCAAGAGAAATCCACATTTCTGTTTTCTAGATACTTGAAATGTAGCCATGGCTAGGTCTGGATGGGATATATACACAGAGCTAGTCCAGAGTTAACTCCACAGCATGCTGAGCCTCCCAACCCCAGCCCCTCAAATTTTTTACTATGCCCTAAGAACTATGCCCATTTTTTACTATGCCCATTAAACACAGCACAACATCTGACTGGCATCTATCTATATACAAAACAATGCTGATTCTTACTAAGGCTGATGTTGGAGTTCCACATGCAAGTCACACCCTACCAAGACTCACTACTAAGATGGAACTCAGAATGAAAACCTACTGCCGTTTCCATCGAAGAAGCCTGCTCCACTGGTGACCGGCAACACCTAACCTATCCATCATCTTGACGTACCTGTTTCCCAAGCATCTGCAGGGAACCTGGCGATGCTTGTCTGATGAGGCAGTAAACATCAAAGTCTGCTTCCCACCCTTCCCGCAGCCCCGGAGCTTCTCAGGTTGAATGGTACTTGCCCAATCTCACAACTCTCCTTAGTCTCTTTCTGAGCTGTAGAATGGGGATCCCAAAGCATGCCCCTTGCCATAAGGGCTGCTTGGATAGAGACCACCTGCCCAACAGTTCATCTGTGTCCAGCTAGTGACTTTGCACCATGGCCGCTCCCTCCCATCCTTCCCATCTACGCAGGTTCACCTGCCTTCTGCCCTCCAAAGGAAATAAAAACATTGTCAGCCATTATTATACCAAAGGCTGTTTTCCGTGCTTTACTTAGAATTAAGTTTCGGCTTGTTTAATTAAAGCAGGTCACCCACCGTGGCGGCTCTCTTGAGCCCCAGCGCCAAGGAAACTGAGGCAGAAAGATCATTTCAGCTCAAGAGTGGGAGGCCAGGGACAAAGATGTCACTCTGCGAAAGGTGTTTGCTAAGCATACACAAGTCCCTGGGTCCCTTACCTAGGAACCTGGTGTGGTTTGGTGACTCACACCTGTAATCCCAGCAGTCCCAATAGGAAATTCAAGACCGGCTTCAGTGACAGAGCAAGTGTAGGCCCGCCTGCGCTACGCGAGACCCCATCTCAAAACAAACGCAAATTAGCCACCTGCTTAACAAGGTAAGTTTCACGAGCAAGCAGATCACACTGCGCTTAGGAGCGTGAGAGGTCTCCGCAAGCCATTTGGAAAACCTGAGTTCCTGTAAAACGATCCAGGACCACATCAGCACCAAGATGGGGGCCTCTGTGCCCAGTGCTAAGACCCCCCCAATCAAATCGATACTCCCCCGCTACTCTCCTGTCTTGTACCTTACTCACATCCCCACCCCAAGCTGAGTCTAAGAAACGCAGCCCTCACGGTCGAAAGACGTGGGGAGAAGGCACGAAATGGAGGACCTGTACATAAACTGAGGCACGTGCCAGGATGGGGTAACTCTGGGTGCCGCTGGGCCAGAGCGGACTTCTGAAAAAGGGGGGTAGAGGGGTAGGAAGCAACGCTTGCCGGAGCTGGAGGAGCACCCCCTGACCCTGGAGTGCGCAGGAAAGAAGATCGATTGCCACAGAGGTCAAGTGGACGACCAGGCCCGGACAGGCCCGAGGTTTAAATGGACCAGGGCCCTGGGGGCACTAGGGTACCAGATCCAGGCCTCCCGATGGGGACCTTAGAGAGATGAGTGGGGACTAGGTGGGCGGGGCCCCGGAAGTCTTAAGTCAGTACCTGCAGGGCCACGGAGGCCAGGGAGGGTCTTAAGGCTGGGAGTCGGTCACGTGACTGCCTTTGCTCTGGCTGGACGGGAGAAGGAGGAGGAAGAGGAGGAAGCTAAGAAGCGCCAAAAGGGAGGCAGGAATTCAGGCCCGAGCTGTGGGCCGCCGGCGTCAGCAGCAGCGAGAAACCGAGAGGTGGCCAGATCTGAGAGCGGCCTGAGGTCGAACCTCCTGGGTTCGGGGTGTGGATGGGTGTGGAGAGGCCTCAGGCTGGCCCGAGGTGCCATTTGGCGAGACGGGAGCCCCCCACTGGAGAGTTGGGGGTAAGGGGGAGTCAGGCTCGGCGTCACGTGGAGCTGGAGGCCAGAGGAAGTGCCCCTCCGCTCGGGTCTCCCCGTCCCGCGTCTTCTGCTTCCTCCTACGCATCAGTCTTAGCCCCCCCCAGACACACACCCCAACCTTCGCGAGTGATTGGGGTTACAGCTCCAGAAGCACCCGGGAGCGGGGGTTGGGGGTGGGGTGGGAAGGGGAGTAAACCAGAGCCCATCTTGACTAGGTCACGCAGAAAAGTGGGGAGCAAGGGACTCACCTCCCTTCGGCAGGCCGGGGGAGGCCGAGGTGTCGGCCAGTTTCGGGGCCGCGGCCGCTCGGGGCTTCTTGGGCGGCGGCAGCAGCGCGGATTGCCGTTTGGGGGCCATGCCACGCGGGAAGCCGGGAGCCCCGGAGCCGAGCGAGCGTGCGGCTGCGCGCGGCGGGAGGAAACTCCGCCAACTGAGCCGGGCCCAGGTGCCCGAGGTTTAAATGGGCCGTGCAGCCGCCCTGCCCGCGGGGAGTATTTACATGACAGTGCGACACACACACCCCCACGCCCCTTCCCCAGCCCCCGCGCCCTCCCTCCAATCAGGAGAAACTTCTTTGAGCCGCTCTGGGCCGGGCACTCTTGGCTTGGGAAGAGGGGGGGCGGCTGCCACCCGGGTGCGCGCGAGTGCTTTGGAGCCCCAACTTTCCACGGGGGACGACCTCGTTCCGCTCCCAGGTCCCCTCTGGTGACGCCCTCGGGCTCCTCCCCCCCCCACGATATTGAGACTCCCCCCTCTTTCTTTGACTCTCTGGTATCTATGAGAGACGACGGCGGCTTCACCTCGGCCTAGAACATTCTTCCCTGGTCCCAGCCCCCCAACTCCCCTTTCTGGCTAGACTCCGCAGCCTCGGAATCTCCGTCTGGAGGGACAGATGAATGTTGGAAAAAAGAAAGAAAAAGGGATTCCCAATGGAGAAGTACCAAAGTAGGGGCGGGGGAAGGGCGAGGAAACCGGACGCATCGCTTCATTTCGCACATTTCAGAACGGGGTGTAAGGGGAGGGATGCAAGTTAAGCACGTCGGTGCTAATCCTAGCACTCAGAAATTGAGGCAAAAGCTCAAAAGTTCCAGGCCGGCTCCCATCTGAAAAAAAAAAGTGGGGGGATAGCGCGTGTGCGCGCGCGTGTATGTGTGCCACTCAAGTACACCCCAGCTCTTAACAAGGATTTTTCCAGAACCTCTCATTTGGGAGTCAAAGTCCCAGGCTATGAGCAATGAGGTAGGAACGCTAAGCGTGTAACTCAGTAGGAGAGTACGTGTCTACACTGTTTAAAAAAAAAAAAAAGTAGCGCCGAAAGATGGGTCCAGAGATAAAGGTGCTTGCAAACCTGGCTGCCTGAGTTAGATCCCTGGAGTCCACATGATGGAAGAGAAAAATTGACTTTCACATCCCTACTATGGTAGGCTTACCTGAGCCTGCTCTCTCTCTCTCTCAAATAAAATATTTCATAATAATAAGAGAAATAGGATGCCTTGAAATCCCCGCAATCTGGGAAGCAGAGGTAGAATAACCAGTAGTTCAAGGTCATCTTCTGCCACTTTAGTGAATTTGAGGCCAGCACCCTTGGTTGCATGAGACCCTATCTCAAAACAGTAATAATTAGCTAATTATATAGTACCAGTATGCATTGTATGTTACCCGGCCATAAGACTTCTGCCACATCTGCAGTTGAAATGCATGCGTATCTGCAGGACATGTGTGAGGAATGTGCCCAAGCATGTTCCTGGTAGGGCTGGAGAAATGGCTCAGGGGTTTAGACTGCCTCACAAGCAGAAAGACCTGACTTCTAATCTCAGATCCCATGTATAAAAATGCCAGGCAGAAACCGCCATGGAAGACATAGCTTAGGAAACCCGAGATGGAAGCAAAAAAGAGGTAGAAGCAATCCAGGGTGATTCCAGAAGTTACTCTTGAACTTCCATAGGCACATACAGTGCCTCTGATACACACAAACACACACTAAAAAAAAAATCACAGTAGTAAAATTCATAGTAGCTAACCTAAATCTGGAAATAATACAAAGGTGTTTAAAAACAATGTCCAAGTCGTAAAGATGTCTGTACAAAGTAGCCCAGCTTAGAAGGATGTGAATGAAACAGAGCAACAGCAGAACTGGAAGACTAGATATGGAATAGTAAACGGTGAGCTTTCAGTCTTTAAAAATTGCAAAATCAAGCCAGGCTTGGTGATTCAAGACTAAAACCTCTACTCCGGGAGGCTGAGGCAGGAAGATTGCCTTATGGTCGAGACAAGCCTGGGATACAAAGTGAGATTTGTCTCTTGACAAAAAAAACAAAAAACAAAAAACTAGACAGACAGACAGACAGACAGACAGACAGATAGATAGATAGATAGATAATAGGCCTGAGAGATGGCTCAGGGGTTAAGTCTCTGCTTCACAAGCAGAAGGTGGAAATGGCAGTGACTTGTACTTCTGGTCCTTGAAGGCAGAGCCTGGGGAACTCTGGGGCAAAGCAGACAGGAGGTAGAAGTAATCTAGGGTGATTCTCGAAGTCACCCTTGGGCCTCCACTGGGACACACAGTGCTTTCTGATACACACGCAGACACTCTTGCAAAAAACTAAAGTATCAAAACAAGTACAATGGGTCCAGTGGTATTAGGAGTGCAGAGTGAATGGATCCACAGTGAAAAGCACCTGCCAACCAGCCAGGAAGACCAGAGTTCAGATACATGGATCCCACGTAAAATGTCTGGTGGACTTGGTAATCCAACTGCAGTTCCAGCCTGGGAAGTCGGAGACTGAGAATCCCCAGACAAGCTGGCTAGAGAGAGACAAGCCCTGTTGGGAGCTTTGATCCGTCACCGTGTTTCTTGATCTGGGGAGATGGCTCAGTGGTTAAAGCCTTTGTCTCCTCACAAGCAAAAGGACCTCAGTTCAGATCCCCAAATCCCAAATAAATATGCTGGTAGATGTGGTTGCCCACCTGTAATTCTAGTGCTGAAAGCCACAGCCTGTCCACCTCCATAGTAAGCTGGCTAAGCCATTCTAGCTCTAGAGGCATATTCTAGGAATATAGAGACCAGGCGCAGGGCATATGCAAGAGCTAACAAGGATGATTCCCACAGGCATGCACACTCAAAAGCCCTGTGCACATACACCATCCATGCGTGCCCACCCACATTTAAACACATACACTCACACCTCATACACACATAACATCTGATAAAAGAAAAACAAAACAAAAAGCGGGGAGCCAGAAATGTGTCGAGGTGGAGATACCAAAGCCTCAAGCCACGTGGTCAGTACATTCCAGTTCTTTTCCTCTCCAGCCTTCAAAATCCCAGCTTCCTGGACTCCCAAGGGTATTACTAGGCAACTGGACCAACCACACACCCCATTCTGGAACAAGCTACAGGGAGGCCTATCCTATCCCCCACCTGAGACTCAGAGAAAGCCAGATGTTCCGTGACCCTAAGGTTCTCTGACCCTGAGGTTGGTCTCTGTCTGGGGACAAGAAGTTTCTAGAACAGGCTATTGTTTGGTTATCCATTCTCCTGTGCACTCCATGGCTGTAGACGGCTGCCTCCTACGGAGCATGCATTAGCTGGTGTTATTTAGTAGGATTATATCCAACAAATATTCATTCCAAACCAGGGGGAGTGTAATGGCTTATGTCTACAGAATCGAACCAATGTTTGGAAGGCTGAGACAGGAGACTGCCATGAGTTCAAGGCCAACCTGGACTAAATAATGAATTCTAGGCCAGCCTAGGATAGATAGTGTGCTCAAAAAAAAAAAAGGAAAGGAAAAAAGGGGGGAGGGGCAGCTAGATGACCCAGTGGGAAAAGGAACCATCTGGTAAATTTAGTGACCTGAATGTGATCCCAAATAGCCCACAGAAAGTGCCAGTGAGTGTGTGGAGGTCAGAGGACAACTTTCAGAAGTTGGTTCTCTTGTTCTGCCATATGGAGTTTGGGGATTTGAACTCAAGTAGCAGGCTTTGCATGCAGGTCCCTTTACCCACAGAGTTATCACACTGTCCCAACCCTCAAAAAAATAAATAAATAAAGCAAACAACTAATATGGCACCCTATCACTTCGAGTTGGTAAGTACTAACCTAGCATCATCTGCCTATGCACCCTTTCATGCATACCTATCAAGGATCCTTTATCCAAAATTCTTGGGACCAGGAATGTTAAGGATTTGGGGATTTCTTTTTCTTTTTTAAATATTTTTGGAACTTATATATCCATAATGAATTTTTTCCCACCTCATCCTTCTTTATTTTTAAACAGGTCCTTATCCTACAATCCTTGAATTTGATCCTCTGACTGTATCTTAGAGTGTTTGGATTCCAGGTTATAGGTATAAATTGCTATGCCCAGCACATGATAAGATATTTTAAGAATGGAATGCAAACACAAAATTCACATATATATTATGTCTCATATTTACATTTCATATATATAGCCTCTAGATAAATTTGCACAATATTCTTAGGGTCTCTCTCTCTCTTGCTCTCCATTTTTTCATGTGTATGCAGGGGTAACATGTATGTGTATAGACATGTTTGCATGTGAATGGGTACAGATGTGTGTGGGCAGATGCACATGAACATGAATGTGGATGCCAAGATCTGAGGTTAATATGGAGAATTACCTTCCATCACTCTTCCACCTTATCCTTTTGAGCCTGGGGTCTCTAAACCCACATCTTCCTGCTTTCTATGTGGAGTCTGAGGGTCAAAAGTGAGGTCCTTCTGCCATCCAGGCAGAGCCTTCCCCTCAGCCATCTCTCCAGCCCAAGAATTCAACTTCTTTTGCTTGTTCAATAAATACTTCAACAGCTAAGCCTTCTCCCCAGCCTTTAGCATTACTTTCTTCCTTTCTCTCACTTTTCTTTTTTCTTTCTGTCTTGCATTCTACCTTTTTTCTCTTCTTTCCTTTTTCTTTCTTTCTTCTTTTTTCTTCCCTTCCTTCCCTCCTTCCCTCCTTCTTTCCTTTTTCTTTTTTTCTTTTTTTTTTTTTCTTGTTCTGAAGGTGGACATCTGGGTCTCTCATACTAAACAAATGCTCCATCCCTGAGCCATACTACTTCAGCCATCATTTTTTAAAATTTATTTTGTGTGTGTGTATGTGTGTGTATCAGAGGGCTCTGTGTGTGTGTCTCTGTGGAGGACCAAGGATGACTTCAGGAATCATCTTTGACTGCTTCTACCTCTTTTTTGCTTCACTCAGATTTCCCAGGCTTCTGCCCACCAGGGTTGGAAGTGCAGGCCGCTGCCGTTTCTGCCTGGTGTATTTCCATGGACTTGGGATCTGAACTCAGGATCTTCTGCTTGTGAGATAGAGTCTTAATCTCTGAGCCATCTCTCCAGCCCTACTTCAGCCATCTTCCCTGTGTTTTCCTTGTGTCATGAGGTCATGTGTAAAATTTCCCATGACTGGTGCCATTTTGAGCTCAAAAAGCTTTGATTTGGGAACATTCACAATTGAGAGCCAGACATGGTAGCTCACTCACAAGTCCATAGTAATCCCAGTACTGACAGGTTGAGGTAGAACAGCTTAAGCTACAAAGTGAGATTCTGTCTCAAAATACAAACCAGGTGCTGGAGAAATGACTCAGGGGTTAAGACTCTGCCTTGCAAAGAGAAGGACTTGAGTTCAAATCCCAGATCCCCATTAAAAAAAAAAAAAAAAACAGCCTGAAACAGCAGCGGCTTGCCTTTCCAGCCCTGGTGGACTGAGTCTGGGAACTCTCAGAGTGAAGCAAAAAGGAGGTAGAAGCAAGTCAGGATTATCCCCTTTTCCTCCATAAGGACTCACAGTGCCCTTGGACACACACGATAGATAGATAGATAGATAGATAGATAGATAGATAGATAGATAGATAGATAGATAGATAGATAAAGAGTAATCCAGAATGATTCCTGAAATCACCCTAGGGCCTTCAAGGCACACACAATACCCTCTGAAACACATAGCTACACACACACAGACACACAAATAATTTTTTAGAAAAAAAATGTATATTTATTTATTTAATTATTTACTCAATTGTGCATGTGTACGTATGTATGTGCGCGCGTGTGTGTGTAGAACCACGGACGAATTCGGGAACCACCATGGACGCCTCCACCTCCTTCTGCCCTGGGATTCACAGGCTCCACCCTACCAGGACCGGGACGCAGGCCGCCCCTGCTTCCACCTGGCGTCTATACGTGGGATCATGGGATCCGAACTCAGGACCTTCCGCCTGCAAGGCAGAGGCTTAACCCCTGAGCCACCTCTCCAGCCCAGAAAAAATTTTTAAAAAGCAGACAAAATCAGAGGTTTAAGATTAGGGAAGCTTAGTCCATACAACACTTCACTAGCCCAGGACCTCTCTGCACAAAGAAAATACTCTACCTCTCTGCACAAAAAAATACTCTACCATCGAGCTCTATCAGCCCATTTTTTCCCCTAGAATGCCTGACACTCAATATATAGCCCGGGCTAGCCTTGAACTTTCAACAGTCCTCCTCCCTTAGCCTCCTGAATGCTGGAATTACAGGCTAAGGCCATCACACCTGACCCTCTCTCTTTTTTTAAATTTACTTTGTGTGTGTGTGTGTGTGTGTGTGTGTGTGTGTGTACGCGCTGTGTGTGCCAGTGGAGACCCAAGAGTGACTCAAGAAATCATCCTGGATTACTCTACCTCCGTTTTGCTGCGCTCTGGGATTTTCTCGGCTCTGCCTTCCAGAGCCAGGAGCTAGAAGTACAGGCTACTGCCATTTCTGCGTGGCATTTTTATGTGGAATCTGGGCTCTGAATTCAGCTCCTTCTGCTTGTGAGGCAAAGGCTTAACCCCTAAGCTATCTTTCCAGCCCCACATTTTTTTTTTTTTTATTTTCATACGAGATCTCTCAAAATTGCCCAGGCTGGTCTTAAATTTTCTCTGTAATTAAAGCAGGCCTTGATTTTTGTGATCTGCCTCACCTGTGTGGTCAACTAGCATGAGCAGCCTTTACACCGGGATGGGTGTATACACATTTTATTTATTATTTTTCGATCTTGTTTGTTTGTTTGAAACAGTCTTATGTATTCCAGACTGACCTTTAGCTCCAAGGATGACCTTGAACTTCTGGTGTTCATGTTTCATCTCCCAACTTCCAAGTACTATGATTTCTAGTTAAATACCACCACACTCACTTTATCAATGCTGGAACTAAACCAATTGAGCTCTATCCCCAGCCCAAAGTTAATGTGTGTATGTGTGTGTGTGTGTGTGTGTGTTCCAACAGTATCTTGTCAAGTTACTCCTTAACCTCACAAGACCTTGGATTCTCCTATTTGGAGCATACACATTCAAAACTGGGCTGCAGATGGATGGCTGTTGTGATAACATCTGCCTGGTGCTTGCAGAATCCTAGCTTTGATCCATCGAATAAGCAGGGCATGGTGGTACAAGCTTGTAATCCCAGCACTGGGGATGTGGAAGCAAGAAGATCGGCAGTTTAAGGTTGCCCTTGAGAACATAGCCAGTTTGAGGCCAGGATGAGCCTGTTTCAACTGCAAGCAACCAGTTAACCAATATAAAAGAAGGGTGCTTTGGGGGGAAGAGGGGGGAGGGAGGGAACTGGTAAAAAATTTTTAAAATGTATAATTAAATTTTTAATAAAAAAAAAAGAAAAAAAAAAAAAGAAGGGTGCTTGGAAGATGGCTTAGCGGTTCAAGTGTTTTCCATGCAAGCAAGATGACCAGAGTTGGGATTCCCAGAACACTTATAAATTCTGGGTAAGATGGCAGCTTACCTGTAATTCTAGCCTCAAAAGGTAAAGACTTGGTATCCCTAGAGCAAGCTGGCTAGTAAGACTAACGCTATCAGCAACCTCTGAGTTTAAATGAGAGACCCGGCCTCAAAGAATCAGGTGGAAGAGTGATCAACTGCAGGCTTCCACATGCTGCAATACACACATGTGCGTCCACTCACATTTAAGCATCATTACATTTATGCATGTACACTACCTACAAATTAAATAAATAAATAAATATATACATAAGTATCTCCCTTTTTATTTACTTTGGGGTTTTCCAGGTTCCATCTTCCAGGGCTTGAATTGTAGGCTGCTGCTATTTTGCCCTGCATTTTTTTTGGATGGGATGTGGGATATGAACTCAGGTCTCTCTGCTTTCGAGGCAGACGCAGAGGCTTTAGTCTCCAAGCCATCTCTCCACCCTTTGTTATATTTTTTAAAAAATATACTTTATATTTTATCAATTGGGGGAGGGGAAGAAGGTGTCCACATGTGTACTTAGCATTTAAATTCAATTAAATAGAATTGTGTGTAAAATAATTCCCAATAAGGTTTTCATATGGGGGTGTTTTATTTATTTTTGGGGGGTCTGAGGTGCAAACTCAGGTTGTAATGCTTATGTGGCAAGTACTTCTTGCCATCTGAACCATCCGCTGGGCCAAGTGCATGTCTTTTTTCTTCTTTGCAAGAACCTATGGGGAAACATTTATTGGTTTGTTGTTTGTTTATTTGACACAAGGTCTCATGTGGCCCAGGCTTACCTTAAACTCATGGTAGTGTCAAGGATTACCTTGTACTCCTGATCCTCCGGCCTCCACCTCCCGAATGCTGGAATTACAGGTGTGTCTTACATGCCTGGCGCTTGACCGAACTGTGAGTGCTCTAGGAAGGAAAGTTAAGAACCAGGAAATTCCAGGAAACGATAGGCAAAACAAGGGCCACTAGAGATGTATTTTTTTTTTTAACATTTGGTTATTTATCCTGTGTGACTCCGGGGTGTGTGTGTGTGTGTGTGTGTGTGTGTGTGTGTATTTGTGTGAGTGTATTGTGTGTGTATTTGTGTGAGTGTATGTGTATGTGTGTATTTATGTGTATGTGTATGAGTGTGAGTGTATGTGTGAGTGTATGTGTGAGTGTATGTGTATGTATGTGTGTGTGAGTGTATGTGAGAGTGTGTGTGTGTGTGTGTGTGCGCACACGTGTGCCATAATATACGTGTGGAGGACTTGTGGGAGATGGTTCTCTCTGCCTTGTGATTTCTGGGGATAGAACTCCCTTTCAGACAGCACCTACTTGAATCTGAGGCTGGCCTAGAGGTCACAATTAACCTTAGCTGGCCTCAAACACTCAGCAACTTCCTATGTGCTAGGATTCTAGGTATAAACCATCGTGCCCAGCCTGATTTTTTCAAGTTTTTCAAAAATCGGCTATTTATTTGCTATCTTTTAAAGTTTTTTTATTTGATTTTTACCCAGGCTTGCTAAGTTACCCAAGCTGGTCTTGAACTTACTTCGCAGGCACGGGCAGGTCTTGACAATGTGACACACTTGCCCCGGTTTCCCAAGAAGCTGGGATGACAGACCCCCACTGCTAGACCTGTGGAATAGCATACATAATGTCCATATGAGATTCTGAGCCATATCAGCAATAACTAACCAGAAATACCTACCACTTACTTCACGCTCATAAGAAAAAAAAAAACTTTTTTTTTCTTTTTGTCTGGGACATGGTGGCTCATACCTATAATCTCAGTACTCAGAAAATACTCAGTACCCAGGCAGGAGGATCAGAAACTCAAGGACCATCAGACACATTGCTAGTTTGAAGCCAGCCTGGTTTTTATGAGATCAACACACACACACACACACAGACACACACACACACATACACACACACACACACACAGACCTTGCTTTGAGACTGGGTCTCAGTATATAGCCCAGGCTGGCCTCTGCCCCCAAATAATGAGATTATAGACATGGATTCCTATTCCAAACATTCCTGGGCATTTAATAAACACTTGTTGCAGGCTGACCTCAATATTTATCACATAAATTACACAGACACAATTGTGGTGTGTGTGTGTGTGTGTGTGTGTGTGTGTGTGTGTGTGTGAAAGCTATTCAGCTGGATCTGGGTCCCAGAACTGTGAGGATCTCTTCGCTCTCAGTTTCTGGCTCCTGCTTCTGCACCAGGTTTGTGTGTCTCTGTGAAGCAGAGAACAACTGTGTGGAGTCAGTTCTTACCAACTTCTTTTACATATATGGGTTCCAGGGATTGAGTCAGGGTATCAGTCTAGCCTGGCAAGTGGTTTTGCCCTCTGAGCCTGCTCACTGGAGACATACATACATATATAATATTTTTTAGTACTGACAGGGATTGAACTCACCATCAGCAGCATGCAGCATGCTTGACACGTGCTCTACTACTGAACTGCACCCGTATAGTATTTTACTGACAGAAGGGTGTTACTATTATTTATACATGAGGTGCTGTTTAGAATCCTTAGGGCTCAATGTCTGTGTAAAACTGTAATTGTTGACTTGGGAAGAATTTCTAGAAGAGAGATTTCAAGATTAGAGAGGATATTAGATCATTCTCAAATCAGGTTTTCTTTTTTAAATTTTTAATTTTTTTCCTTAATTTTACAAGCATTTTGAGTACTTATTCCTGCCTCCTTCCTTTCCCCTCCTTTCCATTCCGCCCCTGCTCCCTTATTAATCGTTTCCACTCCCTCCCATTCTCCTGTCTGTTTCTATGGATTCAGATTCCCCCTGGCTTGTCTACTCTTGTGGGGGGTTCAGACTTCTGTGGCATACCAAGTGGCCCCTCCTTGGGCCACCCCACTGATAGGGGTGTCATTTCCCTTCACTCATCCAGCCTTAGTCCCCAAGGTTTCCACTACATGTAATTATCTCTCCTGAGATCCTCACTGGTCTATGAGGCATGTAGGTAATGTCAGTCTTTATGCAGGTCTGGTAAGGACAAGTCTCTCTGCAGTGAGTTCAAATTAGGTTTTCCTAATACATGTTCACACCTGTGCCTGGAGTTTAGTCTCTCAGTGCAGTCCATTACTTTCTTCTCTGACTCCTTCAGTTCTTTGACCCTACGGGGGGGGGGGCTTTTGTCCCCACGATTCTACTGAAGTTATTTTCAACAAGATCAGTATATCTTATCCAAAATTCGAATTTCAGTGATTGACCTGTTTTATGGACACACACACACACACACACTCCTACTTCCTACCCTCCTCTTGCAGAACCTGAACTCAGTGTCCCCCAGATACTAGGCAAGTGCTCTACCAGCCACACTTTTTATTAAGCAGCTTGGAGTATTAACAGCTTGAGCTCCCTTCTCTTCTGAAAGTACTCTTTGGTGATCAAGTGGAACAATCACTTTATGGGGTTCTGAGGAAAGTGAGGCAATGGTGGTCATAAGCCCTTTGAGAATACATTTCTCCCCAGACTCTTCACTCCCACACCCTTCAAGCTTCTTGACTGTGACTCTGGGAATCTTTGGTGCGGGTTGTAACTTTTCCTTGGGCTAAGGAGGCCTCACAAAGAGAATTTTGTCTCACTGTTCTTCCTAGAAGACTTCTCTATGGCATTTTATCCCCCCACCCCCCAATTGTTGCTAATCTAATCAGCCCTCATGGCCTTGGCTGGAACAGGCTGCTGACCGGGAGGATCCTGTCACTGGGTGGTGCCCAGGGAACCAGATCTGGGCAGATTTCCAAGTCTGAGAAAGGAGGAAATAGACCCAGAGAAGGCTTAGCTACTAGCCGGGGGCTGCCTAGAAGCTCAGAAATTGTTTTGGGGGATCGGGAAGGCCACCTGTGGGATCTTACTGGGTGGGTGGCAGCAGCCGTTAAATCTCTGACCATCAGCACTCTCAAGTCGCATATGTTTAAATAGCAACTGCTGGGCGGCTGGGGGGTCTGTCTCTGGGAGGTCACAGGCTTAGAATGCAGGAAGCTTTGGGTTCAATACCCGGCATCGAAAGCCAACTAAAGTGCAAGCAAGCAACGTTTCTTTTTCAGGATGAGTTTTTAAAATTCCATTTTCCTATGTACGTGTGAATGGGGTACACGTGCATACAACAAGTGTGTGTGTTCGTGTTCGCCCAGTTATCAGGGATGATCCCGGATAACCCTTTCATTGTGTAGCGCTATAGGAGAGGACGGACTAGTTTGCCAGCCAAGCTGCCGCGGGGTTCCCAAGCTCTGCCACCAAGAACCTCGGTGTTTATAAGGATCTGGGGATCTGAAATATTTTCACCCTTGCTTCATCAGCTAGTGCTTTAACCACCGAGCCCCGTGGTGAGGATTTAATAAGATATACATTTATAAAACGTTGGGCTTTCTTCCTGCTGATGCATTCATTACAAGCTCTCGATGAGAATTGTCTTTTTTTTGACTGGGGGATTCGGGGTCTGGAGATTGAACCCGGGGAGCTACTAATGAGCTCAGTCGCAATCCCTGCAATTTCGTCCTAACTCTTGATTTCGATTCGTGAGATATATTCGCGTAATTTTTTTTGCATTTCTCATTATTTTATTCGCGCAGAGCTGCGGGTCGGGTCGTCGGCACTTCGATCAGAGGGGCTGCGAGCGCACCCCGCGCTGCTTCTGGCCTTGTCGGGAGGAACGGGCAGCGCGCGCGGCCGCACGCCGGCCGGGAACGCGCGGGCCGCTGCGCCGCTGGGCGCCATCTTTGAGCCTGGAGCTCGCGCTCACTTCCGCCCTCCTCTCTGCACCACGATGGCCTGTGCCTGACCCACACGTGGCCCCCAGGAGTCGGACACCCCAAACCAGTCGCGCTTCTTTCACTGGCCGACAAGAACCTCTTTCTAAATCCTTTTCTCCGGGGCCCGGCGGGGGTGCTGTGACCACTTCAAACATGGCACCGGCAGCCTCACCTGGCCCCGGACTTCCGCTCGCGGAGGTCACGTCTCAGTGCGCCGGCGCGAGGGCGGGCGGGGCCGTCGCCACGGCAACGAGCGTGTGGCCCGGGCCGCTGAGGCGGGCGGGAAGCGCCGCACCCGCCGCGCTGGCTGCGGACTGGACTTGCAGCGCCGAGGGGCCGGGGCGGCCGGCGCCCCTGCAGGACGAGAACCTGGGCGTGGTGTCGGTGCCCTCGCAGTGGAGGGGCGTGCAGGGCATCCGCGGGGAGACGGTGAGGGCGCGGGCCTGGGCGGGAAGGCGAGGGTCTGACTCCGCTCCGTGGTGCTTCTATGTCTCAAGCCACAAAAACTGTCTGGAGGATGCTTTGGGCGCGCACTTCCCGCCGCCTCATCCCTCCCCGCCCTCGGTCTTTGATGCAAAACAGAAAAAGATTAAAGCAGCAGAACTTTCAGGATCCCTCGCTTTGAAGACTTCTGTGCGAACGGCGTTTTTGGGCGTTTCAAACTGATTTTGGTGTTTAGAAAAAGAAAAGAGAGAACTATCTCAAGGTCCAGGTATAACGGTTTTCCGGCACTCAAATCCGACGAGGGTTTCGAGTGCTGATTTGGCGCTTGGGTGCCCGGCACGCTGCAGATCTCTGCCCCTGGGGACCCCGTCCCGGGTGGTGGCGGGCACAGAGCTGGCGGCGAGTGTGCAGCAGAAATACGGAGCGCGTGGCACGGTGAACCCTGCTTCGCTCGCCGTAGACCACGGGTAGCAAGCGGGAAGGTGGAGGGGGCCGGGCAGGGCCTCGGAAGGAAGCGACAGGGACTGAACCCGGCAGGGTGGTCCTAGGTTGGCACCCCACAGGCCGGTCAGAAGGGCCTTGCAGAACATTGTGAGAATCCGGGTTTCTCATCCGAGAGCTGTTTTCGCCGTGTGTTTTCCAGAAGAAAGCAAGCTCAGGTAGTGCAGACCCTCACCAGCACCAGTTGTTTCCAAGACAGCCAGCTCTTGACCACAGGGGTCTTGCCTGAGACTCTCCAGGTCTGGTCTGGATCCAGATGGCTTCCACTGCTGCTTTTTCGCAGCTGCAATCAAAGTCGGGGAGGGTGCCTGGTAGGTTTAATCTGTTTCTCCTGGCAGATAAGCATTTGATTCATGCACTGACCCAAAGTCACTCCTGCTTGCTCAAGATTTAAAGTTTAGGGCTGGAGAGATGCCTGCCAAACAGAAGGTCCTGAGTTCTAATCCCACATAGACAAGACACTGGCCTGCACTTCCGATCTTGGTAGGCAGAGCTTGGGAACTCGTAGAGCGAAGCAAAAAGGAGGTTAGAAGCAATCTAGAACAATTACTAAAGTCACCTTTGGTCCTCTACAGGGATATACAGTGTCCTGTGATACACACACACACAAATAAATTAATTAATAAAAATTTAAAATGTCCTCAGGCAAGAAATTTAAAAAAAATTAGAATATTCCAGATTAGAAATCATTGATTCAGTGTGACACAGATTTTGTCTTTTCCTAGATGCTTGAATGAACACGTGGCTCATTACTCCTGCGTTAGTTTTAGCCTGTAGGGTTCTAAGAAATGATCCTGATGCTTGGGGTACTCAGGGAGTGAGGAAAGATTTGTACCTGTGAGGTCGCATCTCTTGGCTTCCGAAAGAGATGGTTACGTTGTGAGAACGTCATGGGGAGCACATTCCCGTGCCAGTTTGTTGTTCCGCAGGGGCTTCTGGGCATTGAACTCAGGCCTCCAGGTTGTGAACAGGCACCTTACCCACTGTGCTATCTCGCTGGCCCCAGGTGGCGTTTTTCTTTTTTAAAAAAATATTTATTTATGTGTGAGTGTGTGTGTCAGAGGGCACTCTGTGTCCCTGTGGAGGGCCAAGGGTGACTTCAGGAATCTTCCTGCATTGCTTCTACCTCCTTGTTTCGCTCTGGGATTTCCCAGGCTCTGCTCACTAGGGCCAGAAGTGCAGGCCTCTGCCGTTTCTGCCTGGCGTTTTTACATGGAACCTGGGTTCCAGAACTCAGGACCTTCTGCTTTTGAGACAGAATCTTACCCCCTGAGCTGTCTCTCCAGTCCCCAAGTGGCTTTTTTCTAACTTTTTTTTGTATTTCAGTGATATGTGTCCAGAATTTAGAAACTCTACCTTTTTTTCCGTTTCACTCGTTACCACTAAAGGGTTGCTAAGTAAGCGCTGTGCCAGTGACCAACACCTCATTAGATCCGCCCCCATTCCCCCATTTTGTGTGTAGATGGAGGCACTGTGTGTGCCTGTGGAGGCTCAAGGGTGACTTTAGGAATTATCGAAGATTGTTCTGCCTCCTTGTTGCTTGGCTGGAAGTGCAGGCCAGAGCCATTTCTGCCAGCTGTCTTACCCAGGATCTGAACTGAGGTCCTTTTGTTTGAGAAGCAGAGGCTTAACCCCTGAGCCACCTCTCTAGTCCCAGCAGTTTTTCTGTCTGTTGTTTTTGAGACAGGATCTCATGGACACAGGCCGCCCTACGGGTCACTGTGTAACTGAGGCCAGCCTCAAATTCCCAGAGGCTGGGATTCCCGGAGTACACGACCATGCATGACTGGAGAACGATGTTATAAACACTTTATTTTCTTCAGTGAGCTATGAAGACAGCCCAGTCAGCTGTTCTTGTTGTCAGAGAGCTGCAATAAGGTCGTCAGCACGTTGTAATTTGCCACATGGTAGCATACTTCCAGTTTCTCCAGTTGCTTATTAAGAAGGGGATTTTTCTTGCTGCATTCAGTTCACAGCCGACAGGTCCTGGACCCTGTCTTGACATGGCGGTCTGCAGGCCGAAGACTGATTGATGCCTGGGGTGTGGGCAGCTGTGTGTAGTCCCCAGGGGAGTGGACATTGTGAGAGTCTGTGGAGTGAGTTGGCTTGCTGAGAGGCAGGCGCAGTGCCGTGCTCTGAGGTGGTTTTGGGCAGGTGCTGTGTGCTGGTGACCCTGGAATCTGGTTTTACCAAAGCTCCTGGGTGGTTCTAGTCTAAGCCAGAGTTAGCCAGTTTATGTCTCTGGCAGCCCTGGGGATTAAACCCAGGACCTCTTGAGTGTCATGCAAGTGCCTTACCGCTGAACCACCACAATACTTCCAGCCTTTTCCTAAGGCAGAGGTGGAGGCTGTCAATGAGGTGCCCCTTTTCCTTTTGAAGATACTGTGGGCTGAGACAGCTCAGGGGTTAGGAGTCGCCTTGCAAGCAGAAAGTCCTGAGTTTGGATCCCAGGTCCTAGGAAACAGCAGCAGGCTGCTCTTTCAGCCCTGGTGGGCGGAGTCACCAGAGAGAAGTCAAAGGGAGGTAAAAGTTCAGGATGATTCTCCAAGTCACCCATGGTTCTCCACAAGGACACACAGTGCCCTCTGACACACACACATACACACACACACACACACACACACGCATGCGCGCGTGCAAAATAAAAAAAGAAATTTTAAAATAGAAAGATATGGTGATAGCTAAGGCCTGTAACCCCAGCATTCAGGAGGCAGAGGCAGGAGGATTAGGAATGTTCAAGGCTGGTTGAAGGGCCAGCATCCCTCCTTCTCCTCTTCCTCTTTCTCCTTCTTCCCCCTCCCTCTCCTCCCTTCACCAATCCATCTCTCTCTCTCATCAGCCTCTCTTTTAAGGGTCCTAAAGTGGAGCTCAGCGACGCTCAGCTCTTTTGGGTGCACACCTGTCTGCGCCCAACTGCAGGGTGGTCTCCTCTGTGGAGTAGAGTTTGGCTGACCAGCTGTGCCGTTTCTCTGCCATGCCGTCTCTCTGCGTGGACTCTGAGCCCAGCCCTGTGCTGGGTCCCATAGGCTTTTCCACCTTCTACAGGCACCTAGGGGAGGCCATCTGAAAGGTTCTTGTCTTCCTACCCCACAGGTCCTGGGTAGGCCCCTTCTGCATCGCTCCCATGCTTTTGGGGAGGCACTAACCTTTTGCTAGCAAGCGCAAGCTCTGCTTGTACCGTTCCATGGCGCATGGCGCCCCCTGCTGGAGGATGTGTATTTAAACTTGTCAACATGTATTTTTTTGTGACTCTGTGTCGTGGTGCACTGTGTGCACATGTCAGTGGAAGCCAGAGGCCAACATCAGATGTCGTTGCTCCACCTTGTCTTTTTAAAAAATTTATTATTGTGTGTGTGTACATACGCATGCATTTGTCCATGTACGTGTGTATGCGCATGCATTTGTACGTGGCGCACATGTCACAGTGCCTGTCAGTGAAACTGGAGGTTGCTTTGTTGCAGTCAGCCTGTGTAGTTGCTGATAAATCACTATCAAACAGCTTAAGGAAACAAGGGGTTTATTTTCTCTTACAATTACTGGTTACAGTTTGTAGTCCAGCTTGAATGGAAAGCATGCACCAACACCAGGGCCGAGGGAACTGGCCACACTATCTTTACATAATGGGTAAGAGGGACAAGCCTTACTTGTCAGACCAGCATGTCTGGCCAAGTGTACACAAGGATGCCGACTCTCTCAATCAGCTGTCTGTGTTTTATTCCAGGGCCAAATCCCACTCCCCATGGGCTGGGGTTCCCCATCAGCTAGACAATCTCCTGCAGGTTTGCTCTGGGCTTAACTCAACCACTAATTCTCCACAAATGGCCCAGAACTCAAACCTTCAATAGTCAAGTTGACACCTGTGCCTGACTGTGACACACTTGCTCACCTGCCCCGGCGTCCAGGGAGT
Organism: Typhlomys cinereus; assembly: GCA_023101885.1. Classification (NCBI taxonomy): domain Eukaryota; kingdom Metazoa; phylum Chordata; class Mammalia; order Rodentia; family Platacanthomyidae; genus Typhlomys; species Typhlomys cinereus. Next base: position 6,481,396 of record JALPQD010000039.1, read on the forward strand.
TCTCTGCCCTGTCTTCGCCCACCTGCCCCACCTGCATACTGCCCAGGCCTGGCTTTTTTGTGGGTGTCTGCATTCTGAACTCGGGTCCTGGTGCCTTCATGGCAGGCATTGTGCCCAATGAACCATTTAGCCCTGAGCATGGGTATTTTCAAGCTAGAATGTGGCTTTTAGGGTGAAGTAAGTCTTTAAGAAACTGTGTCTGTGAGATGGCTCAGTGGTAAAGGCCCTTGCACCCAAACCTGGCATCCTGAGTTTGAGCCCTGGACCCACAGGGTAGCAAGAGAAAAGGTGTTCTCTTACTTCCCCACGAGTGTGGTTTGTTTTCTCTTCGTCAGAGAGAGAGAGACAGAGAGAGAGAAAAATCCAGGGTTGTCCTCTAGGTTTACTATTTATTTGTTTCATGTGGCTCAAGCCGGCCTCAAACTCTAAAGCCCAGCATAACCTCGAACTTCTCAGCCTCCTGCCTTGTCTCCTGTGTGCTCGGGATCACAGGCATGTGCGGTCATGCCTTGTTCAGACAGTTCTTTATTTTCTGTGTGTATGTTGTATATGAGTGTGTGTGTGTGTGTGTTGTGGTAATTGCATGTGAGTGTGTGGTGTGTTGTATATGCGTGTGTGGTGGTGTATATGCATGTGAGTGTGGTGTGTATATGCGTGTGTGGTGTGTTGTATGTGTGTGAGTGTGTGTTGTACATGTGTGTGGTGTGTGTAGGCGTGTGGGTATGTGTATGCATGTGAGTGTGTGTTGTATATGCATGAGTGTGATGTGTGTATGCGTGTGTGGTGTGTTGTATGCATGTGTGTGTGGTGTGTGTATGCGTGTGTGTGTTGTATATGCATGTGGGTGTGGTGTGTATATACATGTGTGTTGTGTGTGTGGTATGTATATGTGTGAGTGTGTGTGGTATGTATATGCATGTGAGTGTGTGGTGTATGTATGCGTGTGGTGTGTATATGCATGTGTGTGTTGTATATGCGTGTGAGTGTGATGTGTGTATGCGTGTGTGGTGTGTTGTATGCGTGAGTGCATGTGAGTGTGGTGTGGTGTGTATATGCGTGTGAGTGTGTGCTGTATATGCATGTGAGTGGTGTGTATGCATGTCTGTGGTGTGTTGTATACACGTGAGTATGTGTTGTATATGTGTGTGTGGTGTGTATGCGTGTGAGTGTGGTGTGTTGTATATGTATGTGAGTGTGGTGTGTATATGTGTGTGTTGTGTTGTACGTGTGTTTGTGTGGTGTGTATATGTGTGGGTGTGTGGCATGTTGTATTTGTGTGTGAGTGTGTGTGGTATGTATATGATGTGAGTGTTGTATATGCATGTGTGTGTGTGTGGTGTGTATGTGTGTGTGGTGTGTTATATGCGTGTGAGTATGGTGTGTGTGTGTGTGATGTGTATGCATGTGTGTGTTGCATATGCGTGAGTGTGATGTGTGTATGCGTGTGTGGTGTGTTGTATGTGTGTAAGTGCATGTGAGTGTGTGGTGTGGTGTATATATGCATGTGTGGTGTGTTGTATGTGTGTGTGTAATATGTACATGCATGTGAGTATGTTGTATATGCACGTGTGTGTGTATGTGTGTGTGTTGTGTTGTGTGCGTGTGAGTGTGTGTGGTGTATATGTGTGTGGTGTGTGTATGCATGTGGTGTGTGTATGTGCGTGTGTGTGGTGTGTATATGTGTGTGTGGTGTGTTGTATGCGTGTGAGTGTGGTGTGTTGTATGTGCGTGAGTGTGTGTGGTGTGTATATGTGTGGGTGTGTGGCATGTTGTATATGCGTGTGAGTGTGGGTGTGTGGTGTGTATGCGTGTGTGGTGTGTTGTATGTGTGTGAGTGTGTGGGTGTTTACATCTGGTGTGCATGCAGAGGCCAGAGGAGGGTGTCCCGCGCCCTCTGTGTCACTCTCTGCACTCTGACAGTGACTGTCCTGGATCAGAGTCTCAGAACAGGAAGTTCACTGTTTCAGACAGGCTGGCCAATGGGCTCTTTGTGTTCTGATTCCGCCCCCTGCCGGGTTTCCAGGCATCTCTTTAGTGGGTGCTGGGGGTGTCTGCAGCGCCAAGCACGTGTCACCCAACCCCTTTCCAGCCCTAGACAGTTTCATTCCTAGACTTCTTCCAAGAACGTGGAGCACGATGCAGTTACCTTGCACCACATCCTCCTGTGAGCAGCTGGCTTCCCCAAGAGCAAAAAGCTGGACCTGGCTGCTGCCTCGCACTTCCGGCCCCTCAGAGTCACTCTGGAGTGGGAACAGATAGGTGCGGGTGGTCTCAGGTGGTCTCAGGGAGTAGTGGTCAGAGGACACAGGGCGTTGCGATGGCGTCTCGCTCTTTCTGTTGCTGCGAGACAACACCCAGACTTAATTTAAGGGGGAAGCAAGATTGGTTTAGGGTTCCAGAGTCCATGTGGCGGGAGGGCAGAAGCTGAAGGTGGCTTCGGTCCCGCCCATCAGGAGTGCAGAAGGGACGCGGGGAAATGAGCTTGTAGCACAGCAAGTCTCTGGGCGCCTGAGACCACCCGCACTTATCTGAGTGCTCCTCTCCTGGGACCCCTTTTGTCTGCTGCAGGAGGTCCATCCAGGTTTACGGTTGGTCTCCGTGCTGCAAATACACCGAGCCAGATAGTCTCTTTGGGTGGTCAGGCAGCTAACCTGTGAGTTGGTCTCAGGCTCAGTCATGTTGACAACCAATATTAGCTGTCACCGAGAGGACGACCCTGGATGGGAAGGCTGGACAGAGAACTTGGAGGCCAAAGGGAAGCCAAGGGGGCCATATGGCAGTGTCCCTTGGGGGGCTTCCCTCCTGCAGCCCTCAGAACCAGGTGAGTAGGTTAGTGATCAGAACCCAGATGGAGGGAGGGTCTGGGCACGTTGTCCAGTGGTGGGGACCCTGGCTTGAGACCCTGGGCCGGGGTCTTCCCAGAGAAGCTGGCTCCACCCAGGCTTACTGTGGGCCAGAAGGCGGCTGCCGAGTGGTCTCAGCTCCCGGATGCTCTGCACCCAGATGCCACCTGGATAGCTTGGGAGATGATAGGAGCCCAAGGCTGGTTCTAAGTGTGCTGGGGCCAACCAAGGAGAGGGGAGGGGAGCTGGACTTGTAGGTGCCTGGCCTCCCAGGCCTTCCTGCCTCCCACCTCAGCGTCCCTCAGTGTAGCAGGTCTTAGAAAGGGGGCGTCCCTGCTGCCTGTGTAGCAAACCGTTTCCCAGAGAGCTGTTAGGAAGAACATCCCAGAGTCAAGGGAATTCTGACAGCATGTTTCATGTGTGGGTGGTATATATTTGTGTGTGTGTATGGTGCACATGTGTGTTTGTGTATGCATGGTGCACATGTGTGTTTGTGCATGTGCATATGTGTGTGGGGTGGTTGCATTCATGTGTGTATGCATGCAAGCCTTAGTGTACATACGTATGTGTGCATGTGTGAATGTGTATGCATGTGTGCAGTTGTGTGTTAGTGTGTGTATACATGTGTGTGTATGCATGTGTATGTGTGGACATGCTCTTCATGCGTGTATGTGGAAACTGAAGGTGGATGTGGAGCGTCTTCACAGCTGCTCTCCAACACCTTATTTTCTGAGCCAGAGTGTCTCTGGGACCAGAGCTCACTGGCTCGGTGATGCTGGCTGTCCGGGGCGGTCTTGAGGTCTGTCTGTCTTCACTTGGTACTTCTGTGTTTTTGGCATCAGACTCGGGTTCTCATCCTGTGCCGCATGTACTTTGCCCAGTGAGTTGGCTCTCACATCTGATTTTTCATTTCATTGTATTATTTTTTTAATTTATTTATTTTATTTTTTTTTATTATTTATTCAATTGTGTGTGTGCATGTGTGTGGGAACCACCATGGACGCCTCCACCTCCTTGTTTACTCTGTCCTGAGATTCACAGGCTCCGCCCTACCAGGACCAGAAGCTCAGGCGTCTATACGTGGGGTCTGGGATTTGAACTCAGGACCTTCTGCCTACAAGGCAGAGGCTTAACCCCTGAGCCACCTCTCCAGCCCCCATTGTATTATTTTTTAAAAATATTCTATTTGCATATTGTACTTGAGAAAGAAAGATGTGCATGCAGGTCGTGACGTACAAGGGGAGGTCAGAGAACAACTTTCAGAAGTCAGTTCTCGCCCTCTTCCAAGTGGGCGTGTGGGGAATGAACCGCATCACCAGCTGGGCTGGAGAGCTGGTTGAGGGGTTAAGCCTCCGCCTTGCAAAGACGGGATCTGAGTTTGGATCCCAGATCCCACATAAAAACACCGGTGGAAATGCTGGCAGCTTGAACTTCTGGTCATGGACGGTGGAGCCTGGGAAACTTCGGAGCAAAGCAAAAAGAACATAGAACAATCTAGGATGATTCCTGAGGTCACCTTTGGGCCTTCACACTCAGTGCTCTCTGATACTCACGCCCACACACATACACACCCTACAACCTACACAAGCAAAGAACCACGGCTCTTCTCTGGCTGGGACAGTTGCCTTGCCCTTTGGGCGAGCTTGCTGAACTTGGTTTTTTATTTTAAATTTGTTTTTTTTCTGAGACAGGGTCTCTTATAGCCCAACTGTTTTTGAACTCTTTATGTGTGAGAAAATAGCATTGAACTTTTGATCCTCCACCTCTTTCTTAAATTTTATTTTATTTGTGTGTGTATCAGAGGGCACTGTGTGTCCCTGTGAAGGCCCAAGGGTGACTCTGGAAATCATCCTGGAGTTTCTACCTCCTTTTTGCTTTGCTCAGGGATTTCCCAGGCTCCGCCCACCATGGCCAGAAGTGCAGGCCGCCACCATTCCCGCCTGGTGTTTTTTACGTGGGACTTGGGATCTGAACTCAGGACTGTCTGCTTGGGAGATAGTCTTAACCCCTGAGCCATCTCTCCAGCCCCACCTCTTTTTTTTAAATTTATTTTTATTTTTTGTGCATGTGCACACAGATGCATGTGTGTGTGTGCGTGCGTGCGTGTGTGTGTGTGTGTGTGTGTGTGTGTCAGAGGACACTGTGTGTCCCTATGGGGGACCAAAGGTGATTATGGGAGTCATCCTGGATTGCTCCACCTCCTTTTTTGCTTGCTCTGGGTTTCCCAGGCTCCGCCTTCCAGAGCCGGAAGTGCAGGCTGCCAGCTGTGTTTTTTTTTTTTTATTCAATTGTGCGCGTGTATATGTGTGTGTGCGTCTATGTGTGTATGTGTGTGTAGAACCACGGACAAATTCGGGAACCACCATGGACCGCCTACTCCTTGTTTACTTTGCCCCGGGACCGCCAGGTGTTTTTGACATGGGATGCAGATGCCTTCTGTTTGTCAGGCAGAGTTTTAACCCTGAGTCCTTTGCCCAGCCCCAATCCTCCACCTCCCAAGTGCTGGAGTTACATGCATCATCCACCCACTGTCACTCAGCGCTGGGCAGGAGTGGAGGACTTCTGCAAACTAGGCAAGTGTCCTCCCAACTAGCCACATATGCAGTTCTATTTTTTTTTTTAACTTATTATTTTCTTCTCTTTCCCTCCCTCCCTCTCTCTCTCCCTCCCTTCCTCTCTCTCTCTCTCACTCTCTCCCTCCTTTCCTCTCTCTCTGTCTCTTGCTCTCTCTCCCCCTCCCTCCGTCTCTCTTGCTCTCTCTCCCTCCTTTCCTCTCTCTCTGTCTCTTGCTCTCTCTCTCTCCCCCTCCCTCCATCTCTCTTGCTCTCTCTCCCTCCCTTCCTCTCTCTCTCTCTGTCTCTTGCTCTCCCTCACTCTCTCTCGCTCTCTCTCCCTCCCTTCCTCTCTGTCTCTTGCTCTCTCCCTCCCTCTCTCTCGCTCTCTCACCCGCCCTGGCTTAGAACTCGACAGTACTCCTCTGCGTCACCTCCTGAGTGCCGGGGTCCAGGCCTGAGTCAAATGGCTGCTTTAGACTTTGTGTTCTCAATATGGAAGCAATGTTGGCTTTTGTAGGTCCGGCGCTGACCTTGGCATGGAGTTCCTGGTCGGGCAGTCTCAGTGCCTGAATTGCCTGTAGCCGAGGGTTTGGGAGGGCTGGTTCCCCATAGCCTGCCCAGCTGTGGCCTGGCTGCTTGGGCGTGTGGCTGTCCCACACTGGGCAGGTCATTCTGTCACCACCACTGTGGTCCCGCTCTGCAGGCTCCTGCAGCCCTCTGGCCTGCACAGAGAAAGCGCGGCTGGTCCTGGGAGGGAGAAAGGAACCTGCGGTGGGTGCTAGTGCGTGTGCACTGGCGTTGGGGTGTGTGCACATGCATGTAGAGCGTGAAGACAGCCTGGGTGTCATCCTTAGGAATTCCACCCACCTCCTTTGGGACAAGGTTTCTCCTTGAGCTCCCTCAGTAGGATGGACAGCTGTCCATCAAGCCCCAGGGTACTTCCTGTCTCTGCCTCCCCAGCCCTGGGAATACAGGCACTCTCTCCCACATAAAAATGTGGGGTCTGTGGATCAGATGCGGGTCCTCACACTGGCAAGGGAAATGCTTTGCCAACCAGCTGCCCACCCTCAGCCCTGGGAACAGGTGTCTAGAGGCTTGGGGCTCCTTCCTTCTGCTCTGCCCGCAGTGCCCGTCCTGTCTGCCTGTCTGCACCCTGCCCCCACACACGCAGGCGCAGGCAGTCCAGCCCTCCTTCAGCCTTTGGTTGGCCTTTGCATTTAGTCTTGGTGCCAGGCACGGCTTGAGGGCTGGTGCAGCCCAAGCACTGCTGTGCTGCCCTTGGCTCCGACTCAAGAGTTAACCTCTGTTCATTTTCCGTGAGAGACTCCCATGGGCCTGGCTGCGGTGGTCCACTTCCCATCTGGTCGGTCACCAGGCCTGAGGGGTCCCTGGCTTAGAGATTTTTGAGACTGGTTCCTAAGAGAAGCACATTCTTTAAGCACCCCTTCCTGTGTTTCTGATGGTGGGATACACAGCCGTGGGCTGGCCCTAGCTGCGGGCTCATGCCACTTGGTGTGGAAATCACTGTTCCTTGCACTGGGCTCCAGTGGGGGGTGTGGGAACCTATAGCACAGTTCTCCCCCAGACACCCGAAAAGGCTGCTTGCTGGGGCTTCATCTCCATGGAAGCCCTGAAGCCCCCTCAGTCCAGAGAGACCTGGACAGAAGCGAACGCCGCAGCCATGTCCCCCCTCCACCCCGTGTTCTGTGCCCATCCCCCGTGTCCTGTGCCCACGTCCTGTGTCCTGCGTCCATCCCCATGTCCTGTGCCTGTCCCCGGTGTCCTGCGGCCGCGTCCCGCACCCGTCCCTGTGTCCCGTGCCCGTGTCCTGCGCCTGTCCCCGTTCCCCGTGCCCGTGTCCTGCACCCGTCCCCATGTCCCGTGTCCCGTGCCCGTGTCCCGTCCCGTGCCTGTGTCCTGCGCTCGCTGCGGGCCCAGCGCTCATGGGTTCCCATGGACCCCGCAGGCTGGGTGTGGTGGTGCCTCATGGTCGTCCAGCAGGGCCCAGAGCCTCAGGATGAGGTCAGCTGGCCATGCAGGGTTGTCCTGTCTCAAAAAAAAATTTTTTTTCTTTCACAGTTTTCCTTCTTGCTTTGGCATTTGTTATTTCCTGAATTTTTTTGTATGTGTGTAAGGGGTGTGTGCGTGTGTGCATGCGTGTGTGTTCATGTGCATGGATGCATGTGTGCGCGAGTGTGGATGCATGCGTGTGTGCATGTGTGTGCATCTGCGTGCATGTGTGCGTGCATGCGTGTGTGGTGTGTGTGTGTGGTATGGGGTGTATGGGGTGTGTGTCTGGTGTGTGTGTGTGTGTGTGTGTGTGTGTCTGTGGTATGTGTGCACGCGTGCGGCGTGCAGACACCAGAGGAGGGCGTGTGTGTCTTGTGTCAGGTGTCGCCTGTGAGGCAGGGTCCCTTTGAACTCATACCTTACACGGTGTTCCTCTGGCGGGGTTGGAAGGTTATGAGTCCGGTGATTTCGCCCCCGCGTGACTGGCAGTTCTGGGAATACAGGTGTGTGGGACCGCACCCTCTTCTCTTTGAAGTGAGACTATGGGGGTCCCACCCCATAGTCCGTGTTGTTCTGGAACTCAGCTTGAAATGCACAGTGGCGGGGGAGAGCCGTGCAGAAGAGGTGCCAGGAGGCAGGTGTGCAGGGCAGGTACGAGGGTGGGCGTTAGACACTGTGCCCGCAGGTGACGTGAGTCTCCTCTCCCTGCAGAAAAGTTGCCAGACGGCCAGCATCGCCACAGCAGAAGCTTCCGCCCAGGTGCAGACGCATGAGGATGCCCAGGTGCAGACGGAGGTTCCTGAGCCAGTGGGTGTGGTGCCGGTGTCCCCTCTGGACACCCCCCGGCTGGCAGCCTTTCTCCGGAGGGCCGAGGCCATGGTCATCCGGGAGCTAAACAAGAACTGGCAGAGCCACGCCTTCGACGGCTTCGAAGTGAACTGGTCGGAGCCACAGCAGACGGTAGGACTGGGCGAGGGGCATGCAGTGGACCCCCCCCAGGCGGGGGCAACCTTATCTTGCCCAGGGACAGACCGGTGGTGCCCGCTGGCTTGAAGCTGTGCCTTCTGCAGGGCTTGAGCTGTCCTACCCCGGGAGGTGGCCCCTGGGCAGCTGCCGCAGTTGAAGGCCTTTCCTGACCCCACCCAGGGTCTGCACTCCTCAGGGCGGCTGCCCAAGATGTGCCTTTGGAACCCGCCTTATAGATGAGGCTCGGAGAGGCCAAGTGACTCGCCCAAGGCCGCACAAGCTCTAACTTGTCTGAGGTGGAACTCGAACTCTGGCCTGTCTGCTCGGTACTGTGTTCTGTGGCGTCAGTGTTTCTTGGCCCTTGTGCTGCTTGCTGAGCATGATTTATAGTTGTCAGCCATCAATGCAGATGTGCGACTGGATTGGCAGCTGAAGGGTGGAGATACCCACCTCAGGCCCTCTAGTCACGGGGCCCTGAATGGCGGGGGCTCTGGCCACTGGCTGCACACTGGTCGCCGTGTCCCTGTCTAACAGTGTTGTCAGAGGGGCTACTTAACTAAGAGCCAGGGCCGCTGAGCCCCACCCCAGCTCTAGATGTCCCCCCATCATAGCCCAGGCTACCTCCACTTCTTTAGGTAGCCAAGGATGACCTTAAGCGTCTCGTCTCCTGTCCCACCTTCTGGGGCTGAGATGACGTGATATTAAAATCATATTTTAGGTCTAGAAAGATGACTCAGTCTCACAGGCAGAAGGTCCTGAATTCAGATCCTGGATTTCACATTAAAAACTCCAGGCGGAAGTAATGGCGGCCTGTACTTCAGGTCCTGAAGGCGGAGCCTGGGAAACCCCAGGGCAAAGCAGAGGAGGGAGCATAAACCACACTCACACGCTCACACACACACACACGCATGCACACACAGGCACATGCACATACACACTCATGCACGCGCACACACACACACATGTACACACACACACACACACTCAGGCAAAAAAAACAAAAACAAAAACAAAACCAACCCAAGCAGAACATTTTATCGAGTTCCTGCGCGTGCGCGTGTGCTGTATGTGCGTGTGCGCATATGTGCACGTGTGCGCGCGTGCGTGCAAGGCCAGGGTTGCGGCTGTCCCCGCAGGTGTCCTGTCTGCACAGCCTGGCCTACCCTCCAGCCCAGGGGCAGGGGCTGCACGTGACCAGCATTTCCTGGAATGCCACTGGCTCTGTGCTGGCCTGCGCCTACGGCCGGTGAGTGGCAGCTGGGGTGGGAGGGGGCAGTTGGAGACCCTCGCGAGACTCAGTGGGGCCTCTGATTCTCCAGTTGCACAGTGCAGGTTGCCTCAAGAGCGTGGCCATCCTGGGTGTCCGGGAAGGGTTGGGGGTAAAGAGCGGGGAGAAGGGCAGGAGCTGTGCCTCCGGGCAGCCGCCTCAGTCTTCTCTGGCGCCTGGTGCTCTGTGGTCACCACTGCAGACACCCACTCAAGGCCAGAGACAGCCCCCCCCCGCCCCGCCCCCAGGGTCTCCAGCTCCCACAGGCCTCCCATGGGATCCTCCTGGCTCCGCCTTCCGAGCGCTTGGCCCCCGGGGACGCTTTTCTAGAGTGACCTGTGGGTGCCACAGCGGAGCCAGGATCCTTGTGCAGAGTGGGGGTCTAGGCATGCAGGGGACATGGAGGAGGGAGGCAATGAGGCTGTGTTCCTGCCAGACTGGACGATGGGGACTGGAGCACGCTTAAGTCCTGCGTGTGCACCTGGAACCTGGACCGGCGCGGCCTGAATGCCCGGCAGCCGTCGGTGGTGGTGGAAGTGCCCAGTGCTGTCATGTGCTTGGCCTTCCACCCCACACAGCCCTCGCACATTGCGGGTGAGTGGGCGCCGTGACCCACCCGGGGCTCCACTTCCGCCCAGCGCCCAGGGGGCTCTGAACCTGGTAGGAAGCCGCTTGGAGATGAGACTGCCTTGGTCCCTGAGTTGCCCGCGGCTGAGGGGGGGTTGGCTTTTCCCTCTCTGGAGCCCATCTGGCTCGGTGGGCTGGAGGGCTGCTGGATGTGACTGACTGGTGCCCGTCCTGTCCTCCCAGGGGGGCTGTACAACGGTGAGGTCCTGGTGTGGGACGTGAGCCGCCCTGAGGACCCACTGCTGTGGCGCACAGGCCTGACGGACGACACCCACACAGACCCTGTGTACCAGGTCAGGAGGCGGAGGTGCTGGGGGTGGGCGGCTTCCCACGCCCTTGGAGAGCAGACGCTGCTTCCCCAGACAAGGGTCTCCAGGGAGCCTGCAGCTGGCCAGCTGCCTGGGCATTCTTGGCGCTTCAGGCCATTGAGTCAGCTCTCCCGAGGAATGCTGTCCAGGAGAGGGACTTCTGGGGCTTCCCTGGAATTCTTCATCCTGGAAGAGGGTGCAGTGGGGCGAGGTCGGCTCGGGGCTGCTCCTCTCTCCCGACCCCGCCTCTCTCATCTCAGGTGCTCTGGCTCTCCGAGCCCCGGCACAGCCATCGCTTCCAGGTGCTGAGCGTGGCCACCGACGGGAAGGTGCTGCTTTGGCAGGGAGCCGGGGCCGGCCAGCTGCAGCTTGCCAAGGGCTTTGCTCTGGCGGTGCAGCAGCTGCCTCGGAGCACTAAACTGAAGAAGGTAACGGGTACCGGCCAGGGCTGTGGGCTGCGGGCTCCCTGTCCACCGGTGACCTGCCTGGACCCAGTGTGTCCGCGGCCCTGGCCCTGACCCTGCTGCTGCCTTTCTCCACAGCCCCCCAGGGGAGAGACTGAGGTGGGGGTGACGGCCGTGGCCTTCTCCAGCTTCGATTCCAGCCTTTTTGTTCTGGGCACGGAAGGTGGCTTCCCGCTCAAATGTTCCCTGGCAGCAGAGACTGCAGCCCTTACTCGCATGCCCAGCTCTGTGCCCCTGAAGGCCCCGGTGCAGTTCACCTTCTCTCCCCACGGCGGCCCTGTGTACTCCGTGAGCTTCTCTCCCTTCCACAGGTGCGGCGTGCTCAGGCTCGGGGAGGGCTGTGGTTGTGCCGACCCTCGGAGCAGCTGCATGCTCCCTCTTGTCCCCACAGCCTTGCTCAGCTTTGGTCCCGGGGGCGGGTTGCCGAGAGAACCGTCTGCGGCCGAGCACACGGCGCAGACCTGCTCTCTGCCCACACCTGTCCAGGAACCTCTTCCTGAGCGCCGGGACGGACGGCCACGTGCACCTCTACTCCATGCTGCAGGCCCAGCCCCTGACCTCGCTGCAGCTCTCCCAGAAGTACCTGTTCGCTGTGCGCTGGTCCCCGGTGCGCCCCCTAGTTTTTGCAGCCGCTTCAGGAGAAGGTAGGGAAGGCTAACAGGCCTGACGGTCATTGTATGTGAAGGAGGGCACCCGAGTGGCCTGTGGGTCCAAGGACAGCCTCAGGAATCACGCTGGCTCGTCCTCTGTGTTTATCGTCTGCTTTTCCTTCTTCTCTGTTTGGCTCCGCCTTCCGGGTCTAGGCTGCCACCATTTTCACCCAGCATTTTTATGTGAATCTGAATTCAGGTCCTTTTGCCTGGAGACAAAAGACTTAACCCGAGCCACCTCCTCCACTCTGAGGGTCACTGTTGTGCGGGGAGGTTGCTCCCGCCTACATCATCCTACCAGGGATTGAACTCAGGGCGTCAGGCCTGTGTGGCAAGCACCTTTACCCGGGTGCTGAGCTGTCACCCACGAATGTCACCCTGAATGCCTTTAAGTGGGGACTGTGGGTTGGGGAGACGGCATGTGGCAAGGGTGACTTCCTCCAGGCCTGCCTCCTACCGAAACCCACCAGAGCACGTGCAACCAAGCTAGCACGGCCCCTTTCCTGCCTGCAGGAGACGTGCAGCTGTTTGACCTGCAGAAGAGCTCCCAGAGGCCCACCGCGGCCATCACACAGACCCAGGACGGAAGCCCCGTCTACTGTCTCGAGTTCAACAGCCAGCAGACCCAGCTCTTGGCTGCTGGAGACGCCACGGGCACAGTGAAGGTGTGGCAGCTGAGCTCAGCCTTCACGGAACAAGGGCCCCGGGAAACGGAGGACCTGGACCAGCTGGAGGCCGAGGTGATCACCTGAAGGCGGCAAGCAGGAGGCCTCCCTCTGGGAGCCTGGGTCCAATGTGAGCTGAATAAAGAGAATGAGCTCTGGGGGAGTCGAATCTTTTATTTGCCTTTTACATGAAAATGGAGTTTGGCGGGGGGAAGGAAGAAGGAGGAGGAAGGAAGGAGGAGGAGGAAGGAAGGGGGGGGGAAGAAGGAGGGCGTTTGGAGGAGAGACCAGCAGTTTGATTTCTAAGTCGGAATGAGGGCAGCTGGCGACATGGATCTGGGTCCCCGCAGCAACCTGGCGATTGTGACCAGAGCAGTTTATTGAAGAAGCACCATTTCTACTAAATCTTACCCCAAGCTAAGCAGGCTAACAGTTACACTGCAAGTAACACTGTCTGGAATATTCTCCTGGAAAGTACAGAGGAGTGGACATGCAGCACGGCGACAGCAGGCAAGCGGCACGGGGCAGGCGAGCCTAGAGCCGAGGATCAATTCACAAAGAGCGAGCGGGTGAACTCGACGTAATCGAAGGCAGTGGGGAGTTCTCGGCCCTTGCCGTCCACGTAGGGCTTCATGTGGGAGACGCAGTAGTCGGCTTGTTCCCGGGTCAGGTTCTGCAGGAAGAGGCGGCAGCTTAGCTGGAGCTGACCTCACCCACAGGCACGAAGAGCCGCGCCAGTTGTGCTGGTGGACATGGTATACCCCCTCCACTCTCCCCCATCCTGTTCCCCCTCCTTCCCCCAAAGGGATGAGTCTTGTGAGCTCGCAGTTGGGGACGTCGCCCTGGACTGGTGCTGTGAACTCAAGTGCACCTTTTGGCAACGTCCCAAGCCGCACCTGGTAGAGCTCCTCCTTGGTCACGTAAGGCTTCCCCTCGGAGCTGAGGGCCCGGAAGGCGCTCTCGATCTCCTCGCTGGACTTGACGTTCTCCGTTTCCCGGCTGATCATGAACGCCATGTATTCTTGCAGAGAGACGTGGCCATCCCTGGTGGCAGGCGGGGACAGCGCGGTGAGTACTGAGGGCAGCAGGGGACCCCTCAAGGCTGTGTCCACACCGTCCCTGCAGCTCACCTGTTAGGGTCCACGGTGTCCAGGATTGCCTCGAACTCAGGGTCCGGCTCTCCTTCCTCCACCATGGGGAGGTCGTAGCCCAGGGAACGAAGGCAAGACTTGAATTCCTGGTGGTTCAGTCGGCCAGACTTGTCCTTGTCGAAGTGTCTGCAGACAGAGCCGACTCAGCGCCTAGGGCCTGTCGCCGCCACCCACACCCAGGGCCTGGGCCACACTCACTTGAACATCATGCTGAACTCCTTCAGGGCCTCCTCTGTTACTCCTGTTGTGTTCCTGGGTGAAGAGCAGCAGAAACCAGATACAGCAGCAGGTGGCTCCTTGCTCCATGCAGCTGCTTGCCCATCTGCACTCTGACCCCCCCCCCCACCCAGATGCGTACCTGGCCTGAATCTGCTGCTCCAGGTTGTGCTGCATGCGCATGCCCAGCTGATCCAGCTGGTCCCACTGCTGGGCCAGGCCCACGGTGCTGTGCTCCGTGTACTTGTTGTCCAGGATGAGGGCCTCCTCCATGGCCGCGCCCAAGTCCTCGATCTTCTTCAGCTGGCTCCGCATGGCTCGGATCTCCTGGTGTTTGCGCTGCAGAGCGGCAGAAGGAACAGCTTGGGGTCTCTGAAGTCTCACCACCGTGGTGCCCAGCTAGGGCCTCCCAGAGTGGGAACAGTCAAGTCAGTGACTGGTGACCGGGAAGTGCGAAGCCTCCGTTGAGGACAACTAAAAGCAGCTGGCAGGGCCGCTGGCCTCTTCCAAAGTGAGGCTCAGCGTAGCTGTCCAGACTGGTACTCAGCCGAGTCAAGGCACCGGGTCTAGCAGCCATCTGGATCTACTCGGCCAGGGGAAGCGCAGTGGGCTTGGGTTGGGGAGAGGGTCTAAGCTGGGCTCACAGCTACTGGCACTCACTTTAGTGGCTTCAAGCTGGGATTCGAGGGTTCCTGATTCTTCCACCATGCAGGACCTAAACATAGAAGCACAATGAAGAGAGGGCCTGATCTCTGCGGACCAGTGCCCATGATTAATCCTCTCTTGGGAAGCAGTGCCTGACAGCTGTGCTCTCTCTCACTGAGGAACTGGCCCGGGAAACCAGGGTGGCCCCTTTCGTTTCAGAGGCTTTGCAGCAACAGGACTGTGTAGCCTGTCAGCCCTTTCTCTTTAGTCACGGCAAGCAGAGAATCTGACAGAGGAGCCTGCGGGCTGTGGGAAGACTCCAGAAACTGACAGTCCCCTGTGTCTCTCCTTTAGGCTTGCGAGAAGACATTCTAGGGTGACGGCAGGGCTCCCTAGGCTGAAGTGGGTTGGGGAAGAGATTCTGGTCCAGCCAAGGACACGTGAGATGGAGCCCAGGATAGAGTTCCAGACCAGGTCTCCTGTGGACCTCCATGTGAGGTCACAGAAGGTTTCCGGTGAACAAAGACATCAACGAGCAGGGTCACGTGCAGGGACAAGGTCACACAGCGCACACGGCCTTGGGGTTCAGCCCTGTCTCCTTTGCACCCACATCTGCCCCAGCCTCCCCAGCGAGCCAGGATGAGCTCTCAAATCTCCCCAAGTTCAAAGTGCTTAGCAAGGCGAGGCACCAAGCCTCCTCTTGTCCCAGCAGGTGAGACTCACAGGCATGCCCCATCCCCCAGGAAAGGGAGCCCCATGGAGTGGGGGCAGGAGGCAGGGCCAGTGCAGCGGAGGGAGGACAGACCCTCTTCCCAAGCGGCTAGGGAGTGGGTTAGAAAGCAGAGCCGCCTTGGGGTCCAGAGTGCATTGGTAAAACCACAGTGAGGGAAGAAGAGAAATAAGAGGAGAAGAACCTTCCAGACAGATCATCCCCAACTTCATACTGATAGACACGAATGACCCGACGATATGCTATGCTAGTCAAAGAAAAGAAACCAAATGAATACACCAACAGGAGGCGAGGCAAGAGCATATCGAGACAGACACGCGCCACAAGGCCCAAGCTGGCAGCGCACAGGCAAGGACGGCCTGGCACGGGGGGAACCAGGGCAGTTCATAGGGCGCTGGGCCAGGCAGGACAGGGCTTGGAAGGAGCCACAGGTGAGAGAGCATCGCACAGAGACAAGACCAAGAGCAGCAGACAGCGTGGGGGTGGGGGGAGCCTGTGGACCCTCAGCGTAGGACTCGGGCCAGATGCATCCCTCGCGTCTTGCGGAGCTTCCCGCAGTCACACTGGCTTGAACAGTTTCTCTTGCCACAGCCTTCACATGCCTGACCTCCCCACCCTGCTCGGTCTTCCGGGCTCCTCTGTGTGGCTGGCCTGGAGGCGGGTGGCCTGGTTGTGTGCAAGCCCCTGTTGTGTGGGGACAGCCTGCTGTGGGGGACAAGCCTGCTGCTCCTCCCTGGGCTCCTCCAAGCCCTGTCTCCACACCACAGACGAACACTGGACACATGGCATCTCTAGGGGAACAGTCTAGTACTCTCCCAAGGGAAGCTTGGGCCACCTCTCCTGGGGAGGGGTACACGACAGCTTGACACCACACACTGCACTTGCAACCGCTCATTCCCACTGGCCACTGGGGCTCAATGTGTCTCTTTTGGCTAAAGTGGCAAACGAGAGCGAAGGGAAAGTTCGATCCAATCCCAGTGAACAGGCTTGGACTTGGGCCTTGGTCTCCTCTCACGTTCCCTGCCTGAGATGAACCCTGGGAACCTGGGCAGAAAGAAGGGACTAAGACTCCCCTAAAGACCGTGGGCTACAGCAGGGGCGGTGGGCACGGGGCAAGGCACACGCTCATTATGTGGGGAAGGTGGGCAGGAAAGCCCATCCCGGGGTCTTCTGCAAGCCAGCCACTGGGGGACAAGGGGCACAGGGACAAGCACACGCGACACCACCACACCACGAGCCCGGAGAAAGGAGACAATATTAACCCATCGAGGAGATATGTTCTGCAGAGATCCAAGCGGCCAGGAGACGATGGTGTCCGGAGGCAGCGGCAATCAGAAGGGGCCGAGAACAAGCAAAACAAGATGGATCGTTTAGTATCTTCTGCCTCTAATTCTGTTCAGCCTCGTCACTGCCAGGTCTGAAGGGGCCTCCCCACTACCTCACCCAGGACTGCTCGCGAAGATACTAGTTAGGGCCCTCTGGCTGCCCCTGCCTCCCCCCTTTTGCCATGGAGTCAAACCCAGAATGCAGCTGTCTCCCTTCAGTCTAGGCGGGTCTTCTGCAGTCCTGGCTGGCATGAATCTAACTACGCAAACCAGGCCGGCTCCCATTTCTCTAACCTAGGATGACTCCTGCCTCTGCCCACCACACAATGGGATTACAGCTGTGTTCTACCAGACCCCTTAGCGTCTGGTTCTAAACAAGGAGCCCCGTGTCCCAGAGCCGGCGTGAAGGGCGAGCACCTGGTCTCCTGGATCCACTGGTGGAAGGCGTTAGCATGCTGCGCAAATTCCTGGCGCAGCTTGTCGTTCTCCTCTTGCCGCCGCTGCTCCTTCTGCAGCTCAAGTTCCCGTTCCTATGATCAAGGACACAAGTGTTGCCACCTGCTGGGCCTCCAGGCTGCCCTCAGGCGGGGTCCGAGCTGAGGGCTAGAGATCAACTACAGCTGACCTCACAGCGGTCCCTGCCCGACGCACCTTGATTATTTTCTGCAGGTTCCTCCAGGTCTCCTCCAGGGCCTCCATGGTGAACCAGGTGTAGGGGTTGGAGGCCACTCGGAAGCTCTTGATCTGGCGGTCCAGCTCCGCTAGCTGGTTGAAGTCAGCCTGTGCAGAGCTGAGGGAGGAGCGGAAGGCATCGTGGGCCTCGCGCAAGGCTTTGATCTCCTCCAGTGAGTTGCAGCGCACGGGATCTGTCAGGTCCTCTTCCGCATTCTCGAACCAGCTGTTGAAGGCGGAGGCCTTTTTGGCGAAGGTCAGGAAGAGGTCCTCCACCTGGAAGCAGAGGTCCGCTGGGGTCACGGGGCAGGGAGCTCCTAGACAGGGGCCCGGCTTACTGGAAGCCTGGCTCTTTCTCTGTCCCATCTCCACATCTGGGTCTCAGTCTTCCCTTTGTTCGTCGTCTTCCCCAGCCCTATGTAACCTTGTCAATCCCAGGATTCAAGGACAAGCTCACCGTCGGCGGCCTCACTGACTCTAGGCGCAAACTAAGCCCTCTGGGCTGAGATCACAGCTTCCTCACCAAGGATGGCACACATGGCAGAGGCCAGCGAGAGCTCCCACTGGGCCTTGCGGGTCAGGCCCTCACCTTCCGGAAGTGGCTCTGGGCCTCCAGAAGCTTCTTCTTCCGGGTAGCTGAGTTGGCTAACAGCTGGGTCCATCTCTTCATGAGGGAGGCATGGCGGGCTTCAATGGCCTTAGACTGGATGTGCTTGGCAGCCAGCAGCTGATCTTTGAGGGCGGTGATGTTGGCAATGCCCTCCTGCTGGAAGGCCTGCAGGCCAGCATCGAAGGTCTCCTGGAGGACGAAGCACAGGCTCTTTGCAGAGGCCGAAGAGGGAGCCTCGGCTGAGATGGTACAAACATCTACCAACAGGAGCCCCGCCTTCCCGCTGACACTTTGCTATATCTGCCCATGTGCCCATTTTTCTGCTTGCTTCATACCCTAGATTATGGCACTGGCCTCTAGCTATGGGCATGGCCAGCGTGGCCTTGGCACTTGAGACCATGTCTATTTTACCCTTTTGTGATAGAATTCAGGTTTGTCCCACAGGCCCGACTCTGCTTGAGACAGAGGCACCCTTGCGTCTAAGCCCGCGGTGCCCCCGCCACTAGCCAGCTCTCCATCAGCTACCCAGCAGAAGCTGGTTCTGTGAACACCTCCGTGCATCTCAGTCAGTCTGCAAGTTCTGCAGCAGGACTGCACGTGCTGCTCAGCGGAAGGGCATCAAGCAGTCCTCTTATGGAAGTGCTGCTTGAGTGGACTCAGTCCACCGCTGAGTGGACGCACTACCTGCTTGGTGAGCAGAGTCTGGACAGAGGACAGATCGCGGCCGTAGTCGTCCGTCTTCAGGCTGTTCTCCTTTTCACCTAGGGAACAAGCATCAAAACTGTACAAAGCAGCAGACGGACTGAGGAGGCGAGCGATGGCACAGGCAAGTGTCATTTTGTTGACACTTTCATCTGAAAGTTACTAACTCTTCTCTGCCCATAGGGCAGCTGGCTCTTCCCTGACCCACACCTGGACCTCCTGTGAGGCAAGAGGTCCTTCTAGGTCACATGGGCTCTGGTATCACATTCTAGTTCCCTTTCTGCAGGGACTGGATGGTGCCCTGACCCCTTTGGGGAGCCCACTGCTCGGGTCTGTGTCAGAGTTTGTAAGCCTTTGGCTGGCACACCCTCATGTCAACTTGATGTGGACAGTTTGGCAGCTCTGCCCTGCAGTGGGCTCTCTAAACACAAGACCCATCCTTTTTTCTCTGCAGCAGGAAGCTGTGGTGGCACACGCTCCCGGGGCCCCAGGTACCACCTCCCCAGCCTAGGAGACCCTCAGACCTTCCTGAGACCACTCACCGATCCAGGACTCCACCACATCAGCCTTCCAGTTGAACTGGAGGAAGGCGGAGTTCTCATCCAGCTTGGCCTTCCTCTGAGCTGCAGCTCTCTCCAGGTCAGACACCTTCCCATTCAGGCCCTTCATCCTCGAAGAGATGTTCTCCTCGTGGTGGTTGTTCTAGAACGGAAAGAGCCACCAGTTAGTGGCAAACTCGCATCCCCCAAAAGGTGCTTATTCTTTGTCAGGCTTTGTTCTCAAGCCAGCAACAGGTGAGACTTCCAAAGGATTACGCGAGTAAAGGTCTCGGTGAAGACCTATTTCTGGGCATGGATGCTGCAGGAAGCAAAGGAAACTGGCTGACATCTGAGATTACGATGACATACTAGAATTCACTAGAATTTTTGATAGAAAACAGGAAAAAAAACCTCACCGAGAAAAAAACAAAAACAAAAAACACACACTACATGTCCCTGGCGGGGCTGCCATCCCCTCGCCACACAGACAACGGTTCTGTGAATGTCTGTGGATGTGAGAACTGTGAAGCCCAGCACTGAACACAGTGCCCTGGTCAAACACATCTGAGGGCCGGCAAGACGGCTGGGAGGGAACAGGTGCCCAGCATGGAAGCCTGGTGCCCTGTGCCTGCCCGGCAGCTCTCTCAGGGTTGTCGCCTCCTCAACAAACACAATGTATAAAAAAGTTGAAAACACACGTAAGCCAGCACGGATGGGAAATCTGGAGAACAGCAAACCTACCGAGAACCAAGTACTACGAAACAGCTGCAACCCAGTGACCACCGTCTAGGAGCAGGAGCATGGGGGGGAGTCCTCGCGATCTGGGCTAGAATGTTTCTCTCTGCTTTATGCTGACTGAGGCTAGGAAAGAGTGCCGAGGAATCTAGGAGTCGGTCGTTCATCTTTGCTTTGTGTGGCTGGGCAAGGCTCTACCTTCAGGTCCGAATCCCCATCTTCCAGCACTGCTTGCCAGCCTCGCAGCGGAACCCTAGGCCCGAGGCTGCTTACCAGCACCGGTGAGTGGCAGCGCGAGCTTTGCCCTGGGCTGTCCCTTAGAATGGCTGCTATGTCTTTTTAATTTTTTTTATTATTATTCAATTGTGCGTGTGCGCGTGTGTATGCATGTGTGAGTGTGTGTATGTATGTGCGTGTGTGTAGAACCACGGACAAATTCGGGAACCATCATGGACGCCTCCACCTCCTCGTTTACTCTGCCCCAGGATTCACAGGTTCTGCCCTACCAGGACCAGAAACGCAGGCTGCCCCTGCTTCCGCCTGGCGTCTATATGTGGGGTCTAGGATCCAAACTCAGGACCTTCCGCCTGCAACGCAGAGGCTTAGCCCCTGAGCCACCTCTCCAGCCCCCACTATGTCTTTTTAAATAGTTATGCCTACTAGCAAAACCTATTAAGTGCTCTACACTGTGTGAGAACAAGTCAACCTCAATGTCTAATACTACGAGCTGGGCACTCAGGAGCGAGACAGAAGGTTGGAGGCAAGTTTGGGCTACATGAGACCCGAGTGAGAACAAAAACATCCTAATGCGCTGATAAGCACCCCTCAGCAAACTTGACGCCGTCATTTGTTGAGTTCCTGGTGATTTTTTTTTTTTAACAAAGTTTTTATTATGTAGCCTGAGCTGGACTTGAATCAGCTGTGTGATCCTTCTGCCTCCGAGTGCTGAGACTGAATCTGAGTCACTGTCCCCAATCTGTTGTTCTGTGAGCTGCAGGTCTGGCCATGTTTCCCAGGCTGACCATGAAGTGCTGGCTCAAGTGATGTCTTCGTCTTCCAAGGAGCGGGGACTACAGGAAGGCACCACTGTGTCCGCCCTGGCTGCTTTCTACTGGCTTATTCTTTTCTTCTATCACCTTCCTAGAAGCCTTTCTTTCTGAGAAATAAACTACAAATAGCACTTTGGAATGCTATTGTCGCAAAAGAACCAGCCAAAGGTCTTGCTTTACTTAAGGCAGAAAAAAATAAGCTCTTTAAAAAAAAAAGACTGAAGAGATGGCTCAGGGGTTAAGATGAAGTCTTGCAAGCAGAAGGTACTGAGTTCAGACCCCAGGTCCCATGTAAAAACATCCTGCACATCCTGCTCTAGTGGGTGGAGCCTGGGAAATCCCAGAGTGAAGCAAGGAGGAGGTAGAAGCAACCCGGGATGATTCCTGAAGTCACCCTTGGGCCTCCACAGGGACACACAGTACCCTGTGATGCACGCACACACGCGTGCACACACACACACACACACATGCACAAAGCCTTGAAAATTAACTGCTAGTTAGTCTACTGCTGGAGAGGAGGGTAGAGCCAGGTCAGCAGCAACCTTCCCTTCTTTATTACAAAACTCAGCCTGATCTGCTGTGTCTCATGGAGAACCCAGCCTGGCAGACACTCCAAAAGTTGTGTTTTGTGGGTGCAGCTGTCCTGTGGTGGGAACAAAGGTCTTTCTGTGGGCTAGACTCACCTTCCTAATGAGGTCTTGTCCGTTAGTGCAGACATCATTCACGCGATCCTTGTGGACAGTGAAATCTGTCTCAAAAGCTTCGTGTTTCTTCAGTAAGCCCTGGAAAGGAAGTAGTGAGGGATGTCAGAATCTGCTGTGCACTGGGAACTGGGACAGAGGCGACACTTCTGATGACTA
This sequence comes from Typhlomys cinereus, assembly GCA_023101885.1. Lineage (NCBI taxonomy): Eukaryota > Metazoa > Chordata > Mammalia > Rodentia > Platacanthomyidae > Typhlomys > Typhlomys cinereus. Next base: position 6,502,985 of record JALPQD010000039.1, read on the forward strand.
TCTTCCTGCTCTCTAGTTCAGGTGGAACCACCACTAAGGTAACACAGTTACTAGTGAAAATGAGCTGCATGATACCAGGTGCAACACAGGTGGGGCAGCTACAGCCCAGAAGACCTATCTGGAGACCTACTGTTATGCGAACGAACAGAGGTGGGACCGAACACCTAGCAAAGCAGTGCCCCTCACAGGTCGTCTCACCTTCTGAGCTTTTTCTTCGGCTTAGCTAGCCATGCATTAGACACCCTCCTTGCTGCTTTTAGAGACCCAAAATATACTGATTGGAGGCTATCGACTCCACCCACATTCCATTGGAATCATTCTAACATGTTAGATAGACCAGTGACGAGTGCGGCTCAATGCGATGCGACTGCTTTTGTAACCACAACTTAAGAACAGTGAGCCTGATGCTGTGCTGTTGCCTGCCCATGGCTGGCTCTGATGACAATGCAGGAGGTGACACGGTTCTCTAATACTTTCTTTGAACAAAGCTAGAAGGAACCGGTCCAACCTATGGCCAAGAAGAAAGGGACCACACGGAGCCAGAACCAAGACGTTCTGGATGAAAGCCAGGCTCAGCTGTCGGGGGCGACTGCACCTACTGGAGAGCTTCTGGCCCAGCTGCCTTAATTTGGAGGAACACTGAATACATGCCTGCCAACTCACACTTGAGCAAGAGGCAATGGCTGGTGCATTTAGTCACAGCTTAAAAAAAAAATTGTTGTTTATTTTGCATATGTATATGTGTGCATCAGAGGGCACAGTGTGCCCCATGTGGAGGACCAAGGGTGACTAGGAGTCATCCTCGATGGCGGCTTCTTCCTTTTTGTTTCGCTCTAGGATTTCCCAGGCTCCGCCCACCAGGGCTGGAAGTGCAGGCTGCCGCCATCTCCACCTGGTGTTTTTACATGGGACCTGGAATCCAAAGTCTGGTCCTTCTGCTTGGCGGAGCCTTAAACCTCTGAGCCTCTCTCCAGCCCGGTCACACGGTTGCAAGTAGCCATTCTGCAGTAACTGTTAGCTAACTTACAGAGTGGCTGAAGAACGGGCTATGTTCCTGACTTGTGGGAGCTGTGAATGTGAAGTGAGGTCAGTAGGGTGGAAGCTGTGACTATGATTTTTTGTTGCATCTCCTATTGTAAGACTGGCATCCTTCCAAAAGCCGGGCCGTGTCAGTAGACTGGCACACAGAAGAGAATGAAGGGAAGAATGGCCACTAAGGGAGATGGCTATGTAGAAACGGAGTCAGAGGCGACAGTGCTACAAGCCAAAGACCCCTGGGACCAGAGGCTAGAAGGGATAAGGACTGGCGGGGCCACATCCTGAGTATGACATCCATCCGAGCTGAGACAGAGTGCTTCGGCTGCTGGAACGTACTCAGTGTGTGGTATTGTGCCCACTCTCCTGACCTGGATGGCAGCAAGGGTGTCTCCATAATCTTCACTGGCCACCAGGGTCATCTTCTCGTTGATCCAGGCTTCTTCTTCTTCCACATTGGCCACAAACTGCTGATACTCCAAGGACTCCTCAAGCCGCTGACCACTGATCACAGAACCAGGCGGGAAGAGTGGTACTATTATCAGTGACCATCTCTTCTGGCAGGTAGTGTACTTAAGATACTCGTGGGGGGGGGCAGGTGTGTGTATGAAACAGGGTCAGCCTAGCTCTAGACACAGGGCGGACAGGAAGCTCTGGACGCGTATGTTGGGTTCAATAGGAACCACAGACGTGGTTCTGGAGCAAGCAAAGCATTGCCTGGATGGTCAAGGAAAGGCCTGGGACCCTGTTCTCTGGCAGGACTGTTCTGCTGGAGGACTCACCGCGCAGCAGCCAGCTGCTTCAGCTCCTTCCAATGCTCCACAAACTGAGCCAGGCGCTGCTGGATCTCTTCCTGCCCAATGGTGTTGTCATCAGACAGCTTCTTGCCAGTGTCTAGGACGCCCTGCCAGGCAAGACCATCAAGTCACCACCAGTCAGCAGCACTGCATGGCTGTCTGGGCACCTGTGGCTCAAGGACCCCAGGAGGATACCTCAGTATCCCATTCAGAATGTCTCCACAGCTGGCCAAGGATCATGAACATAAGACTGCAGTGCCACGAGAAGAGGCTTCCCCGCCCGTCATGGGCCCCAAGCCCATGGCCCTGCCCTCACCTGAATAGCAGGCTCATGGGCAGCCAGCTCTGCTTCCAGCCGTTTGTGCTTCTTCCTCAGGTTCTGAACACCGGTGAGGTCCCGGCCATAGTCCTCTGAGCTCACTAGCAGTTTCTTCTCTCTGAAAGCAGAAGAGACCTTTCCAGTGCGTCAGGCAGCTACTCCCCTGTGCTGCCCTCAATGTCTACTATTTTTTCCAGGAAAATCTTTCCCCACCTCCTGGGAATGAGCACCTCTAGGAACGCCTTTTGGGTGAACACAGGCTTATCTATGTGTCAGGGGCCTGTAGGGGGCTGCCCCTGCCCTGAGGATAGGGGTGCCGTGTTCTTATGGACCTCATTTAATCACTCTTATACATCAATTGATAAAAATTTACACGTCTACCTTTTCTTAAGGTTTTAGTGAAGTGAGGAACTGAGAGAGTGTACATTCATAAAATTTAAAGGCAGATACAGTGTTACAAGTCTGTAATCCCAGACTTGGCAGGTGAGGGAAAGGATCAGGAATTCAAGATCATCCTTGGTTCCATAGCCAGCCTGCACTACATGACAGTCTCAAAGATTGCAACAAAAAGTGGCTTGTTCGTATCCCTATTATTTGGAAAGGACAAGGGTGAAATTTTTGCAAATAGGGCAGATTTAAAGTAAAAACGAGTCAACTCTGGAGCAGCAATGGCTCGGGGGTTAAGTCGTTGCCTCTCAAGAAGAGGAATTGACAGGGTCCTAGCCCCTCATGGCACTCCAATGCCAAGAGTCTATTTCTTATTCCTCCTTCCTCATGGATTCCATGCTAGCACCATGAGTTCTCCAGGGCGTCCTAGCCCCTCATGGCACTCCATTTCTGGAGTCCCCTTTTTCTCCTCTAATAAACTCTACCTTAATCCTCAAAAAAAAAAAAAAAGAAGAGGAATTGAGTTCAGATCCACATAAAAACTCTGGATGGAGATGGCGGCAGCCTGCACTTCAGGCCCTGGAAGGTGGAGCCTGAAAAACCCCAGGGCAAAACAAAAAGGAGACAGAGCAAACCAGGATGATTCCTGAAGTCGCTCTTGAGCTTTTATGGGCAAATACAGTACACATGCACACACGTGGACATTCACTCACACAGACTAAAAACAAGTCAACTCTTTTTCTTTACAGACTGAAACTCACTAACTTTGCCCAGGGCCCCCGAATGGCAGGGTCTAGTGTGAACGTCATGCCCACTACCATCTTGGTTCCTCTCTTCACTGTACACTTGAACAGTGGAAGAGGTGGAAGTGCAGCTCAAGTTCTCTCAGCTCTGCATTCGCTTCCCTGTTATTCTATAACTTGGGAACCCTGACTCCTTTTTAGGCAGCCTGCCGTTGTGAGGCGTCCGGGGTGCGGGCAGAACGCACTTGATCCAGGACTCCTCATCATCCATGTCACGGAAGAACTGGTGTAGGCGGTGGGACTCGCTCAGCTTGGCTCTCCGTGAGGCCGCCATGCTCTTGATCTTCTGGAAGCGTCCATTGATGGTGTCCCGTTTCTCCTTTACTTGGGAGGTGTCGAAGGCACTGCTGGTCATCAGGCTGTCAGCCTGGCTGTTCAGGTCCTTCAGACGATCCTAGAGAAGAACAAACAAAAGGAGTGGAAACCTGGAGAAGAACAAACAAAAGGGGTGGAAATCTGGTCTTCTACGAATAACTGCTTGAAAGGAGAGCTTGAGATTGTTTGGCTGAGGGGTGTGGCCTTGCAGACTGTGCTGTGCCCTGCAGCTCTGCAGAATCAAGCTTTTCTCATAGTGACACTAAGACTATAGTCTGGTTGTGTGGACTTGCTCACTGACAGTGCAAAGGCGGTGAGGGGACTATTAGAGCCTTGGCTTGCAGTTAGCAGCCGCAGAAACCCATGTTTCACGCCATCCACTCACAGGAAGGAACGGTGCCGTGCGTGACTCAAGCACAGGCTTTACTGGGGATGGAGAGATGCGTGGTGGGAACGAGCACTGGCACAAGAGCAAGAGCCTGAGTGTGAACCCCCAGAACACTAACCAGCTCTTAGTGAGAACATGAGAAGTCTGGATCGTGCTCTCCTACAGGGAGACTGGAGGGGCAGAATTCTCAGATGTGCACAGCAGAGGAGCAACAAGCCCTGCTGCACATCTCACAGCCAAACTCTGCCGATCAGTCTGGGGCACTAGACACATGGTCAAATAGTGATGGAGTCAGGTGTGGGGGGACTGGCATCTATAATCCCAGCACCGGGAACCCGAGGCAGAAAGACTGTCAGAAGAGTGAATGAAGCCAGACTGTGCAGAGTGGGTTCCAGGCTAGACCAGCTACAGAATGAGACCCTAAGCCCACCCACCCACAAATGATAAGGAAAAAATCCCGTGTCCTCTAGAAAACTGGACATTAAAGATGTTTGTAAAATGTCACTGAGGGCACTTTCGAAATTCATTTTCTTTTGGAAAAATACCACTATACATAAAACTATTATTTATATTACAAAATTTGGAATAGGTTTACTACTTGGGTTAACATTAAAAGGTACACACCTATAACCCCAGTTCTTGGGAGGCTGAGGCGGTAGAACCTCCATGAATTTGAGGCCAGCCAGAGCTACACAGTGAAACCCTGTCTCAGAAATAAGTAAGTAACCCCCCGACAGACACACTGCAAGACTCGCATCAGTGCAAAACAGCACGTCCATGTCCACAGGCTGCTGCCTCATGCGCCAGGCGGCCTCCACCCTCAAACACTCGGCCATCCTCTGAGTCCTGTGAAGCCTGGCTGGAGATGCCTGAGGGCCCCTCTGCTCCCCACTTACCTCGTGGGCTGATATGTCTGCCTCCAGCAGCTGGTGCTTTTTCAGCAGGTTGTTCACAGAAGCCAGGTCTTTGCCGTAATCCTCAGAGGCCAGAAGGGCCTCCACCTGGCATGACGAGACGAGAGGTGACCGTTACCGCGTGAAGTACACATGGTCTTCAGCAACATCCAGGATGTGCAAGTCCAGCTGTTGCCCCGGGTCCTTTTCAATCAGGAATCATTGCTACTCATGGACCTGGGTCCAGTGTGGCTCGAGAGCCTATTCACAATGGGGCAGAGACACCACTCCAAGCCTTTGGAAGGGCAGAGCATGGTAACCCCAATGGACGAAGCTCCTCTGAGAGGAGCAAACCACACACAGCGGTGTTTCTGTGGTGACATGCAGATGCTTCTCGGCAAGGACACCCGAATGTCTGCCAGACTGGAATGCTCAAATTAAGGAAGACCTCTCTGACCCTGAGCCACTCAAGTGCTTGGGGAATATTTTAGAAACTTAGGAAACACTCTCTACATATACTCATAAAAAACTCTACTGTGAACTCAACTACATAAAATATACCTCTATAAAGGTTGAAATTCTGATTTCACAGTTTCCTTCTTTTAGTTTATCTGGAAATAGACCTGGATCTGCCTGCCAGTACCCCATCACCTCTTTCAATACTCCCCTTGCAAAGGGGAGATGTGACATTGAGATTTCCTGAGACCAGTTGGCTTCTCTAACCTTCCTTTACTGTTTTGCAAACCATTACAGCAAACCACACTTATGTGATGGTGTTCATGGTGCTCGAGGGGTTGCCTTCCCAGTTTGGGATTGGCTGACTGACCCATTCATCACCCAAATGCCCACACATTTCCTGTTGGCAAGGACTGAGAACAGTTTTGTGTTACCTCAGAGAGCCAGAAGTCAAAGTCTTTGATTCCAGTGTTGAAGTTTTGCTGCTTGTTGGCCTCTTTCAGTTTCTGGCTCTTCTCAGCTGACTTCTGCACTAGGAACTGCCACTGGTCAGCAAGGGCAGCAAGGCGGGCCTTGGAAAGAGATGGGAGCCACTTGGAATGGGGAAGTCTCTGAAGGACTTGCCCCTAGGGTCCTAATCAAAGATCATCCAAGCGGTGGAGACATTCGCAAGAGCAACTTGTCATGGCAGTCCCACCTGTAATCCATCTTCCGGTCTCTCCTTCCTTCCTTCCTTCCTTTCTTTCTTTCTCCACCCCCATACCCACCCCTCTCATGTCTGTGTGTATCAGAGGGCATTATATGTGCCTGTGGAGGGCTAGCTCCTCTCTGCTTTCCTCTGGAGTTTTCCAGGCTCCACTTTGTAGGATCAGAAGTATGGTCTGCACCATTTCCTTCTGGCATTTTTACATGGGATCTGAGATCTGAACTCAGGACTGTCTGCTTGTGAGGCAGAGGCTTAGCCCCTGAGCCAGCTTTCTAGCCTATGATCACATTCTCAAAGCTGTCACTACAAGTGCACTGTCTAGTGATAGCAGCCATGTGCTACCATCCCAGGGACATACCTTGACGGCATCCTCACTTCCAGCACAAGCCCCACGTTCAATGAGGGAGTTGCCCATGTCAATGACCCCGCGGATTCGGTCGGCATTGGCGTGCAGCTCCGCCTCGAAGGCCTGGTGTTTCTGGTGCTTGCTCTGGAAATACCAGATTAACTTTCAGAGTCGGCTCTTGCCAGGTTGTCCGTAAGAGTGGGAGGAATGTTTGGGAGCAAACTAAAGAAGGAGCAGGTGTGGTGTGTGGACAGAAGGAACCACACGTGTGTGGTGCTGGGGTCTGAGCATGTTGGAGCAGTAGTTCTCAACAGCTGACCAAGGACAAAGCCTCACGATTTTGCACTTTTTTGCGCGTTGTAGTATTTTATGGGGAACAGCGGTGCCAGTATCAGTTCTGCATCTGTGCCAACTTCCACCCACAGCTTCATCCCTATTGAACAGAGGTTCTGACAAGGAACAAGCTGCCTCACTGTCTACGAGGCTGGCAGCACCCAAAGCACAGCTGATGCTGGGTGAGTCTTCGCTTCATCAAGACTTGGCTTTGATGCTTTAACTGTCATTAATGAAAGCCAAGTCCAATAGCAAGCTGGAATTTATTGTTGCTAGGAAGAGGGGGCTGGGAGCCTGATACGGTATGTAAAAATTAACGAATAAAAGCTGCTGAAACACTACAAGACATGATCGCAAGGACACGGCAGCTGTAGCACAAATTTGGAAAAGAAACACTGGGTAGGTAAGTCTAAAGGGAGAATATTAATGGGGAAAGAAAAAGGGCGATGAAGTTTGCTGAGTTCTGCATTCATGTTTCATTTCAGTGGCAGCAACTGTTAACAGGGCGGGGTCTTCTGGTTGCCAACTGGCACCTAAGAGTTGTCTCCACCCACCTGCCAACAATACAAGGATTAAAGGATCTCACCCACGGAGGCTATGAGCCCCTCTATGTCCTGCTCTCATCACTCCTTGGTTCAAACCCCATTTGTTCTTTTGTACAGTTTCTCTTCTTCAGCCGTAAGTAATTCGTGGGCTATGTGGTGATAGAGATGTCTCCTTTTGCAGTTCCTGAGCAACGTCTGCTCTTTCTAATCCTTTTAGGTTTGGAAGGAAGCACACTTGGCTATTCCAATCCTCCAGGTCTGCACCTCTGGACACCAGCCTGGTGTGTACTGGACTCAAATGCCCTGCCCAGGTCACCTGACACCTTGAACAGCGCAAAACCGAGTCAAAGTCTAATCAGAAAAGCTAAGTATTCCATTTTTACAAGCACCCCTTGAAAAAAGAAATTAACTACTGCCCCCAAATCAAACACTATACAGAACTTGCCTATGTGATGAACCAGGCCAAGGGAGGAATGGGGACTGCCGGCTAATTACAACAGAGAAAGCAACATCTCACAGGGAGACATGGATGGAGGATGGTCAGGGATTAGAAATGAGGAGGATGGATGAAGAGACACCAGCAGACCATATGTGACCACAGTAATAGTACTCTAAGAAGAACACGAATCCCAGCGCTCATGAATGTACAACTCTTAAAAGCAGAAAAAAACTTACCAGCAGCTTGGAAAGCTACAAAAACAGATTAAAAGAATAAGAGTTCAGTACACTGATGTGAACACATCTCAGCTATTAAACAGATTTTGCCATTACACTTCCTCCTGGAAAGCTGAGCATTTGGGAACAGGACAGGAACAGGTTTTGGAGACATTTTATGGCAGACAAGGCTTCCACAGAGAACAGCAGGGAAGGCAGCTTTCAAACAGCTGACGGGGTCATGCAGCTTTTCCATGGACCCGGTGGAAGAAGCACTCTGGCTTCACTATGGGTGAAGACTTCCATAGGTGGACCCCCTTTAAAGACCCTTATCTGACAGCTTCTGTTCTATAACACAGGGCTGTTTCTGGAGTGGTCTCACCTGTATGTTGGTGGGATCCTTATACGACTCATCACTCGCTGTCTGTAATTTTTCACTGATCCAGGCCTCGATTTCGTCTACATCCCTGCTGAACTGCTGCAGCGTCTGTGATTCCCCGAGTTTTGACCTTTTCTCAATCATCTGGGCTTTCAGGCGGCGCCACCTGAGAGTCAAGTCCAGGCGTGAGTGTTCTTCACCAACAAGGGGGAAGCTGAAAATGCAGGGGCTTCTCACTCGTGAGCACAGGGCTAGGAAACACTCACCTGTCCAGGACCTCATTGCGCCGGCTTGCGATGTCTCCCTTGGCATAGTGGTCCACAGCAATGAGCTGGTCAGCAAAGGCCTGCAGGGCGGCAATCTTCTCCTCCTGAGGACAAAGAGGTCAAAGAGGCTTGAGCAGCTGCCTGCCTGCCGGGCTGCTGGGCTTCAGAGGAGGACTGGTCTTTTAGGTGACGGGACTAACTGGTGGCAGGATCGGAACACACTGACACTCTAGAAGCCAGAGTGTAAAGAGCCAGAAGCCAGCTTGACTTTCAACATACTAGAGTAGGTTTAGTTCAAGAGAACTCCAGGTCACCACGAGCTGGGCAGGTCCTGGAGCACCAGATGTCGTACAACTAATTAGGTTTCATAACAGGCAAGACTGCTATATTTTCAACAAAAAGGTTTACAAATAGAGTTGTTTATCTTTTTGTTTTTTATTTTCAGGTTCCTTACCAGCACACGAATTCTCACTTTTCGAAGTAACTTTTCTGGTGTGAGATATCTCAGTGGGTAAGGTACCTGCTCCTAAAACACATGACTTGATTCAATTCCTGGAAGTAAACATGGTGGAGGATGGACTTCTGAAAAACTGTCCTGATTTCCACCCATGTGCCATAGTACTTATGTGAACACTTTCTCTCTCTTTCCCTCTCTCAAAAATAAATACTTAAAAAGTATTGTTTTCTGTATGCTTTGCAGGAGTGGAAATGAACCCTGGCTTTGAACAGGCTAGGCAAACACTCTACCATAACAACTATAGCCACTTGTGCCATTATACAAGCAAAAACACCACAACTCTTCTGTGAGCGTACATGCTTCTGGGTATGTAGGACAAGGTGTCTGTGTTACACGCACATGTACAGAGGCCAGAGGTCACCTTGGATGTTCCTCAGGAACCATGTACCTTTTAAATTTTAATTTTTTAAATGTTTGTTCATCTTGTATATGCATGTGGGCAAGCATGTGTGTGGAGGTCAGAGGACAACTTGTAGCAGTCAGTTCTCTCCTATCACGTAGGTTCCAAGGAATTAAATCCAGGTTAAAAGGCTTGATGACAAATACCTAAGCCTGCTGAGTCATCTTACACTTTGCACACTACACTATCTCCTGTCCCTGAGATGATTAGTATTTTACCGAATCAGTGTCTGTGTGTGAGAATGAAGGCACATGTGCCATGGGATCCATGTAGTCAAGGACAACCCTACAGCTTGGTTTGTTCCGTCTGCTTTATGTGTGTTCTGGAGAGCGCTCAGGTGTCGGGCTTGATGACAAGCACTCTGCACCTGCCAGCCCGTCATCTGGAGTTTTTGTGTTGTTCTGTATACTGAGGCCAGGGCTTGGTGTAAAATAAACAGTGTTCCACCACTGGGCCAAATTTTAGCTTGAAAAGTTTTCATTTTTCTTTTTGTTTCTTTTGACTCAGAATTTTATCAGGTGTACTCTGAACTCCAGATTCTGTGTCCTGAGTGTCGGGATGATAGGAGTGTATCACCATGCCTGACCTCTCAAGGTGTTTACTTTTTTTCTTTTAAATTCATGGACATGGTCTTCCTGACTACAGAAGTCTTCCTTTGAGATACAGCGGACAGCTGCTTTTTTTGCAGTAGTGTTGAGGCTTGAGCCTGGGGTCTCTGGCATAGTGGACCAGTATTGTACCACACAACTTCATCAGCCCAAATGCCCAAGTAGTATTTTAAGGAAACTGTCTAAGACTTGTAGCTAAATAACCAAGTCACTAATTACTTTTTAATCTAAGCACTGACAACCAAATAAGAGAGATGTACAACAGGACAAATCAGATGAGGACTTTGTGGTGTAGGGCCCCACCTGGACATTGATGGCTTTGTCAAAGTCTTCGTGCTTTTTGATCAGAGCTTCCACACTGTCCAGAGAGTCTCCTTTGTCCTCTGTGTTTAGGAAGGCCTCTCGGGCAGCCATCCAGTTCTCGGCTTGCTCACAGTCCCGATGGAATAACTACCGAGCAGATAAGATGTGTAAGAAGGAAGATGGGACCACTGGCAAGTAAACACCTGGTCGGAAACCCATGGCATGTGTACCTGCAGCTCCAGACAGTGGTCCAGCATCATCCTGCGCTGAACCCAGGCTTTCTCCAAGTCTGTTCGCTCCTGGTCAAGAATATCAAGCTTCTCTTTGATCTCTGGGCTGGCATAATGCCCATGAGCCAAGAGCTGCTGCCCAAACTGCTCAAATGCCTGGAAAGTGCCAGCTCTGGCATCGATTTCTGTCCGGTGTTCCTGCCAAGAAGAGGGAAGGGATTAGGTGACCGGCAGAAGATGTCCTGCTAGTGTCAACTACTAGCTCCTGATGGAGGGCACAAGGGGCAAGGACACTGAGCAGGCAGGACCCACCTGATGTCGCTCCAACAAAGCCTCAGCTCCAGTGACATCCTTGGCTAGCTCGTCAGAGGACACCAACCCCCGAATTCCATTGATCCAAGACATCAGGTCCCTAGAAACCAGAGGAACATGCGTTGCACTATCTGGCAGGCAGACCTTCTGTCTAGGAAACAGCAGGAGGACTTTTGCCTCAGAAGTTATCATGGGTTCACCTCACCATGTATTGAATGAGGTTAGCGCTTCCTTTCTTTTCAGAAGTGCAAGTTGGCCTCAGGCTCCCCAGGAGATGAAAGTAACTCTGAATTCCTGATCTGCCTCCTTCTACTTCTGGTTACAGAAGTGGAATTACTAATCATGAAAGGCTCAGTTTATAGACTTTTGTTTGTGTAAACAAAACAACAACAACTCAGTTGAACTAAGATCATTCACCCAAACCAGATATGGTGAGTGCAATTCTTGCACTCAGGGAAAGAAAAAGGGCCAAAAGTTATCCTTAGCTGGATAACAAGTTTAAGGTTAGTCTGGACTATTACATGAGACCATTAAAAAAAAAGTCATCGCCTTGCAAATGGCAAATGTGTTCTCACAAAAGTCAAAGCTATGCCTGAGCTGGAGAGATGGCCTCACAAGCAGGTCCTGAATTCAAATCCCAGGTCCCACATAAAAATGCCAGGTGGAAATGCTGGCAGCCTATACTTCCGGTTGTGGAAGGCAGAGCCTGAAAACTCCAGAGCACAGCAAATAGGAGGTAGAAACAATCCAGGGTGATTCCCAAAGTCACCATCGAACCACAGGCACACACAGTGCCCTCTGATACACACGCACATGCGCACGCGCACGCACACACACCCACACACCAAAAGCTATGCCTAAGAGCCTAGGGTTTTATGGCTTCTAGGGTTTTCTGATTCTCTGGTTTTAGTCATCTAAGTACTGGGATTGCAGATGCCATCACAATGTCCCACTACGGGTAAAGCTTCTGATGGTTTCAAATGTAAAGGTCTTTTCTTTGCTGAGACAGGCTCTTATTAGCCCAGGTTGGCTGTGAGCTCTGTACAGTAGTGAGAATGACCTGAGCTCTTGATCCCCCTGTTTCCACTTTCCAAATTCTAGCCTTTCTTTACCACCTGCACTTTGAGGTCCTGTGCAGGTAACATACTGAATCCGGCTATCCACAAAAATGCAGGGACAAGGCTGTAAAGTACACAACTCTTTTGAAAGGAATTGTCTAGAACAGCAAAAACAAAGGACAGAAGAGTCCCCAGGAGCTGTGGGAGGAGTGCATAGAGAGAACGCAGAGGGGCTAGTTAAGTATATAGAGGGCGAGTTTCAAAATCTAGATGGTGGCTAAGTTGCTTACAGTTGATTATAGTATATGCTGCTGAACTAACTGCACATTTTGAAGCAGTTAACTTGGGTAAAGACACCTGCAGACCTGGTGATCTGCGTTCAATCCTTGAAGGCCACATGGTGGAAGGAGAGAGCTGACTTCTGAAAGCTGTCCTCTGACCTCCGCCCACATACTGTGGCATACATGCACACCCCTCTCTACCTCTGCAAATAAATAATTAATAAAATGTTAATTGGGGCTGCTGAGATGTAAAATCCCCTGCATGTAAACCTGGCAACCTGAATTTGATCCCTAAGGCCCATGTGGTAGAAGAAGAGAACCAACTTCCAAATGCTGTCCTCTAACTCCCTACATGTGTACCACCTCAAATAAATGAATATTAAAAAAACAATAAAATGGTTTACTTGGACTAGGGATACATTTATAACTAGTCAGTAAAGTACCTGCCTGGCATATATGGAGCCCTGGGCTCAATCCCTAGTATCATATATCATATTGCATCAGATATTAACTGTATATTACATGATCTTTATCTTATAAAAAAGAAGATATGGAGAGATGGTTCAGTGGTTAAAACCTTTGCCTCACAAGCAAAGACCCCACATAAAAATCCTAAGCGAGTATGAAGGCCTGCCTATATTTCAGCCGTGGAAGGCGGAGCCTGGGAACCTCTAGATCAAGCTGGCTAGCCAGACTAGACCTAATGGAGTGCTTTGGTTTAATTAGAGACCTGGGCTCACAACAATAATGTGGGAAAGTGATTGAAGATGATTCCTAATATTACCCTTGCATCTCCGCAGGCCCCCACACTCAAGTGCACTCGTGTATATACACCAGCACATATGTACATCCACTCGCATGCAACAACACACACACACACACACACACATGTACATACTGCTCACACACATACTTGAGCGGAAAAAAAAATTCCCAGTTTTCAAATGGGTCCTTATCCCAAAGAGGAAAGACACCACTTGCCTGCTCCCACCCAAGAAGAGGAAATGCCTGAGACTACACAGATGCACCCATGAGTGCACAGAAAAGCCTGTGCTAATGCCAATAAGTTGTACATAAACTTCTGGGTGGAATGTTATATAGACATTCAAAAACTGAAGTACCAGATTACGGAAATTTGGCAAGACATCTGGCCTACAATCCTAAAAGAATGTTTACAGCATGAAGAGTAAGAATCAAAGCACAGGCAACTGACCAAGGTGCAAAAATCAGGGACTGCAGACTGCTTGGCCCCAACCAGGCCACCCCCCACCCCCTCCCACCCCCCAAATCTCCCAAAACTCAGGGAACATCATGGAAGAGGGAGTGCTAAGAAGAAGCTTCTGCAAGAGGGCAGGGTGTGACCATGTCTTCTGGGCACGACAGGGCCGTTGTGTCCTTGAACTCACTGCCGTTATAGGCACTTCCACAAGAACACAGGATTTGGCACATCAACATTTCACCATGGAAGGAGAAAGATCTCAAGAGGTCCCATGCTTCCCTGAGAGACTGCTGAGGGTTATGCTGGGGGGGTGGGGGGGTGGGAGAGATCCTTTCCTCAATGGATATATACCCACATATGATTTATGCTCCAGTTAGTGCCAAAACACAGGCCACCAAAGCCAACTCAGATGAAACCACTCAGTGGACCACACAAACAAAGACATGAAACTAGAAGGGAGATTGATAAGAAAAAAGCAGAGCTATAAACGAAAAGAGAAGGTATGGGATTGGGGATTAAGATATGAAAATATCATAAATTCACTGGATTCATGCATAAAACTTATCTAAGAGAATTAAAAGATACCTATATAAAGAAAGTCGAGTTAAAAAAAAAGAAACAGAGCATAGGGATATTACTTCCAAGTTAAGGGACCCTATAGATCAGCGTTAAATTCTCTACTTCTGAAATACATATTGGAAACACAAAAAAAAACTTAAATATGGACTTGAACATTAATGAGCTTGTGACAGGCTTCTTGGTACAATGAGAACATACAGGAACCCATGGACAACGAAAATGTCAACACTGTCTTTGAGTGATGCACGAGTTGCTCCTTGTCATGCTCTCAACTTTTCTGTCATCTTAAAACTTCTAAATGAAAGAAGTTGTTGGAAAATATATAGTTGTTGGAAGTTGTTTAAATATATATTAAATAAAATGTAAGTCTAAGGAAGAAATGTAACACATTTGGCAGGTGGACGTGGAAGTGAGAGTGCGGCATGTACATGTATTATAGACAGGAAAGCAGACTTAGTGTTGACTTTTTGGTACTCAGTTGCTTCAATATTTTATATTGAACAGCTTACTTTCATAGTAAAAAATGATTACTACAAAGGTCCTAAGCACTGGAACTTTTGAGTGACACTTGGATTTTACCGGAAATCGCTAAGGAAGCGCTGCAGGTCATGGGAGTCGCCCAGTTTGGCCTTGCGTTGGTCTGCACGTTTTCCTAGGCTGGTCCAGGCCTGGTTTAACTCAGTGCACTTTTCCTTCAGGTCCTCTGCAGACTCAGGGTGGGACTGGATGAGTCGCTGGGCTGTCTCCCCGAGGGAGTTGACCTGCAGGAAGACAGTGGTTGGTTAGAAGGCCAAAAAGGAGCTCCACTCTGTGCAGACGAAGCCATTTCCCTGACTGGCGCCTCTCACCTTGTCGCCCAGAGCTGCAAGGTCCCTCTCAAAGCCCTCGTGCTTGCGCTGCAGGGCCTGGACACTGGCTAGATCGTGGCCATAGTTATCTGTGTTCAGAGCCTGGTTCTTCTCTTCTATCCATTCTTTGGTTTCGTCGGCATCTCTGCAGATGGGACACAAGCAGGTTAGTAAGTGCCAAGAAACCCTGCCTTCTTCTAGGACACGTTTGGGGAAATTCCGTTGGTTGGCATCCATCTGTCATGGCTATACACATCACTTCAGGATTAATACCTGAGTAGTCACCATCTGACATCGCACTGATGACAGAAGCCAAACCAGTTTAGTTCTTACGCAAGGCCAAGGCCAACTGTGTGGGACCATCAGCCTCCTGTTTCTCCTGCCCTAGCCGGTGCCGGCCCTCACCTGTGGAACCTCTGCACCTCATGTGCACTGCCCAAGAGCTGGCTACGTTCTTCAGCCAGCTGCTGCAGGGACCTCCAGCGCTCATTCAGCTCCTGTAGAAGAACGGCAGTGTCAGCTCTCTCCGATTGGAATGTCTTTAACTAGGTATTTAGAAAATGGTTTTACTGGAAGAAGTGTTCCCTTCCTGGAACTTCCCACTTTCAACCTTCCTTGCTGAATAAACCTGCAATAATACCTAAGAGTAAAGCTTCCAGAAATCACAACCAGCTGTATCCAATAACAGGAACACTCCATAAATGCCTGACTTAGGAATCGCCTTTTAAACAGTGGAAAAAGCTAACTTATCCTCACTCTCTATTAGCCTGGTGACAAGCATGTGGCACCTGCTTTATGAGCAACTGCTAAGTGGATACACGCCAAGAAGTCCCCTCCAACATGAGTACTGATACTTCCTGGGGTCAGAGCGAATCTGCAAAAAGCCAAGCGAAGTCTAAGTGCTGCTCATCTGAGGAGAGGTACCTGTGACTCTTCTGTTGGGAACCTTAGGAAGGTCCAGGCACTACTCAGGCTGAAGTCCAGACCAGAAAAGCCAAAAAAGCTACTGTAACCCTATGAGGGTTGGCCTTGGTCCAGAACACTCAGGAGAGTTGCAGAGAGCCAGGTGAGTGATAAGTTACAGCTTGCCCCAGGGATAAGGAAAAGAGCTCGCTACTGTCAGAAGAGAAAAATAGCAAAGAAAAACAAGGGAAAACAGGGGAGTTGGTCACCTTTGTCACTTCTTACCTTGATGGAATTGAAGGTGGCTACAGTGTGAACCATCAGGCGAGCAGACTGAGAGGAAGAGAGCAGAAAAAAAATCAGTCAGACTACCTATTAAGTGACCTGAGCTGCACGTGCCACTGAGTACATCGGTCAACCAATGTTACCCTAAAGGGACGCTGGCAACATTTGGAACGGTGGCAATAATAGAAAGGCATGAGAAAATCCCATGTGCACAATTAGGGTCAGCTCCAGGATAACGTCACCCCAACAAGAGTGGAAAGTGTACTGAAAACCACAGTAAGAACAGCTGATTGATCAGGAAAACAAGTCGATGACCAATGACAGGTGTATTCTTCTTGCCTGTCCTATGGGACACTCTAGAACAGTTTGTCATACACCGACTGCTATTCTATGGACCCTGGGGGCCATGTGGGTTGTGAAGGGTTCAGAAGGCAGATTATTATCTTTGACCCTTTCAGAAATAGCTACTGTTCACTACATCTAAAATCTGTCAGTAAAATTCTACAGAGCATTCAGAAAAGTATTACTCATTACCTATTGGGAAAAATTAAGATTAAGATATGGAAAGGTGAACCAAGAGAACAGTGCTCCAGATTCCTAACGACTTTGAGGGGAACTAACGTCAGCAGCCAGGCAAGTCGCGTCGGGATCAAGGAGCAGGCAGATAAGCAGAGCCAGCAGCACTGGGCCTCTTGTATTTGAGTTTTCAGGCTTTCTTCAATTTCATGAAAAAAAAAATTTTTTTTTAAATAAATTGTGTGTCTATGTATCTGTGTGTATTTGTGGAGGACTAGGGATGATTTAGGGAATTACTCTGGATTGTTCTACCTCTTCTTTGTTTTGCTCTGGATTTTCCCAGGTTCTGCCTTCCAGGGCCAAATGTGAAGGCTGCTGCCATTTCTGCTTGTTGTTTTTACGTGGGATCCAAGATCTGAACTCAGAACCTTCTGCTTGTGAGACAGAGGCTTAACCTCTGAGCCATCTCTCCAGCCTGAAAATGCACTTTTATAATACAAAAATTCCAAGAGGTGGGTTAAGAAGGAAGATGCTAGACAGATGGTGTCGTAATATGAGCCATAAAAACAGTACATAAAACACCGCCCCCTCTCATGTTCCTGCTCAGGATTTTGCTGTCCTAGTGATGTGCACTGATGACATGTTCCTCCTCCTCCTCCTCCTCCTCCAGGAAGCCTCTCTCAGACCACAGGCACTCAGGTAAGGTAAATAACAAATGGGTGGTGTACTTTCTTTATAGCTTCGGCTGTTTACATGAGCCTGTTCGTATCATTTCAACAGACATACTCTGGCACTGACAATGTCTGTCTCTACTGAGCAGAACATTTTGCTTCTGTGTACACTTGCATAGCAACACCTGAACATACTACCAAAGTCAGGAGACTGAATGAGTTTGAGCTTATCTTAAAATAAGCTGAACACCTAGAAAAAGGCACACCACAAAGGACAAAGTATGTATATTCCTGAAAAATCCTTGGAAAGAATAACACGCAGGGCTAGAGAGATGGCTCAGGGGGTTAAGACTCTGTCTTACAAGCAGAAGATCCTGAGTTCGGATCCCAGGTCCCACGTAAAAATGCCAGGTGGAAACAGCAGCCTGCACGTCCTGCCCTGGTGGGCGGAGCCTGGGAAACTCCAGAGGGAAGCAAGAAGGAGGTAGAAGCAATCCAAGATGATTCCTGAAGTCATCTTTGGTCCTCCACAGGGACACACAGTGCCCTCTCTCTTTCTCTCTCTCTCCCTCTCTCTTTCTCTCTCTCTCACACTAAATTAATAAAATAAATAAATAAATAAATAAATAAATAAATAAATAAAGGAGTAACATGCAAAGAAATCCTTACCTTCCAAGGGGAGGCTGTCTTGGAATCTGCTTCATCCTGTTCAAAGAAGGAGATTAGGCAGTGTGCCAGAGAGCGAAGAGCTACCCAGCACCAACCTTCCCAGTAAGTGACTGGTTTTTAGAGAAAATTCCAGATGAACATGTTTAGAGAAAATGCCTTATGAACAAACAGATCTTCATTATTCTCTTTTAACTTACAAGAACTGACTTTGACTAGCAACAAACCCCAAGGATGGTTAAGAGGAATTAGGCCAACAATGGAAAAATTATTTTTAAAGAAAACCCAGTGAAGAGATAAAAGGAATACTGAAATATAATAGGAAAATGACCAACTTTATTAACTTTAGGTCACACTCATATGAGATTCTTGAAAGTGGTTATAAATATAAATGAGAGCTATAGAAAACTGAAGAGTCAAAACACATACACTTTTGCAAGCTGGTGAGACAATTTAGAGGGTCAAAGGCCTGTGTGCAAACCTGGTGATCTGAGTTTTATCCCTGGAGACCACATGGGGAGTTGCTCTCTGGGGCTGGTGAGATAACTCATTGGATAAAGTTTCTGATCTCAAACATGGCAACCTGAGTTTGATCCCCAGAAACCCATACAATGGAAGGAGAGACTCCCAAAAGTTGTCCTTTGACCTCTACCCCGGCACATTCTCTTTTCCCTCTCTCTCAAATAAATAAATCAGTAATCTACATTAAAAAAAAAAAAAAAAAAAAAAGCTGGGGCTGGAGAGGTGGCTCAGGGGTTAAGCCTCTGCCTTGCAGGCGCAAGGTCCAGAGTTCAGATCCTAGACCCCATGTATAGACGCTGGCCGGAGGTGGGGCAGCCTGCGTTTCTGGCACTGGTAGGGCAGAGCCTGTGAATCCTGGGGCAGAACAAACAAGGAGGAGGTGGAGGAGGTCCACGGTGGTTCCCGAATTCGTCCGTGGTTCTACACACACACACACACACACACACATAGATGCACAATTGAATTAAAAAAAAAAAAAAAAAGCTATCCTCTGACCTCCTCACACGCATCATGGCACCTGAGTACCTGCATGTACTCTCTCTTCTCTCTCAAATAAACATCAAAAACAAAACAAAACAGAATCTCCATCACTTTTGGGCTAGCCATGGCAGTATATTTTGGTAACCCCAGCATTCGGGAGGTTGACACAGAAGGATTATATGCTTCTATTTTATATAAAAAGGTCGCTAAGGCCGCTCAGTAGTTCTTGTCTTTCCATTTCCCCTAAGACCTAAATCCTCCTAAATTTGAAAGTTCATGAAGAGTCTCGACTTACCTTAGGCATCATACCATACACCTCCTAGGAGAGAGGGAAAAGTAGTATTAGCCTCAGAGTAAAGATACACCTCTCAGAAAATGCAATATATCAAATCTAGACAGATAAGAGGCAAGGAGAGTCACAGATACAAACTAGAAAACTAGCCTGTCTAGTCAACAGAACTGCAAGTCAAGTTTACATACCAAATATTTATTTATTCAAGGCAACTCATGAAATTGCATCAAAGGGCAACATTCTACAATGTCCACAGCACTTTATGGGCTTAGGGTAAGCAGAGACTTCCCTTCAGTGGATGAAGCAAGAGGGATACTGGCCCCAGGAAATTAAAATGATTTAAGGAACACGGAGAACTAATTCTGTAACCAAATCACAGTCTATACTAAGGAATGTGACCTGTAGGGTTCTAAAGGACACAGGAGAAACAACAAGCTGCTTCCTGACTGTAAGGCCTCACTCCAAGGCTGGGATGCCTACCTGCTGCTGCACAGCCTGTACCTCCTCTGCCATCAGACCTTCAGACTCCAGGTCTTCAGCCACTTTGTTGATGTCCTTCAGTCGGGACTCATTGGCTTTCAGATCCTTTAAGACAGAAACCATAATAAAAACTCACGAGAGCAAGTCAAGGGAGAACCATTAGAAGGAATGGTGTGAGCTTTTGGAGATTTCTTTCACAAGTATCTGGTGCACTGCTCTTCTCAACTATTTGTAACAAATTCACTTCATCAATAACGGGGAAAGAACCATTACTCAGGCCATATGAAGATTTTCAATATGTTCTTTTTTTTATATTTTATTTATTTTGTGTGTGTATGTGTATGAGTATCAGAGGGCACTGTGTCCCTGTGGATGACCAAGGGTGACTTCGCTAAGCTCTGGGATCTCCCAGGCTCCTCCCACCAGGGCGGGAAGTGCCTGGCATTTTTACGTGGGACCTGGGATCCGAACTCAGGACCTTCTGCTTGTGAGACAGAATCTTAACCCCTGAGCCATCTCTCCAGCCCTTCAATATGTTCTTATGTGATGCACCCTTAAGGAGAAAGGAGACTGAGCAGTAGAAAAACTGTGAGTTGAACAGAGAGGACTAACAACAACAAATGAACCTTCTCAATACTGAGTTAAGTGAAAGTAGTTATATAAAAGGCACTTATTTAAGTGACTCCATTTACATGAAATGTCCAGAACAAGAAATAAAGGCCAAAAGAGCAGATTAGTTATCCTAATGCAGGGTTAGGGAAAGCAGTCAATGGCTACTTAATGAGTATGTGGTTTTCTCTGGAAGAGCTAAAAAACCTAGGACTAGACAGAGGTGCTGACTGAACCACACTGTGAAAATACTAAATGCCATTTTAAATGATTAACTATGAATTTTAGGTCAATTAATGGGGGGGGGGAGAAAAAACTCAAAAACTGAATGTGGTGGCGGCCCATACACACAACCCCAGAATTCAAAAGAGGCAAAAATAGAGTTCACAGCCACCCTAGGCTACTTAGCAAGACCCACTCAAAAAAGTTTTATATTTTGTTACATTTGTGTATTTGGGGTTTAGAAAAGTTATCATCATCATCCTCCTGCCCCAGTTCTAAGGATGGAATCCAAGGCCTTGCACAGGCTATGCAAATGCTCTACCACTAAGGTGTATTTTTCATCCCCTTAAAATTCTTTTTTTTTTTTTTTAAATTTTTATTATTATTATTATTTATTCAACTGTGCGCATATGCGTGAGTGTGTGTGTGTCTGTGTCTGTGTGTCTGTGTACGTGTAGAACCACGGACGAATTCGAGAACCACCATGGACGCCTCCTCCTTCTGCCCCGGAATTCACAGGCTCCGCCCTACCAGGACCAGAAGCGCAGGCCGCCCACGCCTCTGCCTGGCGTCTATACATGGGATCTGGGATCCGAACTCAGGACCTTCCGCCTGCAAGGCAGAGGCTTAACCCCTGAGCCACCTCTCCAGCCCCCCCTTAAAATTCTTAAACATGCAGAGCACAAAGTATAGGTTCATGACTGCAATTACAGCATTCTGGAGGTAAACACATAAAGACATGAGTTCAAGGCCATCTTGGGCCACAGAGTAAGCAAGGCCAGACTGGGTTACTTTTTGAAACCTTGGCTCAAGAAACCAGTGAATCAGAGAGAGAGTGTAACTCAGTTGCAGGAGTGCTGGCACGCGCGATGCTCTGGGCTCCGTCCTCAGCACCACATGAAACCAGGTATGGTGGTACATGCCAGCAATCCTACACTTAAGAGGTGAAGGAAGGAAGATCAAGTTTAAGGTCACCCTCAGCTATATAGTAAATTCGATGCCAGCCCGGTACTATTTTGGACCCTGTTTCAAATAGTAACTAAATAAAAACCAATAAAAAAAGCTATTCTCTACCTTCTGGAAATCATCGAACTTCTTCTGCAGCACCTCAACCTGCTCCAAGTCTGCGCCAACCTCCTCACTTGTCAGAGCAGCTTCCTTCTCATTGATCCACTGCTGCAGTTCGTTCGCTTCACGGAACAACATAAACTTCTTACAACTCTTCTCCAACATGCCTTTGCGCTTCTCACCCAGTTCCAGCAAAGAGTGGTATCTGAGGGAAGTCAAGAGGGAAACAAAGGGGGAGGAGAGCGGTCAGCTCTCAGACGCTAACAAAGGATGATTACTAGATCTCCCAGGTGTGATCCAAGGATGAGTTTATAATGATGAAGCCCTAGCAACAAAGGATCAGAACACGAGGATGAGGATTCTAAGCAATTCACCCCCAGCTGCAGAGATGAGCGCACTCTGTGCTGATGGCTATAGCAACCCAGGAAAACTTCTTTTTTGCACTTAGTACAACTATAGACACCTGAAAACAAGCTTAGCACAGAAACATTAAGGTTCATTGATACAGCTGAGATGAGATGAAGCTACGCTGAGCATCAAAAAGCTTTCTGTCATCTTTAATCCTCTGGGTGACCCCCCAGGTGGGGGACAGTGGAATGACTGTAAAAGAGCCCAATACAATATGCTCTGTCTCCACAGGAGGATCTTCTACAAGGGATGCTTATTTATTAGAAAGTTATGGCAACATCAATGTCTATGAGACCTAAAGGAGAAACAAAGAATGTTCTAACCCATGAGAACAAAATACAAAAACAAAAAACTCAACTCCTATCTTTTTTTTAATTTCATTTGGATGTGTGTGAATGTGTGTGTCAGAGGGCACTGTGTGTCCCTGTGGAGGACCAAGGGTGACTTCGGGAATCATCCTGTATTGCCTCTACCTTCTTTTTTCTTTTCTTTTTTTGCCTTCCCTCTGGGATTTCCCAGGCTCCACCCACCAGGGCCAGAAGTGCAGGCTGCCCCTATTTCCACCTGGCAGTTTTTGTTTTTTTCTTTAACGTGGAACCTGGAATCTGAAATCAGGACCTTCTGCGCTTTCGAGGCTGGGTATTAATCCCTGAGTCATCTTTCCAGCCCTGAATTCTTACATTTAAAGACATGAAAACAACAAATGCGAATAAGAAACTAAGGGAAGAGGTTAAAAAAAATTACTAAAATCATTAAATCCAAGCTTCCTAAATAAATAAAAAGCAATATATTACCAAGAATCAGAGCCCTCTAAGAAGTATTTCATTTCCCTCCTACTTGGGAGTATTACAGAACCAGCCGCACCTTTCTGAAGGAGAGGCTGATTCACCACAAACCAGCAGGGAATGAACCATCACCACTCCAAACACAAAGCCACAGGCGGAAGCAACCAACAGCAGCTCCACCAGCACCTCGCCCCTCACCAGCAAAACTGCCTCACAGACACACATTGCCTCCCACCACCTCCTTTCTTTGGATGGACAAGTGCCTTGGAAAAAAGCAGCGAGGGGAGAATGGACAGGCATAGCAGTGGACACGGGGTGCTCAGCCAGGCTCTTGGCCTACTCACAGTTCTTCCACCTGTTTCATACGCAGAGATACACTGCCGGCCTCCTTAGTAATGCGTGTCCTGCACAGAGGGGGTACAGCAAAAGCATGCACAATTAGTGGGATTAATCCAAGGGATTGAAAAGCGGCAGCTCCGACTAGTGGCAGATGTTTAAAGTGGGGAAGATTAAGGAGTCATTCTAAAGATCTTAGAAGCAGTCCAGGCCATGAATGAAATCATGGGGGTGAAGAAACAGTAAGAAAATTAAATAAAAGGGTTAGTTCACTTTTTGGACAAGTCTGCCATTTCATTAAAGGCAGATTTTCCTACACCGTGAAGACTGGTAATTTCATAGAGTAAGTCCAGAAGACAAAATAGATTTTCGATAAAACTGCTAATAGCCAATTCTGCTATGTATTTCATCAATTTTTTTGCCCTCATATTTATGACCCAAGCTTCTGGTAAGAACACAACCTAGATGTCTCATTCTTGCCTCACCAGTAAGATAAATACCACAAAGGCCAGAAAGCGCCTTTATTTTTAAGTCCTAGTGGGCTTAGAAAGATGTGTTCTGAGTATTACCCAAGTGTCCAAAGCTGTTGATTTTATTAGTAGAGAAAGATATGCACTAAAGGAGAGACACAGGGCAATATGGGAGCTCAGTCTTAGAAAGAGGACAGAGTCCAGAGCCAGTTCGAAAAAATAAATTCCATCCTCAGAACACAAAATCATGAAGAGAGAGAAACTCTCTAGGCACAGGATAAATGGACGCAGAGCTGAGGAGTGAGATATCTGAAAATCCAACTTCAAAAAGAATCTTGAACCATAAGACGAAGGCTGAGAAAGTAATGAGTCATAAAATGGGGTTCAGAAAAAGAAACTCGGAAACACAGGAGGACGCAACGGAACAAGAACAGGTAAGGTTATCAGTCAGGGATATGGGTTACAACAGGGAGCTGGTGGGTTAAGAGATTTGGAGAAGCAGGGAAAAGCTCCAGAAGCACAGGGACGCTGAGGTCCCCCGGCCCGAGGTCAGACTGTGCCGACTATGCCCTGAGCACCACCTGGCCCGGTCTCGTGTGCATCCTTACTGGTTGTCAATCTGCCCCTGTCGCAAGGCGATGCTGCCCTGCTCTTCCAGAAGGTTCTCCCTTGAGGCTGACTGGGCGGGATCCAGCTTCTTCACATATGCAGCTGGCACAAAACCCTGACGATCATTCACTTCCACTTTCCACCAGTCCTAAGAGAGACAAGAAGAGGCCTGAAGGCAAATTCCTTTCTTGGAGTATACACTAGCCTGTGTGCATGCATGTGGGTGGGAGACACATGCAAGCTCTCATCATTTCAAGAAACTTCTATTAGACTCAAACATTCGCTTTGTACGGCCAGACATGGAGTCACACAAGAAGAACTCCAATTTCCCTTGCTCAGATAATTCACAATTATGCTTTCCTACACTATAGCCACTAGTCACATGAAATTTTTCAACTTTCTGTACATTAGAACTAATTAAGAACCTCAGTTATTCTAACTGTAGTCCAAATTACTATCATACATGTTTAGAAGTTACCACAGGGCAGCACAGACAGAACATTCTTTTATTTTTCAAAATATTTGTAAAATTATTTGTGTGTGAAATATATGCGTGTGTGGGATGTGTGTGTGTGGGGGGGCAGAGGTCAACCTCATGTATGTCCTCTATCATTCTCCATCTTGTTTTGAGACTGGTCTCCCTCAGCGACCTGGACTTACCCCTGAAGCTAACCTGGCTTGCCAGTGAGCTCCAGGGATGTGCCTGTCTACTTGCCATCTCTCAGTACCAGGGTGACAGGTTATGTGCTGTCATGATGGACTTAATGTGAGTGTTGAGGATGAGAATTCAGGTTTCAACCGTCTCCCCAGATTCCAGACAATATTATTAACCTCATCAGAAGTCTGGCAGAGTAGCTCAGCTTTTGGTTCAACCAGTTAGTTTGTTTAAAGTCAACAGAAAAAAATTACAAGTTTCTTCAGTTACTCATGATGTGGAGGAATACAGAATTCCTTAACAATGGCCTTAGCTACGATAGGAGGCAAGATCCTTCAGGACGAGTCAGGTATTATACAGAAGAAATTGTGAGCCACCTGCCCTCCCAGGCCAAGGTTACACTTAGCATACTTGATGTGTGCTAAGAAGGAAATGCTGAAGAGCTGGGCAATGCTTAAGATGAAGCCCACGGGGTACATCACAGCTAACTTCAATTACATGCACGGTCTGAGCTACAGCTGTACCGTCTAGAGGAATAACAAATAGGTAACCAAAGGTAACCAATAACCAAAGGTAAAGTTGGGGATGGGAGTAGCTGGGTGGCCCAGTGTCTGCCTAACATGTGTGAGGCCTTAAGTACATATTAAGCAGCAAAACCATTCAAAACTGTCAATAAGGACAGGACACAGTTCAAAAGAGCAAGATGATCAGTTCAGGGGAAAAAAGAAAAAAAGTCAACTTTTGAAATTGCAATCTTACTACTTGTATGAGTTAATAAAGAAGATAGTCTTAGGAACTCTCTGGTCATATATGCACTGGATAAATCCACCCTCCCATCTCTTCATATTCACCACCAAGGACATCCCAGAGCACAAACACCGTGGGCTGATGTACCAGGCCCTGACCCCTCTGTGCCTTGCCTTGTTGGTGCTGTTAAGCAAGGTGAGGATATCCCCTTTCTTCATGGTGACCTCACGAGGACTCTTCTCCTGGTAATCATACAGAGCCAGGACCAGTTCCTTCCCAGTCTCATCATCCATGGGGGCCACTTGTTGCTATGATCCAAAGGAAAGACAGGATGAATAAGGGACACAAAGTCTAGTGCCAATGGCTGCATCAAAATAAACAAGAGAATTTTTCACTGAAATGACCAAGAAAATCTTATTCAGACTGTTTATCTTAAATGAAATCTCTCTTAAAGTCTGATGTCATATAAGTTTGAGGAATCTAGGTTGCAAGTGTGAGACCCTTTTTAAAACACCAACCAAAAAAGAGGAATGAAAACCCAAACCCACCTCACATAAATGTGTACCACTGCAAAGCTTTATGTCCTAAGAATGTTGTGCGTAGTCTTAATGTATGCTGCAAATATCTGGTCTGGTCCCCTGATTTCCCTGCTTCCATTCTGTACCCTAAGTAAACCAGAATGGCTGTGTGACTTACCCGGCAGGACTGAGCCTGCTCTCGCAAAGCCTGGATGCTACTGCCATAGGCGCTGAGATCTGACATCAAAGCTTCATGTTTCTTGAGCAGAGCCTGAAACCATAGTCATAGTTGAAGTCCTGCCCTTTTTAGGAGCACCTTCTTGTCAAAAGAAATATGATTGCTGCCTGTTTTGTACTCTTTTAAAAATAAAAATTTTATCTTGGGGAAAATAACTCTGAGTTATCATCTTCTTTCCCTCTGCATTTATTCAATAATGTATTATTTGAAATACAGATGTACACATTAACAACATCACACATACTAGTGAATTTACCACCAAAGAATACCAAGTCAAAGTTAGTTATACATAATGCCCGTCTCTATGTGGTATTTGTT
Organism: Typhlomys cinereus; assembly: GCA_023101885.1. Lineage (NCBI taxonomy): Eukaryota > Metazoa > Chordata > Mammalia > Rodentia > Platacanthomyidae > Typhlomys > Typhlomys cinereus. The sequence continues at coordinate 6,529,760 of JALPQD010000039.1, forward strand.
ATTTCTCACCTTTGGGGAAAAACATGTAGTCTATGTCAAATGCTCAACTCACTGGTGTGTTTATTTTCTGACACTAGGAATGGAACCCAGAGTCTGTCTGTGTCAGCAAAGCACTCTGCCATTGAAGTCACAAATGCAACCTCAGCCTTCTCACTCTGCATTCTGATAAGACTGTTAATAAAAGACTCCACGATAAAATATGAATGTTAAGAGTTACAGTAAAAAAAATGTTTACCAAAATGAGGGCACACATATGCACTGATATTTTGCACACGTGTTGATGTATGTATGTTGACAGGATTACATGTGTCTTTGTATACATGGAGGAAAGAAAAAAAAAACCAGACAAGAATGGCAAATGTGGGGCTGGAGAGGTGGCTCAGGGGTTAAGCCTCTGCCTTGCAGGCGGAAGGTCCTGAGTTCGGATCCTAGACCCCACGTATAGACACCAGGCGGAAGCCGGGACAGCCTACGTTTCTGGCCCTGGTAGGGTGGAGCCTGTGAATGCCGGGGCAGAGTAAACAAGGAGGTGGAGGCGGTCCATGGTGGTTCCCCAATTCGTCCGTGGTTCTACACATACATACACGCACACACGCAAAATTGAATAAAAAGAATGGCAAATGTGTAACAGTTGAAGGTGGATGAAGGGACATCTTCTCTTTCCTTTAGTAGGTACTTCCTTACATCACCTTTTCTTCTACCTTGCTTCCCAACCCAAGCCCTGCCTGCTTTGCCAGCAGGCTTGATGTCTGCACTCAACTCACCTCAGCAGAGTCCTCGTCCTTCCCGTAGTCTGTACTGCCCACAATGGGTTCCTTCTCCCGCATCCAGGACTCAGCCTCGTTGGCATCAGCGAAGTACTGCTGGGCCTGCAGCGAGTCCTCCAGGTCCTGCCTCCTCTGGGAAGCTTTGGCTTTCAAAGCTTCCCACTTCTGGTTCAACTCGCTCAGCTTGGCCTTCACATCCTCTGCAGCAAAATGGCCTAGAGAAGATGATGGTGCAAAGTAGAGAGATTGCAGCCAGATTCTCGAGGGTAAGGTCCAGTCGTCCCAGTCTATGCACTTAGCCAGGGCAAGGTAGGCAGGAAGAGCAAAGCCAGACTCCAGTCACTGACACACTCACCTTCCTCCACCATGGCATTTCCCTTCTGGGTCACTGCTTTGATTCGGGGCTCATGCCCAGCAATTTCTGCTTGTAAGGCTTGATGTTTCTTTAGCAGATTCTGGACTCCAATCAAATCTTTCCCTAGAAGCAGAAACCACTTCCTTCTCATCTGGCCACAGGGGAAGGTCAGCCTAGAACTGTCACACCGGGCTCCCACAGGGCCTTCAGTGCAGCAATTTGAACTTGATCTTGCTCACTAACTCACAGTTCCATTATGCTGTGGTACCACAGGATTCCTTCCTGGTGGAGACAGACTGACCTCTATTGGTGGATGCGGCAATGGGCTCCTTCTCACGAATCCACGTCTCCTCGTCCTCCACATCACGGAAGAGCTGCTGCAGACGCAGAGAATCTGCCAGCTTCTGCTTCCGGGCAACCATGGGTTCCTTGAGAGCCTCATAGCGAGCTACAAGGGCCTCCTGTTTCTTCTTGATGTTTTCGGCATCAAAATGACCAGCATCCTGGAACTGGCGGGCCTGAATGGTGATGCCATCTATTCGATCCTAGGAATGGGAAGGGAAAGTTTTGAAAGCCTCAAACTAGGCTGAGAGCAGTGAGGACTCAAAAAAATTAACACGATACTTTTCCCCTGAGGTTCTCGTTCTGCTGCTTCTTTCCTCACTCTGGGCTCCCAGAAGACTGTGACAGAAGCCAATCGAAGCACAAGCATGTAGAGATCTCTAAGATGACTCCATGTTTCATGCCCACCCCCGCTAGTCTCATCTTGAACATGTCACCATCCATTTGCCTACTCTTTGGAACTGACATGCCCAACCATAGACTCCAATTCACACTCTACCTGGTGAGCAGCCACATCTGCCTCTAGCAGGGCATGCTTCTTCTGAAGATTCTGGACATTAGTAAGGTCTTTGCCATAATCATCGGAAGCCAAATGCCCTTCTACTTCATACAGCCACAATTCAATGTCTTCGACGTTTCGATTAAATTGTTGTTGCTGGTTAGCTTCACGAAGCTTTATTCCTGTTCAAGGAGACAGGTTTAATTTTCTATTGAAGTGACCCTTCTGCCAACTGTTCATAAGCCACTGTATTGAGGTGAAGGATTACAAGTCAGAATCTCAGTTACTACATCGTTGCCACAAAGCTAACAGAAAGTGACAAGGCAACCTCTATTCTGCACTTAAGAGGTGGTTTTGGAAGCCGCCTGGAAAGCTTCTAGCCTCCATGAGATAAGGGCACAGGGGAATGACTTAACGCTCTTGAATGACAGCTGAACTATTGTTTTAAATAAGGAGGCCCAATTCATTCCTTTTAAAGTTCCTCAACCAACCAGTACCTTCCACCAACTTACTAAATCAGCAAAGCACTGAGAACCAAGCCAAGTAATTCCTATACAGCAAACAATCTCTAACCCGAAGTTGTCACCGCACTTCCCTGGGCAAAGCCTGACTAAAGAGCCAAGGAGGAGTATTAGCTTCCTGACACCCCTACCACCACCTCCTGAACCATACCTTTTAGCTCCGTGGCCTCTAGCAGCTGCTTCCACAAACTGATGACCTCATTCATACGAACTGCTACTTCATCCTTGGCATAGTGGTTAACATCTATCAACTTTTGTCCAGCTTTCTCTAGGGCGTCAATGCGGCTCTGGTTTGCTGAAAGTTCAGCCTCAAAAGCCTGATGTTTCTGGACTTTTCCTTGCAGATTGGATGGGTCCTGACAAAAACAGAAGAGGGTTCTCTCTTGAACTTGAGAATATCATGTTACTTCACATTACTTTCACACATATAAAAAAGTCAGATTACATTAACTAGTGTGGTTTGGGAATCCCTTCTTTCTTACATTAGCTACAACTGGTTTGTGAAAAGCGATTAAGCTTAGTACCCAAGTGTCACATGGCAATGCCAACAATGTATTACTTTATAAGCTTCATCAGTGGCTGTTTTCATCTTCTCGTTGACCCAACTCTTGAGTTCATCAGAATCACGGAAAAACTGTTGGAGGTGGAAGGAATCGGCTAGCTGGGCCCGACGGCGCATGGCACGCTCATGAAGGGCATTGCGGCGGCTCAGCAACTGAAAGACAAGGAATTTGTGATTCTGCAGCTCATATCCCCAAAAGATGGAGAGCTCAAAAAATAACTACAAGCATCTTGGAAGGAAAACAAAAGCACAGAAGGAACCTGAAGAGCTCAAGACACTTACAGCATCTCGGCGAGTGGCCACATCCTCCATTGCATAGTGATTGTTCTGGATTAGCTTGGTTGCAAATTCATCTAGTGCCTAAGTAGCAAGGTGAGAGTGTTTTTCCTTAGTTTAGCATTTGCAGAAAAGGATTCACCAAGCAAGTCATAAAACTAAGTCTCAACACGGTCAATGTTGGCAACAAGAAAACAGATATGGCCAACCTGTGGCTCTTGAGCCACATACATTCCAGGTACCTATGACTGTGGCCCAATGGAAGAGTGTAAACTTACCTAAAACACAAGCTTGTTCTAATTTTACTTTATTTTGTGTGTCTGTGTGTGTCTATGTTTCAGAAGGTACTGTGTGTCCCTGTGGAAGACTAAGGGTGACTTCAAGAAGCATGATGTGGGAGGGAGGGAACTGGTCTACCTAGTAAGTTTGTATGAGCGGAAATAAAAAAAAAAAAAGAAAATTTCAAGTATGAATAAACTAGATATGTCTTTAAAAAAAAAAAAAAAAGCAGCATGATGTGTTGCTTTTACCTCCTTTTTGCTTCACTCTGGGGTTTCCCAGATTCTGCCTTCCAGAGCCAGAAATATAGGCTGCTGTCATTTCCGCCTGGCATTATTATGTGGGATCTGGGATCTAAACTCAGGTCTTTCTGCAAGGCAGAGTCTTAACCCTTAAGCCTTCTCTCCAGCCCTTTCTGATTATTTTTCTTTTTTCTTTTTTTTTAACTTTTTTTTTTTTTAATTATTTATTCAACTGTGTGCATGTACGTGTGTATGTGAGCTCGCGTGTGTGTCTGTGTGTGTGTAGAACCACGGACGAACTCGCGAACCATGGACGCCTCTACCTCCTTCTGCCCCGGGATTCACAGGCTCCGCCCTACCAGGACCAGAAGCGCAGGCCGCCCCCGCTTCTGCCTGGCGTCTATACGTGGGATCTGGGATCGAACTCAGGACCTTCCGCCTGCAAGGCGGAGGCTTAACCCCTGAGCCACCTCTCCAGCCCCTCTGATTATTTTTGTAACTCAATTGTACAACTGTGTGTACTTTGCAGACAACAAAGTTGTGTTTCAATGTCAAAGGTTGGACATAACTAGGATTTGCTTTATGTCATTGGGACAACACTGCTTACTAAACTCAAGACTCGAGCTGTTCCATCCTGGGCACAAGTCAATTGCCTTCTGACCTTTTCTTCTTCTTCTGCCTTTTCCTCAACAGGAAGACTGCCTGGTGCCTTAACTCTGATCTAGTTTTAGGGAAAGTTACATCTTAATTTGGAAGCTTCGTCAAGCAAGTGATTTGTTATAAAGCTCTGTACAAGCATTTTCTCATCGTGAGGTCTTAGAGGAGCTCTCAGGAGCGCTTGCACATAGCCTCTTTCAATCTGCTTAGATACCTCTGAGAAAAGAAGGGACTCTGCTTACTCAAAGGAGCACATGACAAGTAGGAACTTACTGTAATCTTTTCCTCCTGAGCACTAAGGGATTTCTCAAAGTCCTCATGTTTCTTGAGAAGGGCTTCCACACTGTCCAAAGAGTCACCCAAGTCTTCATTCAGCAGGAATGCCTGGTGAAAGGGGAAAAAATGTGCAATCACTGCTGCTCTTTTCTTCTCTATGGCTTGAAAGTGAAAGGCTACTCAGACCATCATCAATAGGAGCTATTCTATGGCTACGAAGCTGCTGAGAGTCTTCTGCAGAGTCTCAAGTCCAGCAACAATAGGAATCCTTACTTTATTTGTAATTTTGGGGGTATGGGTGGTAGAGACAAGGTCTTGCTATCCAGCCCAGACTGACCTTGAACTTGGGGTCCTTCTATTTCGATCTTCTAAGAGCTGGGGTTACAGACTATACTACTACACCCAATTCTGAAATAGTTTTTGCTGCTTGTCTTAGATTCAGATTACACACAATGCTAATTTTTAATTTTTAGTGAAAAATTGTATCTCACAAATCTGAAACCCAAGCCCCTAGGAAATTTTTTATTTTTATATATTTTTTGGAAACATAGTTTGTGTAGCCCTGACTGGCTTGACTGCTCTTGAACTTGCTTGCTATATAGTTAAAGATGACTTGAAATCCTGATTTTCCTACCAGGATTATGGGCCTTTGTCACCTTGCTTGGTTTATGGAGAGAATGGAACCCAAAGCTTCACATGTTAGTCAAGTAGCTTAACGAATTATATACCCAGTTCCCACCTGGCCTATTCTAAGGATCCTGCTGTCTCATGGAGGCAGGCAGAGCCTGAAGAAACCAAATCAACTTCCCTTTTGTTGCTTGATTTTTTAAAAGCTACAATGGCCAGATTCCTAAAATAAATAAGCAAACCATTTGGAAGGTGGGTGGTTACAGCCCCAGTGAGCAGCAGGCTCCGCTCACTCACCTCTTGCTTGCTCATCCAGTTGTCCACCTGCTCCGTGTCGCGGTAGAAGAGCTGCAGGTCCATGCACTGCTCGTACTGCTGCCTGCGTAACTCCCACAGTTCCAGGAGGGCAGTTCTCTCCTCTGAGAGGATGGTCAGCTTGGAGACGGAAAGCACAGTCAGCTTCCTGATTTCAGGGCAAGCACAGGGCTGTTCTAGAGAGGGGTTTAGTTCTAACGCCAACCTTCAGACCTTTTTCAGATTTGTAAATGGAGAGGACATATTAAAGTCTGTGTGCTAAATGAAAGGATTGATTCTATCTTGACTAATCTACAATTTACTACCACGTTATCACCAGTGAGACTGATGGAAAAAAGGGCTCTGAAAGAGAGACCGCCCAAATAGTTGAGGGACTTTCAACTGAGAAATGCTAACAGAGCACACATTCCTCAAAACCTACTAAATAAAGTTGAATCTTGGGCTAAATTTTCTCCCACTTGACAGTGGACACAGTGTCTGGACAATAGGTGTGAAGCAGCTCTGGGAACCTGGCATCCTCTTTGGAAACCCCTTTCACTACTCCCTTACCTTCTCTCTCACTTCATCTGAGGCGTAGTGACCGGCTGTCAGCAGTGCCTGTCCTGACTCATCTGCAGACTTGAAGCTATCTTCATGAGCATCAATTTCGCCCTGCAGAGGAAAGAGGCAGTGTATTTCTAGAATCTTGTGCTAAGTTGCTGAATTTCAATAAATGATTAAATTAGTCTGTCAGAGTTAAAATAAGGAACAGATGGAATATATTCCAGACATTCCGGCTTTCCTAACCAACAGTCTCAAATCGTCGCACATGAAAACAACATTGGCTGACTAAGAAGCCTCCCCTGGGTCTGTAGACCACCTTTATCATTTGTCAGTGAGGTCACACAGATCTTAGCTCTCTTCTGTTCACTGCTGATTTGTCTTTCATATGGCACACGGGCTCATTTATTATGAGTGTATAATTGCTGGTAAAGTGAGGGCTGGAGAGAGGCGCAGGGGTTAAGATTCTGCCTCCCAAGCAGAAGATCCTGAATTTGAATTCCAGGTCCCACATAAAAATGCTAGGTGGAAATGGTGGCAGCCTGTACTTCATGCCCTGATAGGTGGAGCCTGGCAAATCCCAGAAGGAAGCAAGGAGGAGGTAGAAGTAATGCAAGATGATTCCTCAAGTCACCCTGGGGCCTCCACAGGGACACACAGTGCCCTCTGACACACACGCACACATACACACACACACAAATAAATGAAGTTACATTAGCATTAGTAAGTGGTTCCAATTATTTTAGTTTATTTATTTGTTTGTTTTTTGTGTGTGTGTCTGTGTATACATCTGTGTGTATCAGAAGGCATTGTGTGTGCCTGTGGAGGTCCAAGGTTGACTTCAGGAGTCATCCTGAATTGCTTCTACACCCTCTTTGCTTCACTCTGGAACTTCCCAGGCTATACATTTTAGAGCTGGAAGTGCAAGCCACCGCCATTCCCACCTGCCATTTTTACATGGGATCTGAACTCAGCTCCTTCTACTTGTGAGGCAGAGTCTTACCCTCCTGAGTCATCATATTTTTTTTAATCATTTATTTGCAGTCAGAGAAATAGCTCAGTGGGTTTAGGCATGGGTGTGCAAACCTCTGGAAGCCCACCTAGTATAAGGAGAGAAGGACTTCTGAAGACCACTCATGCACCAAGGCAGGTATGCATTTGTACTCACTTTCTCTCAAAGTCATTATTTTAAAATTATGTTTTAAAAATGGGAATATGTGTACTATGGGGTCATAGGACAATTTTTTGGAGTTAATTCATTCCTTTGACTATGTGGGCTCTGGAGCCAAACTTTGGTTGCTTAGATTTGCATGAAGGCACCTTTACCCGCTGAGCTATCTTGCCTAATGTCCTCCTTTTATAAAAAAAAAAAAAAAAAAAAAATTAGCACATGGGAACTTTTCCCCACTCAAATGTATTTCCCACTACCCCATCTAAGAACTCCTCTCTCCCCGTGCATTGTGGCCAAGGCTTGAAGAACTCCCCCCCAACACTGTTCGTGAGTCATCCCTAATCCCAGTACTCTCCAGGTTACCTCTTTAAAATAATTAAAGTCAGCATACAAAGTAATGGGTCTCATCAGTTTCATTGAATCAACCCATTACACTGTTTCATTTTCCTCTCCCACTGTTCTCCAGCCTCCTTGCCCTCCTCTTGTTAGTTCTCTCTTCCTTTTTCATTTATTTGAAACAAACACAGAGAGAGAATATATGGCATATACATGTGTGCCATGACACATGGGTGAGTTAGAGGACAATATAAGTCGCTTCTTTACTTTTGCCATTTGGGCTACTGGGGATCAAATTCAGGTTGGCAGGTTTTCTAGCAGGCACCTTACTTTCTGAGCTGTCTCATCAGACCCTGGTCCCTTCCTTTCAAGTCGTGTACATTCCACTACTTATTCTTTGCCTTCTGCCCATCTGTCCCTTGATATTTCTTCCTCTATTTTGTGGCCTGTGTTCTACTTTCAGAACTATACTATACACACTCAAATCTAGATTATTCATGAAAGGAAATGTGCCTTACTGTTTGAATAGCTTATTTAACATCAACAAAGCTTTATAGCTTTGTCCACAAACTATCTGCACAACTTTTAAAAAGACTTATTCCCAAATACCTTACATTCTCAATTACTTGGACAGCCCCCAAGGCAAACTCTACTAAGATCTTTTGTGTATGTATGAGCATGCATGTGCATGTATGAATGCATATGTGTTTATACATGCACGTTCTACTAAGATCTTTTGTATATGTGTGAGTAAGTGTGTTCAGGTATGAATGGACATGTGTTTGTACAAGTACATTCTATTAAGCTCTTTTGTGTATGAGTATATGTGTGCAAGTATGAATGCACATATGTTTATGTGGAAGCCAGAGATGAACATATGTTTGTGTGGGAGCCCGCGATGATGGTCAGGTATCTTCTACAATCACTCATCATCTTATTTTTGAGATAGGGTCTCTCACTGAACTTGCGGGTCATTGACTCTGCTAGGCTGACCAGCCACCAAATCCCAGGGATTCTTCTGTCTTCAACTCCCCAGTTCTGGGACTACAAATTCAAGCTACTATGGTGAGTGTGTGTGTGTGTGTGTGTATGTGTGTGTGTGTATAAAAATGTATGCTGGGTTTGAACTCAGGTCCTAATGTCTAGGTATTGGGCACTTTATTGAACAAGTCATTTCTCTAGCCCCAAGATCTTTGTCTACTAGTTTTCCATGGAACATACTTTGGGAAAATATCAGAATGAGAAATTTAATTATTTGAACCAATTATAAAATATAGTATTTAGATTTTTTTGAGGAATAGAAGTGTTAGATAGAGGTTCATGTAACTCTGGCTGGCCTCTAATTCATTATCAACCCACAATGTCCTTGAATTTCCAAGTCTCCTGCTTCCACTTACCAAGTCCTAGAACAGTGCTGGGACTACAGGTGTGTGCCACGATGCCTAGCTTTAGCCAGGCTTTCTTTTAATGACAGTACAGATGGACATGCAAAGCAGCAGTACCTCTAAGTGGTGAGAGCCTGCCTCTGCTTTAATGGGTGATAAGTTAATTCTCCACTAGAAGCATGTAAGCAAATCAAAGGAACATCAACAAATTTTACCTGGTTGCAAAGCTCCAAACACACACCTCGCAAGCAGCAAGGTACTAATGCATAATGTGCCAATACCTATTTATGGAAGATGATGGCGGTACTACCTTGTGCTCTTGGTGTCTATCCAGCAGGGCTTCAGCCCCAGCCACATCATTGGCCAGTTCGTCTGCATTGATGAGGGCTTTCATCTCAGTCACCCAGCTAGTGAGGTCACGGAAGTCAGCAAGAAAGCGCTGAAGCCTTGGGAAAACCAAAAGTCCATACCCTTAGTAGTAGTACAAAGACAGACGGGGGACTCCTAGAGCTCTGAATTCTGTCCTTGAGAGCCTAACAAACCATAGCAACTCTAGTCCTCGGATATGGAAAGATGCTCTCAACTAGACTAAAAAGACAACAAGAGAAGGCAGAAATGCAGGTTTCGCCGGTTACTACACCACTCCAATCTTATCTTGACTCTTCTGCTCATGCTTCAGATGGCATCTCCTCTACTGTTCGCGGGTCATTGCCCCACATCTTAACCTTCCATTCAGATCCTTGATTTACTTTTTTTTAATAAGCTAGTCTACCCAATGTTCAGATAGCTATGGGGATATTTCTATCAGCGATAATGAAGTAAGAAAGAATGGAAAAATTTACAAAGTTATAAATGCTACACGTAATTTTTATTCTAAAAAAGCTGTCAGTCTCCAGACAAATTTACTATAGGTAAGAAAGGTATGGCGAATTTTTATAGTGGTGATTTTTTGGCAGGACACACAAATACATTCTTGAGATGTGAACTGACCTCCATCTGCTCCCCCACTCTGAACAAGAGTCAAATGATAGCAGTTACTCAGCACAGGAAGACCACGGCTACCTGTATGAGTCATCCAGTCTTGCATGTCTCTCTGCCGCCAGAGTGCGGATCTGTTCCCAGTTTGTAATCAGCTCCTCCCGCTTCACCTGGATCTGGCTGGCACTCAGAGGGTGGGACTGCTGCAGGCGGTCAGCCTCGGCACAAAGGGCTTTGACCTAGAAATGTATTCTGTCAGAGCTACTGTCTGACCCTGCTGACTGACTTAAGCAACCAGCAGCTTTAAAAACCTACCTTATCTTCCAGAGCAGCAAGATCTCTTTCCAGGCCCTCGTGCTTCCGAAGCAAAGCTTGAACACTTGCCAAGTCTCGACCAAAATCATCAGAGGCCATCAGCTGCTCCTTCTCTTTAATCCAGCTGATGGTCTCATCTACGTCCCTACGAAAGAAACACCAGTCAACCCAGTTACACAGCTGTACGGGTGCACTGGAAATACCAAGGACTGAGCTCAGTTCTCACAGCTAATTAGCACTTCTGATGGATTTGACCAAGCCCCATTTCAGGTGTCTAGTTCCCAAAGCCCTCTACGGGTCAGTACCTGTTAAAGCGCTGAACTTCAGCAGCCCCAAAGAGTTTCCCCTGCCGCTGGAGAGCCAGGCCCTTCAGTCGCTGCCAGGCTGCATTCACCTCGTCCTGCTTGGTTTTGATGAGTTCTTCTTCAGGGTGCTGCTCCTATGTAAGGGATAGAAGAAACTAGGTTTGTCTGTCATCTCTGACTCTTCCAACAATCACCTAGGGACTGGTTCCAAGTACACTGGCAAGTCTTCACCACTGTGAAGAAACCTTGAGCCTCTGTGAAATGAAGTGAACTGCAACTCAAGCAGCACCTATTCTTAATAAACTCTTGCTACTCCTCAGGGTGTACTTTAGTTTAAAAGGGTTATGTGCACCTGGTACCAATACGTCAGTTTCATAAATGTATGCATCTATCCTAATACTCAAGAAGCTGGGATTTCACTTGACTGTCAGGTACTTAAGCAATGCTAATAGACATGCGTCTCAAGGCCAATGGTTTGGTTCCTGGATGAGGTTAAACTATCTCATTGCTTTGTTTTATCTTAATTAAAAAGAACAAGTAAAGTAGTCAGGTAAAACATCTCATTTTTGTCTCTAAACCCACTTTCGAGATGACGAGCTTGGACTGACTTACTCTTCCCCAGCACAATTTTGGTTTGGCTTGAGACTCAGCAAGTGGCACTCTCTCTGGAAAGGTGAGCTATTACTGAGTGATGCTGGCTATTTCCTCAATCACTAACCAGAAAAGGGACCAAGTATCACCCGCAAAGAATACATATAAATTTAAATTTTGTGGGCTGGAGAGATGACTCAGGGGTTAAGATTGTCTTGCAAGCAGAATGTCCTGAGTTGGGATCCCAGGTTCCACGTTAAAAACGCCAGGCAGAAACCAGGCAGCCCACACTTCTGTCCTTGGTGAGCAGAGCCTGGGAAATCCCAGAGTGAAGCAAGAAAGGAGGTATAAGCAATCCAGACTGATTCCCGAAGTCACTCTTGGTCCTCCACAGGGACACAACAGTGCCCTCCGATACACACACATATAATACAAAGCAAAAGTTTCTGTTTGGTACTGTTTAGTGTCTTTGGAGCACACTGAAGAAACTGTGCAGGAGGACAGAATGAAAAGAGTAGCAAAGACGTACACGCAACAGAGACAATGAAGATAAGTGATTTGACCTCCTTTATCACCTCTTTTTTTTTTTGCTTGCGTGTGCCTGTGGAGGCCAGAGGGTGGCTTTGGGATTCACCCTGAATTTCTTCTACCTCCTATTTGCTGTGCTCTGGAGTTTTCCAGGCTCTGCCTTCCAGAACCAGAGGTACAGGCTGCCACCTTTTCCGCTCGGTGTTTTCATGTGGGATCTGGGATCTGAATTCAGAACCTTCTGCTTACAAGGTAGATAGAGGCTTAAATCCTTGAGCCATCTTCAGCCCTCTTTTTCATTTTTATTGAAACACGGCCTATGTAGTAGTCCAAGTCAGTCCTGAACCCACGATGTTCCTGCTTCAACTTCCCAAGTTCTAGGATTACAGCATAGCTAGCTCTCTTTGCCCTTATGGGCTCCAGAGCCACTACTGGAGAGCCCATCTATTATCAGGTGTCCCAACTCACTAGAGCGCCCAGAAAAATGCCAATAGAAAAAATGGAAGAACAATCAGCATTGGTGGAAGCCTGCCAAATCACCACACCTTTTCTGAGAAAACCAAGAGATCCAGCTTCTGCAGCCCAATCAAAGCGTCATCCTGCCCTGCCCGAGAATGTGAGGAGGAAAGAGATAAAAATGAACTCTGCCCTTCCTGCCACAGCAAACAAGGTGCAAAGCAAGTTCTCATTTAGGGATGATCAGTATGAAGCGTTAATATACCTAGACAAAACTTACACACGCCTATGAAATTTGCTCACTTAGAAACTAAGGGTCAGCCAAGTTTTTTCGTGTGGCTAGAAGGTTCACAGGATGCTAGGAGCAGCACACAGTCCCCCTCTGTCCCTTACCTGGATAAGTTTGGCAGCGAACTGGTTTACTTCATTAACTCTTTCTTCATGAGCAGCTAGGTCAGTTTGAAACTCTTCAAATTTCTTCTGTAGTACCTCTACATGCTCCAAGTCCTGGCCAAGTTCCTCAGAAGTCACAATTGCTTCCTATTCAGGGATCAAAACAGAGCTGACAATGAAGGTTTCCATGGAACAAAGACGTTAAGGGTGGGGCCACATTAACTTTAAGGGATAGTTTTCCGTGAAGTCTCTCATTGCTGTCCTCTCCAGTGTTCTGTCCCAGAGACCCCAGGTCTTGTGTTACAGAACGGAAGGTCCTGAAGAGCAGCAGAGACAGCAGCCACAGCCTGTCCTTGCTCAGCTGGCTGCCTCCGTGAGACGCTGCCTCTCCGAGGGTCAGGTGTGGCCCATGCTCCCAGAGCTCACCTTGTCATTGATCCAGTCCATTGCATCCTCACACTCCCGCAGATACTGCACCAGCTTCTGCGCTTGCAACAGCTTGACTCCTTTCTCTCGCATCTTCTCCAAAAGCAGCTCCCACTGGCGATGCAGCTCCACCAAGCGTGTCTGCAAGTTAAAAAGCAGACATTGGTTATAGCTGGTGGTCTGTGAGATCTGGCTCTTCTGGAGAGTTCCAACAAGCAGAAAGAAACCATGAATTTAACTGGGAATACATAAAGTACATATTTCATAGAGGTTACCTAGTTTTTAAAGTCTAAAATAATGTATTTTCATGGGTATTTTGTCGAACTTTACTTCAGGGAAATTTCCTCAATAATTATAATTGCTTATAAGAAAAAAAATATTTGTATGTCAGGAATAATGTTATCAACAGTTCCTAACTGTAGATTCCTAGACCAGAAGTCTATAGGGAAGAACGTAAGGACTGAACATGGAATTCAGGGGAAACTGCCAAAGGCTGTATTTTAAATTCACAGAGCTAATGAATGACTGAAGCAGGATTGCTGAGAATTCAGTGCCAGCCTGGACATACTGTGAATACAAGGCCAGCCAGACTTTGTCCTCAAAAGGAAAAAAAAAAAAGGTCCTAGAGACACAACAATCATTGAAGCATAACATGAAAATCTTGGGATTAAAGTAATTAAGTAAGATCCTGAAATGTCACTAGTTCTAAAAGGACCCCTGGCAGGAAAAGCTGGGAGTGGGGGCAATATTTCCTTGGGGAACACTTCGCCTCAAGTTAGGATGAATTCAAACTTCACCCACATACATAGCAGCCAAAGAGACAAGTATATTCACATCCCAGCATCATTGGGTGTTTATAGCACAGGCCCAAAAGAAACGTGAGAATTGGGGGAAACTAAGAACACACTCATGCCTGTGTGCTGCATTCTGGCCACCCAAGATGCTGGGAGTTTCTAAGTAACATTGGCAGGCAGAGGTAAACCACACAAAGATTCAAACACAAACAGAAAATAGAAATAGACTCTGGGACCCATCCACTGTTGAGAGGTCACTTAAAGCAAAGTTCTCATGAAAAAGCCAGGGGACAGCCAGTGTGGGTGGAGCCTCTCAGAGCAAGTACGATTGCTCCAGTGGCAAGGAGAAAGCAGTGGGGAAGGAAGGGCCCACGCAGTTCACTCCCCCTTTGCCGAGAGCTATGCAGCACCACTGAGAAGGAAGGAAGAAAAACACACTCCACAGCAACCAACAGCAAGTCAATACTCCACCTACTCGGATGTGGGACCCAATGTGGGTGGCGGTGACTATGGGGCGCCACGCCGTCCGGTATGGTGTGAAAGTCTAAAGCATCGACACAACAGGTTACACAGGATACAGAAACAACCCCCCCCTCCCGTGCCCTGCCTTCCTCTATGCTTTGCTGCCTACCAAACTGCACAAATAAACTGCCAAGGCATGATCACCATGGAAACTGAGTTAAGCGTGTGACAGTGACTGGGCTCCCGCCTCGAGAGAAGGATGGGGCCGGAGATTGAAGCAATCATACTCTAAGTGCACCATGTCCTCACGAACTTCACTTTGACACGTTTAAATCACCACTCAGGAACTGGCACAATTTTCTGCCAATGGTGGTCAAATTTAACAAATCCCACACGTCAGAGAGGCCGGCAGCTCAGTCTTCCGTCTGGGTGCATGCATGGACAGGGAAGTGACTGCACTTCAGAAACCCAGGAGTGGAGAGGGCTAAAAACAAAGCTTAGCTCTCAGTTAAGGTGATTTCTCAACTGGGGCATGAGCTACCAAATGGAGCTTTTGGAGAGGCAAGTGGAGGAATCTGTGATGCCAGAAAACAGGAATGAAACACAACCTGGGGAAAAAGCAAGAGTTGTGATAGGAAAAAGAAAGGAGAGAGTAGACCACAGTTCCAGTTGTCAGCTCTGACCTTGGGCAGTGTGTTCATTTGAGCCCTGGTTTCCACTCTTCTGTGATATGGAGAAAGCACTTTGCAAACTTATGGTGAAGACCAGAGATGAGCCAAATGGCTGCACCTTGACAGCCATTCAACAAATGCTAGTTTACAGTCTCTAAATGAGTCACAGAGTGCTAAGAGACATGAGTGAAGTCAGCTTTGGGTTCCCCCAGATAAACCACCAAAGCCAATTGGGTCTGTTTTTTGGGGTCTCCATCTATAGCCAAGCTATACTACTGTAGAGTATCCCCACTTTCTCTGGGGAAACTTCTGATAAAGAAACAAGAAGCAGACTGATTTAATTGACTCTATGATTATGTTAAAAATCAGTGGAAACTGAGCATATATTTCTATTAAATGCAGACATGCATTACATTGACCAATACATAATTAAACAGCTGATCCTATGACAACTGGAATTCACTGTTATTTTTTATAATCATTATTAGCAATAATTAAGAGTATTGATTACAAGTTTGAAGTTAGTTACAAATATTCAGTGAATGGCAGCGAGGCAAGTCTACTTTAGGAATGTGGAGAGCAGACAGGGTGAGAAATAAGAAGGGCAGATCAAATGGCACAGGTACCTATTGTATAAAACCATCAGTTTAGATCCAAAAGTAATGAAACCTCCAAAACAGTTGGAGATGAGGGGATGATCAAGTTTGGGCTGAAGAAAAGTGTTTATCCACCTTGTCAGCACTAGTTGATAAAGGGAAGGAAAAGCTGGGTCCTGAATGGAATGTGGCTTTAGAGACAAAGAATCAAAGAAAAGGCTGGGCGTGGCGGCAGGCAGCTACAACCCCAGGATTTGAGAGGCTGAGGCAAAAGTTCAAGGACATTCTGGGGCTACATAACTAGACCCTGCTACAAAGGGCTAAACACACAGCTAAACTACGTTCATCCAGAGTAAATTAAAGCATGCACGGCACTCATCCGAAAGAGATTTATTTTCCCTTAATACCATGGTACTGTGAAACAAAGAACATAATTTTCCCAACTCAAAAACAAGCAAGACTGGCTGGAGAGATGATTCAGGGGTTAAGCCTCTGCCCTGTAAGAACCCGAGTTCAGCCAGATCCCATTAAAACACTGGGTGGAAATGGTGGTGGCATATACTTCTTAAGAGCAGCTTGAAAAACCCCAAAGCAAAAAGAAGGTAGGGCAACCAAGAATAATTCCCAAAGTCACCCTCAGGCTTCTACAGGTACACAGAGTACTTTTTGATACACACACACACACACACACACACACACACACACACACACACACACGAGTGCGCAAAGCCAAGACCATAGAGTTTAAAGGTGCTTCAAAGTTAGACTAGTGTCACCAGCCAACAAACAGCACCAGTCACGTTGCTGCCAAACCTCAGTGACCTCTCTGAAGAAAAAAAATCACCAAGACTCAGTCTGGAAGTTTCCAACAGAAAATTCTCAAAGGCATCTGTGTTGTGTTCCCCCACCTTTTTTTTGTACTTAATTTCTAAATTAACTGATTTTCACTAGTAAGCTACCCTCTGCAAATATTAAGAGTTAACGGACACAAAAATGACCTTTGGAGTGTGAACACATTCCAGCACATTATCTTTCAGGCATAGATTCAGATTCATGCTGAATTGCTTCTTATACTCAGATCAGGCAATTGGAATACTATGCAGATTCACCCTTAAGTAGGAAAAAAAATTTGTCTTTTGAAGTGTTGTCCTTCTCTTGTCCTTGTCTTCCAGGTGAGGCCATCCCGATCCAGCAGCACTCCTACTCACCCGGATGGTTTCAGATGCAAAATGCCCTTCTGAGATCATCAGGTTTCCAGTCTCATCCAGTTTGACAATAGCTCCTGAGTTGGCCTGCACTTCGGCTTCAAAGGCTTGGTGCTTCTGAAGCTTTCCCTAGGGGTGGATGCAAGCAAGCATCATGACATCATTCTTCCTGTCCTCCACCCAGAGCTCCCCTCTTCTCAGTCCCATTTCCTGGTCAGTTATTCAAGGATAAAGACTGCATCTCTACTGTCCTCTGGAAGCTTGGTCCTAAGAATTCCTCCAATTTTGCAGATGAGAACACCCTAGAATATCTCAAATTGTATTGTCTATTGGAAAATTAATTATTATGGAGACATCCATTGCTTCTAGAATCATGACACCAACTGATCTTCCTGATATGCAGTGCTTCCCTTGGACAATTCATCCATACACATGGTGCCCTGTTCCACTTGCTTCAGGAGCCAGATACTGCCCACATTCCATTTCTATTTTTTTCTCTTTCCACATGTATGTGTGTATGAGTTTGTATGTGTGTGTTGGAGTGTTTCAGAAAACTGCCCAGTCTCTTTGCTTTTTGGACAATCACATCTAGGATCCTGAACTGTGACAGGATCCCAGAGAGACAGATATACCTGCAAGTTGGTTGGGTCTTTGTAGTTCTCATCAGATGCAATCTGAAGTTTCTCCTGAATCCACTTCTCCAGCTCCTCGGCATCTCTTTGGAAAAACTGGAACCGATAGGAATCTTCCAGCTTCTGGCGCCGTAGGGTAGAGAGCTCCTTGAAGCGATGGTATCGATCCAGGACCTGTTGCCGCCTCTCCTGGATGTCCTCTGCTGTTTCCAGCACCTTGACCCCACTTGGGTCCATTTTCTGAAAAGACACAATGCCCTAAGATAAGCAACATGAGACAAGGCAGGGTCAGTGGGGTTAGGTTTCTGAAGGAGATTTATCAGAAAGCCCTAGCAAACAATGAACTTGAGAAGCAGTCCCTTGTAAAGAGTCAACAAGGAAGCCTTTCATGAACAACAGCCACTGGCTCCTCACAGCACCTACCGGTGCTGGCCTTCAGAGGATGCCCAGCCAACACAGCAGCAAAGTCAAGTAACAAAGATGAGTGGAAGTAGTTCATGCCAGCTACAGGATTCAAGATCCAAAGAGAACACCATCTTTGGGACCACCATTGAATTAATCAAAAAGCCTTTCATCTGTGTTCAGCATTTCATTGTATGTAGAACAGCTTATTTTTAAAAATATTTATCTTTGTGTGTGTGTATATATGGGGGACACATGCCACCATGTGGCCATGAAGCTCAGAGGATGACTACATGAAATACGTTCTCTCCTTTCAGCTTTACGTAGACCTCTGGAGCGCAAATTCAGTGCCTTTCTTTACCTCCTGAGTCATCTTGCTGGGCCAAATTTTTGAGACAAGTGCTTACATATCCTAGACTCACTAGGTAGCCAAGGATGACCTTGAATTTTTGATCCTCTCACTTCTACTTCCTAAATGCTGGGATCAAGAGTCATGTGCCACTATCCCAGTTTATGTGGTACTGGGGATCTAACGCAGGGCTTGTGAGTGACATGTTAGGCATGCACAAACTATCAACTAAGTTACAACCCCAGCCCTAATTCACTCTTATTAAGACCAACTTTTCTGTTTTTCCAGAACTTGGTTTGTTGGTCGGTGACAGAAGCGAACACCTCAGCAATAGAATTTATTTAGACAACGCAGCTGATCTGCTCCTCTAAATGTCAATTCTTCAAGGCCTCAGACTCTTAGGCTGGACAATGAGGTCTTGTTGCATCTGAATATAACCATGGTTTCTTGGGGCCTGGTCCCCACACTATGGGACAAGTACTAGGGATTTACCTCGGGCCTCATGCATGGTAAGCACACTCTTGTAGCCTCAGCTTTTTATTTATTTATTTTTTTAAGAAAAATACCTTTGAGACTGGATTTTGCTATTCCCTGACTGGTCTTGAACTTGGTATCGTTCTGCTCAGCATCCTAAATTACAGTCCTGCCTGGATTACACACTGAAGAGCAGGTTCTTGTCTCAAAACAAACCCCACTAAGGTCTATAGAGGGGATTTTTAGTTTACTAAAAAGCTGAGCAGGTGAGCGTTAGGGTCCCCTTCATTTACTGTTCTAATCCTTTGTAAAATGTGTAAAAACTGTCACCCAGGAAAATCTTGGGTGCTCTTCCCCTTGTCCTGTTGCCTGTTAGAGCAGACTGAGGATTTGGGATAGAAGCCAGTAAAGGCGGCGCTGCCTGCAGTTCAGATGAGGGGCAGCTCAGTGAGGTCTGGTGAGAGGTGTATCATTATCAAGGTACCTTTCAAATTATAATCCATGTGTCTACTCATTTTGCTTGTCTGATTTTCAAATCTTTCCTTCCCCTCACTCTGTACTCCTGGGGACTTAATGTAAATCCTCTCTTACATACTAGGCACATTTTTACCAAGCCACACCCTATCTTACTGTTCATTTTTATTAAAGGGGGTAAGGATGTTTCCTCACCTGCACCTGTCGCTGCACCTGTGTGGAGGTCAGAGGACAACTCAGTAGATTTGGTTCTCTCCTTCCACTTTTACGTGGGTTTCAGGAATTAAACTCAGGTTGTCAGGCTCTATAGCAAGTGCCTTTATTCACTGACTGATGTCACCAGCCACAGTTCTTTGCCACATCATCCCCAAACCTTCCTGACTGTGTGTGTAGAAGATGGCACTGTGTGTGCCTGTGAAGACCTAAGGACGACTTTGGAAACCACCCTAGATTGTTCTACCTTCTTATTACTTTGTTCTGGGGTTTCCCAGGCTCCGAACTTCAGGGCCAAAGTATAGTTCACCACTATTTCTGCCTGGCATTTTAACGTGGGAACTGAACTCAAGTTCTTTTGCTCTAGAGGCAAAGGCTTTAACCCCTGAGCCATCTCCCAGTCTTTCCTTTTGATAAATGCACCTCTTCAGCAGATCATTGCCATCTGGCTCAATAAATCTAATATTCTCACTCATGCATCCTACCCTCTTGGCACAGAGAAATATATTCTCTCTCCCTCTTCTTCCACAGTCAATGTCTGGTTATGTTTCTCTATTGTTCTCTACTAATTTTTTGAAACAGGACATCTTTACTGAACCTAGAATTCTTCCATGAAGCTTAGCTGGCCAACAAGCTCCAGGGATACTCTGTCTCCATTGGGTTGCAAGTGTGGCAGTTTTTAGGCGTGTGCTGGGGATATGAACTAAGGACCTATTAGGGTGCTAATTAGGCACCTGCCTGCAAACATGGCAATCTGAGTTTGATGCCCAGAAGCCCACACAGTGGAGAGAAATGACTTTTGAAAGTTGTCCTCTGACCCCCACCCATGCATTATCATGTGTGTGCGCTTTCTCTTTCAAATAAATGTTAAAAAATTTAAAACACAAGAAAAAAGAAATGCTGTTTACAATCTGAAGTAGGAAAGATCATGTCTTGCTTTGAAAAGGCTCCTTGTGCTGTGAATCAGTTCCGAGAACTCTGAATTCTGGATTTGGTCAAAACTAGAATAGGGCCACAGCTCAGTGGCAACCTGAATTTGATCCCCAGAAAATCACATGGTAGAAGGATAGACCTGATTTCTAAAACTTGTCCTCTGACCTTTACCCATGTACTATGACATCCACAGGCACTGCCTCCTCTCTGCCTCTTTAAAATTGAGAGCAAAGAATCAGAAGAACATCTTTTATAGATGAGCTGCAAGCCCAGATTCATGAGTTGTAGGTAGGGGCTGGGAGTAGAATCCTGCTGGGCTTGAGTTCACTGACCCTCTTTATCATCAGAAAATACTTTTGGATATTTTGGATATCTCACTGAAAGATTAATCTCATATGAGCCAATGAATTCAAGTATCAGAGCTTATGTTCCAATCTCATACTGTGTTCAGAGAAAGAACCTAGTTATAAAAATGGATGATTGAGGCTTGTGCAAGCTCTCAGGATTACCTTTTAGTTTTTTGATGTTCTTAAAATGAATCTGCTCTGTGTACATATATATTAACTCTCAATACAGTAGCAGAACTCAAACTTTTAAATTGAGCTTCGAATACTTAAAAGGGGGGGTGTTTGGTGGCTAAATGAGCAAGGTACAAGCTGGATGTTGAGCTGCTACACAGTATCCTTGACTTCACTTGCCAAAGAATGGGGAGAAGGTTGGATAATAAAAACTGGAATTCTATCCAGATAAATGTTAGATTTGTGACAAGAGTAACAGAGAAACCATGTGCTGACTACAGGTGTACAACTGGACAGCGCCCGACTGAGTAAGTTCTGGTGTCCAGTACTGCGTGTACTTCCTGGCTGTGCTGAGGAAGCAGTTGCTGGATTCAGCAGCAGAGAGAGCGCACAGGCCAACAGGACCCGAGCTCTGTGTCCTCAGGGGGCTGCCACCAAAACAGTTATCTTCTGCTCTTAAAAGACTTTAAGAGTCCTTAGCACTAAAACTGGAAGCAGTACCACATGCCTGCGATATCACCACTAGGGAAGTGAGGAAGGAGAATCTCCCGTGGAGGCCAGCTTGGACTACTTACTGAGACCTTGTCAGAAAAAAAAAAAAAAATACAAAAAACAAACCAAAACAAAAAACCCCACCAGGGCTGGGAAAGTGGCCCAATGAGTAGAGGCTCTTGTACAAACCTGAATTTGATCCCTGGAGCCCACCTAGGGAAAGGAGAGAACCTACTTCTGAAATATGTCCCTGACCTCTATACATGGTGTGCAATTCATACTCACACGGTTCTCTCTCACTTTCTCTACTTCAAGGTATTTAAAAGCAAAGGATAATCTATTTATATACTTCCCTTGTTCTCATTCTACAAGAAACAGTAAAGAAGAAAAACACCAAGATGTGAGATACCTAATTTGCTTGCTTACAAAACTTCCTTGTATGTGGTGCTTTCCTATCTCCTGTCACAAATCTATAGCATGTCTAAAACACTCTAGCTACTACAGTAAATCAAGAACTTACTTTAGGAGCCAAGGCCCTAAAAAGTGGTCTGCTGAAAGGGTGAAGCAGGGGATCTCAGAGTGAGTTCAAGGCCAGATAAGCAACTTGGGTCTCAAAAATATAAAAAAGAAAGGGACCTGGAGAGCTGCTTCAGTAGACCAGCCTTTCCCAGCCTGTGCGAGAGCCCTAGATTTAATTCCCAGTACTGCAGGAGGGAGGGAGGAGAAAGGAAGAAAGTAGGTAGGGAGGAAGGGCAGGGAACATCATTAAGGAACAAGCCTGTTTAATGGGAAAAACAGGGCCAAATCTACCTGAATGAATCTCCCTGCAAGGGGTCAGCGCTCCTACAGATCCGGAAGATGGTCCAAAAAGGGCCTGCGAAGTCAACCAACCTAAAAGGCTCTTTGTCGCCCAAGTGAAGTAGAACAAGTCAATTCTATACCAAGTGCTTTGTCAGGCAATAATGGACTTTTCTTCCCTGCAGTGCATCAGCTGACGTCAGTAGGCGGGAACTCTGCCAAGTCCTGCTGGCTGTCCCTGAGGAGTTGGAAAGTCGCCACCAAGCTCCACCACAGCCTGCATGCAGATTTTTTTATTTGTATGATTACAGATTAATAAGAGCTCCCCTTCTTAACTTGAAAGGAGTTAAGAGGTTTTTTAGTTTAGCCACAGGAATCCCACTTTCTTTTCACTCCTGAAAGAAAGTTTCAAACAGTGCTGAAAAAGAGGAAATTTTCCATAAATACAGGCGAGAAGTATTGTCACTAAAGGATGCAGAACTTCCTACCCAAAACGGATGTCAGGGAGTTACTGGAATTTCTGAGACCCTGCCTGTGTACACCACATTCCTCTCATGAGGAGACTACACATTGCAGGAACCCACCCCGCCCTGGCAACATGCAGCAGGCTGATAAGGCTACTCCACATACTTTTAAATATCTAGAAAGGAAGAATCCAGGAAATGTGCTATTACAACACAATTTCCAAACCCGAATTATCTGTCTGTTACACTAGCTGCCTAAAACCACAAGAGAGAAGACAGGGGAGGCATACTACTGACAGCTTATCTCAAGTGATCAACTCTGATTTTGCCAATCAGGTCTATATAAATGGGAAGCCAAGTCCTCCAAGTCCTAAGCGCAATTTTCTACACATTTAAGGACAGTATCCCAGTCAAGGTAATCAAAGTGAAAGTCCCTATTTTTCAGATAGTAGAGATAACTGCAGATGCAGGCTCTTTAAAATGCTGTAGTGTAGCACACACAAGCATTCAAGTCATGAACTGATCTTGGACGATAAAGCAAAAATTACGACTATGTCTTCTACTGTAACAAATAACAAGAACGCACCAGTGCTCTTACAATACTTCCAGAGCTATTTGGTTCTAAAAGTATGAAGTTTAGTTAGCAATTTCTTTCTTTCCCTGCCCCCTTTCAGGAAGCTCAAAAGCTTACAGGCATTTCCCATTTCCATCTTGACTCGCCAGAGAAGCACTGGGATAAAGATACATCTGACTCTGTGAGGGTTCTAGGGACCCAGAATCAGGCCTCATGCTATGAGACAAGTATTTTACGCACTGAGCCCTAGTCCCAGAAAATTCTAAGTCCAAAGATACATTGTGACCAAGAATGACTTCATATACAACACAGATTTATATACTTTACAGACTGAACTGTATTCCTACAGGAGGCTATATCTTTTCTGCCACCCAAAGCTGTTCTTGATGCTTAGGGAACTTTAAAATGCCTTTATTATCTACAGACATTATGGATACTATCTGTAGTGGGAATGGGGAGAGGCAGTGAGCAGGAATCACACTGTGGTAAACGACACAACAGACTGCAGATGAAAACCTTTTCAAACCAAAGGTCGAATGCTTTCAACTGCACACTTGGCACCTGCAGTGTAGTTTAGGACTCCTCACACACCTTCCAGAAGGGGAGGATACTGCAGATCTGTTTCTCTCTGGAACCCCAAAGGGGGAAGGAATTACAATGAAGATTTTTTAAAAAAAGAGTCTCTTTGTTTTTGCTTTGAGGTGGCCATCCTTGTAGCAAGCTGTGTGTGCTAGAGGTGGAGACATTTGGAATACCATAGAACAGACGCTGATTTTCAGACAAGATACCAGTTATATCGTTTCTTGAGAAAGGAGTTTTTCAGAGATTCACAAAAAAATGGATCAGTTGACTCTATGGAAAAATCTAAAGTATCACAAAGGTAAAACAAGAACCAATCACTGGCTTTGTTTTTGCTGCTTAGTCAGAGCCCAAATGTGCAGAACTGGCAGTACCTTTCTTCTGTGGCTTATGAGGCCGGCCTCTCACCAAGTCTTAAATTTGCAAAGCAAGAGAACTACATCCATGATGGGGGATGGTGCCCCGAGAACAAACAACCAAAGAGTTGGTTAGCACACGCAAAATTGTACACTAGTTGATTCTCAGATCAAACAATCAATTCCAAACCAGCTTAGCAGCAGATTTTTAGTAGCAGATCTCATGGCAAGCAGAGAAGTAAATACTACAGAAATAAGACTTCCAACAGCATGAATAAAAACAATCAACACTTTGGCTTGAACCACATTCCAATTAGGATTCTGTGGCTCTGCATGTCAGCTTTCAAACTGATTAATTCATTTCAGCCTGTTAGCACAGTTCTGCAGAGGTGAGCTGAGACTTAACTTCAAGAAAGCAAGAGTCATACTGCATTGCATCAAAGTCCAGAATGCAGAGCAATGCTGAAAAACTTACTTCTGATTGCTCCCCAACACTATCTTGCTGCTACTTACCTTTTAACCTGCAAAATTCAGATGAAAGGCATTTAAGTGCAATGTATTAAGAGTCAAGACAGGAAAAGGCTATAATGTGGCCCATTTTTATAAACCATGGATTATTAACTGGTCTGGTTTATAAAAGGGCCTGCCTTGGATTTATCACCTACAATCATTAGAAAATTCTATTTTTTCTCTCATTTTAGGGCATCAACGTAATAATTTTAAGTAACTTTTTTTTTCCTTTTTGGAAAAAGGTCCAATGTTTGTGAACACTGAAAACTAGAGATAAACTTTTTATATAAGAAAATATATGCTCCATCTCATTACACGGATTGTGACAAAAGAAATACATCAATGAGAAAGGAAACAAACCCAAGTTTACATTATATGTCAACTTTCAAAGGTACTACTCATACTATATATTTTTACAGTTTTTCCTTTTAGTCCCTTGGTTCTAAAGAACCAAACGGTTATCAATTTGGAAAAAAAAAGAAAATCAGCAAACACTACATGCAAACACTAGGACGGCAATAGAAAATTAATATATTCATGCCTTAGAGAAAGACAGAAAACCAGGAAGCTTGGGAAATTTCAGAGTAAGCATACTTCTGCTGGTATGACACCAAGTCCCAAACAGACTGTCACAGACCTTCCTAATTAACAGAAAGGTCATGCAGACAGGTCCCTCTTGGGATCATTCAGCCTCTTTGACACAAATGTGCCTTCACTGCAAGCCAGGCAAACCCAAGGCAACACATTTTCTGCATGCTGGTCAAATACCTGGACTCTGTGTTTACGAAACGATGACAACATGCTGGAGGAATGTGGAGTCTAAAGAGGGAGGGGAAGAGCAAGATAACTAACTGGCTTCTAAGGGCAAGCGGACAGAATTGCTTCAAAAAATGAACCCAAACTGTGAAAACATAAGAATACAAGTGAGAACAAATATTTTTTGGATCAGTTGTCTTCAACATTCCAGTGTCCCAATCCCACCATGGATCTGAAAGGCAGAACGAGAACTAAGCAAGGACAGGAAGACTTGGCAGTTACCATCACCTCGATGCACTGTCTTTGCAAAGTCATACCCTTTGGGGGCTCAGTTTCCCCAAGTGTCAAACTTTTAATATTAAGTGTACCGTGTCCCATTTGCCTTCTGATGATTAACTGAGCATCTCAGGACTAGGTAATTCCTAAATCCCTGTGCATTTAATAAAATCATAAAAAAAAAAACCTGAAGCTACAAAGGAAGATCAGATTTGGGCCTTTGTTGGTACACTTACTTTACAGATTATTCATGTCCCTACTCAAAACCAGCACGAGAGTCACGTGCAGAAGAGATGGAAGAGGTTAGGCTCACTGTACAGCTGTTCCGGTCAACGGGTTCTGAGTGGTCAACTATGCAGTCTCCTGCATTCCTCAAGCAGGCATGTGCTACCACAGCACTGCATTCTCCTGTAAGGCTACAGCTGATGAGCCGGGTGCTTAACTACTGTGGCTTCAGATAGCTCATGAAGCTTCAGAGAGCCAGGCTGTTTTCAGACCCCTGCCCTAGCGCTGTCCTGACATCATCTTCTTGGGATCTGCAGTGGTTCCACCCTTTGGGATGAAGACAGGGAAGGAGAAACAGAAATTCTAACCCAGAGAACCCAAAAATATACTTCAGACTGCTTTCTCAACTTTAACCTGTGCATCACTTGACAGACTGACACTGGAACCTTTGACATCAAATTTCTCCAATTATTAGATTGCTGCAAAATCAAAAGCTCACTAGAGAACTGTGGTGACAGAGGCAGGAGAACGGCTGAGGCCAGAAGTCAAGGTAACAAAGCAAGACCTCGTCTCTTTAAGAGAGGTAAAGCTGCTGTATTGACCAGTCTGTAATCCCATCACCTAGAGGCAAAAGGACGGTGGGTACCAGGCTGGCTTAAATTGAAGACACGGGCAGATCCAGAGCAGCCTGAGCCACATATGGAGACCCTGCCTCAAACAGGACATAGCAGGAAGTTCGGGGTTTGTCCTACGAACTGTTCCATGTGTGTCTGGCATAGAGTGAACCCCTTTCTAGTCCCTCCACCTAAGTCCCTGGATGGCAACTAACACACTTTGAGGGTCCCTCTGAGTAATGCATGGCCCAGTTACTAAAAAGGCTTATTGTTAATTTCCTGTAGAGGTCCATACCACAGCACAAGTATTTTTTTCTCCTATAGCACATTTTTTTTAACTTTGACTTCAATTTGACCTTTTAAAATCTAAGACGTTAGCTGCAAAGAAAGAAACAATAAATGAGTAGTCTGAGGAGTGGGAACCTTGGCTTGATGCCTTCATACTGGCTGTTCCTGCTGCTATTCTGCAGATTTTGCTTCCTGGCTGCCAGACACCCCCACCCTTCCATCTCTGATACATTCAGTTTTACTCAAGCCCAATTGCTATGACGACGCAATTTCTTAACACTTCATGGAAATACTTCATATGGTCTGTCTTCTATTCTTCCCCCAACAGCCATTATGGTATGGCAAGTTTTTCTAAAATACCATGAAGAGACAGAACAAAAGAGGTTGAGGCAGAAGGATCACCGGTTGTAGGTCAGAGTGGGCTACTGTAAGCCCCTCAAAACAAGAACAAGAACAAAAAAAACCGGTAGTGTGTTGTTGCAGTTCAAATTCAAAATCATCTAGCTTCAGTTTTCTAGGCTATGTCTGCCTTTATTTAAAACATATATTCGACCTTAATTCTGGCGAGTCCTTTATTTCAGGTATTTTATTTCAGTACTCGAGAGACCTTTCAAACCAATTTTCTTCGAGGAGCATTAGAACATCGCATCCCCTTCCCCGGGGCAGCTTCAAACAAAAGATGGCTCTGTCAGGGCGGATAGTTTCTGACAGATCTACGCTGCCTTCGACTTTAAAACACCCGGCCTCACAAAAAATAATCATCTCTAAGCTCCTCGGTCATTTGCTTTCATCTCCCACGAAGCAACGCCGCGTCTACCTACTACGGAGAGGCAGGAACTGGGGAGAGAGAGAAAGGTCGATTACAAGGGAGGCGCAGGAGCCGCCGCCTCGGACCTTCTGCAGCTGCAGGCCGTGAACCCGCGCCGAGGATTAAGGTCAAGCGGCCCTTCTCCTGCGCGGGGCTCGTCCCCCCGAGGGTGCGGGGAGCTCGATCGGCTGGGGGGTCACAGGCTGCGCACGTCGCCCTCGGCCGAGGCGAGGCCCGGGGGCGCGCGGAGGGGCACTCGCGGGGAGCCGGCTGGTAAGGAGCCCCCCGCCGCCGCCGCCGCCCACCTGCAGCCGCCACAGCGGGGGAATCGGACCGGGGAGGGGGACCCCGCGGCCTCGCAGCGCGCGTGCAACGCGGGCACCGCAGCGCCGCCGCCCCGGGCCGCCGCCCCGCGCAGCCCACGCGCCACCAAGGCGGCGGCCCGGCTCCCCGGCTCCCCGGCTCCCCCGGCTCCCCGGCTCCCCGGCTCCCCCGGCTCCCCGGTTCCCCCGCCGCCGCCGCGAGCCCCGCGAGGCCCGGCCGGCCCACCTGTCCGTGCGCGCGCCGCGCCCCTCCTGCAGCCGCCGGGCCCCGCATCCCGGCCGCCCCCCGAGGCCCCGCGCCCGCCCGTCGCCCCTTCTCACCGGCTTCTGGGGGTGAGGGGCGTGGGTGCGCCGGGCTGAGGGCTGCCGAGGGGAAAGATGTGCCGCCGCGGCCTCCGTCCACGCCTGTTCGCTCCGCAGCGGATACTGGCGACGGCGCGCGCGCCCCGCCCTTTTTATAGGCGGGCGCGCGCGCTCCCGACACAGCCGGGCGCGCGCGGGGGAAGCGCCCGGCGCGGGCGAGGGGAGGGGGCGGGGCTCCCGCGGCGGAAAGGGCCGAGCGCGCCCGGAAGGAGCCGCTGTGGCGGTGCGGGGGAGGGGGCTCGCCGGGCGGCGGCGGCGCGGCGGCGGATGGGGGGAGGGCGCGCTGCGGGGCGGGGGGCGGCGGACGGGGAGGGAGGGAGGGTGCGCTGCGGGGCGGGGGGCGACGGCGCGGCGGGAGGCGGGGGGGGGGGCGACGGCGGGCGACGGCGCGGCGGCATCGCTGCCTCCGGCCGCCTGGGCCGCGGCTCGGGTCCCCCTGATCCCGCCCCCCCGCAGGCGTCTGCACCGCACCCCTCCGCCCTGGGCGCCCTTCCAGGACTGCGGCGAAGGGCGGGGCCGGGCCGCTCGCCGCAGTCAGGCTGGGATGCTGCGCGCCCCGGCCGGGGAAAACGCCCAGTCCCCACAGGTGAGGTCACCCGAATGTTGCTCTTCCTGTCCGCTTTCCCAGGAGGAGGCTGGCGCTGGGGCTCAAGTCACTCTGTCCTGGGGGGGCCTGGGATCGAGAAAAGGAGGATGATTTGGGCCTCGTGTTTGAGGAGATGCTAAAAAAAAGCCAAATCCTAATCAGGGGGAAAGAAAAAAAAAAAACCCGATTCGTGACATCTGGCATTCATTTCAGAATCTGAAGAATTCGTACATTCTTAGAGCAAAAGCTTTGTCGCTGGTGGCCAGCAGAATGAGGGCCCATTCGGCCTGTTTCATAAAAAAGACATCAAGGGTCCTCTCCCCCCCAACGAATTAAACTTTCCTGTGTACCAGACACTATGCTAAGCCTTTCCTGCCTGACCTTTTTGTTTTTTTAATCTTTGTATGAATTTGCTAGGTGTTGTCTCCTTATTTTATCAGTGAACATCTTGACACAGGCTAGCTCTCCCCTAGGCAGGAATCAGAAAAGCTAGGATTCGAACCAAGTGGTTGGGAAAGGGAAGTAATGTATACTGAGCTTCTGGGAAGAGAAACATCCGGAGATTCCTGCAAATTTTCTCCCGCACAGCCCTAGTCGCTTCAGAGCCAGGCTCTAACCTCTCCATGTTTCCCTCCTTCCAGAAAGTGCTTTCCCTTCCCCCATTTAGGCGATAGCTGGGCGGCAGCTATGGGGAGTAGCACCCGGCTCATTCCTGCGCAATCAGGCAGATGGAGTTCTGCAGTTCAGGCAGCCTTCCTCGTTGAATGAATATTAAAGGCACTGGGCGTGGCGCCGGAAACTGGACCAGGCCCAGCCCTGAGCTTCCAAGGTCCTCTGCAGTCTGGCTGCTTCTCCTGGGTCTGCAGTCTGATTTCTAAACTGGGTGTAGCCATGATAGTGAAAGAAAATTCCTGGTTCCTTTCCTTGGAGAGACAAGAGAACCAAGGAGAAGCCACACCCAGCAACAGCTTCAGCGAATGGGGAGGAAAAACCTAGGATCTGAGAGGGATTTCCTGCAATCTTCCTTGCAGAGAAAATGGGCAGGGAAGCTGTTTCTTGGATTATGGGTTCTGGAAACAAGCTGGTAGTCTATGGCCTGTGCTCTAGCCTATACCAGCAAAATTTTTAATCAGATACTCAGCCCTAGATACAAAATGGCTTAACAGAACTGTAACTCCCGGTCCTTCTGTCCAAGCAAAGAATAGGTTTCAGGACTATGGAGTTTTTAATCATCCTGGCTCCATACTGAAATAGGAGTGTTATTGCTTCTATCAGATGCCAAACAAATTGGAGGCCCAAAAAGAGCTTTGTTTTGCTATGCAAATAAAACTCCTTTCTCTGATCTGAAGCAATGGCCAAGTGATCAGTATTCATTCCCCAGCCCTCCCTGGCTCCAACTCACTTACCTACCCTGTCCTCTCTCTATTCGCACTAGAAATAAGAGAATACAAAGCCATTTTTGGTATGTTCCATTACAGCCTCACACTCTCCTAGGTGTGGAAGGGAAGAGGATAAAGTAGATCAAACCTTTTTACGGTATGTGTGCCTGCACACAAGTGTGTTTGTGTGTATCAGAGAGGGCTCTTGCCTTGCCCATGGAAGTCAAGGTTGGTTTCGGGTACCATTCTGAATCATTCTACCTCCTGTTGGCTTTGCTCTGGAGTTCCCCAGGCTCTGCTAGGAGAGCAGGCTGCTGCCATTTCCACCAGTTGTTTTTACATAGGATCTGGGATCTGAACTCTGGTCCTTCTGCTTGTAAGGCAGAAGTCTAACTCCCAGAGTCATCTCTCTAGCCTCACTTTTCCCTCCTTCTTTCCTTCCTTCCTTCCTTCTTTCCTCACTCCTTCCTTCCTCCCTTTCCTTCTTCCCCTTCCTTCCTCCCTCCCTTCCACCTTCCTTCCTCCCTCCCCTCCTCCTTCCTTTCTCTCTCCTCTTCCTCTTTTCTCCCTCCCTCTCCCCCTCTCCTTCTTTCCTCCCTCCCTCCCTCCCTCTTGTCCTTCCTTCCAGAGAAATTCAAGGGCTGGAGAGATGACTCAAGAAGAAGATCCTGAGTTCAGATCCCAGGTCCCATGGAAAAAATGCTAGGCAGAGATGGTGGCGATCTGTACTTCCATCCCTGGTGGGCAAAGTTTGGGAAATCCCAGAGTGAAACAAAAAGGAGGTAGAAGCAATCCAGGATGATTCACCCCTGGGCTTTCAGAGGGACACACACATGCACACACATACAAATGAATGAATAAATAAAGTTTTTTTTCTTTTTTAAAAAGAGAAATTCAAGCAAGAGAAAATGAAATTCAGGCCTATGCCAGCTTGGTAAGCAGGCAGCTCTGAGTTCTTCGCTGCATTCCTCCTGAGCAGCAGAGGCTGTCACCAATGTTGAGTTTCTCTGGTTCCAGCAAGCCTCTAGAGGCTTGATACACAACCTAGGCTTACATACTAGGCAGGCTCAGGATCTTCTCAAGTGGTTCAACCTAGGCAGTTGGGAAACCACATTGTCTTAACTATGGAAGGTCCCAGGCCACTTTCCCTGTCTCCGCCTCCATATTCTTTCTTTAAAGGAGCTGACCACCCGGAAGAGTCATGGCGGAGGGTAGACTGTACTTCTCAGACAACACTCCACAGTGTGAATGCTGGCAGGCAGGGTGGGCTATGTGGACCCCAGGGACAGAATGCCAACTGAAATAAGCTAGACCTAGAGGACCAGTAATATGTGATTTCAATAGTTATCAAATTCATAGACACAGAGTACAGTTTTGGTTGCCAGGGACCAATTTCCATCCAGGATGAGAAACTCCAGGGACTGTCAACATGTTGAACACCACAGTACTGTATGCATACAGTGGCTATTTGACATCTGTGTGACCGATGGCCGATGATGTGGAGGTGTGTCTTGGCTTGCTTGAAAGGACTCCAGGTAGTCGGACATGGCACGGTAGGCTCACGTTATCGCACAAGAATTTGGGAGACTGAGGCAGAATTGAGAGTTTGAGGCCAATCTGCTACAGGGTGAGACTCTGTCAAAGTAAAACAAAGAAACAAAAACCACTACTCAGCAGGACTCCAGGAGGCAGGAGAGGTAAACTCCCTCAGGGATCTCCCAGCCGCTGCTGTCCTGATCCTGCTCTAGTAGTTTCTCCCGTCCCCAGCACACGAGTCCCTCCGAGGTTTCGCTTGTTTAATTTTCTGAGATCTGGCTTCACTCTGATCCAGGCTGACCTCATTTGCAGATCTCCTGCCTCCGTCTCCCCAACACTGGGATTGCAGGTGTGGGCCAGTGCCCACCTTGCTTTCTCCTTGCTTGGGGATGGGGTTGGGGTGGGGGGTGGCTGTTTTTTATTCCCTTTCTGCACACACGTGTATGTACATTCACACAGGTCCACATATGAACATGCACACACCCACACACGTGCACTCCACATATACATGAAATGGAAAAAGAAAAAAAAATTGTCTTCTACCTGTATTCCCCAATTTATTATTCTTTTATTATTTTTTTTTATTCAGTTGTGCGTGTGCGCGCATGTATGTGTGTGTGTGTGTAGAACCACGGGTGAATTCGGGAACCACCATGGACTGCTTCCTCCTCCTGTTTCCTTTTTTATTCTGCCCGGGAATTCACAGGCTCTGCCCTACCAGGACCAGAAACGCAGGCCGCTCTGCTTCCACCCAGTGTCTATATGTGGGGTCTAGGATCCGAACTCAGGACCTTCCGCCTGCAAGGCAGAGGCTTAGCTCCTGAGCCATCTCTCCAGCCCTCCCAATTTATTCTTTTGACCATTTGCTTTATTAGTCTGTATGTGCATACACATGCATGTGTGCATGCACACATACGTGTGCATTTTTTTTTTAAAGGCTTAGACTTTTATTTTTATGTACAAAGAGCCCACATGATCTCTTCCACTGGGTAGTGAGTGGTCTTCAATCCATTCAAGGAAGGTCACTTAGTCCAACTTGATGAAGCCGATGTCCTTGGCGTACTGGCGGAAGCACTGCCGGCACATGTTCAGCCCGTATTTCCGGATCAGACCATGGCGGTTCGAGCAGACGCGGCAGGAGCGGGAACCCTGGCCGAACTTCCGCGGGTGACTCCAGTAGAGCTGCTGGTGACCCATCTTGCCAGCTGCTGTCCAACGAAGGAAAAGGGCATTCTTGAATATATATGTATTCCTCTGAACCATTATAAAAGTCACAGTCCCACTTTAATGTGTAAGTCCTTGTCAAAGTCAAGGAATTGATCTTGACCTACACTATTATCTTTTATATAGATCTTGCTTTAAGTTTTGCCACTTATCTCTAGCATTTTCTGTGGAAACAAACAAGAAATAGAGCAAGGTGTTTCTGTGACCTAGGTTTGAGTCCAGGATCGCATACTGTACTTTTACATCTGAAAAGAGAAGAAAAAATTTCTTTACTGCTTCAATCTGAGTAAACTTTTCTTTAGCATTTAAATTAAGAGTGTGTGTGTGTGTGTACATGTGTCACAGTGTGTGTGTAGAGGAGCCAGTTCTCTCCTTCTACCAGGTGAGCTCCAGGAATCAACTCTTGTCACCACGCTTGGCAGCAAGCACCTTAACTGCTGAGCCATCTTGCCAACCCTGTTCTCTCTGAAACACACTGAGAAACATCACCCAATTGTATGTGTGTGTGCTTGCACACATCAGTGGATGCTGTGTGTCCCTGTGGAGGGTCAGGGTGACTTCTGGAATCATCCTGGATTCCTTCTACCTTTTTGCTTTGCTCTGGGATTTCCCAGGCTCCACTAACCAGAGCCAGAAGTGCAGGCTGCTGCCATTTCTGCCTGGCATTTTTATGTGGGTCCTGGGATCCAAACTCAGGACCTTCTGCTTGGGAGGCAGAGTCTTAACCCCTGAGTCACCTCTGCAGCCCTGAACTGATCCTCTTACTGCCCTCTCCTTAGTGTTGGGACACAGGTGGACATAAACACATGGCTTATGTACCCAGGGCCGTGTGTGCTCAGCACTTTTGTCAACTGAGCTCCCTCCCAGGTCCAAAAAGTGGTTGGTTTTAATAAGTGAAGCCCGGGGCTCTCGCCTTCTCCCCATAGGTCCATAGGAAATCTAGTTATGGCTTTTGCTAGGTGGGGCAGAGAAAAGGGAAGTGGCCATGTCTGATTCTTCTTGTCCTGACACGGTGAGACATCCCAGCCTTCTCATGCCAACGTTGCCATCACCGAAGCCTGAGGTGGGGAGAGCCCCCGGTGCCCTGTGGGAAGCCCCCAGAGCTACTCCATGCCTTGTACACTATTGGAATTTTCAGGGCCTCATCAAATTCGTGCCGATATAGGACAATGACATGACAAAAATGTGGGCAGCGGCCTGAGAAATGAGGTCAGGCTGCAGAGGGGCAGGCAGGCGGCAGGACTGATGTTGAAAGCAGCTGCAGCCTTGCATGTTGAGGTAAGGAATCTGACACATCCACGATCAGCTGGCCATCGTGATCTCTGAGGCGACACTATCTGTGGCTATCAGAACCCAGGCCTCCGGCACTCTTCATTTACCTTTGAGAAGCTATCAGGAATCCTGGTGTCAAATGACAAGGGCAAGACTGCTAACAACATCTAGGGAGAGGGTATTAAAATAACAGTAAGAATTACTCAATATATCTGTGAAACTAGGAAAAACTTAAAACATACCACTTCGCGAAAAAAATAACTAAGTATTCTTTTTCAAAAATGTTTCCAAAATGTTTTGAAGGGGGGCATGCCAAAGCATGTGTGTGGATGTGCTGGTTAGAGGATAACGTTCAGAAGTTGGTTCTCTTCATCTACCACATGGGCTCTGAGGAATCAAACTAGGTCATTAGGTTTGTGCCTGGTGCCTCTACCCTGCTAGCCCTCTGGCCAGCCCTGTAAGAGGCATTTTTTCTACAGCGTGGTAGCAATCTCTAATCCCAGCACTTGAGAGGATGGGAAGGGATGGAGAATTCCAGTACCTCCTTTCTTCCTCTAAGAGGAACCCAGGCCTCCTAGGCTTAGGCCTAGTTACACAGCAAGTTCAAGATCAGCCGGGGCTACAGAGAGACCCTGTCTCAAAAAACAAAACAAAACAAAATGAAAAACAAAATCCCCCAAAACCAGAAACGGTAAAAAGAAATGCAAAGCTAGCCAGGATGGTGAATGCCAGTTATTTCAGCACCTGGGAGGAGGAGGAGGATCAGGAATTCTAAGGCCATCCTTGACTATGTAAGGAAGTAGAGGCCAACCTAGACTACTGGAGACTACATGACAGAACATGAGGCCACGTGAAAAAAGGAAACTAAGTAAATAAAATACCAACCACAAAGAGAGAGATGGGCCTTGCCATATTACCAAGATTGCCCCAGCCTCCCAAGCAGTTTCGACAGGCCATAGGTACATGCTAACACCCTTGGTTTCACATTTTATTATATTTTCTTAAAAAAATTTAGAGAGAGGGGTTGGAGAGGTGGCTCGGGGGTTAAGCCTCTGCCTTGCAGGCGGAAGGTCCTGAGTTAGGATCCTAGACCCCACTTATAGACGCCAGGCGGAAGGGGGCAGCCTGCACTTTCTGGTCCTGGTAGGGTGGAGCCTGTGAATCCCGGGGCAGAGTAAACAAGGTGGAGGCGTCCATGGTGGTTCCTGAATTCGTCCCTGGTTCTACACACACACACCTACATACACACATGTGCACACACGCATACATGCACAATTGAATAAATAAAAACTTTTTAAAAATTTACAGAGAGAGAGGAGGGGGCACTTACGTGTGCTATGACGCGCACGTGGATGTCAGAAAACTGTCTATTCTCTTCCCTATCACATGGGATGCAGAGCTTGAACTCAGGTCAACAGGGTGATAAACAGGTGCCTTTCCTCGTTGAGCCATCATAACAGCCCCTACTTCTTAAGAGCTAGATCCTCTCAGGACTTGCCATATTGTCCTAGCTGATTCTGAGCTCTCAGTCCTGCCTTGGGCTCAAGTGCAGGGATGCAGGCCTGGGCCGCTGCACGTGCACTCGCACGGACACACTGTGCTGGCACGGACACTGTGCACTCGCACGGACACACAGCTAAGGTCTCTGGAGCTTCGCTGAAGGTCCACGCGGTGCCAGCACAACTGTGAGCTGCTTACTCACGTGGACTCTTACTCATGTGGACTCTTCAGCAGGTCGACTTCCCAGCGGAGGCTGGACCACCTTTACAGAACCTGCACAAAACCTGTGTTTGCTGACAGGAACGGTGTGGTGTGGTCCCCACCATGGCTTGGTCCTCAGCACTCATCTGGGCAGGTGCCTGCCACAGCAACGGAAACATTATAACCTGCAAGGCTCAGGTGGACAGAAGGGCAAGTGGCTCTGAAGAACCCTTTCACTCCAGACCCACAGTACAGTACAGTGACAACCACTTGGTAACCTGGGAGACTGAAGAGGTGCTACCCACGGTGCAAACACCTCAATGGAATGGAGCCCAGTCTCGTGAGACTGATAGTCACAACTCAATTATTTCTCTGGGGAGGGAGCACTGGGGCTGCACTCCGAAGTCTCATGCACAGTAGGTAATGCCACACCCTCAACCCCACACATCTCTTGCTAGATAAAATGGTTATTGGGACATAATTTGCCCCTCCCTCTCAAGAAAAGGAACAATATGAAAGCAGTTTTCTGAAGGTGAAGGGTAGAGAAGACAAAAAAGGAAGAAACATCAACCCATCTCTATCACAACAAGCGGTGATTGATACTCCTCAGGTACAGAAAATGATGGGATCAAGTCAACTATACCAGCAGTGGAACTTTTTTTTTTTAAATCAAGCTTTATTACATATTTTTTGGCACTGTAGTCAACAATTAATAGAATGAGCTGCTTAGAGCTGCTCCCCCAGGCCCTTAGCACAGAGTAGATCTGTAGCTGCTGCCTCCGAAGCATGAACAGACAACTGCTCCTTCCATAGAACAAACATCGACTTTTACCAACAGTCAATTCCTCTCACTGTTTTAGATGCTTGGCTCATGTGTAATGCTGCAAGTCCCTTAATCTTGTTTTGATTTAAAAAAATAAATAAATCCACAAACAAGGTTCCCAATCTGGTACATGCATCCCTAGCTGTCAAGGGACCGAATTCCCAGCTGAGAGCACAAAGTGTGCCACAGGTCTGTGATCTAGACTTCAGACAGCTCCTGGCACAATCTGCGACTCAGCCTGTGCTGCGCCATGCACGTCCTCTGCACTTTCAAGTGCTTTACAGGCTGAGAGAGGCACGATCGCATTACTCACACGTGCATAACAGGAGCGGCCTCGACACAACATGGCGCTGTAAAGGAACCGCAGCAGTCCTTTCTGGGCCAATGTGAGCTGGGCTGGGAGGAGGGTGGAGGTGACTGTGGTGGGTGCACTGCACAAGAGCGTTGGTTAAAGCACCAAGGTACTGGAGACCAGGAAAGAAGCTATAGGCAGAGGATGTGACCGTGCACTAAGCATCTCTTCTAACAGAAAAATAAGAAAGGCCAGCTCCACTGACTCCACCACGCCACACCCATAGGGAGCCACCAGATGAGCGAGGGGACACGAACCTTCACGACCTATGGAAATCTTAGTCACATGGTACAAATTTATAGAAAAACACACTGGCAAATTTCCAAATCTGACATGATTCATCCAAACACAGCTGTCTTCGGTGGCTTCACTATTGCCCCTCTGCAGCAAAATGGTGACAGTCGGTGACAGAGGGACATCAGGAGCGCCAGAAGGAAGATGTCAGGAAGCCTTTGGGGACAGGAATCTCTCTGCGTTGCAGACATTTCTGTTCGGGGAAGGATGAAGAAAACATGGTGAGCTTCTGATAAAGCTGCTTCTACAGTCATGGCCGGGACACACTGGGACACAAGGACATGTCCCTCGCACAGTGGACAGAAGAGGACAGCCTGCCGGTCTGTGGAAGACAGGAGGGGCTGCCATCATGCCCTCATCTCTCCACAGCCTTATCCCTGACCATCACCATGTTACCAACTGGGCTTCTGGAAGGTGACAGCCAGTGGGCTGACCTACTGCAGGTCTAAGTGACCTGCCAATTCAATTTCTTAAAATGTCTAGGTATTAGAAATAGAGGAAAAGCCCAACTGAAAGTGCAGCCCATTTTCCAGGAGAAAAGTAACCACATTTACCAATTCCCTAGACCTGAACAAGAAAAAAATCTGAAAACAAACAAACAAACATTTAATAACAGATCCATTGAATAAACCCAATTTACCATTTCAGATATCTGCCCTATCAGTGAGATAGGAAGTAATATGTAGGAAGAAGGAATTGTGGACAAAAGCAGGGTGTGCAAAAGCAAACAGAAAGAAGACTGTGTGGTGGCTAGCAGCTAGTAGGCACAGGTGTGCCCTAGGCCACAGTTTGGGATGTGTTGGGGGATGGGTATCTTACCTCCAAGAACTGCTTCAAACGTATGAAGGAACCCATCTGTCCTGAGCTAGTGATGGCTTCAATTCTACAGGGAGAGACAAAACTCAGGACCGGACTTGCGACACCGCCCATCCTTTGAAGGCGTTAGGTATGCCTGACCTCGAGAGGAGGGCTAGATCCAGGGACATTTTTAAGC
Source organism: Typhlomys cinereus (assembly GCA_023101885.1). NCBI lineage: Eukaryota > Metazoa > Chordata > Mammalia > Rodentia > Platacanthomyidae > Typhlomys > Typhlomys cinereus. The sequence goes on from JALPQD010000039.1 coordinate 6,568,212, forward strand.
TAAGGATAGTGGTTCCAGCTTTTCTTCCAAATAGGGGTCAGCAGAGAGGAAAGCACTGCTTCTTTTTGAGGTCTTTGTGTCAGTGAGATGGGCGCTGACATGGTCTTCCCCCCACCTGGAGTACACAGAGTTAAATGCCACCCCTGAGTCAGACACGTGGATAAATCAGTTTCTCCACTTGGTTTATGAAGGAACTTGCCTCCTTCATTCAATTCATGGTTACATGTAATCATCATCCCATAGTATCTAGGGAAGTTTGGAAAAAAACAGTTAAAAATGGCACAGCCGGGGCTGCAAAGATGGCTCAGAGGTAAAGACAGCCTCCCAAGCAGAAAGACCTAAGTTCAGATCCCAGGTCCCACATAAAAACATCCTGGTGGGTGGAGCCTGGAAAATCCAGAGTGAAGCAAAGAGGTAGAAGCAATCCAGGATGATTCCCGAAGTCACCCTTGGTCTTCCACAGGGACACACAGTGCCCTCTGACACACACACACACACACACTCACACTCACATGCACACACACATACTCACACTCACATGCACACACACATGATAAAATTAAAAAAAAAACAAGGCACGGCCAGGTACGGAAGTGAGGGCCTGTAATTCTGGTACATGGAAGATCAGCTTAATTATCTTCAGCAACATGGTGTGTCAAGGCTAGCATGGGGCTAAGAGTGAGATTCTCCCCCCAAAAAACAAGGGCAGGAGGATGGCTTGTTGGTGACATATTTGCAGTGCAAGAGGATGACTTGAGCACCCTAGAACCCACATAAAAAAGCTGGGGGTGGTAACCCCAGCTTAGGGAGTCAGACAGGAGAATCCCCAATGCTCATTGGTTTGCTAGTCCAGCTAAACTGGCAAGTGCCAGGTTCAGTGAGACCCTGTCTCAAAAAAAAAATTGAAAAACAATGCTGTAAGACACCTAATGTGTCTTCTGGTTCCACATGTCTTAGTCACACAAGCCAGCATGGTAGCTCATACTTGTAATCCTAGCACTTTCAAGATTGAGGCAGGGAGATCACTCTGAGTTCAAGGTCATCCTGGGCTATAGAGTGTGACCCTCAAAATCCTGACTAAGTAATAGCCAGATTGTGTGTGTGTGTGTGTGTGTGTGTGTGTATGTGTACATATGCATGTGTACGTCCATGAAAATGCATGCACTGCATTCAACACAGAGTCTGGAACATATTGGGCAAGTGCTCTACCATTGAACTACATCTCTAACCCAATATAAACATTTTCAGTTGACGCAAAAACAGCACGTCCTCAAGAAACTGGGATCTCTGAGTGCCTCCTGAGTTTTACCTACTGACTCCCTAGTGGTGTGCTCCCCAAGTCATACCTGGGGAAGTAGACCTCTCGGATGAGAAGAATCATCTTCCAGAACTGGACCTGGTACTGCTTCATGAGGGCATTGCCACACACCTAGAGGAAAGAAGCAGCGGAAGCAGAGACCACCACTCACAGGAAAAGTGCAATGAATTCTTCATTTATCATGCCTTTCAAAAAGTTTTAGCTACGGTGCCACTTAGCTGACTAGGGAATATGTGAAAAAATCCATTTTTGGGGGGGTGTACTGAGGGGTGTAGTTCATTTATGAATATAAGGCACTGGACCTTCCCTTGGAATTAAATAAAAATGTCTTTCTTATAAAGCATTTCTTAGTATATGATCTACTTAAACAGACTGTCAAGCTTAAGTGATTCTTCCTCTACTATACCAAGAGCCCTTTCTGAAGACATGACATCCTCCCAACCTTAGTAAGAATACTAAATACCTCTTGAGTTCTCAAAAACTCATGCTCAGAAGTAGGCTACAATGCAAGGAAAAAACCTCTAGAATTACAGTATGACAGTCCTGATTTTTCATAACATATCCCCTGGGTTATCAGCCTTCACACACACACACACACACACACACAAACACATACACACACAAACATATATACATATATATACACACATACATTCACACATACATACACACGTATACATATGCACACATGCATACACACATATACATACAAACATGTATAGACATACACATACATACATACACACAGACATGTATATACATACACATACACACATACACATGCAAACATGTATAGACATACACATACATACACACATACATACACACACATATACATACATACATATATACATACACATGCATACACATACACACACACACACATACATACATACATATTTTTTTTCCACTTTCTTGAACCAGAGTCTCACTATGCTGACTAAACTGGTCTCAGACATGCAGCTCTCATGTTCAGCTTCCCAAGTGCTAGGGTTGAAGGCATGTGGCACCATGCCAGCTCACTGAACTTCGTTCTAGAGGTTTCTTCTCCCTATAGAAACCTTTGTTCTCATCCTACAGTGTGATCCCTTCAGAGCAGAATCACATGGAGTCTTCTAGATGGAACAACCTGAGTCAGCTTGTATTTCCTCTCCTGGGAAGTAGGAATCAGACAGAGGGGCACAGGTCCTCACACTGGGTAACCAAACAGACTGAGTGGCCACCTAAGACGACTGACCGCCTTCCTCAGTGCTCAGAGAAGCCAGGAAAGCTGGCCTGCAGAGTAAGAGCAAGGTGTCCTGCAGGAAGGTCAGTTCTGAAAACCGTGTAGCCCCAGGGAGAGTGTCTCCCAGGGAGAAAGTTCCCTAGGGAGAGAATCTTGGTGCCTGGTGATCTAGTTCCAGAATCCAGGTGGCATGAGATTCAAACACACAACCAACGCTGGTTGCAGGATTCACTTTACACTTGTAAAGGGAGTGTTACTTTGTTGTCAAGCCAAGATGCTCATACACTGCACACCCAGCCTAGTGAAAAGACAAGGCTAGCCCGGCAGTGAGAACAAGTACAAGCTATGTGTGTCCTGGCGCTCAGGAGCACAAATGACAGCGGCCCAGTGCTGCTCACGAGGCTTCACCTCTAAACCCCTCCCCACCATGTGCCTCAATGCCCGCAGGCCACCTCAACCGGGGGCTTTGCTTTCTCTTAGGTGCTAAGAGAACTGCGTACCTCCAAGAAGTCAAACAGGAGGGTAGCTGTCACATCCGACAGAGGTTCCATGTTTAAGATCTGTGCCAACCAGCGCCAGCCATGATTCAAACCATGAGGGTGTGCCTTGGGAAGAGAAGTTTGTTCATGATTTGACTTCACTTTACTCAGACACAAACTTATTCATTACCAAGTGATCATCCCTCCCATGCCTCTGCCACAAGGAAGAAAGCACAAAGGAAGGAAATTCTGTTCCTACTCGTTCCAACTGTTGCACATGCTCTCACACATTCTTTACAGCATCCGTAGGATGCACAAGTGTGAACCGCAGCTCAGGGACTCCATGGCCAACACCATCACAGACTTTGCTTCTGCTGGCTCTGAGACTCGTGGCAAGGCTTCTGCTCAGTCTCCTTAGTGACAAGGCTGCATTATGAACCCCAGGCTAACCTTGTACTCACAGACAGCACAGGATGGCCTGAAACTGTCAATCCTCCTGCTCAGCCTCCTGAGACTGGGATTACAGCTTACACTATCACAACTAATCAAACTTGTGTAACTTTAATGAATGGTTTACAACAGCCTCTCCTTTGGGAGACTGTTCCAAAATCAGTTCTTTAAGACCTTGGCTGAGTCACACACTGAATTTTTTTTTGTTGACTCCAAAAAGGTATCTAAAATCAAAATCCACTCTTCTAAAATAAATGCACAAGTGAACACACACTCTCCCTTATCATCACTGCATTTGATGCCCTGAAGGAGGGTTCAGATTGTGCTAAAAAGGTTTGGTCACAAGCCTGTGCTGCAACTGGCAGGTAGCAGGACCTTTAAGAGGTGGGACGCAGTTAGCAGTGTTAGGTTATTAGGGATATGCCTGTGGAAGGGGCATCGAGATCCTAACCACTTCCTGTTTATTTTACACTTTCAAACTGCCATGAGCAGCTTTGTTCTATCACATGCTTCTGCCATGATGATCTGCCTCTCCGCAACTCCAAAGCAACCAGGTCAAGTGACTGTGACCGAAAGCTTGGAAGTCATGGAGCATAATATGTGATCATCCTTGAAAGTTGCGTATTTCAGGTATTTTGCTATATTACCAGGAGACTTGCTAGCATAAAGGCAACATTTGCTGGAGATGGCCTCTAGCCCAATCCTCCTTATCGATGACAAGCTTTTCTACCTACCACTTGTCGGTTTCCATACGGCCACCGGAGCTGGATGATGGCAGCATAGAGACGGATCATTCCAGACATGCGTTTTAGAAAGTTGTCCTGTTGCTCTACCTTAGAGTCTGTTACTTGGTAGCCAAGCATCCTATGTGGGAAAATAAAATTTCATGTGACAAGGTCGCAATAAGGTGATGGAACAGATGTTTTGTGCTGAAAGAGTAATATTACAGGTTGAATTATTATTACATTACGCATTATTATACTTGCAGAATAATGAGTGTTTATAAAGCACTTATAATCTCAATCAAATTTAAAGTTCTGCAAGTTAAACAATGGGTAAACTCAAAGAGGCTGTATGATTTACCCAATTTTGCAAAGCTCTTTACTGAAAAGCGGGAAGAAATTCCATGAGCCCTGGACCCCAGTTCCAGGATTCTCTCCAGTAAGCTGTCTTGACTACTGGGACATAATCCACAAATCACAAAAGCTGTCCAGTTTTCACTACTGCATACTCCAGGCTAAATTCAAACTTACAATCCTCCTGCCTCAGCCTCCCAAGTACTAGATCAGAAGAATGTACCACTACATGCAGTTCAAGACATTGTATTTCTGACAGGACTTTCAAGGTATGTGGGAGGAGCTGTGATGAGGAAAATACATTCCAATTCTATTTATATTCCCTTATTCCCCTTGGAGAGTAAGAAAGGAGAAAAACAACTTTACCGCTGATAGTCCTCCAAAGCCATCCCTTCCTTGAAAGCTGGGTAGAAAGGAACTGAGTAAGGACACTTCTTGTGAAGATGAGCAAGGATGAGGTCCCCCACTCTGGGGTGGAGTTCCCAGATCCCAGATGCCACCACTGCAATGGGGAATGCTGCTTCATGGTGAGAAGCCACTTCCTCTTCGCCTTGTTTCTGGGAACACAGACATGGGCACGAATTTAAATGAATACAAGAGAAAGGACAGGCACTGTGCACCGTCTCTTCCTCCCATACCTCTGGCAACAAGATTTCTCACCACAAATTTCTCTGCTAGTTTATACTGGACAAAGTCTAATCCTTGTGGGTTCAGTGTGACAGATACAGAGCGCCCACCAGATAGGACAGGCTTTCCAGATAGTAGGCCGTGGATCTTGTCAAAGACCTCTTTCAGCTTTGAGCCTGGACAAGAGAGAGAGAAGTCAGTAAAAAGATACAACTACAGCTGGGTGTGGCTGTGCACATCTATAATTCCAGCACTTAGAAGTAGAAACAAGAGGATCAAAAGTTCCAGAACAGCCTTAGTGATATAGTGAGCTTGGGACCAGCCTGGGCTAGGTGAGATCTCATGTCAAAAAAAAAAAAAAGACAATTACATATCAATCTCTTTCATAGTGTAACATCAAAGCATTTCTAGAAACCCAATTGTACAACCTTATATCATTCAGAATTTAAGCCCAAATGCTATTGCAGAATATCTGGCAACCAAGTTCATGCTTACATTTTAGGGAATGCGGGGTTGGGGATTTAGCTCAGTGGTAGAGCGCTTGCCTAGCAAGCGCAAGGCCCTAGGTTCATTCCCCAGCACCAAAAAAGACAAAAAAAAAAAAAAAAAAGAAGATAAAATTACAAAAAGACAAAAAAAAAAAGGGAACATTTTAGAGGATGCAAAAAAATGTACTATTCCAAAAGAGTTGCTTATTTAGGACTGAAATTGATGGAGATAAATAAAAGGTGCTGAATAGTGCAAGAGCCCAGAGCCGTGGCAGATATGCAGCCAGTATGACCTCTAAGAAGCACCTTCCAAGGATATTCCCTGCTCTGGACAATGTCCCCTCTTTGCTTGGACCATTCTTCCTCGGTCTTTACAGGAAGTGGGCTCCTGCTATCGTTTGTGTTTTAAGTGTTAACCAAAGGTCCAAAAGGTACAGGTTTGCTCCCCAGTATGAGACAAATGGGAGGTCACTGGACACATGCCTTGAAGGACTGTGGGCCCAAGTCTTGTCCTCTTTTATGTCTGGCCATGAGTTCAATGGCTCTGCCTCCATGATGTGCCAAAAGCAGCAAGGCTGACTGACTGGGGACTGAAACTCTCAAACTCTTCCTGTTTATCCACTTACTACCTACAAGCTTCTCAAGGAATGGAAGGCTGGCCACATAGTTCCTAACAAATGTGTGTAGGAAAGACCCTGTGCACCAGCTCCTTTGCCAGCTACGGTTAGATTATGAGTAGTCGGCTGAGTGAATTAGCCAACTAAGAGCCAGCTCCTTGCCATGGCTGTCCCTGCAATATGACCTCACGGGCAGTAGTGGGGCCATCAAAGACCAGCAATGTATAAAACATGTACTCAGAGCAAGGATGAGGAAGGAAAAGGAAACTAAAGTTTCCAGTTGCTGAAAGAGATCCAGCCTATTCCCCCTCACTGGGCTCCGTGCAAGAACCCTTTACTATTAGGATGAACACTTCTTTCCTGTGCATATGCAGGTCTGAACAGTTCTCATCATGCTAGCACTTATAATCAAATCTGTGTATAATACAGCATCTCCAGATAGGAGATTCTTTATAAAGTTCAATCACTTCAGAAATGCTACAGTATTATCAGAAACATCCTCCCAAACCAGAGATCAGCAGACAAATCCCAAGAATAATAATGGCATAAAATCAAAATCAAAGACCCAAACCTTCCTGAATTGCTCAAATATATACATATCCATGATGTCTCCACCTCACATGCCTAATGAGTCATACTCTCTTGCTACTAACAGTTTCAATGGACCCCATGGACTGAAGTTCCCCTTCTAGCCCCTCTCTCCAGACTTCCTACCCTATACCAGATGTGGCCTCCCGTATCTACCAGCCTTTTTCTTCATTTAAATCTGACTCTTTAAAAAATATTTGTTTGTTTGTGTCTGTGTGTTTTAGAGGGCACTATGTGTTCCTGTGGAAGACAAAGAGTCCTGAACTTCTACCTCCTAGTTGGTTCCCTCTGGGATTTCCTAGGCTCTGTCTTCCAGAATCAGAGTTTAGATTGCCACCATTTCTGACTCGCATTTTTACATGAGAGTCAGGATCCAAACTTAGGTCCTTCTGCTTGCAGGGCAGTCCCAACTCCTGAGCCATCTCCCCAGCCTCAACACTGACATTTCTTAGGAGAATGGAGTTAGTCAGTTTTCCTCTCACTCCTCCAGCATTTATTAAGCACTGATTCCAGCACATGCTCTGGGGCTGGCTGGCTGGCTCCCTGGGTTCACAGCCGTGTGGGAGCAGATGTGAGATGACTGTCCCTATCTGATGAATTAGAGCAAGCAAGAGGAAGAGACACGAGGAAGATGCTTCTGGGCACACTGGAGAGGAAGAGCTGAGAGATACCTAGACAACTGCTGTACTTTGAAGCTTGGAGGAAGAGGACGGACCAGGACAGACTTGAGAGTCACTGGCACACAGGTACTATTTGAGGTGGGGGCGGGGTGAAGGAGGCTTATAGGACAGAAGGAATTGTGGGGTGAGAACAGATCCCCAGGGAGCACCTACAAGTAAGGCAGATAGAAGAAGCTGGGAATGAGGAGGAAGAGGAGGAGGAGGTGTATTTCACAGGAAGGGAGCAATGCCAATGGAAAGGATGGTTAGAGTCGTCACCCAGGAGACAAGCCTCCAGGAGGGCTTCTATGGTCCTGGGAACTCTGTGAGGCACGATCTTGATAGGCTAACTGAGGTGGGAAGCCCTGCCCACTGTGGGTGGCACCACTCCCTGGCAGCATTCTGGACTGTGTCCTGGGGCAGAGGACTGAGCAGCAGCAAGTGTTGCCCCCTGCCTGTAAGGCACTCTGACCAGCTGCTTTCAGCTGTGTCCTTAACTGTGAGGCAGAACAAACCCTTCTCTTGCTGTCAGGGTGTTTTACCACAGCAACAGAGGAATTCGCTAAGACAGCGGGAAAGATTAGCGATGGGATGGGAAAAGAGAGGATCAAGGGAAATGGGATGTCAATAACAACGCACTTAAAAGCGGAGGGGAAGAAGGCTGTGAAACAGAACAGCAGCAGTAAGCAGAGAGAAAGGTCATGGGCGACGAGTAGCCCTGCAAGGGACAGAGGGATGGACACAAGGGCAAACCTCTACAAGGCGAAGCTCCCAGGAAGGCCACCTCAACCTTTGAAACAGAACCCGAGAGGTAGAGGGGGCAGCCGAGGAGGAGCTCAACACTGTATGTAGCAGGAGGCAAGACTGTGTGTGGTGATCAAGGGACAAGAGCTGAGAACATCGTGGTGCAGACAGGCTGTCCAGGCCCCCTCTCCCTCTGCTGTTGCTATCAAAGGAAACAACTTAAAATTCCACAATATGCCACGTGTTTATTTATACTCCGTCCTGTTCCAGAAAGAATTTCAGACAACAAAGAGTTCTGTAAGTGGGCTCTAGAGGAACAGATCTGCAACATTCCTGTGCATTTTTGGCAGCTGATGAAGGTGTTCTCCGTCTACCTCTTGGGGGTGGAGCTTGTGATCTGGAGGCTTCCTCATCTACAGCTGTGAGATCAACCCCGGTTCAGAAGAAGGGCTTTTTTTCCTGTCTGTTTTCTATTCTCTCCATCAGCCTCGGGAGGGAAGCGCATGAACATGGCAGGGTAGAGTCCAGCGAACACAGAACATAAACGAAGACCCCAGGTCGCCTCTCTTCTCCCACCTCCAGGTTATCTTCATGCTTGCAGCAGCAGCAGCTTTTGCCGTCACAGTTAGGGGCATCCGAGGCCAGGGTACTGCTGCTGGTGCACTTGCACAGCATGACAGGGTGTAAGTCCTGGGTAACTCACCAGAACTACTTAAGAACATACAGGAACGAAAGGAAGGATGGGGTGGATATGAGGGGATGAAAAGGGTAAAATTCATTGTGTTTGTATATGAAAGCTTCAAAAAAAAAGCTTTAAAAAATATAGCAAGTTGACTCAGCAGGTAAAAGCACTTGATGTGCAAATCTGATTGACTGAGTTCAGTCCCAGAACCCAAATAACCCAACAGTTGTCCTCTGACTTCCGCGATGTACCACAGCATGTGTACATTCACACTATCACACAATCTTATACACATTTTTCTAAATTTTATTTAAGGGCTGGAGAGACAATCCAACAATTAAAGCCTTTGCCTCTCAAACAAAAAGTCTTGAGTTTGGATCCTAGACTTCACATAAAAATGCTAGGCACTGGGGTGGAGGGAGGGGACCGGTGTACCTATTAAGTTTGTATGAGCGGAAATTAAATAAATAAATAATTTTTAAAAATGCTAGGTACTGAAAATTAAAGCTTAGGAAACCTCAGAGCACTGAAGAGATAAAGCAATCCAGGATGATTCTTGATGCCACCCTTGGACCTCCACAGGCACAGTGCCCTCTTCTTTTGTACATGTGTGTATAAAAAAAAAAAAAATCACTTAAGGATACAGTGCAATAGCTCAGCCAGTAAAGCTTGCGCACCTGTCGCAAGCCCACGTTGTGTGCGCTCTCTTTGTATCTCTCTCCTGTTGCTGTCTCTCTCTAATAAAATGAGTATATTTTAAAATTTTCATTTAAAAAATACAGAGCCCACAATAACAAGAAAATGGAATCAGCCAATCAGAGGAATGAATAATGAAAATGTGGTGTATATATATACAATGGAATATTAGCCATTAGAAAGGATGAGATTATGGAATTTATTGGTAAATGGATGGAACTCGAAAATTTAATAATGAGTGAGGTGTCTCAGATACAGAAAGACAAGAACTGCATGTTTTTTCTTACATGCGGATGCTATCACTGATATCCCTCTCCTTGTATTTAGATTGGAGTTATTGTAAGAGCCAGAAAATTCAAAAGGGACCAACAAGTGAGAAGGTGGGAAGGAGGGAAGGAATGGTTAAGGTGAAACCTTAAAGGACAGATTTAGGATAGCATGGCAAATAAGGTGAGGGAGGGAATAACTGGGAAAAATACATAAGGGGAATGCGGGGATGGGAGGTAAAAAAACCTAGAGCTGATCTATTTGAATCCAATGACAATTAAAACTATACTAGAAGTAACAGGAATGTGACACTTTCTGATAAAATGTTGTCAGAGTGGTCTCAAAGGCCCCTCAAACATTACGGACCTCTGTTACTGCTCTTGGTTGCTCTCCAAAAAACTGTCAGTATGACCCTATTACTGAAGATGGAACACATATGGATCACAGAACATGGGCAAAATACATCAACTGGAACTGGTCTGAGAACTTGCTGGATGGCTCACACAGTACCAAGAAATACTGTAGAAGCTACTGGGGGAGAGAAATAATCAAGGCCTCAACAACTCCTGAGATCTGTAAGTTGCAATAAAAATCACCATAGCAACAGGTGACCACCAGTATAATAGTTGCATGAATATATCAAGGAGACAACCAACAGCTCTCTGCTTGAACTCAAGACCCACTTGTCAGAATGGAACACATTCCTGTTACTGTTAACTAGAACAAGAACCTAAAAAAAGGGAAGGAAACAGATCAATAGGGAAAAACAGTCAATTAATAGGTAGGAAGATAGTACACCAAACTGCTCTGTAAATAGCTGCTATTATACCAATAGATTTGAAGAACACTTAGCGCCCAGCTACAACAGAGAGGTGGAGGATCTCAACACCCTGACAGGATGCAGCCTAGGACAGTAGATGAGCAGCGAAGTAGACAGCAATGGCTGCCATAATGCAGAGTGCCAGCGACCCAGCCAGGCTCACCCAGAATCAGTCCGACCTAATTCTCCCCATCCTGAGGCTTAGGGAACCTCGTGAAAGAGATTGGAAGTACATGCCCTACCATTTCCTCCTGGCATTTTTACGTGGGATCCGGCATCTAATCTCAGGACCTTCTGCTTGTGAGACAGAGACTTAACCCCTGAGCCATCTCTCGAGCCCTCCAATTCTCTTTTGACATTATTTCTAAAACAGGGTCTCGCTAAGGTGAACATGACATGAACTGATCTTAAAATTAGGATCCTGTGGCCTTCGACTCCAACTGTAGGCCTGCGTCACCAGATCCAGCTGTCTTCTTTGTGTGCATAAGGAAAAGGGCAGAAAAAAATGAAAATGTAACATACACTTGAACGTACTTTTTTTCTTTTCAGTAGTGGGGATGGATTCCCCAGACCTCTGCACATCGGGCAAGCGCTCTACTGAGCCACATCCCCAGCCCTGAACATACTCTTTGTGTAGGAACTTTACGGTTAAGTGCGCTCAGAGTCTCTTAAACAAGATGAAACACGTGGCTATGTTCTCAACCCTCTGACCCACCTGCGACAGTGGAGATCTGGCTCACAGGGATGGTAGCAGCCTTCTGCAGGTCCATCTTGATCTTCTTGGCCTAAAGCAGAGTACAACAGCAGATGGTGCTGTAAAGAGCTGAGCACATCCTTTCAGACAAGAGACGTGACCTGTCAAGTGCATTCCTGTGGGACCCCATCACAGTGAGTGCTGTCTAGCCCTGCCCTACCTGGCTGTCCTTGCTGCTGGTCAGGCCCTCGAAGGCCAGCATGCACTGGGCAGAAGCATCTTGCAGCTGCTGGTACCACTGCATCGTACTGTCTTGCACCTTCACCTGGAGGTCTGAGGAGTAATAGACAGGCTTAAGAGCTGACCGTGCTTACTAAGCATAGTACGTGAGCAAGGGATTGTTTTAAGCACTGTAAGAACAAACAGTGCTTACTGAACATATTACATGTGCTAGGAATGGTTCTAAGCACTTTACTTTGAATAAGGCAATAGGCAAATATCTGCCACAGTCACACTGCTATAGCAAGCAAAGACAGATTCCCACTATCTGGCTCCATACTCACAAACATATTGTTAGGCTGAGGCTCATATAATTAAACATGTACCTGTATATACTTATTTAAAACACTTAGCAATAGTAATATTAGGAACAATATATCTACTAGATTCATGTAGTCTTTCAATTTCTCACGGGAACCTGAAGTAGGCTCTACTTCAAAGAGAAGTGAATGGATGCACTATGTAGAAGTTCTGATTAAAGTCCCATCCTGCAGCTTCACATGCTCCCACTCTGTGTGAGCACACAGCTAATGGACCATATCCAAGCCAAAACCTACCTTCATTCTGTGTCTTCTCTGGCCCCTGGCTGGGGGTTGGGGCCTGTGTGGGGGTCCCTGGCCCCTGTTGCATCTGTGATTGTTGCCGCCTGACCCGAGCCTCCTCTTCATCCTTCCTCTTCTTGTCTTCACAGGCTTTGGTGATCTCTTGCTCCAGGTTTGAGAGGAGGCCCCGCATTTCCTGGACGGCTCGCTCGGCCTCGGCTTGGTTCTCTGCTGTAGGATAGCCACTCTGCTGTAGGACAGACAGTGTTGACTCCCTCGGCACTCTGAGGCCAAACCATATCTCACAGAGTGAATTCCAGAAGTACGACTGTTGGACTAGCAGAGTTTTCACATGCAGCAGCTGACAGGTACCTATTGTTTTCCTGCTCTTGAAGATTTATCATTAGAGAATTGGGAGAGGTGGCTCACATGTGTCATCCTAGCACTTGGGAGGCAGAGCAGGAAGATTGTCGTACGTTTTACGTTAGTCAGAGTTACACAGCGAGACCTATGGAGTTTCTCGGTTTTGTCAACACTTGGCAGTATTTTGTTAAGTGTATGACAAAGCCTGGGCACGGTGCCACATACTTGTAAGCCTAGTACTCAAGAGGTAGAGATATGGGTATTGTCACAAGTTCCAAATTAGCCTGGGCTATGTAGCAGACCCTACCTCAAAAAAATAAACAGGATTCTGTGAAAATATGCAAATTGAAAGCGATATTCTTAGACAGGCGTAGCACAGCTCTATAATCCCAACCCTAACAGGCTGAGGTAGGAGGACTGAACATTTGTGGCCAGCTTGGGCTACATACAGACTCATCTCTGTAACAAAGTTTTAATTTGCAACATGTAATTCATTTCATTTTAAACTCATCTCCTATTTCTATGAGAGTTATATTTCAGTCTTTAAAGCTACTTGTCCTTTCCTCTGCTTGTTGTTTTAAAACAAAAGCGGGCAAGTGATTTACCTTTTTTCATATACTGCAAAGCTGCCTGGATTAATTATGTATGCTATATACAAGACACGCTTCCTAATTTGTACAGTCCCTAAATTTTATGTGCTCAGATATCTCAACTGTTTATGGCTTCAGGTTTCCTTATTTACTCAGAGCATCTATGATACAAATAGTCACCTACTTGTTTCTATTGAACTTTATAGTTTTTTGCCTCTGGTTTTATACTTAACAATCAAAATAATAAAGAATAAAATCAAAGTATGGGACAACTTTATTTTTCTATATCAGCTTTCTACATGTGAGGTTTTTACCTTATTTTACTTAGTTGGCTGGATTCATGCCCAGAACTCCTCTTGCATTACTGGTTGCGGGCTTTACCCACTGAACGATCACAAGTTTTTAAACTGCTGATTTAAAATAATGTTAGCCTGAAGGTACAGTAGTTCAGGAGCAAAGCACATGTTTAGCATAAAGCTTTTTTTGCAAGCTGATCTGAACACCCCAACCCCCCAAGCCCCCCACCCCACCCCCCGGGCCATGCACACCTTCATATACGACACAATGACATTTCTGACAGGGACCAATTGCACAAAGATTATATTGATTGCCTGAGATCAAGATATAGCACAGCACTTGCCTAGCATGCATGAGGTCTTGGATTTGATCCCCAGTACCACAAAAAAACAAAAATAAATTAAGAAAAGCATGTCCCAAATGACTGTATTATGACTTAACAACTGGGCAAGAATGTATTTCTTTAACTATACAGCAGTCAGCACACTGCTGATAAATCCATGACCAAACAGCTTAGGGGAATGAAGGGCTTATTCTGGGTTATGATTCCTGCTTATGGTTCCTGCTTATGGTTCCTTGTTCTGCTTGGCAACAATCGGTCATACCATATCCACAGGACGGCTTAGAGAGTGACAATCCTTACTTGCCAGAATATCTGGCCAAGAATACCAAAGGATGCCAACTTTCTTCACCAGTTCCCACCATCTTACGCACCTGTCCAGGGACTGGCCCCACCCACCATGGGCTGGGCCTGGCATCAACCATAGAAGCCCCTGCAGGCTTGCTTATGGATTAACACACATGTGATGTGTGTGTTACAAATGTGCCTAGAGCTTCTAGCATTATATCGTCAGGTTGACATCTCTATTCAACTACAACCACCACAGCATTAGAAATGCTTTGCTGCTCGTGGTGCACATGCCTGCGATCCCAGCACTCAGCAAATGAGGCAAAACTTCTCCATGAGTTTGAGCCGGTTTGGCTGACAAGTGAGTTCTACACAGCAAGACTCTGCCTCAGACAATAAAGTGGTCTTGAGATTCTAAGTCTTGATGAAGAAATACAACCTTGTGTGGGTAATTTTTTAACCAAGTAAAAAAAAACATTTTAGGGCTAGAGAAATGGCTCAGGGGTTAAAACTGCCTCGTAAGCAGAAGGTCCTGAGTTCAGGTCCCAGGTCCCATGTCAAAATGTCAGACGGAAACGGTGTTGACATATACTTCAGGCCCTGGTGGGCAGAACCTGGGAAATCCCAGGGTGAAGCAAGAAGGAGGTAGAAGCAGAAGCATCTAGGATGATTCTGGAAACACACACACACACACACACACACACACACACGCACACACACACTAAATTAATTAATTAATTTAAAAACATTTTAGATGGAGAATTTTGAATAATAAAATATTATCACTTACTATTATTTTTCCATGCTCTACTTTTACAAGCTCCATTAATATTTTGCTGAAAGGAGTTTCATCTTTTTAAAGATGTTTTATGTATTTAAACAATATTACATCTGGGCTCCCTTGCCATTCATGGGATCCCACGTCTGCAGCCCCTGAGTTCTGCAGAGCTCTCTTGCCTCTCGTGTCCGTGAGTTCCACTCTTTCTCGCCTCTAATAAACTCTGCCTTAATCCTCTACACACGTTTTCACTCCCGAACACAAGAACCTGGACACATAAAGACCCCAGATAGAACCTGTAGCACTCGGTCCCAGGGAAGTAAGGAGAGAGTCACGGTCTTAAGGTGGGAGAGAATTAGAGCAGAGGAGATAGTAAGGTCAAGGAGAACCACCATGAGCACATGGCTAGGAGAGGACAGAGCCGCCATGGTATGTCCATATGGCAGGAGAGCTAGAAGTAGAAGGGGAGAGAGGGTGAGTGAGAGAGAGGGGGGGGGAACAATCCTTTAGAGTCTGGCATTGCCAATGAGTGTCCCAGAGCTACTAGGAAGTGAGGTAAAGACTGGAGAGGTGGTGGGAATGGTTCCCCAAGGACTGGGACCTTCCTAATTGTGCTAGCTGTTCAACAGAAATTAACTTATCCCACTTCCTCTGACCTCCACTTATGTGCCAGGCATGGGTGTGTATACCTTCTCTTTGTGTGTCTCAAATAAGTAAAGAATTTAAAAAATATATTAAACCAACACCACCAACAAAAAAGTTTAAAGGTGAGCAAAATGGCTCAGTGGGTACCACTTGCCACCAAGCCCAAAGACCTGAGTTTGATCCCCAGAATCCACATGGTAGGAGAGAAAAGACTCCTTCAATTGTCTTCTGACCTCTGCATGCTTCTCCCTCCCCATGTACACACACAAGATAAGTCAATGTAAAATTTTAATTTAAAAAAATACTGATTTTGAAAAAAAATTATTACATTTATTTATTTATTATGTGGGGAGCAAGGACAACTTGAGGGGACACACAGTTTCTGGAATTACACTCAGGTCACTAGGTTTAACAGCAAATGCCTTCACTTTCTGAACTGTCTCACCAGCCCATACTTTAATTTTTTTTTCCTTTTTTTTTTTTTGAGGCAGGTTTCATGGATAAGGCTGACTAAAGTTGGACTTAACTGTGTTTGGGGTGCAAGGGTGAGACCCCCACATTGACTTTATTTGGTGCTCTGTGTACACCAAGAAGCACTCTACCAGCTCAGCTACATCCCTAACTCTCCCATCCTATTTTGTTGTTATTGTTTTGTGTTTTTGAGAGAAGATCTCACATGGTTCAGGCTGATCTTTAACTACAATAGCAGAAGCCAGTAAACTCCTGGTACTCCAGTACATACCGCTTCAATATTAGAGGAGTGTGCCATCACATCCAGCCACATGCTAAGGCTCTTGGTTCCATCCTAAAATTGCTCCAATCTCTATGCTCTTGTTTATGTGAAGCAAGGTCTCATAGCCCAGTTTGGCTTGGAACTCTTTTTTTTTTAATTTTTTTTTATTATTATTATTTATTCAACTGTGCGCATGTGCGTGTGTATGTGCCCGCGCGTGTGTGTGCCCGTGTATGTGTAGAACCACGGACGAATTCGCGAACCCATGGACGCCTCCACCTCCTTCTGCCCCGGGATTCACAGGCTCCGCCCTACCAGGACCAGAAGCGCAGGCCGCCCCCGCTTCCGCCTAGCGTCTATACGTGGGATCTGGGATCCGAACTCAGGACCTTCCGCCTGGAAGGCAGAGGCTTAACCCCTGAGCCACCTCTCCAGCCCCAGGCCTGGAACTCTTGATCCTCCAGTGCTACTTCTTCAGTGCTGGGACTGTAACTGTCTGTATTTGTCTGCCAAACCTACCTTCTCGACCAGCCTTGAACTTAAGAACCTTCAAGCTTTCGCTTCCTGGACTGTATTCCTACACTTGGCTTTCAATTCTCAGTAACTATTTATGCTGCCTTGAAAACATTAAGGTTTTTTTTAATGATTATAGAAATGACATGTTCAAATCACAATGTTTCTCATAATGAAAGTCATTATTTTCAATGTTAAGCTAAAAGATTAATAAAGACCAACACTGTTCCAAATGTTAACTGATCAAGGCAGTGTACAATTCTGCAAAGCTTCAATTTAACCACAAACACAGAAACATTCAACATCTGTGACTAAATATTTTGTAATCAGAACACATCTTTTTTTAACCTGAAATGAAATGCTTTATTGTAGTCCAGTCTAGCACGCAGGGATGGGGTGGACACACACACACACACACACACACACACACACACACACACACACACACACACACACAGTCACACACTCAGCCTTCACCCATCTCCCCAGATCTGACTAGAAGTAGTCACTGTGCAGTCCCTCACCTCCAAAGTGGCGCGAATAATCCCGGAGACGAGGCTGCACAGCTGGTTGCCGCGGGTCTGGAAGGTGGCCAGGTGGACATGCAGCAGGTCCTTGTGCTGGTCTGAGGCGTCCAGCTGCTGGTGGAGCTGCAGCACCTCCTCCTGTAGGGCATAGAGGCTGCGCAGGCGGACCTGGCCTTCCTCCTTCCGAAGCTGCTCCTGCTCGGCCTGCTTCACTCGCTGCTGCTCTGCTTCCCGCAGCTTTAGGTTGAGAATCTGCAGAACAGACTGGTGAGGTGCTGAGGGGGCTTCCCCATTCTGTGTTTCTAACGCCCTATGCGAGCTACGTCACTTCACAGACGGCTCGGAGCAAGAAATAAGACCCTTCAAGGCCAGCGCGACAGTTTTGTAACTGTCAACTTCCTCAGTTTGAGCAGCACCTAGATCAGCAGATCATGCTCCTGGGATATCCAGAGGCTTTTCAGGAGAAGATTAAGGGAAGAGGACTGAGTCTGACTGCGGGTGGCACCATGGCCTGGGGGGGATTGATGGAGTAACAGAAGAAAAAGGCTTTCTCTTTGCCTGCCCTTCATGCCCGCCTGCGGGACTCCCAGAAGCACTGGCTGACTCTGCTTCTCCCTGCTCGCCCACCACGAGGTCTCCAGACAGCTGTCTCCCAGTCATGTGTCTAGGGAACTCTTGTTCTGTTCTCTCTGACCTTAAGCCATCTCCTCTGTTCTAATGTCTCCCACTTTAAGGCTATGACTTCCTCCTTGCCTCCCTTGGATCGAACATCCAAGAGTTTCTTCTTTTTTCTCTCATTTTCAATAAAATCCCTGCTTTAACCTCAAAAAAAAAAAAAAAAAATCTCAAAACAACAACAAAACAAAAATAACAAAAAACCAAGCAAGCAATGGTTGAAAGAACCCTTTCCCCCCTTAAGTTATCTTCAGTCATCAAAAATAACTAACATGGGCAGTCGCCTAGAGACAGAATCATAGGCACAGTCTCCACGATGACCATCTGCTGGAAACTGACCCTTCAGTCTGTTACAGAAAGACACTGCTTCTCCCCGGCTGACCTTGGCTCTGTGGCGATGTTCAGCCTTTAGCTTCTCCTGCTGGCCCAGTGCTTCTCTGGAACTGAATAAAAAGGAAATAGAAAAAGTCAGGTGCTTCCTGGAGCTCGTCCCTCCCCACGTCCCTCCCAGCCACACAGGTCGCCCGCCCAAATTTGGATCCTCTGCAGGTTTTAAGCATCCCTGTCTATCCGATTCTAGAATTTAAGAATGCAGACATTCAGCCTTCCCCTAGGGTTTGAACGCTTCCTGCTGCCCACACAGCACCACCGCAGTAACTTGGTAAGACTCGCCTCTTCTCCATCACTTCCTGGAAGTCCTGGAAGTCCTTATGCTGCTTCAGCTCCCTCAGCTCGTCAAATCTCTTCAGCTGTTCGGACGCCATCTCCGAGAGGGCTTGCACCTTCCTTTCCTGCTCCTCCTGCCACTGCCTCAGGCCGTCCTAAGGGGCCAGCACTGCCACTGGAGTTCCATCCCCACCTGGCCTGCCTGCCCTCCACCGCCCGCCCAGATCTGAACGCCTCGCCCGGGGGACATGCGGGATGTGTGCAGGAGCCCTTCTTCGGGCAGATTTCTTGAGATAGGATCTCCTGTAGTCTGCGTGGGGCTCAGACTGCTATAACCAAGGACCACCAGCTTCTGATCCTCCTTCTGCCTCTATCTCGACTTCCTCCTGCAGTTACAGGAAGTCCTAACAGCACTCAGTTGTACGCACTGCTGAGAATGTATAATATCAAATAAAGAATATTTAACACTAAAAAAGGATCAAGGGGCTGGAGAGGTGGCTCAGGGGTTAAGCCTCTGCCTTGCAGGTGGAAGGTCCTGAGTTCGAATCCTAGACCCCACGTATAGACACCGGGCGGAAGCGGGGGCAGCCTGCGCTTCTGGTCCTGGTAGGGCGGAGCCTGTGAATCCCGGGGCAGAGTAAACAAGGAGGTGGAGGCATCCATGGTGGTTCCCGAATTCGTCCATGGTTCTACACACACACACACACACACACACACATAAACACACACACGCGCGCGCACGTGCACTCATGCACAATTTAATAATAAAAAAAAATTAAAAAAAAAGGGATCAGGCAAAACTTCATTCCATAAGTGAGTTATTCCCCAAAATAAAATAAGTTAATTAAAACAGTGCCACTCTTGCTCCTGCTGTCACAGTGAAAACTTGAGTTTGGGAGCTGTAAGGAAGTGGAAGGAAGAGCTCTTGGTCAGCCTGCCAGGAGGTCCTAGGTTCCATCCCCGGTGCTTCCAGAAAAAAGAAAAAAAAAATCAAAAAACTGTGCTGGGCAGATGCTCATCAGTAAAAACACTTGTCCTGTAAGCAAAGAGGACCACAATCGGATGCCCAGAACTCAAGAAAAAGGTAGCTGGGCATAACATCTCATCTTTAATTCTAGGCTCAGAGGGCAGGAATTTAGCCACAGAAAGTTGGCTAAAAAGAGAAGCCTTACTGCAAGTTTTAGGTTTGTCTAAAGACTCTTGTCTCAAAAAAATAAGGTGGAAGAATAATTGATAATGATCCTGGTGTCAGTCTCTGGTCCACACACAAACACACATACAAGCCAATACACACACATCCAAAACTGAAAACAAAAAACTCAGAACATTTATCTGGCCATCCTGGACAATCTTCAGATTTTGCAGAAGTAAACGGAAGACAGGAAAGCCTAAGGCATTTTCTCAGTGTCACAAGATGTGGACCAGGACTTCACTTTAGAGTGTCACTCGACCTCGCCATCAGAGCTCCCCATGTGAGCTCAGAAGGTGGGACACTATGATGAGCACACACTGAGCACTCCTAGACCCTGGGAGACAGCGAAGGTGCTCTGTGGATCAGTCTGCCTTACCGCACGGGTGCACTTACTGTTCCTCTCATCCTGTGCACCAACTCGTACATTCGGATGCAGCCTTCCACTTCAATCGCACGGGAAGAATGAAGCGCCGCAGGCTCTGTGTGCTGGGACTCATGGCTGCCCTAGAAGACAGAAGATGGAAAAAGAATCAAGCTTTTGGCATGGTAAAGCTGGCATTCTCTCTCAATGGGTCACTTCTTGGTTAGTTTTCCAATAAACACCTCTGAAGCCATTTAAAAGCATGGTTTATTTTGTATTCCAAATTCAGAGGTTTCTGTCCATGGTTCCTTTGCTTCTAGGCTCAAGCGAAGCCAAAGACCATGGCAAGAAGCAGGTGGCGAAGAAACACAGCTCACTTATGGTGGCTGGGAAGCAGCAAAGAGAGGAGAGAGGGAGAGAGGAAGAAAGAAAGAGGAAGGAGGAGGGAAGGAGAAAGAGGGAGAGAGCAAGAGAACAAGGGGCTGGGAACACAATAGAGGCAACAAGAACACACCCGAGGTGCCACCTCACGTGTCCATGACCTCCTAATAACGCAGCAAATTATGAACCCATCAATATATTTATTATCTACTAATAATGATCCAATTGCTTCTCAAAAGCTTTATCTTTGAATGCTCTTTCACTAGGGAGCAAGTCTTCAAAATATGACTCTTTAGGGGTCATTTTAGCTCCAAACCATAACACATCTCAATTTGAGTCAACATGAATTTATGAACCACCAATAATGACAAAAAAAAATTAAGTTAGAAGCAGTGCATTTCTTGTGACTTTGGTCTTGTTCTACTTGTACATTCATACCCCGTTACTCCTACTAGGGTATAATCACTCTACCATTGAGCTATATCCCCAGCTCCTAATTGCTTTCCATTTCATCTTAACCAAAAGACTAAGAGGAATAATTGATTTCTTAATAAAATGATGCTGCTTCTTGGGCTAGAGGGATGGCTCAGTCAGTAAGTGTTTGCCTTGCAAGCATGAGGATCTGGGTTCAATCTCCAGAACCATGGGAAGCCCAGCATGGCGGTGCTCACTTGCAATCCCAGCACTGAGGACATGAAGGTGGGAGACTCTGGCTCACCGACCAACCGTCAGTCTAGCCTGATTGCTGAGCTCCAGGCCTCATCCTTAAAAGACATGGTGTTCTTGAGAACAACCTCTTTACAAAACGTGGGCATTTACGTGCACATATCTTGTGCTTTGGGTGTGCATCCATGAGGAGGTCAGAGGACAACTTTTACAAATCAGCTCTCTCCTTCCATCATGTGGTTCCAGAGATTGGATGCAGGAGCTTATTCAGCTGGGTCACTTCACTAGTCCCGAACTTATTTATATTTTTAAGATAGAGTTTCACAAGTAACAAGGGCCTCAAGTTTGGAAGACCTCCCTTGGTCTTCAAGTGCTGGGAGGCATTACAAGCGTTCTGCATCCACAGTTACAGCACAGCAGAAGGCAAGGGACCTACATAAGCATGACCTGAGTTTGGTTCCCAGAACCCGCATAATTCATTGGGGTGTGGTGGAGACAAGCAGATCCTAGGGCTTATGACCAGACAGCCTAGCATACTTGATGAGTTCTAGGCCAGAGAGAACACGTCTCAAAAAAAAAAAAAAAAAAAAAAGCCAGGTGGAAATGGTGGCAGCTTGTACTTCTGGCTCAGTTAGGAGCCTGGGAATCCGAGAGTGAAGCAAAAGGAGCTAGAGCAATTCAGGATGTCCTGAAGTCATCCTTGGGTTTCCACAGGCACACACAGGGTCCTGTGATGCACACACACACACACACACACCCTCAAATAAAAGTTAAAAAAGAAAAAAAAAAGGCAGGGATGATTGCACAGGAACACCCGAAGTTGTCCTCTGGTCTGCACATGCACACACATGCATGTTGCACACACAGGACTGCAGGAGAGATACAGTAAATACTGTCTTTACAGATGGCTGAATGGGAACCAATCACTGTTTTTCCCGGGTGGAGTGACTTTCACGTGGCATTACTTCAACTGTCCAGCCACCAGTTTTTTGGCTTAAGTGAATTAAACCTTGAAGATGAGTGGATAAGGGCAAGTAAGCATGAACCTAGCAACCTGAAGAGCAACTCTGAAAAACAAAAGTTGTCTTCTGACTTCCATATATGCACCGTGGCATGTGCATGTCTGCTTGCTCTTGCTTGCATTCTCTCTCTCATAAATAAAATATTTATAAAAAATAGCGTGCGCGCGCACGCACACACACACACACACACACACACACACACACACACACACACACAAAACAAACAACAAAAAACCTTACCAGGCTGAAGAAATGGCTCAGAGATTAAAACCTTTACTTCATAAGCAAAAGGACCGAATTCGGATCCTAGGTCCCACGTAAAAATGCCGGATAGATACAGCCTTGGCCTGCACTTCTGGCCCTAGAATTCAGAGCCTGGGAAACCCCAAGCAAAGCAATAAGGAGGTAGAGCAATCTGGATGATTCCATGGGCCTCCTCATCCACACAATGCCCTCTTCTTTTACCTACCTACCTGTACACGCACACGCACACACAAACACACCTACCCCAAACCTTACCTTGGCTCCATTTGGTATAGAGAGCGAGGGGGACTTTGATGAGAAGGAAGAGTTTCTGACAGGAGATTTGCGGAGAGATGAGGGTTGGTCTAGACCTGAAGCAGATCCAGAGGATGGGGAAATCTCAGAGGTAGGGGAGTTGCCTTGTGTGCGGGATAAGGTGTTGGGCAGGATGTTGTCTACCACCCATCCAGAGTAAGAAGACAGCTTGGGAAGAGAAATGCATTCTTCCAAAGCATCCTGAAGAGGAAAAGAAGGCTCAGTTCAGTTAATATGTCCACTGATACAAGCATAATACATTACATGACTTGCTGAATAACTGAGGGTTCAAATCAATACTGAAGACAAAATAATTATGTTCATAGGGGTGAAAAGAAAATACAGGCATGGCCGGATGACTCAGTGGATAAAAGAGCACGCCAAAAAAACTTGAGGATCTGAGCTGGATCCCTGGAACACAATGAACACAGTGGCACATATCTATAATCCAGCACTACTGCAGTGAGACATGAGGCAGGACAGGACAACTGGCTAGAAGCTCCATGCAGCAGCAGAAACAAGAGACTTTGCCTCAAAAGCAAGGTGGAAGGTGAACCCTGATCCTAAAAATTGTCTGACCCCCACATGCATGTCAGAGCATACGTGAGCTCCATTCTTTCTCTCCTTTCTCTCAGATATACCCACACACTAAAATGAAATTCTAAAAAAAAAAAAAACAAATCTAAGTTTAAAATAATTAAAAATTTATTTAAGATAGACAGAGATAACACACGTATAGATACACGCATGCCACAGGGTACATACAGAGGTCAAATGACGAATGACAACTTTCAGGGGTTATTCTCTCCTTCCACCATATAGGTTCAAAACACAAAAATTAAAAAAAAAAAAAAAAAAAGTGGAACCAGTAAAGTAGTTCAGAGGTAAAAGTGCTCGTGCACACACATGGAGACCTGAGCTCAATCCCTGGATCCTTATAGTGTGGAAAAGAGAGAACTGACTTCTGACTAAAAGTTGTCCTCTGACCTCCACACGGGCCATCAGGCCTGTGTGGACCTACAATCACTTGGTTTCTTGTTTCCTCTCACATGCAGAAGATAAATAAAATGGTTAAAAATAGAACAACAAACACCCTCCCTTTCCCTACCCCCCATGCATGGTCTGGTGAAGCAGCGAGCATCAGGTAAGGCAAAAAAAATCCCCATAAGTTTTCATGGCCCATGTGTGAACTTTTTCTTCCTCTCTCTCTCTAATACATAAATAAGTAAAACATTAAAAAAAAAAAAAACCCACAGAACTTGTAAGGAATTTTGAAGCAAATCATCATATACACAATCAGTGGAATATCAATCAGAAATCCAAAGTCGTCCTCAGGCTAGGCGCTGGTTGCCCAAGCCTGCAATCCCAGCACTCAGGAGATAGAGGCAAAATTATGGTGAATTCAAGGTTATCTAGAGTGACATACAAACACTCACGACAAAAAGGGGGGGAGGCTGGAGAGATGGTTCAGGGGTTAAGACTCTGCCTCACAAGCAGAAGATCCTGAGTTTGGATCCAGGTTCCACTTCAAAAAGGCCAGATGGAACCAGCAGTGGCCTCCACTTCTAGCCCTGGTGGGTAGAGCCTGGGAGCAAAGCAAAAAGGAGGTAGAAACAATCCAGGATGATTCCTGAAGTCACCCTTGGTCTCCCAGAGAGAGAGAGAGAGAGAGAGAGAGAGAGAGAGAGAGAGAGAGAGAGAGAGAGACAGAAAGACAGACACACACACACACACACACACACACATGAAAATAAATAGAATGAATAAATCAGGTAAAGATGTGTATAGTGTGAGTCTGATATATACACATATATATATTACACACTCACACTAAAATAAACAGAAAGGTAAAACAGCAAGTTGGGTGTGCAATCCTAGCACTTGAGAACACAAGGCAGGAAGGCTAAGTTCAGCTACACATATGAGAACTGTCTTAATCCCTCCAAAAGCAAATAGTAAAATTTAAAAAGATTCAAGTTTTTAACAAAGACACAAGTATAATTCCAATATGAGCATAATTATGTAAAATAAAAACAAATGCTGAAGCTGGTCATGGTGATGTGTGACTGGAATCCCAAGACTTAGGAGGGAGAAGCAGAAAGACTGCCACAAGTCCAAGACCATCTTGGTCTATACAGCTAGTCAGAGTCAGCCAGAGCCACACAGTGAAACTCTTTCTCTGCAAATGCTGGGTTTAGCATGTAGATTAGTAGCAGAATGCTTGCCTGACATGCAGGAGGTCTTGACTTGAACATCACCAATCCTTAACTGATTAATAATATCACTTAATAAAATGTAGAAATAAAGGAAACTGTATTTATTTGTTAATGTGTATGTGCCTGTGGAAGTCCAAGGGTGACTTCAGAATCCTCCTGGATTGATCCACCTCCTTATTGTTTTACTCTGGAGTTTCCCAGCCTCTGCTCTCCAAGGTTGGAAGGGCAGACTTGCTGCCATTTCTACCTAGGGTTTTTACACAGTATCTGGGATCTGAACTCAAGTTCTTCTGCTTTTGAGTTAGAGGCTTAACCCTGATCCCCTGAAGAAAAATTTTAAACTAGGTATGTTATATACATCTATACTCCCAGCACTCCAGAAAAAAACAGCAGAAGGATCAGGAGTTCAGGCTAATCTCAACTATATAGCCCACTTGAGCTACATGAAGTCCTGTCTGGAAAAAAAAGAGGGGCTGGAGAGACAGCTCAGGGTTTAAGACTCTGACTCTAAAGCAGAAGGTCCTGAGTTTGAATCCTAGGTCCCACATTAAAGCCAAAACCAAAGAACAAATAACAAAACAACAGGAGGAAATAATGGTGGCCTGCACTTTCAGCACTGGTAGGCAGAGCCCAGGGAAATCCCAGAGCAAAGCAAGAGGGAGGTAGAAGCAAGTAATTCAGGATGATTCCTAAAGTCATCCTTGGCCCTCCACAGGGAAACACAGTGCCCTCTCATGGAGACGTACAATATAAATTAAAAATATATATTAAAAAAAGAAAGAAAACGGGCTGGAGAGATGGTTCAGGGGTTAAGCCTCTGCCTTGCAGGCGGAAGGTCCCGAGTTCGGATCCTAGACCCCACGTATAGACGCCAGGCGGAAGCGGGGGCGGCCTGCGTTTCTGGTCCTGGTAGGACGGAGCCTGTGAATACCGGGGCAGAGTAAACAAGGAGGAGGTGGAAGCATCCATGGTGGTTCCCAAATTCGTCCGTGGTTCTACACACACACACACACACACACACACACACACACACACACACATACATGCACACACACACATACACGCACAATTGAATAAATAATAAATTAAAAAAATAAATTAATTAAAAAAAAAGAAAGAAAACAGGGAAAAGTCACTGTGCTAGCTAACATGACGGAACTATACCTATGCTTCAGCAATAAGTTATGCATTTTTCTTGTTCTAATTCCTGTTTCTTTTTTTATGAAAACGTCCTATCTAAAAAATTGAAATAAGCCAGGCATAGAAGCTCAAACCTGTCACCCTGACCCTCAAGAGACTGAGAGGATAGCATCAGGAAGGAGTTTAAGGCCAAGCCAGAGATGTATGAGCAGAGTGCTGGCGTAGCATGCGGGAAGCCCTTTGCCTTGTGGGCACCAAATGGACTGGGCAAAGTGGCACACACCTGTACGCACTGGTAAGACTATCAGGAGTCCAAAGGTATCAGTAGCGAGTTTGAGGACAGTCTAAGTTACAAAAGACCTGGGATCAAAAAAACAGAAAATATAGAGTCTTTTGAGCTACATCTAGACACCTTGTCTCCAAAACAAAAAGCCACCAAGGCCAGCAAGATGGTACATGGTTGGCAAACTTGGCAACTTAAGTTTGATCCCTGGAAGCTCATGTGATGGGAGTTATCCTCTGACCTCCACCCTTGCACCATGGCATGCAGGTGTACCTTCCCTTAGTCCTCTCTCCCTTTTCTGTTAAAAAAAAAGAACATAAATAAATAAATGCCAACAGCTTACATAAAATATATTCATGATGCAAAGAATCTACGGAATGCGTATGGACAACATAGTGAATTTTACCAACTGATTCTTATCAACTCTTACCTCCAGATGTTTGATACACTGCTTTAAGCCACTGTAAGGTGGAAAGTCCAAATAGTGTCAAGAACTACTTCCACAAAATATGGAGAAACAGAATAGAAAGTAAGAGCAGGAAAGTGATTTGGGAGCCAGCCTCTCCAGATCTGAACCCCAGCTCTACATTCCACTTGCTGTATAACCACAGGCAAGTCACCTAATGACATTCTTAAGCATTAGGTTAGCAAAAATTTAAAAGTAAAGTAATGCAGTCTGTGACAGCATCCCATAAGCTGGAGGGCAGAATAGTAGTAGTAGTAGTAATAATAATAATAATAATAATAATAAGGCACAAGCAGCTAGCAGGATCCTGGAACTTTGCTTCTTGGCCCACAAAGACCTGAACCACTCTGCTCTGGATGCTCGCCGATCACTAAGGGCTATTCCCCTCCACGAAGGACTGAAATCTCGGAAACTCATCAAAATAAACATTTCCTCTCCCCCTTTGTCTTTCTCGCTCTTCTTACTCTTTCGACAAGGCGGTGGCGGGGCGAATAGGTACCAAGCGCGGCAGAAAGCCAACACCCGTGACTTTCTGCAAATTCAAGCTGCAGCAACCACGCCCCCGTGCACCGCTCTGCCCCACGTCGCAGGCAAAGTGGCCATTTCACCCACCGCCACGAGGTGGGCCGAGTTCGTGGCTCGCCGCTACGCTGGGGCCTCTACCGGGCACCAGCCAGGCGGGCAGCGAGGACCGGCCGGAGCTGCTCGGCCCTCACGAGGCGCCTCGGGCGGGGGCGGCCTGCCGAAAGACCACCGGCCCGGAGGCGGCTCCGGGCCACCGAGCCGGCCGGGCCGCGACCGGCAGCCGCGCGCAGAGGGGTTGGAACGCCCGGGGCGTGGGGACGGGCCCAGCAGGCCGCTCACCTCGTACCGCAGGAGCCAGTCGCGGTGGTAGCACAGGCGGCCCTTGCTGGAGCTGCGCAGCGCCCGCAGCGTCTCCCAGCAGCGGCCCTCGGACGGCATGGCCCGGCCGCCGCCGGCCCCTCGGAAGTGGCTAGTGACAAAACAAACCCTCGAATCGGCCGCCCGCAGGAGGCGCCGACTTCCGCTTCCGGGGCACGCCTCCAGCGCGGCCCCGCCCCCGACGCCTACAAGCCCCGCCCCCCGCGGAGCACCGCCTGCTCGCGGGCCTCGCTGTCCTGGTGGGCGCGTCAATCGGCCGCCTGCCTTGCAGTCGTGGTGGGCGCGCCCGGGACGGGGAAACGCGGCCGTGTGGGATTCCTGGGGACCGCTGCCAGGCCAGCGCGGCTGTTCTCCAAGGCTAAAGGCAGTTAACATTTCTTACGGGTTTGTACTGCAGAAACGACACACCCTGTGAAATCGGTACATGGCTATTCGTGCGGACGCCAGTCATCGTGTGCAAGCAACTCTAAGTGCAACGACTCTGTCCAAAAAAAAAAAAGTCATGCACCATAAAGCCTAGAAGCGTCTGCTAAAGAGAAAGAACCAAAGCCCAAGAGGCCGCGGCACGCAATCCCATTTATGCGATATGCCCAGAATAGATCCAGAAATTTAGTTGTGTGTAGTGCTAGGAACCAGGGAGAAGGGGCTGTGGCTGCTGGGTGGTGATAGTGATCTACATCATGGCGATGGGGACACGCCTTTACTGAAACTATTGATTTCCTCACTTTCATTTTTGAGATGGTGTCAGGTAGTGTTCCAACCTCCCAGAATCCCAGCTAGGATTGCCAGACTAACAATTCAACCTTTAGAAGGGCAACTCTTACGACATGCTTTCCTTCAACAAAATCACAGTTGCCCAGGGCTGCCTTTAACTGGGTCCCTTGACGTTTTGAACCTTCTACTCACTACCATTTCATAACAGCCATGTGAGGAAGTTTAGTTTTGGCAACAGCAAAACTTTTGTGATTTTTTAAAATAAACTCCCTGCATTTTGCTAATAAAATGTTTTACAAAGGCAAATAGAACATGCCTTCTAGGAAAGGATTCTGAAAGACCCTTGTCATAACGCTTGATTCCATGCTCAGCTTGGCACTACCCTTAGGCTTTCCACTAGCTTGGTTAAAAGAGTGTACACACACATACACATATGGGTGTTAGTTTGTCAACTGTCCCTAGGATTTCTTGAGTTCAAGTCCATTTACAATAATGGACTCACTACTATGAGAAAGGTAGTTTTTTAATTTACTTTTTCCTAAATTTTACTTCTGAGAACAAGAAATGTATGCATTCACGCATGCACACAGGTGAGGTTAGTAGTAGTCACTTGTGTCTTTCCACAACATGGCCTTCCAGGAATTGAACTCAGGTCACTAGATTTGTAAGCTCTCTCTAAAGATCCGTATTTGTTAAATGGCCTGGGGAGGGGGAAACCTCGAAAGGTAGCAGCAGTAACTGTCCTGAGAACTTGGAGTGTTTGTCCTTGACCTCAGGATGCCCCAGCAAGGGAGTTAGCTCCCAGACAGAGGCAGCTGGAGGCATCCAAGCCCGAATGTGAAGGCACAAGGAGACAGTCTGAGCTAAGATGAAAAGCTTGATGGTTTGTGCAACAGACATGAGGTTCCCCAGCCCTTTCCCCTGCGGTATGCATATGTAATGTTTTTTTTCAGCTTTTTGGTTTCTTCAGACAGGATCTCAAGCAGCTCAGGCAGGCCTCCAACTTGCTGCGTAGCTGAGGGTGACCTGGAACTACTCGTTCCCCTGCTCCCACCTCCCAAGTGCTGAGATTACAGGTATGCGCACTACATCAAGCCTGGTTTTATCATTTCTCAAAAGAGAATAGAGGTAAGTAAAGGAAATCACCCAAAGGAATCTGAAATAACTGATGAAGACTTTTTGTAAAACCACAAACATTTCAAGAATAATTCCATTTCAGAAATACAAACAGAACCCACACCATCGAGATTAGGGTTACTTTGGCAAGGCCCTGGACCTCACTTCTGTGACAGTCTCCCATGGAGTGTTTGGGGACAAGTGGCCTTCTGAAAACTTCTGCCCAGGTTGTTTCCACCAGCACCAGGGAAAACATTCTAACTACCCCTGAACCAAGAAAAAAAGCAAGTGGAGAGATTATCAGCCTAGGAGGAGCTCCTGCTGGTTCAGGTCACGGAAAACTCAAGACTCCCCCAAAATGGGGTGCAGGAACCTGGAGGGGAAAGTCCACTCAAGCATCCTCTGAGGAAAGGCGCGTCACAGTGAGTAAAATCTGGAACCTAACATAGCAAGTACAAGCCTGCGAAGGTCGTTAAAACTCCATCAGGCAGCTGAACCAGGGCGCCTGCTCAGCTGGAGTCAGTGGCTGGACAAGAGCCTGCACACTCTTCCTTGATAGAGAAGAGAAGCCAGTGGACTTTCCAGCGATGTCTTGTCAACTCCTGAGTTCCTTGGCAACAAGCAGGGCTCCCTGCCCTGGAGGGGTGGCATCAGGCAGGAGGAGACCGGGAGCGGATAGGCGAGCTGGTCAGATAGGAGGTGTAGGGACTGTCCCCAAACACATGGGCGTAAGAAGATTTGAGGAACTGGACGTAGTTCTGCATGCTGCGGTTGGTGCTCTCCGACTGCTCCAGACGGTCCTTCAGGTCCTGCAGGCGGCTCTGGTAGCGGCGGTCGGCCTAAGCAGGGAAAAAGCAGGTGCTCAGGAAGAGAAGCCCAGAACAGGAGAGGCACATGGGAAGCAACTGCAAATGGCTGTTTAGTTATTTTCTTTGGGTGACAGGAGTTAGTTGCTTGGGGGTTTTTGTATTGCTTTCTGGAGACCAAATATAGGTTGCCCAGGCAACTAAGATGTAGGCCAGGCTGGCCATGAATTAGCAACCCTTATGCCTCAGCTTTGAAAAGGTGGGGATTACAGGTGTAAGCCACCACGCTTGGCTTAGCATTTATTTTTAAGAGAGAAACTCTCTCCTCTCCCCCCCATCTCAAATTCTTGGGCTGAAGTCATTAATTCTTCTGTGTCCGTAGTAACTGGGATTCCAGGCACAGGCTGTATTCAACCTGCTTGGTTTTAAACTTTTGAAGTTAGCACACAAAGAAACAGGCTTCACCATGGCATTTCCACGTGTCCCTATTTGGTTCCATCTAGTTCCTCCAGCTGGCTCCTTTTCTTCCCCTCCACTTCTATGCCTAATGGACTCCACCACACTCTCTCTCCCTCAAGTGCTCTTCCTCCTCTTGTTTCTGTAATTTCACACATATGTAATTTGAAGTATTTATTTGTGCGTGTGTCTGTGTGCGTGTGTGCAAGTGCAGGCACACTTGTGCCCCATCAAACATGTGGAAGTCAAGAGGACTTTTGGGATTTGGATTTGGTTCTCTCCTTTCATCTTGTGGCTTTGGGGACTGAACAAGCAGTCAGGCTTTATGCAGGCGCTTTTACCTGCGGTAATTCATGTCACTGACCTGTGTTATTTGGTGCTGGCCACTGCTTCGGGGCCAGGACTTGTGTTTTTCCACGGCCATGGGTTCATCTTCAGGTGATGTCATGGTTTGAATCCTTAGCTGATGGAGCCTTGCTAGAGGAAGGCCCATCCCAGGAGGCGAGTCTTGAGGTTGCTCAGCCCCCACCTTGCTTTTGCTGGAGTCTGCTCTAGCTGTTTGCAGCAAGCTCTCTCAGCTTTCCCGATAGACGTGACTTAAGCCTCCTCCACCCTCTGATAACACCTTGTCTTTCCTGCTGTAACAGACTATCTCCCCTCTAGAACCCTAACTCAAATAAATCTCCCTTTCTCCCCTTCAGTTGTGTACGAGTGTTGTCTCACAGCAACAGAAACAGTGGTTATGACAAGTGACTTATCTGATATATGACCTCAAAGCTATGAAAATATTTCTTAGAACTGCCCCAGGTTCTGGTGAGTTGTACTTTTATTCTCAATTGATTCTAAAAATTTTTAATAATTTCCTCCTTGATTTCTTCAATGACCCATACTGGTTATTCAAGAATGTATTGGTCAGTGTCTGGGCGGGAGAGATGGTTCAGGGGTTAAGCCTCTGCCTCATAATTTCACTTAAAAACACCAAACAGAAATGGCAGCAGTCTGCACTTCCAGCCCTGGGAAGTAGAAACCTGGGAAAGCCCACAGCAAAGCCAAGAGGAGGAACAGCAATCCAGAATGATTCCTGAAATCACCCTTGGCCTCCACAGGTGCCATCTCGTAATGGTAATACTGATACACACATACACACACACACACACACAAAATATGAAAAAATGTATTTCAATCTTTACGTAGTGTATTTTCTGTCATTTATTGCTGTTGGTTTCCAGGTTACTGTACTGCGACCTCATATAAGAAATTACTTAAACTGTATTTGGCTAAGAATGTGGTCTGCTTCAGTGATGGCTCCATGGGCTGCTAAGAATGTGTAGTCTGTAACTATAGAACACACGCTGCAAGACTCTCAGCACTGCTGTTTCCTTTCCCACATTTACTTTCTGCATATTCTCTCCTTGCCCTACACTTTACTTCTGCATATTATCTTAAGGTTCATCTGTTGTGTGTTAGAATTTAACTGAAGTTTCTCTGTTGATTTTAGTTTAATGATCTAGTTAAAGACTAGAGTGCCGGTTAAATGCAGGTGTAACTGATGTGGAAAGACCCAGCCCGTGGTCGGTGGGACTATTCCCTGGGCAGGTAGGTGAGATGGAGAGCTGGTTCAGTTCTGGGCACTTTGGCATACTTTGCATGCATGTGACAAGTATGTTGTTCTCTCAGCTTTTTCAGTAGATATGGTGTGGTCAGTTCTCTCAGCTCCCGATGTTAATATGAACTCTCGTCATGTTAATGAAGTACCATAACAAGGATCGTAACAAGAATGAACTCTTTGGTCTCCTAAGTTGTTTGCTCCTGCATTTGTTCAGTAATAGAAAGATGAAACCAGCACAATCTGAACAGGCTTCTGTTTGTCTTTGAGACAGGATCTCACATATCTGAGGCTGGCCTCGAACTCACTGTGTAGCACAGCAGACTGCTGATCTTCCTGCTCCATTTCCTCAGGACTAAGATTATCGGCAGAGGCCACCACGTGCAGTCTATGTGGTGATGGGCACAAACCCGAAGGTGCCCGTGCCTTTGTGTAATGCTAGGCAAATGCCCTACCAGTTGAGCTGTGTTCCCAGCCTTGACAGTGGGGTTCTAGTATCACCTATCTATTGTGTCGGGACCTATTTGCCTTTCGTGCACATAAGGGTTTTTAAACTGGGAGCCCTAACACCCAGTGTGTATATACTCACCTGTGTTGTATCTTCTTGATGGCTACCTTATTACTTCTAATTTGAAGTGCACGCTCTCAGAAACCACAACTTTTTTTTAAGCTTCATTTCTATCCCGTGACACCAAGTTTTCAAGTGTTCCAGTGATGTGTATTTCTTGGAAACAACAGACAGTTGAATACAGCTTTTCAACACAGCCCATCTGTGTCTCGTCATCAGTGAGCTGAGGCCATTTACAGTGAGAGCTATGCTGACAGCTGAGCGCCTGTCTTTTGGGCTGGATGGGTCACTTTTTACTCTTCCCTCATTAGTGCTAGGGGATGGTTAACTAAGTGTGCCGGACATAATAAATTCCTCCTAGCTCTTTGTTCTTTTCCCCTCATGAACTCTGTTCTTTCCTGAGTGCTCATGACTGAGATTTTCTTCCTCCTCATGTATAGTACTCCTCTAAGTTTATCGTCTGCAGCACTGGCTTGGTGGACATAGTTGTGCTTGTCTTGCAGATTCCTTATCTCTCTGTCAGTTTTAAAATATACTTTCTCTGGACACATACCAATCTTGACAGATGAGATGCTGCTGAGAGATCTATCACTCTGATGTGTTTTCCTCTGTGACTTGGCACTTTTCTCATATAACTTATTT
Organism: Typhlomys cinereus; assembly: GCA_023101885.1. Classification (NCBI taxonomy): domain Eukaryota; kingdom Metazoa; phylum Chordata; class Mammalia; order Rodentia; family Platacanthomyidae; genus Typhlomys; species Typhlomys cinereus. Next base: position 6,601,974 of record JALPQD010000039.1, read on the forward strand.
TTCTTAAGTTTACCTGTGCATGTGTATGTGAATATGGGCGCACATGTGCCGTAATACATGTGTGGAGGTCAGAGGGCAACTCTTAGGAGTCAGGTTCAAAGATCAAACTGGTGGTTAAGGTATCTGCTCCAATTTTATCTGAGAATCTTTTTGCTGAACAGTCACCTCTTGGCTCCACCCACAACACCATTCGGGGAAAAGATGAACCGTCAGTGGCCATGTGTCTGCAGGAGCCACTGTGCCGGGCTGACATCTTATTGGTGTGCTGCTCTTATGCCAGTCTGTCCTCTGCACTCGCAGGCATCCTTTCATTTTCTTTATGGGCTTTTGAACCTCTTCTCTGCCTTTGGGGTAGACACTATTTCAAACTCTCTTCACCCACTCACACGGAGGAACTTCTACTCTGTCTTCTTACGCTTGCAGAATCATTTTTTTTTATAAAAATTCTGAATTGGAGGAGTCAGTGAGATAGCTCAGCAGGTAAGGTGTCTACTTGCAAGCCTGGAGACCTCAGTTCAATCCCTGAAGTACACCTGATGGAAGAAGTGGCCTCTGACCTGCACCCATGCACCATGGAAAGCCATGTGCTCACTTCTTTCTCTCTCACATATATGTATCTTTGTTAGATAAATAAAAAATAAAAATTCTAGACTTGATTGTGGTAGTAATTATACAACTCAATGAACATACTGAAAACTAATTATATGACCTGCATGTAAAGTTATTTTAAAAGAAGTTTCTAGCACCAGCAAGATAACTCAGTGGATAAGGCTTGAAAACCTGACATCCTAAGTTGGATCCCCAGAAACTCACATGATGAAAGGAGAACACTGACTACTGAAGGCTGTGTTCTGATCGTCACCTGGGGGCCAGGCGTGTTTATGTGTGCACCTTCTTTTTCTCTTTCTTCCACTCTCAGACAATTTTTTTAAAAATAGGGGCTTAGAGTCAGTGAGCTGGCTCAGAAGGTGATGGTGTTCTGCGCCTGACAAAGTGAATCTGAACCCTGGAACCAGGTGAAGGTGGATGGAGAGAATAAACCCCCAAAGTAGTCTTCTGACTTCCATATTGCATGTGCGCACCACAGCATGTGTGTAGACACAGACACACACACACAGATACAAATAAAAACAACAACTAGGGAATCTAAGCTGGAAAGATGACTTAGGGGTTAAGACTCTGCCCACAAGCAGAAGGTAAAAACACCAGAAGGTAAAAACGGCAGTAGTCTATACTTCTGACTCTGGTGGGCAGAGCCTGGGAAATCCCAGAACAAAGCAAAAAGAAAGCAGAAGCAATCCAGGATGATTCCCAAAATTACTCTTGATCCTCAACAGGGTCACAGTGGCCTCTGACACACACATACAAATACACATACATACACACAAAATAAACAAATACATAAAGTTAAAATTCAGGGACTAATCTAGCTAGGATGTCACTCAGTGAGGGGTACTTCCACAGCATGTACAGAGCCCTGAGCTCCATCTCCAATAACAGAAGAGACAGGAGGGGGCGAGGGATCTCCCTAGGATATCCGTAAGGGTGGGGAAGTGCCCAGAGAACCACCCATGACGCAATGCTGTGCCGGCCATGGCAGGAAGCTCAAATCCCAGCGATGTCCTGTCTCCTCGCCTGCCCACTGCCCGACTCACGTCATCACGACTCCGACGTAGCTGGCCATTTTCCGTTTTGGTCCTGCTCAGCTGGGTCTCGAGGTCGAGGATCTTGTTCTGGGCTGCTCGCTCCTTGGAGAGTGCCTGTTCCTTGGTTTGCTCCACCTGCACAAAGTGCTGAGGTAAGGGTGGGCTGATGGCGCAGGGATGCTGGTCACACAGGTGGGTGCTCCCCAGGCCGGCCACAGACGCCTCTTGCACAGAGCACGGGAAGTGTTCTCTGTAACACTCTCCACAGGGGCAGCAGCTCACACTATGGAGCAACTACTGCCATCCAGCTTTGGCCTCCCTTACCAACACCCCACCATCATCTGAGATACAGATGAGCGTTCAAAGGGCTGAGCCCTCTACTGTAAATACTCTGAAGCACGCCCTTTGCCCTTTCTTCAGATAGGACAGGCGGCTGCGAAGATGGGTCATGGTGCTACCTCAGAGGGCGCTGCCCACTGACCTGCCTCCTGGCATCTTCGATAGCACTCTCCAGCTGCCTCGCCAGCGACCCGCATTCCCGGGTTTTCTCCTCCAGTCGCAACTGGGCCTGGTGGATGGCCTCCTCCCTCTTGGCAATCACCTGTAGGAACTCGACATTCTGGGCACTGGTCGCCTCCAGTTTCCTAGGTTGAGAGCATTCAGTCAGACCCTGCAGTCACACACTTGTGTGTTCCACCGCCAGGGGGCTGCAGCTGCCCTCGGCCGGGGGTTGCATCAAGAATCTCCAATGAGCCACGAGAAGAAACAAGACATCTGCAGATCCACAAGGCGCTACGGCTGGTACTGGGCCACTGGAGCAACCGATCAGAGAACAGTGTGAAGAGAAGAAGCGCGAGCAAGCCCTGTGTGCACTGCGCGCGTCGCACGGAGAACAGCGAACGAGGCTCGTGAGGGGAAAGCCATGACCATCCCCACTCCACAGAGGAGGAGCTGAGTGTCAGGGACTGGGGTTCACGGGCCAACCCAGCAGTTTACTGCTGCGGCCCAGCTCAACACAGAGCTTCAGCTGAGCCACCTGCACACGATGCTCACTACTCCAGATCATCTGCTGGACGCTGCATTTCCTGCCAGCAGTGCAGAGCAGCACAAGGGACGACCTGGTTCCAGCCTCCCTGAAGGCTGCACTGGCTTCCTGGGATACGTGAAGACCCAGGACCTCTGAAGCTTGGGCTCCAGCCCGTCTTTTGCATTCATTTGTTTTTGAGGAGTCTCACTATAGTCCAGGCTGGCCTTGAGCTGGGAGCAATCCACCTGCCTCGGCATCCCGAGGGCAGGGTCTATAACACAGGCATGTGCCATCCAGTCTAGGTCTAGCTCTCTTACAGATGCTGACACACCTCTGGAAGAACAGTTACATGGAGCAGGTACCAGGCTGGTGAACTGGGGCAAGTCATAACTTCTCTCTGGCCTCAGTTCGCTCTTGTTTACAATTGGGGAATGGGGCAAGGCAGCTCATGCCCATTATGGCAAAACTAAAGAGGCTGAGATAGGAGGATTATAAGTTCCAGGCCACCTGGAGACAGCGTGAGATCCTGTCTCAAAAGATGAAGAAAAACTTAATTAGTCTGGGGTCTTCTCCAGAAGGCTGCTATCCCCACACTGGTCTTCAGGAGGAGACAGGTGTGGAGGGGCTCAGAAATGTGTTCAATGTGATGCTGTAGTGAAATGGCAGAGCTAGGACCCAAGGTCAGTGATTCTGACCCCAAAGGGCATACGCCTGCCTCTTGACTGCCTATAACAGTTCTTAAGAGTCAGAGCAGAGGGGTCATGGGAATGTTCATCAGGAACACAGAACAGAGAAACAAAAGGTGACCCGCGGCAGTCCCAACTGCTCCCTTCAAGCAGGCCCTGGGGTGTGCCTGGTCAAGCATGTCTTTGAGATAGTGCCTCCAGGGAGGCTGTCTGTAAGCACGCTGTCCAAGACGCCACTCTCCAGGCTGCACCCCTTCCTCTCTCCCGCAAGGCTTACCACTGACTGGAAGCAGTTCTTCCTCTGAAGTCGGCCTAGCACCTTCCAAGCCTGAGTCCCTCAAACACTTCCATACACTAAGCGCAAAGCAGCTAAGTGGCAGGAAGTCTCAGGTCCTAGGAAGATGACAGAGATGAGACCAAGTGCCTAACCTCTCCAGTTCATCCACCTTCAGGCTCAGTTGTTTATTTTCTTTCTGGGAAGCCTGATGTTTCTCTCTCGCCATCTCCAGCTTGTCCCCCTGATGCTCGATCTAAAATGACAGGAACACAGACTGGTTTACAGAGGAATTTCCCATGAGGGAGAAAAAAAAAAGGACAAGGAATTTGCCTTTCTCCCTGTGGCCCATCATCAACCCAGCAAAGGGCCGCGTGGCAGGAGTCCAAAGTTCAGCATGTGACCTGGAGGAGGAGAAAGCAGAGGCCAGGCAGGACCACTCCACGCACCACACTGGGAGAAAACAGCTGGATGCTCAAGAGCCACAAGCAGGGCACTTTCTGGATGAGGAGGCCTCGCCGGGAATGGGGTGTGTATGTGAAGGTGGAAGTCGAGAGACCTGTTGCTAACAAAGAACCACGAACCTTTCCCAGTTACGTGGTTGGCTGGCACCATTCGTTTCGTCTCTCCTCCGCAGGGACAACCCGGCAGCAGCAGAATGCAAGATAGCAAACTTGAGGCTACCCTGAAGGCCACTATGTGGGAGGCTGAGGATACCCAAGTTCAACAGAGGGCAGAACAAGAGGAGGGGAGAGTCCAAGGGCACAGGTTGGGGAGCCACATGCAGCCAAGGGTTCGACTGCCTACAGATATGAGTGGCTCTATGACAGGAGGGACTCGCCTGTCCCTTCTAGGCCTTGGGCTGTTGCTGGGGAAACATGTCTTCGATGTGTCTGACGTCTTCTGAGTCTGACTCTTAATCCTGATGTTTAAGCCTGTATTAAAAATATCTAATAAAATCTCCAACTCTGCTTCATTTAAAAAATGTGATGAGACGGTGCACGACTATAACCCCAGCACTTGGGAGACGGAGACAGAGGGCTAGGTCATTCTCAGCTACACAGTGACCTTCATTCAGGACAGCCTGGACTACAAGAGACTCTTCTTCAACAAACAAAAACAATCGGATAAAATAAACAAAAGGGAGGACGACCTTGGGCAGGGTCACAGGGGAAATGAGTGGAAGTGAAGGTCGTGGACGGAGCAGGCATGAAGATGGGGCTGCTTGCTTCTGTCACAGACAGATCTCAGATCTGCAAAGAATAAGGAGAGGCAGTTAAAGCTTGAGAAGAGGGAGCAAAGGAAGAGCACGGCGGGATCTTCTGGGCTCCTTTCTGTGGCTGGGGCGGAGGAGCACGAAGCACTGGATGGGCGAGAGCAGGAGGCCCGAGGGCTCCACAGTGGCGACTCCTATAGCTACAATCACTTCGTGCAAACACGGAACATTTGGCACACCAGACTTTTATTTCACAGCACTGATGATAGCTCACTCCTTTCAGAAATCGGCAGCCAAGAAAAAAGGAAGTGGTCCTCCCTTGGGGGGCGTGCAGCTCATCTCGGTAAGCGGGACCCTGCTCGGGCCAGTTCGTGGGACCCCTTCTGCCAGTCCCTTACCCGGCTGCGCAGGTCTGAAATGATGGCTGTGAGGTCGATGTTCTTCCTCTCGTAGCCCTGCAGCTGGTCTTGGCACTCGGCCAGCTTAGCCTCCGTGATCTTGAGGATGTCAGGTAGCTGTTGCAGATCAGCCAGCTGGGACTGGAATTGCCGACGGGCCTGAGGTGGGAAGACAAGTCCACTGTTGGGAAAAGGCCTGGCTGCCAAGCGGGCCTGGCGGAACTCTCTGGAGTCAGAGCAGGGCGGTCTGTCTGTCCTGAGTCCTGTAAATCTCATGGCTGCTGTCCACACTCTTGGTCTGCCTCACTACCTGAGGTGGGTGGTCATTGGCCAGCCAACAGCAGTGGCAACTACACAGTGGGCACCAGGAGTCAGGGGCCATCCTAAGAGCTTTCTGAAGCCACTCACTTAACTTTGATGGAGTCATGGCTGTATATGGACCCTAAAGAGCCAGGGAAAACTTATTTCAGCTGAAAACTCAGAAAAGTCAGAAATAAGGGCTGATCCAATGACAAAGCCCTGGGAAGGCAGCCATGATGCTGTGTCAGAGGAAAGTAAGAACTAGCTGGCCCTGGTCCATCTTTATGCTTACACAGGAAACTAGCGGCTGAGTCTGACTCCACCCAACTCCAAGGTTAAGGCAAGCCTACACTTTAGCTAGCTACTCCTCTAGAGGCCAGGATCTTTTTTTTGCTTTTTATTATTATTATTATTATTATTATTTATTCAACTGTGTGCATATGCGTGTGTATGTGTGCGCGCACGCGTGTGCGTGTGTGTGTGTGTGTGTGTGTGTGTGTGTGTGTGTGTGTGTAGAACCACGGACGAACTCGCGAACCACCATGGACGCCTCCACCTCCTTCTGCCCCGGGATTCACAGGCTCCGCCCTACCAGGACCAGAAGCGCAGACCGCCCCCGCTTCCGCTTCCGCCTGGCGTCTATACGTGGGATCTGGGATCCGAACTCAGGACCTTCCGCCTGTAAGGCAGAGGCTTAACCCCTGAGCCACCTCTCCAGCCCCAAAGGCCAGGATCTTTACCACAGGGACGGCACACAGATCCCACGCAGATGCTAAAGACCTGATACACCAGGAATGTGAGTCCACTTGGATGTTTTTTAGGTATGGTTTTCTTGAGGAAATGTAAGAGAAGATAGGGGAAAAAAGAAAAAAGGGGGCAAAACAAGCATGAAAGACAGGAAAGGGGGCACGTCTGTGCAGAAGACCAGCCCACCCATGGGAGAATTGAAAACTGGTTTTCTTGCGATCCAAATCAGACAGGAAACAAGGACACCCAGGGGACAGTCCAAAACGAGACACTTGAACGGGCAGTGAAGGAAGGAGGAGGGACAGTACCGCCTCGATCTCCTTGTTCATCTCATCTTTAAGCATCTTGTTCTCTTTGTCACAGCGCTCTAGCTGGGCGGCCACTTCATCAGCCTCCAATCTGGTTTTCATCACCTAGGGACAAAAATCAGTGGGATCTTGTGGGCGAAACCACCGTCGGATTCCCAGCCTTCTCCTAAGGCCTGCACTGAGCTGGCGAACTGCCAGCCTGAGGGCCGGGGACAGAGGAAGCCAGGTGACCCAGGCCTACCTGGCTCTTGTAGTTGTCGATCATCCCCTCATAGTTCTTCACCGACGCCTTCAGCTGCTGGACCTCCAGGTGGGCCTGGTTGAGCTTGTCCTCCATTGGGGCGAAGCTGGCCTAGAAGGGGAAGCAAGCGACAGCAAGGTTCCAGATTGGTGTGTTTCTTATCCTCTGCTCCTTCTAGAGCAAACTCCACCCTCAGTAAACTTGTCAGAGGACTTCTGGGTAAGACTCCTGATGTGAACACCTTAGTGGGTAGAGGCAAATCAATGACATTTCTTATTCCAAAAGCAAAGGAAACTGGCTGGGCAGGTCAAAGCTGAGTGACAGGGCACCTGCCCTAGATTCCTAGTGAGGACGAGGGAAAGGATGACAAAATTAATCTAAACTGGGAAACATCAATCACGTGCCCAAGTCTGGGTTCTGACTGTGTATCTACATCTCTACAGTTAACTCATTTTCTCTTTCTTGGGAAAAAAATGGACTAACTTTCCACCTCACAACATACTTTCTAAATTAATGCTATTCTGTCAACTTTTCATGATAACCAGAGTGCTCGTTTAACCAAGTGCTCACTCTCTGATCGCGCAGTGTAATCTGGGCACTGCAGTGTGGAGGGAGAAGCTCTCGGCTGTGATTCTAGCACTCAGAAAGCAGAGGCAGGAGGATTGCTGCCAGTGTGGGCTAGCTGAGGCCACATATTGTGAGTCTAGTCTGGGCAAGACCTTCCAGGGAAGGGAGGGAAGAAAGAGAGAAAGGAGGAAAGAGATGAAGTTTTAAAGTTTGCTCTAAGGGCTAGCATGATGGCTCAGTAAGTAAAGGTGATTACACTCAAGTCTGATGCCCGGAGTTTGGTTCCACAGCCTACATAGTAAAAGCAGAACACGAGAACTGACTTCCACTAGTAGTGTGTGTGCTCAGTGACATTTTGCTTGTCTAACATGTGCAAGGCCCTGAGTTCCACTCTCAGCAGCAAAGCAAAGGAAGGAAGGAAGGAAAAGAAAGTTTCAGAGTAACAAATGGGTAAATGTACATGTATGGGTAAAAACTACATATTCCCTGTTAAGTAACTCCTGCAGAAAGAAGTGCCCAGCTCTGTTTCCTTTGCTTTTGGAATAAAAACGGTCATTTACTTGCCTTTCTAGTCACTCGCATGAGGCCCAGAGTTCCTCTGGCGTGTATCTAAGGGTTTGTGCTTCACGGTGCTGCAGGAACGCAGGGCATGTAAGTTCCTGCTCTACCACTGAGCAATGACCCAGCATGGCTTCTGTAATGCTCTGGACTTCACCATGCGCACACCTGACTTCTGTAGTTATACTGTGCTTCTACAGATGCCATTTTCAATGGCTACGGTTATTACGCAGCACAGCTGTATCACATGAGAATTATTTTATTATTTGAGATGGGATCTCCGGGTCTTAGGCTGGCCTGGAGCTAAGCATGAAGCTCATGCCAGCTTTGAACTTGTGCACCACTATTCCTGCCTCTTGGAAGTTTTTGTTTTTTAGCATATCCAGCAATTGCAGAACCAATAAGATGCTGCCACAATCCCACCAGAGAGGTGAAAATCAAAAACATCAACAGTACCAAGTGTTGCCAAAGAGACAGAGCAGTTGCTGACCTTTATGTGTCACTGGTAGGAATAGTGTGTACTCCTTGCTAACACCCGATGAAACTAAATTCACACACATCATCAGATGCCCTGCCACTTCTGTTTCAAGGTATTTCATAATTGGGTGCAATTGCATGGATGCATGCAGTGCATGCAACAATACAAATGTTTGGCAGTAAAACAGATAAATACACTGTTCATACAGTAGCTCTAAGGAATAAACTACACACAACAGGAATAATTAAAAAACGTGCAGGATAAAGGCCACAGCACTAGTACACACACTATGCAAACCTGCTTGCAAGGTCCCAAACCAAACTGCTGCATGTGACACTGTTCAGCAATTAACTGCAGGGGCCGCAGACCAGCAGGTGGCCAGCGTTGAAGACGCAGACACATGCTCACTCTATGACAACTCCAGGCCTTGTGTAATTTCCATGCGTTATACTTCCTTAAAATCTTTTTTAACAAGAACAGAACTTCACTTCAGTGTCATTTCTATGAGGTGTCTCTGGTCCACACCAGTGTGCCAGGAAGGTGTTTTCTGATTGCAACTCTGGGTAGCCCAGGCTGCCCTGAAACTTGGCGATTCTCTTGCTCCCAAGGGCTAGAATGACAGACATGCACTGTTATGCCCATCTTAGAAGGATACACTGAGAAAGGGCAATAACTGGGAATCAGGCTCAAATCCAACTCCAGATACTGCCTGAGATATTTCCCAACAAGAAACCGGACTCTCTTTAAGCCTTAGTGTCCTCGTTATTTTTAGTGGTTCTGAGAATCTAATGTAGGACCTCACACATATTAAGCAAGTACTCTATACCAACGGCCCAATCTGTTCTAGTCTCAAATGCAGATCGTCAACACATGACTGGTAGGCTAAAAATGAGGTACACACAAAGGCTTCCCAGGAGAGCCTCACTGAGCTTCCACGTAAATCCTCCCATGGCCACGGGCCACATGCAGTGGCTGAATACCTGTGCGGCATAGATTCAAAACCTCAGGGCTCCACTCAAGGACCCACAGCAGTAAACAAACTGCATCAGCCGATCCCTCCACAGTGAGAGTCACAGTGGGGACTTACGCCCAGACCCCACCTGACTCCAGAGCACTGCCTCTAAACACCGCTGTCCCAGAGTCCGCAGAAGACCCCTGGGGGCCCTTCCTATGTCCACTATGGCCAGACTGCCCTTTGCCTTACTACTTTCTACCCAAACGCCCTCTCAGCTCAAGGCAGACCTTCAGCCTCTCGTTCTCCAGCTTGAATGCGGAATACTCGGCAGTCTGCCGGTGCAGTCTCTCCACCAGGCTGTCCCGGTCTTCTCGCATCTTCTCCTCCAGGGTTTGTTGCTGGTTTACAAGATCTGTCACCCGGCTATAAATCACAAAAGTAATAGCAATCAATCCCACAAGTTCTGAGGAAGCCCTTGACTATGTGGGGAATGGGACAAGGGTTCCTAGACTACTCCCAGCCTTGTGGCACTTGTCTGCTTGCTCCCAAGTATCCAAAGCAGCAGCTTCCCCACTGTCTCCCACCTCCCCCTAACATCCTTAAAGCTGTCTCCTTGACACCCCCTTCAAGACACTATCAACCATCTGGTTGTGATGACTGCTAACAATGTCCATGCCGGTCACTCAAAGGCCGAGACAGTCTCCCTAGTTTTTAGCACACCAGCCCTCAGCCTATTACTTCTTGTGTTAGGGCAGATTCCTCTGGAATTTTCCCTGTGTTTCAGGCTGGTGGTCAGGGATCATTGCCTAAAGTACTCAATTTACTGCCCCCCCACCTCCCACCACCAATAGCAAGATAGAAGTCACAACTGGCTTGTTCTTATGTGAACATCGATTGAGCCCAGGTGAGAGTTGTGAGGTTCAGGCGACAGCAAAGGACCCCTGGGAGCCAGCTGCCTGCCCCACCCTGGCTCTCTTCTTCCTCGTCACTCAGCAGGTCTATCAGTATTCAGGAACCAGAGACTCTGTCCCATCTGTCTGCTCATGAGAACCTCAGGTCCATTGTCCTGCCTCTATGCAGTGAGCTCTCCACGTGTTCTATTATTTGTGTGGGGGATGAGGCCCAGGGCCTCCCACAGGGACAGGAAGTGTTCAGTCCACCACTCTGCAAAGCCCCCGAGCACTGACGGGTGTGCTCAGCACACACCATCCTACCTGGCAACCTACAGCTCATCCTCTAAAGCACAGCTAGGTCTTCCCCCTCAGGACAGCTCTTCCCCCCAGTTCATCTGTTCTTTACGCCTTACTGATCCGTTCTCCCACTGAACAGAGAATTCCCACAGGACAGCACCTGGCAGCAGTTTCTGAGCACCTATTTGTGAGGTGAGCTGAACACAGCAGGCCACATCCCCTGTTTTTCTGACAGGGGCGTCTCATCCCCCAAGTGGGCAAGGCCACAGTCCTGCAGGCCAGCACATGGTCAAGCCCTATACCAATGACTACAGCTAAGAAAGATGAAGTGGTCAGTGCTGAAGGTTCCAGTGACACAGATGCCAGTTCAGTCACCCACGACCTGGAAACAGTGAGTGTCTTTCCTCCTCTGCCACACTACTGACCTGCTGGTAGCCAGGTACAGGGCAGACAAAGAACACACAGAGACCACCAGTGCGCCGTCCCTGGTGTGCCCATGTCTGCTCCAGACTGGTTTGGGCCTGGGTCTGCTGAGGAAGCCTGCCACTCAAGGAGCCCCGGCCCACCAGAGCCAGAGTTCAGAGCTGTTCGTATTTCAGCACAATGCAGCCCTGGCCTGGAGCAACCACAGCCGCCCCATGAGCTGGAGGCCACAGGGTGCTTCCACATGCAACCGAGCCCTCACTTGGCTCTTCTCCAGCCCGAAGACGTACTCATTTAGGACGATAATTTCCAACTCGAGGTCTCCCTTGTCTTTCACAACCTGGTTGTAGCGGCTCCTCCATGACTCCAGAGTAGATAAAGCTTCAGCGACATAAAGGTCCTGGGAACACAGGGCTCAGGCATTTCAGTCTAGTACTGGTGAGCAGCTCAGGCTTCCCCCAACCTCCCTCCCCTCATTCACCTCCCATCCTCTGCGGCCCCCCACTCCCGCCATCCAATGCTCCTGCTACCTTGTCAGCAAGCTGCACGTGTAGCTGCTCGGCGTACTCCTCGCTCTTCTCGGCCCGCTCCTTTTGAGCTCGTATGGCCTTCTTCAGGGTCTCTTTGTCTCGGTCTCCCTTTTGCTTTAGTTCCTTCAGCTGCTCCATGATGGCCTCCACTTCCGCCTTGTGCTGGTTCCCACTGCGCTCCAGGTTCTGGGAGACAGAGGGGGGCCGAGAGTCACAGGTGGCAAGAAGGGAGGGCAGAGAGAAGAAATTGACACAAGAAAGTGGGAATGGGGAAAGGAAAAGCCCGTGAAGAAAGGCGGCCTCATGAGGACTGGTCTCCAGGACCAAGAGCAGGGCCTCTAGCTCCTCCCTGCCCCGCGCTGGGTTTCTTCGACCATGGAGATGTTTGTAAATACTCTGAACGTCTGCTTAAGTCACTGAGCAGAGCATCTATCTCATGGGACCCTTCAGAATGTGACTAGTGACTCCCTCAGGCCCCACCCAGAATCAGCAGGTACCTTGATCTGCATACACAGGCGACTGTTCTCAGCCTCTTTGCACCGAAGCTGTGCCTGTAGATGCCCACGCATGGACTCCATGGACTTGGAAAGCTCAGACGCTGTCTTTGCTTGAGCCTTGGGAGAGAGACAGTGATGGAGCCAGCCCCAGTGAATCACCCGCTCTACTGCCTCCAAAGGGCAAGTGCTGGCACAGTACCTTCTCACATTGAATTTCCTGGAGGAGCTCTTCCACCTCCTTGTCCTTATCTTGCAGCAGTAACAGCAGGCGCTGGAGGAAACAAACAGTCACAGGATCTCCAGGCAGAGGAAGAGGCCCAGCCACTTGGCCTCAAGGCCCCACGTAACACAGAACCCACTGGCACATGTCCCAGAGGCCCAGAAGTATGTAACTGACATTAAAACAGTGCACATGCTTTTCAATGAAAAGTTAACTATGGAACTTTGAAAAACACAAAGCTAAAAGGATCCTCATGACACTCCAGCGAGCAGTGACTAGTCCATACTAAATGAAAGCCGTATGTACTCTGCTCTCTAAACTACAGTCTCACACTATTGAGTATGATAAACAGCCGCCTGATGCGCAGCACAACGGGTCTTCCTGAGCTAGGAACACAGGGCTAGTGTGACTATCACTGCCACAGCGCCACCTCTTCCTCACCCTTCTTCCCTAGAGACTTCTCCCAAGCCTTGGCTGAGGAGGACAGTGCTGAACCTTTATTCAGGCCAGCCAGCAGCTTCTTAAAGTCCCTGCCCATGGCCTCCTCCTTCGTTTCCTGCAACCATAAGCTAACATCTTGCAGAACAACTTTGAGTCCCATGGAATGTGCTATGCTGGGAGAAAATCTCGGAAAAGGAATCATGAAGCCAAGACATATATGCTTCTTGATCGCTGGGACTCCAGGGATACACGCAACTCCAGATTCACAGGGCCTTGATCACTGAGTCCCCTTCTAGACTGATCAGAGTTGAGCGGTGGGGCAGGTAACCAAAGGGTGCTTTTTACACTTTACAGATCATGGAGTCACCACCCACAGAAAAGCCAGCGAAAGGACTCCACGGTGGTAACTCAGCCCTCGGGGCCGCCTGCACCCACTACAGCCTGCAGGGGGCACTATGGTTACCGCTTTCTCTGTGTCCGCCTCCGCCAGCCGTTTCAGTAAAGCGCCTTGTTGCTCCATTAGTCTTTCGGAATCCTTCAGCAGGGTGCAAAAAGCCATATTGTTAATAAATACAGATCCTGCACGGATTCAGTTCCTTTGCCAAAGCTACATTAGTTACTGTACACGAAGCCTACTCTGTAGAACTTCACATGAGAACCTTCTAATTATGAAGTCACAAGTATTTAAAAATTCAAATCCCAACACCTGACCTCTAGACCTCAGTCCAGAGCTAACAGATACATGATGGTCCTTCCTAACTCTTCTGTGCACTGCATTTAGCTGCATCTACAGACTATTTTTCCTTGAGGAGTGGGAAGGGAATCAGTAACTTGATAATATGATATAGATCATAGTGTATATGTTATTAATATGTATAATATGATATAGGTCATAGTGTATATGTTGACTTTTTAGTTTGTTTTGTCTTTTAAGATGGTCTCTCACCCTATAACCAAGCTGGCTTAGAACTCATTACATAGCCCAGGATGGGCTCAAAACTGCTTTGCTTGGTGATCTTTCTGCCTCGGTCTCCTGACTGCTGGGATTACAGGTGTGTATCAACCATGCCAAGCTTGCAACTTGACTTCAAAACAGCTTTACTGGGCTGGAGAGATGGCTCAGGGGTTAAGACTCCAGGTGGAAAGAGCTGCATCCTGCCCTTTTGGCCTTAGTGGGTGGAGCCTGGGAAATCCCAGGGCAAAGCAAGAAAAGGACCTAGAAGCAATCCAGGATGATTCCTGAAATCAACCTTGGTTCTCCACAGGGACACACAGTGCCCTCGGACACACACACACAATAAATAAAATAGAATATTTTTCTAAAAAACTAGCTTTACTGAGATATTAATTAAAGTGCACAGCAGTGGCTACAGTCAGTAACGCTATACTGGATGCTTGGAAAGTGTTTTCATACCCAAGAAAAAGTGACATGTAAGAGATCAAAGCTAACTAGTTCGACTGTCTAATAGGTTCAATGGAATGATCTCGCTGGATATAGTAAACACACAATTCTTGTCAATTATACTCAACAAAGCCAGAAGAGTAAATTAATAAAAAACTAGGCCAGTGATACTCGGGTACTTTTTAAAGTTTCCACAATATACGGGGGCCTGCTGATTAGTTTGTGCTCTCTATTACCAGGGAGCTCAGCGGCTTCTGGGGCTCTCTCCTCGCCTGCTTTCTCACAGAGCTGCTCTGTGACCCCCGTTCTTCCCAGACACCTCGGCAGTCTCCCTTGAGGGAGGCTCACCCTCTGACTGCACAAGCTGCCCTCAGGCCTCTGACACTGACCACTCTCCCACACAGATGAATGCCACTGGAACACCTCGCCTGAGAGCCCCTCCCGCTTTTCAGCCAAGAGTAAAGTCAGAAAACAAGGGAGACAAGCTGACCAAGGCCACAAATGGGCCCCGATGCTGGCTGTCAGCAGAGCGAAAGCAGCTCTGAAAGCCTGAGGGTAAGTGGGAGGTGGGTGAGTGGGGGGTGGGTGACACTGAGCCAGGACTAAGCAGAGGACATGGGATGTGGGCAGGAATTCCACTCAGCTGACCGCATCCAACTGGAAACAAGATGATTGAGACTAAGAAGTCACAAAAGAAGAACTCTGAGCCCCTCCTGCGGGAGCACGACTACAAACCCAGCACTCAGGAACTAGTAGAAGCTGGAAGAACAAGAGCTCAAGGACATCTCAACTACATAAGGGATTCTAGGCTAGCCTGGACTCGTGAGGCCCTGTTGAGAAGAAAACAAAGAAAAAGAAGAAAAGAGAAAAGAGGAGAAGAAGAGAAGGAGAAGGAAGAGATGAGACGAGAGGAAAAAAAATCACATCATAAAAGCTGCATGTGGCATCACACTTGTAATTAATCAGGAGTTCGAGGATAGCCTGGTGTATATATTGAGTTGCAGGACATCCTAGGCTATGTAGTAAGACCCTGTCTCAAATAAAAACCTGGGTAGAGTAAGAAGTTCACGGAGGCCCTACTTCTCCCGGGAAAAGTGGCAGCAACAACTGGAAGGATGCAGCTCCTGCCTACAGATTTTCTCCTTCTTGCACATCCCTGAGTCAAAATGTTCTACCTACTTTGCAGGTGGCAAAGCTGAAGTAAGAATCACCCACCTTGAGATCGCCAAGCCAGAAATGAAACGAATGTAACTTAATTTTAGTGAAGAATTTGGCGAATAAGCAGTAAAAAGCAATTTGAACTTATTCTACAAGTTTGTTTTGTTTTGTGTTTTCAGATAAAGTCTCACTGTGCAGCTCAACTTGGCCTTGCTAGGCTTGCCCAGGCGCCTGGACTTGTGATCCCCCTCCTGTCTTCGCCTCCCAGAGGTGGAATATAGATCTGTGCCAACATCTGTGGCCAACAGAAGGGATCGGTTAAATTGTAAAAGAGAATTCGGGATAAAAATTTATAACATTAGGTGGAAGGACAAAGACACTATAAAAATCTTAGAGGATGGACGGGGAAAGATGGCTTAGCTGGTAAGGTATCTACTTTTCAATGTGGCGAACTGAGTGATTCCTAGAAGCCAACATAGTAGAAAGAGAGAACTGACTTCAGAAAGTTGTCTTCTAACCTGCAACTATGTACTATGGCATGCACATATTTTCTCTAATTAAAAAAACTAAAAAGACTGAAGAATGCTAATGTTGCAAGGAAAAGAAAAATCTTAGTAAGGTATGGCAGCTCATGTCTATAATCTCAGAGGCAGTACAATTGTTATGGGTTTGAGACCCGCCTGAGCTTCATGTAGCAAGTTAAAGGCCAGTCCTAACCAAAGAAAAAAGAAAGAAAGAGAAAGAAAAAGAGAAAGAGAAAGAGAACAAGGGTTAAGCTTCTGCCTTGAAAGGAGGCCCTGAGTTCAGATCCTGTATCCCATGTAAAATACCAGATGGAAATGGCAGTGGCCTGTACTGGAAAGCAGAGCCTGAGAAACTCCACAGCAAAGCAAAGAGGAAGTACTTTAATCTATCTAGAGAGGTTCCCAAATCTACCCTTGGGCCTTCATAGGTATACGCAATGCTCTCTGATACAAGTACACAGACACAGACACACAGACACACACAGACACACACACACACACACACACACACACACACACACACACTTGCAAAAATAAAAAAGAAAAAATGCAGACTGAGTGAAGCCCAGAAGAACATATATGCAATATTATTATTTATATTAAGTTTAAAAATATACTCAATAGGGACTAGGAAGAAAGTTCACTTGGTACAGTACTTGCTGTCCAAGTATGAAGGCCTAAATTCAAGCCACAAAACCCTTGAAAAAATTCAGGGCCAGGTGAAAGCACACTTGTAATCTCAGCCCAGGAAGGAGGAGACAGGACCCTGCAGCGCTCTGGGCAACAAGTCTAGCTTAACTGCTGAGCTTTGGACCAGAGGCTGCATGAAAGGAGGTAGGCAGCATTTCTCAGGACGATCTGAATCCTCCTCTTGCCTCCACATGCATGTGTACACGTGTGCACATGTAGTCACACTTTTCAAAGATAGTACTAAATAACACTAATGTTATTATGTACTTAGAACTTGGATATGAATTCAAGATCAAATTTCCTATCACCAAAGAACATACTACTCTTTATTACTATCTCTCTCTAGAGATGGAGGTTGAAACGGGGTGGTCCTTTATACCTTAGATGGCCTTGAACTTTAAATCCTCCTCCCAAGTGTAAGGATTACATATACACATGTCCATACTGAGTTATCTATTCTTATTGGAGAGACAGAGACAGATGGGCATACTATGGAGGTCAGAGGACAACTTTCGGAATCAGTTCTCTCCTCCACCATGTGGTTTCTGGGGATGCAATTCAGGGACCAGGTTTAGGAACAAGTGCCTTTACCAGCTGAGCTACCGTACCAGCCCAATTATATGTATTTAAAAATGAACAAACATGAAAGATTACTTATGAACTCAGCAGCTGTGATGTACAAGACTTGCACAAGGGGCTGGAGAGGTGGCTCAGGGGTTAAGCCTCTGCCTTGCAGGCAGAAGGTCCTGAGTTCAGATCCTAGACCCCACGTATAGACGCCGGGCGGGGAAGCAAGCGGGGGCGGCCTGCACTTCTGGTCCTGGTAGGGCAGAGCCTGTGAATCCCGAGACAGAGTAAACAAGGAGGAGGTGAAGGCGGTCCATGGTGGTTCCCGAATTCGTCCCTGGTTCTACACACACACACACACACACACACACACACACACACACACACACAAACACATACACGCACATTTGAATAAATTTTTAAAAAATTAAAAAAAAAAAGACTTGCACAAGATCCAGCCAGACAATATTCCAACAAGGGGAGGGGAGGGACTCACAAGGCCCCATTCCTAGCTAAGAAGCTAGTGATAGTTGGGACCGACATTTTTCTTTGGGGGCGTGGCTGCTGGTGAATGGCCCCACAGTCACGCATGTGGGCAGCACTCATGGGACTGAGTGGTTATAGAAGAAGAAAACATGAAGGGGGGAGAGGAAGTGTTGACCTAGGAAGGGGGACAGGATCATGATAGTCTACACATATATGGAACTGCCAAAGAATAAATTAAAAAATAGTATTAAAAAGTGGCAGGCAGGAAACAAGATGATTCAGGGGTAAAAGCACTTTCGGGCAGACATGAGGAACTGAATTTGATCCCGGAAGCCCACAAGTTGGAAATCTCTGCATGACAATTGTGCCTCTATCTGACTATTTTATTATCAAAACAATGGATCCTGAAAAATTGGAATTTCCCCAAGAACCTCACAGTGGGAACTGAGGGGCTTTCACAGAGTTTTTTTGTTTGTTTGTTTCACAGAGTATTGAAAATTCACCAGTCTCTGAAGGAATTTGTCTCCCAGAAAGAAATTTCACAGCTGACAGCTTGTCAGATGGCCTTGAGAGAGAACCTGGGGCAGCCACTGGGGGACAGGGAGTAAAAATGTCCCTTAGATGTGGACTCTAAAGACTGATTTGGGGCCACTGTCCTCTTCCCAACATGGCCACAATGAATAAATTCCTGTTTCTATTTTTGGCTGTTAATTTGATTTTTTTTAATTGATTTATTAAGGGCAAGTGGCTGAGCTGAGACACAGACCTTACCACAGATTCAGCAACAAAAGCAAGAGTCAATTTCTAGAAGTTATCCTCTGACTTCCCACCACACACATGGCGTGGCTCCAACACTCTCCTGTGTTCTCTCTCTCTCTCATTAAAAAAAAAAAAAAAAAAAAAAAAAACGAGGCCAGGTGACATTTGTGGGGCAGAAGGAAGAGGGTCTAAGAGCATCTGGCCTGAGATTTGCTCAAAAGGCCAAAGGAACAAAGAAGAAAAGGGGGAAGGACAGTCCACAACACTAAAAAGCAGGGGAAACGTTCTTTGCCTTCACATTGGCATCCTAACTCCCTTAGCAGCCTTTGAAGCAAACAGACAACTGTTGATTATTGGTCTTTTCAGAAATGTTCACTAGGCTGGGGCTGCAGCTCAGTGGCTCACAAGTTGTCTAACAAACATGCAACCCTGGTTCAATCCCCAGCATCCCCAGAAACCAGACAAATGTCCGATAACACAACACTACCCATGACAGCCAAGAGTGCAGAGTACATGTCAAGCAATAGCTAACCAGTACCCGTGCAATGTGCGAAGGGACGTCAAATCAGCCCTCCAGAACGAAAGACAGGAAGTTCTGCCGCTTGTGACAAATGGATGAATTTGGAGCACTGAATCAAGTGAAATAAGCCAGGCACAGAGACAAATGCATTGTGGCCTTACTCAGATGTGCATCTGTCAATGCTGAATGGTGGTGGCCAGAGGCTGGGAGCAGCGCAGCAGCTGGGGGGATGTCGGACCAAGGGTTCAAAGCTTCATTTAAAAGGAAGTAAGTTCACAGAGCTTGCCAGAAGTCAGGGGCAAAGGTGCCTGCTGCTAAGCTCAATGATGAGTTCAATTCCCAGAGCCCACACGGTGGCATTAAAGAACTGACTGACTGTCCTTTGACTGCCCCACATGCGTGCGCACGCGCGCACACACACACACACACACACACACCAAGTGCATGGGGCACACACACATATACATAATATAAAAAATACTCTTAAAATTAAGTTCGGGGCTGGCAAGATAGCTCTGCCACACAGATGTGTAAGGCGCCTGCTTACATCTGGCTACATGAGCTAGAACCCTGGAAGCCCATGTGGTAGCAGGAGAAACTGTTTTCTAAATGTTGTCCTCTGGCCTCTACCCATGATATTCCAGTTTTCTCTCTCTCTCTTTCTCTCTCTCTCAATAAAACATTTTTAAAAATTAAGTCCAAGAGGGGATGGGGAGCAGAAACAATCATGGTAACACTGTATATACACACATGAAATATTTCAAATAACAGGATCTATTTAAAAATAAGCCCAAGAAACCTACTTTACAGGCCTGTATTCGTCCTTTGGAGGGCTGGTTCTTACAAGTATGGTTCACTATACCTGACTTCAAGAGTAACTTTAAGGAAATCGAGGGATGCTACTCAATTTGGACACTAGCCATTTTTTTTTCCTACCTAACAAAAACAAAACAACGCAGTTCTAAGCTGCACATGGAGCTCACACCTGCAGTCCTAGCTCTCGGAAAAGTGAGATAGGAAGATTGTGAGCTCCGGGTCAGACTAGCTATTTATTAAATTTACAAGAAAATAGGAAGAAAAGAAAAAAAGACGACAACGACAACAACAAAAAAAGCAGGCCTGACACTTTCCCCTCTTTCCAGAACCTGGAATGGCTGAACTCTTTCCTGACCCCCCCCAAGTCCTCTTCCGACCTCCAAGATCCTCCCACTTCAGGAGCTACATAGTGCCAAGCACGGAAGAGAACGATTTACATCTCTCCCTGGTCCTTTCAGGTCAGGCCCCACAGCATCTTCTTTATAGACAGGAGTGAGGCTCAGAGACTGGCGGTTACTGGGGGGCACCTGAGCCTAGAGCCAGAACCTCGGTGGCAGCACAGGTTAGATACTCACCTCTTTGCAGTGCTGCTCCCTCAGCAGGTCTCGGAGGGTGCGGTTGGTCTCCTCAAATGTGCTCAGCTTCTGCAGGAGAAGTTCCTTTTGCCTCGTAAGGGTGTTGATGTCCGTGCAGGTCATTTGTTTCTCCTGGAAGAGAGGCATGTCTCACTCGGTGCAGGAGACAAGGGAAGAGACAGGCTCCACAGGGGCTTCAAGAGGATCTGGGCCACCGAGGACAAGGGCACACTTCCTGGAAGGGGTGGGCAGGAGGGAAGGAAAGAGGTGGAGGAAGGGACGAGAGCCTGAGTACGACAAGTGCGGTGAGGGCCAAGGAAGGCTTCCTGCAGGAGGCAAGAGCAGTGGCAACACCGCTGGCTGACGCTTGCAAAAAGCAACCACATGCCTTGACTCACTGTGATCCCAAGTGACCCATGATGTGGTCTCTTCAGAGGCCCTGGCCACCAGAGGTCATCTTCAAGGGTCAAGGCCCAGGAAGTGAGAGTAGGGGGTGGGGGCAGAAGAGTTAAGAGTGCCCTCCCCCAGCCTGGAGATGTCATAAAGTCAGCCTGATGACTTCGTAAAGCCTCCACCCTGCCCCCACCCTCCCCTGGCCCAGGGCTCCACCTACGGTTTTCAGCTTCCCGATGGTGTCCTTCAGGACCATGACTTGCTTGGCAGCAGCTGCTCCATCCATTTCAGCCTCCACCAGCTTGGACATGAGGCACTCCTTCTCCTGCTGCAGGTGTTTCTTCTGAAGCCTGGGGCCAGAAAGACAGGGCCCCTGAAGCTCCAACAGACCCCACTCTGCCCAGAGCTCTAAAGTCCACCTCACAATGCCCAAGTCTATGCTTCTGCCAGGGAACAATGGGGGAACGGGTGGGGGATGGCCCTTCCTGCTCCAGTGGCCCAGAACACAGCCAGCACCCCAGGAAAGACATAGGGCTCTACCTGTGATCCCAACTATCTCAGACTGCGCTGCCCTTGAACCCTCCTCCACTCTTCTCCATAAAGTGGCTAAGCCGTTGCATGGCTTTTAAGACAAGATCTTCTATAGTCCAGGTAGTCCTTGAACTCTGTGTAGCAGAGCCTGGCCTTGTACTATGGATGCTCCTATCTCTCAATGCCCTGTACAGGCACCGACATTGCTCAGCTTTCAAAACCTCTCCCAGCTCCTCGAGGTGTTACCAGAAGAGCTGGGTGTAGTGCCAGAGGTTTAGCATTTAGCCTGTTCAAGCCTTGGGTTCCACCCTCTATACCTATCAAAAAAAAAAGTGCTTCCAAACACTACAACCTCCTGCCATCTCTGTGGACCCCTACCCTTCGGACAGCTGTGGCCGGCTTTCCTTACTCGGAGCTAGATGCCGTGCATCCTGGGCCTTCCCATAATATGTCCTCAATATCTTTCTCCACTGTTCACAGCTGCCTAACTTCCTGGTCCTGTCCCCTCTAGAGCCACCTCCAGAGGAGGAGAGTTCCCTGATTACCATCCACCAGAGCCTCTCTGTCCCTCACAGCAGTCAGGGACTTTACTGAACCCAATTCCCCACGGGCAGAGCCCAGCAGCCTGCCTCCACTGCTTTCCTGGGGCTCCCAGGACTCTGAGCCTGGCAGGAGTCAACCTAGGGTCAGAGAGGGGGGCTGAGCAGGCCAGAACGCCTTACATGGTATAGTCCTTCTCCTCCTTGATGCGTTCGATGTTGTGTCTCAGCACTGTGTTTTCGTGCTCCGTCTCAGCCAGCTCGTGGGCCACCTCTTCCAGCTCCTCCTTCCGCTCTTCTAGGAACCTTTTGGCCATCTGGCGTTCACCTTTTTGCATCTTGACCTGGAGGGGTGTGTGAGCAGGGACCTCTAAGGGAAGCCCCTCCTCTGACGTTACACTGCTACAGGTAAGCCCTCCAGAGCAAGAGACGCTGGCCTTGTGCCTGAGGCCTCAGGGTTAGAACCTCAGCAAACAGTCCTAGCATTGGTCCTACTCAGTCAGCGGCAGAAAACTCATCTCATCTTGTAGGTGAAGAAACTTGTTCGCAGAGACATGCTGACTACAGGCTGTCATCGTGCTACTACTGGCATGCCGCAGGAAGAAAGCTGGCACGAAAGCCCTGCAGGATGGGCTCTAGGGGACAGTGCTGGTTCTCCACGGTCCCAGGGCCTCTGGTGAGGCTCCTCAGCAGTTAGGACCTGGTTTCAATGCCTTCCTAATTGGGAACCAGGGGGGCTAGCCAGTGTCCAGTTCCCATCCCACCTCCCTCCTCCCAGGAGGGACAAGCTTCCTTTGTCTCTCCCACTTTTGTTCACCTTCTGTGTAAAGTGGAGACCTAGGCTTACTGTCTACAGCCCTCCACCTCCGCAGGAGGAGCACAGCTGGGTAGCACTGAGCAAGAGGACCGTCTTTAAAACATGACACCATCACTACCAGCTTTGCTGGCAGCTGAGCCCGGGTGGGCCACCAGGGGAGCAACGGGCTGGCCAGCGCTTCCGAAAGCTCTTCCCGTGTGCGGACCCGAGCTACCCTTCCAGCTGCAGATTTGGGGAGACCCATAGAGAGGAAGCCAGCTTGAGGATCACACCCACAGATAATCCCCCGGTCTGTCATGCTGCTAGCTGCTCTGGCCTCACCTCCCTCACCTCGGACTTGAGGCAACCGACCGCATTCATTAGACTGTCAATCTTCTTATCGTAACGGTTCATTTTACAGTGACCTGAGTCGTCGTCTTCTGTAGAAAGGTCACTCAATCGCATTACCGAAACCAGCTTTTCAGAAGACGGTGGTGTGATCTCCAGGCAATGAGGTGGATTCTGAGGAAAGGGACAGACACGAGGCTGCTGAAGCCAGGCTGACAGGAGCCCGTCCAAGTCACTTGTCCACAGGAGGCCGGCTGACTGCCAAGGCTCGGGGAAGAGCCGTCACAGCCGACGAAGACCGAATCCTGAGAGCCTGCCCAGGAAGATCACCACTCTAGACCCTCTTGGGAGATATTATCTACCCAAGTCTAAATGATGCTGCTGAAGAAGGTCTAACATTGAAAAAAAAGGTGGGGGGGTGTCACAATGTTAAGTTTAAAATAAAGAAAATGGGTGTGTGCCTTACAGTCCCAGCTATTTCTGAGGCTGAGTGCTCTGGAGGACTGTTTGAGCCCAGGGGATCAAGACAGGAGGGGACATACTGGGGGGGGGCAGACACAGAGACTGACACAAACCTGTAATCCTAGCACCTGGGAGGCTAGGACGATAGGATCAGGAGTTCAAGGTCACATTCTAAGTCTGCCTTGAAAATAAAACAATGCCTGTGGTGTGCTATCTGGAAATCCCTTTAAAATACATTAGCACTGCTTGGCATGGTGACACGTATCTACCATCTCAGCACTCAGCTGAAGGAGGATTGCAAACTCTAAGCAAGCCTGGACAACTTAGTGAGAAATTGTCTCAAAATAAGGATGAAAAGGGGTGGGGACACAGTACAATGGTGGTGTGCTCGCCTAGCGAAAGGCCCAAAGTTCTATACCATGGAAGGAGGGAGAGAGGGGGGGAAGAGAGAGGAAAGGAAGGAGAGAGGAAAGGAAAGCAGATTGGAAATGAGGAAAACAGACAAACCGGACATGGTGATACACACTAAAAAAAAATCATACCAAAAACCTGGTATTTAAAGGCAGCAGGATTAGAAATTCGAGGTCAACTGATACCTCGGTTTAGGTATTAGTTGGAGCCAGCCTAGGTTACTTTTTCGAACCAGTTTGAAAAGGATAAAAACCAAGACTTCCCCTAAGGGCTGGGTGTGACCGCTCATGTCTATGGTGCTGGCACTAGGAAGGCTGAGCTGCAGGAGGACCAGAGTGCCCGGGTGAGCTTCAGGTCAGCCTAGGCTGAGTGAGAAGGGTACACCTGGGGCAGAAAGACCACCTGAGTCCAGGGAGTTGCGGATAACCTGGGCAACAGAGCAAGACTTCATCAAAAATAGAAACGGAACATGTAATGAAAATAAAGTCAAAATATGCTACACAGGACTAGGGCTGCAGCTTAGCACTTGTGTGGTATCACCACACCTTTAGTTCCTAGCATTGAAAAACAAAGCCATAGCGGTACATTGCCGTCACAAGTAAAAAGTAATGACGCTTGTCCTAAAGTCTGTTTCTAAGAAGCGATTAGGGAAATAAGAACATTTCATGATTACAGTAGCTGAGGGTGTAGCCCAGTGGTAGAGTAACTGCCCAGCAGACATCAGACCTTCCTTTAATTTCCCACTCTACACACACACACACACACACACACTTCATGCAGAGCAGAAACTGGGGACACTGGGAAGGTAGTGACAGGAACAGTCAGAGAAAAGTCTGGTAATTAGAGATGTACAGAGTGCATAAATTTCATCCATCCAGCCCTGGTGGATAGAGCCTGGGAAAACCCACAATGAAGCAAAAGGAAGGTGGGAGCAATCCAGGATGATTCACAAAGTCACCCTTGGTCCTCCACAGAGACATGCAGTGCTCTCTCGCTGTCTCTCTCTCCCCCTCTCCCCCCCCACAAATGCAAAAATAAAGTTTAAAAATTAAAAACCCCTAAATCTTCTTTTTCCCAAAGACAATCTTACATAGTAATTTTAAAAAACAAACAAACAAGGGGGATGAAGAAATGGCTCAGACATTAGGCCCTTGCCTACAAGCAAAAGAATCTCATTTTGTATTCCAGACCCCACATAAAAATGCCGGTGCAAGTTCAGGTGGCATCCTGCACTTCTGATCCTGGAC
This sequence comes from Typhlomys cinereus, assembly GCA_023101885.1. NCBI lineage: Eukaryota > Metazoa > Chordata > Mammalia > Rodentia > Platacanthomyidae > Typhlomys > Typhlomys cinereus. The sequence goes on from JALPQD010000039.1 coordinate 6,626,900, forward strand.
ACTGGAGTCTGGGAAACCCCAGAGCAAGGCAATAAGGAGATAGAACAAACCAGAATGATTCCCAATGTCATTATTGGGCCTCTACAGGTACACAGTGCCCTCTATTACACACACAGACATGCACATCAAAAAAAAATTATTAATTTAAAAAAAATTATTAATTTAAAAAAAATTAAACAGGGGGGCTGGAGAGGTGGCTCAGGGGTTAAGCCTCTGCCTTGCAGGCGGAAGGTCCTGAATTCGGATCCTAGACCCCACGTATAGATGCCAGGTGGAAGCGGGGGCGGCCTGCGTTTCTGGTCCTGTGAATCCTGGGGCAGAGTAAACCAGGAGGAGGTGGAGGCATCTGTGGTGGTTCCCAAATTCGCCCGAGGTTCTACACACACACACACACACACACACACACACACACACACACACACACACACACAAATTGAATAAATAAATTTAAAAAAAAAATTAAACAGGTTGAGTGTAGCTCAGTAGAGTGCATGCTGAGAATACATTCAACTCTGGATTCAATTTCTGCCAGCACCAAGAAGTCAAACAATAATCCTAATTCAAGGATCACTCCATGGGCATGCTCAAAAGCCTGGCAATCAGAGTTCAATCCCTGGAAACTCCCACATGGTGGAAGGAGAGAACCAGCTTCCAGAGGTAGCTGTCCTCTGACCTCCACATGTGTGCCATGGCATGCATGCATTCCTCTTCTTCCTCTTTCTCAAAATAAATAATGTAAAAAAAAAAAAAATCCCACAAGCTCACAAGTCTTTCCCAACCGTCCCCTTTGGGCCTTTGTCCTTTTGTTCCTTAAAAAAAAAAAAAAAAGGTTGGGTGAGGGCTTCTAGGAACACAAGCCTCAACAGCAGGGGAAGAGGCTTGAGCTGCCGGGTAACCTCCAGGACTCCAGCACTGGAAAGAGCAGAAAGCTTGGGGAGAAGGGGGTCTAATTGCCGTGTGCCCAGCAACCATGCCATTAGGAAAAGTTTCATAGCAGCATTTCTTTGACATGTTTTGCAAACTCTCTTCACAGGTCTTTGTGCATGCTAGGCAATACACCACCACAGCTACATCAAGCCCACACTCTTCATTTTTTATTTAGATAGGATCTCACATTGTAGACCACGCTGGTCTCATTCTCCCTGCCTCAGTCTACCCAGTTCTGTTTTTTTTTTTTTTTTTTGGCAGTGGGGGAGGGAGAGAGGAAGTGGGGAGATGGCAGAGAAGGGTTTCATCCTACAGTGCAGGCTGATCTGAAACTGGGTGGCCTAGGAAGACCTTGAACTCATAGCAATGCCCTTGTCCTAGCCTCTTCATTGCTGGGATTCCAGTGGAGACCACGCCTGGTGGAAATGTGGCACCTGTACTTACGACTCTGCAAGTGGAGCCTGGGAAATCCCAGAGCGAAGTAAAAAGAAAGTAAAGCAATCCAGTTTGATTCCCAAAGTCACCCTTTGGCCTCCAAAGGTACACAGGTGCCCTTTGATTCATAGAGACACATACACACAAATACACAAACACACACACACACATATATACACAATAAATACATAAAAGTGAAATAAAAAATAAAGGTAGCTCTAATCTGTTATGCTTATTAAAAAGAAATTCAAACAGAACATAAAAATTAAGTAACAGAGTAAGACCCTGGATTCAATCTCCAGGACCAAAAATTAAAAACTAAAATATAATTAAAGCAAAACAGAAACTTGTGGTTCTGGTAGCTGAGCGGTGGAGGAGAGGGCTCAGAGGCTGAAGGTCAGCAGCCCTCCGCAGGCAGCTGTCTCAGAAGACAAAAGCCAGGAGGCTGCCACACACGGGAGGGCATCGCTACTTACCATGCCAAGTGTATTCTCCCGCAGGTGTTCTCGGTATACACAGAGCATGCGCATACACAGACTCAGGACATGTTCTCTTTCTGCACAAACAGGGCCTAACTCTACCGCTGTGCATCTCTACACGTCATTAACACATCTGAGCACCTGCCTTTGTGACAATCTGACCAGTATCCCCACGACAGACATTCAGGTTCTTGAATTTTTCTCTCATAAACAGGAAAAAGTAGTTTCCAGAGATCCCAGCTCTCTTCCGTGGCTTCCTGAAGGTACAATGCTACAGATTCAATGACTACAGACGCTGACACACTCAACAGATAGGTCTGTCTACAAGAAAAGTCAGTCGCACAGTTCCATCGGTGATGTGTCATAGCAGGGCTGAGAGACCACTCAGTGGCCAAGGCACTCAGCAACCTGAGCTTGACCCCCTAACACCTACAGGGTAGAAGCAGAGAAGTGATTTCTCTAAGTTGTCTCTGACCTTCATCTGTGTTCCATGGTATGCACGTTTGTATCTCCCCAATTCTTCAAACAGGTTAACAAGAAAAAAAAAGTCTGAAGTGGGCCTGGCTAGATGGCTTAACTGGTAACACACCTTCATGAAAACCAGGTAACAAAAACCTGTTTCAACCCCAGAGTGCCCGCAGCGAAAGAGAAAGGCTGTGGGTGGCCTCTGTCCGTGTGCATGTGTCCTTTCATTCCTTCTCTCTCATTCTCTCTCTCTCTAATAATTTTTTTAAATGTCTGGGGACTGGCGAGATGGCCCAGCAGATGAAAGAGTTTGCATGCAAGCCTGACAACCTGATTTTGAGCCTCAAAACTCATCTAGAGGTAGGAGAGGATCAATTCCACAGTTGTCCTCTGAACTCAACATGCAAACACCAGTGCAAAAATGCATCTAAACACAAATAAATGAATAAATAAACAGCAAAATAAGCAAAAACATCTGGTGGAGGCAGCAAGATGCTCAGCAGGTAGCTCTCTCGCCTGCCAAACTGAGTTCAAGCCTCAGAACCCAACGAGTGGAAAAAGAGAACCAAATTCCAGAAACTGTCCTCTAGCTCGACCTTGCACCAGGGCATGTATATACACTTCTGCACCTCTCTCTGTCTTTCCCCCTCAATTTTTTTTTTAATTATTTATTCAATTGTGCATGTGTATATGTGTGTGTGTAGAACCACGGACGAATTGGGGAACCACCATGGATACCTCCACCTCCTTGTTTACTCTGTCCCGGGATTCACAGGCTCCACCCTACCAGGACCAGAAACACAGGCCGCCCCCACTTCTGCCCGGCTTCTATACACGGGGTCTAGGATCCGAACTCAGGACCTTCTGCCTGCAAGGCAGAGGCTTAACCCCTGAGCCACCTCTCCAGCCCCCTCTCAAATTTTTTTAAAGAAGTCTTCAACAAAAAAAACATCGAAACTTAAAATAACAAACTTTTTTTAAAAGGTGGTGAAATGAGCTAAGAATGTAGCTCAGTACCAGCATATCATGCATAATGTTGGGGTGGGGGGATTCCTTAACTCCAAAAAACTGGTTGTGGCAGGTCTGTAATCCCAGCACTTGGGAAACGGAGACAAGAAGTTCACGGTCAGAGCTGTGGAGCTGGCTCACCAATCGCTTCTGCTGTACAAAGATGAGCACCTGAGGCCGATTCTCAGAACCCACATAAAGAGCCAAATGCAGTGCTATGTACTTAGAGCTGTGAGGTGGAGACAAGCAGGTCCGTATGGCTTCCTGGCCGGTCAGCCCAACCTTTGTAGGATGAACCCATGCTGATAAGAGACCCTCCTCTCAAAAAAGAAGGCTGGGGCTGAACAGACAGTTCGAGGGTTAAACCAATGCCTTGAAAGCAGAAGGTCCTCAGTTCAGACCTTAGATCCCACCTAAAAATGCCACATGGAAACAGTGGTGACCTACACTTCCAACCCTGGAAGGAGGAGTCTGGGAAACTACAGAGCAAAGCAAACAGGAGGTAAAAACCCACATTAAGTCCCAAAGTCACTTGTGGGCCCCTACAGGCATACACAATGCCCTCTGATTCACACAGACAAACACACACACACAAAAGCATGCAAAAAATACAAAGGTTGATACCCCCAAGGAATGACATCCAAGATTGTTCTTCAACCCCCACACACGTGCACATACAAACACACACACAAGAATTTTTTAAGGGTTGGAGAGATGGCACAGGAGTAAAGACTCTGTCTCGCAAGCAGAAGGTCCTGAGTTTGGATCCCAGGTCCCATGTAAAAAACGCCAGGTGGAAAAGTGGCGGCCTGCAGTTCTGACATCGGTGGGCAGAGTCTGGGTAATTCCAGAATGAAGCGAGGAGGAGGAGAAGCAATCCAGGATGATTTCCGAAATCACCCTTGGTTCTCCACAGCGACAGGACACCCTTGGTCCACACACACACACACACACACACACACACACAAAGTAAATAAATGAAGTTTAAAAAAAAAACAAACTCAAAGTCATGGCAGTCTGGAATACATTAGACCCTATCTCAAAATGTTTAAAAAAGTTTTTGCTTTTGCTAGCCCACATATTTGATACATGGGATACTTGAATCTTTTAAACTTCTACTCAACACAAAAGATAATCTATTGCCTCTGCTTTTTTTTTTTTTCAAAAAAATTTATTTTTTATTGTGTGTGTGTGTGTGTCAGAGGGCACTGTGTGCCCCTGTGGAGGACCAAAAGTGACTTCAGGAATCATCCTGGATTGCTTCTACCTCCTTGCTTCACTCTGGGATTTCCCAGGTTCTACCTACCTACCAGAGCCAAAAGTGCAGGCCGCCACCATTTCCGCCTGGCGTTTTTTTATATGGGACCTGGGATCCGAACTCAGGACCTTCTGCTTGTGAGACTCTGTCTTAATCCCTGCGCCATCTCTCCAGCCCTTTTTTTTTTTCTTTTTTTTAAGGAGACAAAGTCTTATTATGTAGTCCAAGCTTACTGTGTGGCCCCAGCTAGCCGCAAACTCATGGCAATTCTCTTGCTTCAGCGTCCCAAGCACCAGGAGTATGCACCACCACATCTGGCTTTTCTTTTCATTTTACAATGTCTCCTTCATTAATGTATCTTCAATATGCACATGATGGGTGATGGCATGTTGTGTCATGAAGTTTGAATGGAGGTCGGAGAATAACTCACTGTGGTTTCAAAAGACTGAACTCAAATTGTCAGGCTTGACAGCAAGCACTTTCACTCACACTGGCCATCTCACCAGATTTTCTTTTAAATAAATGTTTCAAACTTTGTTCTTAACAGTTATTATCAAGGTAGGCAGTGTATCCCAGCTTTCCTTTGGGAGAAGAACATTGGGAAATGAACCAAGGCCTCACTATGCTAAGTGGAACTCGCAGTGAGCTGTACCCAGCTGGACTTTATCTAGAGCTTTCTTGAACCGTCCATAACACTTTTCATTTCCTTCTAAGGATACCTCGTCCTCCCTCAGCGTGCAACAGCTAAACTGGCAAATCAGAGTGGAAACCGTCGTCATGAATATCAGAATTACTTCTACTTTAGGGGCTGGGAGATGTGAGGAAAGGCACCTGCCACCAAGTCTGACTGAGTTCAAACCTGCAATCCACAAGGTCATAAGCTAGAACCGATTTCCAGAAGTGGTCCTCAGACTTCTGCACACGAGCCATAGCAGCATGCTGACCATTTTAAACTAGTTCCTCGTGTACAATAATGACATCTTTATTCAAACGAGGCAAAAGCCTTTCAGTCTCCCTGTTGACCTTTTCACGGAACTGACTGAAAAGTGAGCACCAGGAGGCACACCTGCTAGGTGTGTGGCTACTGTGCCTAGAAATGCCTGGCATGACTCCAGAGAGATGTACGGGGTGTAAGTTACTGCATGGCTGGGTGGGTAGGTACATGTGTGGTTTCGTTAAAAATAAGACACACATTCTCTTGGCCACACAATTGATTACTCTTCAGGAGACTGTTTCAAAACTGGTGATGGCACTTACGGGATACATGCATTACAGTCATGTTTCCTTGGCTGTGCGTACATGGGTGTAGACACACACACACACTGCAACTTCAGCTTGAATTATAGTCCCAACACTATGAGATTCCTCACATGTAAAGCAGAACCTGAGTTCGGTCAGTAAGGAGCCTCTAAGCATCCTACCTCCAGTTCCAAGTCTCAGAACAGCAGAGCCTGCCACTGAGTGGTGCTGTAGAGACCCGACAAGAGTCGGGTACTTTCAAGGATTACGGCACTCAGTGAATGGGACCCTCTAGGCTTTCTGGCAACAGCTTCAGGCGAACCTAAATCATCCCGAGTTTGAAGCCTGCTAGAGTCTGACTGACCAGTCCGAGAAGAAAAGCCTGAACAAGAACGGGCCTACCTCCCACTTGCATCCCACATGCTGGGCAGATGGTTTTCCGGGGGGCATCCAAGGTACCTTGGTTTTCACCCGGACACTCCGTCGCACATTCACGGTGTCCCCTTTCATTCCGCGCTTATGAGATTTCTGTGGAAAGGGACAAATCCAGGGTCATTTCCTGTCCCGGCTGGCCAGTCACTCTGGGGGCGTCCACCTCCAGCTGTGCGGGGTTCCTTGTCTAAGGTACTGCTGCTGTTGCTGGACAAGTGCCTACCTTCTAACCAGGCCAGTGACCTCCGACAAACAGTCTCCCAAACCTTTGGAGTCAGTGGTGCGAGGAGGCTGGGCCAGGACACACGGTCCCGTTCCACAGCATTACCTCGCCATGCTCCTACCTGGCTGCTGGTCGCTGACGGTTTCGGGAGTTTTTTTATGTGGACGTGGACAGGGGTGTTCTCATCCACATGAACATGTAAGGGGGGAGTTGAAGAGCGGTCCTTCATGGTTCACTTCTGGCAGGCAGGGGAGAGCAACACAAAAAAGGCTGATCTGTAGATGAGTAAACTGGGCATGAAAACAGAGCTCGGAGCCTCTGGGAACACCCCAAAGACGAGTCGCAAGCAAGCGGGACAGCGACCAGCTACTGGCATGCAAGCGAGGAGCGAGGCAGGAGGATCCTTCAGGCAGGCTCCCACAGAGGTCCCAAGCTCCACGCTACCAGGGAGACCCAGGATCACTCGAGGGCCTGGGCTCTGAGAGAGCCTGGCGGCAGGCCCCGGGCCCTCAGAGCCCAGTCTCTACCCAAGCTTGCTGGCACTCAAAGCTCTTCCTTAGACTTAGTGTAGCTCAGCTGGAAAAACAAAAGTGGAACCTTCTACAGAGAACTCAACCAGGCATGCAGATTAGCATGGAGACGTAGCGCATGGTTAGGGTGCGAAGAAATCAAGCAGCAGGCAAAGACTGCAGGAATAGACGGCTGCAGGAACGCCAAGGATGAGAAGGTTGTACACAGGCTGAAGAAACGGCGAGCAGGGCAGACCCCAGCGGCACATGCCTTGCCCCGCACCAGCATCTCTCCCCCCTTTTTTTTTTCTTTTCTTTTCCTTAACATATCCATTCTAAAGATTTGGGATGTCAAAACAACCTCCTCATGTGACACGGCCTTCTTGGCAGGTTGTGCATGACTGATCCCATGGCACCTGGGCCACTACGTGCAGCTCCTAAGCAAAGATGCAGAAGCATTTGTGACAGGGCAGGCCACACGCAGGTCACCTACCGTCACAGTTACACTGGGTGCGCCACAAGGTGTTCTCAAGACCTTTTTCTGCGTGAGACTCGTGACTCCGTTCTTCCCACACGATGGAAACCTGTGCCCAGCACAAGAATCAGATCATGAGCAGAGAACCAGGACTTTCTTATGTCTTACAATCTCGGGAGATTACACACTGAATATGGTGGTTCACAGCCAGGAGAACCGATCTGAAATTCCTCGGCTCTCTGTAGATGAGCACAGGGCACGCATGGTGTGCCCAGCAGGAGGATGGAAACCAGGGGAGGGGCGTTTGCACAGCTGGCCTTGTAAGCTGCCATCGCATCACATGTATTGTGACCTTAAGCTGCAAGCCCATCTGTCATCCTGTCAAGTGACAAGAAGTAGGCAACAGACCAAAAAGAAAAAAAAAGCAAAGCAGCCGGGCAAGGGTGACAGTCGCCAGGGCATGCCTGGAGCAGAGGCGGCTGTGGAGAACGGCCGGTGAATGACTGAGACAGACAGTGCTCTCCGCTGGGGAATGAAGTCACTAGGACTCGAGATTATGAGATTAAGGCTCAAAAAATTCAACAGACATAAAAAACATCTACTTTCCCAAATACTCCCCTGGCTACACTCTTAGGACCTTGCTTCTGTATACAGAGCCCAGCAAAGGCTTTGCAAAGAAAGCAAGCACTTAATCTGCTCCAAAATTAGCAGTCAAGGGTCCATTTAATCCTTCCCCTTGCCTCCTATCAGCCCCAAAATATCACCCTACCCTTTGCACAATTTTTTTTGGGGGGTGGGGAATACTGAAATGAATATAAGTAACTGGATTGTGCTTTCTGTCTGACTGAGCCTTCTACCAATTGGCAGAGGAATACCAAAACCGGGAACTCTGCCTTTTCCCCAACTCACCAATATTTTGGAGTCAGGCAAGGTGACAAATGCCCTGGTAACTCAGCACTTGGGAGAGGAGGGAAAGGAAGATCAGGAATTAGGGGGTCATTCCTGGCTGGTTAGTGAGTTTAAGGTCAATCTGGGCTGCATGGGACCCTGTCTCAAAAAAAAAAAAAAATTCAAAGCAAGAGTGGGGGAAAAGACTGTCAAACTATCTGGATCACTGGCACCTGGCTAACTGTGCTTCCACTAAAACATCGTTCTATTCATTCATACCCAGCATTTCATAAAAAGCTCAGGGTTTGCTATGCTACTACAGACATGAAGGACCCTGCTTGCTATCAAGAAACTGTAGCTCTTAGGGAGAGAGGGGGAGGAGGCAGAGCTGCAAAGATGTTTTCTTGCCTCCTCCTCTTTTAAAATCGTTTTTAAATGTTTTAGTCCACAGAATAGTGGAAACTAAAAAGCAAAGCAAAACAAAACAAAACAAAACATGTCCCTTGAGCCTGGCCTGGGGATCCCTGACCACCTCTCCCTGCCCTACTGCAAAGGCGCCCCCCAACACTGGCAGTACCTGGGGGAGCCGCCTGAGGATGAGGCCGACATGGCTAAGCATCAAAGCCACAAAGGTGGACAAATAGGTCAGCAGGCTCTGCTCAGGGGACCCAGAGGGCCTTGCCAATGAGAACCTCAGGGGCCAGGCATCAAACGTTCTCTCTCTGAGGGGAGGAGGGTGGAAGCTTTGGGGATGGCGGTTGGATGAAAACTTGGGAGGCGCTCCTCTACTGTCCAAGTCGCACAGCAACTGTCCTGCCAAAGTGGGGGAGATAGGAGAGGCCGTGGGGCAGGGGCGCCGCCAGTAGGCGGGTGGAGGGCGAGGCTCGGAGAAGGACCGCCGTGCCCAGACCCCGCCCGGGGAGGAGGGCGGCGGCGGCTACCAGGGGAAACCTGAGGGCTGGCTGGCGTGCGAAGAAGGTGAGCACCGCTAGGCCCCAAGTGGGCCCCCAAGGGGCGGGAACCCGCGCAGGGAGTTGGAGGGATATTCGGGGCGGTGCCGGGCAACTGTCTCCTAGGAGAAGGGGCGTTCCCGGCGGAACAGATGCCGGGGAGAACCAATCGTGCCCGGAGGGGCGGAGCCGCCGGGCGGGGGGGGGGGGGGGGACGGGCAGGGCAGGGCGGGGCGGGGCGGGGGCGCCGGCGGCGGGGAGCCGCGCAGCGGGGCGGCCCTGGGGGGTCGCACGCCGGGCCGGGCCGGGCCGGCAGCGGGCGACGTCGCCGGGCCCCGCAGGCGGTGCCCCCAGGAGGGCGCCCAACTGCTGCGCCGGCCGGGGGTCGGGGAGGGGCGGCCCCCCGCCCCCGGCCGCGGGCGAGAGGGGGCGACCACCCACCAGCGGGCCAGAGGGGACGGGCTTCTGCCCATAGAGCGAAGGGCGAAGCCCCCGCCCGTGGGCAGCGGAGGAGGGAGCAGAGCCCTGGCGGCGGCTCGGAGAGGACGGAGGCGGCCGGCCCGCCCGTTAGCGGGAGGAGGACAGCCCGCGCCGGCCGAGGGGCGGGGCGGCCGGGTTCGGACGGCAGGAAGGAGCGCGCCAGGCGCCTGAACGCGGCGCGCCCCGGCGGGCGGGCGGGCGAGCGGGCGAGCGGGCGGGCGAGCGGGCGGGCGAGCGAGCGGGCGGGCGGCCGAACGAACGAGCCCGCCGCGCCGGCCGAGCCCGGGGCCGGCGCCCACGCCGCGGGGTCCCCGCCGCCGGCGGCCTCTCACCAAGAGCGACACGGCTGCGCCCAGAAACGTCTCCTTATGAAGTCGTTGAAGTCGGAGGCCAGGGTCGTGCCATGGAGACGCCGCGGCGGATGCAGTCCGGCTCCCGCGGCGGCTCCTCCCCGCTTCCGCCTCCTTTTCCGACAACCGGTCGGCAGCTCGCCCATTGGCCAGTTCAAACCCCCCCCGGAGCCCCACGGGCTTCGCCATTTAGACCCGGCCCCTAGCGTCACAGAGATGCCCCGCCCCGCGGGGGTGCTCCGCCCACTTCCGGGCCGCGCGGCCCGTCGCCAAGGAGACGCGCGACGCTTCCAGCCCGCCGGCCCGGTCTGGTCCCACCGTTCAAGGACCGGCTCCCCCCTCCGCCATTTTTTCCCTGGCTTGAGTCCGCGTTGCCAGAACTCTTGGGGGGGGCATCGAAGCCCCGCCGCGCTCCGCCCGCTACACCCTGGGAGGCTGCGCCTGGCCAGGGTCGCAGCACACCCCAGAGGCCGGGACTTCTTGAAATCCCGCACCCCGCCCAGGGCGGGGGAGCGGCTCATGCACAGGCCCGGGCCGCGTCCCTCTCCCGCTCCGCCGCGTCCCCTCGCCGCTCGCCGCCCCCCGCACACAGTGCGCCGCTCTGTACGGACCTGCTCCGCTGAGGTTCTCGCTGAGCCGCCATCTTCTCAACTATGCTCCCTCTTACCCAATCCTGGGGGGCTGTCACGTGGCTCATAGTGCCGCCATGGATTCTGGGAGACGCTTAACAACCTCGGGGTTGACCAGAGCTCGTTTTCTTGACACCCCGTATCGCCCGTGCCCTCAGCCGCAGTCTCGCTGGGGTTGCACAGTGTTCCGTTCAAAGCCTTAAATACCTGGGTTTTGGGAACCGTATCTGTTTTGTGCCCACACTCGCAGTGGTCTACCGTATGGTAAACCTGAGAGCCCTCCACTCCCTTGACCCGGTTCATCTTTATTTTTCATGTCGAATAGACGATGAGGCTAGAATATGGCAGCACGTTCCTATAATACCGACACTAGCGAGGCTGGGGCCAGACCAGTTCTTATCTCTTACCATTCTGAGGTTCTGCGAGGATGAAATCAACGCCTTGGAGATAATTGGTTGGTAGAGCACTTGCCTAGCAAGCGTGAAGCTCTAGGTTCAGTTTTCAGCTTGTATGCCCGCCACACACAATAAAATGTTAAGAAATTAGAAATGCAATTGAAGTTATTCTAACATTACTTTGAATTTCAGTGTCTGAATGCAAGTCACTCAAGATCACATAGGCTATAGCTCTCATTTTCACTTTTTTACATTTATTTTGTGTGTATGTGTATGTGTGTGCCATTTGTGTGTAGAGGTCAAAGGAGGAGTTGGTTCTCTCCTTTCACCATTCAAACTCAGGTTCACCAACTCATGGGTGGTAGCTTTCAAAGCATTGCTGTGTTCTCGGAAGATGAGGTAGGACTGAAAGGCTGCCAAACAGTGTCTTCTGGACAGGGCGGGCATTGCCGCCACGAGACTGCAGCTGTGTTTACTTGCAAACACCTATACATAATGGGCCTGTCAACATCAGGAAGAGGGAAGAATCTGTAAGGCACTGCCCCTCCTCTGAGGGTCTATTGATGTTTCATGCTAGCTGGAAAGGAAGATACTTACTTCAGCATTATAGACACTGATGTATCACCTATGCTCCAGGTACATGCTAATTCAAGCAACTCATCACATTCAGTAGGACACACACACGTAGGAGGGAGGCTGGTTGAGAAGGAGGTTCTTGGTGAGAGAAAGGGAAATAGGATCAGATGATAGGAGGTACAAATGACTACAGTTCATTGTACACATGCAAGAAACTCAGATAGTTAAAAAAAAGGCTGAGAACATAGGTGAATGGTGGTGCTTGGTTAGCATGCAAGGACTTGTATTCCATCCCTAACATGGAAATAGGAAAAAAAGAAAGGAAGAGAAGAGGTGTAGGAGAGGGAGGATAAGCCAGGATGCTTACAGCTGAGTCTATGCAAGCTGGCGCCAACAGCAAGGGAAGTCTAGTCAAAGCGCAACAGGCTCCAGAACAACCCACGAAGCATTCTGTCTCTTCAGTGTTGCAGATGGTGAGGAATCCTGCCCAGGTCAGCATTAAGACGACGAAAAGCTAGCAGGCCAGCCTTGAGTATAGGACCTCCATTCCTTGGAGCAACAGAGTCTCCAAAGGTGTGGCAGTTAGCTATAGATGTCAACCTGACACTTGAAGGCTGGACTTCTGGCACAACTGAAGCGTTGCTTAGTCACAGCAAGCCCCGTGAGAGAGCATCGCCTTGATGTGGGGACCCGACCCATGGCGACTGGGACTATGGAAAGAGCTGGATCAGTACTTTGGCAGACTGGTGAAGAGAAAGTGTGCTCCTGTCTCAGCAGTTCCTGTAAATATGACGTAGCCCCTCCCCTCAGAGCCTGACGATGTATAAATTCTGCTGCCACACTGATGAACAGAACCCCAAGTGGAAGCTGAAATAAACTCTAGTTCCCTTAAGTCTTTTGGGTTCTGGGTTCAACAGGAAGATGAGACCAAGTGTCTGAATAAAAAACAGCATGTTAGAAATTCCACTCTGCTCCCACAAAGGTGACAAGGAGGAGCCTGCTGGGGGCGAGGAGAAGCCTGGCCATGTCACTGCCTGGGGACTGTCCACCGTGCTGCTGGCCCAAATTCTCTTATTCGCTAAGTCTGAGATGGGGCCAGAGAAATTGCATGGCTGTCAAATCCCCAGCGCAGCTATTGCTGCTGCCAGGATCACACAGGACCACTGAAGGCCCACCAGATGCTGGCTTGCCCACGGCCCTGAAGCCCAGAGTTTACCTTTCTGTTGACTGACACCCCCAGTGCGCACAATGGGGAGGAGAAACTATTCATATCCAAGAACCTGACAATTGGGTCGGGGGGCTGAGTTTGAGTGATGATGAGTTTGGAGTTAAGTTGTCCTCTGACCTCCAAAACTGTGTGCTATGAGTGCCTGTGCTACCTACCTATCTATCTATCAATCATCTATCAAACTCTCTTGCCCTCACAGGGGCAGGACTGCTTTGAGAAGAAGGCCCACTACGTTGTGAATTGGGCTAGCCTAGACTACACGAAGCCTGTCTTAAAAAGGAAGGAAGGCTCAGTGCTAAGGCCCCTGAAAATCTAGAGACCTGCATTGGGTCCCCAGAAGCCCGCATGGTGGAAGGAGAGAAGTGACTCCCAAAGTTGTCCTCTGATCTCCACCGGTTCCCACGCATGCATCTCTCTCTCTCTCTCTCTCTCTCTCTCTCTCACACATAAATAAAATATTTTTTGAAAAGGAAAAAAAAAAGACGAACTTTTTAAAGATGCTTTCCAACAAGTTAGGCACCTTGAATTATTTTAGGGTTGTTTTGGTGGTGGTCGTGGCTTGTTGGTGATGCCTGAGACGGAGCGCAGAGCCCCTCCACTGCCAGGCCAGCAGCCTGCTGCTGAACTATTCAAAGCAACGGTGAGGCTTTTCAGTTTCCTCGTTCTGTTTTTTCTCTCTCAATTCCCGCCATGTGTAGTCAGAAACATCTCCAGGTGAAGGAGCAGCGGTGGGGTGGCCTCAGCCTGGGCCGAGGAGGTCAGGAAACTTTGTCCTCGGAGAGGCCCAGTCATCCCCTCAGGTCATGCCTCTCCATTTGCCCACGGGTCTAATTAGCTTGTTTCCATCCAGGAAACCTTCCTCCAGGGCCCTGATGCAACCGTGGCAGCGGCTGGGGAGGAAGCGCCAGGAGTCCATCTGGCTTTCGCCATGCATCCTCTAGCTTCTGATGGAGCAGCCGAGGCCTATCAAGGTTTGGCCTTCCTGGCCTTTGAGGGGTCCTTGAGCTGCCCCTCACTGGTCTTGGGCCTTGGAAGTTGCATGAATATTGAGCTCAGGGGTGCTTCTATGGCTACCACACAGGTTCTTAGGCATGGTCCCTGGACCACCAGGAATGCAAGTTCTTGGGCCTGGTCAGAATAGAGATCATAACGGCCTGGAAATTGAGATTCTTGTGCCTCAGGTGCCCAGGTGGATGGAGGATGGACAGGTGCGCACCACACCTGGCTGCTTATTCTCCTCTGCACTTGTCTTTTTTTTTAATTTATTATTTATTCAATTGTGCAAGTGTGTGTGTGTGTGTGTGTGTGCATGCACATGCGTGTGTGTGTGTGTGTGTGTGTGTGCGTGTGTGTGTGTGTGTGTGTGTGTGTAGAACCGCGGACGAATTCGGGAACCACCGTGGACGCCTCCACCTCCTTGTTTACTCTGCCCCGGGATTCATAGGCTCCGCCCTACCAGGACCAGAAACGCAGGCCGCCCCTGCTTCTGCCCGGCGTCTATACGTGGGGTCTAGGATCCGAACTCAGGACCTTCTGCCTGCAAGGCAGAGGTTTAACCCCTGAGCCACCTCTCCAGCGCCACTGCACTTGTCTTTGTCTCTCACTAGGGTGTGGTCAGAGCTGTGTGATGTAATTTTATTATCTTCAGTACTGGGGTAGAAAGAGGACCTTGTGAAAATAAAAAAAAAAAAAAAAAAAAAAAGAAAGAGGACCTTGTGCATGCTAGACAAGGGTTCATTTATTTGAGAGAGGGAGGGAGATTTGGGGTGATGCTAGCTCACGGTGTCTGGGCACATGGGTGGGGGTCAGCAGAGAGCTTCTAGAATCAGTTCTCTCCTTCCACCATGAGGGCTCCGCAGGTGTACCTTGGGTCTCCAGGTTTGCAAACAGGTGCCTTTGCCTGCTGAGTCACCTCGCCAGCCCCCACCCCCCCAGCCCCACCCCCAGCCCGTGTTAGTTTTTACTTGCACTGGATCCTTAGCACCCCCACCCCAGTGCTTAGAAGGGGCTCAAGCCATGTTCACAGGATGAATGAAAAAAGCGACTTGCCCAAGGTCATGGCCACCACGGCTAATGCTTTTGGTGTCCAAGAAACCAGGCAGCTCACCCTCTCCCTAGGGCCCACGGTCCTCTTCTCCCTTCCCCCACTACCCCCCTCCTGGCCTCAGGCCATGCCTCAGGGACTGTGCCAGGACTGGGTGCTCACACACCCCAAGGGGCTCCTCCAAAGGAAAGCTGTGTGCGCCTGTGGAGGCCAAAGGAGTCACCCCTCCTCCCACGCCTCCAAGCGCCCCCTGAGCGCAGGCCCCACGACTGCTGGATGCAGAAACGATTTGATGCCGCTGGCGGCAGAAGCTGCAGAAGCCAGAGACGACCTTGCTACTCTGGCAGATGCCACGTTCACAGCTCCCTTCGCCACTGTGGATTTGGAGCCAGCAGAGGGCACCCTGGTCCACAAAGTGAAGGCTCTATCATCTGCCCCCCCAACCCAGCCTTGTGGGGTTAGGGTCAGAGGGGAAAGAAACCCTGTGGTTCTTCCCCAGCCCAGCTGCTCCTAGGGGAGGCACCTCCCTGACCCCTAGCACTGGTAGTCACAGAGTGTAGATCTGATGTGCCTGAGGGGTGGGGGTGATCCCCCCGTAGTCCTGGGGCTGGTCCGGAGCCAACCTGACCACCAAGGCCAGTCTACCTGACACTTCTCACCTTCAGTCTACCCCCCGCCCCCCGGAGAGAAAGGCAGAGGAGTCTGGCTGTCACTCAGCAAGACACACCGCCTGCCACTGGCCTGACTCCTCCTCCCCTGGTCTCTGGGCACACAGGTGAGAAGACGCTTAGCCATCAGTGAGGTATAAAGTGCAAATGCAGCATGTTTTTACTGAAGGCCTACTGTGTGATGAGCACCAGGTAAAGGTCGCCTACCATTTCCTGCCAGCCAGAGCAGAGCGTGCTGGTGAGGCAGAGCCATGGAGAGCAGGCGGGGGAGGCAGAGGGGGCAGAGTGACCCCCAGCACCTGAGTCCTCAGGGAGGGAGGACTTGGGTCTGCCAGGCTTGAAAGTGAAGGCTGAGGTCTCCCTTCCCACTCAGTCCTGCTCCCTAGACGGGGGCTTTCAGAGATGGGTGCAGTTTCTGAGTGGTTCTCCGGACCTGGGATGTGTTGGAGGGCAGAGAAGCGGCGGAGCCCAAGGACAGCCAGGATTCTGCTGGTTCCATGGCTCCTGCCAGCCCTCGCCAACTCTGATGCTTCTCTGGAGTCCACACTGAGACCTGAAGGGACGGGGGCAGGAAGAGAGAAGACTAGATCAGATGCGGTTAGAGACACACTGACAGACCAAGATGGGAGGGGAGGAGGAGGAAGAGAAAAGAGAACAGGAAGAAGAAGATGAGGAGGAAGGGGAGGAAGGGGAGGAGGGGGAGGAGAGAGGACAAAAGACAGAAACAGATACCGGCAAGTCCAGGACCAGCGAGAAAGACAGAGCCACGCCTGGGCTTCCATCTGGGTCTCACCTAGAGCTCTAGAGCTCTTCGCGTGGGTGAGGGTGCAGGCTGTGTCCGCTGCTGCCAGCCAGATCTAGGCGGGGGTCGCGGAGGGTCTTTTGAGAGCCGGTCCAGCTAATGAGGCGGCCGCTGTCGTCGTCCCAGGGAGAGGATGTCTCCGTATCGCTGAGCCATTCGGCATCCCCGGCATAGTGAGTGGGGGCGGCGAGCAGTGGCCGGACTGAGAAGGCCCGGAGGTCCCTCGGCCAGAAGTGTGCCTTGTAGTCCTCGCTGTGAGGTAGGGAGAGAGTTCAGGTGAGCTGAAATACGTTCTCCTCCCGAACCCTATGCCAGCCCTGGGTCAGGGCTTTCTCTGCCTGAGCCACCTCTGCCCTACCCACCAGGCCTCATGCCAAGCTGAGAGCGGCAGCTTTAGTATCCCAAACAAGGAAACCTATCAAGATTCAGCATAGGAAAGTCAAAACTACATGGCGCGCATGAGTGTGTGTGTGTGTGTGTGTGTGTGTGTGTGTGTGTGTGTGTGTGTGTCTGTGTGATGGTGCATCCTTAGCTGGTGTTAATGTTTGGGAAGGTCGTGGCCCCTTTAAGAGGTGGATCCTTGCTGGAGAAAGGCACATGGCAGGGCATGGACCATGAGGCAGTGGGGACCTAAACCAGCCTCCCGCTTCTGCCCCAGCTGCACTTTCTGCTATACGGTTCTTGCCATAATGGGGTGCATCCCCTCTGGACCCCTAAGCCAGATAAATCTCCTTTCTCTTCTAAGTTGCCTGAAGAAGAGTGAGCGCCACAGGGGACCTGCAAGACAGCTCAGCAGCTGAGGGAGCTTGGGGCACAGGCCTAACAACCTGGTTTGATCCCTGGAACCCATACAAAGGTGGAAAGAGAGAACCAACTCCACATGCGCACTCTGGCACATGAGCACCCCATACACAAATCACATCTCGACCCCCCCACACCCTTCCATACACACACCCCACACACAAACAAAAATTGAAAAAAAAATTCACATAGGTGGCGCAGTCTTCACATCTACTATCTGGGTCTGACTTGGGAACAACTCTTGGGTGATGGGTGCCAAGCAACTGGGCCTCAACCATCTCTCCTCTCCAGCTGCCTGGTAAGGCGGGTCCCTGCATGGGATAGCCTTACTTGGGGTGCTGATCAAACATGATGGGCAGGAACTCGTCCACCGGCAGCATGCGGCGCAGGGGCTGGGATGCCAGCAGTTTGCGTGCGCCTGCCAGGCTCAGGGCATAGGCAAGCGTCCAGTAGGAATATCCAGCCACCACCAGGCTGGGCAGCTCCTCCACCACCACCTCCTCCTCAGGGTTCACCTGCTTCCGGCCGAGGTAGCTGCAAATGACACAGAGTTCATTCTGGGGTCCTCTATCAGCCCAGACCGTGTGCAAGCAGGAAGAAACAGACTCCCCGCGGCCACCCTCTCCCTCGCCCCTGGTGGAGGGACCGCCTACATCAGGTCCCATGGAAACTTCTGGGTTTCCACGTCCTCCATCAGCCGCTCCAGGCGCCTCCGAAAGTTGCTCTCAAAGCGCACATCATCCTCCAACACCACAACCCTGGTCAGGCCCCTGGCGACGACCTATGGTACACAGAACACAGGAGACAACACTGCAGATTTCAGCTGCCCCCTTACTTCCTGTCTAAAGCCAACAGGCTCTGTGGCTGGTCTTGGCGCCGTGCTACAGGTTCCACACTACTTGCTCCGTCCTGGCTCTTTGGAGTAACACAAAGTTACCCCAGAGCTGCTGAAGGCTGAAATCCACCCTGCTGTAGCGTTTGAGGCCCACTGGGCCCCCAGTCTAGCTTAAAAAGAGAATCACAATAGCGGTTGTGAGCTTTGCTCTAACATACTCGCTGAGCCCTGCTCCGTGCCTCCAGAGAGACAGCAGGCCGGGCTCGCTAGGATGGGTGGGAGAGACCCCAGCTACCAACATCACAAAGCAAAGCTACTTGCCATAATTTGAGAAAATGTGAGTCGTCTCTCAGTTTGCTCTCAGACAGTAAACAGAAACAGAAGTTCACACATGCGTACAATACGCCCCTGGATGGGGCAGAAAATAAAAGCGAGGCGAATGCACCGTATTTCCTGGAGGGGACACCCTTGAAAGGCCCATTGCCTCCTGCTTTCCAATGGTGTTCAGGGAATGCTGGGCAAGATGTCGCGGCTCTACTGAGGTTCCCAGGCAAGTGCTGAGCTTGTCTTGAGGCCCGGGCCTTCTGTTCTCTGGTCCTGACACAACTTCCCATGTTAGGGCTTCATTTCCTCTTTGCTAAAGATGCTTCCTGCTTCCCTGACCCGTCCAGGCGGGAGGCAGGCAGGTGTACGCTGTCAGAACCACCTGCGCCTCTCCCCACATGACAACCTAGGGTCTCTGAGATCTTCCCTTGCTGTTGTATGAGGGGATATGCATGGGTGTGTGCATGTATGTGTGTGCTCACCCATGCACGTACATAGACTTGCATAGGTTGAAGCTGGAGCAGGGGCTGAGGGGCAGGCCACTATAATCCTGTACCCTGTACCATGCAGCAGAGGGCTGCAGTCACACACCGCCACGCCTAGCTTTTGCAGGGGTGCCAGGATCTGAACTCAGGCCCTCTTGCAAACACTTCATTAGACCGAGCCACCTCCCCAGCCCTAGGAGCTCCCTCTGCAGATAAGGGACACACCCTTTTCCCTCTCCTTTGGGTTCTCAGAGCAGAATGTCCCGAGGGTGCAGTCAGCAAACCACAGAATGGCCAAGGTCACCGCTCAGCGGTGTCTGCGAAGCACTGAGCAGAGAAGGTCCAGTGCTGGCGGGTCTTGGTGGAGAAACTCATTGACTCATTTGCTCACTCATTCTCTCAAGTGGCCAGCATACAGCAACGACTCGGACACCAGGTGTCCCTGAAGGATGTGGCCCCGAAAGGCAGCACGCTTACCTCTTCCCAAATGGAGTAGTGGCTGAGGAAGCAGCCCACCTCGCCCTTGGTCAGCGTGCGTCCTGAGTAGGGGTCCTGGTAACCGGGGAGCAGGTCCACACCAAGGCTTCGCAGGATACTGCTGTTGAGCGTCCTGTGGGACACAGATGAGTGGTGCCAGGGGCAGTCAGAGACCCCTCAGCGGGGCCTCGCCGGGCGCTCCTTCCTGGGCCTGGGGCTGCCACTCGTCCGGCTTGGGGGACCATGGACACCTTGAAACCTCCAGGAAATGGAAGCAGGGTCTTGAGGGGAAGCACGCCAGGAGGAAGGTGGGCCACATGTTAAAGTGCTCATCGCCCAAGAAAAGCACAGCTGTCCTTCGGGGCGTGACTGCACGGGTCTGCAAGGGGGTCCTGGGAGGTAGAAAGCTCAGAGCACAAAGCCAGCTGAGCTACATATGGAAATCTCATCTCCAAACAAAACAAGAACTGCAAACAAACATGTAGACACAGTGGCTTGAGCCCCTAATCCCCCACTAGGGAGGCAGGGGTAGCGGGGGATTACAGGTTCAAGGTTATTCTGAGCTACATATCAAGTTCAAAAATAAAAGGGAAAGGAAGGGGATGGGAAAGGAGGGGAGGGGAGGTAAAAAAAGAAGAAAGGGAGAGAGGAAAAGAAAGAAGAGAGAGCTGGAGAATGGCTCAGGGGTTAAGACTCTGTCTCCCAAGTAAAAGGTCTTGAGTTTGGATCCCATGTTCCATGTAAAAAAAATGCCAGGAGGAAATGGAAGTGGCCTGGTGGGCAGAGCCTGGGAAATCTCAGAATGAAGCAAAAAGAAGGTAGAAACAGGATGATCCCTGAAGTCACCCTTGGTCCTCCACAGGGACACACAGTGCCCTTTGACACACACGCACACACACACACAAGATAAATAAATATTTAAGAAAAGAAAGAGAAAAAAAAGAAAAAATAGAAAGAAGGAAGAATGAAGGAAAGAGGAAGAAGGAAGGAAGGAAGAAAGAAGGAGGAAGGAAGGAGGAAGAAGGAAGGAAGGAAGAAGGAAGGAGGGAAGGAAGAAGGAAGGAAAAAGCGAGGAAGCCGGGCCTGCCTGTAATCCCAGCATGCGGAGGCGGAGGCAGGAGGATCAGGAATTCAAGGTCATCCTCCCTCTACCACACGCAACAAAACACAACTGACAACCCCACAGCAGCCAGAGTATGGGTGACCCTGGTGGCTTTGGTGGCCTCTGGATGCCCCGCCCACCCTCTCCGGCAGGGTCCTACTCCAGGGTAGAGGGCGAGTGCGGGGGCTGTGACTCCTGAATAGAGATCAGGCTGGCGGGAAACAGCAGTGGAGACTTAGCTCCTGTTCTTCGGCCTTTCCGCTGTCTGTTATTTGTCCTGTGATCTAACCTCGGAATGGGAAGATGGATACCACACAGCTCAACATGCTTTTTCCCTAAAACTATATTTAAGGTCCACCCTGTTCCCAGCACTGTGGCAGAAAATGTGTCTTTTTAGATGCTGTTAACTGTGGACAATCATTGACCGGCTGAGGACGCAGTAAGTCACATGTGTCTTTATTGCTTCCTTCTCCGTCCGGTTACACTGCTGGCTGTTAGGACGGCTGACGTCTTGATGTCTTTCCTCGCACACCTGTCTGCTATTCACTCTGAGTCTCTTGTTCCCATGAGATTTTGCTGTTCCTTGTTATAATCTTTGTAGTCACTGATTCCGGATGATTCCCTATTGTAACACTTACGAGCGTGTCGGGCTGAGAATCAGCCTGTCTTGGTACTGTCTCACGCTGCCTGAGATCCCGCTAGTCCCGGCCTGGAGTCGATGCCTGTCGCCCTTTCAGAGACCCTCATATTACTGTAAGTGCTGGCATTTACAGAAGAGCTGAGGACAACCCATCGTCTACAGCGCTTGCAGAGCTTGGGCTCCGGCCAAGGCTTTCCTGGACCAGAAGGAACCGTGGCTCTGAAGCACCACCTACCCTGATGGTCAGTCCCAGAGCTGACCAGCGGGAACACTGGGACCCAGGACCTAGAGCCCCCTGTGGTGGGCTGAGGGAGGGCTCTGTCTGTCTGTCTGTCTGTCCTGGCACACCCGAGGCAGCAGGGTGCTGGCCCTCTGGAACATTAGAAGCTTGTTTGACCAAGTTGCTTGTCCCCTCCTCCCCCCTGTCCCCCCAGTCTCACCGGCCGTCCACAGCATCCAGCACCCGCGTGGAAATCTCCATCTCCCAGAGTGAGCTGAGCATGCGTGCCCGGCGCTGAGGCCTGCGTGCCAGGCTGATGAGGAACACCTGGGAGAGACAGTCGACGGCTCTAGGAGGGGGCACCTAACCAGCCCACCCAGGCCACCACCTAACCAGCCCACCCGGCGCCACAGGGCAGGGACTTACCTCCTCAAACCCCATCTTGCTGGGCTTCTTTGGGGGCAGAGACACATGCGCGGAGGCCTGCATGGGGGGCCCGTCCACTGTAAGAGGAAGCACACACCCCCACGTCTGTAAATCTCTACAAACTTCTGGTCATGGCTACTCGAGTCACAGCTCCCAGCCTCATGCCCCCCAGCCCAATATCGGCAGAAAGCGTGTTCAGAGTGAGGGGATCCGCCTGTCGGTGTACACATGGGGACACTGGGCTCCCAAGTGAATAGGGTTCACTCAGACTCAAGGCCACCGCTGATCGTGCTGAAACCAGTACTAGGAAAGGAGCCCTGGGGTAGGGGTGGGGGGCTCACCCAGCGCTTCCAGGACCAGGTGGATGAAGTTGATCTTCTCATCCTCCAGCCCCTGCTGCGGCTTGACCCCCACGTTCATGTACCCATAGCGATGCTCGTTGCACACGTGGACCGAGACCCCTGCAGAGAGGCAAAGAGGGCGCTGGGATCGGGACAGCAGGGAGCTCAGGACCTGCCAGTAGAGGGCCCAGCCAGCGTGGCCAGGGACCCCACATCTTTGCCGCCTGTGGGACAGGCCCCCAGGGACCTAGGGAGGCTTCCTGCTGAGATGGCAGAGGTCCCACGGCCAGAAGTGTGCCTTGTAGTCCTCGCTGTGAGGTGGAGAGACCTACCTGCCCACAGCACCTGCTGGGCCCAGAGCAACTGACCGCACAGGGACCAAAGCACACAGAATCCCTGGCCTCAGGAGATCCAGGAAGGAATGGGCAAGAGCTTGGGACTCCACTCCCCAAACCCCTAGTTCTCCCTACCCCCTCATGCCACCCCAGTACAAGCCCCATCACCTTCCGCCAGATACCTATGCTTCCCCCATATCCTCCGTACTCCTTCCCACACTGACAACCAGACTGACGTCTCCCCTTCCAATATCTGTCACCTCTACTATCATTATCTCAGGGCAGGCCAGCAGAGTACAGAGCCTGACCCAGAGCACGGGGCGCCATGACAGATTCCTGAGTGATGGGAGATGAAACCACCATTTCGGCTGGGGATGTGGCTCAGGGAGTGGAGTGCTTGCCCAGCAGGCATGAAGCCCTGGGCTCAAGTCCCAACACTGCATAAACCTGGGCTTGTGGCGCTCGCCTATAATCCCAGCAGGAGGTGGAGGCAGGAGGATGGGAACATCAAGTCATCCTCTGCTATAAAGCAAGTTCAAAGCCAACCTGAGATGCATGAAACGGTCTCAGAACGAAACACCACCATTCACTGAATTCCGCCAATAAATGAGCAAGGGCCGCTATGCAAAGCAGGGCAGCGAAGACCACGGAGCTGCATCCCCGGCTGGGTCTCCTTATGTGTCCAGCAGCCTGCACCAGCCCCTCATGCACACGCAAAGACTTGACATCCCTGCTTCTGGCCACTGGGAACACACTTCTGAAACTTCTGGGGTGAGTGGGCATCTCCGAGTCTCCCTGACCCCTGGCTAGGTTGTTGTCATCACTTGTCTCCATGACCCTGGGCACGCCTCGGTGCAGGTCCACAACACACCTGCAGATCCTCCAGCAAGGGAACCCCAACAGGTTCAGCCTTGCTTTCAGTTGAGGCTGCTGCCCAGGGCGGGATTTATCCCACTCCTGCCCCAACATGTTCTAAGTAATTTGCATCTTAAAAACCACTACTGGCTTTTCCTTGGCAATTGATGAAAAAAATCCTCTATACCCAACAAATCCATTAATAAACACTTGAACCCTTTTTCTAAACCATTTGGTATTTTATTTTTAAAATAATTTACATGCCTAAATAAAAAAAAAAAAAACCACTACTAGTGGGCTGGGGAGTGTAGTCTGGTAATAGAGTGTGTGCTTGGCATGTGGGGGGAGCCTAAAATAGAAGGGTTGGGGGAGTCACTCGGAGTACAGCTATTGCCTAGTATCCTTGAGCTCTGGGCTCCCACCCAGCACAATAAATACAGTGAGCTTCCTGTTGTGCGAATCTCATCCTATGACCCTCTGAAGGCTGCCTGATGCTCCCAGACTGAGGGTCAGGTGGCTACTCCACAGGCCCTGCAGACTTGCTCCATCTACCTACCTTACCTGCACTGTATACCCTCACTCACTGTGCTCCAGCCTCCAGCTTTCTTATGCTCCCTGTAACCACAGGGCCTTTGCCTATGCTGGTCTCCCGGCTTAGGTCACTTTTTCTTGCTCCTTGCCTTGTAATGTCTGCCCACTCTTTAGTTCTCAGCCCCCGAAGTTTGCTTCCTGCAGGAAGCCTCTCCTGACCAGGTCAACTGTAGTGTAAGCTTCCAGAACACTTACAATCAAGGTCTCCTGCCAGGTGACAACTGACAGGACAGTGATTTTGCAAGAGGGCGGGGACTGTGCTCATCACAGTACTGACCTCCCCAGAACGTGCCACGTGACAGGTGCTTCATGAATACCTGCCCAGTAAAAGAATTTTTTTAACCGCCACATGGAAGGACAAACAGAAGCATACCTCCTCCACAGGCGTTACCATTTAAGAAAGGTTAGGATCCAACAGACCGGCAGGCTACCAGATGAAATGTGTAATGACTCACTGCAGCGAGACTTGTCCTCACCAGACCTGCCTAAAGACTGACAGACCCCCAGGCCCCTTTAGACCAGCGAGGACTGCAGGAGAGATAATCACATGCAGTGAAAACCTTGGGGGCCAGGGCTAGATGAGTGAAAAGGAATTGCCTCTAGTAGTGTGGTGGCTCCCACTTGATACGCCACAGAGGCCTGAACCCCCACAAGAGCAGACAAGCCAGAGGGAGAGGTTGGAGGGTGGGAGGGAGTGGGATAGATCCATGAAGGGAGAGAAGGGGAATGGGAAGGAGGGGGGAAGGAGGGAGGCAGGGGTAAGTACTCAATATGCTTATAAAACTAGGAAAAAAATTATTCACTAAATTTTAAAAAGAAATGTGTAGTGGGGAAGGTATTCTAAGCGAAGGCATCAGCAAGGCCAGGAAAGAACAAGGAACAATCCAGAAGGGGTAGTCCTTACCAGCAGCCTGACAGGCATAAGCGAAGACGATGATGTCATCAAAAGGCCACGTGTAGTTGGGATGAGGTGGGTAGAAGGCAAGCTGGGATGTCCCCTCAGCCCGCAGAGACACCAGGAAGGTAGAGTGGACCATCGGGACCTGGAAGCAGCCCCGGCGCTGGCGGTTCTTGGTAGGGAAGTAGTCAGCTGTGCGCCGATAGTAGCCCTGCAGAAGGGGATGCTCTGGGCTGAGGCCACCCCTGCCCCACATAGACTGTGATGCCTGATGCAACCCCTGCCCCAGCCCATAGACCCCAATGTCTGGGGTCACCCATGCCCTGGCCCATAGACCCCAATGTCTGGGGTACCTCTGCCTCAACCCACATACCCCAAGGCCACCTCTTCCTCCCTTTTTCACCACTGCTTTCTGAGTCCTTCCTCCTAGGCCTCGAACCTCCTGAGACCCCTTTTCACCTCACCTGTGGGGTGATCCCACACCAGAAGTTGGAGTAGTAGGTCTGGGAGTCCAACATCGGGGCCACCACCGGCAGCCCCCGCTCCATCAGAAGCCGCAGGCTCTGGTTGTTGGTCAGAATGTTGTCTGTGTCTGCGAACTTTGGGGAGGAGGATAATGTCAAGGGCCCCCCAGTGTTGTCTGGACTTCAGCTCCCAAGATTTCAAGAATTCTACCAGAGGGTTTCCCGTAGGCGGAGTTAAGCAACACACCCAGTAGCTCTGTGTCTGAAAAGATGTCAGTCTGAGAACAGACCAGAGCAATCGAGGTAGGACATGTGTCTGAGATGTGACTAACAGAACGGTCCCAAACCTCAGAGTGCTTCAGGAGCACTCTGAACTGTAGTTCAGGAGCCCAGGCTGTTTATAGTCTAGGCTCAGGAATCTAGGCCTAATCATAAGCCAGGATCTGCCTCAGGGATCTAGGCTTAGTACCTAGCACTTAGTACCCAGTACCTCATAGCTTAGTCCCTCAAAGCTCAGCACATGAAAGATCAAGTCTATAGGCTGTTTGGTTACATAGAGATTTCTATCAGGGACAAGGCCACCACCTGTCACCACGCCTGCTCGAGCCTGAGTCGGGCTTCCTTACCAGGATGTAGTCGGCCCCCCAGCTCCTGGCGAAGCTTAGGGCTTCCTGTCTCAACTCCATCAGAAACTGGTGCCTTTCCCTGGTCCAGTGCTTGGGACCTTTTTCGTCTGGATAGGACCTGAGTGGGTGAAGAAGTGAGACACCACCCTGCCCTGGAGGCTGTGGCTCTGGGTGTCCCCAGCAGCCCTGTCTTGGGGTTCCCACCTGGCCTCCTCCTCAGGCCTCCAGACCACAGCTCCATAGTCACCGCCCACTGCCGCCAGCCACTCTTGCAGCATCCCTGTGGTGTTGTCCATGTTGTGGTCTGTCGCACACCTGGGCGCGCAGGAGAAAGACAGTGAGGGAGGCACAGCCAGAGAAGGACTGAACACCCATGGTGGCCTTGATCTTAAAGAGCCAACACCCTCAAAGTGTGGGGCTGCCTTGGGAGTAATGGCGGGGAGGCGTGCTACAGTGAGGGCTGCAGATGGGACCATCAAGACCAGGCCATCGTTTCTCCCTGCTGTGCCACCTCCGAGAAGTCCTGTCCCTCTCTGGGCTTTGCTTCCTCCCTCTGCAATTTTGTATGCTTTTTCATTGTTCAGGGATTGAGCTCCGAGCCCTGGGCATGCTTGGCGAACCCTCTGCCCCGGCTACAGCCTCAGCTTGAAGTACGTTTGGAAAGATGGAACTCTGACACCTTCCCTGGTTTCCTTCCCCTGGGAACTGCAAGCCAGGCCCCCTTCCACTTCTGAACCCCACAAAAGAGGCTGCTGCTTTTCTCCATGCTCTGAGCACCCCTGAAAAGTGCTGAGGAGCCCAAACTCGGCTGCCAAAGAACAGAATTGCCCCCTCTGCGGGGAAGGGGGCTCCTGTAAGGGAAGAGGGAGGCTGAGTTCAGAGTCCGGGCTCCAGGCGATGCTGCCCCTTTAAGCTGATCCCCAGAAGTGAAGACTAACTACGTGTCAAGCCTTCACAGGGGTGGGAACTCACTAACTCCCAAACTGTGGTGACTGTGGGCCGCCTCCCCAGGCCACAGCTCCACCCCGATCCAACTTTGGTGAGCTGTGCGGGGTAGCTTGTTATTTCTCTCAGTTTATCCCCAGCCTCTGCTTGGACGCCTCCCTGTTTGGGCTTTGACTGACGGTGGGCTGTGGCCTCTGATTCTAGTAGCCTACGGGATGCAGCCCTTGATTGTAGGGATCAGCCTCTCTGTCTGGGCGCCAGCGGAGGCCCCTGCCCAGCGTGGATCCCAGAGCCGAGGACCCCACCTGCTCCCTAGGAACTTCTAGATTGGCTGATTCCTGACACGTTGGGCCCTGGGGAACTCTAAAAGGTTCCGGTCTGCTCTGCTCCAAGTCAAGCTGACCACAGGTCCCGCTGGGAGTCACTTGGGCTCTGAGGGTTGGGGCAAAAAGGACAGAGACCAAGTTAAAGCCAAGGCACCCGGCAGAGTGAGGGGAGGGGGCCCCAAGGAGGGATGGGCATGCCCAGGCTGACCCGCGGACTTGGCTGTCCTTTGCTCCTCGGGGTGCTAGGACCCTGCCTAGGGGCTTGCGGCTGTGAGGCCCGGCAAGGGAGAGGTGCCATCTGGGTTGTGTCTGGACGGGTGATGTGGGACCGCCCGGCCCTGAGGCTGGTGGGGGCTTAGTGCCCAGAGATGCCCAACCCCGGGTCTCTCACCAGAGGGCCATCCTCGCCCGGGGGTAGTCCAGCCGCTCCAGCGCGCCCAGGTAGTAGGGCAGAGAGTGCTCGGCATTGCGGGCCAGAATGGCAAGGACCACAGTGGGCAGCGCCGGCTCCAGGACACCCGCAGCCTGGAGCCGGGGACCCAGCAGGAGCAGCAGCTGGAGCAGCAGCTGCAGCAGCAGGGTGGCGAGGGCTGCACGCATGGCGGGCGCTTGGCGTAGGCGGAGGCCCCGGGACTCCCGGCCTTAGCGGGGAGGGGGCGGGACGGGCGGAGCCCGGGGGCGGAGCCTGGGAGGGGCGTGATCATGACCGACCCAGCCGGGGAGGGGGCGTGTTCCTTCCGAGTGTGCCTCTACGCCCCTCGCCCTCCCGGGCCTTCGGTGTGTACGAGTGTCCTTTCGATCGCCGAAGCCCCGGAGGACGCGGACCAGAGATCTGCCCTGAACGCACTGCAGGAGCAGCCCCTTCCGGGTGGACCCCAAAGGGGAAGGGAGGATCCGGGGTGACGGAATCACAGCCAGACCGACGCAGCAGAATGCTGGGCTGCTGGTCCCTTGAGCGGTCATCCTTCTGTGGTCCCGGCTCCCTAACCCTGTGCAGAAGCAAGCGTGGACCTCAGCTGCAGACCCCACACAGCGGACCCACGAGGCCGCCGCCTTCCCTGGGCCCGGGGCTCCCGCTCCCCGCTCCGCGCGGGGCGCCCTCTGCCGGGGCCGCGCGTGAGCTCCGCATACCCCGGTGATGACGCGTTAGGCTGGAGAGGAAGCCCGGGCTTGGAGGCGGGGTCCCCCTGACCTGAGCGCGCCGTCCCTCAGCAGTTCTATTGGACCGGAAGGGCTCCCCGCGGTTGGTTTGTCCTCACTTAGGTCGCCGACATCAGCACGGCTTCTTTCGGTCCTTTAAGACAGCAAATCCCACAAAGACTGAGCCACTTATCAAACTCCTGATAGTAAAATCAGCCTCTCTCCAAAGCAGGGGGGGAAAGAGAGGGGGTCCCCAGAACCCTGCTCCGATGGAAAGGAGTCTCCAACGCCTCGCAGGAGAGCAGGCAGAAAGGGGGGAGGGCTTGGGAGCGCCAGATGTTGGGGTGGGTATCTGCAACCCTCAGACAGGTCAGGGTGTTCGCAGGTGAAGCCTGGGAACTTTGAGGCTTCCTTCCTGCACCCGAAAGTCTAGTGCACCCTACGGCGCTACCGAGAGAGGAGAGGATGCGAGGGCCAGTAAGGAAGTCCTTACCTGGTAACGATCGCATGTGGGGCTACTGCACCCCGAAGCCTGGCTCTGCTCACAGCTTGGAGTTGGGCCATTTTGGAGCCAATGGCCCTGCAATGAGAAAGGCTCACTGAAGCATCGTGGAGGCCACAGAAGTCCTCCCGCGGGCAGGGGGCCTCCCCTTCTGAAACCTCTCTTCCCAAACATCCTAGAGCCTTGCCCATACGGGGGGCGCTGAATATTTGTGGCTCCCAACATTCAAAGGTTTAAACCTAATTACCAATGTCATGGTACTAAGAAGAGACAGGGTCTCTTTTTTGTTTGTTTGTTTTGAGGATTAAAAGCAAGATTTTTATGGATTAATAATGAGAGAAAGAGAGGAATTCGTGGACATTCCCAGGAGTCCATAGAGGGCAAGGGAGCCCAAAAGACAGGGTCTCTTCTCCGGTTTTGACTGATATCAAGTGAACCTTAGAGGTGGTTCATGCTTGTAATTCCAGCTGTCAGGAGGATGAAGCAAGAGGTTGGACAGTCTGAGAAAGAAAAAGAGAGAGAGAGAGAGAGAGAGAGAGAGAGAAACCCTGTCTCAAAAATAAATAAATAAACATATAAATAAGTAAATATAAAAGTTAAGGCATAAGAAAGGCCCTCCCACTATGTGCACCAGAGGACACAACTATACAAGACCAGTACGCAGAACACGCCCTCGCCAGGCACCAAGCCTTCTGGCCCACTGACCTTGGAAGAAAGCAAAAGGATCTCAGATCCTGCATAAAAATGCCAGGCACAAATGGCAGCGGCCAGCACTTCCAGCGCTGGGGTGGAGCTTGGGAAGCCCCGGAGCAAAGCAGTAAGGAGACAGAGCAATCCAGGACGATTCCCAAAGCCACCCTTGGGCTTCCACAGGCACACACACCAGAACACCTTCTTCTGCACAGACCCACGCATGTCCAAATCCACACGGGTCCACCCCCTACACAAAAAGGACAAAAAGGGGGCTGGAGAAACAGTACGGTGGGTCCAGCATCTGCCATACAAGATAAAGGCCCAAGTTCAGATATCCAGAACACACATGCAGGAGTGCACACAGGAAATCCCAGGGGGAAGCAGAGAGAGAGGATCCACGAGTTTCACAGGGAGCCTGGCACGCACAGCACAGCAGCAAAGGAGAGGAAATCCTTAAGCAAGGTGGAAGGACCAATGGCCGAGGTTGTCTTCTTACCTCTGCTGGCCCCTGCTGGAGTGCACTCACCAAATGCACACACACACACACACACACACACACACACACACACACACCACACGCGCGCACACTAAATAATAAAAAAAGAACAGCTCTAGTTTGCATACCTTTCCTTTCCTGTATCCCCAACCTTCTCTTCTGGATTCTTTTCAAATTGCAGAGGATCTGAACCTCTCCCAATATAAAATAAGGAAACACCCAGGCATCCGCCAGGCTCCTGTGCAGCCCAGTCTTTCTCCTGAAAACTTCTTGAATGGAAAACTTTCACTTCCGCTCACTGCTTGACCCACATCAAGGCTGCCCTGAGTCCAGCATTCTCCAGCCACTCCCCCACCGCGGACACTTCCTCTCCCCACGTCCTCCAAGAGATCTCAGCCTGGCTTCAGCCGCCGACTGCAAAGACCACACACCCCCCTTTTTTTTCTCCAAAACTATGACTTGTCCAGCTGCTCGTTTGCATCCAAGGTCCACTCTCCTTGGCTGGTGAGGTAGTCCAACGGCAAGATAACTCAGCAAGCCTAGAACCTATCTCCCACCCCTGGAACCCACATAGAAGTGGAAGGAGAGAACCAAATCCACTAAGTTTTTCCCAACATCCACACATATGCTGTTAGTACACAGTAACAGTAAATGAAATTTATTTTTTTAATCCCACTCTTTCAAAACAGAACTTGTCAAACTTAGCAGTCCTTCCTGTCCTTGGAAGGTGGGGACCTAGGTGTCTCTCCCCCAGCAACTCTCCCAGTGTCTCCTGCATTTGGCCATCTCTTTTCTGCCCAGCTGCTTGGCTTCTCCAGAGCCTGTGCCAACCCCATCACTATCTGTCACTTGAGCACTGCACCTCCCAGTACCCTGGCCACCAGGTTTCACAGCCACCAGGCTCCTCCCAAGAGCGGAATCTGTACTTAGCAGTCCTTACTAAGACTCCTAACCAGTGTGGTGGGACATCCCTATAATCCCAGCACTTGGGAGGCAGAGGCAGGAGGAACAGGAGGTCAGAGGTCAGGACGGGCTGGATTCTAGAACAAGTTGTTGTTAGCCCCTCCCCTCAAAAAAAGGCTGGGGCCAATGGGATGGCTTTTGGAGGGCAGAAGTGCTTGCTGCACAACCCTAACAATGTAAATTCAATCCCCAGAACACATATTTAAAAAGCTGGATGCTGGGGCTGGGGAGGTGGCTCAGGGGTTAAGCCTCTGCCTTGCAGGCAGAAGGTCCTGAGTTCGGATCCTAGACCCTATGTATAGACGCCGGGTGGAAGGGGGGGGGCAGCCTGCATTTCTGGTCCTGGTAGGGCGGAGCCTGTGAATCCCGGGGCAGAGTAAACAAGGAGGAGGTGGAGAAGTCCATGGTGGTTCCCCAATTCGTCCGTGGTTCTACACACACGCGCGCACACACACACACACACACACACACACACTCGCGTGCGTGCACACCTATGCATACACACACAATTGAATAAATAATAAATAAATAAATATTTTAAAAAATTCTTTAGAAAGTATTAAAAAACAAAACAGGGCTGGAGAGATAGCTCCAGGGTTGAGACTCTGCCTTGAAAGAGGGACCTGAGCCCACACGAAGATGCCAGGCAGAAAGGGCAGCGGCCTGCACTTCTGACCAGTATGGCCTGTAGCGGCTCCAGCTCCACCTGCCTTACATCTTCTGCTCAAGTCAAACCAGTTTCCAGGACCCTCCATGTGTTGGGGACCTTTCTCACCGCCCCTCCGCCTGGACTGCACAGGTTGACTTCCTTCCTCTGGAAAGCGGTCCCTGATGTCATTATCTGGGCTGTGTACCCCACGAGGCATCCCACCTGACTCCATTTGCAGGGCACATACTGGGCACCTGCTCATGGGGGTGCAACTCTAGCTCCCGAGGATGTACTACCCCCAGGGTGCATTCCAGTGAAGGAAGAAGGAAATGGGCAAATCCATCCGTGTCTACTTTCAAGGGACGATGGGAAGTGTGGATGGAGGGCAGATGTGTGTGACGTACACCCAGAGCTGGAGGCCACCACAGGGGTGAGGGATTTTTTTTCCCCCAGGGTTGGAAAACATAAAACCTAGGACCTCACAGATGTAAAAGCATGTGCTGAGCTTTGTCCCTAGCCCCTGGACTTGGTTTGAAATATGATCTTATTCTATTGCCCCAGACTGACCTCAAACTCCTGATAATTCTCTTTCCTTAGTCTTCCAAATGCTAATGGATTTTTTTTTTTTTTTGAGAGAGAGAGCTTCAGGTGTCCCAGACTGGTCTTGAACTTGCTAATGTAGTCAACAATGATCTTGAGTTTCTGATTCTCCTGCTTCTATTCCAGAGCACTGAGATTACAGGGTCATCATGCCTGGTTTTATTCAGGGCTAGACATCAGGGATTCCTGCATACTAGCAAACATGCTACCAACTGAGCCGCATCCCCAGCCTGGATTTTTACGTGTAATAGAAATAGGAAAACATTAAGAGAGTGAGTAGAGGGCTGGAGAGATGGCTCAAGGGTTAAGACTCTGCCTCACCAAGCAGAAGGTCCCGAGTTCAGATCCCAGATCCCACGTAAAACAGTTCACCTGCATGACTGCTGATAAATCACCACCAAATGGCTTAAGGGAACAGGGGGTTTATTCTCTTATAGTAGTTCAGCTCAGTTACAGTTCATAGTCTAGTTGGAGGGAAAGCATGCACCATTGCCAAAAGCTGAGGGAACTGGACATACCAAATCCACCTAGCAGCTGAGAGAGGGATGATCCTTACTTGCCAGACCAGCATGTCTGGCCAAATATACACAGGGACACCCCCTTTCTAAAACAGCTCCTTCCATTTTATTCACCTGTTTGGGAACTAGTCCCACCTACCATGGGCTGGGCCTTCCCATCCACTACACAATCTCTTGTAGATTCATTCTGGGCTTAACTCAACTACTAATTTTCTACAAATGTCCCCAGAGCTGAACTCTCAACTGTCAGGTTGATACCTGTGTCTAACTACAACAATGGTGGCAGCCTGCACTTCACCCCTGGTGGGTGGAGCCTGGAAAATCCCAGAATGAAGCAAAAAGGAGTTAAAAGCAATCCAGGATGATTAAAGTCATCCTTGGTCCTTCACAGGGACACACCGTGCCCTCTGAGACTCTCTCTCTCACACACACACACACACACACACATACACACACTAAACAAATAAAGGAAAAAAGAGAGTGAGTAGAGGAATTATGGTCTGTATTGAAAAGCTTCCCGCTCACTAACCTGGAGACCTGAGTTCAACCTCTGGAAGCCCACAAGGTAAGAGAGGACTGACTCCTAAAAATTGTCCTCTGATTTTCACCCGTGCACCATGACAAGCGTGCTTACCCCTTCTGTCTCCCCCTCTCCCTCTCAAATAAATACGATCAATTCCTGCAGCCCAAGCACGCCCGGCACGCCCGTGTGGTACACACACTTGCCATTTCAGCACTGAGGAAGCCAAAGGCAGGCAGATCAGGCCTACCAGGCTGTTGTCAACACATGAGACCTTGTCTCAAAAACAAGGGGGTGAGGTGGGGGTGGGGGGAGTTACCAGTGAGATGGCTCAGCTGGCAAAGTGCCTGCTTATAAACCTGGTGACTTGAGTTTGATCCCCACAGATCCACATGACTGAAGGAGAGAATCTACCTCTGAAAGTTGTTCTCTAACCTCCTGTGTGTACTTTCCTTGCTCTTTTCTCTCTCCCTCCTTCTAGCTTAAGTAAATAAGTAAGATACTTGTTTTTTTAAAATCCATTATGGTAGTGCAGTGGTAGTGGTAGTCCACACCTACAACCCTAACACGTGACTTGAGACATAGGCGAGATTAGTGAAAGCTGGGAACTGGGTTCACATACTGAGTTCCCGGCTAGCTACAGCTGCATAGTTGAGTCCTTGTCTCAAAAAAAAAAAACAAAAAAAACAAAAAAAAAAAAAAACCAACCAAAGAACAACAACACAGGCCTGTACCCTGGAACTTGGATTTGGGAGGCAGAAGCAGGAGAATCACTGGAAGTTCCAGGCAGCCGCCATCATCCTGGAGACTGCACAAAACAAACAAATTGTTCTGGCCACCCGTGGTGGCTCCCCCCAGCCTGAGCTATAGAACGGGGCCCTGTCTCAAAAACAAAACAAAACAAAACCCCCCAAACCAAAACTGCCCTGGCTGAAGTTCAGAGGGCAGACACAGATAGGGGACTGAGGATGGAAGCCAGGAATCCCTCTGGTGGGCAACAATGAGATGGAAGTGAAGCCCTCGGGGCTTGTGGGGTTGGATGCTGGAGACAGTGAGAAGTAAGAAAGCTTTCGGCTTGATACTGCACTGGGGTACTGAGTGGGGAAGATGGGAGAAAAAACAGGCAGAAAATTAAGACTGGGCTCTGTTCAGAAAATTAAGACTGGGCCTGTGCCGACCTTCCTTTGAGCTGCATTTTGGACCTGGAGGTGAGAAAGCAATGCTGGGCCCTTCTGCTCTGGTTTCCAGGGCGGGGCTGCCAGCACGCTCCTGTTGCACCTTCTAGCCCCAGGCAGGGCCAGGGCCTCTGGCGGCCTTTCCATAGCACTATGGCACAGTCAGGAGGAGGTGGGCTCAGCAAGTGACAGTATTCATCTCCCCCCACCCTAAGGAACCATGAGATAGAGTCTGAAGAGTGACACTGGCCGGGTTCACAGATTCTATAGCCACTGCCCAGGCCTCGCCTGGAAACGGTCACAAATGCAGATGCAGCTGGGCCCGGCTGCATTACCAGGCTGAATGTGGGGGGAGGATTGAAAGTTCAAAGACAGTCAGAGGACTACCAACATCACAAAAAAGGAAGAGGAAGAAGAGGAGGAGGAAGAGAAAGAAGAAGAAAAAGAGGAGGAGGAGGTTTTCAGACCTACAATCCCGGTGCATTAGAGGCTTGAGGCAAGAGGATGACGTGTTTGGGCTCAGCATGGGCTACGTGGCTAGCTCCTATATAAAAACAAAACCGAACAAAGAGAAATGCAAAGGCATAGCTGACTTCTGAACACAGGGGATTGTGAGGCACAGGATTGACAAAATGGCGCCCAGAGGGCATGGCGAAGG
Source organism: Typhlomys cinereus (assembly GCA_023101885.1). Lineage (NCBI taxonomy): Eukaryota > Metazoa > Chordata > Mammalia > Rodentia > Platacanthomyidae > Typhlomys > Typhlomys cinereus. The sequence goes on from JALPQD010000039.1 coordinate 6,661,965, forward strand.
CGTTGCCAAAGTTGCTTTCAAAACTGCTTGATTGGCTACAAGGTGTTTCCGTGCTGGTGAGCAGCCTGTGTGGGTGCTCATCACATACTACCACAGAGCGACTGCTGCACGCTTGCTTGACCTCTTAGATCACGGGGTACTTGATTTCTGCCTTGGAAACCCCCTTGCGGTTTTTGCCTTTATAAGCTTTTGCCAGCTTACAATAAACGAGTTCCTGCTTAGACTTGACTCCCTGTCGTATCTGCTTGTCCTCTGTGGCCAGGGGGCTGGGGAACAGTCAGACAGCGCACTTGCTCCATCTCCAGACCTCTCTACCTTACCCCGCGGCAAAGGGACCACCACAGGGGATCAAAAATTCTGGGAGCAGAGGTCAAGCAAAATGTTCTTTAAAAATTTTTAAATCTAATTGATTAATTTTTAGACGATTTAGCTAAGTGGCACAGATCGGCCAGGTTTCTGAGGGTTGGTCTGCATCAGCCTGCCTGTTTCTTTTCTTCTTTTCATACATGCCAGGCGCACCCTCTACCACTGAGTGATGCCTCCAGCCAAGAGCCATTAATTTTCAACAAAGAATTCCTGTAAGTCTATAGGCTAAAGCCTCGAGGTGCAGTTCCATGGGTCGTGGAAACACCAGTACCCAGTAGAAAAGCAGGCCCATCTGGCCTAGTAGGATCTAGACCAGATGTGATCAACTGCTTTCCAGGCTCCAAGGGTCTCTGGCCCTCAGAATCCTTGTGCCTCTTGGTCCTTGTAATTCTGGACAAAGCCAGATGGTGGCGCCAGCACCTCAGCGCTTCGACTTGGCATCTTGAACTAGAGACCCGGCAAAGAACTGTGCCCCTTTCCCAATCCCCTTCTACTGAGAGTTCCAAGCTGCTGCCCATGTGTGTGGCCTCACCAGGGAGATGAGCCCTGCAGTGGGCACAAAATGGAGACTAGCCCCCTCCCCTTGGAGGCTAGGGGGGTGGGTTAGAGAAGACGGCTTGGTCAGAGAGGAATTAGGGATGTCAGGTCTCTGGAACTTGGAGGTGTAGCTCAGCTACACCAGACACTAACACCCAATTTACCATGCCCGTCCCTATTTCTGGTCCCAGGTACTGATTCCTGCAGTGGGTAGGGACAGCCTGCAGGTACCCCAAAACTCAGTCGGAACCTTGGATTGTAAATCCTTGTGACAGAGCAACCAAGTAGGCTGGGCATGGGAACCCGAAGCAGAGGGGCTGCTTGGACGGAGCTCTTACCAGCTGCCAGCTTCCCGTCTCTTGGGTTGGGGGCTGTCTGGGCCCCTGTCCTGTTTTGTGGTCCTGGCCAGATGATGGGCCCTCACCCTGCTTCTGTTTCTGGGTACAGCTCAGCAGATGGGAACCCAGAAACCCAGCCTGAATACCCTTCTCCCCTTGGGTCCAAGCCCTGTTCCAGGCCTGTCCCCAGTGGGCTCCCCTGTCCCTTGTCTTTCTTGTTTGAGAGGAGACTGCCATCCCGTCTAGAGGCATCGCCGTCCAGCATCCTTATAGACTTAGCATACTCCAGCCTCTGCGCTGGGGATCAGCCCACGCCCTTCTCATTCTCAAGGGTCCACCCAACACCCACTTGCTCTGAAGGACCACCCTCTCCCACTGGACCATGCCTTCCTCTTTTAAGACCCCAGATGTGGTGCTGTCCTCGGAGGCTCTGCTTCTGTTCTGGGGAAGCTGGGACTGGGCCAGCTGTTTTCCCTGGGCAGCCAGCTGTTTTGCCCATCAAAAAGCAGCCCTGGATCCTCTGCTGAAATAACTGCTGGATTGCAGCGTGGCAGCTCTTCTGGGCCAGGGACTGAGAGCAGTTAACTCCTCTGCGGCCCAGCCCTGCTCTTCTGTTTTCCCCATGCACGCAGGAAACTTCTGGAAATCCTAAAACCAAGTATTACCAGCCCCAAACAACTGTCGCCTCTCTCAACTCTCATACCCTTTCTCCCCCACTGAGTCAGTCTTGTCCTCAGGTAACCCCAGGAATGGACCAGTTCAAAGTCACCTACCGAGTTACCTACCTCTATTAGGAATAATTAGAATCATGAGAGCTGTTCTAACTGCTTGCTTTAAGGAGCATCAGGACTCCGAGCTAAGTAAGCACTTTAATGAGCTAAGTAAGCACTTAAATGACCCGTCTAACACTTTCACAGCAACTCCCTGGAGTGGGGAATATATTTATGTTACAGAAGAGGAAGGCAGGAAACCCAGAGTGTGGAGGATCTAAGTCACTAGCTGAGCACACACACACTCTGTTGGGGTGGAAGCCGGTCAGCCTGCAGGTTCTTCCATCACCCTCTGAACTGCTATTTAAGTTTCCCTGAGCCCTCTAACCTGGGCTGTTTCCCGACTCTAGGCTCCCCGGGAGCCTCCTCTGTGAGATGGGAAGCGATGGATAGAGTTAACAACTCCACCAGGTCAGTCCCGGATGCAGAGCTGGGCGCGGTGCCCTGTGCTGAGCACAACACCTTCCAAGTATTTATTAGCAGATCTCTCCTCCTGGTGGCTGCGGTCGGCTGGGAGAGGATCCCAGCTTCGCTGCCTCCTGGCTGCCTGGCTTGGGGCCTCGGCCTCCAGAGCTGGGAAATGGACACGTCTTCAGTTTGGATAGGGCAGATACAGTATTAGTCCAGACCTGACATGGAGACATGGCGGGAGAGGGCATTCCCTTATCAGAACAACTGCCGACCAGTCTGGAAGAGGGGGCGGCCCAACGGCCACGGGCACCTCTGCGCTCGGCCACTGAGCATCTGCGTAGAAGGGCTGTTACTATTTGTGAATGACGGGATCCAGGATCTCCATGTGGGGAAAGCAGGCTGGTCCCTGACCATAGTTATCAGTTACCTGGATGGAGCTAGAATTTAGGCTGTCTGGGACTCCACACCTTCTGACGTGGCTATGCCTTCTCTCCTGAGACTAGAACCCAGCCTGGGGAAAGGGCCAGGGAATGGGAACAATCCCAAAGCTAGGACTGCCCAGAAGGTGACTTGGGGATGGGTGGGATCTCAGGGTCTGGGAACGACCCCTCGGGATGCAGTGACCCGTGTTCTCCCCCTTTGTCCCCTCCCTCCTGCCCACCATGGGTCAGTTCCCTGGTCCCAGCCTAGACATCTGGAACTGGGGCAGACAAAGGGCTGCAGGAAGGGACAATAACCTTCTGTCCATTTTCAGATGCTGGGCCGGGCCCGGCCAGGGCTGGGGGCCGGAGCCCCGGCGAGGCGGTGCCAGGCCCCCCGCGGGCAGCGGACAATGTTGGCAGTGATGGAGAGGAGGCATTTCAAAGCGTTTTGTTCCCTCTGACCCCCTCCCCTCCCCACATCTCGCCCCAACCCAGGGTGAGGCCCCAGCCCCACCCCCAGCCACCCGGGCCCTGCTCTGGGCGGCTTGGGGACCGGCCACATTCTTGACCTCAGGGGAAAAGTTTAGACTCTGCGCCCCGGGCAACAATAACAGTGTCACAGACCTGATTTAGGAGCAGCACTTACCATCACAAAGCCGCAGACAAAGAGCTGGGGCTGAGAACGCAGCCGAGGCGCCCAACGCCCACCCCACGGGCACTGCTCACTGATCTCCCGGTTCCCTGGGCAGACTGGGTGCCAAGGCCAAGACTCTGGGCACACTTGGGGATGGCTCAAGGTGGACAGGGGTGCAATGGGAAGCACGTCCTAGTCTACCATCCAATTACTATGCGACCTTGAACAAGCCCTTGCCGGGCCTCAGTTTCCCTGTCTGTAACAGAAAGGCTAAACTGCAAGACTGGAAGCTAGAGGCGCCAATCTTGTGACATTTCAATAGGGTTGATGCAGGGAGGTATGGCTTAAGTCCCCGATTCCCAGGTTAGCTGAGGCAGGAAGATCTCTTGAGTTCAGAAGTCTAAGACCAGTCTAGACAGAAAGACAAAGACAGAAAGACAAGAAGGAAGGAAGAAGGAAGGGAGGGAGGGAGGGAGGGAGGGAAAGGAAGGAAGGAAAGGAAAGGAAGGAAGGGAAAGGAAGGAAGGAAGGAAGGGAAAGGAAGGAAGAGGAAGGAAGGGAAAGGAAGGAAGAGGAAGGAAGGAAGAGGAAGGAAGGAAGAGGAAGGAAGAGGAAAGAAGGAAGAGGAAGGAAGGAAGGAAGGAAGGAAGGAAGGAAGGAAGGAAGGAAGGAAGAGGAAGGAAGGAAGGAAGAGGAAGGAAGGAAGAGAAAGGAAGGAAGGAAGGAAGGAAGGAAGGAAGGAAGGAAGGAAGGAAGGAAGGAAGGAAGGAAGGAAGCACGGACGGACCAGAGAGATGGTTCAGTAGGTCAAAGCACTTGCCGACAACCTCCATCTTCAGGGCCCAGGTAAAGGTGGATGGAGACCTTACTCCACAAAGTTGTCTTCTGATCTCCACACATGTGCCATGAAGCGCACGCACACACACACACACACACACCCGCACACACACACGCACGCATCATACACATAGACACACAAAAAGAAGTTCAAAAACCACAATGACTAAGAGAGGAAGTGTTCATCACTCCACTCTGGGCACGTCCTAAGCCCTTCATCCCTTTCATGATTTAAGACTCATCACCTCAAAAAGCAGCTGCACTTTGAATCCCACTTTACAGTCGACAAATTGAGGCCTAAAGAAGCTGAAGCCACTTGTCCAGAACCGCCATGGCGATTTGAGCCTGGAGGCCAGGCGGCCTTGCGGTCGCACTGCTGCGGTGAAGGAGAGAGGAGGCAGCTGGCCGTGGGGAGTGGGGAGCTGGGGCCGCTTTCCTAGCAGAAGGCTATGAATAAATAAATGTCTGATTATCCCCAGGGGGAATTCCACCCTCGGAGCAGGTGCCTCTAAAAACTGGATTGATTCTGGTGTCTGGAGGCTGGCCGGGCGACACACTCAGAGGCAGGGGCTAGACACAAGGACCTGCAGTTGGGGTGAGGCACTGCCCACTATGCGGAAGGTCATTTAAAAGGCTTGCGGCTCTGGAGCCGGGCTGTGGGTTTGAATCCTTGCTCTATCTTTTGGCGGTTGTGTGTCCACGAACAAGTGACTTTCCACATTCAGTGCCTCGATTTTCCCACCAATAAAATGAACCCATGTACTGGGGGAACAGTGCTGATTCGGGAAACTCCAGTGAAGGGCCTCAGAACATAGTCCACCTCTGTGAGCGCCGCCTACGTCTATGTGGCACAGTCCCCTGGGGCGAATGTCACGGGCCAGAACACCTCGCTGCACTGGGAAGCACAACAGTATGCTGTGGCAGTGCTAGCTAGCTTTGATTACAACACAAGGGACTATGGTTAGATATCAAGACCAAAGTGAGGAACTGGGGATGGTGGGGGGGGATTGTTGTCTGGGATCTGTGAGGCAAAGGCCAACTAGGGTTCCTGAGGGAGTCCGAGGAGACTGGGGGTTCCCTGCTGCCCGGCAGGGGTGCTCCTGCTTCCAGGTTCGGTACTGGGCACGCACACTGCCTGGAGCGGGAACAGAAGAGCCTGAGGTCCCCACTCTGCTCCCCGATCCCCACCAGCAGCCTGTTAACCCAAAGGGACCAAACTGCATGTGGGCAGGGAAGGACCCACAGCGTTCACAGTGTTGCCCTCTGTGCGGACGGGCCTGGTGGGACCGCACAACAGCTGCGCTGGCTGCCGTTCAACCAGATGGACTCCCTGCCCCTTTCTGAGCTCGTTCCACAAGCCATTCACTCACTCATGCCTACATTTCTGCATCTCTGTTTGTTTGTTTCTTTAGTCAGGGTCTTATGTAGCCCAGGCTGTCCTCAAACTCCCTGTGTACCCTGGGATTAGAGGCTTGTACCGCCGAGCTCACCTTTGAGAATACTATGTGTTAACTAGACCTCGGTCCTCTGTCCCAGAGGCTTCCTGAAACCCGAGTTTGAGAGGGACCCCTTCTCATCGAGCCAAACATAACAAAAAAAAACTTGACTTGGCATCCAGGGGTCTCACACCCCAGACTCCCCTCATTCCTAGACTGTACCTCCAGCCTCTTCAACCATTATCCCTTCCATTCCTCTCCTCTAACTACTATTAATACACGTCGGCCGCAGGCAGTGGGTGAGGCTGTCCAAATACAAAATGCCATGACTCCAGGAGACCTAAGGAACTAGTGGGGGCCCTGAGGAACCCTACTGAGACAGCCGCCCCCGCCCCCGCCTGGCACTCACCTCCATGGGCAGCACATCCTGTGGTCCCTCTTGGCCCCAGGAGGCAGATGGCACCACTAGGGGATCCCAGGTACGGGGTGGCCGCTCACCCAGCTCCTGCAGTGGAGGAGGGCTAGTCAGGAAGCCCTTCTCATGGCCAGATTTTCCTGGCACCTCTGGGCAGGAGGGGCACTGGTTGGGGGTGGCTAGAGGGGCAGTAAAGATGTAAGCAAAGGTGTCTCCTCTTGTGGGGGCTTGTTCTACACCCTTAGTCCACTCTCCTCTGGACACTGGGCCAAGGGTCGAGGGACCCCCTAGAGTCCTGGGGAGTTGGGGAAGAGGCTGATGAGGAGGTTGAATCACATAGATCCCTGTTCCCCACCTCACCCAAGGCCCTCGGCCATGCCGAGGTGTTTGCTTTTCCTGTCTTCACACTGGCTTCATTCAGAGTGGCCCATCCTACCCCAGGCCGGCAGCCAGAGAGGTACCAGCCTCCCTCCTTCACACCCTTCCAGCCAGCCCCACTGGGCAAGGACACAGCCGCCCCAAGGACCTCAGTTTCAGGGGACCCCGGGGTGGGCGTGGGGGTACTTCAGAGGAAACCTAGTACAAGGCTGAGGGGAGAGGAAGTGCACAGATCGGTGGGAGACGAGATGGGCCCCTAAGGGAGCGACAGGATGGGGAACCACCAGGCAGAGGGCTGGGTGGGAGGCGTGAATGGGCCGGGTGGGAGGCGTGAGCGGGCCGGCCCAAGGCCTCGCTGCCTGGCTTTGTGCCAGTGTGTGATGCTGGGTTGCCCACGTGAACACTAGTATTCCCTTCATCCCTGGGACAGGGGCCCGGAGAAGGAGGGTGAAACGTTTCTCCAAGTCAGAAGGCCGTGAGGGAGGCTTCTCAGGGGTCCCACTCTTTGGTCTCTCTGACTGTCACATTGGTACATACAGGGGGTGGAAAGGTCAGATGTGGCCTTTCAGGCCTGTGGGAAAAACTCTGGCCATTTCCCTAATCCATATTTATTGATGTGAGACACTGGGGTGGGAGGAAGCCCCTGCCCCCACCCACCGCCCCAGCCAGGCCAGGTTAGCGCTAAGAACAGGCTCCATGTCACCCAAATCCTACTCTTCTCTTTGTCTCCAGATTGGCTCCAGAGTCCTCCCCCACCCTCCTCCCCTCTGTTGCCCCAGCCCCTTTGGGGTTGCCAAGCAACCATGGAAGGGGAGCTGAGATATTTTCTTTATTACAAGCAAAGACAGCATCGTGGCCCAGGAGGAGGGCAAGGGGGTGCTGGGGAGGAGGGCACCCTGTGTTCTAGGGAGACCACACTACTCCTATATGCTGTGGGCACGGGCAGCGGGGAGTCAGGCCCCCAGGAGTGGGTCCGACCGAAGGGGGAAGACAGAGTAGAGCGGTGGAGCTGGACAGGTGGGAGGTGTGGACAGACATGGACGTGGTTCAGTTTGACAAGGGTCTTCAGTGAGACCTGGACCCCAAGTCCGTCCTGTCTCCACCAGCTGTGCTCTTTGCATCAAGTCACCTCCTCTGGGCCTGCTTCCTCCTGGATAAAATAGGAATGCTAGCACATGTTATCTCATTCGATCCTCACAGAGACGCCATGAGTCAGCCCCCCTTGACTGGTTAGGAACCAGAGGCTCAGAGGTGGATTCCTAAGCAACAATATTTGTTTTTAACAACTTTACTGAGATGTAACTTACATACAATTTGCTCACTGAAAGCATCTAATTCAATAGTTTGCAGAGTATGCAGAGTCGTGTACCTAAACCTGCAATTTATCTTACATCACCCTAAAAAGAGCACTCCCAAGGCTGGAGAGATGGCTCAGGGCTTAAGACTCTGCCTCACAAGCAGAAGGTCCTAAGTTCCGATCCCAGGTCCCATGTAAAAACTCCAGGTGGAAATGGTGGCAGCCTGCACTTCCCGATCTGGTGGGTGGAGCCTGGGAAAATCCCACAGCGAAGTAAAAAAGGAGGTAGAAGCAATCTAGGACGATTCCTGAAGTTGCCCTTAGTCCTCCACAGGGACACACAGTGTCCTCTGAAACACACACACCGATAAATAAATAATTTAAAAAAGAGGTCTCCCTACCACCACCAATGCGAGTTTCAGCAGTCCCCAATATCCCCCACAACCCTCCAAGACTGTGTACACACTCATGATTTTGAATCTGGTCATGGTAGCCAGCATCTGTAATCCCGGCACTTGGGAGGCTGATGCAGGAGGAAGAAGATTCTGAGACCAGCCCAAACTACAGGATGAGGCCCTGCCTCCTTGAATAGAAAGAAATGAAGTGACTGTCACTCATTAGAAATCACTCCCCACTACCTCCCACCTCCCTTCGCTTCTCCCAACCTGATGTCACTGCCGATGTGCTTGTGTCTCGCAGATTTGCCTGTTCTAGATCATCGCTGTGAACCTAAGCGATGACACGCCTGACTCCCAGCTGTAATTTCCCAAGGCCTCCACCTCACTGGGAGAAGTGGTGGGTGGGTAGGGCAGTTAAGGATGTGTCCTTGGGGTCTGGCGAAATAACTCAGTGGTAAGGTGCCTGCTTGCAAATGTAAAGACAGGAACTCAGCGACAAGCACGCGCACATCTCCCCTCTTCTCCCTTCTCTCAAGTGGTCTCTGTACCTGCCAGACTTGGCTTCCTCTCTGAGGGCTGCAGGTTCCTGGCCTGTAAAATGGAGTGACAGCATTTCCTCCCCAGGGCAGCAGCAATGTGACGAATGTCTCACACCGGCCGTGGTACTCAACACGCCATAGTTAACTGGATGCCAGCGATTTATGCCGCCAGCGCCTGTTCATTCTCCGACCTAGACATTTAACGAAACCTGGCACCTGCAAAATGCCAAGCATTAGTCTAGGCGCCGAGGACAGTGTAATGTGCAGACTGTGACCCCTGCCTTCACGTGGCTTTCGTTCTGGCAGAAGGCAGCTGGTAAAGGGGGGCCACGTCCACAGTGGTGTGACAGCCGGTAGACTGCACACCAGAGCTTGAGCCCTGGGCCTTGCACGCCAGGCAAGCGCTCTACCATTGAACTACACCCAGACCTGTTTATTCTGAAAGTATCGCAAAGTTGCCGGGCTACGCTGAAACTTCCTTTTTCAGTCTCAGCCTCTGGAAATGCTGGCTCACAAGCGTGCGCCGTGACACAGCTAATCATGCTCTTCACAAGCGTGAGCCCTCACACAGCTAACAGTGCTCTTGGAAAGGCTTCTCTACCCTGCCTTTGTCTGCCCCACGGACAGGTGTTAACTCTAGGACGCAGGAGTTCTTAGTGTCCCCTCTGGGTGTGGACAGAGGCTGAGAGGTGGTAAAAGCAGTCTTGAGAGCGCTGGCTGTTGCTAAACTCTCTACGGATGGGGCAGCTGGAGTCCAGAGTGAGGCAGGTGTGGGCTGAGGTGGCACAAGTAGCAACGACGCTCCTGGATCCCGGGCTGCTGCCAGGCCAGGGCATGATGAAGTCTACAGTGGCAGGGGCACTTGGGACAACACTGTAGGGAAGAAATCACCTAGCAGTGGGCTGGGGGCCTGAGAAGCCTAGTGTAGCTCCCCCTGAGCACCTACCGTATTCTCTGGGTCCTGGGCCCCTCTCAGTTCAGTATGAAGACGAGGCTGTGGAGGTCTTTCTCGATCCTTGAGTGTCCCCCCATAGCAGTCCTCTGATTCCACAAACAAAACCTGGGTTGATTTGTTACCAACATTCACATCCCTCCTCACCTCTCTCTTGGTGCTGGGCCTTGTGAATGGCAGGTAGGCACACTGGACCACCTCGTGTCTTGAAATAGGGTCTGACCAGTCTGGCCTTGAATTCTAAACCCTTCTGCCTCAGCTTCCGTGGGGACACAGGCATGCTTGTGCCACGACACAGGCTCTTGGTCCATCCTTTGTCTCTTTCACTCAATTGTCCTAAAGTCTGTTTTTTCATCCATCCACTTACTCATTCATTTAGTTATCACACCAATAAAGCATCCATTCATGTATTTATCCATCACTCATTCAGAAGGCGTTGACTGACCATCTCCTCGGTGCTGGGCAGTGTTTGGTCAAATTCTTGGTAAAATGCCAGTCCTGATGGGCAGTGTGGATGAATGTAGTAGCCTCTTCTTTTTATACTTTATTTTTATTTGAGAAAGAGAGAAAAAAGGAACGCGTGTGTGTGTGTATGTGTGTGTATGTGTGTGTGAGAAAGAGAGAGAGAGAAAGCAGGTGTGAATTCATGTGTCATGGTGCATTAGTGGAGGTCAGAGGACAACTTTTGGAAGTCAGTTTTCTTTCTACCATGTGGGCTCTGAAACTCAAACTCAGATCGCCAGGTTTGCACGTAGGTGGATTTTACCCATTGACTCACCTCGCCAGTCCCTATTTTCTTTCTGAGAGCTGTCTTTATTTTTTTAAGGGGGTTATGATTTCATAAGAATTTTTATGAAGTCTAGATTAGTTCATAAAGGAGAACAAACGTATTCTTGTGTGTGTGTGTGTGTGTGTGTGTGTGTGTGTGTCCTCCTGATACCACCTTCTCCAGGGAGGCAGAACAGGCAGAATGAGCAGAAAGAAACAGGAAGCTCATGTCAGAGTCTGAGTTCACTTGCTTTGTAAGCTCAAAATAATGCTGATTCTTCCAGAAGTTTCCTTATACCCTCCCTGTTGGAATGAATCTCTACCTTATAGCATTATTTTATTTATTTATTAAGTGCCCGGCTGAGTAAGTGAGTGTGTGTGTGTAAGAGCGTGAGTAAGTCAGACAATGGTCAAGCGTCCACTCTCTTTCCTACCATGGAAGCTCTGGGAACCTCCACCCCTGAGCCAACTGCTGGCCCTATATCTCTGCCTTAAGTAATCACAGAGAAATGTGCCCATACGTCAGCTGAAGCGTCTCCCCTGCCTCTACTCCCTTCCATGGGGCTGGCTGCGATTGTGCCTGCCTGTCTGCCTGTCTGCCTGTCTGTATGCCTGCCCGCCTGTGTCTGTCCACCTGTGTGTCTGCCTGCCTGTGTGTCTGTCCACCTGTGTGTCTGTCTGGCTGTCTGTCTGCTTGCTGTTTTTAGGCACTTCCAGAGGGACAAGTCAATTCTGTTCTTTCTCGTCCCCCGGCTGCCAAGGTATACATTAGGTGCTCACGAAATGTTGCTCAGCACAGATCACCAAGCCGTCTGGAACACCAACCCGCTTGGTCGCCAGCTCTCACTGCAAACCCACAGTGACCTAACTGGTCTGGCCAGGCCCCAGTCTCCACGCTTCAGCCCCAGCAAACCTTTAAAAATGATCATCTTCACGTGCTGGACCTTTCAGGATCCCCACTGAGTTTAGGATAAAAATCCAATCTGCAAGTCCTCCCGCTGTCCTACAAGGCCCGGCAGGGTTACCTCTTCACCCAAGTTCTAACCCACGAGCCACAGCCACGAGGCACTTTTCCTCCTCACAGAACTTGCCCTAGTCTTTTCTGCAGGCTGGTTTGGAGCAAGGGTAACTTCTGCCTGGGACACCCCACTCCTCCCTTCTCTGGATGATCCCCTCAGCTGCACACTGTGTGTTGCCTCTGTAATCGCCTGTCCTTGGCTAAGCCTCTGACTGGAGCATAGTAGGCACTTCATAAACGTTCAACCTGACTGGAGGTCAAGCTCTTCTCAGCTCCTCATTCCAAGGTGAGGGTAAGGTGCAGAACACTGTTGCCCTCTATCTAGAACTTCTGGGCTTTAAGCGCTACCACGGGGCCTGGGGAGGCAGCTCAGGGGCTCCCCAGTAGCCCCCAAACAAAACATAAAAAGGGCACAGTGCCTGTAGAGGTGACAACAGCAGGGGGGATGCCCTCTTAGCACCACTAGGGCCAGCCCCAGCTGTTACTGGAGTTCCTGGCCCAACCCATCTAGGTCGTGCACAACCAGACTGCAAGGGCCACATGTGGGTTGTAATTGACACAGGCGCGGGCATCTCCTGGAAACTACTTCTCTGGGGCACGTATGACAAGTTCCCTCTGGATCCCAAGGAAAGTCTGGGAAACCAGGCGGCAGTGGGTTGGTCAGCTCAGCCCTAGGTCCCAATTCTGCTTCCATTAGCTCCTAGCTGGCTACAACTCAGCCTCTTCATCCGTACAATGGGCATCTACTTCCCGGATTATTGTGAAACCAACAAGCTGCTATCTTCCTTACTCGCTCCCTCACTCATTTTCTGAGATGGAGCTTTAATATGTTGCCCAGACTGGTCAGGACCCTCTTGCCTCTGCTCCCCTAAGTAGCCGAGACTGCAGGAGTTGGGTGCTTGGCACATAGAACACTCACTGTCATCGTTCCAGGGCCAGGAACTGCCTGGCAGGGCACTTCTCTCTAAAATCCAGAGGCCGTACTTTGTCAACTTTCCTAAGGAATTCCAAAAAGCCTATTTAGTTCTTTTTAAAATCACAGGACATGTGAACACCCACAGACAAAAATGATTGGATGGGAATTGGGAGAAGGCATCCGGAAGCACAAAGACATGCCAGACTCACGCAGGGCACATGGTAGGGAGGCAGGACAGGAGTCTGAGGTGTGCTTGGGTGGAGGCAGGGTGCTTGAGGACCCTGGTGTAGATGGATAAAGACTGACCACTTACGTCTTTCTGGTCACTAGGGAAGCCAGACTGAGCTGGGGTGAGAACCTGGGTAGCATTCACCCAGCAGTCTGATCCACCTGTGCCAGACCTGGCCAAGGCAGGATTGGGAGGTGGTAGGGAGGCATCACACCTTCCCTAGAGCCCCTGCTCCCTGGATGGGTGGGCTGTCCAAAGGAAGACTCAATAAGAAGACAAGCTTTAATAGATTCCACATCCTCTCACACCCTGTTCCCCCATCCCTCTGCTAGATTCCTAGGACCCTGCAGAAGCTTGGGAATCAAGCTCTTGTCTGGGGGGGGGGGGGCGGTAGCAACCTCCAGATCCCTCTTGGGGGTATGGTCTCTAGATATGGCATCCTCAGACTGAAGGCTAGGACTACACCCCCTCCCTTATTTCAGCTTAGTATTCTAAGGGGGTGACCCTCTGACCTCCAGACTGTTATCCCTCACCTTCTAGGGAACTCTTGGAGCTTGAAGAGGAAGACTCCAAAAATCACAGATTTAGATGTGGTGGTGAGGCCTTAAAAGATCCTGGGGTTCCTTGGATGCTTTGGGGGAGCTCGGATAAGATCAGAGGCCTGACTCGAGTCCATGGAGTCCAAGACCGAGATGTGGGTGCCTGGCCCAAGAGGGAGGGGCCGCCAGCTAAGGGGTCAGGTTGAGGGAGCAGGCGGGAGCTTTGGGAGCAGAGGGTGCCGAGCGGGGATGGGAGGGCGCAGGGTCCGGCCAGTGCAGGGGGGGAGGCCCCCAGGGAGGGGCATGCTATGTCTTTAAGAGCTGCCTAGCGCAGGTTGCAGCTGCCTGGCCAGCCCGAGAGACAGCGGAGATTCATTACCCGCCGACACAATGACCATTGATGGCCCCGTGGCGTTATTCAAATCCAGTACCAATTGCAGCCGAGCCCCTTTCTCCGCGCCAGGCCCGTATTGTTGGAGCGGCCCACTAAAAGCCCGCCCCGGCCCCAAGCCGCCAGAGGCGCCCGCTCGGGTTCAGTCCTGCACCTCGTCAGCCCGCCCGGCTCCCGGTCCGGCTACCCGGGCGCTGCAGGTGACCCAGCGGCGCATTCCAGCGCTCCCCACCAACCCGGCCACCACCACCGGTGCCCCGGCTGCTACTCAGACACAAGGAAGCGAAGAGCGCCTGAGCCGGTGCGTGCGCGGGGCTGGGCAGGGGGCAGGGGTCCCGTAAGTCCAGCAGCCTGGACCCGGGGTTTTGGAAACGCCACCCGGCCTTGGGCCCCAGTTTTCTGGATTCCCGGTGAGCCCGGCCTGGGGGCGGGGAGAGAAGAGTCGGGGTTCCCTGGGTCAGACAGGAGATTCCTCCAACCTGGAGCTGCTCAGTGACCCAAGGCAGACTACTCTAGGGACCTAGGGCCACGCTCGAAGGAAACTGCCCGGGGCGATGGGGATGCCCGCTCAGGGCGGGCATCTGCGTGCCGGCTCGTCCACCTTACCGCCGGATGGATGGGCTGCGTCTGCCGAGCTTCTGCGAGGTATTCCGACGCGCAGCTCCGGAGATCTCCTGGTGCAGCGCTTTAAAGCGAGGTGGAACCCCACACAGGAGACCGGGGCCCTGAACTCAGGGGCTTCGCCACTGATTGTCCAAACGCAATTCTTGTACGAGTCTGCGGCCAACCGAGAATTGTGGCTGGACATCTGTGGCTAAGCTCCGGGCGCAACGGTGACAGGGACCGCAGAGACAGGTCTGTGCTGGCGAGACCCCAGGGGCGGCGGCCGGCTGGTCCAAGCGCGAGGCTTGGGTCCCCAACCCTGCGGCCCAGCCACCAGCACCGCCATCCTCATCCTGGCCCTCTTTCCTTCTCCTCCTGCTCTACGGGTGACCAGTCACGGCTGGCAGGTCCGCCAGTCGATCGCGCCAGTTTCCCCTTTTCAAATTTCGGCCGGAACGAAGCTGGCACGCAGCAGCCAGACTCAAATGTGGTCCGAGCAGCCCGCCCTCGGCCAGAGCTGCAGGAAGTGGGGGTGAAAGCAGATGCCAGTAGACTGTTCCTCCAAACTGTCCCTGGATCAATAACTCCCAAACAAAATCCCAAACCAACCTTTAAATCCCCAAACCAGCCGACCCCTCTCATAAGCTCCTCACTCAGACCCCAAGAGGTCAGAACCCAGCTCAGGACTGATGCGCTGGCCAGGCACCGCCTCGGTTTTGGAAAGAGAACTTGGACCAACGAATCCTTTCATTAAAGAAAAACCTTTGGAGATAGTGGGGCTTATTTGTTTATTTTCTTCAAAAGCAAGGGTCAGGAGTTCCGAGGGAGGGTTGCTGGGAGTTAATGGGACTGAGCCAGTCACCTGTCTCTCTGATGGTTCTGTTAGGGGCTGAAAATGATCAGAAAAGGACCGGAGCACCCTGGCTCTGGCGAGTTCCTCCACAGCAATCCTACGGAGCCCCTCGGTGAGGGTGCCGGTTTCCCTGCCTGTCCTAACTGCGGGGTGTTCGCAGGGGCTGGAGTCCAGCGTAAACACATCCCCATCACCAGCTAGCCAGCAGGTCCCAGAACCTGGAACCCCCAGTAGGACACCAGGCCATTCCCACCCAGGGACTGGACAGGCTGATCCTCCATGAGGCTGCGACCTGGGCCCTGGTGAAGGTTGGCCACACAGTCTACCTGAATAGCCCTCGGGCCCAACACCGGCCTTAATCTGCACTCAGTGGGGCCCCACCAACAACACCAACATGGCTGATCCCACCTATACAAGCCCAAGAGGGTTTGCTCTGCAGTGCCTGGGAGCAGCTGGATAATCAGGAGTCATCTGCTTTCTAAGACAACCCCAAACATTGCCCAACATCTTCCCAGTGAGAATTTCTACCATATCAACATTTAATGAAAAGGGACATTTTGGGTAGTGTGATGTTAGCCACATATTTCTTTTTTGAGAACTCCCAACAAAGCTCTCTGCTCCAAGTCAAGGAAAGGAAATGGGACTCAGCCATCTCGCCTATGTCAGCCCCACCCTGGGCTCTGGGGATGACTGCAGCCAGACAAAGCCCAGCCTTGGACTAGTGGAGATGGCCCAGGACTGATGGGTAGCATGGATCTTCACTTTTCCAAACGGCCCCCTGGATCACTTCCTTTGGGGGTTTGTTTTAGCCATTCAGATCAAGGCCATCATTCGAGGGCTAGGCTGAGGAGAGAGGTCATATCAGAGCCCACGTACTAGGGCAATATGGGCACCTATGGTTTCTAAGGATGACGCTTCAAGCAAGGCTAGTAAACATCCTAGTCTTTTATTTGCTTAAGGCCGGCTGTTGCAGGCATGAGGCCCCCAGACTTCCAGAAGGGCTTGAGGAAGGAGGGGTACAGTGCTCTGCCTACCAAGTGCTGCCTACCCCCCACCCTGCTTCCACAGGAAAAGGGAAGTGAACATTCATGCTGGCAAGTATCTACCCAGCTTTCAGACATTGTAAAGACTCAGCTGTAGAAGAGGAAAGCAAAGCATACCGAATCCCCCCCATTGGTCAGTCCACGGTTAGTCTACTTCATCCCTTCTCAACCTTCTGCAGAATGAACGGTGGCAATCTGGGGAGTGTCTCAGGAGCCCATCTGGTGGCCTGGGGGGGCAGGGGCAGTCAGGGTCAAGGGCTGGGGATGGGGGAAACAGGAGGAGGGGTGTGGCTAGGAGAGCAGCTGCTGGATGGATGGGAGGGGTGAACACTGAATAGGGGACCCCAGCTGAGGTTTCATAATGACATCAGTGGGAGACAGGCAGAACCCTCTGCTGTCCAGATGGGGAAACTGAGGCGGAGACCCCTCCAATCTTTGGAAAGAGAGGGGCTTCTCATCAGTTATTCCATTCATCTTCCCCATGAAGATGGCCCAGAAGCTGGAATGCCTTGCAGGTGGCCCCTCAGTGCCTAAAGTGCCAGGAGCGGAGCCGACTGGGTCACCTGTGTAGAGAGGCCCTTCACTCTTGGCATACCACAGGAGTACCCTCCCCCACCTCAGAGGCTGGGAGGACTGGGCTCAGGCATCTGCCCTGCCTCCCACTCACGTGCCCCACCCAGAAAGACTCATTTTTAGCACCTGGCCTCCTTTCCCTGCCCAGAGGGAGCTAAGGGATGTGCAGGGAAGCAGGCAGCCAGGAGGGACTGGAGACTGGAAGAGGGCCCGTGTGGTGGTGCTGGGCTCAGAGCAGCCCTCAGCCGCCGTGCAGTGTGGAGATGAAGAGGACGCTGTCCTGGTCCTGCAGCTGGTAGTCCAGCTCGCCCTGGGACAGGAGAGATTCAGGGACTAATGGGACACTGCTCCTGGGGCTCCCAAGTACTTGAGAGGGGAGGGAAGAGAGACAGACTTCACCAGAAAAATGGGCACCTTGAGGGAAGAGAGCTCTCAGTGGCCATCTGCCCATTTTAGCTGGAGACTTGAACAGCCTCTTTTAAGGGGTTGGAGGAGAGATGACCCAGCCACCCTGCGTGGACCAGACGAGGGGTCTAGGGTTTTCTCACGGAAGTGGGAAGGGTAGGACCCAGAAGGGGCATCCCAGGAGGGGCATCCTGGAGGTACTGACCAGCAGTTCCCAGTCGGCATCGTTAATCAGCACCAGAATTCCTGGTCGCCTGTGGGAAAGAGGACGTGTGACGAGGAGCAGGGATGGAAGGCAGAGGCTGTCTGAGAGCCCCTCTTCCTGAGGTTCTGGTTAAAGCTCTCCCAGGAGGGACAGGTCACAGACGCAGTGTGTAGCAGGGAAACCAGGTCGGTCGGCTGTGGTCTTTGGACTTCAAGGACAGAGGCTACGAGGCACACCGCCACCTGGACTAAAGGCCACTTTACTACTCCGAGCATCTTTTTTTTTTTTAATGTGAAAATGAGGCCAATTCTAAGGCCTGTTCCATAAGGTCTGCTCAATCCACACAAATGTGTGGGAGCTGCTTGCCAACCTATCTGTTCTCTTCACCCACCAGCAAGAGAAACCTGCTTTTCCAGGGTTGACTCTTCCTCTTCTAGGCTCTGAAAGGAAGGACTCTGGGTTCTTGCCTGTTCTAGGAAGCGTGAGGCAGCTGCTGGCGGCACCGAGCATCCAAGGCTCAAGAGCAATCCTGCCTGTGCAAGGCGGCTCGGCCTGGTTCCTGCGGGCAGTGCTCCAGGGAGCTTCCAAGATGCACTAGAATCTGAACTGGAGTTAAGTCAGCAGCCCTGGCCCTGGGGGTACAGGTGACCTATGCTTTGAGGCAGGAGGAGGAGCTCACTGCTATGCTGGCACTTGTTTTACATAGGTCACTCTTGCTCAGAAGTGAAGTGACTTCTCAAGACACACAGAACACGAACCTTTGCTAGAAGGCCGAGCAAGACTGCGCTGGGACAAGCAGGGATGCTTCAGCTCCTTATGAGGTGTCCTCGGGGAGAATATGAGAACACGTATCTGTGCGTATGTGGATGATGCCCTGGAAAGCTGAACGTGGGCTGTCCACACAGCATTATCTGCTGGCCACACGTAGCTATTTAAAGAACAATGAAGGGCTGGAGAGATGGCTCAGGGGTTAGATTCTGCCTTGAAAGCAGAAGGTCCTGAATTTTGGATCCCAGGTCCACATAAAAAGGCCAGGCAGAATCAGTCAAGGTTGCCTGTGAAATCTCAGAGCGAAGCAAAAAAGAGGTAGAAGCAATCCAGGATGATTCCCAAAGTCACCCTTGGTACTCCACAGGGACATACAGACACACACACACACACACACACACACACACACACACACACACAAGTAACAATGAAATAAAGTGATTAAAAACAAAACAAAACAGGGTCTTGTTAAGTAGCTCCAGTCAGTCTCGTGGCCACCGTCCCACCTCAGCTTCCTGAACACTGGGTTAAGGTGTGTGCCACCAACATACAGCTGTGATGGAATATTTAGCTTCTCAGCACAGAGACCATACTTTGAGCACTCGAACAACTCCCAGTGGCCAGCACAGATACGGAACATTTCCATCAGCAAAGAAACTTCCACGGGACAGCCCTGTCCTAGATAGGCCGGGATAGGAGGGAGCATAGGCTGGGTAAGGCTTGGGCAGCATGCTTGTCTTAGGTTTTCTGTACCAAAAGTAACCGACGCTCAGAGAAGCAAAGTAACCTGCCTAAGGTTAGACAGTGTCTATGGCATTCAAAAGTATAATGCAAATTTGTGGAGGAATTCATCAGGTTCTTTTCATTTGGGCTTTAAAGAACCCTCAACAGACCAGTCTGTTAACAAAAGACCTGAAAACAGACCTGATAGACTGCACAGCGACTCTTCCTGGGGGAAACCGGAGAAAAGGAGGGGCAGGGGAGAAGGGAGAAGACGCAGAAGAGCCCAGAGACGGCTCCCACACATCCTTCCTCCCTCTGCCCCTTCAGGAAAGGACGGGGACTCACACACTGTCTCCCTGGATGAACAGCTCTGGCCGCTCTTTAAGCAAATTCTTCTTGATCCAAACAAGGAGGTTCCGGATGTCCCCTGGAGAGGGAAGCACAGAACAAACTAATATCAAACCCAAGTGATTCTTGGTCCCCAAGCCTTACCCAGCCCAGAAACCTGGGGGGTCTCCAAATGGGGAAAGGAATTAGGAGAAGTATCCCTGGCATTGTTGAAGGCTTCGCCTACAATGAGGACTTGAGGCAGACAGTGAAGAAACTGTCTCTCCAAAGGCTGGGGGTGAGGGGGCTTCAAAGGGCACCGTGAGCCACTTCCACCTTTCTCTCTCCTGAAGTCCAGTCGGGGAGGCCTCGGCCTCGGTCTTGCTCTTGGAGGCACCTGCATATATTTCCCTTTGTGAGGGGAGAAAAACAATGGCTAGGCTGATAACATCAGCTAATTTCCTCCAGCAGAGAGAGAGAGAGAGAGAGAGAGAGAGAGAGAGAGAGAGAGAGAGAGAGAGGAGGCTCCTCGCCAGCAGCTACTCTCTTCTTGCAGACCGCTCTGGCCACGTGAAGAGGCCAGAGGCTCATGGTCAAAAGGGGCTCAACTCCCAGCTGTATGGGGGGTGTGAGGCAGTGGGGGAGGGGCTGCCTCCTGGTGGGCTGTGGCTCTAGACAGCCACTGGTCTCTCTGCGGACCATGTGGAGGCTCTGAGGCAGCCATCCTCGGGTCACCTCCTTTCCTAGGAGGCCGCATCACCCGCGGGGAATGGAGTCACAGCTCTAGCTCCCTGATGCTCAGGGCCTCCACTGTCGGCGCCTGACAGACTGTTCTAGACTGGGGAGGGTATGCTCTTGGAGATGACCCGAGAAGCAATTAGTTGGTAGGAAGTCACCGTGCGAGGGGGTCTGCTGTCTGGAAGGTACCTGAGACAGAGCGTAGAGACTAAGCTCAAGCAGGGTGAGGGGGGGGCCTGAGCTGAATCCTGGAATAAAGGCAAAGGACGGGCTGCTTGAATATGGGGAGCGTAGTGGTGGTGTCACTCTGCTCCCATGTGGACCCACAGCATAATACGCAGCAAGCCCACTTTGGGCAGGGCCTAAAGGAGGTAGGAAGGCACAGTTTGAGGAAACACACTTCTTGGCTGGGAGTTGGCGTCACTTGCGTTGTGTGGCAGCAGGGCACAGGGCTACAGGCCTGTGGACTGAGGCGCCACCTTCCTGTCCTAACTCCTCCCTCCAGCAGAGCGGCCCGCAGCCCTGGGAGAAAGCAGAGAAAGCGGGAGGAAGGGAGCAGCCTCCTGCTAGCTGCAGGTCACTTGGACTCTCAGTAGGCTCCTCTCCAAGGTCCAGGTTCCCAAGGCTTCCCCTTGGCCCTGAGTCCCTTTGGCCTCCATTTTGGCACTGTGGTAGGCAGCCGCCCATACATCTTGTAGTCGCTCGATAGAGCCGCCAGGGTCTGTCACATCCATCACCAGCCCCAGCAGGCGGGGCGGCTCCTGTGTGCTCAGAGGCAGCGAGACGGGAGCGCCTGGCCCAGTGAACAGGCTGCACCTTCACGGCCCTGGCCCGTACAGAATCGGGGCTCAGCTGGGTACAATCTTGTCTCCCTGCAAAGAGTAGGGCTCTGCTCTAAGTAGACTGGAGATTGGGGGAAGGGCTCATGGTCACGCTAGGGTCACCCACGTGATGGCACCGTCATGGACTCCCAGAGGAGTGGGCTGGGATGAGTCTGCTGCCCAGTGCTGGCTCATTTATCATGATGCTCCTCTTTGCTGAGGTCACTCCCGCCCTCTTCTGCCCGCCCCCCACTCCAGGCCTGCCCACATTTTTGATAGTCTGTTTCCATGGTGAGGCTACTGCATCACCACTGGTATTGTTCCCCAAGCCTGAATTTGGGGGTGGGGAGAAGTGGAACTCATGGCTCCCTTCGCAGGCTACAAGGGCCACTCAGCCTGGCCAGAAACACACCCCCGGGGACATCTTGCTTGGCTTGCTGAGGCCCAGACAATATGCAAATAGGCTCCAAGCCAGATGGTTGGCTTCCAAAGGCGCCCAGGGGAGGAGGAAGGGTTAAACAGAGTCAGGGGCTGGTGGCCTGGGGGTGGCTTTGGGATAGATGGGGGCTGGAGAATCTCACTTTGCCCTCTGTCCCATTGTATCCCCTTTTTCCTACTCCTGAAGATGGTCTCCCTTCCAGGGCACCATACAGCTTGCTCAAAGGACAAATACTTATTGAGCAACTACTTTGTACCAGGTGGAAGGGTGATGGTGCTAAGCTAGATACACAGAGCCTCCCTCATGAAAGAGGCAGTAGGGGAGACACACATTACTTATTTAACTACTTATGATAAATATTAATCAGGAAGAGCGTTAACACTAAGCTTAGGCCCAATGAAAGAGTCAGGTGTGGAGGGGGCACCGCGGACAGAAAGGGTACAGGAGACATGAGGTAGCATGGAACTAGCAGGTTGGAGGCAGAACAGAGAAGCAGGACCATCAACACTAGGGGCCCTGAAGGGAAGCCCACTCAGCAGCTCCCTTCCCTCCTGCAGCCTGGCTGTACCGAAACTTGTTCCCTGGGCTTCATACTCCCATGCTTCTCTGTCCTGAAACATTCCACTGCTGTTCCCAGAGTGAAGTCTGAGGGCTCGGGGCTCACAACTCTATCCCCGATGACATATGTGGACAACTGGCTAGTGGAGAGAGAAGAAATAGGTGAAGGCCTCAGAAGTTGGAGTGGCCAGTCTTGGCTGGCTGGTTAATATGCTGTCTCGAGTATCCCAGAGGCTGAGTTGAATTTGCCAAGTAGCCAAAAATGATCTACAACTCCTGATCTTCTTGCCCCCTAAGTGCTAGGATTAGAAGTGTGCACTACCACCACACCGCTGTATCCTGCCAGTCTTCTCTGAGTCGAACTCCACCTCTTCCTGACTGTGTGACCTTGGGAAAGGAATTCTCAGTGCCATGGCTTTCCTTCTTTGAAGGAGTGGAGTAAAGATGCCCCGTTAGGGATTTCATCAGGCCGCCCACACACAACTCTTGGCACTCCCTGCCCCTGTTCTGTCACTGGTGTGGTAGTCTAAGATCCAGGGGGAAAAACTGTGTCCTCTGTATTCTTCAGTGTCCTGAACTTAATACATGTTCTGCCCATTGGCAGGAACCCAGAAACGCTGGGTCTCTCTGTAGGATCAAGTAGCTGCTCATCTGAAGTGGAAGAAAACAGCAGAAATAAGAGAGGGATGTGGAGTACTACATGTTGATCTTTTTCTTTCTTTCTTTTTTTTAATTTGGGAGTGGGGAAGAAAAGGGTATCGCTATGTTGCCCAGGTTGACCTTGAGCTCCTAGTCCAGGCAATTCTCCTGCTTCACGCCATGAGACGCACACCCCTGTTTCAAACGTTCAGATCCCTAAGATGTCAGCTATTGTCAATGCCCTGGAACAAGCCATGTGGGAAGAATTATGTTCCAAAGCTGTGAATGCTTAGCCTCAGAAGAGGGAGATTACCCCAGAAGAGGGAGGCACACCCCCAACACAAGGTTTCAAGTGTAGGAGGCCTGGGACCTGTGTGCTCATCAAGTGACAGGAGCTGCTGTTCTGTGGCATAGCAGAGTTTTGACTCTAGGCCAGCGCGATGACTCAGTGGGCAAAGACACTTGCCCTGCCGGCCTGATCCCCAGAACCCACTCAAAGGCAGAGGAGGAGTGGCTCACTAAAGGTCCTCTGACCTCCACACAGGTCGTGGCATGCACCCCCTCCCCAATAATAATAATGACAATAATAATGATGATGGACTGAAGAGATGTCTCCACAGTTAAGTGCTTACCACACAGGCAAGGCTTAGGCCTGGAATTTAGATCCCCAAATCCCATATCCATGATAGGCCAGGCAGTGTTAACACGCGAGGTAGCATAAGCCTTTGTAATCTCTCTGTACCGACAGGAAATGGGGAGAAGCTGACCCAAGAATGTCTAGAAGCTCAAGGGCCAGCTGGGCTGGCCTGCAGCAGTGAACAGGTGGGAAGGCGAGCAGCGACACTGGGGGTAGTCTCTGTCTCTACTCGTGCACACGGCATGCATGTGCCCGCACTCACCACAGACACAGCACACACACTAACGCCCACCGCCACCACCACTTCTGACTCTGGAGAGACAGGACCTGCAGCAGGGATCACTGCCTGGGCAGGAAGTCACTCTGGCTTGGTGTCACCTATCTCTGACAAACGGTGAGGATTAAGAGCAACTTTAGCACAGCCATCAGTGTGGAACATAGAGGACACCCTCAACCACGGCGCCCTAAGCTGTGTGTTCAAGTGACTTCACTCCTCAGCCTCTGGATTGCCAGAGCCCTGACCCAGAAGTGACTGTCACATTTTAAGAGGACATGAAGGTCCCACCAGACCCGGAGATGTGACAAAAGCCCCAGCACTTGGGAGGTAGAGGCAGAAGGATCAGGAGTTCAAGGTGATCCTAGGATACAGGGCAAGTCTGAGGTCCCTGTGAAGTTCCAGCTCAAGAAACAAACACTGGGCGGCAGAGGTAGCTCTGGCTAAGCAGAGGACCTGAGTTTGGATCCTGATTCCACATAGAAACACCAGGCAAAAATGGCGGCAGCCTGTAAGTCTGTATGACTGACTTCCTTGCCCTGGAGAACTCCAGAGCAAAGCAAAGAGGACGAGGGCAGCCCAGGATGGTACCAGGGAACCAGCCATGGGCCTCCACAGCGCACGAAGTACCCTGATACACAAAACACACACACACACACACACACACACACACACACACACACACACAAGTCTCTCTCTCTCTCTCTAAAGTTAAACAAACAAAAACCCCAAACTAATGACGATAGGAAAAGGGCGGTAAAAAGGCCAGGAGTAGGGACTTGGGGGGAGTACACTCAAAGCACATTGTACACTTGGATGAGAATGGCCTTAGTAACCCAGTATAATAAAGAAAAAAGCTCTCCTCAGAGTTTGTTACCCCAGTGGACTGGTCTCTGTTTGGGAGACACAGAGCCCCCTGCGGCACGGCTCTCAAGGTGTCAGCCCCAGCCTCATGGAGCTTGGGGGGGGCAACCCAAGATCCTATGTGACCCTGAATACTGGCTGCCAGAACACCTGGGTGGACAGGAGGTCACGCCTGCTCCACTGACGTTCTCTTTCACTCCACCACCGGGCCCCATGGTCTACAGGGGTCCTGCAGCCAATGTATTCCCTCGTGCCCACCTGGGCTTCTTGCATCTGAGAGACACTGATCCCCAAAGTCTCCCCAGCCGCAGGTTAAACTGTCCTATCCCTGCCGAGTCTACCAGGGCTCTACGGGATCCCACCCTAGGCCCCAGTTGAAAGGAAAATGAAAGGGCTGGCAAGGGGGAAAGAAAGACAGGAGGGGCAGAGGGAACCGCGGCCCATTTACAAGTGAATAGGGGTAAGAATGGAGCAGTTTGTGGACTAAACTGGCCTCAGAAGGAGGTTTACAGATGTGTGAGGGGTCGCTCCTCATTGTTTAATTAAGCAGAAAGTGGATCTTTTCAGAAGCAATTTTGCACAGGGACCAGGAGGGGTGGTGGAGAGAAGGGAGGTAGGCAAGGGATCAGCAAACAGGCTGGGAGAGCAGAGAAAGGAACAGCTGGCCCCAGGGAGGCTGTGAAATGCATGCTAAGCAGTTTAAAGCGCCCAGGAACTGCAGTTCAGCTTCTGCCCTTCCTCCAGACACCTCCAGACATCCTAGCTCATGCAGGAGGAAGGGCACAGCAGTCATGGTGAGGGTGTGGCAGAGCAAGAGGCGCAAGGAAAGGTTAGGCCAACGTCACCTGGGCTAGTGCTGGAGTCCAGGGCCAAAATGATCAAAGCTGGATGGGGCCTACCCTACCAGTCTTTGTGAGCTGCACACCCCTTCCTGAAGCAGGAAACCCTTCCCTGGATCAGCACACCCTACTTCATCCACGTGTACATATCTGGATGTGGAAACAGCTTCTTTTTCCAAAGTGGAAGTGTCAATCAATAAAGAACAAACTTTCCCACTTCCCACTGTACATATGGGAACAGAGGTCTGCGAAATCACTGCCGGGCACGTGCATCTGTCGGGCTCCTCGTCAGTACAACCCCAGGCCTCATGAGTCCCATCCTCTCCTCCCACACTGGCTGGGCTGGAAGTGCCCACTGGCCCAGGACAGGATCTCTAGGTGTCGCCCTGACTGGCCCTGGACTCCCTGTATAGTCCAGAGTAACCTCAAACTCGTGTCACTACTGCTGCCTCAGTTTCCGAAGTGCTAGTTTTGCTTTCAAAGAACACGCCCATGAGCATGGCAAGGAGTGGTGGTGACGGCAGCACTTTAACCCATTTCTGTGAGACAGGGTTTCACTGGATTCCAGCCTTGAACTCAGCTTCCAGCCTCAGCTTTTTAAAATTAACTTGAGACAGAGGGATGTGGGGAGGGGGAGAGAGGAGGAGGGAGGAGAAGGACGGAGAGAATTGCTGCCAGCCCCGGCCCCAGCCCCAGTCTCCTGGATACTTAGGTTATGGCACAGAAAGTCACTCCTGGAACGAGCCAAGTTATGGATGCTACGATTTCAGCTGGAGTCTCCAAGACCTTCATGGCCACATGGGCACAATCTGAGAAATGTTAGATTTCCCAGGAGGAGCCTGTTGGGCTCACAGGCTGAGCTTGGCAGCTACTACCCAGCTGTGTGGCTGCAGTGTAAGCCTCCAAGAAAAGCAGGGCCTAAGTGGAACCAGGACTAGAGACCCACAGCAAAGAGCCAGAGCCAGAGCAACATGAACACCTTGCGTTCCCTCATCAGAATCCCATTTGGGTGGGCAGGCCCAACCACCTCCAGCCGTTGTCCCCCACACAGTGGTCACAGACTAAAGGATGAGGAACCGGAGTTCTGCCAGGAATGGCAGTTCATGCCCGCTACCCCGGCATTTGGAATGCTGGGGCAGCATGATTCTGTGAGTTTGAGGCCAGCTACTACATACTGTTACAGACCAGTCTTGACTTCAGAGTGAAATCCGTCTCGATCATCAACCAGTGGAAAGAATGGCAGCTGCCTCCTAGGAAGGAGGCATTGCCTGTGCCCACTGCAACCTGGCCTTCTGTGGGCTCTGGCCTCTTAGTCCGCAGGCCTTCACCAGTGCAAGAGCCTTGGAATGCCACTGCTCTCCATGGGGTGCATCAGAATTCTCTGCATCCTTCACCTCCCCTCAACACTTCGTCCGAGACGCCTTCCCTGGCTACCCTCATCGCAAAGCACCCGACTAGGCCAAGATGGTGGTGCAGGTCTGTGATCCCAGCATGGGGAGCTAAGCCACAGGGAATCTCAAGCTCAAAGTCGGCTGGGGCTACATACACTAAAACTTTCTCAAAAGACCCCCTCATAAAACCAAACAAACAAACTAAACAGAAGAAAAACTAAGTAGCCATCAGTTCTGCTCATGTCAAAAGCTTCAGTGTATAGTGGCAGCTTCATATTCATTTGCTTACAAATGGGAGCAGTGCATTGGTGTGCAACCGAAGGTCAGGAGACAACGCCATGGAGCTGGTTCTCTCCTTTCACCTTCTGTGGGTTTCAGGGATAGAACTCAGGTCACTGGGCTTCCTCAGCAAGTGCCTCACCCACCAAGACATTCGATCGGCCCCAACTATTTACTCATCCACTTGTTTTTTACTTATTTATTTGAGAGTGAGATGAAAAGGAGGAAGGAAGGGAAAGACAAAGGGGGAGAGAAGATATGTAAGCACTATTGCAGTGTGCATGTGGAGGTCAGAGAACCACTTCTGGAAGCTGGTTCTGTCCTGGTGGATACGTGGACTCTGCATGTGGTGCTGAGGGCCTAGTGCGTGTCGGGCGGGGCTCTTCCCTGGGCCGCATCCCAGCTTTTCTCTTGCTTTCCTGGAGACAGGGCCTCACTACATTTCCCAGGTGGCCTTGAGCAGTCATGCTCAGTCTGTCCTAAGTAAGTAGGTTACGGGCCTGCATTACTAGACCTGGCTTCTTCCCGAGAGACAGAAATATCACCCACATTTCACGGATGAGAAAAATAAACTCGGAAAGTTGAGATTACTGGCCTTAGAGCCTCCTAGCCACGCAAGGGACTACCCCACTGCCCTCCTACAAAGCTGCTAAGCCCAGACAGGACAGAAGAACGATTTATTTCCCCCTTTTCCTTCCCTGTTGTCCAAGTCCTACCCATCCCCACTTGGACCACAGTCCCACTTGTGCCCACGGGATGGAGCAGAGCCTAGAAAGACGATACTCACAGGGCCCTTCTTGCCCTGGCAAGGTGATTTGATGCTTCTTAACTCCATCAAACAGAAGCTCTGCACCGCCCCTGCAAAGGAAAATCAGAGAATGACGGCTGGTAAGTTTCTGCTAACAGGAAATAGCTAAACCTGACAACTAAGGACAGGGTTGGAGATAAAAGCTGGGGAGATGGCTCAGGGTTTAAACTCAGGCAAAAGGACCTGAGTTCAGATCCCCAGTTCCAAGCAAAAACACCAGGCTGATATGGCAGTGCAGTCTGGCCTGTAATTCTAGTCCTACAAAGCAGAATCTAGGAAACCTCAGAGCGATCCAAGCTGATTCCCCATGTCACCCTTGGGCCTCTACAGATACAGATTCAAGTATCCTCTGTGTGCACACACATCTGCATGCACACACAAGTATGCACACACTCCCAGATGACTTCTCAGCACAGTGAAGTAGATGTTCATAATATTCACGTAACCAAGCACCTAAATTATAGAAGCCCATCTTCATGCCTCTGTGTTCTTGAGACATAGCTACACCAGTTGCAGAGTTGCCAGCCCTTGTGAGGTCTGCAAATCCTCAGCATCTTGAGGTTTCCATCCGTGCTCATTGCTGCTGGCCCGGTGGACACACTGTGACTATGGAAGGGCCACTGGGCTCAGCACTAGGAACCAGCGTCACATCACCAGGCCCATTATCGGATGCTTCTTACGCCACTTGTGCACTTAAGGCATTAGTAACTCCATTTGATGGTTAAGTGAGTTGGCCAAGGTCACACGTGCATCTTAACTGGGATTCAGATTTGAATGAAACTGGTTTCTGCTCAGTTCCAGCAGCCTTGACAAAGGAAAAAAAAAAAAAAACAGAAACAAAAACAAAACAAAACTCAAAATCCCCCTGAGCGCAGACTCTGGTTCGGTCTATGTCCTAGCACCTGGCCAAGGGACGGCCACAAGAGACCTCAGCTCCAAGTCTTCTCAGTGCCAGGTCTTCTGAGGTGGGCAGCAGGCTCTTTCATGTCCCACACCGACGTTTCCCTCTGGCTTTCCTCTATCCTGTCTCAGCCTTCACGTGGGTCTCCACTGAGAAGCCTTGAGAGACTGCTGATGGATAGGCCTCCCACCTACCACCCTTTCCAATTCCAAGGGGGCAGAGATGACCTGAGGCAGCCCACTGGGAGGCAAAGGCAAGGCAAACATTGTCATGGGGAAACATGGGGCGACTGTCATCCAAACAAGGTCACGCTTTGTCCATGCCGAGATGTGGAGGGGAGCCAGGGCCCATCTGTGCTGCGCACAGGGCCGCTTCAGCTGCCTGCACAGAGCCTCCATTATCCCCTTCTCTCTTGGGCAGGGGTTGGCACATGCAGCAGCTGGACTGGGGGAGGGTGACAGGCAGGGGGCTCAGGCTGTGGGGGTCAGAGGGATGAGAACTGGTGGCAAACAACTAAGAGTGGCCAAACCTGGTAGTGCCAGGCTCGGAGGCCAAGTCTGTTTTTCCCTCTTACAAACAGATGAAGGGCAAAGGAGTCTGGCTAAATGACCCGTCTCTGCTGGATCTGCTGGAATCTAAGGGAGGCGCTGGCCTTCCATCCGCACATCCGCAATGGGGGAGGATACAACCTTGGAGAGATTTAGAAGACAAGGGGCTTCCTTGGTCCTAGACATGTGAATTTTCCTTTCAAAGCAACCAAAATACCTGTCTTCCCTTCCCTCTCCACTCCTGGTGGGTATGTTTACTGATATTAGCAACAGGTAGAAACATTTCAAAAAAAGCCTTAACCTTTTCTGGTTTATCTGCATATTTAAAAACCCATGTAAAAGCTAGGTATGGCATCGTGCAATGCCTATATTCCCAGCACTTGGGAGGTGGAGGGAGTAAATCAGAAAGTTTAAGGCTAAGGTGACCCAATATATAAGGCACCTGCTCACAAGCCTCATGACCTGAGTTCAATTCCCGAAAGCCGACATGGAGGAAAAAGAGAACCAACTTCTGAAAGTTGTCCTCTGACCTCCGCCCAGGCACCGTGGCACACATGTGTGTACTCTGCTCTCTTTCTCCCTCTTTTTTTTCTTCCCCTCTTAAATAACTATAAAATAAGTTTAAGACTAGTTTCAGCTACACGGTGAGTTCCAGACCAGTCTGAGCTATATGAGATCTATTTCAAAACCTTTCTTGGAGGGGCTGGAGATGTAGCTCATATGGTAGTTCTAGGTTCTATCTTCGGAACAGCAGAAACCAGGTGTGGTGGCTCATGCCGGTAAGCCTAGCGCTACAGAGTTTCTAAGGATCAGGAATTCAAGATCGTGGGCTGGAGAAATGGCTCAGGGGTTAAGACTCTTCCTTACAAGCAGAAGGACCTGAGTTCCAATCCCCAAATCCCTCATAAAAAAGCTGGGCATAAACAGTGGCGGCCTACACTTCCAGTCTTGGGAGGTGGAGCCAGGAAATTCCAGAACAAAGCAAAAAAGAGGTAGAACAATCCAGGATGATTAATGAAATCATCTTTAGATCTCCACAGGCACATATAGACATATAGTGTTCTCTGATACACACAGGGACACACACACACACACACACACACACACACACACACACACACACACAGACTCACACGGGAAAAAAAAATAAATGAACAGCAACAATAATCTGCACATGTTCATTCTCCCTTCACCTTCTGGAATGCAGCTCCGAGTAAAACTGGGCATGGCACACAACAGAGAGCTGCCAAATGAATAAAGTGACTATTTCTACTTCTCTACTTCTACTTTCTCATCTCTACGGTTGTTCTAGCTTTGCCAATACCTTCCAATCTCAGGGAAAGGAAAAATAGATGGGACAAAGGAATCTGACCTCTAAGCTTTTAGCACCTAGACAAGAGGGACCCAAAACACATCTGAATTACTTCAAATCCTGTGTGTTCTGGGGGGGAAAATCCTCTGCTAGCACCAGTAGGAAAAACAAAAAAGATGGTGGAATCGGTAATGCCAGCTGGAAAATGCAAGAGGCCTCCAGAGGGACCTTTGGCAAACAGATGACATCTACACAGGCTGAGAGGAAGAGGCTCCAGGACAGAGAGAACGGTGAGCACAGCAGCTTCTGGGAAAATCTACTCAGGTTTCTGGTGAAAGGGCAGCAAATGTGCTAAGCAACACAGGAAATGGAACGATCAGAGTTGTAAAAACAAGCAGGGGCACACGGGGATCAGGATCCTCAGCCGGCATCAGGCACACAGGGAGCTGGCAGCCCTCCAAGCTTGCACTGTGTATACCTGTGTCAACACGAATGTCGGGGACAGAGCGAAGGCTCTGGGACTCTGCATGCATCTCAGACATTCTTACTTCCCTGCTTCTTCTGAGAACGGGGGAGAAGGGGGTTGACTCCGGGGTTTCACACAGCAATCTTCCTACCTCTGTCTTCCAAGTGCTGAGAAGGTGGGCACGAGCCACAATGCCCAGTGAAGCTCTACTTCTGTGATGTGGGAAGAAGTGGGCAGGACTGGGGCAGTAAAGGGCAGAGGATGCTGCCCTGCTTTGCCGGGGCTCGCTACTGCTCCTGGGGAGGCTGAGCCAGTAAAGGGACAACTGTGTCAGTCTGCAAACTCTAGAAGGCAAGGGTCTTATTTACCTCAGGACTTCCCCACTGTTGCCAGCACAGTATCTGGCGGGCAGAATCAATCTCTGCTGAATAAAGACCATGTGTGACTCAGGGAGAATGAAAGGCAAGTTGGCTGAGGATAAACCTCAACCCTGACAGTGTGGAGCTTCTTCCTTTTCAGTTTAGCTGAAGCCCTTCAAGGCAGGCAGGATTCTTCTATTATCCCCAGGCTCGAGATGGGGAGGAATATGGCTGGGCTAAGGGTCAGAGAGGCAAAACAGTCAGGAGGCCAGACCAATGTAGTTCTAATTGGATCCAAGCAGCCAGACAATATCATCAATTAAACTGCACTTAACATTCATGAGACTACCCCCTTCTACCGGGCAGAAATGCTGAACGCTGTCGGGCACGGACAGAGTGCTATTTATCTTTGTATCCTCAGTATCTGGCTCACTGCCTGGCACATGGTAGGCACTCAATAAATGACTGGTGAATGAACTACCCAATGAAGGGAAAACATGAAAGAAACTAAGGGAATCCAGTGGGAGGAAAAGCATTTGGACAGAGGTTTTAGATTTCTATCCCAGCCTTCCTTTCACTCAGACTTCGTTCATCTACACACACCCTTCCAGTTTTCCACGTGGTTTTCCAGTTTTCCACATGATTATAGAAATGATAATCACCCACTTTTAAGATCTGCTTCTTTGCTCTGTCTCTAAGCGCCACAGTTTTTCTTTTGCAGTTCTTAAAAGAATAGTTTATTTACTTGAGACGGAGAAGGTGCACATGCATGCCATGGCACAAGGACGAAGGTCAGAGGGCACTTTCAAGGGCAATCAGTTCTACCACTGTGGGCTTTTGGGAATCGAACTCAGGTCGCCAGGTTTGGGAGCAGTGCAGGAACTTTATTCTCTGAGTTATTTCATCCATCCCTCTTTTGATGTTCTGGAAACCACGGGACAAGCCTTCTGTTTTTTGGAGGCACGCGAAGATTTCCAGTCGGCTGTGCCTCTTTTAATTACTGACACGTGTCCCAATTCTGGCACTTTCCATCGTGTGCAAACTACGCTGCCAACGGGTGACTATGGTGGTATCTACTCCTGAAGACGCCTTACTCTCCTGAAATTGACTGCCTCGGCCACATGCCCACGAGAGACGAGGCCCTAAGACTGGTCTCAACGGGTACCGCTGCCCGAAGAATGAAAACCCTGCCAGGCGCCTAAATGCCAGACGAGATGGGTCTGTCCTGAGGCGGGGCCGGCAAAACACGCTGGGCGAAATCCCGCCGACGCTCACGCCTCCCGAGACCCCCGCGGCACCTGCCCGCCTGCATGCGCCTCTATTCTCGCACTTACGGCCCCGTCGCCCAGGGAGACCGCGGCTCGCGCCTCCCAGCGGGCGGCTGCGCCCTCGGGGGCGCCAGAGGCCACGGCGATCCGGCCGAGACCGGCCGAGGCCGGCCGGGCGAGGAGGGTCCGGCCCTTCCGCCCCAGCCCCGCGGCGCCCCAGCCCCGACTCACCCGAACTCCACTTTCACGGACAAGGGCGCTGCCATGTTGAGGAAGCACGGCTGGCAGGAAACGCCCCTCCACTTCCGGCGCGCGCTCATTTCCGGCGCGCGCGCGCGCGGCAGGGCGGGAGGAAGGGGCGGGGCTTAGGGAGCCGTGCTCCTCGGCTATTGGCGGTTACCGGCGCAGATGGACCCGGCTCCCCGGCGCTTTGGGCAGCTTCGATTTAGGGAGCCCCGGGGCGAAACCCCAGCGAAGCAGTTTTATGACACGACTGTGAGCCCCATGTTGTTTATCGTTTATTAGTTGCGGATCTGCGTTTAGCCAGCACAGAGCTTGGGGGGATCCACCAGCTCCTTGACTCCAGTTATAACTGCCCCCCGCGTGTTTACATCCGACCCAGAGGTCTCTCCCGAGCTGTCGTCTAGCTGTCAACCGCCCCTTTCGATGTTGACTTGGGTGTCAATCACTCAGCAGTTAGTTATTGCACATTCATGAGCCAGGCATCTTGCTTGATGCTGTAGATGCTGTCAGCGTGTGTGTGGTGGAGGCGTAATAGCCAACTCACAAAGCTGGAGACCTGAGCTCCATCTCTGGCAGCCACCATGGTAGATGAGAGAACGAGCCTCACCTCTATCCAGGCCCCACAGCATGCACGCATGCTACTCTCTCTCTCCATCCTCTTTCGAAATAAATTGTATGTGTGTGTTGAGACTTAAAAGGGTATAGGCAAGATTTCTGTTTCTAGGGCACTCAGTCTAGCAGCCAAATGGGGAGAGAACTGTGATCAAATAAACATACTATTTGCACTAATAAATGTGAAACACAAACTGAAAGAAATGATCTGAAGCTGCAAACATTTCAAAATGAAATGGGAGTTGGGGATACAGTCCCAGGGTATCGCACTCTGCCTGCGCTGTGTGGGGGGCCCTGGCCTTGATCCGTAGCACCGAGGCGGTATGTATGGGGCAGACACCATCTAAAGTGGACTTGCCAGGCCCTAGATCTTGAGTAGAGTAAGCCAAGTGGGCATGAGGGAGCATTTCAGTGAAGAGAAGATAAAAGGGCACAAGCTGTACCATTGAGAAAGGAAGGTGGAAATTGAGAGCAGGAGGAGCCAGGTCTTCCCACCTATGTAAGCATTCAGAATCTAGAAAGAGTGGAAGGCTACTGAAGGGTTTGAGAGGGGTGGAACTGTGTTTTAAAGCACATTATTCCAGGCTGGGGGGGGGGCTCAGTTCATCAGGAGCTTTCTCTGCAAGCATGAAGCCTAGAGCTCCATCCCCAGAACTTGTGTAAAAGCTGGCAGGCATAGGTGCTGCCTGGAATCCCACAGTTTGAGAGGCAGGAACGGAAGACCTCGAGGGCTCGCTAGACTAGCTGATCAGGGAGTTTTGGATTCAGTTGTGAGACTGCACCTCAGTAAATGAAGTGGAGAACCATCTAGAAAGATACCTAATGTTCACTTCAGGCTTCCACATGTACATACATGAACGTGTACTCTTCCACATGTGAGGTCATGCACATACAAATACACATACATCCCACATGAGCAAAAAACAATGTTATTCTTGGGGAGGGGTGTTATACAGTTATAAAGTGCTTGTCTATTCTAGGGTCTATCTCCAACATCTACAAGCCAAAAACAAAAAATTAAACATATAGAGGCTGGTGAGATAGCTCAGTGAGTAAGGTGCTTGCTCACAAATCTGATAACCTGTGCTCGCTTCGGCAGCACATATACTAAAATTGGAACAAATCTGATAACCTGAGTTCAACTCCCAGAAACCCACATGGTAGAAAGAGAGAACTGAGTTCTACCTGTCTGCCATGGCATGGCATAAGCATATTCTCTCTCTCTCTCTCTCTCTCTCTCTCTCTCTCTTCCCTGCAACCCATGTAAAGTTGGAAGGAGAAAACTAACTCCACAAAGTTGTCCTCTGGACTCACATATGGTCTGCACACACATTATAAACAAACACCCCCACACACCACATGTGCCTTGGCTTCCTCGTGATCTATAATGGTAAGAGTTCCTTTGATTTTTTTTTTTATTATTTATTCAATTGTGTGTATGAGTGTGTGTAGAACCACGGGTGAATTCGGGAACTACCATGGACGCCTCCACCTCCTCCTTGTTTACTCTGCCCCAGGATTCACAGGCTCCGCCCTACCAGAACCAGAAATGAAGGCCGCCTCAGCTTCAGCCAGGCGCCTTTGACTTTTTTCATCAGCCTGTAAACTTGTTCAAAATACCCCATAAACCAATTTATGATCTTTTACTAATAACTTATTTAGATAAAAATAAATTTACAAGTTGTTGCAATGGTGCGTGTCTGTGCCTATATTCCCAGTACTTAGGTGGTGGAAGGAGGAAAATTAGGAGTAATAAATTTGAGGTCAACCTGTATTGCCTGAGACCTTGTCTCAAACCATCCCCCAGCCCCCCCAAAAAACAGTTTGCTCAAATGTCTTGTGTTGTTTGGTTGAGACTCAGTCTTACTATGTAACGCAGGCTGGCCTCAAACTCACAGCTTTCCCAGTGTTGGGATGACGAGTGTGAATCACTACTCAGCTTTCACTGAATTTTTCAAACCTTTGAACAGTATCATTTTTTAAAAAGTATGCATATAGCTTTTGTTAATATATTGAATGTGATTCAGCCAACACACACTCTTAGATGTAGAACTATGCTGTTTACATTTACTTGACTTGTGAGTGTGTGCATGCATGTATATATGCGCATGTGCCAGGGAATGAGCACAAAGTCAGAGGACACCTTGCAATAGCTGTTTTTCTCCTTCTACCATGCGAATCCTGAGGATTGAACTCAGGTCAGAAAACTTGGTAGGAAGCGCCTGTACTCAGTAAGCCATCTTTCCAGTTCTGCACTTTTCTTAAAAATCTTTCTCTGAATTCCCAACGGTGGTGTACAGATGGAGGTCAGAGGATAACTTTCAAATGTCAGTCCTCTCCTTCCACTATGTGGGCTTCAGGGATTGAACTCAGGCTGCTAAATTTGCACGCAGATGCCTTTATCCATTGAGCCCTGTTGCCGGTCCTCTCTGACAACAATGTATGTAATATATTCTGATTACTCTGTTTCCTTTCTTATCTCTCTCCCATCCCTATTAACCTGGCTCCTGCCGACTATTCCCTTTCCTAGAACCATGACTTTTGGGTTGTTTTTGTTATAGCTTGGTTTAACCAGGGCCATCTGTATGATCAGTGGATTGGAACTCTCCAGCGGATCCTGGCGTGGGGAAGTCATTTGTGGATACACACCGAAGGCAAGTGGCTCCTCCTCTCCCTGAATCTTTTAATAGCTAATAGTTTACCAGTAGATCAGGGGCCCCAGAACCCCTCCTGTACCTATGCCTGGCTGTTGATGGGTCCATCCTGGTGTGGACTCAGCATTGGGCAGCTCCTGTGAATTCCAGAAGATGGGTTTTCACAGGCCCTCCCCATCTCTGGCTCTCCCGTCCCTGAGCCTGAGAGGGGATGGTAGAAATGTCTTCTTCATGGCTGACACTCATCCTTCAGTTATCCTCAGTCCCTGGCTACACTTAGCATTCTCTGCCACTCACTGGAAAGACGAGATTCTCCAATTAAGGTCGAGAGCGGCACTGGCTTAAGGTATAAACAGAAATACTCAAAAAGCATGTTGTCACCAAAGAGCCTAGGGGAACAAGAGCATTATTCTTGCCTACGATTCTTTTTTTTTTTTTTTTTTAATGGAACTTCCATTTCTTTTTTTTTTTAATTTTTATTATTATTATTATTTATTCAACTGTGTGCATGTGCATGTGTATGTGCGCGCGCGCGTGTGTGTCTGTGTGTGCGTGTGTCTGTGTATGTGTAGAACCACGGACGAATTCGCGAACCACCATGGACTCCTCCATCTCCTTCTGCCCCAGGATTCACAGGCTCCGCCCTACCAGGACCAGAAGCGCAGGCCGCCCAGCTTCCACCTGGCGTCTATACGCGGGATCTGGGATCCAAACTCAGGACCTTCCGCCTGCAAGGCGGAGGCTTAACCCCTGAGCCACCTCTCCAGCCCTCTTGCCTACGATTCTTGATAATAATTCTTAGTGCAGCTTTGCAGGAGAGCTCACACCAACACCAGGAATGGAGAGAACTGACCACACTATATCCACAGGGATTGATGAGAGAGGGGTAAACCTCACAGGCCACCCGCAAGACTGCCAAAGTATGCTGAGGAATGCCCATTTGCTGAACCAACTACCTCCATGTTATCTGCCTGCCCAGGGAATGATCCCACCCACTGTGGACGGGGTCTTTCCATACCAATCAATCTCCTGCAGGTTTGCTCAGGTCTTGCCCTAACTACTAAATCTTCACAGATGTCTCCTGAGCTCAGACTTCAGTTGTCAGGTTGATACCTTTATGTCTAACTGGTGCACTGATGCTGAGTTAATACAGCTAAACCACACTATTCAGTCATCCTCGCCTTCTAACCCAGTGTGTGCCTATACCCACTAAGCCATCTTCACTACCATGGGACTTTGCCCAGGTTTACGGTGCCACCTTTTCATTTTTCCAAGCAGGGTTCTTCACATCCGGGCTGGCCTCACAGTAGCTATCAACGGAGGCTGGCCTTGAACTCCTTACCTTCCTGCCTCTGCCTCTGCCTCCAGAGTGCTGGATCACAAGCGGGTGCTACCATCCACCACACCTGGCTGGAAGTTTTTCTTAACAGCCCCAGTCATTCTGATTCATTCTGATTAGTCCTGAAATCCTGTGGGCTGGTGAGATGATTGAGGGAGTGCCTGCCTATTCACGGTTGAGTTCCAGTCCCTGGAGCCTATAAGGTGGCAGGAAAGAAACTTCTGGAAACTATCCTCTGATCTCTACAGGTCTGCATTCTCTCTCTCTCTGATTAAAAAAATCTGCACTGGGGCTGGAGGGTGGCTCAGAGGTTAAGCCTCTTCCTTGCAGGCGGAAGATCCTGAGTTCGTTCGGATCCTAGACCCCGCATATAGACACCATAAACACCGGGCAGAAGCAGGGGTGGCCTGCTTTTCTGGTCCTGGTAGGGCGGAGCCTGTGAATCCCGGGGCAGAGTAAACAAGGAGGAGGTGGAGGCGGTCCATGGTGGTTCCCGAATTCGTCCGTGGTTCTACACACACACACATACATATACACACGCTCATACACACAAACACGCACAATTGAATAAATAATAAGAAAAAAAATTTTAAAAAACTGCACTAAAGTCAAGAATCTAGACTTGTTCGCATCATAAGGCATGCATGAGACCCTGCACTTGGGAAGCCCAGTCAGGAGGGTTATCAGAAATCCAAGACCAGGCTGGGCTACAAAATGAGAGACCCTGTCTCAAAAAATAGAAAGCCAGGGTTAGGGGTGTGGTTTAGTTGGTAAAGACCTCCAGTAGCATGAGAAGCCCTGGTTTCAACCTCTAGAGCCCATAAATTGGGCATGGTGGTGTGTGTCTGTAATCCAAGGAGCAGGAGTTAGCCTCATGTACACCGCAAGTTTGAGGCAGCCTGGACTAAATGAGAGATTGTCTCAAAAAAAAAAAAAAAATCCCAGCTTCACTGACTGAATAGAGATCTCTGCAGAGCTCAGATGTCCCCACCCCCACCCCCCCCACCCCCCCACCCCCCCACCCCCGCCACCCGGGCGGTGGGTTTATCACTGCCCACAGCGATCATTGAGCTGTGAGGTGCAGGGGCCGCTCATGCACGACCTGATTCACCCCCACGGGGCCTCCCGCTTTTCAGATGACAAGACTGAGACACGCGTGGCTCGCCCAAGTGTCCTCAGAACCCTGCCCCGCATCGCCGCTCCCTCGGCCGGCTCTCAAGCAAATAACCTTCCCGCGGCATCCGCCGCAGAGGGGCCTGGGCCCCCTCCCCTGTCTCCTCCAGCGGGCTGGCCGGCCGGGGCGCAGGCCTCCGTCCCCTCTGAAGCTCCCGGGGAGACAATGGCGGGGTCGGCGCCGAGGCGAGGGCGCGGTGCCCCCCTGCCCGCTGCCCTTTGTCTCCCGGCCCGCCCCCCTCGCGCGCCCCAGGAGGCTGGGAGGCGCCTCTCGCAGGCTTCCTCCTCCCATTCTTGTGCTAATTGGGTGTCAAGCTGAGATCAGTGAGAAAGAAATCCGCCCTGGCTTGGGTTAAACTGCCACCAAAGACCAGGGCTGAGCCCCCGAGTCTCTCCAGGCCCGCGGCTGGGCCAGCCCTCCCCGAGGAGGGGCCGGCTTCCCCGGGCTCCTTTGAAAGTCGCGCGGGCCCTGCCACTTGGGCCCCTCGGAGGTATTTAACCTTCTTCCTAGGAGCTGAAAGTGATAGCCACACACTGGCCTGGACAGCCACTTGCCTGTCCCAAGGGTCGCTGGACCTCCGGGGACACGGGAGGTTCGCCCCTTGCAGCCTGGCCAGGGTGAAGCCCTGGAAGGGGGCCTTTCAGGCAGCTCAGCGCTGCCTCTTCCAAGAGACTTTGCCAGCCCTTCCTCGGAGCCAGGGGCATGAGATTGGCATCCCGAAGATCCGTGAAGTCATGCACAGAAAGCCCGATCCTGGCTCCTAGAATCTGTGACCCCTGGGAAGAGCGCAAGGAAGGGTTGACAGCGCGCTGCCCAAATCTCTGCAAGCAGGCGCCCACCAGGGTCACTTTTCATGTCCTCTCAGCCCTGGCCCCTTCCCTCAACCCTGCAGCTTGGCTGCCACCATTCCCCTGGGGCCACTCTGCTAGCACCTCCTCCTCTTCCTCCTTTAGGAAAGAAGAGGACCAGTGGCCCATGGCAGTCACAGCCCAGCGGCATCAAGGTCTGCCTCATGGTTGCCAGGGCACCCAGAGAATCTAACGCCAACACTCAGGAGACCAAGGGGAGACAGAGTCCCCGGCCCTCCTGAAATAGTCTCTTGACCCATCTTGCACCTTAAGGACTTGACATCATCCTCATCCTCCCCAAACACTGTGGTAACTCCCAGTGCGTGAAGGATGAGGCAGGATGGGGAGGTTCAGGCCAGCCGGGCGGTGGCAGAAGGCTACCTCCAAGTAAAACCAGCTCTCTGGCCGGGACCTGCTGGCTCAAGCCAGCCTGGGGGCATGGACTTGCGTCTGCTCCCCAGGGTGGCCTTTAGACTGTGTTCAGTAGATGAACTGATTCAGCGCCCCGTAAACTGTAAAACACTGTCAGGAACTGCCCAATAAACTGTAGGGATTGCTGTTAATTAGCTTTACAAGCGGTGCTGAGCAGGCGCTGCCCCGAGTGCTCCCGCAGCATGGCTTGTGGGGGGACAGACCTGCCAGCTGCTGTCCATCACAGAAGGGTTGAGGAAGGGTCCGTGTGGAAGTGGGAGAGAGGCTTGTCTGGGATTTTTTTTTCCATCTTCACATGTTTTGCATGTTTGGGGTGTGTGTGCTTGTGTGTTTGTTTATATGCATGTGAGTGTGCGTGGGAGCCTGAGGCTATATCAGGAATCGTCTCCAATTCATCTTCCACTTTTCTATTCAGGCTGGGTCTCTTAAACCCAGCGTTTACTGCGGGGCTAATCTGGCCGCCAGCTTGCTCCAGGAACCCCCAGTTCCGAATGCTTTAACCATTGAGCCCTGGGAGCTTAGCCTCTGAAACTGACTCCTTTATTCTTGACTAAGTCAGGGCCCTTGAAAGTCTGACCCGAGGTCCTTAAAGACCTGCCGCAGGGTCCTGAGCCTGGTAACCACGTAGGGGTTAAGGCAAGTGGCACAGCCCCTCCTTCCCGCGTCCTTGGCTAAGCGCCTGGAGTCAGGCTTGGCTTCTCTGAGCTCCTTGCACCCTCTGCTGGTCCCGTTGAGCATGACACCTGACAATGCAGGCGCTCAGCATCTCTGGGTAACAGCCCTAACCAACTCTGTTCCCCAAATGTTCCCGGAGAGGCGCAAGGCTCCTCTCTCTCAGAGGCCTTTCCCCAGAGAGGCATCTGGATTGAAGTCCAGCGCTGGCCCCTGGCCCAGCCTCAGATGGCTTCACAGGCACGAGTGGAATGGCGACTTCCTCTGCTCACTGCACCATGTGGCAGGGTGGTGGGTGGGAAGGGCCTGGGTTTGGTCCTGCATTCCAGCCCCCACTACTTGTGTGATGTGGCCAAGTGACTCAAGATCCCCCACCCACTGGGTCTTCTCTTGAATAGTCCACTTGTAGAACCCACCCTGGACTGGGTGTGGTGCACATGCCTGTGATTTCTGCACTTGGAAGGTGAAGGCCTGAGGATGGGGGGGTTCTTGGTCTTCTTCAACTATACAGCGTGGTGCAGGGCCAGTCTAGACACCAAACTGTCTCAGAAAGAAGAAAAAGAGAAACATTTTAAAAATCACCCTCCACACACCTCACAGATTTAAGGTAAAGACTGAATGGTAGAGACAAGGCCCCCGGATCAGGTGCAGCCCACACACGGGGATTTCTGGGCAGGGGGTCCTGCCAGCGGCTGCTTAGGGGCAGCAGGTTTCTAGTCTCCTGCAGCTGCGCAGACCTCAGGGCTGCCCCGGCGGGTCAAGAGGCTCCT
This sequence comes from Typhlomys cinereus, assembly GCA_023101885.1. Classification (NCBI taxonomy): domain Eukaryota; kingdom Metazoa; phylum Chordata; class Mammalia; order Rodentia; family Platacanthomyidae; genus Typhlomys; species Typhlomys cinereus. Next base: position 6,702,941 of record JALPQD010000039.1, read on the forward strand.
CCCTCCGGTTCTGAGTCACTTGGCAGATCTACGGTTAACAGTCAGGAACACCCTGAATATGAGCAGCAGAGTGAAAGCCTGGGGCAGCTCCGCCCAGAGTGAGGTTCCCCCAAGATCTCAGATGACCCCCCAAGACTCCGGGTAACCCTTTCTTCCCCTCAAAGACCCTGAGACTCGCCCTCCTGATCCCTTAAGTCTTCTGACACAGCTCACTCTAAGCAACAGCTGGTTTGAATTTTGAGGTTTACAGTTTTAACACCTTCAGGTTCAGCGGGAACTGCCCCCAACACGGCCATCGAGGAATGGGGCTGGAGTGGCAGGTGCTTGCTCTACCCCAAGTCCAAATGTGAGCGAATGGGGCAGAGAGGCAGGGTCACATGCTGGAGGCCGCTAGGGGACATGCACACGGGCTAAGAGGGGTCAAGGCAGTTTATTGACCCTTGAGCCCACCCCCATACCTCCTCCTTTCACAGTCAGGCCAGGACTGAGCTGGAGAAGACGACAGACCCCACCAGGAAAGCCCCACATGACAGACAGGCGGGCACCTCCACACACAGACAAGGTTCAGGAGTCGGGAGGAACAAGCAGCGCCGTCCGCACATCTCTGCACGTCTGCTGCAGGTGGGGCATGTGGCACGTGGTGTCCTCCTCCTCCTCTTCTGAGGCGGGCAGTTCTGGGACTGGGATCCTCTGCTGGCCGCCTGGCCACTACCATCTCTGCCCACTTGGCTTCCTGAGTCTGGAGACTTCGGCCTTGGTCCTACTGATAGGCTGGAGGGGGCTGGATGTCCCCTTGACCTCTCCCTCCCTTCTGACCACAGCCGTCGTCCATAGGGCCCTTCAGTCTCTGCCTGGGGCCAGAGACCCTGCCTGGCCCAGAGGACGGATTGGATGTGAGGCTTTCACAGAAAGCCACTGGAGCGGGGAGGCAGTGAGTCACTTGGCAGTTTTGGAGGGGGATCAGCACCTTGGGGCAGAGGTGCGGGCCCTGGTAGCTTTGGTCTGGTATTGCCCAGGACCCCTCTGGGTGAGGCTGGGGCTCTGGATCCAGCATCCTCTGGTCCTCAGAGGGATGTAGAGAAAATCACAGCTTTTCCTCTCCTGCCTGGATGCGAGTATAGGCTTCGTGGTCCAGCGAAATGTAGCGGCCCTTCCGGGCGTCCAGGTAAAACAGTGGGTCTTTCACAACAGCTGGATTAAAGCCTTCCTTTCGAAGATCTGTCTTCTGGAACTTGTAGGTACCTGGGGAAAGGGGGACACAACTCAGAAAGTGCAAGGTCCGGGGGCCTCAGTGCTGCGGATGGGAGGGCTGGAAAGAAGTGTGGGAGGAAGGACACGCCATACATTCCATTGAGCTGCTTCTCAGAGCAGCCCTGGCACAGCAGGGGCGGGGTGGGGTGGGGGCACGGGAGTGACCATGCTATTCTGGCCCAACTTTCAGATGGGGAAACTAAGTGTGCAAGAAAGGATTTTATCTGCCCAACATTACCCATTGAGTGACAGCAGGGAGGGGGTGAGACAGGCTCTCCTGACAGTCATGTTTCCCTTTATTAAGCACTCATTGGATACAGGTGCCATATTCTAAAACATGTGGAACATCTGTGAAGTAGCTTCATCTCTTTTTTATAAAATGAGGTCTGCATTTTTTGAGACGGGCTCTCAAAGAGGCTGACCTGTCACTTGATGTGCAGCTGAGGTGACCTTAAATTCCTGCTCCGATGCCGTCATCTTCCGAGTGGGGAGTACTGGCATGTGTTCCCACGCCCCTTAGGCTGCATTGGGCTGGAAGCTAGGGCCTGTTCATGCTAGGCATGTCACTAGACACCTTTCATTTCCGTTTACATTTTCATGTGTGTGGTTGGGTATGTGCGTGGTATATGTTCACATGTGTGTGCATGTGTTTGAGGCCTGCAGTTGACACTGGGAATCATTCTCTACAATGCTGTCACCTTATCAAACCCAGAGTGTGTCTAGATGGCTCTTCTGACCAGCCAGCTACCCCTGGGGACGTCCTGTGGCTGGAATTTCGGGCAGGCCCCCACTCCTGTCAGGCGGGGGCCACCACTGCTTCTCTCAACCCAATGTATGGATTAGGTTCACCTCTGAGTCGCTGACCTGTGAATTGTGAGCAAACCACGTTCTGTGGAGTTGCGGCTGGGCCGTCTGGAAGCCACCCTGGCTCCGGAACGCAGTCCCGAAAGCTCACATCTGTCATGAGCTTGTCCCTGCTAGGCCCACTGCTTCAGCTGCCCTGCCAGCTCCAGGTGTCCACTACTGGCAGAGGCAGCATCAGAGAGGAAGGCCAGCTATGTGTGCCCAAGGGCGAGACCAGTGAGAGAACAAGGAGGCAGATGAACAAGGGCAGCAAACCAGGGAAGGGTCTGGGCGCCAGCCTCCCCACTTCCAGCCCCAGGGAACTCTGGGAAGCCATCAGCACGAGGGCCCAATGAGAAGCAGCTACAAAGCCCTTCCTCATCTCCCACTGCCCCTGAGGCACCTGAAGTCCTCTGCTGTACTGTCCGAGTCAGAGGCCTCTGTGCGACACAAGTCTGACCAGGTCACCTCGCGTGCAAACACTTCCCGTCACTGACCAGGACAATCCAAACTCTGACCTGGTCCACGAGGTCCTGCAGGCTCCTGGCCCTGTGGCCCTGCGGCCCTGCGGCCTTCACCCGCCTCACCTTCATGCTTGCTACTCTTGGGGCACCCACAGCTGGGGACCTCCTTTCTTTTCTATTTTTTTTTTTTCTTCTGGGAAGAAAGAGCGAGGGTGGAATATCAGGGTTCACAAGCCTGAGAATGGATTTGGGCAGGGAATGCAAGCCAAAAGTCTTGCAGCCAGAGACCCCTAAGTTCACAAGATAAGAACATACAAGGGTCTAGGGACAGGAATGGGAAAGCTGGGGTACAAAGTGGGGAGCCGGGGTGTGGGGTGGGAGTAAAGTCTCCTTTCCTTTCAATTTAAAGCATATTATGTATATGTCTAGCCACACATTTTATTATTTATTTCCTTATTATTTTACTGTGGTATGGGGGATGGAACCCAGGGCCTTCTACCTGCTAGGCAAGTGTTCCACACTGAGCTCTGACAACAGCATCCTTTAATTTCTTCAGTACTGAAGCGCCTTCCTGTCTGAGACTCACACCTGCCATTCCTACACCTGGAACATTTGCACCCCATGACATCTCCTCATTCAGATCTCAGCGGAAATGTCGCCTCCACAGGAGTCTTCCAGTTATCATAAACACCCTTCATTCACTCCCCCACCCCAATGTCTGTGCATGTGAGTGTGGGTGTGTCTGCCAGGTGTGCATGTGAAGAGGTCAGTGGATAACCTCAGGCGGTCCTTACCTTCACCTCAAGACCTGTTTTTCTGCCACACATATAGCAGTTACTCAGTCTGTGACTTTTAGGGATCCTCCTGCCTCTGACTCCTATTTCACTTGGGTCCTAATACTTAGATGACAAGTGCTGTACCCACCAAACTACACCCATTTGTGTGTGTGTGTGTGCACGCACACATGTGTATTTCAGACTAGTTTGGAACTATGAACCAAGGGCAGGGGTGCCCTAAAACTTTCACATATTTTGTCTCGCCCTCCAGAGTATGAGGGTTGGAGATGTGGTCCATCACATGGGGTGGCTTGACCTTTTTATTTTTGTAGTCCTGGGAACTGAACCTAAGGCCCTTCTGCCACTAAGTTACAGCCCCAGCCCGCGCGGCTTGACTTGAAAGCTACTCCTTACTTTTGTTTTTGAGAACGGGTCCGTGTAGTCAAGGCTGGCCTTGAACCCCTGAATGCTGGGATTAGAGCGTCAGCACTGTGCTATCTGGCATAGCCGCACCCTGCTCAGCCCTGGCTCCACTCACAGCTTCCACTAACCACTTGTAATCCTCGGTCAGCCCACGAGGCAGGGGCTCCGTGTACACTTGGGGGGCAGATGCAGGATTTGGAAGCTAACAATGTCTTAGTCCGAGGGGCTAAGGGGTTGCATTCCACATCTCTGAAATTCCTTGTTCCTCAGCTGTCTCCCTGCTGGTCTAAAAACTCCAAGAATGCAAAGATCAAATCAGAGCGCTGCCCCAGCCCTGGTTCCCGCTCATCCATTGATGGTCCGCAAACCTCCTTTTCAAGGCTGGGTATGCCCATCTCCTCAAGGTGGGAGTTCCCCAGTGTTGGGAAAAGGCTGTGTGCCAAGGTCAAATGGCAACAGGGGGTCTTCTCCAGGAGGAGCTGCAACAGGGGAGGGACAGACCTGTTTTGTGTAGCTCAGGCAGAAAGCGCAGGAAGATGGGGCGGGCATACAGCGGCAGCTCCTTCTCCAAGGCCCGTGCAAAGGAATCCAGGTCACAGCTGTTGGCAGGGCTCGCCACAGCAGCCATTCCAGCTCGACCTTCAGTTCCTGGGGCAGGATGACACGGTGAGCAGCAGGTGGTGCCTGTCACACACACCTCCCCCTCCGAGACATACCTGGCACCTCGACACCATACACAGCGACATCAGCCATGTCCAGCAGGCGGCTGAGCGTACCCTCCACTTCAGTGGTGGACACGTTCTCCCCTTTCCAGCGGAAGGTGTCCCCAGTGCGGTCCCGGAAGTACAGGTAGCCCAGCTCGTCCATCACCAGCACATCACCTGGGGACGACAGTGAGCCAGGACCTATCTGGGCACACGGCCCTAAGCAGTCCCCACTGCAGCCATAGGTGCATTCAGCCCCTTGCACCGGCCTGAGGCCGTCACAGGTGTACGTTCTCTAAAAGCAGCAGAAGGGGGTGGCAAAGGACTGGTAACCCACCAGTGAGATAGGCTTGGTCCCCCTTCTTGAAGACATCGCTGGCAATCTTCTTGTTGTTGGCACCCTGGTTGAGGTAACCATCAAAGCGGCGCAGAGGGTCCTGCTGGATGATGCGACCCACCAGCTGGCCTGGTTGGCCTAGAGATGGGCAGCAGTCAGACCCACACCCAGTGGACTCTTTCATCTATGCTCCCCTCAAAAGGCACCTGTATCTTGAGCTGACTTGCTACATGCTGCCTGCCTCAGCAATGTCCCATTTCAGGGGCGGAGGGTATAGTCAGTGCTGGAGCATGCCTAGCGCACACGAGGCCGTGGGTTCAATCCCCAGCACCGCAGAGATACTCCTCCCCTAAGCCTTCAGATTCCCTGTCTCTCCCAGCTGGCCAAGGGCAGGGCGCTTGTCTTTTCAGGTCTGCACACTGAGCTCTCATGATGTGGTCCAATAAGCTGACGTAGGAAAGAAAAGGTGAACATGCGCAGACTCTAGACAGCCTACCGGGCTGCACCATGCGCCCCGTTCTAGACAGCCTACCGGGCTGTACCACGCGCCCCGTTCTAGACAGCCTACTGGGCTGTACCATGCGCCCTGTTCTAGCCCTGGCTCCTCACAGCTTTGGTTCTTTACCACTTGCAATCCTAGGGTTAACCCACGAGGCAGGTGCTATTACTCTGTGTGCAGATGAAGGGCCAGACACAAGCTAATGTGTGGGCAGCATAGCCTAGGGGCTAAAACAATCACCCCAGCTGGCCAGGACTCAGGACCCTGAGAGCACCCCGAGAAGAATGGTGGGTGGATGCGCTGACGGGATAGTGAGTGAACCCACGGATGAATAAGCAAGGGAGCACCTCTCAGCCTGGGGAGAATCTCTCAGCCTGGGGAGCACCTCTCAGCCTGGGGAGCACCTCAAGGCCTGGGGAGCACCCCTCAGCTTGGGGAGCAAAGCTAAAGTCAGAACAAGCCTCCATGCATCCTCGTGGCTGAGACCACAGGACCAAGACTACTTTCTGATTCCCAATTCTCTCCTAGAACAGACCTGGCTGACAAGGAATGCAGACACCATCAGGTCCCCGGATCAGCTCCATGGTGTCTTCATTGACACGCACCAAACGGATGGGGTACACGAAAGACAGGATGCGACTGTTGAAGCCACAGGCCCCCACCTGTGAAGGCCGAGAACAGGCTGGAACTCCACGGTGCCCCCCAGACCAACAATGGGTCCCGCATCCGCTCCCACACTGAAACTCCAGCCGCGCTGCTGCCTCCACAGTCAGGCCACCCCCAACTTGCACCGCACCTGGCTGTCGAAGTTGCCCAGGCTGCAGTTACACTCGGTGGCGCCGTAGAACTCAGCCACCTGAGGGATGTGGAAGCGGCTGGAGAAGTCGGTCCAGATGGACTGGCGGAGGCCGTTGCCCAGTGCCATGCGCACCTTGTGCCGGGACTCCGCCTCCCGCGGCGGCTGGTTCAGAAGGTAGCGGCACAGCTCGCCGATGTACTGCACGATCTGAGTGGGTGTGGCAGTGAGTCCAGGTTTTGGGGTGCCCGTCACCACCTTCTTGTGCTTCCAGCCCACCCTGAGGGGCTGTGTGTGCAGGCCCTTCCCTCTCCGGGCCTCAGTTCCCCCATCTGAGCAAGTGTGGAAATGTTGCCAAGGGGCTGCTCTAAGCCATCACAGCTGTACAACAGAGGTCCCAAAATGTGGGTGTCAGAGGGGGGACGGGGGGAGGGGGTCTGCTCACTCACTGTGCAGTTATACTTGATACAATCGTCCCAGAATCGAGAGGCTGAGAACTTCCTCCGGATGACCACCGTCATGCCGTGCAGCAAGCACTGGCCGACCCCCACGATGTTCCCTGAGGGCAGAGGAGCCTGGGGTCAAGGGGACGGAGACCCCAAGCTTCCTCTAGCCAAGACTGGCCCCGTTCTGCGTTTGGAGACAAAGCCTCACATAGGCCAGGCTGCCTTCAAGCTTACTGGGTAGCCGAGGACGGCCTCGAGCTCCAAGCACTGGGATTCCAGGCCCTTTCCTGGCCTCCTTCCCTTGTCCTGTCCTGCCTATGCCAAGCGATGGTACCCAGTCCCTAACTCAGACACCCTCAGGCCTCCCCATGTCCACAGGACCAAACCCACAACTTCTTCCTTGCTTCCGGGGGTCTAGGTCTGCCCCACACCCAGGCAGCTGCTACTCAGTCAGACTCCCTTGCTGGCGTCTGCCTTGCACACCTGCCTCCTCCGCCAGTGCTCCCAGTACCCGTCTTCCTGTGTGCGCACATGGGCTCCTTGCCCCTCCTCCACGCTTACCAACCATCCTTCCCCTCCTCCTCCCTGCCCTGGACATACACCACCCTGAAGCCCCTGAGGGCCGGGAATGTGCACAGGCTGTCTTCCTCACAGCCTGTCACCATAGGGGCAGAAGACGGCCCAGGTACGAGCAGCTCAGGGGCCCCCTGTGCCACCGTGGACACCCGGAGGCGGAGATGCCTCTAGTGACAAGCAAGGAGACTGCAGTTCAAGCAACGCCACACCTAGCTTTAGTTCTGTGCTTCTACCACAAGGTGCCGTCTGGCCACAAGGACAGCGGTCCCAAGACTGGGGGTGCGGGCAGCCGAGAGCAGGCAAGGCTTACCTGCTGAGTGGTAGAGCGGGAGGCAGTCATAGACAACGTCGTCTGGCCGCATGCGGAAACCGTAGTACACCAGGGAAGCCATTCGGTAATACCTGAGAGGTGCAGGGCAAAAGGCTTGATGGGCCCCTAGAATGGCAGGAGGGGCTCCCAGCCTGCGAAGACCCGCCGGCTTCTCACCTGCTGTTCACCACGATGGCAGCTTTGGGCAGCCCCGTGGTCCCTGATGTGTAGACGTAGAAGAGCTTATCTGAGGAAAACAAATGGATTCTTGTGAGGGCCCGGCACGGGGTCGCCCAACCTGAGCCAGGCCTCGGAGACAAACGGGTCCTGAGACGGGTACAGGGCCGGCCCTCTTGGAATCCCAGCCATCAGAGGTGGGGCCTGATGGGGCTGCAGCACCAGGCTCGGGAGGGCAGAGACGGGCTGTGTGGGCTTCTGGAAGAAGGGGATGTGTTCTTGTGTCTTAGCTGCAAAAAGGGGAGCACCGAGGTGACTTTCCGCTGACCTACTCCCCCTCCTTGCAGTGCGGAACAGAACGTGTTGGCTTACGGCGCCCAGCTGGTGCTTAGCTGTACCAGGTGGGAAGATCCTGGAGGCCAAGAACTCCGAGACGGTATTTACAGCAGCCACCTCAGGCTGTGTGGCACCTGCTATGTGCCAGCCCCAGGCAGTATGAGGGCAGCAGGGTGAAGCTGCCACAGGCCTGCAGCTTCTGAAAGAAGCCTCCAGGAGGCAAGACAGGAAGATTCAGAGATGGTGAAGACGGTGACTGAGCCCTTCCTGCCTCGCCCTCACCTCAGGACTTGACCACTCTATACTTTCCCACCTTTACAGTCGCCATACAGCAGATTGTTATTATCCCACGGCTTACAGAGGGCAAGTGAGTGCCCCTGGCCACACAGGTATCAGAGTCGGGCACAGGTGTCAACTTGACAGTTGAGGGTTTGAGGTCTGGGCACATTTGTGGAAAATTAGTGGTTGGGTTAAGCCCAGAGTGAACCTGCGGGAGATTGTCTGGCTGATGGGGAAGGCTCAGGTGCGTGGGACTAGGCCATAGAATGAAATACAGAGAGCTGGTTGAGAGAGTCAGCATCCTTGTGTACACTTGGCCAGACATGCTGGTCTGGCAAAGAAAGATCGTCCCTCTCTCAACCATTATGTAGAGATGGTGTGGCCAGTTCCCTCGGCCCTAGTGTTGTTGGTGCGTACTCTCCTGTCAAGCTAGACTACGAACTGTAACCCCTTGTTCCCTAGGCCATTTGATGGTGATTTATCAGCAACCATGCAGGCAAACTGCCACACAGGGAAACAGTAGAGCCAGAATAATAATTTGGATGGTTGCAGCAGCCCAAGCTCTGAGCCTCCAGTAACGCAGCAGGCTGGGAAGTTTCACAGGAAAGGGAGAGAAAACCCGAGCTGAAGGACTGGGCAGGCTGGAGGCAGAGAAAGAAGTGGAAGGTCAGGGAGGTTGCCTGGGGGGGGGGAGTGAAGGCAGCCCAGTGCAGGGCAGATCCCAGAGCCTACATGGGACGAGGGCTTGGTGACTACTCTGGCCCCTCACCCACCTTCCTAGCTCAGCCAAGGCTCAGAGTAGGTTCCTGGGGTGCACGTGGTCCTGCTCCTCAAGGCAGAGAACTGAACTTTGTATGCGCAGCTCATACCCAGCACATTCACATGCATCAGTCCAGTTTATCTTCACAGTAGCCCTGAGCACTTTCTGACCCCATTTTCCAGATGAAAAAGTGAGTTGCTATGACCTGTTCACGGCACACATGCAAACCACCCAGGCTCCAGCCCAAGGCCGGCGTGAGCCCCCAGTCCGTTCTGAGCCCTTCAGAGTGAGGGGCCTTACCTGTGAAGCCTTTGTCGGGGTGACTGGGCAGGTGCTTGGGGGTGTCTTCCAGCAGAGGGTCCAGGTGCTCTGTGCTGGTGGGCACCGTGCTGGGCTCCCAGGAGCCAGAACAGAACAGGCTGAGTGAGGGGTTCAGGCTGGCGCGGATCTCACAGACAGCTGCGGGGCGACAGGGCAGGTCAGTAGGCAGGCCAGAAAACTGCCCCAGGACCTTGGTACATACCAGAGCTGGCTGTGTCAGGGAAGAGCGATGGGTACAGGAGAAGGATGGTGAGACACCTCCTTCTGCTAGGAGGTGGGGTCCACAGAGCCGCTTGCCCACCACGCGGCAGGCGCCTTGCAGGCTCCTGCTCTCAGCCCCAAGAGACAGTATTGACATCAGCCTTTCACATTTGTTCATTCACACTGTGTGTATATGTGTGTGGGCCCACAAGTGTTGTGAAGGTCAGATGATTCGCGGGAGTCTATTCTCTCCTGCTATGTAGTTCTGGGGATTGAACTCATGTTGTCAGGCTTGGGCAGCAAGTGCCTCTACCTGCTGAGCCATCTTATTGGACTATCTACTGTTATTTATTATTATAACCTCTTTTTTTTTTAACAGCAGCCTGTTGCTTGCTGTATCATCCAAATTGGTGTTGAGCTTATAGCGATCCCCCTGCCTCAGCCTCCCACATGCTGGGATTACTTGGACCACCCTGCCCTGTTATTGCCAGGTCAGTTTACAGTGAGGAGGCTAAGTGCCAGGCCAGCATCTGAGCTCTTACCTACCTCAGTGAGGCTTTCCTTGGAGACTAGGTAGCCGGGGTCCAAGACCCCCATGCCCAGGACCCCAGATACTTGTTCAAGGAATGGACTCTGACTTTTTCCTTCAACTTTCTCTTTTCAACCCAGGGCTGACATATGCCAGGCAAGTGCTCTACCACAGGGCTGCATGCTCAGCCTCTCTGCCTTCCTTTGGTTCATCCAAACCTCTTTTCTGTCCCTTGGCCTCTTTCTCCCCCAGCAGCATCTTAAGACCTTCCCAAAACCGCACAGCCACAGCAGTGTGGGGAGAAAGAACAAGGACATTGCAGGCAAGCCAAGATCAAACCTTAATCCTGCTGCTATAGCCATGTGACCCTGGGTGGCTTCCTCACCCCCCTCTGCATCTGTCTCATCCATAAAACCGAGACAACAACTCCTCCCTCTGTGTGGGGCTCAGAGCTGGTACCTCTGGCGCCTGGTGCAGAAGTAATGAAAGGCAAAGTTCTGTGAGGAGAGTGGGCACAAATTCTTGCTCCCCCCGTAGGAATGAGGAAAACGAGGCCTAGGCAGTCCTTGGGCATCTGCCGTGCCATCTGGGCCTGAACACTTTGCTGGTACTTCAATCTCTGACTCTCAGGGACCGACACAGTGTTCTGCAGCTATCACGAGCCAGCGAGAGAGCTCAGGGAGTGAGGAGTCTGCTCAAAAACCTGGTGACCTGCATTTTGATTCCTAGAAGTCCACGTGGAAAGAACGAACTTCTGAAGCTGTCTCTGCTCGCCACCTGTGTGTCACGGCGGACATGTGCACACGTCTCTCGTAAGTAAGTAATTCTTTTAAAGCAGCAGCTGCCACTTGTGTGAGGCCCCCACCCTCAGAGCTCACCTGGTGCCATCTCGCTGCCGAAGACAAGGGCCCGGGCCTTAGAGGTGTCGATACAGTGGCGTAGGGCATCACGCCTAAGGTTGGTGTTGATGAGCGCCGCCTCCACGCCCACCTTGGCCATGCCCAGCCACAGACCCACGAACTCGTTGCGGTTCTCCATGAAGAGGGCGACCACCTCGCCGGAGGCCAGGCCCCGGCCCTGCAGAAAGTTGGCCACGCTGCTGGAGTACTCGTCCAGCTGGCGGAAGGTCCAGTGGGTGTCTGTGCCCTCGAAGATCAGGGCCGTCTTGTCGGGGTGGCGCCGGACCGTCGAGGCAAACAGCAAGGGTACCGTCTTCCGCTCCCTCAGGTACCGCCGGACCTTTGCCTTCACCTTCAGGAGCACCATGCCGCCGCTGTGGGAGCCAGTGAGGCAGCGTGACTGGGAGGCCTGCCCCGTTGGCCTCGGCCTGGGGAGCCAGCTCCTCCCGGGGGTTTGGCACTGTCACGCATCCCTCTCCCTGAGGTGTCAGTCATAGGGACGGCGGGAGTGGGAGGAGGATCCCCAGGCCCTGAGGTTCAGACTTCAGAGGCAGAATGCGGCTGAGCCAGTACTTGAACCCCAGGTCTCTCTGGCTCTAGAATTCAACTCCTTCTCCCCTCTAAGTAGACGCCTTCCAGGGCCCCAGCCCACAGCGTACCCTCCTTCCTCAGCAGCCCTTGTAGCCCCTAGTGCCACAGAAATCAGGGATGCATCTTCTTCCCCATGAGCCCAGCGTGGTGGCCTCTACCACTTTTGCGGTCCCTCAGATCTACACCACACCGGGCACAGGAGCAACACGGCATCTCCAGCTTCTAGAGGCTGTGGCCAGTGCTGGTCCTCCGGTGGTCCTTCCTTCGTCCATCGTGTTCACAGACTTTTCAGCCTCTGGCCTGAGCCGCTGGTCTGGGGCTCCCTCTCCCTGTGCCATGCTGCACCCACACACTCCCAACACTCCCACGAGCTGCTCCATGCCTCCTTTCTAGTCGACTCAGACTGACGACTGTTGACCTGCCTGTTGCAACTGACATGGCTCACTGTGCTGGGCCCGGAACGCAGGAGTGGGCAAAGGTCCCAGGGTCCCTGCCTGCCAGGCACTGCCAGCCTAAAGTTACTTGGCCCCTTTTCACCTCCTGGCTAGCCTCGCTTGGCAGATGGGGTCCTGCCTTCCTCCTCTCTGGGCCTCAGAGGCAGCTCGGCATCTGGAACAGTCCAACAGAGATGGGGTTCTCTTGGACTTCCAGCTCAAGGCCTGCTCTAGTACCCAGTGCCCCCTGGTGCTCTCTCGTGCTGGCGCTCCCACAGGACAGGTCCTTGCTCATTGGGTTCCTCTTCACCTTATCATAAGCCAGCATGTCCTGAGGTTCCGCAGCAGGCGCCTCCTCAGCACTACGCCCCAGCTCCTGAAGCCTGCCCTAGGTCAAGGAGTCTTGGGTCGGGGAGATCCCCTGAAAGACTTTGACCCTGGAGATGAAAGTACCAGGTACAACTGTCAAGGGAAGGGGTGTGTAACACAGACAGTTCCTGGGGACCCAGGTGTCTTATGCTGGCATAGTCAACAGGATCTGGTTTGGGGACCCCAGTATCAGGAGTGAAAGACCCCAGGAAGCTCTAGATTCAGTACTCACAAGACATCGCGCCTGATGGTCTTGATGAAGACCCGGATGAAGCGCCAGCCACCAGACCCCAGGTACAGAAGCAGCAGGGAAAACCCCACCTGGGTCCACGGCAGCTTTAGTACCAGCTTGGAGAACAGCAGCGCCCCCAGCAGAGAGGCCCCTAGCAGCATTGTGACCTGCAGAGAGAAGGCCGTTGGGACTTCAAACGTCTACCCCCACCTCATCCCCAACTCCCGACCCCAGCAATTGCTCTACTATGATCCTTAAGAACCCAAAGCGGAGAGGGGCGGCTGACGATGGGGTGCCTTTCAGGAGTCTGAGCCCACAGCTGTCTGAAAGGGGACTGAAGTAAAGGAATGCAGGGATAAGAAGCAGGAGTGAATTCTAGCTTCTAGCTCTGTCTCTGGGTACTACCCTCCCCAGTAACCCTGCTTCAGAACCTTTCCCACTTCAGGCTGGGGTTCTACTCTATGCAGTGGGTCAGTGAGGATTGTTCTCAGAGACTGTCCAGCTCAGATACGGTATCACACTCCTGCACATCCACAACCCTTCATTAAGACAACACAGGGGGGTGGGCGGGGGAAAAAAAAAAAAAGACAACACAGGTCTGTAGATATCGATGTCAACATCTCGGGCTTGACTCCTCTCCCCGAGACTCAGTGGGGGTTCTGCGGCGACCAAGCCAAAACAGCACCCAAAGGGGCATCCTGTGTGGGAAGAATGCGTAATTCCCAGCTCACCGACACTGACAGAGTTGTGCCTCTACTGGTCCATAGAGGGCGACCCAGCAAATGCGTTAGAGACAGGAGGGGCCTGAGAGGTGACAGCCCCGGGAAGGTAGGAGATAATTGCCGAGAGAGGAAGTGGAGGGTCGTGAGCACCCACCTCACCTACATCTACACACACCAAGACACTCGGATAAATCCTTCGTGGCTGGGGTTCGGGGAAGGGTAAAGGCGGACTGTGTTGAAGCACTGCAGTGAGATTAGGGCAGTGATTGTATTCCTGTCTCTGCGGACTTGCTCAAAGACGACAAGCTAATGGGACTGTTTTTCTTAGTGTTTTCCTTTTTTTGGGAGGTCACGGACGTGAAGCAGCCCGAGAACCTGCAAGCTAAGAGGAAGATACGGCCTGGTCCACGGGAAGTCGTTTAGCGACCTCCTTCTGGAGCAGAGCATAAACTAGGGGTGGGGGGTCGAATCCAGCACTCGCCACCCCAATGTCACCTGCCAGAACAGAAGGTAGGAAATGGCCCAGGAAGGCTGAGACAGAGGGATAGGATGGGGGTGTCGCGGATCCACCTTGCCCCTAGAAAGCCAGGACCGTAGGGCGCCGGGCCGGCAGGCAGGGCGCGCCCCTCGCCGCTGCCCAGCACCACCGTCCTCTCCCCTACTTGGCCTGGCGCGTTTCCCCGCTCGGGAATCCGCCTTTGCTCACCCGGCTTCGGATGCGCGGCGCGGCGCCCCGTCCAAATGCGGCCCGGTTGTGGCAGCGGAGTGAGAAGCGCTGGGGGCATCAGCAGCCCCTGGGCGCACAGTGCCGACGTTCGGCCGCGCTCTGCCGGCTCTGCGCCCTTGTAGGGTCCACTCGCCCGCTGCGCTCCACCCCCGCCCGCCTCCCGCACCCAGACGGGCTGTGCCGGCTCTCAGCACCGCCTTCCGCCCCGTGCCTGCATCGAGCGAGCCCAAGGCTCCGCGCAGCCCAGCCCCAGAGCCCGACACCGCCCAGCCCAGCCAGCCCGGCGTGCGCCACGGCCTCCGCCGCCGCCCGGCACGCTGGGCGTTGTAGTCCGAGCCGCGCGGCACGCTGGGAGTTGTAGTCCAATTCCCAGGCCCGCCAAATCCCAGATCAATGAATGCCCAGGCGGATGCTGACCGGATGAGTCGTGACCCATTCCTTCCAGCAGCCCCAGTCTATAGAAATGTAAAATAGAGTCTCCATGTCCACGTGATCATTTAAGAGTCCGGAGCCCGCAATCGGAACAAGGCAAATTTAGTTTCTATTTGTCCCTTTTTATTTTTGTTTTGAGACAGGGTCTTGACTCTATACACCCCACAGACTTGGATGGAACTCACTAAGTTCCAAACTGGTTTTGAGTTAGCTGTGATCTATCTATTGTATCTCCAGTGCTGGAACTACAGACATGAGCTACCACACCCAGCTTGGAACAGAATTTAAGGATAAAGCAAACCAAAGAAATCATCTTAAAGCTAAGTCAGTAAGATGGCTCAGTGGGTAAGTACAATTGGGAAACCTGGTACCTGAGCTGGATCCATGGAGCCCACATGGTGGAATAACTGATTTCCATAGGTTTTGTCTCAAATTTTTTTTATATGCTTTAAGGACGGTTTTTATTCACGCTTCTTCAGTTCTTAAAGTCTTCAGCACCTTTGTAAGGTTCAAAAATAACTGGGAAGTCGGGGCTTCCTCAGTACAGGCACAGATTTGGAGGCTCTTTATTAATTTCCTTTGCTCCAGGACACTTCAGAGAACCCACTCAGGTGTACTGTAGTCCCAGATCCCATGTAAAAACCCCAAATGGAAGTGGTAGAGGCCTGTACTTTGCGAGTCTGAGAAATCCCAGAACAAAACAGTAAGAAGTTAGAGCAATCCAGGATGATTCCTGTTGTTAACTTTGGGCCTACACAGGTACACACAGTGAGTGCCCTCTGACACACACACACACACACACACACACACATGCACCCATGCACGCACGCACTCACACACAGGCCCATGCAAAATGAAAAACGGGGGTGGGGTGGGAAAAGGCAGTTTCTCTTGAGGACCTGGGAAATGAATGCAAGCCGACCCTCCCAGGGTTCTCAGAAGCAGGACAGTGCTGGTGTTCCCAGGCACCCATGTTACTCCAACAGACTAGATTCAAGTTCTCAGCAGAAAATTCCAAATCTTTCGTCTTTGAAAGTGGGACTTAGGGTTATAGTTCAGCGGCGGAATATCTGTCCAATATGTACAAGACCCTGGTGTGATCCCCAACACCAAAAAGAAAAATTAGAAATTAAATTAGGGGTTTTCTCTCTTGGAGTTCCTCCCATTCCTGGGAGTTATTTCTCATTTTTAATAGTTTACCTTTTTTTTTTAACTTAAGGACAAGGTGAACGGTGACCACCAGTGTAATAGTGGCATGAGTATCAAGGAGACAACCAACAGCTTTTTGATTGAACTCAAGACTGGCTTGTCAGAATGGAACACATCCCTGTATGCTCTGTAAAAAGCTGCTATTATACCCATAGATTTGAAGAATATTTAACACTCAGCCTAAAAATCTACGACAGAAGTAGAGGTTCTCAACACCCTGACAAGATGCAGTCTAGGGCAGCAGAAGAGCAGCGAAGTGGACAACAATGGCAGCCAGAATGCAGAGTACCAGCGACCTACCAAGGTTCACCCAGTATCAGCCAACCAAATCTCTCCCTGTCCTAAGACTTTAGGAACCTTGAAGAAGAGGAGGTGGTGAGATTGTAAGATCCTAAAGATTGGACAAGACATTCCATTCAAGGCAGGACTGCTGCATCCAGGAACTCACTTACCAGATCTGCATAATGACTGACATACCAACATGCCCCCATAGATGATTGAGGAACTCAAGAGAGATAAGAAAATACAATGGAAATCTTGGGGACCAGAACTAGATGGGTGTAGGGAAATGACCCTATCAGTGGGGTGGCCTGAAGAGAAGCACTTTTTTTATGCCACAAGAGGCATGAACAACCCTATAAGAGTAGCCAAGCCAGAGGGAACACTGGGGTTCATAGACGTGAACAGGCAGGAGGGTGGTAGGGAGTGGGATGGGTGGGGAGGGATGGATGGAGAGGGATGAGGGAAGCAGGGATGAGTACTCAATATACTTGTACAACTAGGAAAAAAAAAGACTGATGAGATAACTTAGTAAGGTGCCTGCTTGAAAACCTGGTTACCTGAGTTCAATCCCTGGAAGCCCACATAATGCAAATGTGTGTGTGTGTGTTCTCTCTCAGACAGACAGAGATAGACAGATAAATATTTCAACCAGGTGTGGGGATTCATGGCCTTAATCCCAGCATTTAGCAGGTTGAGATAAGAGAATCACTGTGAGTTTGAAGCCAAATCAGGTTTCAGAGTAAGTCAGGTCAACCTGGGCTACAGTGAGAAAAGAAGGGAGGGAAAGAGGGAGAGAAGGGAGGGAAGGAGGGAGGGAGGAATCAAGTTGCTGAAAAAAAAGGGAGGGAGCGTGTGCCTAATGCTTCCTCAAAGGACTGGTGTGGGAATTCTTGGGAGCCCGTGAAGTGGTGCTTGCATTTATTATTGCAGTGTATAGCCTCATTATCACAAGAACACAGAGATCAAAATCTGCATTTGAGGCCATGGTCATCTTGAACTAGAGTGTACCTGGCGAGGGCTGGGGGTGGAGCTCAGTGGAGAGCAGCGTCTGGCACGTGCAAAGCTCTAATTTAATATATATTATATATATACACACACACATAAATACACACACACACAGAGTAATCAGGGCCACTTAGTAAGACTCTGTCTCAAATAAACAAAACAGAAAATTAAGAATAAAGATTTTATCTGGTTGTGTACACGGTACTAATGACGGACAGTGTTTGTTTAATGAATGGCTGAGAGAAGTCATGACCACCAGGACCCACAGGTGTAAACATAACAATCCTCAAATGCCTGTCTAGATGTCATCTGTCCAAGGGGCTGGTGAATGTGAAGGGAGGACTGACCTACCTACTGTCCTCTACCCGCCCTTCTCGCAGTGGAGAAACTAAGGTGCTGTCCCGCCAGACACGGGTCCAGCGCTGAGGTAGAGAACAGGGGACCGGAGGGAGGAAGGCTGGCATCTGTTTGCCGACTGTAGGTGGACACGATGGGTGGAAGAAGATGAGATCTAGCGTAGACCCCCCCAGTGCTGGCTGTCCTTCTGGCACTGCATTACCAGTCCCCGCACGTGGTCCTCTTTGCCCCCCAGTCAGGCACAGCTGATATCCACGGCTGTGAGACGGAACATGCGCTCTGCGGAGCACCACGGCCTGTCCCTTCACCTGTTGACAGGAACCCCCTTACCACAGCCCCACAGATGACGTAAGTGGGTCCCTCGGCGCGCCCTCAGCCGGCCGCACTACTCTGTTCTGCATCCCAGGAGAGGCACCATCTCCGTCGCAGCCTAGGTCCCAGCATTTGCATGCACACATACCCGGAGATGTCCCTGAGGGGATGAGTCTGGTGGCCTTTGGCATGTCGCAGGAGGCAAGGTGCCTATGGTAGGAAGACCAGCTAGACAGGCCTTTGTGTGCCAGGCCGAGGAGTTTTTCCCAGGGTGGTGAGAGTCATCGAGGGCTCCCGGCACCTGAAGAACAGGCCTTCCTTAGGTTGGTTCCACACAGTGGGCTCTTTTCCCCTGCCGTGACCCCCACCACGTGTGCCAACATCAGAGCTGAACACGTCACACAGGAGGAGCAGACCCCTGCGCTCACACGGGGTGACTGGACCAGTGGCACAGGACTGGAGGGTACCCCACACCCCTTCTGGTCCTTTTGGCCTAGCGGCTGTCAGCTGCAGGCATCTGACTGGGTGTGCCCGAAATACCTGGGGCTTGACTTGGCCCACGGTGACCTCGGAGCTCCCCGGAGGCCTTTCTGGACAATGCTAGCTTCCTAAATACTTGGGGTGTGCCTGTAAGACCCAGTGCGTGCTTCTCCCTAAGCCTCCGTCATGCTGCGTGACACGGTTGTGGAACACTTATCGTTTCACAGTTGGGGAAACCGCAGCTTGCAGGGCGGAGACCCCCACAAGAGAGAGGACCTGTGGAGAGACCAGACTTGACCCGGGTCCTAGGTGTGCGCTGCCTGCAGGCTTGAGGCTGTGTGTACCTAGCGCTCTACCACTGAGCTACACTCCAGTACCTCGTCTTGTTTTTATTAGCTTCCCCTAGGCTACTGGAAGAAGATGCAAGACCTGTGCAATCCAAGTTGGGCTCCTCCAGAGCTCAGAGCCTTCCTGGGTCTGAATCCACATCTTCACCTGAGGCAAGGGTCACTGCTGGGCCAGGGCCTGCCAGCTGCTTAACAGAGCAAACTGCTCTGTGAAGGGCCTCTGAGGTGCCATCTGAATGCAGGTGTGAATGGCTGGGCACTAACTGTGGGGACAGAATGCTGTTTCCCACTTGGACAGGCTGAGCAAGACGAGCAGGAATGCGAGGTTGTTAGCCTGAGCTACGCAGGGAGACCCTGCCTTAAAACAAAAAGCATGGCTGGCAAGACCACTTCCTGGGTAAAGGTGCTTCTATCAAGCTGGACAACTCGATTTTGATCCCTGAAACCCACAGGAAGAAGGAGAAAACCAACTCCCAAAAGCTGTCCTCTGACCTCTATGTGAGCACTGTGGCATCCTCTCTTGCGATGCATAAGGAAATATGAAAGACAATAAAAAGCACTCAGTGACAAGAAACAGAGGCAGGAGACTGGTTTCTATAAGAATCACCAGGGCCTACACAGGCTGTGTTAAGAACTTGAGCCAGGACCAACCAGGGATGTCGCTCAATGACAGAATCCTTGTCTAGCATGTGCATGATCCTAGATTTAATTTCCAAGACTGTGTTTCCCCCCCCTTCAAAAAAAATCCAAAGCGATGAAAAACTCAAGCTAGCAGGTATAACAGTGCCAGCTTTGGAGGCCTGAGGTCTCTGTTGCCAGTGTTAGCTCTTCTCCATCCAAGGGCTGAGGACAAAACGCCACCCTATGGTAGGCCAGCTCTATGCCCAGCTAATCCAGTGCTCATCCCACAAGTGCTGGCAGCCCAAGGGCAGGCAGGTACCAGCTGGCGGAATCGAGCACGAGACCAGATCTGCAGAGGGCACATCTTTGGCCAGTGGAGGTGGGTGCCACTGACATAGAGCTCTGGGAAAGTGGCTGGGTGAGGTGCAGGGAACCCCCCCCCCTGCATTCGTCAGGAATCCAGAGGCTCAGGACAAGGCTGCTTCTCCAGAAGCAAGCGTTCTTGGACTCCAGCCTCGAAGTCTTTCCCTCTACACTGAAGACCACTTTGCCTATCTTCTGGGGTGGCTACCTTAAAGTGTCAGCGTGAAAGTGCTTTGTGACAGCAAGCTGTGGACATCATAGACGGGAACTGCAGCCCAGGACAACCACCTAGGAGGCTTGGGTTCTAGTTACTTCCAGAGCATCCTCGCCCACCCCCTGGCTTTGGTGATTAACCACACCACAAGCAGTTGGCTCTGCCATCTCGCAGGGTCTGCTGGACCCCAGGCAGGGCCATCTGCTCTTCAGTATTGGTCTTCCTACCTGCTCCCATGCCATGCTGGGACCCGTGGAGCAGCCCGGGTACTACTTACTCCCAAGGAAGCAGAGCTTTGCAGCTCTGAGCAGAAGACGGGAACTTCCAAGCCAGCCTAAGGCTACACAGCCAGGCTCCAACTGTAGACAAACCAGCAAGCCTCGGCCTTCTCAGACTAACTTGGGGAGGGGCCTACTCCCGGGGCTACCATAGGAGTTGGCCTCAGGACTGGAAGGGACCTGCCCTGGGCTTCCTGCTAGCGAGGACTTGATCCGCAGAGCACCTGACGCCAGGGACAGGCAACTGAAGGCCCAGTCGGGAGGGTGTTTCCGCCTCGGCACCAGGAAGGACGGCGGCTGCTGGAGAATCAGGCCATGCAGGTCACACAGACAGTCCGCTGCTGAGTCTTTATTCAGAGAGCAGAAGGGCTTCCTGCTTTCCCTCCCCTTCTCATGTACCCCCCAAGACTGAAGATACAGAGCGGGGGCTCGAGGATGCCCTGACTGGGAGTTCAGAAGGGAGACTTTGGACCAGAACATGCCAGCATAACCCCGCACGGCTGGTCGGTGCGCCCATATGGCCAGCATAACCCTGCACAGCTGGTCGGTGGCCCATATGGTTCTCTCTGGTGGCTGGAGCTCCCAGTATCTGCTGCTCCTTCTCTCCTGGTCGGCCTCATGTGCATGACAGCGGTGGTTAGGACAATTATGATAAGTGACCCCTGAAGTTCAGAGTCCAAAGAGAAAGAACCTAGGTATGGAAAAGCCCTCCTCCCATTCTAAGGGAGGCAAGGTATGGATCCCAGGCTAGACCTTCCCAGTCAGGAGCCCAGGCTAGACCTTCCCAATTAGGAGCCCAGGTTAGGCCTTCCCAGTGCAGAGCCCAGGCTAGGCCCGGATGCAGAGCGGGGGAGGCGAGATGCCCAGCTCCTCCCGCAAGGCTGCCAGCGGCTGCTCCCAGCGCCGCTCATAGTAGAGGTTGAGGACGAGGGGGGCCCTGCGCCCATTCTCAACTGCCCACGGGATCAGCTCTGAGACCAGCACTTGCAGGCTCCTGGGGGGAGGGGCAGAGAGAAGAGTGTGGCAGATCTGTGCTTAGCACTTGAGGTACATTTCCCAGTCAGCCCCTCTTCAAACTAAGCAGAAGGGCAGCTCAGTGAAGTGGGACCATCGGCCCGAGTCACACACGTGAATGTTAAAGCCTAGATTGAATCAAGGCGGGAGGGGAGACGGCTCAGCTGTAAGGCACCTGCTCACCAACCTGGCGACCTGTGTTCAAGCTCCAGAAGCCCAGAGTGGAGAGAGAACTGAACTCTGAAAGTCGTCCTGAGAGCTACTGCGCACCATCGCTGTCTGTGCGTAAGGGCAGGCACGCATGCATCCCACGCCTCTCCTCTCTCTCCCCACCCCCCTCAAGTAAGTAAATTCAAACAGAGGGCTGACTCAGAAGCAGCCACAACTTTGCCTTCTGTCGACTGGGTCATTCTGACACTGCCCATGAGGCCTGGCCCCTTGAAGAGACCCTAGGGGTCGTTCTCCGCCCCATTTTCCCTTGTTGCCGTCTTTCTTCATCCTTCCTGCATGTACTTCCCAGTTGGCCTTGGGAGGCTGCGACCCCTTTTCATTTCTCAGATCCTGTCCCGTCTGAGCTCTCCCCAAACTTACTGCGTACGGAGGCGGAGGGGTCCGAAGAGTGCGCCCAGGATGCACATGGGCAGGCCAGTCTGCACAGCCTCGAACCACTTCACCACAACCTCTCCTGGGGGCGAGAGGGGTGTGAGGTGAGCAGGCCCCCTGAAGGGGGTCGGTGACACAGGGAGGTCTCCACGGAAGCCTATCTTCCTCTTCTCAGTCCTGTCCCATGTCTCATGTGGGGTCTGGGCAAGTGGTCTGGGATGAGGGAAGGCTCAAGATGTGGAGCTTGGAGGCAGCACGCAGAGGGCCTCCAGAGTCAGGCTGCCAATGATCGCCACAGACCGCAAGGAGTTCTGGTGTCTGGGTGCTCAGGGACATGGAGGAGTGGGGTACACAGCAGAGATGGTACCGGAAGCTCATGTAGATCAAGGCACCAAGCCAGCCGATGGGTGGAGACAGGAACAGTCTCTGCCGCACACCTGGCCGCTCTCCAGGAGCTGTCCTGTGGCACTCACCCAGCATGTTGGTGGGCATCCCCAGTAGGGTGTGGAGCATGTCATGCACCTCTCGGTACCGCTGGATCACATATGCTAGCTCCTCGTCGTCCACGAAGCGGGTGGGTGCTCGGGTGTCTGGGGAGACCCTCTGGAAAACACAACACTCGCCTAGACCCCTTCCCATCAGCTCCCAGGACCAACTGGCCAGCCTCTCACTGACTCAACGCTTCCTTCCAATGACCCTGCTGCTTGTGTCCGCCTGACAACAGAGGCTCGGCATGGGGGCTGAGCGTCCCCTGGGTATACCCCAACTCACACATAATATTTATAGTCTGATGGATTCGAAAGTCCTTAGTGGGGAAAGGCTAAAATGGGGAGTGGGTTTGTGGGTACTGACTTCTATTGCACTCGACAAAAAAAGTTCTGGGAATGGTGGCATTAAAAAAAAAAGAGCATATTAGGGATTGGGAGACAGCTCAGCTGGACAAGTATGAGGACTGAATTCACCCCAAGACCCTATGCTTGGAAAGGCCCGATGTGGCTGTGTGTCCCACAATCCCAGTGCTGGGGAGACAGAGACAGGGAGCTCCCTGAGCTTGCTGTGCAATCAGTAGACAACGTGCTGAGCTACAGAGTCAAAGAAAGACCACCGCAAAAAATAAGATGGAGTGGCGATCTAGCCCCTCATGGCCCTTTAGTGCCATGAGTCCGTTTCCAGCTGCCTACTTCTCTTGGAGGACAATCTAGCCCCTCACGGCACTCCAGTGCCATGAGTCTGTTTCTTGTTCCTTGCTCCTCATGAATTCCATGCCTAGGCACTGTGAGTTCTCATGGGCTCCCTAGCCCCTCATGGTACTCTATTGCCATGAGCTCTGTTTTATTTCTGCTTCTCATGGAAGCGCCCTAGCTCCTCATGGCACACCACGTCTGGAGTCTGTGAGTTCCAATCTTTCTCTTTTCTAATAAACTCTACTTTAATTCTCAAAAAAAAAAAAAAAGATGGAAAGTGACTAAGGAAGACACCTAAGGCCGATCTCTGGCCACACACACAGACACACACAGAACAGAACTTAAAAATGGCTGAGGGTGTGTGCTCTGGGCTCTGGCTGGTGGCTCCATCCCTCTCCTGTCCAGTTCCCTCGGGTCTAATCATCTTTTTCCTTTTCCCTCAGCTTCAGGAAGAACCACCACCACCGCCAAGATGCAGATTTTCCTAAAAACCTGATCCTAAAAGCCCGATCAAGGTTGAGCCCTGGGACACTTGGAAAATGTAAAGGCCAAGATCCAGGATAAGGAAGGAATTCCTCCTGATCAGCAAAGACGGAAGTTGCCTACTACTTTATCTGAAGACTATCTGAAGACACTACTTTATCTGAATAGGACATCCAAAGGAGCCCACCCTTCATCTTGTGTGGAGACAAGAAGTCTTCCATCGCCAAGAGGAATCAGCAGGGAGCAAGCAGGTCAAGCGGCCTGGAATAGTACAAGGTGGTGAAAATGACACAATCAGCCGCCTCGTGAGTGTGCCCTGCGGATGAACGCGGTGAGGTGTCAGTGGCCACTGTGCAGACAGTGTTGTGGCTAGTGTTGTCCGACTGAGTGCTTCAACACACCAGAAGACAAGCGATTATTTCATGAGTTAAAAAAGGCAGAAACTGACCCCCCCCAAAAAGGGGGGGTTAAGAACAGGCTGGAGTATAAGCCAGTGGGCAAAGTGCCAGCCCAGCATGCATGAGGCCCTGGCTCTGGGCAGCGCGGTACAGTCAGGTACAGTGGTACAGGTAGGGGGGAGAGGGGGATCAGAAGTTCAAGGTCATCCTCAGCTACAGTGAAATTTGGACCTTACATGAGCCTATCATAAAAAAAAGTTAATATTGTTTTATATTTATTAGGCTAAACAAAATTTACTGCTAAAATTAATTATACCTGTTCCCTTTGCTTATGTCCAAGTGGCTGTAGAAAGCTTTACATTACAGGGCTGTGAGATGGTGCAGCAGGAAAAGGTGCTTGTGGCCAAGTCTGACAACGGGAGTTTGATCCCTGGAACTCACTTCGTAGTAAGAGAACCGACTCCTGCCAGCTATCTGCTGACTCCGCTTTTCTGACCCCAGGTGGGGAGGTCAGCAATCCCCACTCAGCCCACCTGCCTCTCTGAGAAGCCAGCAGTACGATACTGTGGAGCAGCTTGCTCTGCCTGCTCTCAAGGAGCGTGGCATGGGCTTGTCCGGAACCCGACGGCTCTGAGGTCCTCACTGCTGTGGGCCTTGCTGCACCTCGACTCACCTTCCCTCGCTGTGTGTGGGGCTGCAGCCATTGCCGAACCAGCAGGAGCTGCTGTGTTACCCCTGCATGTCCTTCACAGAGACTGTCATGTTGCCCACACAGGAATCCGGGACATAGAGTGCATGGATAGCAGTGACCTCAGCACAGGTAACAACAGCGCGCTCAGAAGGTAAAGCACTCGCTTGCTCAAGGCCTCAGCACAGAGTGACTGAGTCAGTTTAGAACAAAGTCTGTGGGTCCAAAGTCAAGCAGCTTTGACTGTCCGCTACCAATCAGCCACCAGGGACCTGGAGATAAAGGACTTGTGCAGAGCTATAAACCTGGGAGGAGAAGCAGATGCCATCTCTCTCCTTTTAGCTCAGAGGCCACATCTATGTGAATGTCCCACTGTGGCCCCGGCTCTCAGTGACATTAGCCTCAGCCTCACCTTGGACCTTTTACCTAAATCTGCGCATGAGTCAGGTACTTCTGTGCGTTCTGTGGACGCTCATTTCCTTGTTCAAGAAGCGCCACATGTCCAGACCGTTGCCACAGCAGGGCAGCTGCTGGGCAAGACGCCCAGGGCTGGTCCTGGCAGACCCCGTCCCTTCACAGCAGCAGCACCCGCTGTGGAGCACCGCGGAAGCGGTCCCTCCCCATGGCACGCGGGAGGCTTGCCCAGTGATGAAACACTGCATCCTTGCGAAAGCAGAGAAGGTGTCAAGCAGGGCAGGTGACCACCCGCCAAGCCAAGCGCAGGGAGAGGGCAGGGGACAGATCACTATCTGGGGACAATGGCCTGACTGTGTGCTTCTCCACTGTTCCCCAGGACCTTCACAATGGCCAGAGATGTCTATCACTCTGTGGGCTGAGGCTCAGCTGAGGACACACCCCCAGCTCCCAATCAAAAATCACCCAGCCAACGGCCTCAGGACCTCAATGCCAAAACCTGCTCTAGAGTAACCTTTGGTTCTCCTCCTTCACATTCAGCCGGGCAGGGTTGGAGCCCTGCTTGGCTTCAGTGCAGTGTGCATGTAATGGGGTAGGAGGCAGTGGATGGGCCAATTGCACCTGAAGGTTCTATCACTGACCAGGTTGTGTTACTGTTTTATTAACAACTTTCAAAGGCTCCTGTTACCAAGCACAGATTTTCTCCTGAGGTGCCAGCTGCTCTGTAGCCCTCTCTATCTCCCCCACCCCACGCACTGCTGAGTGTTCTGTTTGCTGTGTGCTGGGGATGGACCTCAGGGTCTCATGCACGCTGAGCAAGAGCTTCACCACTGAGCTACACCCTCAGCCCCTCCGATGTTTGTCTTTACCTTTATTTCTTCCGCCTGTGTGTGTATGTTGCAGTGTGGATGGGCATCTGAGTGTGTGTGTACATGAGTGCACTAGCGTGTGCACGCTTTGAAGGCCTAAGGGTGATAATGGGAATCATCCTCGATCTATCTTCCATCTTACTGGTATGAGTCTGGACTCTAACTAAACCAGAGCATGCCGCTGGGGCTAGCTGGCTAGTCAGCATGATCGGGGGATTCCCAGGCTCTGCCCTCCATGGCCAGAATTACAGGACTTTCCAGCATTTTACATAGGATCTGGGGATCCGAACTCAGGTCCTTTTGCTTGAGAGGCAAAGGCTTTAACCACCGAGCCATCTCCTCCGTCCTGTTAGTGTTTCTGAAGAGTGGGTCTTGCTACATAGCGCTGGCTGGCCTGATCGCTCACTCTGCAGCCCAGGCTGGCTTGAACTAGGTGGCAATTCTTCTGCCTCATCCTCCCTAGTGCTGGCTTACAAGCATGCACCACTCTGGGCTCCATCTTCTTTTCATTGTACTTGAAATGTGTGCATGCATGAGTGTGTGTGTGTGTGTGTATGTGTGTGTGTGTGTGCATGTGTGCAGCACGCATGTGGAGGCCAGAGATAGATGTCCGGAGTCTTTCTCAACAACTCTCAACCTTATTTTTCTGATATTTTATTTACTTGAGAGAGAGAGAGAGAGGTGTACACATGCACACCATGTGCACAGTGGAGGGGTGTGGTTTTCCTGAAATTGAACTCAGGTCTCCCAAATTTTCAAGAATATATCTTATCCACTGAGCTCTCTTGCTAGTCCTTCCTCCTAGTTTAAATTTTTTTTATTACTGTTATCCCAGTGTGCATGGAAGCGTATGTGTGAAAGTCAGAGGATGCCTTTGTGCAGAAACGGTTCTCTCCACTGCATGTGTGTTCCAGGGTAGAACCTGAGTGAGACCTGCACAGCCAGCGTTTTCACCTGCTGAGCCACCTGCTGGCTTCTCCACTGTATTTTTTGAGCCGAGGTCACTTGCGAGCCTGCAGCTCACAGACTGGGTTGGTCTGACTGAAGAGGACAGCCCGGCTGCCAGCCAGCTCCAGGGGTCGTCCATGTGCCGTACTTTCTATGTGGGCAGATGACTCACACCCAGGTCCTTACCCTTGGGCAAACACTTCATTAACCGAGTCACTGCTCCAAGCCTCTTGCTTTCTAGTTCTTGAATGTGCTTGGATTCTTTCCTCCCTTCCTTCCTCCCTTCCCTCCTCCCCCGCTTCCTTCCTTCCTTCCCCCTGTCCCCTTCCTTCCTTCTTCCCTCCCTTCCTCCCCCCTTCCCCCTGTCCCTTTGCATGTCCCATGTGTCAGAGGGCACTGTGTGTCCCTGTGGAGAACCAAGGGTGACTTCAGGAATTGCTTCTACATCCTTTTTGCTTCACTCTGGGACTTCCCAGGCTCCGCCCACCAGGGCTGGAGGTACAGGCTGCCACTGTTTTCGTCTGATGTTTTTACATGGGACTTGGGATCTGAACTCCGGACCTTCTGCTTTCGAGACAGAATTTTAACCTCTAAGCCATCTCCCCAACCTGGATTTTTTTTTTCTAAATAAAAAATTTTTTTTATTTGTGTGTGTGTGTGTGTGTGTGTGTGTGTGTGTGTGTGTGTGTGTGTGTGTGTGTCTCAGAGGGCACTGTGTGTGTCTGTGGAGGCCCGGGGGTGATTTTTGGAATCATCCTGGATTGCTTCTACCTTCTTTTTGCTTTGCTCTGGGATTTCCCAGGCTCTGCCTGTCGGAGCCAGAAGTGGAGACTGCTACCATTTCCGTCTGGCGTTTATACATGGAACATGGAATCCAAACTCAGGTCCCTCTGCTTGCAAGGCACAGTCTTAACCTCTCCAGCCCTTGCTCCCATAGCTATTCCCCAGTGATCTGTGCAGCCAGTTCCTCAGCTTCAAGTCTGTGGGCGAGGCCTCTCCTAATCAACCTATCAGATGTGGCCATGTCCTCTCCATTCCAGAACTTTTGTTTTGTTTTAAGACAGAATCTTATGTATCCCAGGCTGGCCTCAAATTCATTAAGCAGTCAAGGCCTTGAATTTCTGGTCCTCTTGCCTCAACCTCCCAAGCACTGGGATTACAAGTAGGCCCGTGCTATCACGCCTAGCTCATGAGAGGTTGCGATCGGGCCCAGGGCTTCGTGCGTGCTAAGCTACCAAGTGAGTCACATCTCAGCCCCGAGACTTTATATGATTTTTTCTTTAAAACTACCTCTCTCTCTCTTCACAGGGGTAGGGACCTCGCCTGCTACATATGCGCAGGGAACAAGGATGGCACATGCCATCCCTTCCCCCGGCCTGGGGCTGGAGAGTGCCACACTTTAGAGAAGTCTCTAGGACAGGGACACAGCACAGCAGCTCAGAGCAAGACGAGCTTTGCACACTGTGCTGGTGGCACTTCCTCTGCTCTGAGCCTCGTCTTCTGTTGCAAGAGGATGACAATAAACCACTCTACCCGGGGGTGACTGGGAGGGCCCAGCACGTCACGCGTGAGCCTGGCAGCTGGCATGCAGCTGGAGGTTATTACTTGGAATGATGTTCCTAGTCCCGGTGCCCATCCTGTAGGAAATGACGAGGCCGGGCATGAGGCTGACAAGCACTCCTGCCCACGTGGCATGCGGGCATCCTCCTGCCTCAGGCTGCCACCCCATGCCACTCTTTGCCCTTTGTGGTGACTGGTAGACTTACGAAGCGGGAAACTCACATTTACATCCAGGAACCGGAGATACTCGTGGCCCAGAGAGCCTTCAGGCAGGCCCCGGAGTTTGCTCAGATCCAGGGTGGAGAGTGAGATGCGGGGACGCTCCCTGGAAGGCACAATGTGGGATGTGGGGACTGGGTTCCACCAAAGGCTCGTGAAAAGTCCACCTAGAAGCAGCTTGGCATGGAAGCAGGGGCAGAGGACAGCAATGTGGCCGCGAGCCCTAACGGAGCACCTACCAGTGGCTGGGCTGCTTTCAGGGACCTAAGAAGCAACCATAAAGCAAGAACCCAACTGTTGCCTGCAGAGGTATCATCCAGTTGGGGAAGGAGGCCACAGATTTGAGAAGGCACAGAAGATGCTGTAAGGAGCTAGCGCACCAGGAGGGAGGCGGCTAGCACATCAGGAGGCAGGCGGCTAGCACATTACAGGAGCTTAATGAAGGCTGAGTTCCGTGGCTGGCACTGGGATGAACCCACACACTAAGAACACACATGTACACCGTCCACAGTCCTCTTTGAGGAAGAAGACTAATGCAATGTGACTGATGAGACAGGACCGCTAGAGAGCACCCCCAAATCTGCAGGCAGAGTTGGAACTTACTGCAGTATCTGGGCACCCTCTGGATGTCCCTTCATCTGGTCCCTGAGGACCCTCAGGGTATAACATGCTGTGGTCTCTCCTAGGACAGCAACCATATCTGAAACAATAGAAACGGGACAGATGAGTGAGATGTATATTACCTGACCTGGACTGAGCTTTAATTATTTATAAATTGAAATGGGAATCGCATCTACCTCTCTCAACTGTGAGGAGTCATGTTAAATGCTTAGCAAATTGACTGGGATATAGCAAGGACTTAAATCTCTACACACACACACACACACACACACACACACACTGACAAGTTCTCAAGTGTCCTAGGCTGGCCTTAAACTTGATATATAGTTGAGAAACACCATGTACTCCTGATCCTCCTGTCTTGACCTCCTAAATGCTGGGATTATAGGTATAAACTACAACACTCAGTTCTTGCTATTCTTTTTAAAAATTTTCTTCTGGGCTGGAGAGGTGGCTCAGGGGTTAAGCCTCTGGAAGGTCCTGAGTTCGGATCTTAGACCCCACGTGTAGACGGAAGTGGGGGTGGCCTGCGTTTCCGGTCCTGGTAGGGCGGAGCTTGTGAATTCCAGGGCAGAGTAAACAAGGAGGAGGTGGAGGTGTCCATGGTGGTTCCTGAATTCGTCCCTGGTTCTACACACACGCATACTTGAATAAATAATAAAATTTTTCATTTCTTCTTTTTTTAATTTTTGCATGTGTGTGTATATGTATGTGTGTGTCAGAGGGCACTGTGCGTCCCTGTAGAGGACTGAGGGTGACTTCAGGAATCTTCCTGGATTGCTTCCACTTCCTTCTTGCTTCGCTCTGCGATTTCTCAGGCTCTGTCTTCCACAGCAGGAATTACAGGCCCCTGCCATTTCTGCCTGGAATTTTTTAACATGGGATCAGGGGTTGAACTCGACTTTCTGCTTGTGAGGCAGTCTTAATCCCTAGTCATCTCTCTAGCTCCTCTTGCTATTATTCTTAACATTACTAATTATAACATTACTAATTACTGAAATGGGGTGACTTTGGTTAACTGTTTACCATTTTTACATCCCACTACCAAACTAGGGGCTCCCTCTCTTCTTCCTTCCCTCCCTGTCTTCTTTTCTATTGATTAGCACAGGCTTTGGGACAAATATTGCCATGGGGAGAGGGAGGAAGGGAGGTCCTACACACTTAAAAAAAAAAAATTCTAGTTACAGATCCAGTAAAGAGGGGCTGGAGAGATGGCTCAGGGATTAAGACTATGCCTACAAGCAGGTCGAGTTTGGATTCCACATAAAACGCCAGGCCCTAGTGGATGGAGCCTGGGAAATCTCGGAGTGAAGTAAAAAGGAAGTAGAAGCAATCCAAGATGATTCTAGAAGTCACTCTTAGTCTTCCTTAGGGACATACAGTGCCCTCTCACACATACACACCTACACACAAAATAACAAAAATTAAGATAAAGTTTGGCTCTGGAAGCAGGAGGATTGCTGAGTTTGAAGCCTGTGTAGGCTACATAGTGAATTCTTGCCTGGTCTAGAGTGAAGGTCTACTTCTTAAAACGTCAGTAAGTAAGCAAGAAATAAGTCCCGCGGTGCAGTGGCACAGGGTCCTCCGGTCTTTCTTTTTCAAGTTTCATCCCAGCAGGAATGCTCGGATGGTGCTTCTAGGTCACGCGGTCCAGGGAGTCTAAACGGGGTTCAACCCGCGCCTCCTGGACGTGCCTTTCCCATCCCGCCCTGCCCAGCCAGCTGGCTTCCGTGACTTTGGCAGGAACCACCTGCCAAACGCTCCTGAGGATGAGCCACAGACAGGTTTGGGCAGCCGCCCGGCCGAGTCTCCAGCCGCCCCGGGACTGGCGTGGGCGGAGGTCGTGACCTTCCCGGGCCCCTGCAGCTCTCGGGGCCTCACCGTGGCGGTACGGGTTGTACAGCGCCATTCCCGCCGCGCCCGCGGCCAACAGCAGCTTCTGCAGCGGGGACGTGGGGATGTGTTGCGGGTACAGCAGGCGCGCGCCGTGGCTCTGGGTCCGCAGGGGCACATCTGCGGGGGGCAAGGGCGGGGGTCAGAGGCGCGCGGCGCCGCGGCTCCCTGCTGCCAGGGCCCGGGACGCCCGCTCGCCTCACCTGCAGCGGGCCGGGGACCCGCGCCCAGCCCGCGGAGGGGGCGCGCGGCGCGGCGCAGCAGCGTCGTCATGGCAGCGGACGTCAGCCGGCGGCTGGGCGGGGCGCCCCCACGCCCCAAGGCTTCCGGGCGACGGAGCGCCGCGAGAGTCAAAAGTCTCCATCCCGGCGGCACGGCCTGGAGCCCCGAGGCGGACACGGCTAGAGCAACCCCACGACCGGCTGCCGTCGATCGAACGCTTAACCGCTGTGGCGGGGCGCGCCGCAGTCACAGCTCTCAGGAGGATCAGGGGTCCAGGGCTTTCCGGAGCCACACGAGACCCTGCCTCGAATAACAATAACTAGAAAGGGAAAAAAAAAAAAAAAAAAAGACGTAACCCCGAAAAAGTGTCCGGAGAGAACACGACTGTTGCGGTTCAACACAGGAACCTATTTCCTTCCCCCCCGAGTGTTTTCCTCCGAGGTCGATAAGATGCGAACATCTTCCGGTCGAGGAAGATGGCGGCGCCCGTGGTCAGGACCGCATTTAGGATGGGACCGCACGGCTCTTCCGTTTGCATCGCAGGTTCCCCGTGGCCTCGGACGGCTGATCGCGAGCCGCCATGGGGTCCCCCGGCCTGGCTCGGCTGCATGGACTCTTCGCTGTGTATAAGCCTCCGGGACTGAAGTGGCTGCACCTGCGGGATACTGTGGAGCTGCAGCTGCTCAAGGGTGAGTGCTCTGGTCCCTCCTGCAACATGAAGTCATGTGACTTCTGATCAAGTACTGTGGCTAGAACCCAGGGCCTCGTGTGTGCTAGGCCAGCCCTCTACCGACTGAGCTGCATGCCCAGCCCGGAGTCCTCTGTATTCTACACTGCTTTATCTTCTACATCCTCATACTCCCCTTCCCCTTCTCTGCGGGTGCTGTAACGGTGTCGACAGTGCTTTTCTTGACTGTGTGTATGCAGGTCTCAATGCTGAGAAGCCTCCCGCTCGTGGACAGCGTATTCGCTTCTTGCTTGGCCCCTTGGAAGGCAGCGAAGAGAAGTTGACTCTCACAGCCACCAGTGTGCCTTCCCTCACCACCCACAGGCTGGGTAAGGGCTCAGGATCTTGGGTGAGACCCCCAACCTCTTAAAGAACACTGGCCTAGGGAGCTTTAGTGGATTTTTAGCTATTCTGGGACTCCATCTACTACTTACTTTTTGTATAAAACAGAGTCTCTCTGTGTTGACTCCTGATTCTCCTGCCTGAGCCTCTAGTTCAAGGATGATAGACATGTACAACCATGCCTGATCTTCGGGTAGAATTCTTTTTTGTTTTGTTTTGTTTGATTTGAGACAAGGTCTCATTCTGCAGTATGGCCTGCCTATAACTATGTAGCAGACCAGGGTTTTGGGAGTATAGGCATGAGCCTCTATACCTGGCCCCTCCCCTTTTCTCCCCCTCCCCTCTGTCACAGGGTCTCATGTAGTAGGTGGACCTGGAACTCTGTGTAGCTGAAAATGACCTTGAACTGATGGTACTCCTGTCTGCACCTCCCAAGTGCTGGGAGTATAGGAGTGAGCCAGCTTTAGAATTCCTAAGGAAGGACTTTGAATTCTGACGTGCAGTGGTTTTTAGTCAGTGGAGGTGCTCAGTAAAAGGATGGGAAGAAGACAGGGAGAGAAAAATCAGAACAACAAATTGTGTTTGAAAATGCCATAGTGAAACTTAATACTTTTCGTATTAAGTAAATAAGTAGATAAGATTGGGGAGATGGTTCAGGGGTAAAAATGCTTGCTTTGCAAGCATAAGAACCTGAATTCAGATCCCAGCACCTCACAGAAAAGTCAGGTGTGGTAGAACATATCTGTGACCCCTGAACTGTTGGTTGGAGACAGGTGGCCAATCAATCTAATGAGATGAAGTAAGTTTCAGTTTAGGGAGAGAGACCCTACTTCAAAAAATAAGATGGTGTATTGGTTAAGAGAAGCCCCGAATACCAACCTCTGGCCTCCATATGCCTGCATAAGCGATTTACACCTTTATACACAAAGGAA
Organism: Typhlomys cinereus; assembly: GCA_023101885.1. Taxonomy (NCBI): domain Eukaryota; kingdom Metazoa; phylum Chordata; class Mammalia; order Rodentia; family Platacanthomyidae; genus Typhlomys; species Typhlomys cinereus. The sequence continues at coordinate 6,735,960 of JALPQD010000039.1, forward strand.
GGAAGAAAGAAGGGAAGGAGAGAGGAAGGGAGGGAGGGAGAAATGTTAAAAAGCTGCTCCCTAACACACATGGTCTTGGTGACCTCACCGCATTGAAGGATGAGATTAAGGCATAGTGTCAGTCAGACTGGTGACATCCATTTACTAATGATAAATACACCCAAGCATGATGGCTCATGGCTGTAACCGTTGTAATAGGAGGGAGAGGCAGGAGGATCACCGCAAGTTTGAGGCCATGCTGGGCACATTTTGAGGGTCAGGCCAGCTAGGACTCCATAGTAATACCCTGCCTCAAAACAAATAAGGACACGTACCGCATAGGATACCCGCTGGAGCACCAGCCACTGTACTACCGCATGTGATCTCCACGCGTCTCCGCCACTCTGAGAGGTCGTGTTTCAGCTCTGTTTTTTGTTTGTTAGCGAGAGGGTGCAGGAGTGTCGGTGCCTTAGCAAGTGTGCAGGTCAGAGAGCAGCTCTCGGAGGTTGCTTCTCTCTTCCCACCATGTGGGGTTCTGAGGCTTGAGCTCAGGTTGCCAGGTTTGAGAGGAGCTGGCTTGGCCGCTGAGCCATCTCTCCAGCCCTGTTCCTTCTGCAAATGCAGAAGCTGAGGGGAGTTGACATTGATACAGTCCGGAATGAGCAGGCTCCAAACCATCATCCTTGGCCCATCTGACTCATTCCTGCTTCCTCCTCCTCCTCCTTCCTGTTTGTTTGTTTGTTTATTGTTTTGGAGACATGGCATCTGTAGCCCAGGCAGGCTTCAGGTTTGCTGCGGATGACCTCAATGCTTTAATCCTGGCCCTTTTGCTTCTCCCTCCCCACGCTGGGACACCAGTGATGTATTGTTCTTTCAATATCGTTCCTTCTGAGCAGCAGGGTGTGGGAGATCCTGGTCCTACTTTAGGGAGCGCACAGTCTCTGCTTTCTTCCTGGGAGAACAGCAAGGTCGCTGTCAGCAGGAGCTGGGCAGGGAGCCCCCTGATCATGACCCCTGTGTTGTCTTAGAGAGTCCTGATAGGCAGAATAAGAATCACCCCTTCCATGGTGCGGGAACTGAGGGTGCATCCCAAGGGGGGAGGCAGACGTTCTAGCCCCATCCCAGGTGGGCTCCGCCAAGCCCTGTTCTGGGAAGGAAGTTCTCGGGCCAGGCGTCCTGGCGACTTCCTAGCTGAAGAAGTGGACTTGTTCTTTCTCTCCAGTGCGTGGGCCGGCCTTCTCCAGCCTGAAGATTGGCGTGGGGCATCGACTGGATGTTCAGGCTTCCGGGGTGCTTGGTAGGTGATTTGGTCAGCCTAGGGGTGCAGCGCTGAGAGTTTAAAGAAAGATCAGAGAGGGACTAAAAGCCCCCACTTCTCAACTGACAGCCCCTTCTTGCCACTTCCCTTGTCCTGTTGTCCCATGACTTCTGCCCTATGTTGCTTAGTCGGGGATGTTACTGGTGAGAGGGAACGGGGTGCAGGACAGTAACCGCCCCCTCTGTCAAGTGATTCCAGCATGTGACACGTGGTTCCAGGACCTTGGTGAACATTTATTCACAACGGCAGTTTTGTGTGTGTGCATGTGTGTATCAGAGGACACTGCCTATGGAGACCCAAGGTGACATTGGATCATTCTATCTCCTCTTCGCTTTGCTCTGAAGTTTCCAGGCTCCTCCTCCTATTTCTTAATTTTTTTTTATTATTATTTATTCAACTGTGTGCATGTGCGTGTGTATGTGCGTGCGCGCGTGTGTGTGTGTATCTGTGTGTGCGTGTGTCTGTGTATGTGTAGAACCACGGACGAATTCGCGAACCACCATGGACTCCTCCATCTCCTTCTGCCCTGGGATTCACAGGCTCCGCCCTACCAGGACCAGAAGTGCAGGCCGCCCTGCTTCTGCCCGGCGTCTATACGTGGGATCTGGGATCCAAACTCGGGACCTTCCGCCTGCAAGGCGGAGGCTTAACCCCTGAGCCACCTCTCCAGCCCCCTCCTCCTCCTATTTCTACCTGGTGTTTTTACTTGGGATCTGGGATCCAAACTCAGCTCCTCCTGCTTGCGAGGCAGAGGCTTAGCCCCCCATCCCCCACAGTGATAGTCTTTTAGGACAGATTCTGAGATTGTGTGGATGAAGACAGTAAGACTTGAGGAGTTTTGGGGTGGCCTGGCTTGCGAATGCCCATGGTTCTGAGGAAGGCCCCATCATCTCCTTACGGGGCAGCCAGGCTGTGACTGTCCTCTGGCGGGGATCTGGGTATTGCCACAGCCGGTCACACAAAGCCTGGGTTGGGAGCCATCTGTGCCCTCCGGGTCATGTGGCCGCCACATCATCCAGCCTCAGCAGACTTGGTCCCTTGTCTCGCTTCCTGGGACGTGGCCTCAGACATGAGCTCATGGCTCTCCCGTTCCCCTCTCTAGCAGTGACTGAAGGGCCGGTCTGTCCTTTAGCCAAAGGGATAAACATCAGGGACTCGGTGGCAGTGGCCCTGGTGGTAAGCAGGTCCTTCCTTGGTGCCTTCTGCTGCCTATTCATCTCCTCCTCCCACTGGGCGACACCCACAGGCCTCAGGCAGCATTTTTGCCCGTTTGAACGATGTGAGCTTGAGGTTCCCAGGAGTTAAAGGTCACAGTGAGAAGAACCTGACTTTGTGCATCACTTTACTTATGGGAGGGAGAGAGGGACGTACCCCCCGTGCAGGTTCCACGTCCTTACTGGTTTCAGCAATGTGAGAAGAGGGGCGTTGTGATGGTGCAGGGGTCGGGTGGCGAGGGCAGCTCCCCAGGAAACTGGGAAGGGACTCAAGGTGTCCAGTGGGGCTGTCTGCCTTGCAGTGCTCGGCGTGGGACACGGACGCAGTCTCCTCACGGACATGTACGACGCGCACCTCACCAAGGTACGGGGTGTGGGACAGCCTGTCCGTCCTCGTGGTCCTCCAGGGTCAGCAGCAGGACAGTAATAGAGCTGCTTGCCGCAGGGAGATGACCGTGGCAGTGACCACTCTCCCTGACCCCTGCTGACCGCTGCACGGAGCACGGCACTGTGGCTTCCAGGGTGCAAGTCTCCCCCCTTCCTGCTCTCCCACTTTGTAGATGAGCAGACGGGCTTCAGAGAGGGGCTTTCCAGCCGTAAGAGCTGGGATCCGCCCACACTAGAGCTCAGTCCGATCCTCCCCAAGGGTGCGGCGTGGACGTCAGCGTCTATGCTCCGGCTCCCTCCAGGATGGCGCTGTGCACTCGGCACCATGAACTCTGCAGAGGTCCCCTTGGGGAGCCAGGTCCTCCGATCCAAACAGCACAGGTTCTGGGGTCAGACAGCTCTACCTGCCACCTGTGCACAAGGCTGTGTTCCACACCCCTCGTCAGCCCCTGTCCTTAGTGGATCAGTTAACATCTGTGTGCCTGTTTCCTCATGTCGAGAATGGGACTGAACACAGTTCTCTTAAACGGTTTGAAAATTAAGGTGACAGTCCGTAAAGCCTGGGCGTGGTCCCCGGCAGAGTACATGCCGGTCAGTGTCTGTCATCACTGCGGGCGAGCCAGGCTTTGAGGCCCATGCAGAGGCTGGATAAAAGCTGACTGAGCGGTCAGCTGCAGAGCGGCCACCAGCACCTCTGAACGTGAGCAGCAAAATGGCACCAGGATTAGCTGTGGTCTGGGCGCAGTCACAGGAGAGCTGGCACAGAGCTGCCCAGAGCCTGTGCCCTTCCCCGGGCAGGGAAACAGCAGGTTCGGCTGTGCTCAGAGCTCCCCCTGAGGGGAGACCTGAGATGCCATCCCAGCCCTGCACCCCCTCAGTGGGGACTGACTTCTTCTTACCCTCTGCTCACAGGATTATACGGTACGTGGCCTCCTGGGCAAAGCCACAGATGACTTCAGTGAAGACGGGAGGCTGCAGGAGAAGACAACGTATGGTGAGAGCGGGGGGTGGTCAGGAGGGCAGCTGCCACTGCCCCCCCAATGCCAAGTTGGGGGTGGCCTGGATTCCTTACCCCGCCCAGACTCTTCTGCCTGTTGAGATGTTTTTAGCATACGAAGCACAGGGTGAGCTTTGGACTCTTCCAGAACATCCCTGCTCCCTTGCCCACGGGGTTCAGACGTTCTTTCTCAGGGAAGCCTTCTCCCATCTCAGTTTTGGCACAGGCAGAATCACAACTTAATTGATGAAGAGTGATTGTTTAATGTCTCTCCCTTTATGCCAGCAGAGCGGGCCGACGAGGTTCACTCCCCCCACCACACATATAGAGCAGGGCTCGGATCTGAGTGCGAGAACGCTTATTAGATGTGGATGGATGGGGGGATGGTGGATGGATGGGTAGATGGGTGGATGGTGGATGGATGGGTGGGTGGATGGTGGATGGATGGGTAGATGGATGGATGGTGGATGGATGGGTGGGTGGATGGTGGATGGGTGGGTGGATGGTGGATGGATGGGTGGATGATGGATGGTGGGTGGATGGTGGATGGATGGGTAGATGGATGGATGGTGGATGGATGGGTAGATGGGTGGATGGTGGATGGATGGGTAGATGGGTGGATGGTGGGTGGGTGGATGGATGGTGGATGGGTGATGGATGGATGGATGGGTGGGTGGGTGGATGGTGGATGGATAGATGGATGATGGATGGATGGATGGGTAGATGATGGATGGATGGTGAGTAGATGGTGGATGGATGGGTAGATGGGTGGATGGTGGATGGATGGGTCGATGGGGTGGTGGTGGGTGGGGGTGGTGGATGGATGGTGGATGGGTGATGGATGGATGGATGGGTGGGTGGGTGGATGGTGGATGGATAGATGGAGATGGAGGATGGATGGGTGTAGCTGATGGAGGATGGTGAGTGATGGTGGATGGACGGGTAGATGGGTGTTTGATGGATGGATGGGTAGCTGATGGGTTGGATGGTGGATGGATGGATGGATGGATGGGTGGATGATGGATGGGTGGATGGATGGTGGGTGGATGGATGGATGGATGGTGAGTGGATGGTGGGTGGATGGATGGGTGGATGGGTGGTGGGTGGATGGATGGGTGGGTGGATGGATGTGGATGAATGGGTGGTGGGTGGATGGATGGATGGATGGATGGATGGATGGATGGTGGGTGGTGGGTGGTTGGTGGATGGATGGCAGGTGGACAGATGGATGGTGGATGGTAGGTACGTGGATGGATGGATGGATGGATGATGGATGGATGGTGGATGGATGGGTGGTAGATGGTGGATGGTAGATTGATGGTGGGTGGTTAATGATGGATGAGTGGGTGGGTAGCCTCTCTAGCCCCACATTCTAAGCCATGCAGAGGGACCTCAGTGGGCTGTGCTGCATGAGTTCATTTGACAGATGGTTCTGCGCAGCAGCCATGAGCCAGACCCCACAGGGACACATGGTGAGTCAGACGTGGTGCTCAGTTTCAGTGAACTCAGCCTCACACCCTCCCGGGTCTATTGTAGGTCAAGGACACGTGGCAAAGCGACGCTGTTTGTAGTCGTTGTAGGTACATGTCAGCCTCCCACATACCCAGCACAGTAACTGAGTCGGCACTCCAAGGAGGAAAGGACTCAGGTTTGAGGGAGAAGTGTTTACTGTTCCTCATCTGTAATGCTTTTGTGGTTGTGAGACGGGGGTCTCGCCTTGTAGCCCTCCCAGCTGGTCTTGAACTTGCTGAACACCCCCCGCTGGCCTCAAGCTCCTGAGTCCTCCTATCTCAGCCTCCGCATGCTGGGATTACAAGTGTGAGCCATTACTCAGTTACTCACCTAAGACTTTTGTTTAGAGAAGTTCATGTATCAATTATTAGTACTTCCTACCACGCCCAAGGCCACTGTTTGTTAAGCATTCTGCCTATAAAGTAAATCCCCAATTCTTAATGAGTCAGTTATATAACTGCAAAGTAAGGTAAAAATCAAAGTACATTTGATGTTGGGAAAGACCCAAGTGTGGACTGGCCGCTCCAGGAAGAAGCTACTTTATCCTGGAAGGCTTCCTGGAAGAGGCAGCCTGAGCTGGGCTGTCAGGAGGCGGAGGGCAGAAGCAGATACCTCCAGATGGAACAGCGGCTCTGAAGCCAAATGGGAGGGTGGCGAGGGCCTCGAGGGCCTCGGCTGGCCAGTGTCCATTCTCAGCGCTGCGGGTTCGCAGTGGAAAGGTGGCAGCTCCTCCTGCTGAGTCCTGGCAGCTCAGCTTTCTGGTAGGCTTAGGGGCTGCGGCTCCTTGCTGGGCCCTGGGGGCCGAGCCACCCCTGCTCCTAGTTGTCTGTCTGCATTCTAGTAGGTGGTCCCCTCCCTCCCAGGCCTGTAGCATGCGCATTTCAAGCCCCTGCTTTGGAGTATTAGATTAAATTATGTCAGGGCGCCATTTCCCTGGAATCTGGGAAGTGTCTTTGTATTGCTACAGCGCTTCGCTGTACAGCCCAGGCTGGACTAAGCCCTAATCCTCCTGCCTCAGCCTCTCAAGCGCTGGGATTATAAGCATGTGCCACCATGTCAGCTTTATTAGGACCTTCTAAAGCCTGAGTAGACCTGCCATCCCATAAGCCCTAGGTGGAGCTGTGACCCGGTCTCGCAATGAGCCCGCTGTGGGGGAAGGGAACTGCCAGTTTGCTGCGGCGTGTCCTGGGATGCCGTGCGCTGACCCTTCTCCCACGCACCCATCCTGTGCTTCTTCCAGACCATGTGACCAGAGAGAAGCTGAACCGGATCTTGGCTGTGATCCAAGGCTCCCACCAGAAGGCATTGGTGGCGTAAGTGGGGTCTGAGCAATGCTGTTGCCCTGTGAGGGGCATGTGACCCGACAGAGAGAAAACCAAAGTCCACATCACTGAGGCCCAGGGCTGGGGGCGAGTGGGTGTAGAGTCACCGCGTGGCCACGGTGCCAGGCACCTGAGTCAGTGTCTGGCCGCCTGAAGGCCTTGGCCAGCTGTCTGCCATGGGACAGAAGTAGCCCCTGCCTTTTGCACATGTGCAGAGGGGTCCCGGGATCAGGCAGGTTCCTGAGCCCGAGGCTGAGCCTGGCCCCTTGCCTGGCACCTGCCATCAGAATACCAGGACTGGAGTAGCCACGGGAGTTCCATAGCCAGGAGCCAGGGCTGGAGGCGGAGGGCAGGGTTAAGAGCAGGGGGAGGGGCAGAGCGAGGGGACCAGGGCGGTAAGAACCTGCCAGGGGTGCCATTGACCATGTTCCTGCTGCTGAGGAACCTGCGGACAAAGGCTAGGGAGTGAAGGTGGAGGGAAGCGAGGTGCCCACAGAGCAAGGCCCGAATGCAGGAGGGCAGCAGTGCAGTGGGGGATGGGGAGCGGATGGGGCGCTTGGAAACCGGGCGGGCAGGGCCAAGTGAGCACTAGAGACCACCGGTGGACACTCACAGCCACCAGAGTGCAGGAGGGGACGTGGGGTGGGGATGACATTGAGGTTTGCGGGGTATCCAGCCGAAGCCAGGGAGAGAGACTCAGGAGCCTCCAGCCCGTGTCAGGTGAAGGTGAGGGTGTGGTGGAGGATGCCTTGGGATGATAGAGGGGATGACAGGCTGCTCCGAAGGAGGCTGCAAGATCGGGGACCACAGGGCATGCGGAGAGCGGTGGGTAGCAGGGACCACAGGGCATGCGGAGAGCGGTGGGTAGCAGGGCCTGCGGGGAATGCGAGAGTGGTGGGGAGGAGCCCCGGTGCTGACCCCCGTTCTGTTCCCGCCGTCCCCAGGTACTCCAACCTGGACCTGCAGTCCCAGGAGGCCTATGAGATGGCCGTGCAAAGCTTGATCCGGCCCATGAGCAAGTCTCCGATGCTCATCTCGAGCATCCGCTGCCTGCACTTCGCGCCTCCAGAATTCCTCCTGGGTAAGTCGCCCGGGAAGTCTTGGCAGCGCGTGGGCTGAACTTGGATTCTGTGGAATGTGCTACAGAGGTTGCTGTTCTCTGGGTGGGCCGAAGCTGGCACCCATCAGCCCTGATCTCCACTGCCTGGCTTCCGGGCAGCTTCTTCCTGCCCTGGCCCCCCGCATGGCCTGATCGAGGGTGGCAGAATGAAGCTGTCCCTGCCTCCTGCTCCTGCTGAGGAGACCCCAGTAATCAAAGCTTCTGTCCTGGGCTCATTTCCAGGGCTGCTGCATGTGATGGTCCCTTCAGCATTACTGTCCCCTTCCCAGCCTTGCCCACACACCCCGTGACTGTGTGTCTGGCTTGTGCTAATAAAGGCTCCTTTCCTGAGTCCTGACCAAGCCTCCGGAGGCTAAGCACCATATGAAAGTCCAGGAGCCGGGCCAGAGAGGTGGCTCAGGGGTTAAGACTCTGCCTTCCAAGCAGAAGGTTCTGAGTTTGGATCCTGGATCCTGTGTAAAAATGCCAGGTGAAAGGCAGCGGCTTATAGTTCTTGTCCTAGAAGGCGGAGCCTGGGAAACTCCAGAGTAAAGCAAATAGTAGTAGGAGCAATTCAGGATGATTTCTGAAGTCACTCGTGGGCTTCCACAGGCACACGCAGTGCCCTCTGATACACACACACCACATACATGCCAAAAAAAAAGAAACCAAAGCCCAGGAGCAGGAGCAGTACTGCTGGACGCCTGTCCACACCCAGCCAGGGCTGGAAGGCAGGTTAAACCTGACAGGCGGATCCGCCTGTGCTCTGCATGTCTGATTAGGCCGCTCGGGGCTGGACCAGACAGCCAGTTAAGTGTGCACGGCAGAGGCTAAAGCACGAGTGTCTTACCAAGGTCCTCGCACACCAGGAGGTGTCCGGGGATATGTGTCCACAGTCACCCCCTCCCCACCGTGCCCTACCCCTCACCCGGTGTTCCTGACCGTCATGCCATCCTATGTTCCCGGCAGAGGTGCAGTGTATGCACGAGACGCAGCAGCAGCTCCGGAAGCTGGTGCATGAGATCGGCTTGGAGCTGAAGACCACGGCCGTGTGCACGCAAGTGCGGCGCACACGGGACGGCTGCTTCACACTGGACGACGCCCTCCTGAGGGCCCACTGGGACCTGCACTCCGTCCAGGACGCCATCCAGGCCGCGGCGCCCCGGGTGGCAGCAGAGCTGGAGAAGAACCTGAAGCCAGGGCCAGGCAGCCAGCAGCCCATGAGGACTGCCCAGCGCTGGGCCTCCGAGGCCCAGAACTCCACCTTGCAGGCCGACAGCTGTGTCGGGCATTGCACAGCCGAACCACTGGAGGGGCAATCAGTGCGCAAGGAGGAAGACTGTTTGTGAATCAGAACTGGTGAAGTGGACAAAGCAGGACTCAGGGCCGGGTGTGCTGTGCCTCTGGTAACGCACTTGAGAGATGGGGAGAGTTGGTGACGGAGTGTGACGCCAGCCTGGGCTACATGAAGCTAGCCTGGGCTATGTGAAGCCAGCCTGGGCTACGTGAAGCTAGCCTGGGCTACGCAAAACCAAACAATAGAAAGTGACAGTCAGCTTTTCCACTGGAGACACACAACCAACTGCAAAGCTGAGTTGCACGTGGTGGCATGTGATGTGGTCGCATCTGAGGTTGGAGCAGTGTGAGTTCTAGGACAGTCTTGACTACATAGTGGGTTTGATATTAGCCTGATCTACATGAGACCCTTGTCTCAAAGAAATAGAAAAACGGGCCTGGGAGATGGCTCTGTGGTTAAAGCCTTCGCTTGGGAGCAAAAAAGACCTGCGTTCCAATCCCCAGATCCCACATAAAAAAAGGCAGAGCAGATACAGTGGGGGCATGTAACTCGGGGGCGTGTGATTCCAGCCCTGGAAGAGCAATCGGGATGATTCCTGATGTCAGTCCTGGGTCTTCACAGGTGCACACACATACCTCTTGGACACACAACCATGCATGTGTGTACCCACTCACATGTAAAACAAATGCACATAATGCACATACACAAAACTGCCAGCCTTGAAAAATACAATAAATATATGAAGAGCTCTCAGTAAAAAGGTAAGTTAGGGTGTCTGGCTTCTGATCAGTTGTGTTCATTGTGTTAGTGGGTGACTGACCTAGAAAAAGATTCTTGTTCAGAATGTGCCCAGTTTGTGTCAAAGGGAAGCCGAACAAGGAGGACCAGATATCAGCGTCTGGACAGGAGACACGTCAGGCCACAGGACCGTGGCACACGCCACTGCAGTAGCACGGGGCCTCCCCTGTGCAAGCCTCTGGAGAGGTCCCCAAGGGAGACTGCTGCCCGGAAGTAACAGCCATCAAGCATTCACGACAGACATGTCCCGTGACGTCTCCTGTGTACCATCTTTGCACGTGCCAGAATTCTGATCAAGAATTCAATGTGTGTGTGCATAGTGTATGTATGTTTCCATGTGAGCGTGGAAACATGGGGGTGCAGATGTGGTGTGTGTGTCCATGTGAGAGAGCAGATGTGTGTATGTTAGCGCGGAAACGTGAGGGTGGGGCGCCTGCCCGTATGGCACACCACGTCAGGAGTCAGTTCCAGCTCCTTGCCCCTCACGGACCATGCCTGGAGTCCGTGAGTTCTGCCCTCAAGGTACTCCACATCTGAAGTTCCAATCTTTCTAACAAACTCTGCCTTAATTCTCTACGAGTGTTCTGGTTTCAATCTTTGGCTCCTGAACACAAGAACCTGGACACTTACAGACCCCAGAGGAACCCCAAAACACTGGAACAAAGATGACCGCCCTGGCTTCTTTACCAACCAGGACCCAACCTGGTGTCACCACATGGACTATTCAACATAAAGGTAATTCCAGGGCAGGATCAGAGAATGCCTCAGGCTCTTTTCAATCAAATACATTTCCATCGACCTCGTGCCGGAGGCTAGACACCAGTGGGATCCACTCAGTCACGACCCTCACAAGAACTCAGGAGCAGGTCCCTGTCACTCAGCCTGCCACCTTTCCCACACCACCCCGTCCAGCAGGAAGTAGTTAAGAATGAACACATCGCCTCTTATCACCAGTAAAAGATGGAATGAGGATTCCTGTCCCCCATGCGCAGGGCAGAGCTTCTGCTACGGGTCACTGCCTTCAGGCACTCACAAAGCCCTTGCTTGATGTACCTCGTGGACATAGGTCACCCCCTCTCTCCTTCAGTCCGGCATGTAACTAGGTAGTTGATAAACCTTTTCCATTCCTTGAAAAGAAAAAAGTGAGGGTGTGGGTGTGTCCATGTGAGTGTGTAAATGTGAAGGTTCAGGTGTATGTGTGTAAATGAGACTGATGTTGGTGTCTTCCCTGATTGCTATCCACTTTTTTTTATGCTTATTGTGTGTGTGTGTGTGTGTGTCTATGTGCGTGTGTATCAGACGGCACGTGTGTCCTTGTGGAGAACCAAGGGTAACTTAGGAAGTCATCCTGGATTGCTTCTACGTCCCAGGCTCCACCCACCATGGTCGGAAGTACAGGCCACTGCCATTTCCACCTGGTATTTGTACGTGGGACCTGAGAGCCAAACTCAGGACCTTCTGGTTATGAGGCAGAGTCTTAACCCCTGGGCCATCTCTCCAGCCCTCAAATATTTTTTTAAAAACTTACTGGTTTTAGATATATATAATCTATTATATGACTATGCTTAAGCACCAGAAAAAAATTCACTGTCAAAAACACAGTGTCCCTCCCTTTACCTCACCCTGCTCCACTGGTCGGGACGCGTGTGCGGTCCAGCCGGGCCTCACCCCAGGACCTAGGTAAGCCCCGCCCGTGGCCGCCCACCAGAACCCCAGGTCAGCCCAAAGGGACCTGGCTCCAACCCCACCATCCAGCCGGAGCCACACGCAGGGCGGAGGGACGAGGAGGACCTCCCCCTGCGCCTGGGCCCCGCCCCAGCTCACCTCGGGTTAAATAGCTCCACGCCGACGCCCCCTTCCTCCCTTTACACCCCACCCTGCTCCGCTGGGCGCAGTCCAGCCAGGCCTCATCAGGCGACCTAGGTAAGCTCTGTCCCTGCCCACCCCCAGAACCCTAGGCCAAATAATTCAGTTTAGTGAAATTGAAAGATCTTAAGAGTTAAAACGACAATGCCAAAGTCAAAGTGCAAATCCATGAGAAGCAACACTCAAGTAAAATTTCCCTACTGAAGAAATTAATCCCATAATGTTAGACTCCAACCAGAACAAACCCACGGAAAAAGGCCAAGAAAGCCTGACCCAGGATAACGACTTTCAAAATATGATCATTACCATGTTCAATACTATGAAAGAGGAAATCCGGGAGGAATTACATAATCAAATCAATTGCTTTGAAGAGGAACACAACAGACATTTGGAGGAGTTGAGAAAAACAGTGCAAGAAACAAAAACTGGCATAGAGCAGTTAAAACAGACTCAAGCAGAGTTTAAAACTGAGCTAAAGACAAGTTATCTTCAACCCAGAACTCCACAGAGAGTCTTATCAACAGAACTAACGAAGCAGAAAACAGAATTTCAGACCTTGAAGATAAAGTGGGAGTACTAACCAGCTCAATGGAAGAGGTTGTTAAAGCCAAAAAGATACTTGAGAGAAATATCCAAGAGATATGGGACACCCTGAAAAAGCCTAACATGCGTATTCATGGAATACCAGAGCAAGAATCTCAAAATACCACCCCTGAGGAAATTTTTCAAACGATCATCAAGGAAAACTTTCCTCATATAAAAAAAGAGAGGTCCATCCATACACAAGAGGCATTCCGCACCCCAAACAGATACGACCAAAACAGAAGCTTGCCACGACAAATAATAATTAAAACACTCCACATTCAAGATAAGTCACTTTTAAAGGTAAACCTATTAAAATAACAAATGACTTCTCAGTCAAAACAGTAAAAGCAAGAAGAGTTTGGAGAGACATACTTCAAGTATTGAATGAGCAAAAATGTCAACCCAGGCTGATTTACCCTGCAAAACTATCAGTCATGATCGAGGGAGAAAGAAAAATTTAACAGCACAAAGACAACTTGAAGGGATACATGTCCACCAAACCAGGCCTTCAAAAAATGCTAGAAAAAAGGGGGGAGGGAGGGAACTGGTAAAAAATTTTTAAATGTATAATTAAATTTTTAATTAAAAAAAAGTCAAAAAAAAAAAAAAAGAAATGTACCACATGCACAATTGAATAAATAAATGAATGAATAAAAAAAAAATGCTAGAAATGATACTCAAGCGTGAAGAAAAAAACAGGCATATCCAGGAGAACAGAAGGCAAATATAACACCATTAAAAGCGAAGCAATATACTTATAAAAACTACCAAACATATGGAGCTGGAGAGGTGGCTCAGGGGTTAAGCCTCCGCCTTGCAGGCGGAAGGTCCTGAGTTAGGATCCCAGATCCCACGTATAGACGCCAAGCAGAAGCGGGGACGGCCTGCGCTTCTGGTCCTGGTAGGGCGGAGCCTGTGAATCCCGGGGCAAAAGGAGGTGGAGGCATCCATGGTGGTTCGCGAATTCGTCCGTGGTTCTACACATACACAGACACGCACATGCGCACAGTTGAATAAATGATAATAATAAAAAAAATTAAAAAAAGATTAAAAAAAAAAACTACCAAACATAATAAATGTCTGAAATTAAAAATAGTTTCTCCATTATAACACTAAATGTTAATGGAATTAATTCACCGATCAAGAGACACAGATTACAAACTTGGATTAAAAATCACAATCCATCAATCTGCTGCCTGCAGGAAACCCATCTCACCACAAAAGATAGGCACGCTCTAAAAATAAAAGGCTGGTCAACAATTCTACAAGCAAATGGAAGCAGAAAACAGGCAGGGGTAGCCATTATGCTATCAGACAAAGTGGACTTCAAACCAAAGAAAATTATAAGAGACACGGATGGATACTACATTTTAGTCACAGGTACAATTCACCAGGAAGACTTCAAAATACTGAACATATATGCACCCAATACAGGCCCCTCCACATTCATTAGAAAACCCTACAGCGTCTAAAGCAAGAAATCAACCCCCAAACGATAATTCTTGGGGACTTCAACACCGCCCTCTCAACATGGGATAGATCAACAGGTCAAAAGCTTAACAGAGACACTTTGGAACTTAATCAAACCCTGAAAGAAATGGACCTTACAGATTCTATCGAACTTTTCACCCACGTACCAAAGAATACACATTTTTCTCAGCAGCACACGGAACTTTCTCCAAAATAGATCACATATTGGGCCACAAAACAAATCTACACATATACTAGAAAGTTGAAATTCTAACCTGTGCCCTATCAGACCACCATGGCCTAAAGCTGGACATCCACAACACATCAAACAAGAGAAAATACACTAACTCCTGGAAACTTAACAATATGATGCTGAATGAGAACTGGATTCAGGAAGAAATTAAAAAGGAAATTCAAGATTTCCTGAAAGTGAATGATAACAAAAATACAACTTACCAAAATCTCTGGGACACAATGAAAGCTGTTCTAAGAAGTAAGTTCATAGCTCTTAATGCCTACATCAAAAAAATGGAAACATCAGAAATAAACACTAACAATGCAGCTTAAAGCTTTAGAGAAATTAGAGCAATCTGATCCCAAAAGTAGTAGAAGAGAGGAGATTAGCAAAATAAGGGGAGAAATATCTGAAATCGAGATTAAGAAAACGATAGAAAAAATCAACCAGTCAAAAAGCTGGTTCTTTGAAAAAAATCAATAAGATTGATACACCCCTAGCTAAATTAACCAAAAGCAGGAGAGAGAAAACCCAAATTAACAAAATCAGAAATGAACATGGAGTTATCACTACTGATACTCAAGAAATCCAGAGAATTATAACATCATATTTCAAAAACTTATACTCTGTGAAGTTTGACAACACAAAAGAGATGGATGAATAATTTCTAAGTAAACATAACTTACCTAAATTGAATCAGGAAGTTGTGAATTATTTAAATAGTCCTATAACATATAAGGAAATTGAGGAAGTAATCTTGAATCTTCCCACCAAAAAATGTCCTGGACCAGATGGATTCAGCACAGAGTTCTACCAGACATTTAAGGAGTTAATAACACCAATATTCCTTAAACTGTTCCATCAAATAGCAAAGGAAGGAACACTACCAAATTCCTTCTATGAAGCTAATATCGTTTTAATCCCAAAACCTAATAAAGACTCACTTAAAAAAGAAAACTATAGGCCGATCTCTCTGATGAACACAGACACAAAGATTCTCAACAAAGTTTTAGCAAATCGGATTCAAAAACATATTAAAAAGATTATTCGCGGGGACCAAGTAGGCTTCATCCCCGGCACACAAGGTTGGTTCAACATACGCAAATCAATAAATGTAATTCATCATGTAAACCAGTCCAAAGTCCAAGACCACATGATACTCTCGATAGATGCAGAAAAAGCTTTTGACAAGATCCAACAGCCTTTTATGATCAAAACGCTAGAGACAGTAGGAATGGAAGGAACCTTTATCAATATAATAAAAGCTGTATACAACAAGCCCACAGCAAGGATTATGCTCAATGGGGAACAATTGGAAGCATTCCCACTTCGATCAGGAACTAGACAAGGCTGTCCACTCTCACCACTTCTATTCGATATTGTACTTGAAGTCTTAGCTGAAGCCTTAAGACAAGAAAGGGACATAAGAGGGATTCAAATCGGCAAGGAAGAAGTCATGCTATCCCTATTTGCAGATGACATGATCTTATACCTGAGTGATCCCAAAAACTCCACCAGGAAGCTCCTGGAACTAATTGAGAAGTTCCGCAGGGTGGCAGGATACAAAATAAATGTGCAAAAATCAGAGGCCTTCCTATATGCCCAGAATGAAAGAAGTGAAAAAGCCTTGAGAGAAACCATCCCATTCACTATAGCCCCTAAAAAAATGAAATACCTTGGTATAAACCTAACCAAGGAGGTAAAAGACCTTTACAATGAAAACTTTAAAACCCTAAAGAAAGAAATTGCAGAAGACCTCCCATGTTCCTGGATTGGCAGAATCAACATCGTAAAAATGACCATCCTACCAAAGGCAATATACAAATTCAATGCTATACCAATTAAAATCCCAAAGCAATTCTTTAAAGAAGTTGACCAAACAATCTCAAAATTCATATGGAGGCACAAAAGACCCAGGATAGCAAAGACAATCCTGAGTAACAAAAACACTGCTGGAGGTATTACCATACCGAACCTTAGTCTATATTACAAATCCATAGTTATAAAAACAGCCTGGTACTGGCTCCAAAATAGACACACAGATCAATGGATAAGGATTGAAGACCCAGATATAAGCCCACAAAATTACAGCCATTTGGTCTTTGACAAAGGGGCCCAAAGAATCCAATGGAAAAAGAATAGCATCTTCAACAAATGGTGCTGGCAAAACTGGATCTCCACATGCAGAAGATTAAAGCTGGACCCATACTTGTCACCATGTACAAGACTTAATTCCAAATGGATCAAGGACCTTGATATAAGGCCAGAGACTATAAAAACCATAATTGAAAGGATAGGGAACTCCCTCTAGCTGATTGGGCTAGGCCAACATTTCCTAAATAGACATCCAATGGCACAGTCACTGCTACCAACTCTCAACAGTTGGGATCTGGTGAAATTAAAGAGCTTCTGTTCAGATAAAGAGATTGTAACGCGAGCTCAAAGGCAACCCACAGAATGGGAGAAAATCTTCACTAACCACATATCTGATAGAGCTCTACTGTCCAGAGTGCACAAAGAACTTAGAAAACTAAACATCAAGAAAACCAATGGTCCAATTAAAAAATGGGCCCTGGAACTTAAAAGAAATTTTACCAGGGATGAAATTAAAATGTCTAACAAATATCTTAAAAAATGCTCCACTTCTTTAGCCATCAGGGAAATGCAAATCAAAACTTCCCTGAGATATCATCTCACCCCGGTCAGGATGGCAAAAATCCACAACACAAACAACAACAAATGCTGAAGAGGATGTGGAGAGAGGGGAACTCTCCTATATTGCTGGTGGGAGTGCAGGCTCATACAGCCACTCTGGCGAGCCGTCTGGAGATTCTTAAAGAAATTAAAGATTGAAATGCCATATGACCCTGCGATTCCACTTTTGGGTATAACCCCCCCCCCATACAGCAGAGGTTCACCTCGATAGCACAAGCACAACCATGTTCATAGCAGCACTGTTTACAATAGCAAAGACATGGAATCAACCCAAATGTCCAACGTTGACGAGTGGATAAGGAAACAATGGTACATCTATACAATGGAGTCCTACTCAGCCATCAAAAATGATGAATTACTGGAATTTGCCAGAAAATGGATGTCATTAGAAACAATTATATTAAGGGAAGTATCCTAGACCCAGATAATTAAGCGCCGTATGTACTCCCTAATAGGTGGCTCCTAATACCAAACCCACCCAGCCCATCTTGAGACACTCATAGGTAAATCTATGTATTACCTACAGTAATTGCAAGGATTATGAACAGGAGGGATGGGGTTGGAGGGCCACACCAGAGACAAGGAGAGAAGTGACCATGTTACAGTAGAGAAAATAGGCCTCCATCAAGGACTGCAAGAAAGTAATGTGACACCTAGTTAAGTTCACAATTCGTTCCTGATCATTTACAACTAAGGGGGTATGAACTCACCAGAAGGGGAGGGCATATAGTCCAGCAGATTAAAAAGTAACCATTTTGCAAATGGGTGATTGACCCCTCCCATTGCCTAATGCCATATGACCCTGTGATTCCACTTTTGGGTATAAGTATTCATTTACCTTTGAATGTGCTCTTATAATAAGACTCCAGTTTAACAGCTTTCTGTCTCTGGCCAGGGGGTGATCTACAGTGCCCATCACAATGGAGTGAAGGGCATTACAGGAGCAACAAAACTGCAAAAGAAAATCAACGAACCACTATCCAGAACTTCAGAGACTCTATATCAAGCACCTAGAACTAGGCCAGACTAATCTGCCCCCATCCTGAAGCTCAGGGACATTTGCGGAAGAGGGGCGGTAAGATTGTAAGAGCAAAAGGAAGAGCAATGATTTGCAAGTTACTCCACACAAGTTAGGGCCGAAGCAATCATAATTGGATATTGCATGCCCGGCGCAATGTCCAACACACTATTGACCTCACAAAGTCTAGCATCTGCTAAAGGCACCAAGATCCTTGGAGGCAAGGGATTGACAGCCACAGTAGTGTTCCTATGCTTAAGGGGAACACAGGAAAGGGTTCAGGGAAATGCCACTGGGTCCTTGGACGTCATCGGAGAGGAGGGCCCAGAGGAGAGTCAGGCATGCACAAGAAAGGACTCGGAATTGGGGCGGGAGGCACGGGGGGATAGGGCGGCAAGGGTGAGGGGAGGGAGAGCAGGAGGTTGGGGGGGGAGGAGGGAGGGAACTGGTGTACCTATTAAGTTTGTATGAGCTGAAATAATAATAAAAATGTATTAATAAAAAAAAAAACAGTGTGACATGCTATTCCATATTGGTTAATCGGCCTGTCATGGGTAATGGTTAATAATAGGAAGTCTGTATTCACTGTCACTTGAACTAGAACTCCTTGAATCTAAAGACACTGCCTTCTACCTTATCAAAAGGACTTTTAGTGTGGTTTATGTATGAAAGTAAATGAATACCTTACACAGTACCAAGAAATACTGTAGAAACTACTGGGGGAGAAAAATAATCAGAGGTCTCATCAATCTGTGAGATCTTCAAGTTGCAATAAAATCATCATGGCAGCAGGCATCAGTGTAATGGTGGCACGAGTATCAAGGAAACAACCAACAGTTTTCTGATCAGATTTAAGGCCCATTTGTCAGAATGGAACACGTTCCTGTTACTGTTAACCAGAACAAGAACCTAAAAAAGAGAAGGAAACAGGTTACAATGGAAGAGCAGACTATGAATGTTTAGTTAGGAAGACAGTGCACCAAACTGCTGTGTAAACACCTGTTAGTATATCCATACATTGGAAGAGCACTCGGCACTCAAGCTTCTAGCCTCTTCTGCAATAGAAGGTGTTTATTACTGAAAAGCACAACTTGCCAAAATGCAGAAAACAAGAGTCTATAGACTGCTTGTCCCCAAACAGGACATTTAAACCTCACTGACCCCCACCCCAAGGCCCAGGGAACATTGAGGAAGAGGGGATAGCAAAATTGTAAGAGCCTGAAGTGGGAAGGTGGTGGACCAGATATTATTTCCTGGACATGATGCAGTTGTGCTGTAGAAGATCTCACGGCAGACGTGTGTACTTTCACAAGAATTGCATGAGCGCTGTCTTATCAACGTCTCTCCGTAGCATCTGAAAGATCTCAAGAAGCTCCGCCCCTCCATGAGAGACTGATGAAGACTCATGCTGATGGGGAAGTGAAGGAGGACGCTTTCCTCGATGGTGTATCCATTGATCTAGGATGCTTGCTGACGCATGAATCAGGTCAGTCATAGCCCGTCACAGACTAGACGAGACACGGGGGGCTGCACAAGGGAAAAGATTTGAAAATAGGAGGGATCTGACAGGGGAGATGAAGGGTTATAAAGGGGAAAGAAGGGGGATAGGATTGGGACTAAGGGTTGAAAATGTTAAAAAGTCATTAAAAAATAAAGATAGAAAAAAGGAGCGAGTGACTATTTTTCACTGAATACAAAGGAAAAAGATCATTGGAAAACTAGACAAATTTGAATATTGTGTGAATCCAAAGGTCTCCCTGGGGCCGGCAAGATTCATTGGTGAGTGAAGACACTTGCCATAGATCTCCATAAGGTTACATAGATCTACTTAGTGATGAAAGCCCTGGCCTTGAAAGAAGCAAAAAGACCTGAGTTCAGATACCCTATTAAGATGGATCTGGGGGCTGGAGAAGTGGCTCAGGGGTAAGCCTCTGCCTTGCAGGTAGAAGGTCCTGAGTTCATATCCTAGACCCCACATATAGACGCCAGGTGGAAGCGGGGGCGGCCTGCGCTTCTGGTCCTGGTGGGTAGAGCCTGTGAATCCCAGGGCAGAGTAAACAAGGAGGAGGTGGAGGCGGTCCATGGTGGTTCCCGAATTCGCCTGTGGTTCTACACACACACACACACACACACACACACACACACACACACACACAAATGGAGCTGAGGCTGAGGAGTGAAGTGAGTAACGCGCTTGCTGTGTGCATGAGGAAACTGAGTTAGATCCCCAGGCAGTCAACCAGATGTGGCCGAATGCATCTGTAATCCCAACGCTTCTGTGGCTAGATAGGAGGCAGGTATGAGGAGAATCCCTGGATGCTCCGCTACTAGCCTGGAGAACGCAGTGGCAAAGGACCCCGTCTCAAGATGGAAGGCCAGGACACACCCTAGGGTGTCCTCCAACCCCCACACATCCACCATGGGCATGCCTGCACCCACATTCATAAATACCCCTTTAGAACTTACTCTGAATGTTGGTGATAAATCACCATCAAACAGCTTAAGGGAACAAGGGGTTTATTTTTCTTACGATTGTCTGGTTACAGCTCTTAGTCCAGCTTGACAGGAGAGCTCATACCAACACCAGGGCCGAGGGAACTTGCCACAACACCATCTCCACATAACATCTGAGAGAGGGACGATTCTTCCTTGCCAGACCAGCATGTCTGGCCAAATATATAGAAGGATGCCTCTTTGCCAAACAGCTCCTTCCATTTTATTCACCCGTCCTGGGGATTAATCCCACCACCGTGGGCTGGGCCTTCCCCATCTACTAGACAATCTCCTTCAGGTTTGCTCTGGGCTTAACTCAACTACTAACTTTCCACAAATGTGTCCTGAGTTCCCTCGACCATCAAGTCGACACCTGTACCTAACTGTGATACCCCCTGTGCACGAAGATGAAAAAATAGAAACGGCCGCTGGAAGGGTGTCTCAGGCCTGTCGCCCCAGTCAGGAGACCGAAAGAGGACCACTGCTGTGAGTTTGCGACCAGCCTGGGCCACAGAGCGAGACCCCACCTCAAAAATAAAACCAAGGGAAAAATCCAGCATGTGTCAGAATTCAGTGCCCCCGAGGCCTGTGGCAGGAGAGTGTAATGCCACTGCTAAGGGTGGCAAAGTCATCCTTTCACATAAGTCCAAGGCCAGCCTGGACTACATGGATCCCGTCTCCAAAAACAAACAAGGGGCCCATGAACTAGCTCAGGGTGTAAGACCTCTGCTTGCAAACCTGAGACCTGAGTTTGATCCCAGGAATTCCACGCTGACTTCTGCAAGTTGACCTCTGACCTCCACCTATGCTGCACAGCGTGCGAACAGGCAACCCCGCCCATCCACCCCTTTTCTTGCAAATTGAACAAAACAAAACAAAACTCTAGAATGTAATACTCCTGCCCTGCATCTGGCAGCTTCTCTTTCAGGACTCCCTTACTGGGTGTGGTCTTGGACCCTATAGGCAGCAGTGTTGTAACTGCAGAAAGTGCCGGAACTCTCAGGGGTGGGGCAGTAACTCGGTGGTACATACTGATTTTTCCCCCTCTCTCTGGACTTGAGGATACATTGACCTCGGGCGGTTTTGGGCTTTGGTTCCCTTTTAAGTTGTTTTGTTTATGTTGCTGTTTGTGGATTGCAAACCTACCACATGGCTCCAAGACACAGTTGTTCTCCATGAAACTCACAATCTTGCATCAGAACCAGTACCACCTGTTCTGCTACGAGACTGAGATTTAGCCAAGTTCTCTCGGACCCCAGCCACATCAACTTTCACGCACCCACCCTGGAAAAGCCCTTTTCTAGGCAGCCAAAACTTTCCACAGGCAGGAAAGCACGTCAGCTTAGGCTTTCTTCTGGTAAAGAAGTCTGGGCTTCTATAACACGAAGTCTCTACAGGGGGTCATGCATCTCTCCCACTGTCCCAGCGCACAG
Source organism: Typhlomys cinereus (assembly GCA_023101885.1). NCBI lineage: Eukaryota > Metazoa > Chordata > Mammalia > Rodentia > Platacanthomyidae > Typhlomys > Typhlomys cinereus. The sequence goes on from JALPQD010000039.1 coordinate 6,757,698, forward strand.
CACTCGGTCTTTTTTCTCCAATGACGTTAAATTCTCCAACAAGCACAGCTGCTCTGCTGTCTGCCCTTCCCTCATCTGAAGCATCTGCTGCCGGCCCAGCTCTCCTCCATCAAGCAGACCAGTCCATTATCTTTACCTTCAAATTCACCAAAGTCCTTGTTCCCTTCACCGTAAGCCCTGCTCAAACCATTCGTGTCTCTCTCGGCGTTTTCCAAATGGCCCCTAACCTCTGCTCAATGACTTTGTAGACATTAAATATGTCCACATTTCTCCAATGAGACAGTTAAAAATCCACGTAGGCTGTAAAGTCAATTTTATCATCAACACCCCGTTTCTTTGGTACCACATTCTGTTTGACTGCATGTTGCCAAAAAATTCACAATCAAGCAACTTAAGGGAACAAGGGATTTTATTCTTGCTTATGATTCTCTGGTACAGTTCACAGTCCAACTTCTGGCAGGAAAGTTCGTACCAACATCCAGAACCCAGAAAGTGGTCATACCACATCTACAAGAGTTGCTGAGGGGGGCTGGAGAGGTGGCACAGGAGTTAAGCCTCTGCCTTGCAGGCAGAAGTTCCTGAGTTCGGATCCTAGACCCCACGTATAGACGCTGGGGAAGCGGGGGCGGCCTGTGTTTCTGGTCCTGGTAGGGCGGAGCCTGTGAATTCCAGGGCAGAGTAAACGAGGAGGAGGTGGAGGCGTCCATGATGGTTCCCTAATTCATTCGTCCGTGGTTCTACACACACACACGCGCACACCATACATGCATAATTGAATAAATAAAAAAATTAAAAAAAAAAAGAGTTGCTGAGAGGCAAACCTCCTCACTTTCAAGTCTGTCAGAGTGCCAATTTACTGAACCGTCTCTCTCATCTTATCCAACTACCCATCATGGGCTGGGTCTTCCCTCACCAATTAGACAATCTCTTCCTACAGACTTGCTCAGAACTATGAATTTTTCACAAATGTACCCAGAACTCAGCCTTCAATCCTCAAGTCGTTACCTGTACCTAAGTAGCATAGTTTTTCTTTTGTTGTTGCTGTCTGTTTTTCTTTGAGCAAAGAGTTTATTAGAGAGCTGGGCAGAGTGGTGGGGTTGGAAGTGAAAAATTCCAGGCTACTTATGGAGAGGTGAGTCTGTTCTTTAAGGTTCCAATGTGCGGAGGGAGCAGGGCACAGCAGGGCAGAGGGTTTGTGTCAAGAGGCAGCCGACATCTTTTGGTCCACGATAAGCTGTCAGCACCCAGACTGAGAGACTTATGTTTTCTACAACTTCTGCCTGAGATGGGGGCTTAAAGGCCCCCAGAGCATCACAAGACAAGCAGTTCGGAAGTACTGTAGGCCCGTCGAGTAGTCAGGAGACAGTGGTCACGTGTCTGCAACTCTTCTGTGTAGAACTTCGCCTTCTGGAAGGGCTCGTTCCTGGGGGAGAGGACGGGCTTCCTGCCTGTGTGAGCTGTGTTTTGTTTTTTAGTTACGTGTGTGCACATATGTGCACACATGTAAGCATGCATGAGAAGGCCAGAAGTCGATGTCGAACCTCTTCCTCAATTGCTTCCTTGCCTTATCATTTTTTTTTCAGACAGATCTTTCACTGCACGTAGAGCTCACCTGTATAAGTTAGACTGACTGACCTCCCAAGTCCTCATGTTTGCGTATCAATAACTTTTACTGTGTCATCTCTCTAATTTCTGTATTTTTTTTAATTACTTATTTTATTATGGTGTGAAGTGCATGTGGGCGTGGGCGTGCCACAACACACAACAGGCTTGTATAGGTCAGAGGACAACCTCGTAGGATCAGGTCTCTCCTTCTACCTTCTTGTGGCTTCCAGGAATCAAGCTCAGTCGAGGTGCCTCTCCTGGCTGGGCCATTTTGCTGACCTTTGTGTTTTTGAGGCAGGTTCTCACCGGTAGCCCAGGCTGGCCTAAAACTCACTGTATAGCCCAGGCTAGCCTTACCCTCGCAACAATCCTCAGCATCCCAGGCACAAGGACCACACATGGCTTAATTAACATGGCTCATCTCCACATTCCTCCCGCCCCTCTCTGTGGGGAAGGGGGAGGCGGTTTTGGCTTCTCCTCTACCTCAGAAGTTCTGGGATGCCTCTTGTTTGTGCTGGTCACCTGTGGAAGCAGGTGCAGCCTAGCGGGGGGGGGGGAGGCGAGGGGGGGGAGGGCCCGCAGTCAGTCAGCTTCTTCCTGCGTGGTATGCAAAGGATTTTGCCCATCTTTGCCTGACTTATCACATGTACTTGGTTCTGAGTGCCAACTGCAAAGCCAGGGCTGGGACAGGAAGACACGAGCTGTCCCTCCACCGCTTGCTTCTCTGGCATCAACTTTTAGCCACAACGGAGCCATTTTATGAAACTCCTCCGCCCTGACTGGAATGCGGAAATTCTTGGAACCATCCACAGGTGTGATAAACAGGTGTAATCCAACTGATCTCTCTGGACCCTGGCCTCCCAACCCTAGTAACATTCTTTTCATTTTTAAAATTTTTACGTGTGTGTGTGTGTGTGTGTGTGTGTGTGTGTGTGTATCACAAGACATTTTGTGCCCTTGTGGAGGACCAAAGGTGACTTTGAGAATTATCCTGGATTGCTTCTATCTCCTTTTTGCTTTGCTCTGGGATTTCCCAGGCTCCGTCTTCCAGGGCTAGCTGGATATCTAACTGAGTGTTAGAGCGCTAGCTTAGCACGCCTAAGGTCCTGGGTTCAGAGCGAGATCTTATCTCAAAAATAGCAGGGTTAGTAGGCGGTTATCAGTAAAGTGTTTGCTGTGCAAGTGTGAAGATTTAAGTTCAATCCCCTGCTCCTACATTTAAAAAAAAATGGGCGTGGTCATGCATGCTTATAGCTCCACTACTGGATTGTGGAGACGGAGGATCCCAGGGGTTCTAGCTTAACTGTGGAGCCCCACCCAGGGCCCAGAGAAGGCACTTGAGGGACACTATCCGAGGTTGACCTCTGGCCTCCACATACACAGACACACACTCCAACATGCACATGGACAGATGCAAAACGAAAAACAAAAGTGGCTGTGGTAGGTGTTCGACAGACATGTGTCGAAGGAATGAGTAGCCCGTGTCCGTTAAGACATGCTCTACCACACAGCCCGCTCACTGGATTGATTTTTGGTCGGTTGGTTGGTGTTTTAATAAAGCAGAATTCATCGTATCTCAGTAATTGCAATGGGCTTCTCTGACATGCTGGGAAGCTTGGCTGTTTCCCAGCGCCTGCCCCTCAGGCTCTGAACTGCCTCGCTGTGTGTTGCCTCGGCCTCTCCCCTCCCTGGACGAGCTCTTGCTATTGAGTAAATGGTCGCCCTAGGACGAGTGACTTTCTCAAAAGCCTAGGTCCCCGCCAGCTCATTAAACATCACTGAGTGAACGTTTATTTAGCACTTACTGTTGTAGAGGAGAGGGAAGGTGGTGGCATTTCATGGAGCCGCAAAAAAAAGTCTTTTGATTAGAAGCCAACAAGCAGCAAGGGACAAAGCCTGGCACTGCAGGATGGCGGCTGGTTCCCACCTCCCCCAGGTGCAGTGAAGGACTGCTGCCCACCAGGGTCGTCTGTGAGTGGGACCACCGAGGCCTCCCTGCACAAGGAGGGGAGCTTGGGAAGCCACTGGGCTTTGGTGGCCTGTTCTGTTCCATGCACTGGCCAAAGGTCACCGCAGGGTCCAGCCTGGCCATTTGCTGTTCCTTCCCAGGGCAGGGCTGCTGCCCGCTCGGTGTCCCCATGCGAGCAGGCAGGAGATCCGCAGAGAGGACCACGCCTCGCTCCTCCGAGGTCCCAGCTGTCATACAGCCCAGAGCTCTGGCTGTTTCTCATCAGGCCCCCAGCAGAAGATGTGAGCAGCCCATAGGCGTCGCCGCAGGGTTACCTGGATCTCCACTAGGCTGAGCCAGTCCCCACATGTGGCCAAAGCCAGAGTTTGCAGTCAGTTGAGATACCCACGGTATGACCCCACCTACGCCGTGACCCCACTTACACCAAGACCCTGCCCGTTTGTTTGAGTCAGGCTCGCACTTGTAGCCCAGGCTCGCCTCAAATACCTGGGCTCAAGGGGAGCCTCCTGTTTCTTCCTCCTGAGTGAGATGATAAACATGTGTCACTGGCTGGCCAGGAAGGTTCCATTTTTTAAATTTACAGTGAGAGTAAGAGAGAGAGAGAGCCATGAGTGCCAGGGTGCCCAAGTGGAGGATTTCAGTTCTCTGCTTCCGCCATGCAGGCAGCTGGGGCTTGAACTCAGGGCACCACATTTGTGAGCAGGCTCCTTACCTGCTGAGCTCTCTCTCTGGCACCCATCTTTTGAGGCGGGTTCTTGAAGCCCAGAGCTGGTCTCTAAAGCTAGTCTGGCCAGCCAGCTTGCTCCGGGGATCCCTAGGCTCTGCCTTCCAGGTTTGGAATGTAAGTGGGCTGCCACGCCTACCCAAGCCATCCAGGCATCTGAACTTGTCCTTTTGATTGTATGGTAAGTGTTTTAACCACTGAATCATCTCCCTAGCCTGGGATTTACTTTTTATTTACTCTATTGCTCCTCTCCTACCCTTAGACTCTAAACCGTATAGGGCCAGCAAAATAGCTAACTGGGTAAGGGGTCTGCTTGCAAGACTGGTGACCTGAGTTCAAGCCCAAGTGGTGAAAGGAGAGAACTGACTTTCGAAAGTTATCCTTTGACCTCCCCATTGCACCACAGAATGTATGTGCATTCTCTCTCTCTCTCTCTCTCTCTCTCTCTCTCTCTCACATACATACACACTCGTTCTAGCTTTCTCTCTCATAAATAAAAAATGCAGGGCTGGAGAGATGACTCAGAGGTTAAGACTATCTCGAAAGCAGAAGGTCCTGAGTTCAGATCTCAGGTCCCATGTAAAAATGCCAGGCAGAAATAGTGGCAGCCTGCACTTCTGGTCCTGGTGGGTAGAGCTTGGGAAATCCCAGAGCGAAGCGAGGAGGAGGTAGAAGAAATCAAGGATGATTCCCAAATTCACCCTTGGTCCTCCACAGAAACACATGGAGCCCTTTGATACACACACACACACACACACACACACACACACACACACACACACACACACACTAAAATATTTTTTCAAAAAAGAATACAAACTGCACGAGGGCAGGAACATTTGTTTCACTCAGAAATTCAGCCCTGGAGTTTAGACCCTGAAAAAGACATGAACGAATGATGATTGAGTGAATGAATCTGAATGCCCACTGCACAGCTTACACTTTCCCAGTCCACTCCAGGGTCTCACTGCTTCCCAGGCCTCCTAGGCTGCTGACCCTTGAGTTATTGCCCCAGGGAACAGGCTTAGAACACACCAAGCCCACTGGCTGGCCTTGAGCTGGCTAGAACTGAAAAGGTCCCTCATGAAGACGATCCCTTGTGAGTGGCCAGCGCAGGCTTGAGCTGTCAACCTTTACAGACAAAGAAACTGAGGCCTGGCGAGGTGAAACCACCACTCTGTCTCCGATGCCTGGCCGCACGCTAGCTGAGCGAGAGTGGAAGCAAGCAGGAAGCCGGGTGTGCGCCTTGCTTCTCTTGTTACGGTGTCAAAAATACCTGGTAGAAGCAGCTGGAGCCAGGTTTATTCTGGCACATGGTCTGAGGGGCAACATGGCGGCAGTGGGCACATGCTGCGTGTGGTCAGAAAGCAGAGAGCAATGCATGGGCTGCTCGACTTGCTTACGCCTTTTTATTCCATCCAGGACCCCAGCTTGTGTAGGAGGGGGCTGCCCACATTTCAGAGAGAGTTAAATCTTTTTGGAAATAGCCTCACCAGACACACCCACGGGTACGTTCCCATGGTGATCCTGCTGACAGTAATGCCCGACCATCGTTCCTGGCCCGGAGGTGCAGGCCTCTGATTTTAGCACCCAGGAGGCTGAGAGAGAAGGAGTGCAGATTCCAGTCTAGCCTGGGCTACCTAGAGAGACCTTGACTTGATAAAGACCCTGCCTTGCAAGCAGAAAGACCTGAGTTCAGATCCTAGATCACACCTAAAAATGCCAGGCAGAAATGACAGTGGCCTGGTCTTCCAGCTGTGAAAGGTGGAGCCTGGAAAAATCCCAGACGGGAGGTAGAAGCAATCAGGATGATTCCTGAAGTCACCCTTAGGCCTCCACAGACACATACAGTGTCCTCTGATACACACACACACAAACACACACACACACACACACACACACACACACACACACACACACACACTAAACAAAAAGAGAAAGACTCTGATTTAAAAACAAACAAACAAAAGAACCAACCCACATCTACCATGATGTTATTATCTCTTGGCATCTCAGACCTTCCCAGATTCTACTCAGCTCCTGACTAATCTCCCCTGAGCACTTCAGCAAGAGGCTCAGGCCTTCTCCCAAGAGACAGCGGGAAGCTGGACATTAGTCACGCTGAAGGAGCTCCTGCCGGAGGAGATTGCAGAGGAGGAAGATGTGGGGCAGGGCAGGCTGACTAAAGAGCTTGGCTTGGCGGGTGGGTGGCCACGTGCCATGTGCAGGGAGGCACTGGGGTTTCCAGTCGGTCCCCTTGGGGTCTACACAACAGACTGAAGTCAAAGTGGACCTCCTGCCCCAATCTCCCCTCTACAAGGTCTCAAGTCTGACTTCTTGAAACCCCAACAGATGAGAATCAAGAACTCTAAGATGGCAAAACAGGGTCAGCTCCTCCCTGGCAAACCAGCCGGGCAGGTTTGCTGGTGCCAGAGCGAAGGGTGGTGGAGCAAGTTGACTCCAGGGAGAGAAGGGAGCCAGGCAACGCCAGCCCTGCCGACCGGCGCCAGGGAGCAGCCAGATTCCATCTCACTTGGCCGATGGGGGTCAGGCAGCCTCTGTGGCCAGGTTCAAAGGCAGGCTAATTAGAGGCAGGACATTAATATTGGTGATTAAGAGCAATTTTATCAGCAACCACGGAATAGGATATTACCACTATCTGGGTCTGGTGTTTCAGCCCCGTGTGTAATCCTGGGTGCCTGGGAGGCTAAGGCAGGAAAGTCCAAATTAAAATTCAAGCGTAGTCCAGGTGACGGCAGGATTAAGGCTAGTCTGGGTGACCTGACAAGACTCTATCTCAAAATTATAATTAAAAAGAGAGGCGAGCGGGGCGATGAGATAAGTCGGTAAGGTACCTGCTCACAAACCACCTGGTGACCTGAGTTTGTTCCCAGAAACCCACATGGTACAGGTGCCGCCCCCCAAAACAATGAATAAAATGTTTTTAGAAAAGAGAGCTAGGATAGGGGTGGGACGGCTGACAAGTTGGCTCAGTGGGTAAAGGCACTTGCCATACAAGTCTAGTGACTTTAGTTCAATCTCTGGAACCCACAATGTAGAAGGAGAGAAACAGCTCTGGAAAGTTGTCTCAAGTTGTCTTCTGTCCTCCACATGCTTGTTGTAGAGGAGAGCGAGAGAGAGAGAGAGAGAGAGAGAGAGAGAGAGAGAGAGAGAGAGAGAGAACGGCACCCGGGATGTTGTGCTTGCTTACCACGGGCAGAGCTTTGGATTTAATCTCCAAACGTGTTTTAAGGAGTTGGGGAGTACATCAGTGGATTAGTCATAAGCTCTGTGGATGAGCGTTAAGTATAAAGATCTGAGTTTGGATCCTCAGCCCATATGTAAAAAAGCCAAGTGTAATGCCAGCCAGTCTGGAATTCCAGCCCAGGAAGGTCTAGAGATTGGGAACCCCAGAGCAAGTAGTGAGCCAACTAGTCCCATGAGGGGTCCTGGGGTCAGAGACCAGGCTTAACTAGGGGGAGGAGCAGTCCAGGACGACTCAGTCTCAACCACAGACCTCTGTATTTGCATGTAGGTACATCCACATCCACACACACACGCCTGCCCATCCACATGTGAAACATGAATATGCACATGCACACCCCCATACACACATATACCCGAAAAAAAAAAGCAGCCTGTGCCCATAACACCAGAGCTGGGAAGTAGAGAAGAGACCACCATATCCCAGGGGTTATCCAGCAGCAAGCCCTAGGGGCAATGAGAGACCCTGTCTCACGAAAAATAAGGTGGAGAGAAATTGAAGACATCTGGCCTCTGCACATGTGCCCACACATAGGTGCGTATATCACAGGCACCCCTAAAAAAGTTTTTAAGTCCCCAGCACTTGGGAAGTGGAAGAAGTGCATCAATAGGTCACGGTTATCCACAGCTACATAGTGAGCGAGCGCCGACCTAGGCGATATTAGACCCTGTCTCAAAAACAAAACAAAAACAAAAACAAAACACTCTAAAAACTCCCAGACCTGAAAAACAAATCTCTAAAACTTGGGGACCCATTAGAAAATTGTTGGGCTGGGGAGAGGGCTCAGGGATTTAAGTCTTTGCCTCATAAGCAAAAGGATCTGAGTTTGGATCCCAGACCCCACATAAAAATTGGGAGCAGAAATAGCTTCAGGCTATAATCCACCCTTGGAAGGCAGAGCCTGGGAGACGCCAGAGAAAAGCAATAAAGGGGTACAGCAATCCAGGATGATTCCCAATGTCGCCCTTGGTCCTCTAACAAGCTCACACACTCAGTGCCCTCTGACACATGCACGTGCACAAGCAAAAAAAAGTGGGTTGTTTTGTAACACTAGAGATAAAATCCAGGTCTTGCACCGGCTAGGCAAGTGCTGTAACTCTAAGCTCCACTCCTAGCACCCAAACCCACTTTGTTTTTATAAAAGGTATTGTTTATTTGAGGAGAGACAGACAGATACATATACACATGCGGAGAGAGAAAAAGAGAGGGAGGAGAGAGAGAGAGAGAGAGAAAGAGAGAGAGAGAGAACACGTTAGCTGCTAGGATTATCCCTGGAGTTGAGATCCTTAGGGTGTCCAGAATGAAAGCAAGACCCCAGGATATTGGAGGGGTCTTGTGCCTGCCTCAGAGTCCTTACTTAGGAACGAGGCTCCCCAGAAGGTAGCCAAATCACCTGCTCAGAGGAAACAAGGGGTCCAGGGGCCCAAGTCGAGGCATTCGTTTCTGCTAGATCAAGAACACGGCGATGCAACTCTGAAGGAGCAAAGCAGAGACTTGTGGCTAAACCCTGGGCTAAGGGCTCAGGGAGTTCTGGATTCAAGTTCTGGGTCTTTCTTCTCTTTCCCTTCCTCGCTCCTTCTTCCTTTCCTCCTCCTCCTTTTTAGAAGGCCACCCTAAGCTCGGTGTGGTGGAGCACATCCGTCATCCTATCATCTGGGAGTTAGGGGCAGGAGGAGGAGGAAGAGGGGAGTGGGAGGCCAGTCTTGACTACTTAGAGCCTGCTTCAAAAGACATCCACCCCCTCCCCCCAACAAGGGTGTTTTTGCATGTCCAAGTCCAAGGCTGGGCTTAGCCTTTCCTCATGTTGGGAAGGCAGGTCTGAGCCGTGATGCCCCCCCTGCTTAATATGTGATGTGCTGGGAAGTATCCTTGAATTCTTAGCAGCTCTGAAGTCAACAGCCCGGCTGCTCACCCTCTGAGCCACCTTGTTTGGGGGAACAGAGTGCTCCGTGATACCACACTCTGTGCTGGGGGTCAGTGACATGCTACGGGGGAGCCGTGCAAAGGTTTGGTCGGCGGTTACAGTCCCCAACCTCTTGCCTGGGGAAACCTTTGGCTGGCAACTGGTTTGGTGAGTGGTATGTCACCTTCCACCTCATTCTCTGTCCCTGTGCACCGGATCTAGAACTTACCTCCCAAACTACCCAGTAACCTCCAGGGATCAGGTCTGGGGGCCCCAACCACACCTTTCTTGCCATAGAGGGGCCCCTGGGCATCTGGTCTGAGCTTCCTCCTTCCATTTCCATGGGAGAAACTGGAGACGGCGTGAGTTTTGATGTCACTATCTCTGTGCCGCCCAGAAGGGCGCCCTTCTGGTCCCCTGCGTTAAGGGAACAGGTTTTATTATGTTCCTGTTTTGAACTCCATTGGTGCTAGATGCTAGTTTAATTTAAAAATAAAATGTTTGTATCAGGGCGTTTGCTACAGCCCAAGCTGGCTTTGAACTCTGCATCTTCCTGCCTTAGTCTCCCAAGTACCGGGATCTCAGGTGGGAGCTACCTACCACACCTGGCTCTCAGGTAAATCAATTCTGCTTGGGTTTGGACCGGATATAGTCAAGCAATCCATATAGACACGTACGTCTTGTCAGATGACCTGTTTCCCACAGTGCTGGGACATGTCTACGGAACCCACGTCCCAGCCAGGTGGCTCCTTGTCCCTCTCACTGGTGGCTTCCGGCTTCCTCTTAGTACTTAGTATTCTGAGTATTTATACTTAGAATCCCGAGGCTCGGCAGCCGGGCCCGCCACAGGAGCCTACGAGGAGGCTGGCTGCCAGCAGCAGGACGCATCTCCGAGCCGACACTGCCCCCCAGAGGCCTGCGCCTGCCACACGTGCAGGAACGCCAACCTCACTCAAAGTGCCCGCTTCCCTCTGGGGTCCTTCCTGGTACCTGAGATTGATCCAAACAGGTTCAGGTGTCTCGGGTGAAACTTCTCTCATAAGCTTCTCTCATACCAAGTGTCCGAGAGGACACGGCCTGACCATCACCATTCCTAACTGCCCTAAAGCAGATGGAATTCTTGCGGGGGGGGCACCAAATTCTATGTCCCTGGGCCACTCGGCACTGCTGTTGCCCAGTCTAGGGGAGTCCCCCACATTCTTGTCAGGTGAACCAAACAAACATTGCTGTGTCCCTGGAACACCCCCACATTGTTTGTGTCTCATATTAGTTAGGGACTCGCTCAAACCATCTTTTTTAAGGTAGGAGAGAGGTGGCTCAACCTCTGTCTCATAAGCAGAAGGTCCTGAGTTCAGATCCCAGATCCCACCTAAAAACACTAGGCAGAAATGGAGGTGGTCTGCATTTCTGACCCTGGAAGGCAGAGCCCGGGAAACTCCAGAGCAAAGCAAAGAGAAGTAGAAGCAATCCAGGGTGATTCCCAGAATCACCAGTAGGCTTACAAAGGCACACACACATTACCCTCTGACTCACACAGACACACAGACACAGACGCACAGGCACATACACACAATAAACAAATAAATAAATAAAGGTGGGGTTTCAGGTATGCGTGGTCTGGGGCCGATCATCTCTATCCTTTTCCTCTTAGATGTAGGACACCGACAAGGAGAGGAGACCACCATGGAGATACTCTCTTCCCTCCAACTCCCCCAAGTTAGCCAGACCTGTCGGCCTTGAGTTCCTTCTCACACACCTCGTTTGTGCCCATTTCCCATGCTGCACCCCATCTTCACCCCATCATCACACCTCTGCCCCAAACAACACCAGAACAAAGTCAAGTCCACATCACAGTCCAGATCTGACTCTTCTCAGAGTCCGACATGAATCCATCGCTTTTAAGAATCTCTGTCTCCTCCATCACACGCTCCCTTCCCCTCTACCCTCTTCTGGACCCCACTCCTGGGGTACCTCAGACATTACACCATCAAGCTGTTGCGAAAGCTGCTGCAGACTCTCAGTCAAGGAGAAAGACCTAGGAAGGAGATACATCATGAGGGTGCAGGCAGGCTGGGGGGGGCAGGCTGGGGGGTGTGCAGACTGGGGGTATGCAGGCTGGGGGGGATGTGCAGGCTGGGGGGTGTGCAGGCTGAGGGGTATAGACTGGGGTGTGCAGGCTGGGGGGCTGTGCAGGCTGGGAGGGGTATAGGCTGGGGGTTGTAGGCTGGGGGGTGTGGGCCGGGGGGTGTGCAGACTGGGGGGGTGTGCAGGCTGGGGGGGTAGGCTGAGGGGTGTAGGCTGGGGGGTGTGCAGACTGGAGGGTGTGGAGGCTGAGGGGTGCAGGCTGGGGGCTATGCAGGCTGGGGCGTGTGGAGGCTGGGGGGGCTGGGGGGTGTGGAGACTGGGGAGTGTGCAGACTGGGGGTTATCAGGCTGGGGGGTGTAGGCTGGGGTGTGCAGGCTGGAATGCAGGCTGGGGGGTGTGCAGGCTGGGGGTGTAGGCTGGGGTGTGCAGGCTGGGGTGTATGCAGACGGGGGGTGTGCAGGCTAGGGGGGCAGGCTGGGGGGTGTGCAGGCTGGGGGGTGTAGGCTGGGGTGTGCAGGCTCGGGGGTGTGCAGGCTGGAGGGTGTAGGCTGGGCTGTGTGCAGACTGGGGGTTATCAGGCTGGGGGGGTGTGCAGGCTGGGGGGTGCAGGCTGGGGGGTATGGAGGTTGGGGTGTATAGGCTGAGGGGTCAGGCAGGCTGGGGTGTGCAGGCTGGGGGGTGTGCAGGCTGGGGTGTGCAGGCTGGGGATGTGCAGGCTGGGGGGTATGCAGGCTGGGGTGTATAGGCTGGGGGGTCAGGCAGGCTGGGGTGTCCAGGCTGGGGGCAGACAGGCTGAGGGGTAGAGGCTGCTCTGGCTCCCCCGGCAGGGCACACTTACTTGGTCTCTTCCCTGAGACTGGAGCAATTGTCAGCATCTCGGCTCTGTTTGGGGAGAACCACTTCCGCTTAGCATCACCCAGGAGCAGGACAAGCCACACTCACCCCAACACCCTTCCACCTCCCCAAACTCCCCACACCTGGTCCCCCAGGGAGGAACATGTGACTGAGGACCAAGCTAGCTGAGTCCAGACAGGCTAGTCCTTTAGGAAGGAGGGTGATAGGCGAGCAGACGGGAGGGCCGAGTGTGCCGGGAAACGCACGAACCTGCGGCGATGCAGTGCTAGCGAGATCAGTGTCAGGGACGGGGACGACACCGAGAAACATGGTGTCGTCATCGGCTGGCGGAGGGGCCTGTCACAGAACAGAGCAAGCATTAGGGGGGCCGTGCAGGAGAGAGGTGCCTCGCTGCCACGGACATGGGGGGTAGGAAGGTGCTGCAGCAGCCACACATGCTGGGAGCTACTGGGGAGTGGACACGGCCAGCCCAAGCCGCAGGCCACTCGGCAGCGTCTCCACCAGCCAAAGAGGGGCCTCTGCAGGGTCTCCTTGCTGAACACCCACAGGTCTTGTTTTCCTGGACTCTGACCTGTGGCAGCCAGGGCTGGCAGAAGGAAGTACCCAAGTCAGGGAGCCAGTGTGTGCCACCAAGAAACCTTGACGGCAGGCCCTGCTGGTGGGAGGGGCTAGTTACGGAGGCCAACACAACCACCTCTCCTCGCGCTTCCTGCCTTCCTCGACCCCATGCAATGGATGTTGCTATTATTATTTGCATGCATACGTGTGTGTGTGTGTGTGTGTGTGTGTGTGTGTGGTACATGTGTGTGTGCCAAGGACATGTGAGTGCGTGTGCCAGTGGGAGCCCAGGAATGACAACCAGAATCACCCTGGATTGCTCTACCTCCTTATTGCTTTGCTGCAGCGTTTCTCAGGCTCCTCCTTCCAGACCCAATGTTATATGCCGTTGTCATTTCTGCCCAGTATTTTTATGTGGGATCTGGGGATCTAAACTCAGGTCCTTTTGCTTGGAGAGGCAAAGGCTTTAACCACGGAGCCATCTCCCCAGCCCAGTAGATGCTGCCGACTCAGAAAACCCCCGAGAAAGCAGAGGGCACCATCTGCTCTTTTTTCTTTTTGTAATTTTATCTTTTTTTTGGTGCTGGGGACCGAACCCAGGGCCTTGCGCTTGCTAGGCAAGCGCTGTACCACTGAGCTAAATCCCCAACCCCGTGGGCACCATCTGCTCTTTGCTTGGCATCCCGGGGCTCATTCGACCTCCTTGCTGGGCCTCGGCCAGGGGCCGATCCTAGGATCTGAGACAAATGGGATCTTTTCTACCCAGCTGCAACTCCATGGGGTCGCCAGCCGTAACTCAGCTGTTCCCTGGGCACGGGCCTCATTCTCAGAACAAGTCTCTGACGTACAGCTCTCCCAGAGTCCATCAGGTTAGATGCACAAAGCATGGGCCAGACAAGGGCCCAGTGGCCAGGACTTGGCCAGAGCTAACCTTCTCTCCAGCAAAGAGGGCTCCTTGCTTTCTGGGCCCCTCAACCCCAACCTAGGAAACACCATCCATTTCTCTCCCTTGAGCGGGAAGCTTACACAGAAGCAACTATGGATTACAGACAGTTTAAAAGTACAGCAAGCCTTCCAATTCCAGAGGAGAGAGGCCCAGGATGAATGTGGAATCTTAGGGCACAAGGATAGATTAGTATTTTTCCAAATGATACCAAGAGCCCTTAGGTGGCTGGCCCCTTAGCCCAGCAAAAGCCAAATAAATATACAAGTGTAAGAGCCCTCTAGGCTTCTCCCCCGGCCCCCCATGCGCCACCTGTGAGCTGACAAGGTCAGTCACAGCACCTGAGCCGGCCAGAACACTTGGCCTGGATCAGCTTTGATGAAAGCAAACGTGTCCAGCTCCAGCCGGGGGTCCACCTTGCGCTCCCCTCTCTCTTCCTCTCCCCATACCCAACTCCAACAGGATGAGGCCTTGGCTCGGGCCCGCTCCATTTGCTGGTTAGACGCCCACTCCATCTGTTGGGCGGACGTCTCCTCGGGCATGATAATGACAAAAGAAGTACTGACGTCACACCCAAAGGTGGCCATCTCTAAATCGTGTGGACTCAAGTCCTGCCCCACGTACACTCCTTCCTGCATCTCTGAGAGGCCACTGCCTGTGAGCTCACTGTGAGCTCACAATGCTAGCGGTGACCTCATGGTTCCCAGCTCTCCATGTGGGTCAGCGCTACCCACTGTCCACCTTCAGGGTGACCACAGCAGCCCTTCTCCGTTCTGGATCCCAGGTGCACATCGGAGGGCTGCCATGTTAGGACACCTTAGCCCTCCTACATGCACCTCCTGTTTGTCTGTCTTGGTTCCTGTTTGACAAAGGGACTCTCTGAGTGCTGTACCTCCACACCTGCTTCCCATGTGTGCATGAAATGCATGTGTGTGCCTGCAGGTTGTTGGAGGCCCGAAAGTGATAAGGATCACTCTTCTGCCTTATTCTTTTCAGACTAGCTCTCCTTTTTCTTTTCTTTTATAATAGAGAATATATTTCTTTCTTTTTTTTCTCCCATCCCCCTTCTTTCCCCCTTATAACCCTTCATCTCCCCTGTCAGCTTCCTCCTATTTTCAAATCTTTTCCCTTGTGCAGCCCCCTGTGTCTTGTCTAGTCTGTGACGGGCTATGCCTGACCTGATTCATGCGTCAGCAAGCATCCTAGATCAATGGATACGCCATCGAAGAAAGTGTCCTCCTTCACTTCCCCTCCTTCACTTCCTCGTCAGTCTCTCATGGAGAGGCGGAGTTTCTTGAGATCTTTCAGATGCTACGGAGATGTTAAGACAACTCAGTGTAATTTTTGTGTAAGTATACATATGTGCGATGAAACTTTGTACATCCAACTATGTCATGTGCAGGAAATAATATCTGGCCCATCTCCATAGTACTTCAAGCTCTTACAGTCTTGCCACACCCCTTCTGTGATGTTCCCTGGGCCTTGGGATAGGGGTGGGTGAGGCCTACATGTCCTATTTTGGGACAAATGGTCTTTTGTTTCCTGCATTTTGGCAAGTCGTGCTTTTCAGTAATGAACACTTTATGTGGTAGAAGAGGGCCTCAGGGTTGAGTGCTCTTCCAATCTGTGGATATACTAACAGGTATTTACAGAGCAGTTTAGTGCACTGTCTTCCTAGCTAAAGACTCATAATCTGTTCTTCACTTGTGACCTACATCCTTCCCTTTCATAGATTCTCGTTATGGTTTACAATAACAGGAATGTGCTCCATTCTGAAAGTCACCTTGAATCTGATCAGAAAGTTGTTGTTTGTCTCTTTCATATGCATGCCACTATCACACTGATGGTTACCTGTTGCCATGGTGATGGCTGTTGTAACTCGCAGATCTCACAGATTGATGAGACCTTTGATTCTTTTTCTTCTCCAGTGGCTTCTTATGGGACTAAGTCTCTAACCAAACTCAGAACTCACCCACAGGGCTAGTATGGCTAGCCAATTTGCTCTGGGGATTCCTAGTCTCTGTCCACTGAGGCTAGAATTACAGGTGGGCTGTCACACCCACCCAGTATTTTATGTGAGATCTGGGGATCCAAACTTTGGTCCTTTTGATTGTGTCCATTTGATGTGTACTCTGTAGATGTCTGTTATCATGAGAGAGAGAGAGAGAGAGAGAGAGAGAGAGAGAGAGAATATGCTGTGTGTAGGTCAGAGAAACAACAACTTTTGGACGTTGGTTTTCTCCTTTCCACCGTGTGGGTTTCCAGGCTTGAACTCAGCTTACCAGATTTGTGCAAAGGCACCTTTACCCATAGTGCCATCCTGCTGACCCCGACTAACCAGGCCAATCTGCTTGCTAGTGTCTTTGGACTGAGCCTTGGGACCATCGATGCTCAGAGTTATTCCTGAAAGGTGTGTGTTAATCTCTGCCATTTGTTGATTTGTAGTGTTTTTTTTTTAAATTTTTATCTTGCTTAACTATTATTCTAAGATGGTTTATTCTTTTCTGTGGTCTCTTGGATGTATTGATCCTCAGTCTGAAGAATTTCTCCCAGCATCCTCTATAGAGCTGGCTTAATAGTTTTAGATATATTTTTATTTATTTATGTACTTATGTATTCATTTATTTTTGCGTGTGTGTGTAGAAGAGGGCACTGTGTGTCCCTGTGGATTCACGAGGTTGACTTCAGGAATCATCCTGGTTTGCTCTGCCTCCTTTTCTTTACTCTGCCTCCAGGGCTGCTGCCATTTCTGCCCTAATTTTTATGTGGAATCTAGGAATCTGAACTCAGGTCCTTTTGCTAGTGAGGCAAAAGCTTTAGCCCCTGAGTTACCTCTCCAGTCCCATGTTTCCTGTTTTTGTGTTGGGACTTGCCCATCTGGTTTTCAATCATTGGTTATATTTTCTTTTTAAGTCACCTTTCTTCATTCAGGGGAAGTGTCTGCAGCAATTAAGAGGGACTAGGTTGTGGTGGGACTCAGGCGTTACTTTTCTGTTAGCTCAGTGATTGCTTAGGGCACCAGGTCCCCTTCCCTCACTCTCCCCAAGAGGACAGTACTGTCTGCAACAGCAGGCGTCATCCCTTAGTGGGCCCCATCCCTTAGTGAGCCTCTGGCCCTTAGTAGGCCTCTGTCCCTTAGTAGGCCTCTTCTTGAAAACACAATACCAGTCAACTAGAGACCACTAATCCCGGCTCCGGAGATGGCTCAGTGAGTAAAGCGCTTGCGGTCAATCCTGACCACCTAAATTCAATCCCAGCAACCACAAGGTGGAAGGGAATCACTTCCCACAAGTTCCTCTAACCTCTACATGTACACAGTGGTATGCACACACACGCACACGTGCGCACACACACATGCACACACAAATTAAGCTGCAAAATTAAATGTAAAAAAACTTACATAAGTGTAAAAAAATGTTAAAATGACTTCTTAAGTGCCAACCATTGTGGGGTAGTGCTGTGGACTAGTAGATCAGTTCCTGTGGGCAGATAAGTGGGGCAGAGGACAGGGCGAGAAACAGAGGACAAAAAACAAGAGGGAAAAAAAAAAAAACCAAGAGGGAGGTGACTGACATAAAGATACACTGTCAGGGGCCAGGGGACAGCTCCGAGGCTAAGGCACCTGCTCACATACCTGGTGACTTGTGTTCTTGAGTCCCAGAATGGAAGAAAGAACTGACTTCTGAAATTTGACCTGTGATCTCTATATACTTGTATTCACATGCTCTCTTTCTCTCAAATAAATAAAAATATATTTTAAAAAAGGTATATGGGGGCTAGAGAGATGGCTCAGGAGTTAAAGTCTTTCCTTGTAAACAAAAGGCCTGGAGTTCAGATCCCCTGAGCCCACATAAAAAGGCTCCCAGTGAGGCAGGATCAGAGCAGCCATGCTGGAAAGGATCTCTCAAGGTCTTTGGAATTCCTGAAGGTCATCCCCCACTGCTGGAATCACCCTGAGGTAGCACTCCTGCAGAGGAACTGACTCCAATCCTCCCCAGATAAGATGACCAACTTCCTCATGAAGTAATTATGGAGATGAGCTCTCCATATCAAACAACTTGACCTCTAGCCACGTGGGCCCAAGAACAACTGGGTGGGGCCCCAATGGGTATTAACCAATAGGAAAAAGCCAGTTTCCCGGGCTTGTCTAGGTGTATAAATATACCTAGCCCTGGCAACCATCTTTGGTGGTCTAGCCCCTCATGGTCCTCTAGTGCCATGAGTCCGTTTCCAGCTGCCTACTTCTCTTGGAGGCTCCCTAGCCCCTCATGGCACTCCAGTGCCATGAGTCTGTTTCTTGTTCCTTGCTCCTCATGGATTCCATGTCTAGGCACCGTGAGTTCTCATGGGCTCCCTAGCCCCTCATGGCACTCCACATCTAGAGTCCGTGAGTTCCAACCTTTCTCTTTTCTAATAAACTCTACCTTAATCCTCTACACTGTGTTCTGGTTTCAATCTTCAACTCCAGAACACAAGAACCCTATGAAATTGGGACGGTCGAGACCATTTCCCTGGAACACCAGGATGGCAGCATCCTGAATTTCTGACCCTGGAAGGAGCCTGGGAAACTTCAGACTAAAGCAAAAGGAGGTAGAACAATCTATGATGATTCCTGAAGTCACCCTTGGGTCTCCACAGGTGCACACATGTAGGGAACGCTCAAGCCTGAGATCTCCATTTCTTTTTTTATTACATTTTTAAAAATTTATTCAACTGTGCGTGTGTGTGTGCGTGCGCACGGGTGTATATGTATGTGTGTGTAGAACCACGGACGACGAATTCGGGAACCACCATGGATGCCTCCACCTCCTCCTTGTTTACTCTGCCCGGGGATTCACAGGCTCCGCCCTACCAGGACCAGAAACGCAGGGCGCCCCTGCTTCCTCCCGGCGTCTATATGTGGGGTCTAGGAACCGAACTCAGGATCTTCTGGCTGCAAGGCAGAGGCTTAACCCCTGAGCCACCTCTCCAGCCGCGAGATTTCCATTTCTTGAGGACCAATGCCAAGGGCATCCCTTGTGGTCCCAGTTGCAGCGTGCCTCTTATTCCAGCGTAGCTCTGTGCCTATGCCAGCATAGATGCCAGCCTATGCAGAATAGTCCTAGGCTGAATGCTGTTGATCTTCCTGCAAGGGGCAGGGATGGATCTTGTCCTGTCTCGAACTGGGTTCAAGGGCAGAGGTGTTTTTTACATATTCCTTCCTGTTCTTTGGAAGCCATCTAGACATTGATTAGCATATGTAAAGGACCGGCAGTGAGCTTTATCATTATAATTGTACCACCATGCCTCTGACCTGTTCTTTCTCCACCCTGTATGGGACCATTAGGGCCTCTTAACATGTCTAAGGATTGGCAGGGCTGTATTGTTGGTGGTGGTCCCACCTGTTGTGGACTTTCCACCTGCAGTCTGTCACTACTGATGTCATCACTCTGCGCAGTGTACAGACTTCACCTTCTGGTTCATGGTATATAAGGGATTGGGTTCCATAATAAACTTGACTTGGTTTTCAGCTTTTCCAAGATCCCCTCCTGGCCCAGCCTGACTTAATTCTTGTTGATCCCACTCGGGTACCTATGAGGATTGCGAGGTAAGCGTGCTGGTCACGGTCACGGGACCCTGCACACGCAGCAACCTCTTAAAGGCACATACACATATATTTAGAAAAAAAAAAGAGCTATATGATCAGAACTGACCCATTTCTCAGGAAACCGCCTCAGGGATCCTGCAAGCCAGGCCCACGCGTGCTCTCTGGGAGGGGGAAGGGTGAGGAGGGAGAAGCAGAGCTGAGCTGACCTGAGAAACTGACACTTGTAGTAAACAAGTGGGGGCCAGCTGTGCAGGGACAGAGCTGGGTGGGGATTCCAGATGTGAAAACTGACGGCTGGGTTCTCAGAAACCTGTCTGACCCGGGGTTCTTCTGGGATGGGCGTGTTCTCCTTTGCATGATGAGCCTACAATGCCCGTGGACATGGGCGGAACAGGTGTGTGGGCGGGGCAGGGGAGCTGGCCTGGTCTGTAAGTCGACACCCTCAGGTGCTGTACCCTGTGGTCTCTTCACACCACAGATCAGTCTGAGTCTGCTGCCCTTTAGGGAGTCCTGCCACTGTGGCCCAGGCTTCTCCCCCCCACCCCAAATCCCAAGGCTTCGCAAGCAGTGGACAGGTGACAGGTGCCATGGGGTCCTGCTTGACACCTGAAAACTAAGTTCCGCCCAGGGCGGAAGGCTGCCCTCTGCTGGCAAAACGCACTCCCTGCTAAGTGCCAGCCAGAGGCTGAACCCCGGGACCCAGGGGCAGAAAGAAGGAGGGACACCCAGGGCCGCAGTGGGGCTGAATCCATTTATTCCCAAGAGGAACGTGAAATAAGAGGAGCTGTGTCATCAGGGGACCACGACCCCGTCTCGCCCCTCTCCTCTGTCCTATGCTGTCAGTAAGTTTCTCAGCCCCAATAATTACTTGAACCTCCTCCTCACTGCCAGCTCCAACCCCCACCACAGCAATCCGGGGTCTCTGCCCCAGAATATATGTAACAGGGCACAGTACTGTATCCATGGGGGGGCCCCCCCAGCACAGCCTGCCCTGCCCGATGCAGTCAGTTGTCATACACCTGAGAGAATGGCACCTACTTGTCCTGCCGCAAAGCGCCCCTAAAATGGAAGCTCCCCCCGCGCTCCCCCATCCTGAGCGTCTGCCTTGATTCTGCCCTGTCTGACCTGCATTTAGCCCCAACTGCCTGGACACCCACGGAAATGCTCCCTGCGCCCCATCCTAAAGTACCTCTGGAATGGGAGTGAGGGGCTGTGGCGATAAGACACTCGCCCTGCAGTGTGAGAACCGGAGTTTGGACCCTCAAAGCCACGTGGACCAGCATGGTGGCCGGCTGTCCTCCTTGGGGGACTCCCCGGGGTGGGGGGGCTAGCTGTACTGGTCAATTGACCAACTCTGGGCCCAGATGAGAGACCCCTTAATGCTAACAATAATAAAAGGGTGATAAAGAAGACGCCCTTTGTGTCAACCCACGCACACGACGTGTGGATCCCACACATATGTACTCACACACATACAAACACACGCACTCACCCCACACATACACCTGGGTGGTTTGGTAAGACCACCCTGCTTCCCTCCACCCCTGAGATGCTGATACGTTATTGATCATGAGGCGCATGATGCTGAGTCCACCGGCTCCGGATGGTCTCCACCTGCCACTCCAGCTGTGGGTCCACGGAGCGCATGAAGCCATCTGAGCTGTTCACCTCGGTCTCGCTGGCCTGCCATTGGGAAGACAAGGATGTCGGTGTGGTGGGCACCTTCAGCCCCTGCAAGATGCCCACCACAGATGCACCAAGAGCAGCACAGGTGGGTGGGATTAGGCTCTGGAATAAAATACACAGGGCTGATTGAGAGAGTCGGCATCCTTGTGTACCCTTGGCCAGACATGCTGATCTGGCAAGTAAGGATCGTCCCTCTCAGCCATTATGTAGAGATGGTGTGGCCAGTTCCCTTGGCCCTGGTGTTGGTGCGTGCTCTCCTGTCAAACTGGACTACAGACTATAGCTGGACTATCAGTAAGAAAATAAATCCCTTGGGGCTGGAGAGGTGGCTCAGGGGTTAAGCCTCTGTCTTGCAAGCCGAAGGTCCTGAGTTTGGATCCTAGACCCCATGTATAGGCGCCGGGCAGAAGCAGGGGCGGCCTGAGTTTCTGGTCCTGGCAGGGCGGAGTAAACAAAAGAGGAGGTGGAGGCGGACCATGGTGGTTCCTGAATTCACCCGTGGTTCTACACACACACACACACACACACACACACACACACACACATGTGCACATGCACAATTGAATAAATAATGATAATAAAAAAATTTAAAAAAAGAAAATAAATCTCTCATTCCCTTAAGCCGTTTGATGGTCATTTATCAGTAACTATGCAGGCGAACTGTAACATTGGGTTTGAGACCACATAAGCTTGACCCTATCTTGAAATAACAGGATAAAATAGGATGGGTGAGACAGGTTGGCAAGTAAGGTGTCTACTTATACCACCAGTCACTTGAGTTTAATCACTGGAAGCCCACATGGTGGAAGGAGAGAACGGGTACTTCTAAAAGCTGTTCTCTGACCTGCATTTGTATGCCGTGATGAATGCAAGTTCTCTCTCTCTCTCAAGTAAATAATAGTATAATGGTTAGTGTTAATTGTTGATCTGCCATCTAGGGGGCAGGATCCTGAGTCTGCTGGAGAGAGATTCAAGGCTGACCTCTGGACATGTTTGTGAGGGATTGTCTTGATTGTCTAACTGATGTGGAAGACACAGCCCATTGTGGGTGGGACATGTCCTTGGGAAGGTGGTCTGGGGGTGCACAGAGGTGGAGATAGCTGGGCAAGCATGCATGCACTGGTCCTCGTCCTCTTGCTGTGGAGCGGGCATGGCCAGCTTCTAGGGCTGCAGCCGCTATGCCTTCTTGGCCTTCATGCGCTGTGGCCTGGAACTGTGAGGCTAGACAACGCTCCCCAGGAAAGCTGCTTTGGTCCAGTATGCTGCGAGTCTTGGAGCTCTGGTACCTGGTTTCGACGCAGTCTTTGGTGCTTGCACACTCTGGAGCCCAGCAGCCCAGCCAGGGCTAGGCACGTACCTCTTTCTCCTGTGGGTGAAGTCTGTTTCCTTACATGCCGTGAGGGCTAGTGTTGCTCGCCAAATCAACAGCATCTAGAGTGGCCGAGGACACACCTCAGGATTACCCAGATTAAGTTAACTTCTGGAGATGTCTGGGATTGTCAGACTGGCTTCACTGAGAACTTCGTACTTTCCATGGACAGCCTGCCGTTGCAGGATGGGGAGAAGGACTTTTCAGAGGCTGAAGGTCACCCTCAGCTTCACAGTGAGTTCTAGGCCAGCCTAGTTACACCAGTGCCTGTCTCAAGAAACCTTTGGGGGGAGTGTTCAGCCCAGCAGAGTTGCAGGGGGACTCTATGACCAGCAGGAAGGAGGGGGCGCGCTCTGGTCTCAGAGACGCATTTGACAGTGGGGGGCTTCAGGAAGGGGCTGCTGGGCCATGTCAATCTGGCTCTCATGGCCCCTCCCTCTTCCTGATCACACAGAGTCAGGTTCTGAGTGACAGGGATGTGATGCGATCACTTAATACAGAACACTTCGCAGCACCTGCTGGTTCTCTAGAGCCAAAGATGGGCTGGCAGGTATCAGGTCTGAGAGAAAAGTGGCTTTTCCTCATTGGTCAGTTCTAATTTCTTTTGTTTAAAAAAGATTTCATTTCATTATTGTGTGTGTGTGTGTGTGTGTGTGTGTGTGTGAGTGTGTGTGTGTGTGTGTGTGTCTCACAGTGGGCACTGTGTGTCCCTGTGGAGGACCAAGGGTGACTTCAGGACTCATCCTGGATTGCTTCCATCTCCTTGCTTCACTGTAGGATTTCCCAAGCTCTGCCCATCAGGGCTGGAAGTGCAGGCTGCTGTCATTTCTGCCTGGTGTTTTTTACTTGGAACCTGGAATCCTGCAGGGTCCCGTGACCAGCACGCTTACCTCGCAATCCTCATAGGTATCAGAGTGGGATCAGCAAGAATTAAGTCAGGGTGGGTCAAGAGGGGATCTTGGAAAAGCCGAAAAACCAAGCCAAGTTTATTGTGGAACCTAATCCCTTATATACCATGAAATGGGGTGAAGTCTGTACACTGCGCAGAGTGATGACATCAGTAGTGACAGACTGCAGGTGCAGAGTCCCCAACAGGTGGGACCACCATCAACAATACAGCCCTGCCAATCCTTAGACATGTTAATAGACCTTAATGGCCCCATACAGGATGGAGAAAGAACAGGTCAGGAACTTGGTGATACAATTATAATGATAAAGCTCACTGCCGGTCCTTTAAGCCCTTTGGAAGCCATCAATGTCTAGATGGCTTCCAAAAAACAGGAGGGAAATGTAAAAATATCTCTGCCCTTGAACCCAGGACAAGATCCATCCCTGCCCCTTGGGGGGGTGTTAACAGGAGTGGGCCTACGACTATACTATACCGCATAGGCTGGGTTCTATGCTGATAGGCCCAGAGCTCTGCTGGAATAAGAGGCGCACTGCAACTGAGACCCCAAGGGATGCCCTTGGCATCTGTCTTCAAGAAATGGAGATCTCGGGCTTGAGCGTTCCCTACAGGATCCGAACTCAGGACCTTCTGCTTTGTGAAGTAGAGTCTTAATCCCTGAGCCATCTCTCCAGCTCGAGTTCTAATACAGCGGCTTTCGGTTTCTTTCATTGTCTTTACTTTCTTTTCTAACACCTCTCCCCGCGCCAATTCGGGAAGACCACGCCTACCCTTTCGCCTTTGAAGTGGCCGGAGTCACGTGGATTTGCCGGCGCCGCGATTCCCTTTTTCTGGGGACTGCGCTCTTCCGGAGAGCCGGGCCCTGGGGCGCGGCTCCGAGCCAAGCCCAGGCCGGGAGGGCGCGGGGTCGGCCGAGCGCCCGGGCGCGAGCCCCGACGTGTCGATCCAGCCGCGGACAAACAAGGCGGTCAATTATTAACCGGCCCGCGCGGCGGGTAGCTGGAAACCCGAGTCGGGGAGACTCCCCAAGCTCGGGCGGGCGAGGCGCAGAGCCCGGAGCCGCGCAGCCCGCGCGCACCACCGCCACTCGGACCATGGAGACAGGTGAGGGGCGCGGGGCGCAGACGGGTGGGATCCCCAGCTCGCAGCACCCGGACTGCGGGAGGGGGCTCGGAGCCGGCGATCCCCGGCTGGGGACACCTGTACCCACCTGCACCCAGCAGGCTGCGATGGAAAGTTCAGGAATTCGGCTCCTTCGGGGTCCTTGCGGGTACAACCGGCGGCCTCTACGGACGGAGCGCGGCCTCCAGGGGGGGACGCAGGTGGTTCTGTGACCCCAAGCAATTGTGCATTGCCTTTCCCACCCGGACCCTTCGGGCTATGCTCTGCGGAGTGTGGCTTTGTGCACCCCCGGGACTAGGCTGAGGTCCCGGAAGCAGAGGGTAAGGGGCGACCTGGCCAGAGGGCAGGCAGCGACGTGATGGGGCGCGAGCAATGCGGAGACTCCTCGATCGGACCTGGCCAAGGGGAGAGTCTCGTGGGCAGGGGGCTGCTGGGCGCAGAGCCCAAGGGGGCTGGAGGTGAGGCGTCCCCTCGTTAGGAACCCACCGCGGCCACACACCGGACTGAGTAGAGACCCGGTTGGAGTCCCGGGCTGGCGGGATCCCTGCACTCCGCAGGTTTGGAGTCCACGGAGCTGCAGCGTAAAGTGGGGTGAGGGGCGGAATCCCAGCTGCTCAACCCGGACCCCTTCCAGAATCCCCCCTCGACCCTGGATACCCCTTCCCTCACCCCACTGCGCCCCGTCCCGGCTGCAGTGTCGCCGCAGGAGGCTCGGGTGTCCGCGATCCGAGAACCCGAGACCGGCGGTCGCGCAGCCAGCGGGTTTGTTTACTCGCCGACTCTATCTCGGTGCCATGGGCCAGGTATTTGCCCTGGCGGGGTCCAGGGAAACTGCGGTCTTTGTTTTGATAACAGGGGCAGGGGCTCGGCCTTCCGGCCTCGGAGGGGGGCTAAGCTCTGTGCCCCGCTCTTCACTGCGCGGCTGCACCCTCAGAGCCTGGGAAGCGTCGCGGAGTCTTTTAAGACCCCAGGCAGGGATCTGCACCTGGACACCAGCCCCCCTCCCGTCACCGCTGGCTGTTACTCTCCTTTCAAACAAGGAAAGAGGCGCAGAATGCGGGGTCCGCGTTTCGGGCCCGCGCCTGCATCAGCCCTGAGTCTCCGCTGAATCCGGAGCGCTGCTTTCCCTGCCCCCTCCCCCCCACTCCTGACCACACTTGGCTTTTTACATGGGTGCTTGGGATCCGAACCCAGTTCCTAAAGCTTGAGCTGAAAGTGCTCTTCCTCATCAGACCTTTGCTTCTCCTTCCTTCCTTCCTTCCTTCCTTCCTTCCTTCCTTCCTTCCTTCCTTCCTCTCTTTCTCTTTCTCTTTCTCTCTTTCTTTTTCTCTTTCTTTCTTTCTTTCTTTCTTTCTTTCTTTCTTTCTTTCTTTCTTTCTTTCTTTCTTTCTTTCTTTCTTTCTTTCTTTCTTTCTCTTTATTTCTCTTTCTCTCTTTGTTTCTCTCTTTCTCCCTCCCTTCCCTCCCTCTTCCTTCCAAACCAAGGTCTTGAATTCAGGGTCTCATGCATGCTATGCAAGCACTCTGCCACTGAATGACATCCCCAGGTTAACAAGTTCTCTTGACGATTTAACTCTTGAGGTTGAAGGTTGGAGCGCAGCAAGCCACGCATAGCCACATAGCCGAAGTGTGTGCCTTGGTCGTTTCAAAGCATCTTCCAGGCTCTCACTATGTCAACACCAATGTCTTGCCAGCTCAGGTTCTTTGCGCCCTGACAATTCCTAGCAATTGTCAGCCTGTTGTCTTTGCCATAGATAACATTTTCTAGAATTCATGGAGACGACTGGTGTTACCAGGAGGCTGAAATCAGTCTCAGCTGTGAGGGTCCTTTTTATCCTAAAGTTGTCTGTGTTCTCTATTGTTGCATTCAAAATTCCTTCCAGGGGGGTCATCATAGGGCTCAGCAGATAAAAGCACAGAGCAAACCGAAGACCTGAGTTTGGTCCCTGGACTCCCACAGCATGGAAGGAGGAAAGCGACTTCTTCGGTCTCTACTCATGTGTCATGGTGCATACACGTCTACTCTGCCTCTCCCCCTCTTTATCTCTCTCCCTCTTATGTCCATAAATAAGACACAGTAAAAACAAGTTTCCTCCAAACCCAAAGTTTCAAACAAGTCAGAGTTTCGGCCGGTCAGGAGTCCATGATCTCATTTCTTACAAAGTATGTCATTCACTCATCTTACACTTCAGGAGTGGTGGCAGGTGAGATGGCCCAGGGGTTCAGTCTCTGCTTTGAATGCAGAAGGACCTGAGTTTGGATCCTAGATTCCACATAAAAATGCTGGGCAGTGTTAGTGGCCGGTGGGCTCTGGAAGGCAGAGCCTGGGAAATCCCAGAGCAAAGCAAAAAGAGATATATTAAGGTAGCAGCAATCCAGGATGATTCCCAAAGTCACTCTTGGGCCTCCACAGGTACACACAGTGCACTCTGATAATCACTGACACACACGTGCATGAAAAAAAATTCTTGGTGGTGCAGGCCTGTAATCCTAACGCTCAAGAGACTGAAGCTGGAGATTGGGTAGTAAGTTCGAGGCCAACCCCAGCTCCACAGCTAAAACAACAAAACCAGACTGAACTAGAGGCTCAGTAAGGACTGAAGTCTAGCTTTTGCTATTGGCTGTTGGCTGGTTTTCGTTCCCTGGGCTTTGGGAGTGAGGGTCTCAGCTCCACACCATGCCAGTGGTCTCTGCTTAGGGCGTCCCCTGGCAGGGCACCTTCACAATCTGTTGCTGTAACAGACGCACAACACCAGGACCGAGCTGAGAACAAGTGATAAGAAGCCCCACGAGAAGCTAATCTTAGGGCGCTGGGGATGGCTCAGTAGAGAAAGTTCTGGCAAGCAGGGAAGACCTGAACCCTTGATGCCCATGGAGAAGCTGGACATGGCAGTGCATCCGTGACCCCAGCCCTGGAGGGTAGAGACAGGTGGCCCCTCAGAGCCATTGGTCAGCCGGTCTGGATGAAATGGTGAGAGACCTTGAGCTTTACCACTCTTCCTCCGTCTCCCAAGGCAGTGTGTGTGTGTGTGTGTGTGTGTGTGTGGAGGAGAGCACTGTGTGTGCCTGTGGAGACCCAAAGGTGACTTCAGGAATTATCCCGGATTGTTCTATGTCTTTGTTGACTCACGCTGGGGTTTCCCAGGCTGCACCTTCCAGGGTCAGAAAAACAAACTTCTGCCATTTCCGCTGGGGATTGTTTTACATGCGATCTGGGATACAAACTCAGGTCCTTCTGCCTGTGAGACAGAGACTGAACCCCTGAGCCATCTCTGCAGCCCTGCTGTGTGTTTTGTCTAGAAGTCTCAGCTGTCCGACAACTATAGGCAGCTGCACAGACGGTGAAGACTGCAGAGACACGGTGCTGGGTTCACAGTCTGAGCTGCCACACCAGCCCCACAGCGGCCATCTCCCCAGTCCCATCATTTCTAGGTGACCATCGTCACTGTGACCTCCCAGGACTTCATCTCCAAAAACAATTCATCTCCCCCAAAGGACCCCCGGGTTCTCCCTACTCCATGCCTTCGAGCACCTGCTCCACATTCCTTCTGGTCGCCTAGATGGACTGTTAGAGTCCCCAGAGCAAGTGTCTGCGCCCCACCCAGGCTGAGAAGGGACTCGAGGAACCTGGAGGGGAGGCCGACGCCAGGGCGGGACCCTGGGTGTTGTGAGGCCCCCGCAGGGTCGTTGCCCCTCTGGTGCCCCAGCGGTCAGGACAAGCCCAGCCTCGCGGGGGCTTCTTGGGGTCACAGACCTGCCGTTTCTCCCTAGGTTCGGACCCGAAAGGAGGCGACCGCCCTGCAGCCCCCGAGGACCCGGATCCCGAGCGCCCCGCAGCCGCCGAGGACGCGCGGAGCCCCGCGCTCCCGCAGCTCCCGCAGCTCCCGCGCCGCCCGCAGCTCCTGGACGAGGACGCAGATTCCGTGCAGGACGAGGCCGCGGCGCCATCGGCCGCGCAGGGCAGCGAGCGACCCCCGGAGGACCCCGCGACTGCGGCGGCGGACGAGGCCGGGCCCGGGCCCAAGGCTGCCGGGCCGCCCATCGGCTTCGTGGGCGAACCCCCGCCCTACGCACCCCCGGACCCCAAGGCCGTGACGCTACTCTACCCGCCCTTCCCGCAGGTGCCCGTCCTCCTGCAGCCCGCGTCCGCGCCCACCGCGATCTACCCGCCGCCGCCCGGGCCTCTCTTCCCGCCGCCCAACGCCGGAGCCGCCTTCTTCCCCGCAGTAAGCTCGTGCCCCCAGCTGTGCCCCCCAAGCCGTGCCCCCCAGCCGTGCCCCCCAGCCGTGCTCCCCCAGCCGTGCTCCCCCAGCTGTGCCCCCCAGCCATGCTCCTCCAGCAGGTGCATGGAGGCTTCTTAAATGCAGGACCAGTGAGCAGGGTTTCAAGGGACCAGCAAACAGGAAAGGCCTTTGGGGCAGAGCGCAAGACGCCGACTGCCTGTCCCGACTGCCTGTCCCGACTGCCTGTCCCGACTGCCTGTCCCGGGTCCCATGACCTGGGAAGGGGGTGGGGGGTGTCTTTGGTGGGAGGGGAGGGAGAAGGGGACTCCCGTGATAAGGGCCCCAGGAACTGGGCCTGAGATGCTCACGCTTTTTTTTGAGACAGGTCTCCCGCAGCCCAGGCTAGCTTCAGACTTGCTATGTTACCTTGAATCCCTGGTCCTCCTGCTGCACCTCGCGGGTGCTGGACTTTCGAGCACATCCATGCCCCGCCAGATTCGTTTTCCTAAGCCCAATACCAACAGCGAGTTGCTGGTGGGCGAGACTGGAGGCCCCAAGGACGGGAGGTTCCAGGGTGATGTCATGCGGCTGGTCCCCCACCCGGCAGTGTGTGCACAAGGCAGAGCTGAGAGGCTGGGGTGGGGAAGGTGGGCGGCAGGACCACCTGTCTCACAGAGGTGGCTCCGCCCCACAGTATGGCAGCCCCGTGGCCGGTGGGCCAGGCCCCACCTTGGTGGAGCACAGGCCGATGCCCAAGGACTTCATGATGGAGTCGGTGCTGGTGACCCTGTTCTGCTGCCTGCTCACGGGCATCATCGCCATCGTCTACTCCCACGAGGTAGGTGGGGGAGGGGGCCCAAGCCGTATCCTCCCGTGAGGGTCTGTGCAGTGTTGGTGCCCCCTCCCCAGCAGCCAGCAGGCTTGTAGGACCCGGGAATGCCTGGTGTCTTTTGAGCATGTATGTTCCTCTGCTCCCTCAAGATCTAATCTGGAAAGAAATCTAATCTGGAAATCTAATCTAAGAAAATAAACAGTGCTGCTCCTTCATAAGGTCCCATGGGGGGGCGTGTCTTAGTGGGGGGCGTGGCCCAAGCATCCCACCAGCCGCTCAGGTGCCCTTCCGGCTCTCTGTAGTCTACCTGGCCACCCACTTGTTCATCATCCTGTTGCCACCTAACCAGTCACTTACTGATCCATGTGCCCGCCCCTCCATCTAACTGGCACCCACCCCATTCACCTACCTTCTCGCTCACCCGTCCCCCACTCACCACGTCTCCAGCCTCCATCCTTCCCTTCATCTATCCTTCTCCTTCCCTCTCTCTGCCAGTTCTTTAATTTTAACATAACCACCCTCCTCTTCTTCCCTCCCACCCTCCTGCTCGCCCCCATCATTGACCACATGCCTAGGCCCTAGAGACCGTGAGCTGAGGTTCTGGTGGGGCACACCTTGGGGGCCTGCGCTTGCTGCTGGCCAGACCCCTGGTTATCCAAGCCAGGACTGTGGGAAGCTGGCCGCTCAGGGCTGGAACTGCGAATTCGGGGTTCACACCAGCTGGGCGCCCCCCTCCCCACTGAATATCATTTAGCTTGTCTGAGCCTTTGTTTTCTCATCTGCAAAGTGGGGTGCAGTGTTCCCACCTGGGGCTGCTGCGAGGTGTCAGGAAGGGAGTTGGAGTTCACTCCTCAGTTCTGGGGGACCCTCTGCCATCACTCCTGTACCTCCTTGAGCTGTGAGCAGGTTCCCAACTTTCTTGGCTGCCAGTTTTCTGGTCTATGGCCAGGCCTGGTCAGGGCATGATGGGAGAAATGGGGGTCCCTGGCCTCTCACCCCACCCAGGCCCATCTCAGTTACAGACCCGCGCAGCCCTGGGCAGGGGCGACCTGGCCCAAGCAGAGGAAGCATCGAGGAAGGCCCGCTTGCTCGTGCTCTTCAGCCTGTTCTTCGGGGTCTTCGTGTCCACCAGCTGGGTCATCTATGTGGTGGTGGTCCTCTACCTCTCCTGAGGCCCTGGGGCTCCTGGACCAGGCGCTCACCTTTCCGTGGACTCTGGTCATCTCTCTGGCAAGCCGTTGTCCACGTGGGGTGGCTGGTCTCTGCAGACTGTGGCTGGGCCTCGATCCCCACATGTAGTCCACTAAGGGTCAGCAGGACCCTCGTCTGAGAACCCCCTCAGTCCTGGGACTCGGGATCACCAAAGCCTTCCAGCCTTCAGAACCTGGACGGACGAGGCTGCCTCCGGCCCAGCTTGGCAGGGGGGTAACCAGGGATCCCCGCAACCAGGTTTTTCCACCAGCTGTTAAGACTCAAAACCAAGCAGCCTGGCACTGCCACACGGCTAGGTCAGCGGGAGGCTGGGCGCATCCAGGGCACATGGAAAATGCCCAGGAAAATGGCATTTTGATGGCGCAAGACTCAGATCCCTGGGGCTGGGGAGAGGGTCAAGCCAGTGTCTGCCCAGCAATGGCCCCTAAGTGTGGGTCCCCGGCACCCATCCAAAAAGCTGGGTGTGGCCACGTGCATCGGAAGTACCAGTTCAGGGAGAGGTGGGCTCCGCAGCTCTTTGGCCAGCCAATGAGTTGGTGAGTTGCAGGTTTGGGGACAAACGCTGTTTCTGTTCTGTGTGTAGGTGTAGCATGGCCAGGGGCCGGGGCCCTGCCGGGCAGGACAGGCGATCTGCTCCTTTCTTAGGTCTTTGAAAACATTCCCCTGAAGCCAGAGAGAGGGCCCAGGGTGCCCTTGGGCCTCCACAGACACACAGAGAGACACATGCTAAATAAACAAATGTTACAAAAATTAAAGAATATTAAACATTCCCCTCCATGTACTTTTTAGCTCTGTGGATACAGCAATTTTCATTGGTATCCATAAGTTTTTTTGATGTTATTGTACATTGGATGGTTTTTCTTGTCTCTTTGTTACTTATTAGTTTACACAAGTAAAATGGACTTTTTACTATTATGGCCATATTCAGCGGTCTGCAGGTCCCCTTCTTAATGACTTCAGGGTCAGTTAACTATTTATTTTGAGACAGGCTGTCTTTATAGATGAACCTGTTGGATTTTCTGTTTATATGATGCTATCTTTGGGTTTTGGCTTCCTTTTCGCCATTTATCCCATGTGTATTCTTGTCTTCCAGCCCACAAAGGAAGACTTTCAGGATTTCACCTCTGTAAAAATCACATGCCTAAAACCTTAACCAACTACTCTGAATTCCTAGTTTCCTAATGGTCTTTTTTTTTTTTTCTTTTTGGTCTTTTATAATTTTATCTTTTTTTTTTTTTTTCGGTGCTGGGGACAAGCGCTCTACCACTGAGTTAAATCCCCAACCCCCCCTTTTTAAAATAATGTGTAAATGTTGAATTTTGTTGAATGATCTCCATGTATCTACTGAAAAGCTTTAAAATTTATTCTGTTAATAAGTTAGTTTGAGTGGAGTTGCAAATGTCAGAATGATTTTCTACTCCTGGAATAAACTCGACCTGATCATGTTGCTGTTGACCCTCGTCTCAGCTGGTACATTGCTTGGGATTTTTGCAAGTGTTCAAGACTCAAAGTGACTTTTGTTCTTAAAGGTCTTGGTCTTATAATAAGAACTGAGAATGTTTCTTTCTTTGGAGGGGAAGAGTTGAATAAGATTCCTTTCGTTTTTTTTCTTTCTTTCTCTCGCTCGCTCTCCCTTCCTCCTTCCCTCCTTCCATCCCTCCTTCCCTCCCTCTCTCCCTCCCTCCCTGTGGAGGATCAAGGATGACTTCAGAAATCATATGGGAGTGCTTCCATCTCCTTTTTACTTTCCTCCATGCACCAGGGCTGGAAGTACAGGCCACCGCTGTTTTGCCTGTACTTATGTGGGACTTGGGATCTGAACTCAGGACCTTCTACTTGTGAGGCAGAGTCTTAACCCCTGAGCCATCTCTCTAGCCCAAGATTTTTTTCTTTAAAGAAAAATTTAAATGTGTGTATGTGAGAGAGAGGATATGCATGCCATGATAAGCAGCAGTCAGAGGACAACTTTCAGAAGTTGGTTCTTGCCTTCCACCATGTGGGCTTCTGGGGTTCGAACTCGGGTTACCAGGTTTGTGAGCAGGCGCCTCACCTGCTGAGCTGTCTCCAGCTGAACTGTCTCTCCAGCTCAGGTTGACTTAGCAAAAATGAGAAAGATCTGAAAGAACTTTTCATCAGATACTTGTTTCTTCTCGCAGTTCTGCAAGTTCGCTGGCTGCTCAGGTCACAGACGGTTCCCGAAGCTGGGCAAGCGAAACACAGTGAGCTGCGGTGGCAGGTGGCTGGGCAGGAGATGGCAGGCCGCTGGGCCTCTACAGTGCCGGCCCTTCAGGGGCGATGGGATGTGGTAGCCGCCAAATGGGCCAGCAGGGGGCGCCCTGCTGACAGAAGCCACGGGCGCTCATGCCAGCACGGGAGATCAAGGGGAACGTTCTGGAAGCTCAGCCCTTGCCCATTGCAAGGGAGGAGCACCTGCAGCAGGAGCCTGTGTAAGGGTGGGCTTGCACACCCAGAGCAAGGGATTGCAAGTGGCAAGATTGCTTTTGGAAAGTTTAAAAAGCTTTGAGGTGCCAGTGAGATGGCTCGGCAGGTGTGGGGGTGCACATGTGTAATCCCAGTAGTCAGGAGGTTGAGGCAGGAGGAGTGCTTTGAAGAAAAGAAAGAAAGCTTGGAGCACAGAAGGTTCAATCATTTGTAGTAAAAATTCAGAGTCTTGTAAGTACAACCACGATCCATTAATCCCCCCAGACCTCCCCCCTGCCCAAGACTCTAGCCTGTTGACAGTCTGCCCCGACCTGCACAGATGTACCTGGTGGACTCTGGTCATCTCTCTGGCAAACCGTTGTCCACATGGGGTGGCTGGTCTCTAGCTTGCCAGAGCCCACCCTATCCGCCGTGTTCTGGCTCAAGCTTCCTGGCTCTGTTTTTCCCGCTCTTGAGAAGCCAGGCCCCTGGGAATCTAGGAGCCCTCTTAATTCCGTGACAGCCTGGGCTTCTGGCAATGCCCACTCTTACTGTAGGGTCAGGGGTCAAGAGGACGCGAACTGGACAAGTCCCTACCCTTATCATAAGCTCTGGGTTCCAGCTGGGGTGGGGACACCTAACTGAGGTCCCAGCTCAAGGTGGGTGGGATCCAGACTTTCTACCTTCCCTCTGGTGCTGGAAACCAGGGGCTCCCGCATGCTTGCTGAGTGCTCTGCCCTGGGTTGTGTCCACACTGCTCTGCGCCAGGCTCTGTCCATACCGCTCTGCCTAGGGAAAGGTTGAGGTTTGGCATTTGTATTGCCGACGTGGCCGGCAGCGTTTTGCCATCGGAGCCATGTCCCCAGCCCCCGGCCGAGCTCTTCTGCCTCTACCCACGCCCGGGGCTTCCAGCTCTCCTTCCCCTTGCCGCCTCACCTGGAGCTCTCTGATACCACGCGGTGCCAGTCAGCTGTGCTGCCCTGTCTCTGCCTGCTCTCACCCATGCTGTATTCCACGCTGCCTCGATGTCCCCGGGGCTGGGACCACAGTCATGCATTACCATGCCTGCTACAAGTTCTTTTTGTGTGTGACTAGCTCAACTTTGTCAAGACAAGGAGGTCCTGTTGGGGTTGCCTATGGAATAGCTTTGAATTTATATGTTGTGTATTGACAACTGGCGTCTTGAAGGGGAAGGCACCTGCTTGCAAATCTGGTGCCTGAGTGTCGTCCCAAGAAGCCCATGGGTAAAGAGACCTGGTTCCCAGAGTTATCCTCTAACCCCCACCCGTGTGCCACAGCATGTGCTCTTTTTCTCTCAAATAATTATATATGGGGTTGGGGATTAGCTCAGTGGTAGAGCGCTTGCCTAGCAAGCACAAGGCCCTGGGTTCAGTCCCCAGCAGCGGAATAAAAAAAAAAAAGGTAAAATCAAATATTTATATATATATATATAGCATGCGTTTTTTTCTCTCAAATTATATATATACACATACACATGCATTCTCTTTCTCTCAAATATGTATATATATGCACAGAGCATGCACTTTTTCTAAAATAATTATATATATATATATATACAGCATGCATTCTTTCTCTCATATATATACACACAGCATGCATTCTTTCTCTCATTATATATTTTATATATATAGCATGTATTTTCTCAAATAATTATATATTATATATACACAGCATGAGTTCTCTTTCTCTCAAATAAGTAATTATATATGTATATACAGCATGCATTCTTTTGAGTAATTATATATATATATACAGTATGCATTCTCTTTCAAGTAATTATATATAATTATATATAAAAGTTTAGAGAATCCATAATATAATAATATATCTTCATGTATATGTGGGACCTGGGTCTTATCATTTTTATTTTTTTAATATTTTATTTATTTTATGTGTATGTGTGGTACTGAGTGTCCTTGTGGAAGACTAAGAGTGACTTCTGGAATCATCCTGGATTACTTCTACATCCTTTTTGCTTCACCCTGGGATTTCCCAGACTCCTCTCACCAGGGCCAGAAGTGCAAGCCACTGCCGTTTCCACCTGGCATTTTTTTTTTTTTTTTTTATGTGGGACCTGGGATCCGAACACAGGACCTTCTGCTTATGAGACAGAATCTTAACCCCTGAGCTATCTCTCCAGCCCTTTATCATTCTTAATAAAGCCTTGTTTTTCTATAAATCTCTCACCCATCTCTTGGGCTAATTCCTCGGACTCAGGACTGTTGGACTAATGAAGTCCTTTAGGAACTGCACTTGCTACGGGGCACGGGAGGTTCCCCTGTAGCCCAGCACTGAGGCAGGAAAACTGCCAGAGGTTTGAGGCCAGCCTGGGCTACACAGTGAGCTTCAGGCTGGCCTGGGCTAGCGAGAGACCCTGCTTCGAGTGGTGACAGATAAGACAAGCCCCTGTGGCGATGGGTTTCCTGAGCTGCCCACCTTCCTTCTGAGGTGTGGCCCGGAGCCAGCGCGCAGGCTGTCTGCAGTGAAAAGCGCTGATTTGAGAGGAAACACTCCAAACATTTCACCCTTAAATAAAATGCTTGTGTCCTTAATCAAGTTTAAGGACGTTTCAATTTTAACTACTTTGCAATTAAAATTTGTAAATGAGCGCTGCGTTTAAACAGATTTCACTTATTTGGGGGGGGCACATATGCATGGGATGGAGCACAGGCGGAATCTGTGGGGTCACTTCTCCCACCATGTGGGAATCTGGGGGTCAAACTCAGGGACGCCAGGCTTGAGCCTTCCCCACTGAGCCATCTTATGGACCCCTAGTGTTGCTTTTTAATGGCTCCCAATCTGTATGTACAATGTCCCAGCATGAGGCCGTCAACTTGAAGTGTCAAGTTGCTTAAAAACTGAGCCTTAGGAGCACCTATGAAGGATTATCCAGCTAAGGCAAGGCTCTGAGCACGCTTGTGGGAGGTCATCTAACTGATGTGGGAGGACCCTGCTGTAAGCAGGGTGGGACCATTCCTTGGGTGGGTGGATAAGACGAGAGGAAGGTGGTCAGAATTATCAGCCTGGCAAGGCAGAGGACCCCCCCCCCCCCGGCTCTTTGTGTGCTGCCAGTTCCTTTGGCTACCGATGGTGTGACCTCTCCCGCCATCATAGTGGAACCCAAAACGTGATCATGAATAATTTCCTTGTGCTCCTGAATTGTCTGGGTCAAGGGTTCATTGCGGCGACAGACGGGAAACCAGCAGTTTGTAGGTTACACACATCCCTTCCTTCCTTCGATCATGTCTGGGTCAGGAGCGACACTTAAGGTCGCTCAGCGCTCTGGAAGGGGCGGCTACTTTGAGTTCGAGGAATGACAAGAACTCCGCCCCCAGGACTGAGGGCGTAGCTTAGTGGTGGTGCTGTGCTTGTCTGACGTGCACGAGCTGGGGTTCACTCCTCAGTATCCCCCGAGCCCATATATGCTCAGTATAGGTGCATTTTTTTTTTTGCGGGGGGGATGGGGTTTCAAGTCTCCCGGGCTGGCCTTGAATTTGCTAGGCACTAAGGCGCCCTTGGGCTCCGGGTCCTCCTGCCTGCCCCTCCGGGGGTCACAGGCACCGGCAAGCCTGGCGTATGCGTCACGGGGATGGACCTCAAAGCTTCATGCAGTAGAGAACTCCACCGCTGAGCCGCACCCTATCCCCCCTGATGGAACCCCCCATGGAAATTTTATGACAGCCTTCCGCAGCTGAGCGCTCAGCTCTTCCAGGTGACATCGGCAAGTACAGGACCCCAGAACCCCCAACTCCTCACTCCTAAACACAGGCCGTCAGGGTTAGGCACAGGTGTCAACTTGATGGTTGTGGGTTTGAGCTCTGGCACATTTGTGCAGAATTAATGGTTGAGTTGAACCCAGAGCGAATCTGGAGATTGTCTAGCTGAAGGGGAAGGCCCAGCCCATGGCGGGTGGGATTAGGCCCTGGAATAAAATACAAACAGCTGGTTGAGAGAGTTTGCATCCTTGTGTACACCTGGCCAGACATGCTGGTCTGACAAGTAAGGATTGTCTCTCTCCCAGCCATTACATAGAGATGGTGTGGCCAGTTCTCTCCGCCCGGTGTTGGTGCATGCTCTCCCGTCAAGCTGGACTGAGAACTGTAACTGGATTATCGTAAGGAAAAAACCCTTATTCCCTTAAGCCGTTTGATGGTCATTTATCAGCAACCATGCAGGCGACTGCAACACAGGCCTTCAGTGCAAATTCAAAGAACTAAGCTCAAAAGGCCACTGTGGGACAGGATGAGGACCACCGTCTGAAGCCTGTGGCTCAGCTCCTTGGGAGCTGCTCCGATTGCTTTTGGAACGGCCAGCAGAGGCTCCAGGACCACTGGCCAGGAATGCAGACTCCCAGGCCCTACGGAGACCTTCTGGGAACTGATGTTGGCCAGCGATTAGCGGTCCTCAGTGGACTTGGTTGTCACTGAAGGCTGGGTGTGGTGGCAGCAGCTGCAGCCCTGCAGGGTGGAAGGTGAGCTGGGGTCACCCTGGTTGTCCTGCACAAGATCCTTGGGCTCTGCTGGCAGGTGAGGGGGAGGGGAGGCCTCAGGCTACTTCTCTGGGCTGTAGAGGGCCCCAAGGTGCTCAGGCCCACATCTCAGGGAACTGACTAGCCAGAGATGTGAGCAGCAAAGATCAGCCTCAGAGGGTCAGTTGTCTCAGAGGGCCAGTCACCTCAGAGGGTCAGTCGTCTCAGAGGGCCAGTCACCTCAGAGGGTCACTCGTCTCAGAGGGCCAGTCACCTCAGAGGGTCACTCACCTCAGAGGGCCAGTCACCTCAGAGGGTCAGTCGTCTCAGAGGGCCAGTCACCTCAGAGGGTCACTCGTCTCAGAGGGCCAGTCACCTCAGAGGGTCAAGTCGTCCTAGAGGGCCAGTCACCTCAGAGGGTTCACTCCACTAGAGGGCCAGTCACCTCAGAGGGTCAGTCGTCTCAGGAGGCCAGTCACCTCAGAGGTCCAATCGTCTCAGAGGGCAAGTCAACTCAGAGGGTCAGTCGTTTCAGAGGGCCAGTCACCTCAGAGGGCCAGTCACCATCAGAGGTCACTCATCTCAGAGGGCCAGTCACATCCAGAGGGTCACTACCTCAGAGGGCAGTCACCTCAGAGGGTCCACTCACCTCAGAGGCCAGTCACCTCAGAGGGTCACTCACCTCAGAGGGCCAGTCCACCTCAGAGGGTCACTCACCTCAGAGGGCCAGTCACCTCAGAGGGTCACTCACCTCAGAGGGCCAGTCACCTCAGAGGGTCAGTCATCTCAGAGGGTCAGTTGTCTCAGAGGGCCAGTCACCTCAGAGGGTCACTCATCTCAGAGGGCCAGTCACCTCAGAGAGTCAGTTGTCTCAGAGGGCCGGTCACCTCAGAGAGTCAGTTGTCTCAGAGGGCCAGTCGTCTCAGAGGGCCAGTCGTCCTCAGAGGGCCAGTCGTCTCAGAGGGCCAGTCACCTCAGAGGGCCAGTCACTTCAGAGGGTCAGTCACCTCAGAGGGTCAGTCATCTGACACCTTTGCGTTCAGAAGGCAGCCAGAGGTGGGGGCCCCTCTTGTCACACCATAAAAGCAAACAGTCCATGGATAATTATCTCCCTCTTTAAAGGGACAGATGCCAGCTGAACTTTTAGGCTGGGCAAGGAAAGGCCACCAAGAACGAACTTGAAGGGACATGTCCCTTGTGGTCCTGGCAGCCCTCAGGACACTTGTAGGGCAGAAGGACTGGAAGCCATGAGAGGTGTTCTCTGCCCCCCCCCAGGCCTCTGCCTCCTACACAGTGTCACTGTTGGGGGTGTGGTGGGTACATGGAAAGGAGACAGCCCACCACAGGGTACAGCGCGCCGTGTTCCTTCTGAAGCCGGGCCTGAGAACTGGGTGCCATCTGTGGACAGGGGGAGACACCCAAAAGTGTTCCGGGAAAGCAGCACCTCTAGAGCTCAGCCCCTTCCTCACAGGGTGGGATGGCACTGCCCTTGGGCATAGCCCACTCCCAGGTCTGAGGATGGACCCCTCTATCCCCAGCTGAGTCGCAGGAAGATGGGCGGCCTGTGGCAGCCTGGCATAAGAGGCCTGGATGCGGACGTGGCACCAGACAGCTTCCGTCCATTTATTTTTCTTTCATATAAAAGTTACACATCTGAATGTCTGCAGGAAGACGCCACTGTCAGACGGATTAGCGGGGAGTCTATATTACAACAACTCGCTGGGAGGTGTGGGGCCGGCGGCACGTGCGTGCCCTAGCCACAGCCCCACCGCCCCGCAGGCGAGGGCTGGCCTCTGCAGGGAACCGAACTATCCGCACTGTGCGACCGGCCTGTAAAGACCGGGTCCCACAGCTCTCCCGGCCCGAGCAGCAGACACGTGGCCTCGAGCTGCAGGAGCACTGGATGCAGCCTGAGCCCGAGGCAGGAGACTGGGGAAGCCTGTCGGCCAATAAGTTAGACACACACATTGCACCTCACTGCCCCCCTGCTGCCGGGGCCCTTTGCCCAGCTCTCACTGGCCCCCAGGGACTGTGGGAGGCCTGTGCCCTATGTATGGAAGATAAGCCCCCTTGGCAGTCCACTCTGCCTGGAAGCCAGTGGGCCACAGCGACCCTGATCTGGGCCCGAGGGAGACCACAGGGGGTTCAGTTTGCGCAGCAGCGCCCTGCCTCCAAACAGAAGCACTCACACGGCTGGACAGAGGCCAGGGAGCAGGGGCCAAAGCTTGAAATGAAGGACTCGCAAGAGGCCCCCCCAGCGCTGCTCACAACCTAACTCCACACACACTCTTTAAATAATAAAGTGACGATTCTGAGGGCTGCCACCAGGGGGAGCCGAAGCCACAGTTGAGGTGTTCTCCCGCTGCACAGGGACAGGGCGGCAGACAGCCCAAGCCTCCTTCTGGATGAAAGCAGCTCCTGACCCGGGAGGGACCCAAAGGGATGGGGGGGGCTGCCTGGCTCTTCCTCTGCTGGGATGCTGGGCTGAGGAAGCACAGTGAGTTCTGGTGTCACTGGACCAAGCTCACGGCTGCAGACGCACTCTTCCGTGCAACACAGGACCACCAGGCGCAGGCGGGGCTGGCGGCACATCTGGATCTGACCTGCGGCCTGCCCACCAACCCAGGTGTGGGCTGTGGAGCCATGGGCGGGGAGCAGTGAGGTTCCCTGATGGTGCCCAGGATCCCTGGCACCTGCTCGGCGAGGCGCAGACCTTGGATTGTCACCCTTGGCGGCGGCAATGGCAGGTGGCTCAGCAGGGAGGCGGAAGCGCCTGTGGGTTTGGGGGGCCTGAGGAGGCAGCTGTAACCCAGGTTCAGTCACCTTCCCAGGGGAGCCCAACTTTCCAGGAAGCATGGGCACAGGGCTGGGAAGCTGCTGGCCACATCACAGCGGCTGTGGGGGGCTACAGGAGACGCCCCACCAGATGGCAGGAGATGGGTTTAAGGCACACAGCAAGCACGGAGGGGCTGCTGGCCTCTCCCGGGACAGCACAGCATCTCCCCTGGGAATGCGTCCCATAGGAGCTTGGTCCTGGCCCGGCTCAGCACCGCTTCCTTCTCCCAGTTCTTCTTCTTGCTCCCCAGAGTGCTAGTGATGAGGGGGGGGGCGAGGCTTGGTGTGGGCTGAAGGCGCAACAAGACAGCGGTGCAGCGCCTGGGCTGTGCGTGGCAGACAGTGTGAGGACTGCCAGCTCTGGCTACTCGGCATCAGTCAAGCCTCCTCCCCACAAAAAAGCAGTGCGTGGCCAGCGAAAGGTGCCTTCCTTCGCTGGCCTCCCAGCTACGCCTCCCCCAGCCCATGGGGCCCCACTGGGGCCTTCGCTCATCTGACACATAAAGAACTCGGGGGGGGGGGGGTCTGCAGTCCCTCCCACCTGCTGCTCGGGCTCTGCCACCCCCGGCTGAAGGGGAATGGGTTGGGGGGGTGGAGGGAGCATCCGCGCCAAACAGAAAACATGACCGACCAGGGGCCACCGGGTCACAAGCCGGTCCCAAGGCCCGCTGACCAGCCTGCCATGGACCCCGGAGCTGTGCCAGGGAGGGAGGCAGGAAGCTGCCAGCAGGCTCCGGCTCTGCCACACAGCCTAGCAGTGGACGGGCTCTGAGGCAGGACTCTGCAGCCCACCTGGCTGGTCCAAAGTCCTCTCCTGGCCTCTCGCGTGTTCTCCTCGCGCCCGGGCCATTCCTAGGTCTTCTCTTCCCGGTCCGTTTTCCGCCTCGTTATGTTCCTGGGCTTAATTTTCAGCGAGAGTTCCCACAGGGCCTCCTCGGCCAGGTGGTCACTGAAGTCATTGAAGAAGTTTATAATGTCGTCGTTTCTCCGGATGTCATAGTGCCTGGGGAAGAGAAGTCAACAAGGCTACAATCTCTCATTTGCCGCCCCTCCCAACGGGACACCAGCACTTGGGGACACCAGCACTTAGCGCTGCAGCACAGCGTGAGAAGCCTACAGCGTGTTCTCAGCTGCAGGGCCCCAGGGTAAGACTGGCTCCCTTGTGTACATCCCTAGGCAGAGCCGCCTGGGGGCCACAGTGCACTTGGAGCATACTGGGTGGGCTTAGATGTCCTGGCCCTCCCCCGTCGCCCTGAAGGCACGCGGGCCAGGGTTCTCAGTCTCCTCAGGGGAGCTGAGACCTTTCTGTGGACTTCTCTGTACCATCCTGGCAAAAGCTGGGGGCAGGGGGACTGCAGCTCTGGTTCTCTGGGCCCTGCCGGGCCCTGCTGGGACCTGCCGGCCCCTGGGCAGCACTCACGCCTGCTGGAAGCATCGCATGCTGTCCAAGATGTTGAATTGCTGCCACCGCTTGGAAAAGTTCACTTTCCCATCGATGTAGTCTGGGTTTCCCAGGTGAACGAAGGTGAGGTCCTGCAGGATCAGACCCCTGGGGAGACAAAGGCAGAAGTCCCCGACTGCGCTGGGATGGACTCGGGAGGGAGCTGTGAGCTGGCTCTGCCTTCAGGGCTGGCACTGACCACCATGGCCATGCCAAGCAGCTGCCAGGCCCAGAGCCAACTGGAGTATAGGGTGCCGCTCTCCCCTGAACGTGGATTAGGAAGCTCTGAGCGCTAGGTGCCCCCACGAAGAAGCCCGCTCGGTGCTGCAGGAGCCTAGAATGTGGCCCTGGTAGGGGGCCTGGAGGGCTGACCTGGCTGTGGCCCTGGCCTGGCTGTGGGCGAGGGCAGAGTTGTGGTGAAGCTGTCAGATGAACGGTGAAGCACGAGCGAACCAGAATGAACCAGAATGAGCAGCGAAGACAGAGCCACGCTAGCAGCTGTGTGACACTTACAGGTACGGGATGCACGGGGGTTCCACTTCTGAGAGAGCAGCCCGGTAGGCTCGGAAGGACGACGAGCTGTCAATCAGTGTGCAGTACTCGGCCAGGCCCTGCAGGACAGAGGTACGTTTGTGTTGCTGGACAGTTCCAGGTGGCCGTAAGATGCCGTAACAGGTCAGATCCAGGTCACCCGACGCCCTTCTAATGGGGCAGCTGGACCTGGAGGCGGGCGTTGGGTCTTTCTGTGAAAAGGGCTCTTCCGATGAGAGGAGTCACACATCTTGTCCATGTGCTGATTGCCCACATTGCCAATCTACCCCATCGGTCTAAGGCGGTCCCAGGTGGTCCCTTTGGAAGGCTAAAGGGGGCTCAGCAGAGCAGCACCCAGGAGCAGGGTGACAACAGCCCTGGAACCAACCACCGAGTCCCCGGCCAGACTGCAGACACGAGGCTGAGGTGAGGAGGCAGACGGGGACTGTGCCCGGTCTCCCTGGGTTCCCGCTGGCTGCCAGCCTCCCGCACCTACCTCTGAGGTCTGCCTCTGCCACTCCAGCCTGCGGATGGGCGCCGAGTCCAGTGCCGACAGGATGGCCAGGTAGGAGTTGAAGTTGTTCAGCTTCCGCAGGTGCTGCAGAGAGGGCTCAGTGAGGGCAGGCACAGGGCGAGGGGCCCCCGCCTCCCCGGGCAGGGTCTGGAGGTGGCTCTGGGCGACTTGGCCACCGTTACCTTCATGATCTTGATGAATTTCAGGAGCAGCCGCTCCCGGTCCTGGGCCTTCTCCTGCAGCATGATTATAGACCGCACCCTGGAGGAAGGGGCCAGACAGGCGGCAGCTGAGCTGACCATCCTCGCAGGCCCAGGGCCATGGCAGACGGGATGCAGGTGACCCTGCCCAGCCCAGCACAAGCCCTGACTCACGGGGGCCGCACAAGCCCTCATTGCAGGGGCCCCGCCTAAGCCTAGTTTCTGCTCTCAGGGAGGGTTTGGCAGCACTAGGGTCTACAACAGGGACTTTGGATTCTGAAGGGGGTGGGCGTGGAGGATCAACACACCTTCCTGAGGGTTCAAGGGGGCTCAGCATTGGTTTGGGGACCAACCAGGAAGCGTCCTGGGCCACAAAGAGTGAGGGAACCTCAGAACCTTAGCGACAAAGCAAAGTGGAAGCTGCAGCCAGCCTCTCTGAACTTGGTGACCTCGGGGGGCTTTAACCTCATGCAGTTCAGAGGCCGCACCTGCCACCACCTCTTCTACCTGTAAAAGGCATGGTGTGAGGAGGACCTCAAGGGGTCGTGGATCCAGAGACACTATTTTCAGCCCACCAGGCCCTAGAATGCCGAGTCTCTTGCAGCCAGCAAGGGACCACGTGTCAGGTCAGGGTCAGGGGGACATGTCTCCTCTAGAAACCACTCTACTCAAAGCTGAATGTGGGCGAGAGCTTCCCGTGCAGGGGAGAAGCAAGGGGCGGAGGAGTGTTTGTCTCCCAGAAACTGTGCTGAGAGCATCAAAACCTCAAGACCTTCCCAGGGGCCACAGTGTGTGAACACGTGCGTGTGTGTGTGTGTGTGTGTGTGCACATGTGTGGAGGTGTGCCCGTGCGCATGTGTGGAGGTGTGCGTGTGTGTGCATATATGTGTGTGCATGCGAGACATCAAATGAGGAGACGCCTCTGCCCAGTTCTGATGGCTCCCCCCAGAGGTGCAGCTCTGAGATACTTCAGGGTTATTAACATACCATTGGGGTTCATTTTGCATTAAGAATTAGAAGAAAGGGCAGACAAGATCGTTCAGCAGGTAAATTCCCTGCTGACAAACTGGTGACCTGAGCTCAACTCCCAGAAGCCCACTGATGGCTGACTGGTGGGAA
The DNA here is from genome assembly GCA_023101885.1 of Typhlomys cinereus. Lineage (NCBI taxonomy): Eukaryota > Metazoa > Chordata > Mammalia > Rodentia > Platacanthomyidae > Typhlomys > Typhlomys cinereus. The sequence goes on from JALPQD010000039.1 coordinate 6,802,093, forward strand.
AGAGGGGCAAAGAGCCAACCAAGATGAACCCTGGGGACGGAGTCTCTTCCCCTGCAGACATTACTAATCGATCCCTTGCACTCTTGCCTGCTGAGCCTCTGAGGCCGCCTCAGTTAGCCCAGCAGAGTCTCTGCTGCTGCCTCAGCCAGTCCTGCAGAAGGTCGCCTCATCCCCACTTTTCTCTGGTGTCTGCAGGCCCCCGCAGGAGCTTAGTCTCTATTCAGTCTCTCCGCAGAGGAAGCCTGAAGACTGCGCCCACCATGCACGCCATCATGCAGACCCACCAGTTGGTGCTGTGGTCCCTTCTCACCAGTAGGACATGTTGTTGAAGTGCTCTGTGAACTGGGTCAGATTGGGGCTCTTCTCTTCATTCTGCTCTTTGGCCCAAAGTAAAACCTCAGGAATCTAGGCGTGAAGACAACAAGAAGCGCTGGAGCCGCTGGCGTTCCTGGTTCCAGACTCTGCAGGTGCAAGCAGCCCCAGCTCCCAGGGTGTGGGCGTCACCTCCCCTCCCTCTTGGCCGAACCACTGTGAGTACCTCAATCTTATAGAAGAGCTCGGCGTCCAGCAGTGTCAGCTGCTCAGCTACCTCGTGACTGTGAAAGTCGTGCAAGGTCCCCGGCCTGAGAACACGGATGAAGACGGTGTGCTCGGCTCTGCTCCTTAGGCCCTGTGCACCAAGGTTCTGCCCAGGATGACCGGTTTTCCTTGGGCATTCAGACTTAATTGCGTGCCCGAGTACTTGTGCACAAGCTGATTCCCAGTGGGTACGAGAGGGCAGAGGAGCCGACACGCACCCCTGGGATTGGGTCTCAGAGGCAGGCCGGACAGGTTTTCAGGACGGTGAGCACAGCGCAGGTAGTGCTGGGGGAGCCCACAGCTCAGGGCAGTGGATGCTCTCCACTCAAACCCACAGGTACCACACCCTCCTAGTCCCAAGAGGCTCACGCCCCAGGCAGACCTCTTGGGGGAGGAGTCCAGGTTGGGCCCCTGAGGTGCGTCGTCACAGGGCCTGGACACAATCCAGATGGGAGGCTGCGGGGCTTGGGGAAAACAACTGAGGAGTGGACAGGAGCTGTGGCTAATGGACACTCTTGCCTGGGACACAGCAACTGGGCCATGAACCTCACCTGGCTGCAACGCCCCTGGCCGCCAGCGGCTGGTCGGAGTTGGCACACCTGAGGAGCTTCTTCTGGTCCACCTTGTCCAGGATGTTCTTCCGGAGCACGCGGGCCAGGCTCAGCTCCCCGCTGCACACCAGGCGGAAGACCAGCTCCATCAGCAGCTTCAGGATCTCCTCTGTCAACTCCACGAGGCTACAGGGCCAAGGCACATGGCGACATCAGCGAGGCCGGGGCTTCCCACGGGAGGGCGAGAAGGGGTCTCGGCAGCACCCCCATCCGCAGCTCTAAGAGCAGCCTCTGAGGACAGGGCCTGCCACTCACCAACACACTCGCTAGTGCCTGCTGTGGATAGGCTCCTTGTCATGGTTTGAATGTGACTGTCCCCACAGGCTCCCGTGTCTGCGCCTTCGCGTCAATGCTGGAGAAGCAGTGACGGCAAGGTGCAGCCTTGTGGAGGAAGGCGTGCGGGGGAGGGGGCTAGTCTCCCCTCTCTAGGGCACGGCCAGGATGCCAGCAGCGACCCGAGCCGCCTCCAGATGCGCCTGCCTTGCTTTGCCTTTCCCGTCACATGCCCTGTCTCCCCTTCGGAAACATAAAACCAGTTGCTTGAGTCTCTCTGCTGTTTCATAGCAGCAGAAAGAGTAACTGTGATGCTTCTGTTCTAACCCGCAAAACTGAAAGGTGCCCCTCGCCCTCTCTTCTGAGCCCTGCCCGCCTGGCCTGCCCACGGTGCAGTCACTGCTTGAGGGCAAATCCTGGGTGGCAGGATGCCACTGGAGGGCAGGCACTCAACGAGTCCTGATGGCTTGGCACACCCAGGAAAGGCAGCGATTGCTAAGCGAGGCCATGGCAGGGCCCCACAGGCTCAGAGTGAGCCGTGGTCACGGAAAGCACGGTGAGAGAGGGGGTCTCCGCCACTCACCCCTGCCTCCTCTGCCGTGAACTAGTTTAAGACATGGCAGGGTGGTCAGTCCCACGTGGGGCAGGATTTCTCCTGAGAGCCCAAGACAGACCCTATAAGCAAATCCAGGGCCTAATTCCCTGGGCTATGGCGTGGGGATTATGGGAGAAAGGACAGCCATTTTCTCAACAGGGCTATGATGTCCAGGGCCAGTGGATGGTCCAATAGGTGGAATGTGAGAGGCTTCATCATCCAGGTAAGGGAGCCGCGCCACCGACGCAACCTGCCAGTGCCTGTGGAGAGGCTGCGGGACAGAATCTTGCGCGCCCTCCCGGGGCCCTGGCTCCGAGCACTCACCAGAGCTCGTCCACCACGCGCACCAGCACGAAGAATGTGTTCTTGCTGACACGCTTCTTGAACGTATCGGCGAAGGGAGAGAACTTCTCGTACGTGGAGCACGGGTTAAGGAAACAGTCCATCATGTGCTTTGTGCAGTGCTGATCATATGCACGGAGCTTAGTGAAGCCTCAGTGTCTGGAAGCGAAGGTCTGGCAGAGCTACAAGACCAGAGTCAAACCCTGGCCATGGACCCCAATGCTTGTTCCCTGCTGTGACCCTCTCCCGTGTGCAGCAAGATCCATGACCCATCCAGGCTGCCTGTGGCCCTGGCTCATGTTCCTATGAGAGTGCCAACACGCCGATGCACAGTGCTGACGAGAAAGGGGGTCCCCGTCTAGACACTCAAAACCTCAGTCCCAGGACGCACACGGCCCTCAGCATCTCTTTCCACGCTCCATGAGCTTCTGCCCTGAGCTCATCTCCCAGGTCACGTGCCGGCTGTGCCCCACCAGGCTTGGTGCTTCGTTCCTCTGGGCAGCGCCACCCACCGCTGCTCCCCGGTCCCAGCAGCTCTCTCACATGCCCGATCCTCTCCCGCCTGGAAGCAGAGGTCCAACCCCTTTGCCTCCCTAATGGCCATGACCTGTGTGGTGGTGCTCGGGGGAGCCGCACCCCAGGGATGGTCTGCCTGTCCTCCCTCCGCAGAGTGGTGTTCGGGGTCTTACAGAGGCCACGCTTCTGCGAGCAGGCTGGCTGTGGCCAAGCAGAAAAGGGCTGAGGTAGGGGCGGGAGGAGGGGCTCTGTAGGTCGGTTACTTCGGCTCACTCTTCTCCCTCAGGGATGCAAATGTGAAATGGTAGGACAAAAATAACAGTCTGAGAGCCAAATGAGACCCCCACATGCAGATGCACATCAGGCCTCTGATAGGAGTGGAAGTGAGGAGGAGCCTGCAGGGGACGCCTGGCTGTACCAGTAGGAAATACTCAGGTCTGTCTTGACAGACGGAGCGTGTGTGCGTGTGGTCAGGGTCAGAGTAAAGACAGGAGGTGCGGAGGGAGGCGAGCTGCCGTCCACCTCTGGCTCTGCTGCCGGTGTCTGTCCAGCAGACGGCAGTCACAGGCTCTGCGCTGGCAGGTGGCCCGGGAACAACCATCCAGGGCTTCTGGAGTCGCAGTTTCCAGTCAGCCTGGTGAGAATGGCGGCCAGAACCAGGGAAGGTTCTTCCTCCAATACCCCAAGGTTTTCCTTGACCACGTGGAGTGAAAATTCCCCAGAGTGTATCCCTGGGAAGAGCTGGTGGAGGTGACAGAGCTACACGAGCTGTGTCCCACGAGGTCAGTGCAGGCAGAAGGGGCCACCGAGCCCTGCCCACTGGTGCCTGCCGGCCTGGCCAGAGGCCTCAGGGCTCAGCTTGGAGACCAGCTGTACAGGACCACTCACCCTGCCTCCTTCCTTCCTCTCTGTCTTCCTCAGTGATTCCACCTACCACCCATCCAACGGATCCTGTTCCAGGTACTTAGCTCTGTTCACATTTCCCACAGGCTTTCTGCGGGAGGATGCAGCCAGCACGCGGCTGCGCAGCCTGGAAACAGGGTTTGAAGCCGGGGCCCTGGAGAAGGATATCGATACTGCAGCTTCTTGATGAGCTCTTCGGGAGTGATGAAGGTCCTGTAGGTGGTCAGGAAGGCCTCACAGTACAGCACCAGGTCTGCGGGGAGCAAAGAAGCCGCTCAGGCGAGATGCTGGGTGCAGACGCACCTGGGTTCTCTGCGAGCCTGTGCCCCACTTGCCCACCTTTTTCCTGGAGAAAGCTACCCAACTGTGTCTTGTAGGAAAGGGTGGTCAGTCCCACTGACATCTCACAAGATCATTTACCGGTGCTGGCACTGCCTGGGGAAGCCATGCTAAAGCGAGTATTAGGGGCTGGAGAGATGGCTCAGGGGTTAAGCCTTTGCCTTGAAAGCAAAAGGACTTGAGTTTGGAACCCAGATCCCACATAAAAAATGCCAGGCAGCAGCCTGCTCTTCTGATTTCGGAAGGCAGAGCTTGGGAAACCCCAGAACAAAGTAATGAGGTAGAACAATGCAGGTGATTCCTTGGGTCTCCATAGGTACATAGTATCCTATTTTACAGACCCCCCCCCCAAAAAAAAAGGATCTGAGGCCCTAGTGTGGATCATAACTTCAATCAATGATGCCTGTGTTGGCCAAGAACAGAGACGGGGCAGGCTGGCTCTGGTAGCGACATCCTGTACTATACAGAAGCTCCCGCCTGCCTCAAGGCTCCATGGCTCAAAGGGTCCTAGGGTCCTGGCCAGCATGAGCAGAAGGATTCGTCTACACAAGCCAGCAGGTCTGGAGGTCAGAGGCAGTACTTTAGATGACAGGGTCCAGTAACTTGAAAACTTGGGGAAATTCCATCTTTGGGCCTAAGAGGCTGAGGGAGCTGGCTGTTGCAAGCCTGACAGGATGCTGAAGTCCCCCTAAGGGCAAGGGTAACTAAGGACTATAGATCCAGCAGCTGGGGCACCTAGCTGACAGCTCCTGCCTCTCCCTTCAGAGGACCGGTGCCAGCCATGCTCCAACCCCTCGAGTGTCTGGCTGATTCCATTCACTGCTGCGACCTTCCTCCCACCGTCCGATTCCCTGAGTCACTGTGCGCGCTACTGTGGGAAAGCAGATGCCACGAAGAGAGCTCCATGCAGCTCTCGCGAGGGGCCAGGTTCACTTCACTGCTGTCTGAGACTCACTTTCTGGGTACACATCGGCTTGTCCTTCCTGCTCTTAAACATCTCCCCAGTTTGCAGGGGCAGGTATGGGACAGGAGATTCTAGGTCACTGGCACAGATACAAGCACATCCCCAATCACCTGAGGCCAGGAGGACACGCTTGATCCTGTACTTAGACTCCGCAGGGCCTGGTTCCTGTATTGTTGGACTGCAACTTACCAGCTCACTGTAGCACCAGAATTTTTGTAGGTAAAGTACAGAGACAGGACCACCCATACCAATGCCAGTCCCAAATGCATGTGTGAGGCGGGGGGGGGAGGTTACTGCCAGGGCCACGGCAGCTTCTTGCGGGGTGTGTCCCAGGCATGCTGCTAAGCACTGGATCACGCTCCACACTGTCCTGAGCAACGACAGGGCAGGATCTACCGCTACCGACTAGAGGCGAGGAGCACAGGCACGAGGCCACGCCCCGCGCGCGGGCTGGGCCCATCAGGCCACGCCTTGCCTTTCCCACGCAGCTTTCAAGGAACACCACTCAAGAGTTGCAGTGAGCGCCTCCCTCCTGCCTCCGGGCTGAGTCCTGCATGGCACAGCTGAGTCCAGACGCCCCCGGGCCTCCTGGGGTCTTCTGGTCACTGGTGCAGATGGTGCAGGAGGCTGCCTGCCCCAAAGGTTGCTTTGCCACCTGCTGCGGGCACCTCGCCCCTCCACGGCCTCTGCCTCGGGTGCGACTTGGTTCCCCACACATCCTTTTACAGAAAAGTGAGGTGGAGGCTAGCCGAGCGGTGTCCGCTCAGGTTTCCTGTGCACGGCGCATGGTGCTCTGGCCGCGGGTGGCCCCCTGGCAGGACAGGAGCTGACCCTGCACTGCTGGCACCAGAGCCGCTTATCTCGGCCCCCACCGGGCTGAAGATGGAGTTCTGAAGTGTCAGGCACTGGGAGGAAGGCTGCCCTCATGTGAGGCTGTGGCGGGCTCCATCTCCAGGCTGGGCTACTGCCAGGGAACATGTATAAGTCCTTCTTTCCTATTTCACTTGCTGCCAGATAGTTGCCCCTACTGTCTTCCCAATTCAGGAATCACTGTGCACCGTACTTTGGGCAATCTACTGTGAAAACATGGACAGAGACATCCATGAAAATGGAACTGATGGAGCCAGGATGTCAGGACTGGGGTACTTGCTCCAGCCACAATTTCAGTAAGCTTTTGTTCTCACGGTGTTGGGGGGTCCATCCCACGGCCTCAAGTATGGCGAGGCGAGCACTTTATCACTGAGCTGTAAAACCACTCCCTGTAAAATATATTTCTAAAATGCAAGAAAAAAATGGGTAGGGGGGGTTGGGTCCTGCTGGGGCTGGAGCCCCCAAGAGCCTGGGCAGGGACAGGTCACGCTAGAGCCAGTCGCTGGTACTTCCTAAATGCCAGGAAAGGAATAAAAAACTGTTCGTGTGCTATCTTCATTTTTCTTTTTTTCTTTTAAATTTTTTTTATTATTTATTCAATTGTGCGTGTATGCGTGTGTGTGCATGTATGCATGTATGTGCGTGTAGAACCACGGACGAACTCGGGAACTACCATGGAACGCCTCCATCTCCTCCTTGTTTACTCTGCCCCTGGATTCACAGGCTCCGCCCTACCAGGACCAGAAACGCAGGCCGCCCCCGCTTCCGCCCGGTGTCTATACGTGGGGTCTAGGATCCGAACTCAGAACCTTCCGCCTGCAAGGCAGAGGCTTTACCCCTGAGCCACCTCTCCAGCCCCTATCTTCATTTTTCTTAATGTCGAGATGTAGCCCTGGCTGGTCTTGGTCACAACCCTCCTGCATCGGTCTTGAGAGATGGGTATAGGTATAGGCCCCTGTGCCTGCTTGGACACCACTGTTCAACATGTTGCTGCCCAGCGGGCTGTCTGTGGAACATGCAGGAGACACTGGGAGCACAGGAGCATCGGGGTCACGGACTCCTGAGGCAGGGGTCTCTCCCCTCTGACCTAGTACCACCAGGCCCAAAGTTCAAGACATGACCGTACAGAGGGATCACGTGACACCCAGGGCGGGATGTGTGGTCCCCGCAGTGGCTGCTGTACCTTTCCTGTCTGTCTCAGTAGCATGGACCAGCAAGATGTCTCCTGAGCCCCCACGCACATCTGGCCCGTCATCACCCTGAAAAGAACGAAGGAGGACATGAGCGACACCGAGACGACAAAATGGCTTCGGGGAAACTGGTCCTCTGTTCCCCTCTGCCCAGAAGCAGCCAGCCATGCCGCAGACACCTGGCACCATGATGGCTTGTAGACGGGCACGGGTCAGAGCTTGTCCAGATGCTGTGGGCACCAGGCACATCACCTCCTGCAGACACGAGGCATCAGAAGGACAGTGTCACCCCCACCCCACGGTCAGGCTCACAGATCCCCACCACATACTGAATGGTGGGGAGCCCAGAGGGTGCAGAACAGTTTACAAGCAAGTTCTTGCTGCCTAACTGCAGCTGCCTGTGGGGACACCCCCACAGGTTCTTGTGAGGAGCGCGTCGCTAGAAAACTGTGTAGGGAACCATAAGGGTTCAGTGATACCAGGTACATGGTCGTCAGACTCTGCTGCCAGTGGGGGCCATGCAGGGCAAACAGGCTTTAATCTGGTTAAACTGCAAAAAGCTGTCATGGGCCAATGTCCCCGGCCTGATACCTTCCGGGCCGGTAGGAAGCCACCTGGGCTGACCCAGGAGCATGCTCAGGGCAGCATCTGCGCTCTCGTCCTGTGTGTGCGACGGCCACTGACCCTGAGCCATCTTGTCCTGTGTGTGTGACCCTGAGCCCTTCGGTCCCGTGTGTGTGTGTGTGTGTGTGTGTGTGTGTGTGTGTGTGATGGCCATTGAATCTAAGCCCACACACAGGGTCAGCTCCCCAGGGGATCAAGGCAGTTCATGAAGTCGTTCTTCCACGCTTCTGAACATGGCCGAAGAGCACGTGGGCCTGGCTTTCTCCTCCATGACTGAGTCTGGGTGCTGCTCCCGCGCACCGGGCAGACTCTGACGCAAGGCAGCCACGGAATCTAGGCCTGAGTTTCCTTCACAGGCCGGGACCAGCGTGGCTTTTTAATACTTAAATCAAGCACAGACACACGAGGCTCTGCCAAGGGCTTCGCGTGCCCTGAGCTCTGCTGAGTGCTTCTCTTGCAGATACCTGGAAGCGCAGCACAGGAAGCAGGAGAGCTTCGGAGGGCCGAGCCACTGTCTGAAGCAGCAAGAGGCAGGAAGCTGCCTCCTGGAACCCCTCCCCTCCACTCCCCTCCCCTTGCTCTTGCTCATGGGCTGTAAAATGTAGCCTGGGAAGTTCTCACCTCTTGCTTGAGTGTCAGTCTTGCCATGATTTCGTTGTGGTCAATGAGAGATAGCTCATCCACTTCCTCCTCTGACTGGCCCACCTCCAGATCATCCGGTGACGGTGGGGATCTGGGGAAGAAGGAGGGGAAGTGGTTGGTACTTCAAGCCTCCCACAGCTCATAGGTTCCCTGAGCCCTGGAGGTCGAGACAGTGCCTCTAGGACACGGTGTCAGTCAAGCCCGCCCTGAATGGCAGCTATGCTATGAAGCTGGTGTGTGAGCAGAGTCGGGGGTTCACTAAGATCCTGGTTCTTGCTCATTGGCGGGGAGGCAGGGGGAGTGAGAATGGTCCATCGAGTTCTTTATGTGAGTGATGTTTTCAGCTATTTTCTGCCCACTGCCATCTACATATGCAGTCAGGGAAACACAAGAGAGCAGCAGGAGGGAGAAGGTCACGTCACTCCACGCCCTTCCCCAGCTCTTTCCCAGCGCTGACTCTCGCAGACCCTTTGCTCCACAGCAAGAGAAGGCCGTGAGCAAGCAAACGCGTTCCCGCGTCCTCAGCTGCTTGGCTATGAAAGAGCCTTTAAAGCACATGGCTGCAGCACTACGGGGAGAGGGAGGCCCTCGGGAAGCCAGGCAGGCTGCAACATGAAGCACGGAATGGAGCTGAGAGACGGGAGGGAGCTGGGTCCTCTCAGCACTGGCAGCTAACGTGGCTGGCGCAGGTGGAAGCTGGGCCACAGGTGGCTGGGCTTCTACAGCTGGTCCATGTTTCCTCTACTCAGCTTTCTCAGACCAGATTCAGGAGGCGCTGGCTAGCCTTGGGGTCACAGTGCCCATTCTGAACCCCAAGAATAGAACCCTGAATGAGAACAAGATGGGCCAGAGCCAGAGAGCCCAAAGTTGGACGAATCAGGAAGCCGTTGCCTTGGGAAAGCCAACCTGTGGCGTGGTTCCCAGGACTGGACCATGCCCCCTCAGGAGTGGGCATCCGGACACTGGCACTCTGAACACGACAGAGAGGCAGGCGACAGACCCACGGGCTGCTGTTGCTTGGCACGCATGGATCTCCGCTGCTAGGTGTTAAACTAGAAACTGCCGTTTCTTGCCAACCCGAATCCTGCCGCGTGGGGCCTCCTCGGACGGCTTACGGCGCACAGCATCCAGGATGGCCGCCCGAGGCAGGGGAGCAGGGCCCGTCGTTTGTTTTCTCTTTCTAGCTTTCCCGCCTCTCGGCCTGCTCTGCTGCACACTGACTGTCTCGAAGCTTTGCTCCTCTCACCCGCCATTACCCTGGACTCTGCCTGCCGCTCGGCTTCCACCTGAGAGGACGCCCGGCTCTGGCGCGTCAAGTGACATCCCCAGGAATCTGCAAGGCCCCTCACTGGCAGCTCCTTCGCCTGGACAAAAGCATGGGAATGAGCTACCCATCTGTAAGCCCAGTCAGATCCGGTGTATGCTGAAGCATCAAGGTGAGCGAAGAGGACACAATTAAATGTGAATTGAAGTTACAGAAGGTGTTTCTGGGAGGAGAAGCCCTAGGTTCAAACCCCAGCACTGCAGGAAAAGAAAAGGCACTTCCGGGGGAGGACGGGGCTAGGACTGGTCGGGGCTCGTCTTACAGATGGCAGGAGGGTATTTCCTCTGCTTCAGCCGTGAAACTGAATCAGGATTTCACTTGTTAGGGGAGGCGTGCTGGGGCTGAGGGTCACAACTTCATTTCAGAGTGGTTTAGCCACAAAATATGCACATGTATGACCAGAAATGGCCACGATGACAAGTTTGTGGGCGGGGAGGTCTTTCACATTTCCTATGGTACATCAACTCAGAGAAATCCCAAACCAAGGAAGATAGGGCTTGATGCAGTAAAGGGGGTCCTGGAGTGGGTGACTGGCATGGCGGCCACGTGGGCGTAAGCAGGAAGGGCGGCTGATGCTGTCAGGCTTTTGAAAGACGGGGCTATTTGTGATTGTGAAGTTTCCACCCTGCATGAAGCCCAGGTAGCTGGGTTCACTGGTTCAGGCAGGAGTGGACACCCTGCTCTTGGGGGTCCTGGTTACTCCGTTTGCTTCTTACCTCTCTCCACCGTCTCTGCCGTCCTTCCCAGATGCGCCGCTGACCGCGGAGGCATCCCTGGGCTGCCCGTCTTTCCCAGCTGGCAGCTCCTGCAAAGATAAGGTTACTGAGGTTTGACAGGTGGCCCAGGCTGGGCAGCCTGTCTTGCCCGACTCCTGCCTGTACAAGGCTGCGGAGCGGCAAGTGCTATGGTGCAGTCTGGGGGTGGGGGACGAGTTAATACGAATGGGGCTAATTACAGGAAACGAGAACCCTGGAGACTAGCACCTGCCCTTGGAGAGAGTGGACACCCATTCCTCCTAACATCTGTCATCTGCCAGTCTGGATGTAGCCACCCTACCCCCTTCCTGGGCTCTGCACACCTTTCTTACTTTGCCCTATCAATAGGCTGGTAGCCCATCTCCTATCCTCCATGGAATGGGCTGGATAGACCTTAAAAGCCTCTTGAGTGAACTTTGCAGCTAGCAAACAGCACAGCTTGTACTTGAACCCAAGGCTTTTGCCTCTGACGCTCACCTGCTAACCTGTGGCTAAATCTGCTGATTTTGTAAACACCGTGCCAGGGACGGTTCCAATCCTGCAGTGTGAACTGCTGCAGACTCACTGCTGCCTTCTGCGGTGCGGCCACCTCTCTGAGCTGCCACAGCCAGGTGAGGTAAGGCCACGTGCGCACAGGGAGGGCCACCAAGGAGAGCGCTGCCAGGAGGCTCCCTGCACGTGGCCGCTGGCAGATGGAGGCCACGGCTGCTGGATGTTGGCTCCCTAAACTGCTCCTGAACTGGTGCTGCTGTGGCGCAGGTCACCAATGGGTGGGACTTGGCTCGGCTCCGACACACAGGGCCAAATCCCACCAGAGGGGATGCCTCAAGGCCCCATGCTATGCTGACGTCTGAAGGTGAGCAGTCTCATGACAGACCACCCCACAGAGCGGCCATACTCTCGGGGGTGGGCCTGTGGCGGGTGATTTTTGGGGATCTGCTCTTGTCCCCATGGGGCAGTGGCCTCTGAAGCGTCTCAACCTGCTTCCATTTTGCAGAAACTAAACTTGGAAAGCGACCTGCTCAACCCTTGAGGCCACGAGCTGGGCGGCAGCATGGCACCAACGGCAGGGACTCTGCTCTCAGAGGGGGTCAGAGGAGCCTGGATGTCCCGCAGGGCTCCCTATCGCCCGGGCGTGCCAGGGAAAGGGAGGGCAGGAGGAGAAGCAAGCCTAGCGTCAGAAGAATGGCTGGAAAGAAATACCATCCAGGCAGACTCTACGAAGCACCACACCCACGGGGCAGGAGCGCGCAGCCCTCTACCTGGGCTGGGTCCACTGTGCCACTGCTCGGGCCAGAGGAGTACAGACTGACACACTCACTCTCGCCAGCCTCCTCCCGGAGGTTTTCACCCTGGGGGCGGGAGGGAGATGGATGAGAAAAGAAGAGGCCGGGCCTCTGGCCTGCCCTGGAGCTTAGAGAGCAGCTGCAGGGCGCTGGACTCGCACATGTGGAAGAAAAGGCTGCGAGCTGCTCAGCTCCCCAGGGAGGTGCTTGTCCTCTGCTTCTGCCCCCTCTTGCCTCTTCCCAAGGAGTCAAAGGCTCCCCTGAGGTGGGGCTACAAGGGTCCCTGGGGTGGGAGGCGAGGAGCAGCAAGATGCCGGAAGCTTCCCCGTCTCTGGCCTGCTGAGCTGCTGCTGCCCCTCTACTGTGACACAGCTCCTGCCTGCGCTCAATGAGCGCGAGAAGCCCTTCTGGGGTCTTCTGAGCCCCCTGCATCTGTCACTTCCGGATCCCACAGGGTTTAGGTCAGACCTTTCTCTACAAGCCTCTGTTGAAAAGCCAGAAGTGTTCACTACAGCACCTTATGATGCCTTACTGCTCGAAGTGGCCATGAACCATTTTGCAGGAAGTCAGGTCTCTAGTGGACGGGAATCTCTGCAAGCAGGTAGTCACTACTGTACCTCAAGGCCCCCGTAGCTGCCAATGCAGCCACGCGGGCCGCGCGCACATGTGTGCGGAGTTCTCACCGAGTCAGTGAAAGAGGTTTCGGAAGGAAGGCAGACAGGGCTCCCATGAAAGCTGCTCTCCTGAGAAGATGAGAGAGGCCCGTCCGTGGTGCTGGGAGGTGGGCCGGCTACCGTGGGCCCCGCTAAGTCCGAGCTCTGGGATGTGTGGACAGGCGGGAAATGTGGAGAGGAAGAGGAGGTAGGCGGAAGGACAGGTTGGACGGAAGCTTGGTGGTGAGGCACGAAGTCCTGGGAGTGGGACCTAAACACGGACTTGTACTACGGGACCAGGTAGAGGACGGACGGACAGACGAGAACATGGGAGGAGAGAGAACAGACAGACAAGAGAAAGGAGATTAGGTTAGGCGGGGCGGCATCCGTGGCTCCTCCCTAGAGAGGGCTGCTTGTCATGTGACCACTGCACTGGCTCCATGAGAGGGGCCTGAAGGCTAGAGACTGACCAACCTGTCCTCGTGTGTGAAGAGCAGGATGTGGACGGTGAATCCCTGGTGTCCAGGACAGTGCACCCACTCACCCTGCTCATGGGACACCAGCCGACGCCACCTGCCGGGCACCTCTGCGCTGCTGGGGACTTAGGCCAAGCTCACCGTCAGCCTTGCACTCACTGGGGGTGATCTGGACCACTTTCTGGCTCAAGCCTTAAAAGGCAAACACTGCTATCCACCTTGAACCTGTTTAGGAAGGGGGGGGGCTTGAACCCTAAAAATGGCTGGAAGGGTGAAGTGACCAGAACTGTGAGAGTCCTGTGAGTTCATTTCCCTTCCTACTCACTCTTGGTTTGTTTCTTATTTGTACTGAACAGCAACGACCCCCTAGGAGGCTGGTGAGACAGCTCAGTGGGTCACGTGGCTTGCTTGCAAACACGGCAACCCAAGTGTGACCTGTCCTGACCTCTTCTCCTGCCTCCCCACTCTCTCTGATACATATTGAAAACAAACAAAACGAAGCCATGTTACACTCCTCTTGTGTCATCCCAGAGCTGCAGAAAAGGGGATGCCAGAACTAAGGGAAGACTGCAAGTCGCTATAGCTTTTGAGCTTCTCTGACTCTGGCCGCCGGAGGGTATTGGACAATGGTGCCACACACCCAGCGGCTGCCACACACTGCTAACCGCAGGGGTCAGCAGAGCCGTGTGCACAGATGCCACACAACCTGAGAGCTGGTACGGCTCTCTCCAGCGTGTTCCACTCTGGAACCCGAGGAGACAAGGAAAAGGAAGAAGAAATGAAGTTCTGAGCTGGGGGCTGGAGAGAGGGCTCAGGGGTTAAGACTCTCTCCCAAGCAGAAGGCCCTCAGTTTGGATCCCAGATCTCACATAACACCAGGCAGAAACAGGAAACAGCGGTGACCTGAACTTCAGGCTCTGGTGGGAATCCCAGAGTGAAGCAAGGAGGAGGTAGAAACAATCCAGGATGATTCCCAGTCACCCTTAGTGCTCCACAGGAACACACGGTGTCCTCTGAGACACATGCACATGTGCGCTTACACATACACAGAGTAAATAAACAAATAAAAATATTAAAAAAAAGTTCTGAGCTGGCAGGGGCGTCCCACAGGCTCCGGTGGGCCTGGCCTCTAGCTGGTGGTGCTGTTTGGGAAACTAGATTGGCAGAGGCAGCTCATCGCGACAGGACCTGAAGGCTATATGGGCCCCTCTGCTTCCCAGTCTCCCGGGATTCACAGCACAGCTCTTCCTGCCATTCCTTTCCCCACGATGGACACCCAACACGTAAGCCAAGGTAAATCTTCCCTCCATTTGGTTTCTTGCGTTAGGCACGGTGGTCACAGCAGTAAACTCAGGACGGGCAGGTGACCCAGCTCCCTAAGCGGCGTTGCAAGGCCATCCTTTGGACACAGGTGCTGCAGTACGGGGATGAGGCCATTCCTCTCTGTTCACTTGCGTGGATAGCCCTGCCCTGGCTGACAGCACTGATTAAAGTTTGGGCTCTTCGTTGCTTCCCACCCACGAGCTCTGGATACGGCTGGCTTGTATCGCCTCTGGCCCATGCCCCTTCTAACTTACATGCTTGATTTACCCTCTGGCTCACGAACTCAAGGCCAACCTGGCTACTATGAAGTAAGCGGGTAGATGCCACATGAGTTGCAATCTTCTAAAACACATCTGGGGTCAGCAGAGCCTGTCAACGCCCTTCTGGCTAGAGAAGCCCAGGGTGGCATCTCTTCTCTGAGCCACTAGCAGGTGCCATCCTACCACGGAGCCTTTGTGAGGATCAGAGATAGTGGACCTTCCCGGGGCGCAACAGGCGAGGGGTTGGACTTTCTGGTTCCCACTGCACTCCTGGAGGCCGCCCATGGAGAGAGGCTGCCCAGAGGCTGCCCTCACGGAGCACCCGGTTCTTGTGTGTGATGACTTTTGTGCAGTCACACAAGTGTCACTTTAGAAGGCCGCTTCCTGATCTACTGCAAGTGTTTAACAGCGGGGCCTCTTCTGGGAGAGTGGCAGGCTGGGCAGGTGCTTAGCCTTGCATAGGTGACAGACGTTCCTGAGTCTCGGTCTGTTCATCCTTAAAATGAGCTGTAATGACAACCCTTCTCAGTCGACAGCTGGAGCCCTTCCATGAGAATATGTCCTGCGAGTCTTCAGGGTAATGGTGTGACTGGCCCTCGTTCAACACCAGCTGCCCTCTCCTGTCCCCAGCACCAGTGCAGATAGTCTACATACCAGGCTGAGGCACCTCGCAGGGTCAACATTTACTGGTTGGTCAAACAAATGCTTAGTGACAGATTCTATTATTAGTGTAATGTTTTTTGAGGCAGGGTCTGGTTATGTAGTCCGGGTTGGCTTAAACTCACAATCCCCTGACCTCGGCCTCCTGAATGCTGGGGCTACAGGTGCCACCACCCTGCCTGGCCAGAGTTACTATTTACGAGACGGGGTTCTTTATCATGTTACCATCTTTCAGTCTCAACCTCCCAAGGAGCTTACGGGTACCTACCGTGCCTGATTCTGTGCCTGCTAACCAAGTGCTAGACCACTGCCTGTCCACGGCAGCGTCTCGGCTTGGCGCGTTCACGGGTAAATGAAGGAGGTTGGAGCAGCCTGTATCTCACGGACAGGGGGTCTGGCTGTCTCCCTCATCTCATGCAGCTTCCCAGTGAGCTTTGGAATTCCAGCTATGCAGTCACACTGGACAGGAGCCAAGCTTGAAAAGTACCTTCAGGAGGGTGGGAGGTGCCAGGGAAGGCTCTCCAATCCCCACAAGCAGCTCTGACCTCTGGAATGCCACGGCTGTGCAGATGCCAGTAGCTATTGGGGGTGGGGAGCAGGGGGCTTCTGCTTTCTAAGGGGCCGGTTAGGGTAGTGCTGATCACCTCCAGGGCAGAGAAGGGCACACAGCTGGTCACCCCGCAGCACGCTGCCCACAGCAGCCTGCAGTCTATTTTAGGGCTTGGCACATGCACGGCTTTACTCCTGCCAGGCACTCTCAGTGCAACAGGAATTTTTATTTATAGTCCAAGAGAGGCTGTTTAGGCTGGGATTCTAGAACACTCAGGGCTCCTGTCTGGACACACACACCTCCCCTGGGGTACCAGGGTGAGATTAGGAGAGGACTGCCTGGTTCCGGTGTCAGCCCTGGTCATAACCTCACACTGAGTCCCAGAACCAGGACAAGTGTGCAGCACGTCACTAAGCTGACAGGCAATGCTGCTGTTGCCCTTTGGGCAATGGAGAAATGGCGGCCATGTCCTCATAACACATGCCAGCGAGAGGTGGCATGGAGGAGGCCGTCAGACTCTGGGCTGCAGGACTGGCCCTCACCTGAATCCCACGACTCGGCAGGATGAAGCCTGCTGGCCGCTCGGGGATTTCCTCGGCTGGCCGCGATGGACGGACAGAGACAGGGTACTGATCCAGTGCCGCAGGGCAGGCAGCAAAGGTGGAAGCAGCACTAGGGCTCTTCTGAAAAGACATGTCTGCACTCCAGAGTTCTGGAGTCAGAAAACATGGTGGAAGCTGAAGGACACACCTGTGTAACTTGTGGCCAATTCATTAGAGGTGAAAGCCACGTGGGACCGACCAGGCCCCAGTGACACTTTCTCTCTGTTGGTTCTGGCATGAAAATTGCCAGGGATGGCCCTGCGCGCCTTGGCAGGAAAGCAGCTCCCAGCGAGTCTCTCAGTGCTCAGTCTAACAGCCGTCCTGTTGGTTCCGCTGCTGGCCAGGCAGCTCCCGGGTGATGAGACAGGCAGTGTGTGACCACAGTCTGTGTTCCCACCTCGTGGAGATGCCAGCTGTGCCAGTTCAGGGATGCTACCAGAGCGGGCATCATCCTGTCTCCAGCAGGCTAAGGACCATAGTGTTTGGCTGTACTTAGCAGGTCGCCTAAGAAAAGCCGCTGTTTTTCAGCCTTAAAACACTCACAGGAAGCTACCTGAAAGCTGCAAAGCTGGCCTGTTCACTCGGCAAGAGGCCGCGGTTCAGATGCTACCCAGAGACGCTTGGAAAGACACTGATCTGCTCCCGTAGAGCCGGGACAGGCTCCTTCCCAGAACGCCAGGAAGGGTCTGAGTGACGCCCCCCCCCCCGGACTGAAGACCTCTCATCTCCCCCTGCTCCCACTAAATAGCTGTTTATGGAAGCCATTCCTTGGGTCTACTTTAGTGCCGCAGGCAGCTTTGTCTGAGGCCAGTGTGCTGACTTTTTGTACGATGACAAAGTGGTAGATTCTGGGTAAGGCCTCGAGCCCTAGCTGCGGACCTGCCGCAGGCTGTTGCCTTTGCTCCTGGGAGGAGAGGCGCATTTGTGGGTCACCTTATGAGACCCTAGGCCTTCCTGTCAGGCAATGTTAGTGTCTCACAGTTCCAAAACAGAATCTCTTCCTGTTCACACAAGCTTCTTAGTGGGTTTAATTTTAAAGAACCACTTGATGATTCTAAACACAAAGATGTAAAAGACCAAAAATGTTCTGCTTGGGAGAGTTTTGTGAGTGAGGGTAAAAGCAGGTAAGCGCTTCGTGCAAGCCCTGGATGTCCCCGGGACCAGACCGGCTGTCCTCTCGAGAGCCCCAGCGCGGCACGTGCTCCAGTTCCCTGGAGATGGCCGAGGGGCACCAAGTCCACTGAGATCTAGTTGAGACTGAAAGGGCCCCACACTTGGTCTGGCACTAACAGAACTACTCCTGCTCAGCTTGGGTGCAGCAGCAGGCAGGGGCTCCAGCGCAGTTTTAGAACTTCGCTACCTTGTGAGACAACTGAAGGACACACATGTGCCTCAAGCAGCTTTCCGATCAGTTACACAGACCTCAGAATCTGTTCGGCCTGAGGTAGCCCATGACTGTCAACCTCATGCTGCACTTCCATGCGGGGCTCTGGTTCTAACCTTGACTGTGCTTGAGACTGCAGTCACACAGATGGCGGGTGGCTGCACGCCTTGTCTATTTACTGAGCGGGGGAATGCTCCACCACAGATGGTAACGGAGGACGTGGGCAGGGGCAGGCAGTGTGTGGAGCAGTGTCATAAGACCTTCTTGGGACTTGAACCCTTTGGCCTGTTTGACTGTCAGATGGAGCAATGTATAGTGTGTTCTTGTGCCTGGGGAGTGGGGGCTGGCCAAGAGTTCTGAAGTGTCAAAATACGGAAGAAACAGGAAGTCTGGGGTAAGGAGGGCTGCTGAGTCAGAGGTGCTACTGCGGAAGCCCCGAGGAAACGGGACGCTATGCAGGTCCCCAGCCAGGCCGACCCACTCCTGCTTCCTGCAGAGCAGGGCATATACAGAGAAGGTCTACATTCTCTCTGGAGGTCGGAGAACACTGCAGGGTGCTGGCTGCAGCCCTCCAGAAGGCTGTAACGAAGTGCTGACTAGGATCTAACAATCTGCACTGCAGCTCGAGTCAGTACTGGCCTGCAGCAACCTGGGGCTTGTGCCAAGGGCCCAGTAGACAGGAACTACTGCAAATTCAGAGTCGCCTGGGTCAGCAGAGGAGATGAGCAAGAAAGCAAGTCCTCAGGGCAGGGATGTAGCTTAGGGGCAGAACACTTGCCTGTATAGAAGGGACCCTGAGTTCTACTCTCAACACACGAAACCAGAACAAACAAGACAGTGCTTGGCCGCTGCCTGGGACCCATCGCTGCTTTACGAGACAAGTCCGCATCTGGTGCTTGGAGCCGCTGAAACGTGGCGAAAGGACACAACAGAGAGACGGAAGAAGGGCTCGAGGCCCGTCCCCAACAGACGGCTGCCGCGGTGCATTAGTAAGCAGCCTGCTGGCTGGCTCAGGACGGGGCGCTGACATTCACTAGCTGGCACGGGCAGGGCACTGGTGTGCATGTGCGGGAGCCCGGCCTCACCCTCAGAACAGTGGCGCACTTTAGAAAAACAACACTGCAAAAGGAACAAACTACTCAACGCCACAAACAACATGGTAACGTCCTCCTGTTGGAGGCCGCGAGTGTGACCTGTGCCACAGTACGTGGGTCTCCTCACGCCACAGGGGCCAGGGGTTGGACGATGTGTTCGGGTCACGCTGTCAGTAAGGAGGACATGTGGGGCTGTGCATGGACTGACAGGGGTTTGGAGGACCCCACGTCCAGCTGGCTTCAGGGGATCTGAAGTCGACTGCTCCTTCAGCCTTGCTGGCTGCCTTGGCTCTGGGACAGAGGCAGATTTCAGACGCTGAAGCTCCTGCGCACCAGCTGTTTGTGGTCACAGGTCAGCCTGGTTTTCTCCACGCTGGTGGGCGACAGGCAGGAGCAAGGTCCTCTTCCTCCCCTCCCCACGGCCTGTCACTAGCGACCCCAGTGGGCAGCTGCCATGAGTTCTGAACTCAGGTCTTAAGGCACCTGGCCTGCTGCCTCTGTTACCTTGGAGCCCTGCCAGCTGCCGTGTGAACAAGCCCGGGCCAGTCTGACAGGGGCGACGGACAAACCAGCCCAGCTGCCCCGGCTAAGGCCCAGCGATGGCTGCCTGGGCGGATCAACACCACCGGCCTCCCCCGTGTCCTGAGCAAGGACAGAAGCCTCTGTCCATTTTAAGCCACTGAGTGCTGTGGCTCACGGATAGCCCCCCTCCTCCAGCTGCCGTGGACAGGCTTCCTGGCTGCTCGCCCCTTGCCCGGCTTCCCATGGGAGACACATTCCCTCTTAAATAAACCCCAGGACTCTGGGAGCAGAATATCAAGACAGAAACTGATTTTTGCCACAGCCCAGTGTTCAACATGACTGCTTATACACCTCGCTCTGTCCGCCCGTCCGGTCGGCGTAGGCCAGGGACGGGCAGCAGCTCCCATGTCCGTGCAGCACAGGCTTGGACAAGCACTCACTGCACGTTTCCAAGTGAAGAACTGTAAGGAGGAGAGTGACTCACCGAGGGCACGGGCAAGCTGCCGTGCCGGCTGAGAAAGGAGTTAGACACGGACACACTGAGGCCCTGAGCGGCACTGCCGTCCTCGGGGGTGAAGGCCACTTTAGTTTGCTGGACACAGTAGGAGACAGAGGAGAAGGAAGAAGCAGCATAGGAGGCCTGCTGGGCAAAGGGCGAGAGGCAGGGAGGAGGAGAGAGCAGAGAACAGTCAGCACAGCGCCTGAGATGCGCCCCGATCTCTCGGGCACAGGAGGGGAGACCGCCTGGCTCAGAACAGGGGCTGCCTGAACGAGGGGCCCTGCTTCCCTTCCTTAGGACACATTCGGATGCACTTTCAGATGAGCTGCACAGGACGAGAGGGCTGGAGCCAGAGAGACCTGGGCTGACGGAAGCGCTACGTGGTGGGGAGCAGACCCACGGGTCATTCTGGCCTCGGAGCTCACACTCCCGTTGGACCCCCTATGTTTGAATTTTGACCCACCAAAGAGTACTGGTTGGCCCTGAGTGCTCCTTAGACCTGAGTGACCAGGCCCCACTCGAGAAGTGTAGCAAGTGGCACATCTGGTGCAGGGCTGTGGGGAGGCTGAGTGAAGAGCACCTGGACGGCACATGGGGTCATTGCTACCACACGGTACGTCAATGCGCACAACTGCTCTGTGAGCTTTCAGTCGGGGCACGGCTAGCAGCTGACCTGGTCCACTGTGTAGTGGGCCTGGGCTTGGTCTACAGATCTCTGTTGTTGTGGCTGAGGTATTTCCCTCTGGTCCTTAGCCTCTGTGTAGGGTGGACACTAGTGTAGCTTGGAGACAGTGAGGGCCACGTGGAACCACATGGGTGGAGGGGTTCAGCAAGGTGCCCCTAATAGACTGACCCCTCCCCACTCTGTAGCACTATGGAACAGGCCACGTTGACTTGGAACAGTCTGGTTCCATGTGCCAGTGGACGCTGCCACCCAGATGACGGTCAGGTGAGGGGTTCCAGAGACTACGGGGAAGAAATCTCTCAATGAGATGTGAGTAGTCAGTGACTGCGCTGGACATTTGTGGCTGTACAGAGAAGATCCCTATGAACGATTGCAGAACAATATAGGTTCACAGGTAGTGTCCACAGGGTGGGCAAGGAAGTGGAAAACTGACCCTAAGTACAGGTTATGGCGCATGCCCGGTCAGCGGCAGAACTGGGCAGGATTACAAACTGGGGTGCCAGCTAAAGTTTAACCTTTTATCCTTACACAAGGCCGTCTAGCTGGGCTTCTTGGGAGAAGCAAACGCCTGCTTGGCTGGCCAGAGCCTCTGAACCCTGGGGCTAGGCTGAGCGCCAGGCTTTGTTCCCTCCAATTGGTAGCCACTTCCTAGGAAAGCAGGGTGTTACCCTCATCTCTTGTCTCAGTGGATAGAGAGAACGGCTTGGCTTGCCACACCCATCCCTTCTCCTGTCAGAGGTTCCAAGACCTTCCCCCTGGAGAGCCCTGTGGGCCCGCCCACTGGCATCGAGCAGAACGAGGCTGGAGATCGGCAGCTCATTCTGTCCAGGTGAGTGTGATGCATGCAGGGCGTCCTTGGGACAGGCCGCTTGAGCCAGACCCAGCTTGCACTCCCTGCGGACCCTCCGCTCGGAGGTGTGCTGAGGAGGCTGCTGTACTGGCAGCACAAAGTAGCGCTGTCTGAAGCATCCTGCTTCAATGGACCTTGTTCCCATGGGGCTGTCCCCACCCGGGCTGGGATGGAAGTCCCTCTGTAGAGTGAGACCCATTATGGAAGTCAAGTCCACAGACGGCCGGCACACAGACTGTGCTCTGTGCTTTGATGGAGTCTCTCCTTTCTGGGAGGTCTATGTTAGAGCCGAAGAAGAAAGGGAAAACACAAGAGATGGTCAGCAGAGAGAGCAAACATTCTGAGAACAAGCTGTCCGGGCTGTCTGAGGAGGAGGTGGAGGCACCCACAGGGTTGCAGCACCTTAACGCTAAGCCTGGGCTCGTGGAGGAAGAGTGGGTTCAGCTGGTCCCATGATGGCTGCAGTTCCTGGGGGCCTGCTAGGATTGGAAGGTCTGGCCACCTCGGCAGTGCCAAGGATACGAGACGGGGCGCCGCTTACCAGCTGCCGCTGCTTGGGGGGCAGGGCGGGTGGAGGTGGCAGCTCCTGTGTGGCATCCTCGTTGAATCCGTAGACCTCCATGAGCATCTTGTTCTTCTGCTGGTAGATGTGCTCGCTCTGCGGCGTCTGGTAGAACATGGAGGGCTGCGGCTCCGAGTAGTCCTCTAGCAGCTGCATGTAGGCCAGCACTGTGGGCAGAGGGGCCTGCTGACGTCTCGTGGGCGCGGAGGACTCCCACCCACACGCCGTCATGCTGGGGCGAGCAGACAGAGCACAAGGCCCCTCGGGCAGGGACGGCACCCTGGACGTGGGCAAGCTGGCCCTGCCTGCGGAACCCCTGATGCCCGAGCCCTTCCTGTGCCCCGTGCACAGCAGTGACCGGCTGCGCTGCTCACCCACCGAGCAGGTGTCTCTCTGCCAGCTGCCGACACTGTGGAGACGGCAGGAAGAGAGCAGGTGAGCTCTCTGCACTTCCTACTTGGTGCTGATACAAGTCAACAGTCTGGTCCAAGAAGCTCCCTCCCAAGGAGTTCGGCTTTCCAGGGATGCTCAGGCATCCGTGGGGCTCCCGGGGCTCTGGGGGGCACGTCAGCCCCAATCTCTGAGTGTTGGCTGAGCCCTGCTTGTATTATCCTGCCACATACTGAACGGACAGCCTTTAGGGGCTATTCGTGACGCTCAGAGGCTCCCCTTGACTGCCTGGGTGTCCCGCAGCAGTGCCTTCTTGTCCCTGTTCCTCTCTGGTCTCTCCCACGGTCTGTGGCCTTTCCTTGTTTGGTCAGTTTACTGAGCACATTTCAGGCACTGACATGGGTGCTAAGGTGACTGTCCCCTCTTGGAGCCCCACAGAGAAGAATAAAGTGCCGGGGTCATGGGGAAGAGCTGTGAGAGGGTGGGAAAGGTCCTTCCATGCTCAGCCTGGAGTAATGTGAAGGTCAGGGCTGGGAAGGGAGGGTGGGCTGAGCACAGCGGGCCAGGCTCGAGGTGAGGGGCTCCTGCAGCAGGCTTCACTGAAGCAGGCTTCCCTCTGGCGCCTGGAACCGATTGGCCCCAGGAGAAATGCTCTGGGCCGCGGCTGCCCTGTGAAGGGTATAAGTGCTCAGGGACGTGAAGGGAGATGGAGACTCAGAGCAGGACGGACTTACTACCTCATCACAGGACGGAAGCTCTGGCAGAGCAGGGCCGCTGTCATCGGTGCCCCGAGACGTGTACACCGACTGAAACACACACAGCGGGCAGTCCCAGGGCTTATTAACATGCTGGGCGGACAAGAAAACTGACCACTGAGCCTGTGGTCCCTGCAGATGAAGGGCCACAACCAGCCAAGTGACAGGACAAGGGGAGAAAGGAAGTGCTCAAAGGCATTTTCTCTGCCCTGCCCATCACAGCCGTCACAACCTGCAGGCAGCCTCCTGACGGGTGGAGCCAACGACAGCAGGGACTTTGTGTGCCGGGAGGTGGGAAGCCGGGGGTTGGCTGCCGTGTCTCGTGATCGCATCCCGCGGGCACCTCTCCATGCACCAGGTGCGCAGCCCTTGGCCTCCCACAGAGTTCAGAGCCACAGGGCTGGGGACGAGGGCTAGAGCAGGACGACCACTGCCGAGTGTCTTTAAAGAGGAGTGAGAGGGTGATGTGGAGCAGAAGCCCTGCCTCCCACCCCCCAGGGTCACGGGATGTTGTCCTGACACAGCAGAGACAGGTTGAAGCCAGTCAAAGTCCGCCCCCCTCAGTATCTCGTTGGACACTTGGGACTGGCACTATACGTGTGGAGGGGCTATTGGTAGGAAAGACATCCTCGGCTCTGTGATACCTGGTTGGGAACAAGTACCAACCGGTTCATTCAGAGGAAGCAGAGGCCATGACAGAGAGACCCTGGCTGGAACTGAAGGACTCGAGTCAACGGGTGGCAGACAGAAAGGAGGCAGGTGGCCTGGCCAGCTCCTGAGCTACGCTTCCTCCTCGGGTCACCGTGGACGCTGCTCTGAAGACCGGGGCAGGCCTCTCGGGGAACCTATGCACGTCAGAAGGCTGAGAAGCCAGTCAGGGTATGGAGCACCCTGCTTCCAGGGCCCAGGAGGGGCGCGCTCCACCAGTATCCCTCGCTGGAGGCTGCCTTGTTTGAAATGATGGCGGAGACACTGACGGGCACAGCTGTGGGAGGACCAGGAGCGGGAGGACCAGGAGCAGGAGCTCCCCACAGCTGGGCTGCGCCGCAGCGGGATGGACCATCAGTCCTTGTCCTTCAGCTCCACAGAGCTGCGGCCTTGTCCCTGTGCAAGCACAGGCTGGGCTGAGCCCAGACCCACCAACAGCTCTCAGGAGGAGCGATGCCTCCTTCCTGCTCCTCTCCAGAGCAGCGACAGCCACACCCTGCAGCAGACCACTCTGCAGTGCCTCTCTGGGCGCCCAGGCTCTGGGGACCTCGGGGGTCAGACAGCATTCGGGCAACAAGGAAGTCAGGGTTCCCTGAGATGTCAGAACCACACGGTTACAGGTGACGCTTATCTGTGGTTTCCCTTGAGGCAGTTCTGTGAGGTTTTCTCAGGCTCACAGGGGAACTCAAGTGCAGAGGGAAGTCAGACCAGGGCCGAGCACAGAACAACGTCCCCTGTGCGCGTCCTGAAAACTGGTGCATCTTAAGGAAGGAGGCTAAAGTCCTTCCTCCGGGCTGCGGTCTGACTGCCTCGAGACCCACCCTGCCCTTTGCTTGCTCCTATCCTTCCCACCAAGGAATGGCCGGAGGACTCACGGGGGAGGAGGTGAAGCGTTAGCTCAGAGTCAGCCCCCCCAACTCTTCAGTGCTCTAGCCACAGAGGACTGAGCCTTAAACATAACTTCAGGTCACTTGAGACCTAAGATCTACAGAAACAATGGGTGCTTCCCCCCACCCCACCCCACCCCGCTTTGTTCCCAGCAGACCCTGCTTGAGGACCACACTGCTCACATTGGATCTAGGAGAAGCAAAGGGTGGGAACTTCCTGGCTGGTCAGCACCACCCATCTGGTGCAGTCTGCACAGACACGACCCCGTCTCAAGTTTGAATCCAGGGGACTCCTATGATGGGGGGGTCATGGGGGGTTGACTTGAAAGGTGGGTGGAGAGAGAGACCCAGTCCCATGCATCCTCTCAGCCCTGCTGCTTGCAACGGAAAGATGGACATCATTAGCTTTAGAACCAGCTCTCCTTCCAGATGGGGACCACCCCACCAAGGCCATCACAGCCAGTGATGAGAAGGGTGAGGGGAGTTAGTCTTGTCCCCTTTGGTCCTGGGAGGGCCCTGCGGGGGTTAACCAGCCAGGCTCTCTCTTCTTTGGGATGGGGAGCTCTCTTCAGGGACTTAGGAACAGTCTGAACTCAGACCAAGGCCAGGGAGCGCTGGGGTTGTGGGGCTGATGTGGCTACCACGCTTGGATGGTGACATCTGGCCTGCCAGGAAAACTTTGAGAGCAGCACTGGTGGAGGGGGCTGGGTAGTTAACCAGCTACTTAACAGAGGAGCTGGAATTTCCAGAATGCTACTTAGAAACTCTATGGCAAGCATTCAGTTGGACAATATCCAAAATACAAGCAGTGTTTCAGATCCACCCCTGATCCTTGCGACACTCATCTATTAACGTCTAGTCCAAGAGGTGCTCCTGGTCCTCCGGCTGGTCCCCTCACACAGGAGAGGTCAGCTGACTGGGCTTTGACTGGGCTCTCCCGGGCCTCGGGAAGTGTCCAGTGTGCGCCTGCGGTCCTGCCTGTGTGACAGCGAGGCCGCTGGCTGGCTTCTGTCAGCACTTCAGCTAAGCAAAGCGTGCAGCCCTGTTCAGGACACAGAATATGCCTCGGGGAGCAGACGAAAGCTTACTGTGCTTGTTTTTCTTCTCCGGTAAAGGCGGTGGCTTCTCCGGGTCGCCCGTGGACTCAGGAGCACTGAAGTCACCCACGAACTCCACAGGGCCTGAGGAACCGCCCTGCTGGAAGGGGAGAATAGCAGCAAAGGGAGTGTAGGGGACGGACTGGCCCGGACCTGGGTTCTGCAGGTCATCCTCAGAGATGTTGTCATACTGAGAGGGGTGCCGCTCGTAGGACACCCTGCAGCCAGAGCTGTCCGTGGTCTGGGAGGCTGCGCTCCTGCGCTTCTTCTCAGGAAGAGCAGGAGGGGTGTCTGTCTGCTGCCCTGGGGCCGAGAGCCCCTCTGGCTGGGGACAGCTGCTCAGAGGCAGCTGTAAAGGATGGCCCGGAAATGGAGGCCCAGACTCCCCCAGGGACTCGGGCAGTGGGCTGAGGTTGCAGGCCACCTGCTGAGGGATCTGGTCTGCGTTGGAGAGGTCTTGCTGGAGAAATTCATAGTCGGGGTCGTAGTGATCTGCAATTGCACAGGAAGACGCCTGTTAGCTGCACCTGCCAAAACAGCCCACCTGCCCCTGCTCAGCTCAGTTTTGCTCCAAGGGAGGTGACACGTGCCTCAGCTCTTCTGCATGTTTTTACTTTATTACTCTGTGTTCTGCTCCTTCAGGTAGAAATAGAATGACGAAATGGCTACTTGCTAGACGAGTCTTTGCACTTGTGGGATGTGTATGTGTGTGTGTGTGTGTGTCTGTGTGTGAGATGGATCTGGGGATGGAATTTAGGGCCTTGTGCATGTGTTCTATCACTAAATCATATCTCAACCTTTTCGTGCATTTTACAAATCTGTTACCTAAAAAACAAAAATACATGACCACTGCAGACAATATAGCTTGAAAATAAAACTCCAGAATCCACCAGCTCTGCATATCTCTAAATGTACTTTCTAAAAGTTCTTAAAGTTTCTTTGTTCTCCCAGAATCCCACCCCTGCTTTAATTTTTTCTAATTATTATTTTTCTTTCAGGTACATGTATATGTGGTATATGGGTGCATGGGTGTGTGGGTGTGCAGGGTATATATACATGAGTGCATTGAGTGTGTATGTCTGTGGAGGCACAAGGGTGATATCGGGAATCACGCTGGCCATTCTTCTAGCTTACTGTTGTGGCTTGGGTCTGTAATTAAATCCAGAACACATCAGGTTCCAGGGTTAGAATTTCAGGCAGGCTGCCACACTGGCCTGGTATTTTTTTTTTTTTTTTTTAATGTGGGAATCAGGTCCTTTTGCTTTATGAGGCTTCAACACAATGATCTATCTTTCAAGTTGCCACCTCGGTCTTTTTTGACCCAACTGAGAAAACACCGTGTAAGTGATCTTCAACTTTCCACTCATCGATACACCACAGTAATCTCCAGGTTCTTCTGTCAAAGGAACGCACTATCATCAATTCCCACCAGTGACCGCAGAGACCCCAAATCTGTGACCCTAACCTCCTTGCACAGGGCCCTTGCCTAGGTCTCTAAGTGCTTGAGGACACCTTCTTACACTGAAGTCCTCGACTTCACAGGACGACTGAGAGCTTGCGAGCCCCTAGCCTTCCCCACCACCCTGGCCCACCCAGCCGAGATCGGTGAGGACTAGCGAGGCTGGGATGGTGTTGGAGGATGCTGTGGGGCTCACGCCACACGCCGACTGTGAGGACAGCTCCCTT
The DNA here is from genome assembly GCA_023101885.1 of Typhlomys cinereus. NCBI lineage: Eukaryota > Metazoa > Chordata > Mammalia > Rodentia > Platacanthomyidae > Typhlomys > Typhlomys cinereus. The sequence goes on from JALPQD010000039.1 coordinate 6,829,549, forward strand.
CCGAGCAGCTCCATGTGACTTCACACTGTGATTCCGTGTGACTTTCAGTCTCCGCAGGAGACTCACAGTGTACCAGAAGAGGAGACTCAGATTTTAAATAATTTGGCCAGTGTGACCCTGACAGCGGCTGACAGTCCACTGACTGAGCCCAGAACTGGAGGCCCCAGGAACGGCGGCGGCTCACCTAGTGTTTCACAGCTTGTGTTCCGGGAGCACTGGCCACTGTCCCTGTCCAGGGAGGACAGCTGCTCATCTGAGCGGCTGAGCTTGCCTGTGCTGCTGCAGGGGGACAGGCGGGGCGACTCGCCGCCGCAGGAGCGGCTGCCTCCTGACAGGCGCCTCTGGGTGTAGCAGTCGATGTCAAAGTCCTCAGAGAGAATGAAACGAAGCCGAGTCACCCGGGGCCCAGGCAGCTGTGCGCTGGCCGCAGAGCCACCTCTGGGCAGCGAGACAGTCACGCAGGGATGAGAAACAGGCCAGGGGAAGGCAGGAGCTGGGGACAGAGCTGTCCTTGGGCAATGCCTGCGCCTGGACAAACGCCCATATCGTGGAAAGAAGGATGATGACAGGTGCCCCGAGCTTCTGGGCGTGAGTCCAAAGACCCCTGGGGGACTCCAGCTCAAGACCCACCACCGAGCTCAGCCCTCCCCACAGGAAACGGGGCTGCATTACCTGCCTATTGATCCCAACGGGCAGGCTGGAGCCGCTGGTGGCTCGGCTCATGGGGGCCACCACGGCCACTCGGGTGGGGGACGGAGCTGACTGTCTTTTCTTTGGTGGCAACGCGGGTGGACTGAGGAAGAAAACATCCAGGCAAACTGAGTCCCGCAAACAAGAGCGCTTGGGAGGGATTTCAGGGCCAAGGCGTGGGTTAATTCTTTCATGACTGAAATCCACACGTGTCCACACGCTACGGCCTGCCCTGCTCTCCTCCCGTGGCCAGCACTATGACGCCTAAGAGCAAAACCAAAACAGTTCTTTTCTCCAACATGATCTGTGCCAGGTTCACTTGACTGAGACCAAAAAGCTCGCACTCAGGTCCACGTGCACAGGCCCTGCGCACAGCTTGGCCACATGGTCTCACATGGCCCTTTGTGCTGTCCAAGCAGAGGGACAGGTTTTATGGCAACTGCACGCCTGCCTTTTTGCTCATTCGTCACCTATTCCTGCATGATGTCACAGGTGAGGTGAGCCCTAGAAACCAGGTGATGATTACCTGTTATCAACCACGCGAATGCCAGGCAAGGGAGGTTTGGGGGGCGCAAGCTCTTCACTGGTGGAGTCTGGGAGCAGTTCAGTGGATGTCGATACGCCTGCTGTCTTGTTTAGAATCTCCATCTCTCGGTCTGTCAGGGGAAGCTCGGGCTGGCTGATGAGAGAACTTGGGGTTATAGGGAGTTTCGGGGTGTACCCAGCTCCCCAGTGAGCAGGAGGGATGGGGAGGGAGGAGAAGAGGACGAAGAGCCCTGCAGACATCCCTGGCATTCCCATGGATTTCCATCACTGACAACTACCCACTGGGCGGGGTCCCTGGCACTGCCCCTCTGCTTCCTTCAGCAGATGACCTGCCTGGAGACGCTCCGGATCAGCCCTCACATCTCTAAGAGGACAGCCTTCACAGGTGTGGTCATCCTGTGCCCTCAGCTTACTCTCTTGACAAAGCTGACCTTGAAAACCCAAGGTCCTCCCACGCCTGCCAGGAACGCTGACCATGGCAAGGTGAGAGCGCTCAGGAGCGGGCGCCAGGTGCCAGGCGGCGGAGGACAGGCCTCCTCTGCGCCCTCCTCTGCGCACGTGTGACTAGCATCCTCAGTCGACTTCGCTGGAGACGTGTGCAAGCCCGTGGGGTGTCTCCACCACCTGCTTGGCTCCCACCCTTGTCAAGTGCAGGCTTTGCCACAGCAGCACCAGTGAGGGGCTCCTCGGTACTCACCCATCGGGTTTGCCGGCTGGGGAACTGGGCTTCACTGGACTTGTTGGCGATGGCCGCCCTTGCTTCTCAATGGTCAGTCTCACTAGTTCCTGGGGAAAGAGAGAAAGAATAAATATGACACAACTGCACCTTCACTAAGAAAGAGGCAGGACAGTCGAGCCTGGCTTTTGTGCCTACACGTGTCCCATGAGGCTCACATGCAAGAGTTGTCTCTTAGTTAATCTATGCAGTTTCCCAAAGTACCCCCCACATCCTCCAAAAATACCCCTGTAGCACAGAGCGGTTTCACAAGTATGCTGCAGCACTTCCTCTTGGAAGGAGAAATGGCAAACCCCACGGTCTTGAGATGACAGAGCCACCCCACGAGTCGCGTTCCAGCAGCACAGACTTCTGTGGGGCCTGAGAACATTACACTTCGGCTTCCCTAAAGCTGTTGAGTCAATGCACAATGGTGTCCTTGACGATCCAGCCTCTGGCTTAGGTGGTTTTCAAAAGTGAGCTGGCTCAGGCAGGCAGAACCTGGTGCCCAGAGGGGAATGGCCCGGATTTTTTGTCAATGGACCTGGGGTTTAAGGTCACATGATTCTAGAGAGATGGCTTTAGAGCCATTAAAACAAAGGGAAGGATTTTCAAATCACACTTTCAAATCACAAGACAGCAGAGATCAGAGCTAGGGTTTTTCAGCTGACACTCATCCCTCGTTTAATGCATCTCAAACGAGACATGAACTTCTACCGCTTGTCTGTTCTCTGTCTAGCCCAGTTCTGAGACCTGAATTGCATCTGGGCAGAGTATCAGTGGAACCCACCGATGCACACTTTACTTCCAGTACCTTAGAGCAGAGGTAAACTTTAGTGGGGGTGAGCTGAGGAGGGAGCAGAGGTAGACTTGGGTGAGGAGTCAGGGATATCACTTTGGAGAGCAGATGACTCGCAGAAGTCCAAGGAAAGTACTGAGGATGTATACAGAGGAGGTCATTGTAGAGCAAAATTAGACTGTTAAGTATCCTGCAATAAATGTGCACTACGGGTATTGATTTCATCTGTCACCATAGGCTCCGATAAGGAACCACCATAGGGCAATCAGGAACAAGAATACGACAGCACAGCCAGATGCTGGGGGCTGTGGGGATGGCTGTGGGCAAAATGCCTGTTGCTGGACAAGTACCAGGACCTGAGGTCAGATCCCTGCACTCATGTAAAAGGCTGAAGGTATCTGTAACCCTAGGTGTGTGTGTGTGTGTGTGTGTGTGTGTGTGTGTGTGTGTGTGTGTGTGTGTATGGACAGCAGGATCCCTGGAGCTCACTGCTAGCCAGATTTGTTGAACCAATGAGTCCAGATTCAGTGAGAGACCCTGTCTTTAAAAAAAAAAAAAAGTGGGGGCTGGAGAGGTGGCTCAGTGGCTAAGCCTCTGCCTTGCAGGTGGAAGGTCCTGAGTTCCGATCCTAGACCCCACATATAGACGCTGGGCAGAAGCGGGAGCAGCTTGTGTTTCTGGTTCTGGTAGGGTGGAGCCTGTGAATCCCAGGGCAGAGTAAACAAGGAGGAGGTGGAGGCGTCCATGATGGTTCCTGAATTCGCCCGTGGTTCTACACACACACACACACACACACACACACACACACACACTTGAATAAAAAAAAAAAGTGGGCAGCAATCAAGGAAGACACCTGACGCTGGCGTCTACACACTACAGAGACATGAACACGCTTATGCCTCCTTCTTCATGAAGCCCAGCAGCTTTGCTGTGGTACACGTGTTTTGAACTGAGGGAGTGTGTATGACAGAAAATCACACGGCTGGAGCATCCTTATCTTCTTGCTTTGGTTCCTTTGCATTTTGTGACCCTCCTAAACAGACGCTCCAGTCTGTAGTAGCAGCACCCTTGCAGTGAAACCCCAGGCGGGACCGCACAGCCAGACTTGGGTCCATCCCATTATTGTGTTCTTGGAAAACTGAGGAAGACCCTGGGAGCCCAGTACAGCCCAGGAAGGGGACTTCCCGCTTCTTGTTCCACGCAGAGCTTAGTGGTCAAGCCACGGTTTGCTAGCTGGAAATAATGATAGGTCCGAAGGAGGGAAGAGAAGAGAAAGTGGAGAGGGGAGACTGCCCTGCTCCTTCATCTACAAGGGGGGGGGAAAGCAGCTCACTCTCAACCTTGATGGGGAGCAGAACGTGGCCTGGGCCCTCCGCTCCCAAGTTCATTCCCTGTGTCTTTTGAGATGGCATCTCCTTATGCAGCTCACGCTGCCCCTGATCTCTTGATCCTCCTGCCTCAGCTCCCTCGTGCTGGGAAGGTAGCTGTGGACCACACGATGGGCCGAGCGTACTTCCTGTCAGCAGGACAGAGGGACAGCGAGAAGCCTGCATTTTTGCACCTGCTAATCATGAACAAATTCCACCAATTTCTCCCAACTTGTGAGCAAGTACAGCGAGACGTCATCCTTCTGCTACTGTGCCGCTGACAGAGGGACCCTGGAAGAAGGTACAGGCAAGCAAGCCCCGCACTCCCAGGCACGCCATGACTGGCCTCCCTTCTACCTGTGATCCAGCTGAGGCAGAGAAAGAGGTGGGCAGCTTTTTCATTTACCGACAACTTTCCTGTCCAAACAGAAAGACTTTGAGTCTTAACTTGCCTAAACTAGGGTATACAGAAGATGCGGGAAGCCTCAACATCAGCTGGTTTCCAACACCCTGACCTTACTGAGTACTACTGACTGCGTGGTAGACAGCCAAAGCCTCGCCTGAAGAGCCAAATTCTCTGGAAGGCAGAATGTCTGAGAGAGAGGGACAGTAGCCTTTCCCATTGATATAATCCATAGGTTAGAAAGACTACTCTAGACTCTGCTGCCCACAACTTAAAAGAGACCAACTACCATTTCACTGAACATCGGTTTCAAAAGCCAAAAAAGATACTTGGAAAAGTATTTTCCAGGAGCGTTAGCAGTGCTCCCACGTTCACTTTATTCACACTGAGGATGACCACAGAAGTCAACAGCATTCCGGGCTTGAAGCTGCACCCTCACCTGCCTCTGCCTTCTCCTGATGCAACCCTGGCACAAAAGCCAGTGTCCTCTGTGCCCTCCCAGCAGGACATGCCACCTATGAGTGCTTGGACCTCTCTTCTTCTACCCAGTTGCTTTCTGGTTCTGTGGTTTCTTGGGTGTGGTCCTGAGTGCAGAGCCTGTGACCCCAGATCAAGATGCAGTCCCTTGCCTATTACTTCCTTCCAAGCTCTGAAGGGCACCGGGCGTGGCCAGCAGGCAGGGTGGTGATCCTGCCTAATGTGACAGCAGCCGTGTTCGGCCTTAGAGCAACTTTCTTATGGAGACAAAATGGGACCTTCCCTGCCCACATACAAAGGTGGCAATGAGAGGCAGCAAGAGGACAGAGGTGTCCCCTGTCCTACACATGTCCCAGCACGGGACTTGGCACGTAAGGCAGAGAAATAGTTGGGTGCTGACCGAGAAGCAGGGCCAGTTGGGAGAGGATGGGACATAATTTTTAAAACTGATAATGCAGGTTGGGGTGAGAAGTTACGACACAAACACAGCTTGCAGGAGTCACCAGAAAAAAACGGTCTTAGGCCTGTTCAGACCTCTGTGACTCAGCACATGTATGTGTCCATCTGCAGGAGGCACTATGCAGCCCTGTGGGGTGCAACTCTACACCTCAATGCTCGAGGATGGCAAAAAGCACTCAGTTGTGCTGGGTGAGCAAATCTACCACAAGGACTTGTCACTGAACCTCTCGGTGAGTAGACTGGGAGGGGATTGCTGGGGAAGAGGAGATCTTGCTCCGAGTCACCTTCTTATCTTAAAAGCGTAACAGCCAGGCTGGAGAGAGTGCTCAGGAGTTAAGACTCTGCCCCACAAGCAGAAGGTCCTGAGTTCAGATTCCAGACCCCACATAAAAATGCCAGGTGGAAATGGTGGTAGCCTACATCATCCTGACCCTGATAGGAGGAGCCTAGGAAATCTCAAACCAAACCAAATGATAAAGGAGGTAGAAGCAATCCGGGATAATTGCCAAACTCACCCTTGGTCCTTCACAGAGACACACCCTAAATAAAAAGAAAAGACTTAAAGAAAAAGCACGGCAGTCAACTGGCGAGGCCGCTGAGTGGGTAAAGCACCTGCTGGCAAACCTGGCATCTGAGTTCCGTCTCTGGGAACACACACGGTGGAAGGAGAAAAAGACTTCCTGCAGCTGTGCTCTGACTCCATCCATGAGCCGGGTGTGCATGCCAGACCCCTTCCTCTTTTGTAACAAAATAAATATGAAAAAAAGTCATTAAAAAAACTCAAATGCACGCTGATAAGAGGACCCTAACGTGTGGAGTCTCCCAGTAGCTCAGGTTAGCCCAGAACCTGCATCTCTCCATCTTCCTGCTTCATTGCCTGAGTGCTACAGCTGGAGCTGTAGGCCTGAGCCACCGACTCAGGCTCGAAGAACTTGAAGGAATCTAAAAGACCATCCAGCACTAATAGGCCAACTTGAAGGGCGAATCATCATTTTGCTATTATTTTGTAAATAACACTGATCATTTAAGAAAACAAATACATTGATGGTGGTAGTTGGTGGTGTCATTTATTTGAGGCAGCTATATTTTAAAGCTGTTCAGAGTCTGGGGAGGTGGCTCAACTGGTAAAGTGCCTGTTGCCCAACATGAGGATCTGAGTTCAGATCCCCGGCCAGGTGTAGCAACATGTATGCGTAACCCCGGCACTGGGAAGGCAACATAGATGATCCCTACAACTCACTGGTCAGGAAGTCTATCCAATCAGTGAACTTCAGGTTCATCGAGAGACCACCATCTCAAAAAATAAGATGGAAAGCAATTTAGGAAGACATTCAGCATTCACCTTCGGGCACATACATGTGCACACGCACATACGTACAGGTGCACACATGAACATAAACATATACAACACCACACACACATCCACACACAAATAAAATAAAATTGATTGTGGTGACAGTAATACAATAAAGATCATTGAACTGAATATTTGAAATGAGTTGAATGTATGATGTGGGAATTAACTCAGTAAAGACATCACAAAGCCATCCTCTCCTCAACCCTCCCCATGAACCTCCACGACTGTAACTCCAGTGAACCTGGGACAACTGTCCACACCCCAAAGCAAGAAAACTAGCCCAGGGCTTGTTTCTATAGGGATCAGGTAATGTATCAGGGAGTACATCAAAATGATCCAGAAGCTTCCACTGGCTGAATCAGAGCTCAGGCTTTGCTAGACAGATATGCAAGTAAGCCTCAGTCTACCTACTCATAGTTATGGTTTAAATAAGTTCACTCATCAGTCACGTTAGATACTTGGAAAATGCTTGTACTTCTGAAGACTGCTTATATATGTAGCCACAATGGCTAGAGAGGAAGCAGCTACTTTGAACTGTGAGGCAGAATCCACAGACTAACTGCAGCAGAAAAACGAGACAGGAACATGCAACTATGCTGTGAAATATCACACTAGCCCAGAGGTGCCTTTTAATTTTCATCTATTTATTGTGTGTGTGGGTAGGTCAGAGGACAAATAACTATGTGGAGTCTGTCCTCTACTTCCACCATGTGGGCTCCAAGGGATTGAACTCGGATCCCAGGCTTGCTAACAGGTGCCTTTCCCCTGCTGGGCCATCTACTGGCCCAAAAGTTTTCATTTAAAAACTGTTACTTTGGGGTTTCTTGCACTCAGATCTAGTTCTAACTGACATGGTCAGAAAACATTCTCTCCTGTTTCACGTAAAATAAGCTGGACCAGTCCAGTTCTGGGTGGCAATGGTTACGTGACAGAGCTGGCTTTCCTCCAACTTTCCTCCCGAGGCTTTGGGTGCAAAGGCATTCCTTCTGACCTGCAAGTGTGGCTGCAGGGTGAGCCGAGGAAGCAGGCGTTCAGCTGGCAAAGCTGGAAGGTCTGGAATCTGCAAGCTCACCCGGACAGTCGCAGCTCCCACCCAGGATTACTAAGTGTGCATGACACTCCTGCCCGCTGTGGATGGACACTCGCCAGGCGCTTCTGGACACTATCTTTGCCTGTTCTCAAACCTTTGGAGGAATGGGGACTTCACAGAGGATATGGCTAACAAGTGGGATGTATGTGGGGGTCTAAGTGATAAATGATGTCGCTCACGCAGGACAAAAACAAAAGAATCTGGCTTTCAAACCATGTTTAACCCTCTCCCATCCCCCCCTCGAATTCCGCGTACTGACTGATGAGCTGTTAAAAGCGGGTGAGTCAGCGTAGAGGAGTGTGTGCAGACGCCAGCCTGGGCGAGCAGCGCCGCGCATGTCTGCATATTTCTGTGGCCTCCAGCCTGGAGGCTCCCGCACACGCGCGGGCACCGGCTTGTAAGAAGGGTCCTCGCTGAGGGTGATCACAGTGACCTCCACACCCATGAGTACCAAAGCACCCAACAGTGACGTCAGCTATGACTCCTGCGAATATCACTACGCTTGCCAACCTCACTGCTTTGCCTGATGCAACTAGAAGCCCAAAGCAGAAGCCAGCTGACCCGCCTCTTCTCTGGCCTCCCTGAGACAGGCGGCCATCTAGCCACGTCAAAAAGCAAGCTCTTCCTGAGGCGCGCCGCGCAACACCAGACTTTTGTCGTGGGCTCTCGGCCCCACGGAACTGACTGCAGGACCCACAAAGCCTTGCCTGCCCCGTTCCACTCTCACTGTGTCCCCAGTTCTGCACTGCTCCCTGCACACGGGGGCACTCGTTAAATGCTTCCTAAATGACAGTGAGGCAAAACCAAATTTACAGTCCTCTTCACCTGCAGAATCTTAGTTCTGGCTAATATGTTAAAAGCATCCGTGGGAAAGTTATCGTCTCAGGCACTGGGGAGTTCCCAGACCCATGTGCACTGCCCCCCCCCTCTATCCCAGGTCACTTTGGGAAATCAGCATCTTCTCCCAGATGTGTCTTGCACCAAAGCAGTGGTACTTCCATGAGCCCATGAAGGGACCTGCTTGAAGCTCACAGAACTTGGGAAGGCTGCTCGGACTTCTCTGCCTGGCTGCCTGGATAATGCGACTGTGATCCAAATTCTGCATCAACTCACATCTATACCCTCGAGGCTCATAACCCACACAATATGGGGTCTGGAACTCTGGAACGAAGAGAACAGGGCATCAGTCAAAGAAGACTGATGTCGCTTTTCTCTCTGGGTCCTCAGCAGATTCGCCAAACCCTACTTAAGGCACAGGAAGAACGAGCTGCTGGGGCCCATTCATGAGTAATTTCTGTTGCCAAGACTGCCAATACTTTTGCAGTCTTTTTTCTCTTTCTTAACTTTATATATTTTGCACATGTGTGTGCGTATATGTGCAGGTGTGTGTCAGAGGGCACGGTGTCCCTGTGGTTTTGGGAATGATTCTGGATTGCTTCTACCTCTCTTTTTTGCTTCCCTCTAGGATTTCTCAGGCTCTGCCCACCAAGGCTGGAAGTGTGGCCCACTGCCATTTCTGCCTGGCGTTTTTTATGTGGGATCTGGAATCTGAACTCAGGACCCTCTGCTTTCAAGGCACAGTCTTAATCCCTGAGCCATCTCTCCAGCCCTCTCAGCCATCTTCCTGTAATTTAAACCCATTGGGGTCTTTGCTCTTCTGAACAACACACCAGGCAGGCAGCTCAGGACTCTGATGGGCTGGCTGAGTGGAGAAGGCACTGTTGATCCTGGCTAAGCACCTCAACTGTCCTTTTGAATTGCAGGGTCTAGACAGGAAGGGGACAGAATTTTTCAAGCCCCATTTACAAAGCACGCATTTAGCAGCATGCAGGTAACGTCAACAGTCACTAGGGCGTACTCAGGGGCCACTGCTTAACCCTTCCTGCAATACGGCGCTGTTGTCGTGTCTGGTCTCAGGAGGCCCGAGGACGAGCTATGAAGAGAATCTGGGTAAACTGCAGTCCTCAGACTATGCTGACCTTCGCATTTGAAGCTGCACGGCACGACTGCTCAGGACCTCGGGCTTCCTGCTCCTGTGGCCCAGCACTCTAGTCCTGACCACGGCTCGCCTGCCTTAGGTTCCCCATTCTTTCTTGAGCCCCATCTACTCAGATCTGGCCCCATGCAGAGCGCAACAGCCTTTGCTTCCCACCCGGTTTATACTCCTAATTCTGATGCCCTGATGGTCGACACACAGGCCGTGCCACACAGTCCTGTCCTGCTTTTTTGCAGAACCCCAGATGTTCCTCTGACATGAAGGGTAACGAGCAAACAACCCACTGCAGCCAGCCCTGGGCTACATCGCGCCATCCAGGGCAGGCTGCCTGTCTAATTCTCTGGAGAAGAGCTTAGAAGACCTGAAAGAGTGCCTCTGCCATCCTAAGAAGTTAACGGCCAAACCCGCTGCAGGAAGACGCTATTTTCAAGGACTAAGTCTCAAAGAAGTTCCTAATGTCCAGCAGGCCGACTGCCCTGAGTCCCTGGCAGGACTACCCAGTACCTTCACTCCATCCAGCACAGCCTTGATGACCCCCTTGACAGTCGTCACCATCTCCTTATCTTCCGAGTTCACGCCTTCTAGCATCACTTGGTCAGACCAGCGGATGAGGTTGGCGAGGCTCTGGTACACTCGGCTGTAGCAGGAGCACAGGGCTGAGCTGGAGCGGAGAGATTCAAAAAGAACGTCAACGGTCAGCCGGGAGCACCGCCTCACAGCCAGAGCCGCTCGGGCGGGCCGGAGGGTCTGCCTTCCTTCACAGCCACGGTCTGCTCTGTCTGTTTTCTCGAGGCAAGGCCTCGACTCCCCATTCTCTTCCCACCTCTTGGGCTGGGATCACGGTGAAGGCACAGTACCCATCGGCGCTTAGCAAACACACGCCTTCTTCCCTTTCTTTTAAATTTTAGTCTTGTAAGTCTTTCTTATTACTAAAACACAGCACGTAAAGCCTATAGCAGCATCTTCAAATATGAGGACGCAGCCCCTCTTTGAGCTGCTCACCGCTGGGCTGGCAGAACTTCGTGTACTTGTTTGGGGAACTTTGGACGGGCTCCACGGAGTCATCAGGTTGGAAGGGTTTTTTGATGGCAGTGCGAGGCGTGGCCCGGAGCTCACTGCCCAGCGGTAGTCACAGGGCCCTGCCTATCCTTGCTTAGCTCCGTCAGCCATGGCAATGCAACTGTGGCCAAGGGATGGGGTTGGCAGTGACGCGTGAGGTGGGTGAGGTGGCCTGACGCGGGAGCGGGTGTCCAGAGGTGATGACGTGGGTGCACGTGGCACCAGCTTTCAGTCACACCGAGGTGGCAATGCACAAACTAAGAAACCCTCGGTCGTGACTGCAGCCAAGATACGATGTTTGCTGTCTTCCTTAGTTCTTCAGTAACTCAAGACGGCTTTCCTAAGGAATTCTGGAGAAGGTGACTTTGCTATTTCAAACTTTATTCAGAGCAAAAATACAGAAAAGATGTATGTACTAACCCCTCCTTAGTTCCACCAGGGCTTAGGGCAGACACTTAGGAACCAGAGGTATAATTTGGAGAAAAATATAGTTTCATTTCTTACTCAGCTCTACCCTGCTTCTCTACTGAAAGTCTAAGAAGTTCCCCTGACAGGAAGAGGTAAGAGCTGCCAGCCTGGGGCGTGTGCAACATGCCAGGGCAACAAGCTCCACTGCACTTCGGCAGCCACTGTGAGATGTGACAAACTCTGGTTCTAACACCCAAGACGCTCTACCGGGCTCCCCGGCACCTCCAAGGAAGCTGAGTTTTCCACCAGCCAGGGCTGTGTCCCAAGAGACAAACTCCTCAGGCTGTAGCAACACAGGGTGCCGGAGGGCGGGCTGGAGCAGCCGGGGCTCCCAGCCTTCCCCTCTGCGCGGTGACCTGGTTCTGCAGCCTGTCTGCTGGGGGAGGTCTGTCACCCTTGGGGCTCATTCTTCCGGCCCTGGTTCCCTCTAAGCCAGTTTGCTGCCCTCTCTTTGCCTGTGGGCCCAGCAGTGAGGAGATGGTGGGAGACACTTTGGCTTTACATTCAATCTCTCTGGGTCTAGGGGGGTGTCTTCTAGGAGCTTTGACACAGTGGCTGCAGGCCTGTGTGTTCCTCCTGAGCTTGAAGTGGTCTTCCTGCAATGTCGAGCCAGGATGCTTGTGCACAGAGCAAAGGTGTCTGCGGGCAGTGAAGGCAGTGGCCTCGCAGCTGGAGCCTGTCCCCGGGGCCTGCACTGGACAGCCTGATCCTCGCTCAACACCAGGAACCACGGTGGGAGTGGTTGGGAGCTGCCTGGTGGAAGTCGGCTGTGGAGAGGGCAAGAAACCCCTGTGCTCACGCTGGTTGCTCTGGAGGAAAGCGAGGGAAGACTGTGTCTGAAGTCTATTGTTTTTAAGAGGTAATGACATCACCGCTAGACGAAAACCTTTTTACATGGTACTTAAAAAAGGAACACTAGGAAAAGTCTGCACTTCACTTTTTATGGTGGATACACCTAGGCACCCAGGATACTTGTAGCCCCTGACTATAGACACTAAGAAAGTTTTATTAAATGGAAGAAAATTCTCTCCCAGCCACCCTGCTGCTGGGTCACCCAGGACTTGCACCTACTCTCTCTAGCACCAGTGCAAGTACATCAGGTGATTTGCTCTGAACCCCTCTGAACCTAGGGTTCAGCATATGAGCTAAGCATTCTACCACTGAGTGACAGCCCAGCCCTCTTTCCCAATTTGTTTCTTCCTGTTCTGTTCTGGGAGCTGCCGACCACAGGTCCTTTGCATCTCTTGTTCTCTCCCACTGCCAGTCAGCTGCCTTTCCTTTAGTTCGGCACCCGGCGCTTCCAGGAAGCTGAGCAGAGCCACGACGACTCTTGTGGTTCCCCCTTCCACGGGCGCTCTGTCGTATGGTGGGAACTGAGGTTTTCAATTCTTCTCGGGTGGGGACCACCACAGAACAGGCACAAGTGTGTTTAGAGAAAGTCACCCACACATCTGATTGTAGCCTAATGTCAAAGGAGACCACTGAGCCTCCTTAGGGGGCGGCCAGAGAGTGAACCATGCCCTCCCAGCAGGCACAGGGGCAACTAGCCAGAAGCCTTGGGGTCAGCAGAAACTCGAGAGGAAGCCCTGGACACAGAGGTTCTTGGAAAGAAGGCCCACTATTTGCGCATCTCACAGAAGCAAACTGTGGATGTCACCGACAAGTTCTGAAAGCCCGTCACAAAGGCCGAAGCATCACTGGCTAAATGGACACGGAGCATCTGTAGGAGCTGATGCAGGAACGCACGGACTGACCCCAGACAGGTACAGCCTGCAGGAACAGCGCATTTCTTTTCACTTGGTGGACACAGGGCAGGCTGCTTGCTGACCTAAGAGGAGTGTGAGCTCTAGCAGCCAAGGCTTCCAGAGGCCAGGGCCAACTGCAACTCCCCATGCTGCCTGGTGAGGGCTTCACTATGCCTTGCTTTGATGGCTGATCTCTCAACAGCAGAGGGACTCACTGACCACCTATCATGGGCGGTGATGGAAGGCACCCGAGAAACCTGTCTAAACCCAAACTAACGCAAGCTAATGCAAAGATGCGACTGCAGCCTACCGAGGCAGCGGTCGCTGGGTGATGGAGACCCGGCTGGTGGAGGCTCAGGAAGAGCACTGACTGCCGAGCTGGGGAGCAGGAACACGGGGCACAGTCCTTTTCCCCACGGTTCCAAGTGCCTCCAAACCCCCCACTGCTGTCACAGCAGAGCCTTCAGGGCCACTCACCTGTGCTGGATCCGAGGGTCAGTCTGGACCAGGGGTAAGATGGCCTCCAGCACCTTGCTGGCTGACCCTGGAAGCATCTCCAGTACCTTCTTGTCAATGGCCATTTTGTCCACAATGGTCTTAAAGTAGCGCAAGGCACTGACGACTTCCTTCTCTTTTTCTTCCAGCCAGCACAGATTCTGAAAGGAAACACTAAGCATAAGGGGCAGGAGACAGATTAAAGGGAGCTAATTTGCGAAAATAAGACTCCCCATAAACTAGCTTGATATGCCTGCAATCGAGGAGGTTCTGGCTGCAGAACACCCGCCACGTTGCTCTTCTAAGGACTGTGATCAGGGGCGGAAGCCAGGCCTAAAGGAAGGAGGGCTCTGGACCACTTAGAAACTGGCGGAGTCCCTTCCCACACCCTGAGGTCCTAAGACTATTCTCTGCATGACACCTGAGACAGCTCCGCTCATCTCCTGGTGAAGCGAGGACTCACTGTGGATGGTTTGGAGAGCAACGCTCCTGCCCAGGACACACACGTCCTGGAATTAGTCCAGGGTCTGAAGATCCAAGGGGCTGGCTGGCAGGCAAGCAGGACCTGAGTGTGAGGATTCAAAACCCGCTAGATTCCCACCTTGTCCCACCTAAACCTGTAGCGCCTTCTCAATGAAACGGTGACTTCCAAAGGACCTGGCAACCCCCACAGAGAAGACTAGGAGGCAAGCACAGACCCACAGCTTCAGTGGCCACGCTGGTTTGAGCAAAGTTACTTGGAGGGAAATACAGATCCCGCCCCGGCAGGGTGCACAGCCCTATCATTCCTTTTGGGTCCAGCTGGTGAGGGGCAGGGAAATGGAGAACCTGCTGCAGAAGGCAGAGTCCTAGCAAAGAACACAGTATACACTTTGTGGGCAAAGAGGGGCGTGGACGAGCAAAGGTACCTGTGGCCCTTTGAGGTCCAGAGAATGAAAAGAAAAGCAACTAACTACCAGGCAAGTGATACTTCCAGAAGGACTTAAGCACTTATCTGCAAATATGCAAATGGCAGAGACCTCACCAACAGCGATGCTGTTTTGAATGCCAGCTCCTTCCCTCCTAACTGACGGGGATGTCATCTTACATTTAAAAACAATCAGCATGGAGATTGTCTCACGGGTTACCTAGAGAAACGTCATTATGGAATCACAAGTAAAATACTGCTTTTGTCAGATAATTTTTGAAGGCCCAGTGTGGTCTTGGGAGAGATCCCCTACCCTGGAGGAAAACACCCCTAACTCATGCCTTTCCTTCTGCTTTCCGCCCATCTCTAGCTGACATGCTCTTTCCCTGTCTCCAAGGCCGGATGCTGGTTTCTCTGTTGCCTGGACAAGAGCTCTGGGCTCTGCTGTTAGCCACCCTGACCGCGGCAGCCTGAGGCGTCACACAGCATGATGCTTACGACGGCAAGCGTGACTAGGGCCACGGCCAGGCTACAGGGAAATGACTAGGACAAATACTGACATGGCGCATCAGAAAGTGCTGGAAGGCAGCAGCAATGAGACTCAGCGAGGGAACAGCACTTTAAGGAAGACATCGCTGAGTGTGTGAGGGACGAGAAGGAGCCAAGGACAGGGGCGCTTGGCGGCAGGGACTCCTAAGCACACAGTGGCTTCTCCTGGTGTCATGGAGATCAGCCCACAGGAGCCAGGCTGCTGTGGTTCTTAACAAAGCCAAGCCCTCAGCAGGATGAGAGGGCAATTGCTCCCTTTCCGGCGACTGCAAGCCCAAACGAAAGGCTTGTGTGCACTGTTCAGGCCCACAGTCTCCAGGTGTTCAGCTGTCAGAAGATGGCACCAACCCAGCGCCAACAGACCTGGGGACTGCTGCCCAGTCCCGAGTGACAGACAGTCTTCCTGCCCCAGGAAGTGGCTGATGCTATTTGCCCTCCTAAGTCTGGTGAGTCCGTGAAGCCCTCAGTCTGGGGAAGGCCTAGATCTGAAGGGCATAGACAGGCTGGGAAGCAGTGTTTGTAAAGCAGGTGAATGCACCTGCCCTGTCGCTAATGAAACCAAAGTGGGGGCAGAGCTGGGGGTCAGTTGTAGAGCATATGCCTGTCATGGGAAAGGCCATGGCTCCAGTTCCAGTGCTGCAAAGCGAGCACACACAATTGCAGCATGGTGCACCGAGTGAAGGCGCGTAGGAAATCACTGACAGCATTTATAAGGCCAGGCCCAGAGCTTCTCTCTGCTGGTGACAAAGCAAGAAGTGGAGAAGGGAAGGGCCAGGTCACAAGGGAACTGAGATTTGGTGGGAGCGCGGAGGACAGACACAACTGCTCAAGGTCACAGCTGAGTGACAAGGCGGGATTTGACTTGGCCTGCTTAGTTCCATAGTTTGAGGGGTGATGAGTGCAAGAGAAGCTCATTAAAAGCACAGAGGAGCCTGGCACGGTAGGGCACACTCATCCTCCCAGCTCTCAGGAGGCAGAGGCAGGGGGATCAGGTGTCTGAGTGCCAGCCTGTGACACAGTGAGCCCTGTCAGCATGCATTCTGGGATGGTCTAAGCAACACAGAAAAAACCCACCACACTAAAAGAAGCCTGGAAGAGTTAAGAAATTGACAAGCGACCCCCTGATTTGAAGCTGTCATTGAACAAATGAGCAAAACTGAGGCTGCTTCTTGGCTGACGGTGGCAACGGAGCACTGGCTTTGCCACCATGAGGGCGGCTGTGAGGGAAGCAATGCTGGGCTTTGGACACTGTCCCCAGCAGAGAAGTGTCTTTGTGACCTGGCTCCACCTGCAGCCTTTCTGCGTTAGGGAAACCAACGCAGCACCGTGGGACAGTGAACTACAGACGCGGGCTAGGCTGGGGGCTGGGAGGGGGCGCACATGGGTAGGGGAATCAGCATCAAAAAAATCGAACCAGGATTGTGTAGAGAAATGACAGCATCCTGTCCCCTGTGCCAGACAGCTAGGCACAGGAAGAAGTCACCTCTTGCACAGGGCCCAGAGGTGCATCGCCCTGCTTGTCTCACGTAAAGTTTGCAGAGGTAAGAGGGAAATCCCACCCAGGTCATCGGGAGCCCACGGTCCAGCCACTGCCCAGATGCCTTCAGGGCTGGAGAGCTCACTCCTTTCACGCCAGTTCTGGACAGTGTAACTGACCACATGGATTGCCAGCTGTGTGCAGCTGGATCGCCTCTGCTGTTTTAGCACTCTGCAGCTCACTTACAGGAACATTAAAAAATTGTAGAAGAGTTTACAGATTCAACCACGAAAAGAGTACCAGTATGTTTAAATGAACACGGTCTGGAAAGGTGATGGAATACAGACTTTGTTAGAAAACTTAGACAACGGCCAACACTGTATATGAGAAATAATAAAGCCCTCTCCATGTGCTACCGAAGGAGTAAACTGAAATAGCAGGTGTGAACCACAGGGAAGGGCCAGGCAGAGAGACCTCAGGATGCAGCGGTGACGCTGAATGTGCTGTGGATCCCACTGGTTCCAACGGGGCAAGCCGCATGCGCAGGACTGAATGAGCACGTGCAAGCTCTCTGCACCGGGGGGGGGGGGGGGGGGGGGGGGGGGGAGAGCAACAGGTGGCGGCAGCTGGCAGGACAGTTCTTGGGTCTTGTGCTGTGGCAGCACCTTGAATTCCTGCTGTTTTTTCCTTCCTTCCCTCCTTCCTTCCTTTCCATTTTCATGTATGTGGGCGATGTGCATGTGTTTAGGGTTGTATGTGTGCACATATGTGAAGACCTGAAGTCGACAGTAGGATCCATTGTTCTTCCACCGTGGTTTTTAGAACTACGACTCTAAACAAACCCAGAACTCACAAGAGAGGGCTAGTCTGCTCATCAGCTATTCTGGGGTCTGCAGAGCTGGAGTTACAGTGCGCCACCACTCCCCTGGCAAGTGACTGCTGCGCCACCTCCCGCCCGGCCTTGCAGCCCTGTTGCGCTCACCGGCACGGCTGTCTCTCTGTCCTGCTCAAGGCTGGGCACGAGAGTCGCCGTGGGAAGTGCAGTTCCCGGCTGCGAGGTGCATCTCTGCCATCCAGAGCCCTGGAAAGCGTCTCTATGTACTTTATGGGCATCCCTAGCTCCCGACTGACTCAAGGTGGGAGGTGGCAGCTTATGCCTTACACTGGCAAAGTTCAGCTCTGAGAGCGACCCACAAATTTCCCTGTCATAACTCTTCTTCATCTAGAATTTGGGTCTCTAACAAACACCAAGTTCTTTTCCCTGCCCATTGCTTCTTTTTATTATGTATGACCAGGCAACCAAAACCCATTCAACAAAAGCTCTTTGGGCCCGGGCTCTTCTCTTCTGACGGCCCTGGGGATTGAACTGATGACCTCGTGTGTGCTAGGCAAGTGTCATACACTGGGTCGCTAGCCCAGGCATTACTGTCTCTAGCCATTCTGCACACCAACACTCGCAAACAGTGTCTTCAGCTGCGGATGCTGATGGCAGCACAGCAGTTCCCAGCGAGTCAGCTGTTGCCTCATCACCGGATGACCCAGGTACTGCGTGGGAGATGTGCATGTGGGAGATGTGGGGTATGTGTGTGCACGCATGTGAGACCTGAGGTTGATAGCAAATGCGTTTTTTACATAGAAAGTACACGAGATTAACATTTAGAGTTGCGAGACATCAATGAACGAACTTGGCTTGCTTTCCTAAAGAGGAAATGTAGCAGCTGCGCAATCAACATTCGAGAGACAGGAGGATGGTAAGCTTAAGATCAGCTTGGACTATACGGTGATGCCCATCTCAAAAAGCCTGGCCAGGGCTGGGGGCATCGCTGGGGGGTGGGGGTGGGGTAAAGCTTTGCTCAGAGTGCACAAGACCTTGAGTTTGAACCTCAGCACTAAAACGACAGGCTAAGCATTCAGGCTGCGGGAAGAACCTGCTCCCAGTCTTGACCGTGGCATCCTCTCTGCAAGTTGAATGTTCAGTGTCTTTAAAGATTCAGGACTGTCAGAACAGAAGGCGTGTAGAGCACTCAGCATAAGGCAGGGAAACCCCCTCTCTGGGCGTTGGTGACACAGGCATTCTTGACTCTGAGAACCTTGCAGTGGCCTAGACGACACCCCAAAGCTTTAGAAGGTTTCCTCTAAGCATCTACACCACTTAGCAGCTTAAAAGAGAACAGTCGCTCTGAGAGGTGATACTCACCCGGGTCCCTCAGCACCCAGTGCACATCGATTCCACTCTAGAAAGGACCCCAAATTTCCACTCTGAGGCCTAAGCTTCCTCCCCAGACCAGGACTATTTGGATAAATGCTCCCTTTCACTCAAGCATTCTCTTGAGCATATCAGCCTAAATCACCACCCAGCTGAGACACGACATTGCAAGGGTGTTTTCCATCCCCAAACATGGACCAGGGTTCTGCAGTAGAAGGCAAGGCAACCCCGATTGTTCTTAACGTCACACTGACCTTCTGCCTCTGAGACCTGGAAGCCACAGCACTGGTGGACATAAATTCTACTGCCTGCTGCTCCAGATCCAAGGGGATAGGGTAGCCCTCTGGTAGAAATCTGTCTCTTGCCTCCTGGAAGAGAGGAAACCTGGATTCCTACAGAGCTTGAAATGGCCGCAGGCTGAAGGGCAGGGTTGGCGAGAATCCACAGCTGTTTCGCACATCTGGCTCAGGTGGCCCTGCTGAGGGTGCTTGCGGCAGAGCAGGACCTTGGCTGGGACTCGGGGTTTGTGAGTTTCATACTGTGGGCCCTGATGAATGATGGGTGTTCAGGCCCTCACAGGCCTGTATGACTGTGACGTGACGGAGGACAATGTGGGGCCTCCGGGCAGGAGACGGTACGGGGTGTGAACACAGTGCTCTGAGCGCCTTTAAATGCCCAGAGGAGGCCACAGCTGGGGAGGAGAACTGTCCTAGACACAGGCAGGACAGCACCCAGCACCCTGCAGGCCCCAGGGACACAGATGGCCCCCAGGAGCATGTGTACAGACAGCACCGCTCAGGGAGGCCGAGGAGAAACACTTGGCGAGGCCGCTTACTTTGTTGGAGGGCTTCTCGGGGACCCTCACGGACACCTCGGCCGGCTTTCCCTTCTTGGATGGCGTCCTCTTGATCTTGGGAGAGTGGAATTTGTCCATCAGCTTCATGGTGAAGGAGGAGAGATGAGACCGCTGTGAGTCTGAAAACAAGAGGACAGGTTGTTGGAAGATGGGCAGCAGAAGCTGAGGTGTTCCTATGGAAACCAGCCCGTCCTCAGGCTCATCTTTTCCTCCTGGCTGCTCAGGGATTCAAACGAAAGCACACACATTAAAACAGCTCTGCCTATGTGATTTGGTTTCTTTCTAAATTTCTGCCTAGGTTAGGATGAGTAGAATTGTGAACATTAAAAGCAGTCAAGTGGGCATGGGAAAAGAACTTGCATACATGTCCATGCCCTCTTGGACTTCATATGATGATCAGCGTTCAAGAGAAACAGAATTCCAGTGGCCTCCCAGAGGCAGGTAGAGATGCTAGGAACTAACCAGGAAGGCCCTTTGAAGTGGCTTCCTCACTCTAGATGTAGAGAATTGCAGTGACACAGGCCAGGCATCAGAGCTGGAAGCAGAAGAGTAGGAGGAGGGTGTTCAAACCTCTTTGTGCAAGAAGAGAAACTACATGAACTGGGCTAAGAGTAAAGCTTGGTGCCTCGTGTGTCCAAAACCCTGAGTTTGCTCTACAGCACCATAAAAAACCAGCATTTAATTTTAATAACCAGCACTACAGAAACCATTTGTAGTAATAAATTCAGTAGGGTCATAGGACACAGGTCAGTATATAAAAACCAAGCTGTGGAGGGCGACTTTGAGAATCATCCTGGATTGCTTCTACTTCCTATTTACGTTGCTGTCGACTTTCCCAGGCTCTGCCTTACAGGATCAGAAGTAAGGCGGCCGCCATTTCTGCTTGGCATTTTTACATAGGATCTGAACTCAGAACCTTCTGCTTGTGAGGCAGAGACTTAACCTCTGAGCTATCTCTCCAGCCAGATGGCACTATTCCTAAGAACAATACATGACCCTGAAAAATCTAGCTAGCATTTTTAAAAAAATAGGCGTTGGCACGCAGGGGACAGAGAGATAGTTCAACGGATAAAGCACTTGCTGCGCGGGCCTGATGACCCAAGCTCGAATCCCTAACCATATAAAAAGCCAGGAATGGTGGTGCATGTTTGCAATCACAGCGCTCCTCCAGCAAGATATGAGGCAAAGACACGAGGATCATGGCAGTGTGTGGACCAGTTAGCTGGGACTACTTGGGACAGTGGCAGAATAGGAGAGACCCTGCCTCGGCAAGGTGGAAGGCGAGGACTGACACCCAAGGTTGTCCTCTGACCACAGTACACACCCTCACACAGAAGTGCCATATACAAATATACGAAAATAAATATTGATAAATAAGAGTTGGCATGCTAACCCTACAACTAAGACCACAAATCAGATTAGGATTAGAAATACAAGAGGCCCAGGGCTGCCAAAACAAAGCTGAAGGACTGCTCACCGTAAAAACTAACAGCACGGTACCGATATGAAGATGGACATATGGATCAGAGGAGTGGAACAGAGTCCAGACATAAAACCATGGTCTATGGTCAGCTGATTTTTAACAAGGGTGTAGAGGAAGAGAAGAGAGAAGGGGAGGAGAGAAAGGAGGAAAGAAAGTGGGAGGAGAGAGAAGGGGGGGAAGGAGGGAAGGAGGGAAGAGAGAAGAGGGATGACCATTAAGGATCATGGGGTCTTCCGGGAAAGAGCACAGATCCTTACACTAGAATCTGGTGTTGGTGTGTGGGCCAGTAAGGTACTAAAAAGAACTCTCAACTGCATGCTTTAAGTGAGCAAACAGTAAGATACATGACTCACATCTCAATAAAGTTGTTAAAGACAAAACAAGACGCAGACCTCAAGGGGCAGACGTTCTTCAGTTCTTCACCATTCACCACCAGCCAGCACCACACGTTCTGTACGATGGGCCCCTGTCTCCCACAGGAGCAGCCCGAGCGCCACACAGTGCTGCTCACGGGTCTTCCCAGCGCCAACACAGTGTGTCTGGCTCAGAGAAGATGCCGAGGAAATATGCGCAAACCATCAACACGTCAATCTTCCTGGGGGGAGGTAAGGGTAGGGAACTGCTTCTTTTGACAAATCAAAGATAAATACTTAAAACTGGCAGAGAAAAAAACATGCTTTTGTGTTTTGAAAAAATAAGTATCCATAGCTTAAAAAAATTGCAAAGTACCCCATCCAATTTTCCAGAAACTTAGTAGTAAAGAAAACTCTCCAGATAAATGACGCCTCTGCAGCCGACGCTGTGGACGTGTTACACGTGACTTGCGCCCTGCCAAAAACCTTCCGGGAAAGGTCAGGCCCTTTGTAAACTACTCAGGAGCAGTCAAACTACACACAAGGTCTGACCTACTCTAGAAAGAGCTGTTACAGACGCTCCCGAGGCTGGGTGTCAGTTCCTACCTACCATGCCAACCTGGAAGGAAATGACTGATGCCACACAGCAACATGGTGACCCACGGTGGTCAGAAGTTCGGGAACAGGAGGATACTGGCACTTTATATAAAACGGCTTTGGTTTTGGATGATTTTGCCCAACTGTAAACTGATGGACTCCTCTGAGAATGTTAAGTTGGTTTCACCTAGGCTGTGAGGCTCTGTGAGGCAGGTGAGTGACATGCATCTTAACACTTATTTACTCCTAAAAACCTGTATTTATTAGTGAGTGTGGTGGTTGCGGCACCTTTTAACAGTCAGTCTATCCACCCACCTTTGCATGGGTTCTGGGGATAAAAACTTAGGTTCAGATTTGTGCACCAAATTTTTTTACCCATTTGAGCCGGCTCACTGGCCATTTTTTAGTAGAAATGAGTATCCTGGAATGTAACTCCATCCTAAGTCAGGGAGTGTCTGTCACGTGCACCCCCACAACATGGGGAGCGGGTCATCTATCAGCTTAGCTGGAAGCAGAGCTGATCAGATGTTGATCTCATTTGCAGCAGCTCCAGATCTTTATCAGGCTGTTCACATCCTCCTGACTTTCAGGGGGTCTTACAAGTCTTCACTTTATTTGCAAGGGATGGGCATGCCTGATCATCTTGCTTCGGGGTACCTGCCCTCTCTTTGGCTCTTACTGCTCTCCTATCCCAGCCCTTCTGAAGCTGGTCTCAGAACATCCCTGAACAACACTCGCAGGCAGCTCCCAGTGCAGACAGGCTCTGAGAACTGACTAATCTAAGACACACTGAAAGCAGGAAAAGAAAAGCAGACTCGAATAGGGAAGTCTCGGCAGGAAATATGGTTTCTCTGGTATACTATGCTGGCCAAAAATCTTCTGGGTAAGCCGACTTCCACCTTCTCTAATGTGGGCTGCCCCAAGCTGTGTATGCGCAGTGTGGGGTTGAAGAGTCAGCCTGACCCACAACCTACTACTATGACCAAGTGCTACCAGAGTGGAGAAGGAAACGTGAAGATCACCAGGACTCCCCGGGGACCATGACTGTCGCGCAGACCAAAGGCTGCTCCACCGCCCGCCTAGAAAGTGGGCTGCGGCCTCTCCCCCCACTTCTGCAGTCTGTGTAAGGGTCGTGGGGAGGGGGCCCTCTCTGGGGCGTCTACCAAGAATAACCAGCTTCAGCAGAAAACGGAAAAGCCGAGCAGAGGAGGGAGGTTCACTGTGAGACAACCAACCGTCTCAGCTCTCGAATCCGCGGCAGCAGGAAGGGGTTGTCCTCAGGTGACCTTCGAGCCCCTCAGACCACCATGTGCAGAACTGACAGAGCCTTTGTAATGAGCGGTGGTGGCAGGCTGGGGAGAGGGGTTTGCACAAACTGGTGCCAGGTAGTCAGTCTCCACAGCTCTAGTCTCTAGAGCAGATGAACAGCCTCCTGCCCCTCCCATGCACCTGTCAATCACAGGTGTGGGGAGCCATGCAAAAGAGCCCCGCCACACCACTGCAGCCGCAAGTATCCAAGCACTCTCATCTTGTTCCGACTTTAGGTGCTTAGGAAATTATACTGCAGATTTTGTAATCGCATCTTTTAAAAGGTTTTCTAAGGGTGAAACTAAAATAAAAGACTAAGTACTTACATGTAGATGAGCTATAGAGAATGAGTCAAGTCCATGCCTGTGTACATATGTAGACAGTGACAGGTGATGAGTTGAGCCCCCACACCCACTGCCTGTGGAACAGACCTCACAGAGCTGTGATCACTGAACGCTTGACTTGTACTAGTGTAACTGAGGAACTGGACTTCTATTTAACCATAGCTTTGGCCATAGGCCACAGGGGCTGGTAGCCACCATGTTGGAGGCTCTAAAGTAGAATGGATTTATCTACCCAATGATGCATGTGCCCCTTCATAGTCATCTCTATCTCCTAGAATGCCAGCCAACCTTCGACATCTGGCCTTATCATCCCTTCTTTTTTTTGATAATTTACATCTACACATGAAATTTCCAGGTTAAGATTGTCACATGACGCACATAGTAGTGCACGCAGTTTCACACTTTCGTTGCTTCTCTTGATTGCACTCATGTGATACAGTTTCTGTTTGTGGTGCTGTCACAATATCCTCGCAGCTGCTCTGCGGCCAGGGAATGCAGGGTCCCAAGCTTTTTACCTTTTTTGCATGTATATGTATGGAATGCATGCATATCCATGTGCAACCATGTGCTCAGAAACCTTTGACATGAAGCGTCTTTCATGATCCTTTTCCTGCCCTTTTGAGGCAGGGTCTCTCAGCTGAGCTCTGAGTTCACTAACTGGCTATGGAGCCAGCTTGCCCTGGGGATCCCCTGCCTCCCGAGTGTTGAGATTACAGGCATCACCACACCTGGTGAGCTTTTATGTGGGTCCTTATGTTGTCGTGGCAAGCACCTGAGCCCCAGACTTTTGCTTTTATTAATACTGCTGCAGACGTGCCTGGTAAGACTCCTGCACATGTGCTGTTGCAGGCTTGCCTGGTGAGCTTCCTGCACACGAGCAGGAATTTCCGATGAGTTGACCTCATAGCTGGTGAGGCGTGTTGTCGCAGTCCTACCAGCAAGGTCACTTACAGAGACCCAGGAACTATACAGACTTCATGACATGGGGCTGCCACAGGCTCGTGCATTTTCCACACAGCCATGTCAAATACAGGAAACAAAACCCTCCTC
The DNA here is from genome assembly GCA_023101885.1 of Typhlomys cinereus. Taxonomy (NCBI): domain Eukaryota; kingdom Metazoa; phylum Chordata; class Mammalia; order Rodentia; family Platacanthomyidae; genus Typhlomys; species Typhlomys cinereus. The sequence continues at coordinate 6,854,345 of JALPQD010000039.1, forward strand.
CAAATGATGGTGACCTCTGAAACTGTGAAAGCAACTTGAAGGTCACAGACAGAAACGAATAGCAAGTCCTACTCCTGCTTGGCGTGGTGTTCATACCAAAAAAGGTCAGAGGTTCCCAAGGACAAACTTTTAGTCATTTCTTCCAGAGGAAGAAGAAAAAACTCACATGACATTGCTAACAATTTCTGGATAAATGACTGTGGTGTTACTAACAACAGCCTCTTTCTTGGGCAACCCATGGCTGTAGATCCTCCTTCCTAGGGAGAAGCGAGGTAGAGGAGCGCGCCCAGACTGCTCAGACTCAGGTCTCAGCAGAAAACCAAGCAGTGCAAAACCACACAAAGCCAGGCAACCTGCTGAGCAACAGTATCTGTCAGCTGCTGACAAATGTGCCTTTCAAATGTCACTTTTAGCAGCAGCTGGGATCCCGACTTAGCAGCATTGCCTGTCAGGGCTTAATGTCACTCTGAGACGGGGAGGTCTCTAAACTCACTGCGCAGGGACCACAAAGTCAAGGTCACGAGGACAGCACTCTGAGGTGGCTCCAAAGGACCCGCGAGCCCTGGGCAACCCTGCTGTGCCACAGGGCTTTTGTTGCCTATCGCCGGCTCACCACTGCGACCCTGGGGGTGACCGAGAGACCGCCTGCCAGCCTGTGGGCCTCACCCTCCGGTGAAAAGGACACGCGGAGTAAGGGAAGGAGGAGCTGATCTGAATATAAAGACTCTAGACTTTAGAAGTGTTTTTTCCTGGGAAGGTGCCAGGCATCAGGCATCTGGTTTAGCCACGAACTCAGCCAAACCACTCACCTCTCCCGGCCTCTCCCTATAGAAAAGGCCTCGCTGCTGCAGACCTGCCTCCTCCTGGACGCTGTGGGCGTCAGATGTGACCTGGGAGTGAAGAATGGAGCTGCCATGGAACAACTGACGGACGCAGCCGTAACTGTCATCTGATAACACCATCAGGCCGCTGCCAACACTTAATAAGGCAAAAGCCAAAAATAGCGCAGCTAAGTAGAGCTAAAAGCAAGCAGTGCTTCATTTTTTCCTAACAATTTCCGCACTGAAAGAGCCACTGCCTTAATACAGAGCTACTCATGTGAGAACATAGCAAAGGTGGCATTTGAAGTGCTGCGATGCTAAAGCCTTTTGATGCCAGCCAAGCCCGTCCACGTTCCCATGGCTGACACCTGTGGCCACAACAGGTAGAGCCCAAGTGCATTTTTTTTTTTTTGAGGATTAAGGTAGAGTTTATTAGAAAAGAGAAAGGTTGGAACTCACGGACTCCAGACGTGGAGTGCCATGAGGAGCTAGGGAGCCCATGAGAACTCACAGTGCCTAGGCATGGAATTCATGAGGAGCAAGGAAACAAGAGACAGACTCACGGCACTAGAGGGCCATGAGGGGCTAGATTGCCCCCAAGTGCATTTTTCATTCTCAACAATGAAGGTGAAACAATCCTATCATTAAAATCCAAGCACTAGGAACAAAGTCAAAGTTCCTGCTTCCCATGCACGGCAGAGCTGAAGTTATTTCACTGGTTTTTCATGCGATTGCTGGATCGAGGGCAGATTCCCACAGCACAGTTGCTGGTTGACAGTGTCCTGCTGGAAGGGAGATGACTGTGTAGAAGCAGTCAGTCTCCTGGTTCTCACTGGGCTCTCCCCCTAATGGTCTGAACCAGTCACACACACACCTCACGCTTGTACAGTGAGACAGACCCTCAGAAGTGGAACTGCTTGTCAGAGAGAAGGGCTGGAGCTTGCTGGGACACTAGCAACCTGGCTCCTCACAACAGGCGGCTGCGGCTGCAGTAGTTGGCGGCCCTTGAGGCTCTGGAAGGTGGTTGGGGGGGGGATTCGGGGAAGAGGCTGGGCCTGCAAGGCTCCACCAGTCCTCCAAGATCACATGCATTCCTGGTAAGGATTAAACTGTACCCTGAATTGGACAGACATTAGAGATGATATCCAAATGACCAAAAAGTGTAAGTGCGGTGCTCAACTCCATGTGCCATCAGGAGATGACAAACCAAAGTCTTGAAGAGGCTCCACTACATGTGTGCCCAGGTCAACCAAAGGAAAGCGAAGTCATTTGTTGACAAATGTCTGTGATCCCAACACTGGCAGACTGAGGCAACAGGACTGCAAGTCTGAGACCAGCTGGGTCTACACAGCAAGACCTTGTTTCAAAACCAGCGACAGAAAGAGGAAGGAAAGGAGGGCCACAGAGAAAGCTGGGTAGGGGAGTAGCGTGTGTGGGAGGGAACGGTGACTTCACTGCTGGGTAAGTAGCTGAAGAAACCCCACAGCTCACACACCTGAGTACTGGGGCACCGCTCACATGGCTCAGGAAGGCAGATAGCACCTTCACACAAGGATGAAGCACCCACATCTATGCACCCTCCAGGCGAGAGGCCACATACAAGAAAGCACATGCTGTGTGGGAGCTTCCACACAAATACCAGACCAGGCAAGAATGATCTATCACGTGGGGAGTCAGATGCTTGAGGTGCTAGCTGGACTTGTGAGGGGCAGGCATTGCAGAAGGTGGTTCTTGATCTATAAGTTCCAGGTGCATGTCCTTAAGGTGCAAAGTGGCTGTACTGGGTGGGAGGAACCAGAAGCCCAACAGTTCTACACACACCACCCTCGTTCTCAAGCACGCTGTGCCGGGAGGTGATGCTCGAGTCTCCACCTACCCCACTCACTTGTTTTCCAACTTTCAGAATTTGGAAGAGTAAAGGGCTCTGCTCCCAGAACAAGTCTTATACACTTCAGATTCTGGCACTTAGATCAGCAGTTGGTACCCTGGACATACATACATGTGTGCTTCTCAGTGAGCACAGAGGAGATGAACGATGCTGTCCATAACACTAATGACTCCATAGTCACTTCACACCGAGGTAGCATCTGATTGCAGGGGGGAGGAGGGTGGGCAGTTGATGTATGTTTAATGTAATCTAAGTAGCTGAGGACATATGTCAGAGGTGCAGAATCTTCCTTTAGCAGGATGCTTGGGTTAACAGAATGTTTGTCGTTTAAGTCACTTCTGGGGAACTTCCTCCCACCAGCCTCCAGTGTCTAGGAATGGCGGGAACCACATACACCGTTTCACAACAGTCTCCACTAGCTCAGGAGTGGGTGTGGGCTGCACACGCCCAGCACGCCCTACCACACAGGTCATCTCTACGACACCAAACTAGTTAGGGAAGCTCTGCCTCCCGCCTCCCCCCTCGAGTCCAGGGAGCTCCTGGGACTAGACAGATGGAGCTAGGCTCACACTCGGCTAGGCTCTTATACGGGGTATGGCCTGGTCTTGGGGTAAAGAGCATGGGAGGAAATACTGTGAGGACTTGGGGGGCAGAACTCAACCTAGAGGATCAGACTTTATATTCTAGCAGGAGAAACTTTTGCATCACAGAATCCCAAAACTACAAACGAACTCGCCCTCTCTGAGGATGGGACCATGTTATCGCAGCATCCTACCGCATGGCACTGCTGCTGTATAATTTGGAATGGAGCAATGCTGACTTCCATGCCTAGCCAGGACGGTCGGTGGTCACATTATTCCCCACCCGTGGCTCTAGGTGAGCAAGGTCCCTTGTTCCCTCCCTCTCCTCCCATCTGGGAGGTGGTCAGTTCTAATGACTGCAGTTATCCTTGCCTCATTGGCTGTTCGAGACTTAACAGAGCTCTCCCATGAAGTCAAAGCACAGAACTCAATAAATGCCACCTCTGTCACCCAAATGTTATTGAGCAGTATTCCACTCGGGGACAAAAGCCACTGTTGAGTGAACGACTACTACATACAGTAGGTGTCTCAATAACTTCAGCATCTCACAGGATTCAGGTAAAAGCCACAGCCTCTAAACATCAGGGTATGAACAGGGTGCGGATGACATCTGTGTGAAGACGCCCCTGTCAGGGTTGGCTCTGAAGACTCCACACGGAGGCCTTGTCCAGATCAGCATTCACTACCGAGGAGGTGGGCAGGCACACAGTCAGTCGTGAAAGAAGGGGGGCTCCGGCCTGAGAGGCCTCACGGAGGGGTAAATGGAAAGCCGTTATTAAAGCGAGCACATGTGGTGAGTCCACATGCTCCTCCTCACAGCAACATGGAAAGCAAAGATTCTTATACTATGGACAGATGAGGAAACCATGTCACGGGGTATCAAGAGCTGACCACATAGCAAACCAAGACCTGAGATCCAAGGAGCGGGGGCTCCCTTGGCAAATGTCTTGCGCTACCTCGATGAAGGCAAGGCCTGCTTTGCAGAAGCCTTTCCTTTCCCACTCTGTGTGGATCTTGCCTTGAGGTTCAAAGTCACAGACTTCTGGAGATGCAGAAGGAAAAACAAAAACAAAGACTCCGGAGATGGGAAGACATCACCTCAAGGAAACAGCCATGGGACGGAAATGTAACAGGACCTGCGGGCAGCTCGGCACGTGGGTCCTGGCGGATCCGAAGCAGGGGCTGCCCTCATCTGCCCTTCGGGTGGAGCTTGCCGCCGCCGCCCTTAGGGCAATGGTGGTGGAGGCCGCAGGCCGCGTGGACCGCCAAGGCGCTCTCCAGCTAGCCTCGGCCTGCCGGGTCATGCGGTGTGGGGCGGGGTGCCACAGGCAGCTCGCCACAGCAGCTCCCGCCACCTCTGCTGCTTTTGGCCTGCTCACTCCCTGGCTATGCGCTGAGGGGGCTCCATGCTGTCAAGCCACACTTGAGCTCTCAGGGGAAAAAGAACATTTTCATTGGTCAGGGAGCACACGATTTACTGGTTCATTCCCCAGGCAATGAGGGGAGGAGTCAGGAGCCACAGGCCTTGACAGCTCAGCACAGTGAGCTGAGCCCCTGGGACAGAGACAGGGAGGAAGGAGCAGGGTCCCCAGGGAAAGCCTGTCCCTCAGGAACACAGGCCAGGCCATGCAGAAGGGGGCCAGGAGGAACCCTGACTGAGGACGGCCTCTTACCCAAAGCCAGTGCAGTTCCTTCCGCAGCACGGCTGAAGCAGCAGCACCTGCCTCTCAGCTGCCTCCCCAGGGCAGCAACTTCTTTTTTTTTTTTTTTTTTTATACTTTTTTAAATTATTATTTCCGCTCATACAAACTTAATAGGTACACCAGTTCCCTCCCTCCCTCCTCCTCCCCCGAACCCCTTGTTCCCCCTCCCTTCACCCCTCCCTCCCCATCCCCCAGTGCCTCCCGCCCCAATTCCCAGAGAGTCCTTTCTTGTATATGCCTGACTCTCCTCTGGGCCCTCCTTTCCGATGACATACAAGGACCCAGTGGCCTTTCCCTGAACCCTTTCCCGTGTTCCCCTTAAGCATAGGAACACTACTGTGGCTGTCAATCCCTTGCCTCCAAGATCTTGGTGCCTTTAGCAGATGCTAGACTTTGTGAGGTCAATAGTGTGTTGGACATTGCGCCGGCATGCAAAGTCCAATTATGGTTGCTTCGGCCCTAACTTGTGTGGAGTATCTTGCAAATCATTGCTCTTCCCATCCTTTTGCTCTTACAATCTTACCGCCCCCTCTTCCGCAAATGTCCCTGAGCTTCAGGATGGGGCAGGGCAGCAACTTCTACAGCGAAGCGCTCAGAGCAGGAAGGAAGGCTCCTGACCCCGGTGCTCTTGCTAACTACTTGCAGATGGCCCAACAGCATACGGACCCAGGACATTCTGCACCAAGAGCTGAAGTCAATCTGGTTTGGGCAAAGTCAGAACTTCATTGATTTAGGATTGAAACATAACCCATTTCATTCTCAGTCCCATGTTATTTGAGTCCGGTACCATCCTGGACAGTAAGTCACGCACGGTTGTGCGTGCTGTCCAGGTGGTGACAAGGACACGGCCCTACACGCTGTCCAGGTGGTGACAAGGCCGGCACAGCACACCAGGTACCAAGCCCACACTACAGGCCTCTGTGGCCTCCTCTCATCTGATCCCACAGCGAAGCTGCAGGCTGGTGGTGTCCTTCAGAATGAGGCTGGGGGTTAAGGGGCTAATGAACTGGGGAGACTTTCTGGCCAGCAGCACTTCCAAAAGTGACCATAGTCCAGAGAAGGGAGATGGCTGCTCACAGGATCTCGTCCTGAACCTGGCAGTGGCCAACTTCAACTAGGCTAACTAGTCAGTTTGCCTAGGGGTCCCTCGCTTTTGCTGTCTGTGTAGGTTCTGGAGCTTTCGACTCCAGGCCTTACGCTTGCTCAGCAAGTGCTCTGTGCCCCGAATCCTTTCCCTCCAAGGCCCAGTGCCTTGGTTTTAGAGACACTGTGTTCTCCCCTGGTGCTAAGACTACTTCCTTGCAATTACCCCAAACCCACCCCAAGCTGGGGCAACGCTTCAGGAAAAATTCAGAGGCAACTAACTTCAAATACTTGCGGGGGAAGGGAAGAGGCAGAAGGACGGCAGACGGCGCGAGCTCTTGAGGCTGGTCTGATCTGAAACCCCCAAAACATGGCTCATCTCAGCATTTCCAGGACAGGAAAGAGGTGCTCTCCCTCACCTGTACCCCATTTTCTGACTCTGTGGGAGGCCCACTTCTCAGCAGCCAGGGATGCGCAGAAGGAAGGCAGAGTTTATCAGAACTCTCTTGCCATTGAAACAGTGTCAGGAATTGAGCTCACATTCTTGGCAGGTGACTCTAACCGCCTCCCTGCTGGCCGTCTGCAGGACAGAGGCACCTCCTGGAGAGGAACACAAGTATGTCCCTGAGGACGAGAAGGGTCTGATCACAGTGAAACCCAGAAAAGGTTCACAAGGAAGACCTGAGCAATCTAACAACATCGTGCATTGGAGGGCGGGGCCCAAATTCAGGTGAGAGCAGGTGCCCAGGGAGACACACGTGGCGCTGATCACCTGTCTGTGGCCTCTTCACACCACCAACATCATCACAGGTCACAATCCATAAGCAGGTTCCAAAGTCAATTTCATAGACTCAGCCAAGACGTAGAGAGCACTACCTATGGAAGGTTAAATGCTGTCTTATTTCAGTCTTGACCAACTGTCAATGGCCCTTCCTGCTGCCTCCAGGCAGGTCAAGGGCTGGTCAGTTAGTGGAGACCACAAACGTCTTACCAGAACATGGCTTGAGCTTCCTGCTCGGGTCCGAGAACGGAGGAGCACACGGGAAGGAAGGAAGGTCGTTCCGAGAGAAGCTGAGAGATGGCAGAGAAAGGAATATAGCCATACCACCACCCAGCATGGAAGAATATAAAACACATAAAGGGATCTCATTAACTCTATTTCACTGGATCATTTTATGACAAACAAGTTCTAGGTCCTTCTCTCTCACCTGAGCAGACAACTCTTGCCTGGGGACCAATGACTAGTGAGTGTGGGTGATACTGCAGGAAAACACAGCTTTACCAAATAAAGGTCTGCAGGAGAGTGAGCTGCGACAGGTTCCACATTTCGGGCTGAAGGAGGGCAGGGCTCAGCGCACACCCAGGCCCAGCGTGGAGGATCACATGCGATCAGGCAGCAGGTGCAGGCCTGTGGCTCACAGCAAAGGAAATTCTCATTTCACACATCAGAACCTCCTGTTGGGGCTAGATCAGCAACCACGAGAGAGAGACAGAGAGAGAGACACAGAGAGAGAGAGAGAGAGACAGAGAGAGAGAGAGAGAGAGAGAGAGAGAGAGAGAGAGAGAGAGAGAGAGAGAATGCGTGTGAGGGCATGTAGATACGTGTGTGCACATATGTAAGACCAACAATCCTACTAACTACTGTCGCCCCAAGCAAAGAGGTCTGACCTCCCAATTTTCCAGCACAACACAGAGTCCCAGGCGGTCTACAGCGTTGTGGCTGTTCTCCCCCTTGCCTAGTATCTTGCTTAACTTCATGGCCATGTGATGGCTCCCTGCTGTGGGCCGAGATAGTGAGCATTTTGCCTTGAGTCCTATCCTAGGACAGCAACTCTTTACAACCACAGGGTTCTGTTTTGTCTCTCATGGGAAATCCCAGTGATGCTCGATGCAAAACTCCTGGGCAGGAGGGGCTTGTTATGAACTGGCCACGGGGGCCAGGGAACAGCTGAAGAGCTGGGAGCAAACCAGAGGTGACCTAATTCCACTGCTGACCTGACTGCAGACTAGCTATATCGTCATGAAAACGGGTAACTTTGAAGTCCCTGTAATACATTCATATGGAAAACCTTGGATTTTCTAAGCAGGAAAACAAGATCGGCTGGAAAGGAAAGGGTCTGCCAAGGGCTCAATGGCTACATGCACAGGCTCTTTGGAGGGGGAGCAGGATCCTATGAACAAGGACGTGCCTCACCTTAGGGCCCAACAAACAACCCTTCTTCAGGAAGGAGGGCGGAGGCCAGGGGAAGTCCATGATTTTCAACTGAAATTTCCAAGAGCCACAAGTGACCATGAACCAACACATACCACTCGCTCCTCTTTCAGGAAAACAGGACCTGCTTGGGTTCGCCATGACACGTCTCCTAAAAGAGGTTTTCATTCTGCACCTAGTGTCCTCTTGGCACTATGACCTTGGAATTCAGGGCACCTTAATCATAAATCCACACCATGCCAAGGACTGCTGGCAGGTCTGTGTGAGCAGGCGTGAGAACTGCTGGCATGAATCTGTGAAGAGGCCTTTGCAAAGAGGAACATTACAGGGTCAGTAGGCTGTGTGCAGCCTGTGAGGCGACCTTTTACATCATGTGCTTCTGTGATCTGACACTCGGGGCGCCACCAGAATGGCTGCTAAACATATCTAGTTTCTCTCTAGCGATAACTTTATGTTCTCCTGGTGAGGGCTAAGGAGCCTGGAGCTTGGGCAAGGCCTGGGCTGCTTTCCTCCATCTTAGCACATTTCTGTAGGCAGTGGCCCAAGCTCGCCAAGGAAAGGCAGACTTCAAAACTGCTTCCACCTCCTGTGATGGAGATGTTCTGACTTTACATCCCACCTCCCATGCAGAGAAGTCCACCTGAGCTAAGGATGTGCCCAGGCCTCTGTGTCACTGGCCCTAGGCCAGTGCCCCCGTGTGCCAGAGGCCATCACTGTACCTTTCCCCAAGGCCTCAAGCGAACGCTTAAGCTTTGGGAATGTCAAAGGTTTGAGGGGAGGTGTGGGGACCATGGGAAGGGAAAACAAGAAGAGGTGTATCACATCATCTTCCACAAGATTTACTATAGCTGGCCAGATGTGCCCTCCGCTGGGAGGTGCAGTGAGGGCCTGTGAAGAGAAGGCGTGTTGGGTCAGATGAACCAGGGAGACGGGCAGAGGCCAGGATGGGAGGAGCTGGCCTTGTATTCTGGAAGGTGCCCTCTGCACTGCTGGGAGAAAGCGCTCACTGGGAAGTCTAACGAGGACATCTGCTACTTGTGTGCTGTGGTCCTGGTGCTTAGACAAGCCAATTCCCTCCACCTTCTCTTAAAGCAGATGCCACAAGGCAACATCCCAAGGGAGTGCTGGGCGAGCAGTTTCATCTGAAGAAGATGAAACTAAAGTGAGAGCCGCCGGCAGGCCCAACCTGTCAGCCCAACAGGCACACATCCTTCCAACAGTCACTTTATAGATGCGGAAACGGAAACTCGAGGGAAACTCTAGACCAAAGCAACACAGCACCTGGAGGACAGTCTGGGTCCAGAGCCACTCAGGTGGTGGTCGGCCACACGCGCTTATACTCATGACCTGCAGTACAGCCAGTGACCATGCCCTTTGGAGTGGGGCACTGCGGGACCACGGGAAGGAAATGGCAGAAAATCATGGATAGGAAGTAGACACAGAACCTCCCTCTGCCTCCTGTGCAGATGCCCGCCAGGAGCTCTTCCTCTAGCCATTGAAAGAATGTGGGGTGCAGGAATTCTTAGCACCCCAATGCCCAAAACAATGGCTGCTCCCTGGGTCATACTGAGATCTCTGAGATGGGGAGAGACTTCAGGGACAGCTGCCAAGAAGCCTAGGATCTCCCATACCACCTCTAACAAACTGGATGGCACTGGCTCATCAGGACTGGTGTGCCCATGTAACGGATGCCCAGAATAGCACCTCTGGGCTTATTGTGTTCCCAGGTTGTCAGCTGAACCTCAGGTACTGCAGACATGGTCACCACCAAAGCAGTGTGGACAGTTTTTCCTCCAAGAGCAGGAAATGAGGCCCGACTGAAAATCCATTCAGTCACTAGCTTATTCTGGCAAGCAGGTAAACCCGATTCATCCAAACTTCTTTTCTATCTGGAAGCAAGGGTGTGAGCCTACACTAAGGGTTTTGAGTGTAGCTCTGGCCTGGCAGCAATAGCTGCCTTCCAAAGGCATTTCTTAGAACTAAATGCATGTCTTGTCCCATGCTGATTGCGAGGAGGCCTCCAGAAGGGTCAGGGCAGCGAGCCTCGATGTGGCACAACATCTGACCTCTCTTCCCACTGCTGAATGTCACCACCTCCTTCACCTTGCACCTGGGTGGCTACTGAGCGCATTATTGCCTAGCAGATACAAAGGTCTGCTTCAGGCTAGGCATCCGCGAGTGCTGGGAATGGAGAATCTCACTGCTGGGTCATGATCGAGCTATAGTCACGTGGTTGCCTGCAGCTGTTCTGGCTCTGCAGCCTAACTGCCCTTCTAGTGACTCCTCAAGCTGTCTCTTTATAAATACATCGCACTCTTAAGCAAGGTGTTCTGCATCCAAGTGGGCAGATAACGTACCAATGACAGACATGGCTTGCATAGGTCCAATCAGGTTATTTGTCTGGTGCTTCTGGTAGAGCTGGCGGTGACGCCAGGGGCTGCACACACGCTGGAAAAGCACTCATCCACCAAGTAATAAACCCAGCTCTGCATGTCAGTTAAGCACAGAAAATCAACTGGACATTTTCTAGAAAAAAATGTAGAAAGCAGTAACACAGATGACTCTTCTTTCTCCTAAAACTATTTTTGTGACTTGCTGTTCCAGTCTTGGAAGTTATTCTAGGCACAAAATGACAAGCACCAAGAGGCGTTTTCTGCAACCTACTTTACTCTGAGTAGTACACAGGAAATGCAAAAGCAAAACCAAAACCTGAAGTGCTCTGAAAGATGCTCTGGGGAGAAGAGGGACCAGCCATCAGTCTCACACGACTCTCACACTAGGACTAAGGTCAACTTTCTCCCTCCTGCCCAAGGGTCTTCTGCCACGAGCTTCTCTCCTCCTTCCTCTGTCCACACAGAGCGGGAGGGCAAACGAGCGCTGCAGAGCTTATCCAGCACCAGCGTCTTGGTCTGCAACACCAACACTCTCTCACAGACAGAAGGAAACTACAACTGCAGCAGGGTTTGGCAGAAGTCAGCATTCTCGAGCAGACCATAGGTCGATCAGCTGTTGTCTGCACGAGCTAAAAACAACTCACCTAATAATTAGTGTAGCACACAGTGAAGCTGGGTCAGAGCAAGCCACAGCGCTAACGTGCCAAGCTAGAACCAACTGCCACGCAAGTGGCATCCTACCCGAAGCTGAGAACCCAGCTGCAATTGAGCCACTAGGTTTCCTAGCAGCGAAGGTAGTGAAATAGGAGGCGCATGAATGCAACAGAAGGTAACTTTTACAGTACAACAGTCTAGAAGGAATCTATGCTATGAACTAGGCCTTCAACTCCGGTTTTACAATATCTATAATGTTCCTCAAATAATCCTTTAACATCTGTACTTATTAAATTAACAGTCCGATGCCATCATGTCAAGAAATTCTGGCAGATACTTCTTAGGAAACACAAACCATTGATATAGTCCAGGGTGTTACATGTCCACACCTTAATGCAGAAGTGACTGTGACAGAACTTAATGGAAGGCCAAGCACAGTAGCTCACGCCCGCGACCCCAGCACCTGAGAGGCTGAGGCAGGACGAGTTTCAGGCCAGTCTGGGGGATGGAGCAAGATACTCAAAACAAACAAAACTTAGAAAAAAAACTGATCTTTGGTGGATGTAAAGAAGGTCCCTTCCACTGAGCACGTTCCCAGTCTTGAGGACATCTGCTAAGGGAAAACTACTTGGGGCGGGTCCTGGCTTGGATTTTTATGTTAAATGTGCTCCGCTAATGAGGACGGACACTAACAAGGGGACTAAATTCCTTACACAGCCTAAAGACACATTTCCCACCACAAGGCTCTTCCCTCAGGATCCTAGTACTCCACCTTCCCCAGATCCTTTGAGCTCAGGTCTCTGAAGACATCAATCTTCTGGCCCTTCTGGGAGCCGTGGGTTCCTGGGGCTCCCGTGCTGATACAACTCAATGTGGGCTCCTCCTGCTATCCTGCTTTGCGTAAACTTAGCTTGTATCCCAGATAAGAAGCCTGGACTAGTGACAGGAAGCGATCTCAGGCTAGGGCACCAGCTTCTGAGGGGTGCAGGCTGGAGGCTTGCCTCAGCTTCCCCTCTTCCAAGACAGGGAGAAGGTCCCCAGAGGGGTTTGCTGTTGACAGTTTCAGTGACCCTCTGAGAGTGACAGTCCAACACTCACACCTGGCGGGAAGAAATCGCATGGCCACCTGCCTTCAGCTCCCTTACAACCATCAAGTCAAATTTATAATTAAATGCAAATAAAGCTCAGCTCATCCCCAGATTCAGAGGAACAGTACTGGTTCATAAAACGGCCCCTGTGTTTTCGAGGGGCACCAGCAGGGGCGATGGGCAGTGGTGGGCTGTGTCAGATGACTTTCTGAAGCTCCTGGGACATCAGCTACTCTCAGGCCTAGAACCACTGTCCACGTGGTGCTCCAGACCCTGCTCTGCCCTCTGTGGCTCCTCTGTGAAGGGCAGAGACGAGGCCCCCTCGGCACAGTCAGACAACAGAGGGGTGGGAGAAGGTAAGTAATGAGGTGAACTGGTTCACTTCTCATGAGCGCCTGACCCCAGGCAGGGAGAGGCAGTGTGCTCGTCCCTTGTGACGCTGGGACGAGAACTCCTGGCTTCCTGGTGTGGCGCTCGATGGTATAAAGGGAACAAGTTTCCTTACCACATGGTACCTAACAAAAAACTAATGCCGTCGCTTGCTCTGAACAGAGGGTGCAAGCTTTCTCTCGTGCAGCAGGAGAGCAACTAATCACCAGTCTTTCAGCTTCACCACAAAGGAGGCAGCATGCACATAGGTACAACACAAGGTTGTGTTCCAATAAAACTTTATTCATAAAAACAGGTGGTGTGGGCTGGAGAGATGGATTGGGGTTAAGACTTTGTCTCGCAAGCAGAAGGTCCTGAGTTCAGATCCCAAGTCCCATGTAAAAATACCAGGAGGAATGATGGCAGCCTGGACTTCCCACCTGGTGGATAGAGCCTGGGAAATCCTAGAGCCAAGCAAGGAGGAGGTAGAAGCTATCCAAAATGATTCCTGAGGTCACTCTTGGTCTCCCACAAGGACATACAGTGCCTCTCTCTCTCTCTCTCTCTCTCTCACACACACACACACACACATACACGCATGCACGCGCACACACACACACACACACACACACACACACACAAATAAATAAACCAAACAAACAGGTGGCCGACTGGATATGGCCCGTTTTCAACCCTACTCTGCAGAAACAGAATTCTGTTCCAACACTGGGCCACAACCAGCCTTAATAGTCTCCCACGGGGCTTCTCAAGGGTGCCTCTGACTACACACACCCATTGCCTGCACACTTGGGCCCCGCCTCAGTTGGAACACAGGGCTGCACGCCTGGCGGCTGTGAGCAGCTGTCCAGTCATCCTGACCGCCTCCCTCCTCTGCTTGGATCATTATCCTCGCTGAACCCTTGGGGCCAGCCGGAGTTTCTGCTGCGACTCATTCCACCTCGGGTTAGCTTCCTCCTCTTCCTCTAGGCAGCCAGGGTGTGGCGGGTTCTGTTTGCTGATGGTTCCGTCAGTCTGAGGGACTTTACAATCTACAGCATGCAAATGACATTCCACAGCCATGCTGTAACTCTGTAGGTGAACTTCTAGTGGACTTCTAGCGAAGGAAGATCTAAAATAAGCTGAACACTTCAAGTGCAGAGATGAAGAATCATGCCATACGATAAAATTACCAGTTCTATTCATTCTGTTAAGTTAAATGTCGGGTTAGGGTAAAGTCACCACGAGCTCTGGGTTCTTAGCAATATGGAAAAGCGAGAGGCAAACCTTGAAGACAGGCTCGGCTAATCGGCCGTCAGCGATTCCCGTGCCCTGCACAAGGCTGCTCCAGCTGCACTGGCTGCCTCTCAACTTCATTCTTAAAGAGTAAGGTGCCCTCAGCTTTTTAAATGGAAGAAGCAAAAGACACAGAAGGTCTGACAGCGGTGGCACAGCCTTCTGGGACCCTCCCAACTCGGCACTGGGCCAGCACCTGGGTTGGTGTCACAGACAAGAAGCTTCCACGTCCCAGCAAACAGCAAGGAGAGTCAGGACCCCCTCCCCCCCCGCCGCAAGCCTTGCGAAATTCATTTCCACATAAATAGAAAATGAACTTGTCAACACACAGTGTGCGCACCACGGTCTTGTGAGCTCTATGACAACACTTGTGGGTTGCTTGGGACAGCGTAGTCATCGTGAGGACCCCTGGCAGAACAGGGCCACAGGCGCAGGAGGCTTCCTGGGACCTCCCAGTGAGAATTATCCTCCTTAGCTGCCCAACTGCCCATGAAAAGAAAGAAAAAGGAGCCCCAGGGAGGCATCTTGCTCCCTCCTTGTGTGGTCTGTGCCGCTCCAGCGCAGAGCTGCCCGGATGGAGGTGCAGAAGCACCTTGTTAGGTGAGGGAGGCTCAGCTGTGTGCAGGCAGCAGCCCACACCTGGACTTCTGTGCCTAGTCAAAACGACAAAATCCTCAACCACCACATTCAATAGTTAGCATCTTGGAGGATGTTAGTAACCACCTGTCCACACAAGCCAAAACCTGGGGCCATCTGAGACCCCCATACACCCTTTGGAGCCCAGATTGACCAGATCCAGGGACTCTGCCCTGCTGCCGCCGCCCTCGCCATCCACCTTGGTGATGTAACTCAACCTGTGGATTCCATTGAGCCGCTCAAGGTCTCCTCCTACCACACCAGTTCTGTCATGTCTTCAAGCACCAATCTAATCTTCCTCTCCATCTCTTACCCTTCACATCCCTTAGAATGCTTAAGGCTGTGTGGCTTATTGCGGCCCTTAAATTCAAGGTTCTAATGGGGTATAAGCCACAGTCAGCCACTCACACCTCTGCCTCCCAGGGCCTGTGCCCACAGCTTCCTCCTCCTCAGGGGCCCTAACCTTTCACCCAATTAACTCAGACTTGGCCTTTGGGTCTCAGTTCTGATCTCTCAATCTTTACTAGTGTGTAATTATGAACCTTCCCAGCTACTCCACTTGTCAGCCTGGGTTCCCTGATCCCCTGAAGCACCCATAGAAATAATGAGTGACACCATCTCTCATCTAGGACACTGGCCAGGAACATGCCTGGAAGAGCTGAGAAGACAGTTACACCGTTCTGTGTCTTGCAGTTCACACAGCTCAGGTTTGGGAAGTTTGTGCCTAATCGTACTGACACGCAGTAGATGTGCAAATGCTTGCCGAGTGAGAATGAAACAGAAAATTAACCAGTGAGCTACAACCAGGGCCTTTACTTCCTACTACTGCACAAGAGTTAAACTCAGTGACAGTGTTGCTCTAAAGCCTCACTCCTTTCTGATTCTGTCTAACCTCACGAGTTTCACCAAGGCCAGCGCCAGCTCAGGAAGCCTGTGTGAGGTGTCCATGGTGATCAGGCCTTTGCTAGGCCACCTGGTGTGACATGGAGCAAGTCATGTCATCTGGGTCTGGCTCCTACCTGCAGAGGGAAAGAATGCCAGTACTCTGGCCATGGCGACTGAAACCCAATGTTAACTGTTCAAGTGAGAATGTAAGGCGTCTCTAGGGACCAAGGAGGGCTACCACCATCAAACAGAAAAGGCAAGAAGGAAGCAGTGGGCTAAGAACAGCACCCTCCTTCTCTACACAGATGACTCATTCTGTGGAGGAGCTTGTCTGCTCTATAGCTTTAAATATGTCCTACGCCAAGATCCCTGGTTCGCCTCTGCCTGGATCTCATGTGTCTGTCTGTTAGCTCATACACCTAGACACGGTGCAGGAGGCTGTTAGCTCATACACCTAGACACGGCGCAGGAGGCTGTTAGCTCATATACCTAGACACGGCGCAGGAGGCTGTTAGCTCGCACACCTAGACACGGCGCAGGAGGCACCTGCAGGTGAACAGGACCCGTGTGATATCCTGGTCATGTCGTCCCTGCAGCTCCCTCGCCCCAGCTGACGGCAGCTGTCTGAAATTCTGCTGTGCTCTTTGATTCCTCTGTTTACACTGAAGCCCACATGCAATCCAACAGAAAATGCTGTCAGCACTAAATTCCAAGAGCACTCCCCAGTATCTCTGCTCTATCTATGCAACTGTACCAGCTTCCCCAGGGCCCAAGCTGCCCTGAATCTATTGAATGCTCACTGCAAGCGAGGGCTCTCCTAAAGTGTTTGATGGTAGAGTGCTTGCTTGGCATTTGCAAGGTCCTGGGCTCCACTCCTAGCACTGTGAGAAAAGAGAACTTTAGATTATTTCACTGCTCTTCTCAAAGCTGCACTGCTACCCACCTCTCACCACACACACCCACCTCTCACCACACACACCCACCTCTCACCACACACACCTACCTCTCACCACACACACCCAAGCCCTTACGAGGTCCCTGGAGGACAACACAATTTTGGCCCCCTATTTCCTCCACAGCAGTCCTCCTGCTGTTCCTCGAAACATCTTGCAGATCTGCTAGAATGCTGGTGCCACACACGGCCGCTTGTTCAGCTCCTTCAGCTCCCCAAGACTTGGCACAAGTGCACCTTGCCAGTAAGACCCCTCCTCCTCCACGACTCCAACCTGAAACACATCTCCAGCCACCTGATGCCCATGGCACTGCTACCTCACAGTTCACATGCGACTCTGGTGGAGAACACTTACAGCTGGCCTTCCCCTCGACAAGTGTGAGGTCCAAGCACTGGGCCTAGCACACAGCAGGCGCCCAATCAATGTTCTTCACCTAGACACACAAACATGTATCTTCTGAGCACCATCTGGATCTGCAGGCACATCGAGGATGAGCCAGTGGGGGCAGAAGGCCTCTGGGCAAAGCTGAAAAGAGCAAAGTCATCTGGAGCCAATTCACTGACGGGGCCGTCTGTGGGTCCCAAGCACACTGCTGTATTATGGCAGAGCCGCGGCACCAGTCAACAAAGGCTCCTCACACTAGACCCTCCATCCAGATCTTGACAGGTCTGGCTGAGGGACCAAGTGCAGAAGAGCAGCATCCTATCACCAAACAACCTGACCACTCTCCTGTCTCACCCCCAGTCAGACGTACTGATGTGAATAACTGGCACAGATACTTCATACTAAAGAAAAAATAAAACAACAAGGCAGGAAGATGGCTCAGTGGGTTAAAATGTTTGTACACAAACCTGGTGACATGAGTTCAAATCCCTAGAACTCCAAGGAAAAACTAGATGCAGTGACACAAGCGCCTGTAATCCCTGCATGTCTACAGGGGAAAAGGGAGGCGGAGCCTCTGGAGCTCACCGGCTGGCCTGGCTTGCGCAGTGATGAAGAGGCCCTGTTTCAAACGAGGTGGAAAGGTAAGGGCTGACGCTCAAAGGTCCTCTGACCTCCACACTTGCCTGTGCCACACCTACCCATAGTAACATCAAAGAGGGTGTCAGGCTCGTCACCCAGGGCAGAAAGGAAATAGGCCCTTTAGGTGGGTGTCTGATCAATATAAATTTGAAAGAATGAGCAAGTCAGACCTGCACGACAAACTTTGAAGTAAGGAGTGAGAGTGAAAAAGTTACTTAAATAGGGCAGAATGAATGTGATACTGAAAGAAACAGCACACAGCTGGCCTAGGCCTCACTGATGCATGAGGGCCTCCCTCCTCCAGGTGGGCTCCTGCATGCATCCTCCTCTTCCTCCCTCCTCCAGGTGGGCTCCTGCATGCATCCTCCTCTTCCTCCCTCCTCCAGGTGGGCTCCTGCATGCATCCTCCTCTTCCTCCCTCCTCCAGGTGGGCTCCTGCATGTATCCTCCTCTTCCTCCCTCCTCCAGGTGGGCTCCTGCATGCATCCTCTTCCTCCTCCCTCCCCCTAGTGGGCTCCTGCGTGCATCCTACATATGTCAGAGTAAGGCTGGCAGGGACTAAGGGATCACACGAGTGGCAAGAGACAACTTGCTCTCACTGCAACCACGTTAAGACAGACTTTCCACCTCTTGGCCCCAGAATGAACTGGCTCAGAACGGCGCCTGCTAACATGGCCTCCCTCCAGACCAGGGTCTCCTCCAGGGAAGTGCTCCTCCTTCTTCTCTTCTCCTCTCTCCCTCCCAGGTCCTCAGCTGACTGAGACCCCAACCCAGGGACCAGAGAATGGTCTAGCTCTCCAGCTGCACACATGCAAGGTGACGGGAACCTGCTGGCTTAACTTAACTTAGTAGTTATCAGCTACCTTTGCCCAAAGAGTGCTTTCAACGTGCTTCTCTGCTTTTCACCAGGGCCAGAAGGGCAGGCCGCCGCTGTTTCTACCTGACATTTTTTAAATTTTTTTTTTTTTTTTATTATTTATTCAACTGTGTGTATGTGCGCGCGCGTGTCTGTGTGTGTGTGTATGTGTGTGTAGAACCACGGACGAATTCGCGAACCACCATGGACGTCTCCGCCCCGGGATTCACAGGCTCCGCCCTACCAGGACCAGAAGCGCAGGCCGCCCCCGCTTCCGTCTGGCGTCTATACGTGGGATCTGGGATCCGAACTCGGGACCTTCCGCCTGCAAGGCGGAGGCTTAACCCCTGAGCCACCTCTCCAGCCCTCTACCTGACATTTTTATGTGGGACCTGGAATCTGAACCCAAGACCTTTTGCTTGCCAGGCAGTCTTAACTTCTGAGCCATCTCTCCAGCTCCTGCTGCTTTCCGAGGAGCTGAGTTGCTGGCCACGAGATGCGAAAGTCAGGAATGAGGACACAGGAGTCACTGCAAGAAAACAGCCCCCGTCAGGACCGCAGTGGAAGCAGCGGCTCTCACGTTCCCCATACAGCCGCCCAAAGGGGCGCTGGCACCGCTGGCACAGCCTTCTCGGCTTTAGGAACTCAAGGGACAAGGACACAGCTGAAGGCCCCAGGGCCAGCGAAAATGTCCCTGCTGCTTCTAGAATCCATGCTAGGAAGGCCTGAAGCCCAGTCGCGTGAGGAGGGGGAGGTGGAGCCAACAGGTTCCTCAGGGATGAGTCAGAGTGACGGCTACTCCTGGACTAGAGGGCAAGGTGTCCACTCACTGGGGCTGGAAAGAAACAAGCAAGGATAAGTAAGGTAGGAGGGGGGAAACTGGAAAGTGGGAAGGGAGTTGGAGCGGGCAGCTACCTGGACAGCAGTGCTGGCTGACTGGACAAGTGGAGGGGCAGCTAGCTGAGAGCCGAGGTGGGAAGAAAAGCCCAAACTGAATGTGCCTCTATGACCACACATGGATGCTAAGGGGCAGCTGCTCAATCGCACACAGTAAACAGGCGAGCCACAAAGGTACCCTCTTCCTGGGTCCATTCTACCCAAACATGGCTCCCCTGCCCAAAATCAGAAGGAGCAACCCAAGAGTCTGCCCTTGTGGACAGATTGCACCAGGAAGACAGATCAAAGCAAAAAGGGATTCCAACCCCAGAGACCAAATAGCGGGTTCTAACTTTGCCACCCACTAACCAATGGTCTTCAACTCCAAGATGTTGTTCTCACCTGTGCCACACAGAGCAGAGGGAAGGCGTGAATACAGTAGGAGCAACAGCCAGCTCCTTGCAAAAGCAGCTAGAGCTTCCCATCCCGTATGCACACGTCGCAGCAGGGTAATTTTACATCTCCCACTCTAGGGAACTTACTGCCACCAGCTGACTGGCAAGAAACGCAGGTGAGTCCTTCCCACAGCTGTCTGCAGATGCACTAGGGTTACAAGCCCGCGGTCCAGCTGAAATTGCCAACTGCGAACATTGCTAGACGTTAGCTGTCTCAGCTCATCAGGATGCGGCTCTGCAAGTGGCTGTCAAAGCTACACATGTGACTCTTCCCTTGTCCAGCAACTCTCACCACGCTGATTTTTGCCTTCTCCACAGAGAACTTCTGTAAGCACTTGGTCACGTGGTCATTTCGTTCTTTGGAACTTCCCTCGCCAGTGACCTTCACGTCTCTGCCCTGCGCAGCAAAGCTTCTTCAAGAACCGTCCAGGTTCCTGGCAGCTGCCTCCTCTGACGCTCTCATTCTGAAGCTTCACTGAACTGCCTGACAAGGCCCCAGAGACCACCAAGGAACCCAGTCCCTTTGGTGCTCAGGGATGGGACCCACATGGGCATCAGCGGCTGCCTGGGCTCCCTCTCTCCCCACAGTTCTTTGCACACATGGCATCTGCCCCCCCCCCTCACCTCCTGCTTTCCTGCCTAGAGGCCTTTCTAGATGTCAGCTGACCTCCCTCCCTCCTAACGCAGAGCTGCTGGGGGCCAGACTAGGCTCCTTCCTTCTTCACTCACTTCCCAGGTAAGCTCCGTGGCCCCACGGCTTTCAGCATCATCTTTGTAACAGCTCTCAAAATGAGTTGTCTTCCTTTTGAACTCATTTCCTCACACTCGGCAGCCTAATGACCACTGCCTCACAGAGCTCTCACCGACCTCTCAAAATCAGTCCAGGTCCTGAGGGGTCCCCGTGGTCATCCCCAGCACCCCCATCTCCAAGGATCTCCTTCCAGTGCTCCCCAGGCATCTCCACGGCATGGCCTCATCTGCTCTCTTTCCACTGGCCTACCCCAGCCTCACTGGGTTCCTGGGTTTCTGTCTCCGGCCCCAGGCTGTTCCTTCTGGAGCATTCTGCTGTGCTTATTTACAATGGACTCTCTCAATGCTTAATACCCGCCCTCTCTGTCCTGTGTAAAATTAAGAGTCCCCAGACCTGGACACCCTGTGCCTTCCCTGCCTTCCACAGGACGCCTGCCATCAACGTAGGCCTTTAATTGATCGTGTGAAAACTGCAACTCCAGGGGGCAGCAGTGCTTCGTTTTCATTACTTACCCTGAGCCTAGAACAGTGCCTGGTGGAAGCACTGAATGGATACCATCAATCAGTAATGGAAACAATGGAATTGATTTTTTTTCATCCAGTGAAAATATTTTATCAGTCTTTGGACAGGTAGTAGACTCCCCATTCTTATTTGGTGCCATGCCCCACTTAATAGCAAAAGGGACTCATCAAAAGTCTTCCCTCCTTTCTCCTCATCCTAATGAGTGGGGCCAGGATGTGCGTGGCCATCCGGACAGCGCAGGCTTGGCTGAGTATCCCAGTCACCAAGGTGAGGTGCCACAGCCTAGTGACACTAGAAGATCCTTTGACCTTCTGTAAGAGATAAAGGATCTGCTGCCACTTTCTGAAGCAATCTGCCTGTTGCTCCCAAACCTAAGGACCCTGGCAGTTGGGGCTAGCAAACTGCCTGTGGCCTGAAATTCTACCCGGTCACCCTTTGTGAGATTCCTCATTGTATTCTACAAGCAGAGAACGCTTCCCATGTTTTCAAGTGGTTATATAAACATCTACATAATAGTCCTGACTTGTTTCTTTTAAAACTCACAGATCCTTAACAGATGAGCTAACCTGGGCAAGGCCCGTGACTATCGCCTACAGACTTACCAGGCCTTCATTATGACCTCTGGAAAAACTCACATAATGGTTCAGTATGAAGTCCCGTCTGTGACCAAAGCAGCTATAAGAACTTCCAAAACTTCAAGTGGCTACTGGCCCTCCTATTGTCTGGAATCATGGTGACACCCTCTCTGCAGCTGGGAAAGAAATAGCCAAACCCGGAAATGGACTTTCTGCATGTTCTCAGGGCAAAAGCACATCCTAAAGTAGTGGCTGGGGATGGATATTGTTCTAAATTTGGAGCTATCTGATGACAGAGCCAAGTTTCCTTCCCTTTTCTAGCCCACACCCAAAACAACACCCCACTCTCCTCATGAGAAAAATTCCTTCACACTTAAGGCGTCTATTGCCCAGAGCTGATCTTTCGCTTAGTAAAAATCATTTTGTGGAAGGCTTGAACCCCATGTCAACCATGCACAGAAGGATGCCATGGAGCACACGAAGCTTCATGCTGTGACTGCAAGTCACTGGCATCACCTGACATGACACCCCACATGCTACCACCGCCAACGTGCACCACGGGCTCTCTCCAGCTGCTGCACTGAGCAACGACCAGAGCAACTTAGGGGAACAGGAGGCTTTTGTTCCAGCTTATGTGTTGAATATAGTTCATCAGGATGGCAGCAGTGTGACACCAGTGTCAGCATCCACAGGAGGAGCTGAGAGGAACAAACTGTCTAGTCTGCCAAGGCTAACCAATTCTCTCTCCATCGTATCCACATGCCCAAGGAATGAATCCCCCACT
The DNA here is from genome assembly GCA_023101885.1 of Typhlomys cinereus. Lineage (NCBI taxonomy): Eukaryota > Metazoa > Chordata > Mammalia > Rodentia > Platacanthomyidae > Typhlomys > Typhlomys cinereus. The sequence continues at coordinate 6,876,746 of JALPQD010000039.1, forward strand.
ACGGGCAGGGCCTTCCAAATCGATGACAGAATAGCCTAGAAGTTTGCTCAGAGACTTAAAACTCAGTTCTCAATCATTGTGTTAACACGTGTAACTGTCAAGATGTGTTACTGTGTCATATTACATATGGTATACACAACAGATACTACATATTGTATCTTACAGTCAATGTATTAGATGCATTGCATTCTGTGTGCAAAATGTTTTATACATTAGAGTATTTACACATGTAGCGTGCAAGCATGAAACACACTCATAACATGCATACATGCTGTATTTTCTATTGGTGCTGTGCTAACAGAGACTGCTTGAAGCTCTTCGCTTTTCCCAGCCCCAATTCGTTTACTGCTAGAATTACGGAGCTAGTTTAGAAGGATTTTTATCCTTCTAGCCCAAAACATCTGCGATCAAAAACCAATTAACCTTGTGTTTTAAAAACTTTTCCTGCCACCATGAACCTACTTATGAGCAAGATTTAGACCCTTACTTAGGCACATAGTCCTCCATCATGTTTCCTGCCGCCCCGCCACATTACATGTGTGGATCCAAATTGCTCCTGAGCAAGATGGTTAATCACACTATAGCATCTTATTTTGTTGATATTATTTTATTATCATTCATCTTTTTAAACCTTATTCTTTGTGTGTGTGTTTGTTTGTTTGTTGTGTTTATCCTGGATGGCTTTGCTCTGGGGTTTTCCAGGCTGCACCCACTAGGACCTAGAGTGCAGGCCGCTGTCGTTTCCATTTGTACGTGAGACCTGGGAACTGAACTCAGGACCTTCTGCTTGCAAGGCAGAGTCTTAACCCCTGAGCCATCTCTGAGCCCTGTTTGTCTGTTTTTGAGACAAGGTCTTATTGTGGAGCTGGGCTTTAGCTCACACCTCAGTCTCCTGAGTGCCTGGAATGCTGGGGTCACAGAAGTGCCTTACCCCATCCTGCTCTGTTCATTTGCATAACAGCAGAGTTACTGCCTTGTGGGGGAAATAGCACAAAGTTGGCCCCGGATAATGACAGCAAAGTGGAGGAGCTGGGTGGTGGTGCCGGAACTAATAACTTCACGCTAATGATGTAAGAACACTGTGGGTCCACTCTGCATCCTTCACGTAAGAAAGTTAAGAACCATTAGTCTCTGGGAGGCAGAAGGCCAAAGGTGGTGGTGACAGCAGACGGGTCTCCTTACAGCCTTGTTCACACGCACCCAGGTAAAGCCCAAAGCACAGAACTGTGGGAAATCAGGATTTTACAACAAAAAAATGGATTCTTCACACTAGTAATGGCTCTTGGATTTCCCATCCACCTTCCTGGGGACCCATGCCATCAGATACTTGCCACTATGGTATTAGCAAGTGCAGTCAAAGGTTCCGGAGAACAACTTCGAAACTGACATGTTTGAGACTAACCGGTGAGTTTATGCGGCATCATGAAAATGCTAACAGACACATCCTTTTTTGGGGGAAGCAACATTCCAAGATCCTTAAAGCTATTCTATGTTCCTGGCTTGGGACTTTGCTACTGGGAGTGTATCCTAAGGAAACCATCCAGCAGAATCCACGGTGGATTCCTTGATGCTGCCTTACTTGTAGCAAAAGGGACATGGTTACCACATTGGCACCAACCAGGTGAATGATTTAATGATTTAAAAAGTCGTGGAATGCCATGGTCACCACAGCGACGAGGCCACACGGTAGCTGAAGCTGAAGGAGAACGTTACATGCCTATACTGCATGTGGATGTGTGTCACAAGACATTACTTGTCTGCATTGCATGAGAACACATCTGTATGGCAGCTGGAAAATGAGGACCCCAGCCACTGCTCAGGTCACTCAGTTGGCTCCCTTGGCACTGAGCATTTTCTTCTCTTCCTTTCATCCATATCCCCAATCATCTTCTTTAGCAATGTAATGTTGCAACAGGGGATACAGCTCAAAGACAACGTGCTTGTCTACCATACATAAGACCCAGTTCCCTCCCCAGCATCGAGGGGACGGGAGGGAAAACACAACCAACATGAAACGAAAATACAACGGACACTTACTGGGCACTTTCTACAGGCCAGACACAATTCCAAGTATTTTGCATACACAACTTTTTGATCTTGTGTTACCCTGTGGAGGAGGCACTACATACAGATAAGGAAACTTGAGGCCCAGAGGTCAAGCTGTGTGACATCAGCTAACCGAAAGAACAAGGTGCGACCCAGCGCCAGGTTCAACTCCACACTCCTAACCATTGCATAACTGAAAACACCTTTGAACCCTTTGGTGCCCAGCATGGGAAAGTGGCTTCTCCTGAGCAGTTTAAAAGGTCTAAAGAGGGAGGGAGGGAAGTGGTGTACCTATTAAGTTTGTATGAGCAGAAATAATAATAAAAAATGTTAAAAAAAAAAAAGGTTTAAAGAGTGGGAGCTCCCAGTATAAACAACGGTGGCCAGGGCTGCTGGTCATTGATATGTGGGTCTCAAGGGGGCCTTTCACAGTGTCAGCCATGTCTTCCCTTTGAGAGGTCACGGATGGGGAGATTATCCAAATTTATGCAGCCAACTGGGACTGAGTGAGCCAAGCGTCCAGTCTATGTGCAGAGACCTAAAACGCAGGGCTCTTTGCAGTAGGCGACACATGTCAAGCATTACGGCGAGTGGCCACACTCAGCAAGAATTGCTGCGCACTAAAGGTCACAGCCCCTCTCCAAGGGCCTCGTTGTCACCCTGACTGAGATGTCAGGAAGTGGGCCTGAAATAGGAAGCCTGGCTCTGCATCGTGGATGGACATCGGTGTGCAGAGGCAGACCTGACTTTAGTCCAGATCTCGAAATCTGCCCCTTCTGCAGAGAAACAGAGGCATGCAGGGCTGAGGTGGAGAATCGTTCCCAGCCTGCATTCTGCCTGCTGAGTTCCTTCCCAGAACAGCCGACCAGCCCAGTCAGGCTGTGTCCGAGGCTCTCCATCCTCAGCCCTTCTATGGACGGTGGCAATTTCATTTGCTGACACCCACTGGGTCCAAGCATGCAAATGAGAACACTCGCCTGTCAGGCCAGGATGGCCAGAGCCGCTAGATTTCAGAAAGGGATAACAATCCATTTTCCCACCGCTTCTGCCATTTCTTAATTCTCAAGAAAACATCTGCCTCTCTGTTACTCGTGCTTTAGCCAAATGAACGCTGTGAGCAGTCTTTTGAATTATTCCTGAGAAAGGAAGAGAGCAAACGAGCCTGTTGGGCTACCTTCTGGGAGGGCAGGCTCACGGGCCTGTTTCACATACGTCACTTGGCGCTCAATTCCCACATTTTCCCAGGAGTTTGGGGTTAGCGAATCAATAGCTGAATGATGCTGGCTCTGCAGAAGGCCCTCTATTGGAGCAACGCTCACAATGGGAGGATCGACTGAGCAAACTCAGAATTGCCTTTCATTTGCTATCACTTCTCCTTGTGCACCAGGACCCACCCTCCTCCATTGCTATGCACACAGCAGACCAGGGAGCATCGGGGCAGAAGGTTGCCAACGAGCCTGGGACAGAACAAGGGGCTTGGCAGGCAGATGGTGTACAATCAGGTGGCAAGCAGATGCACGCGAAGCTGTCCAGAGCAAAAGCAGCAGAATATGGGAGTGACGGTCGTCTGGGGAAGGCCACTGCAGCGCATCAGGCCTGAGGCGCATGAGGCTTCCCACCTCGTTGCTCTCCATGGCATCCGCTCCAGCCGAGGGAATGCAAACGAACTGAGTTATCCATAGAGATGTTTGTGGAAACAAGAACATTCTTTTGGGGCTGGTAAGGTGGCTCAGTGAGGAAGTGCTGGCCATGTAAACACAAAGAGCTGGGTTTGGATCACCAGCGCCTGTAAAAACACGACCACAACAGTGTGCCCTGCAAAACCACAGTGGGAGCAGCAGGCGGACCCCAGATCGGCTGGGTACTCGGTCTTGCCATTCAGTGAGTCAGCAGGTGAGGGACCCTGTCTCAACAACAAGGTGTGAAGTGATGAAGGAAGGAAGACACCACACATGGGCATGTACACACACACACACACACACACGCACACGCACGCACACACATACACACGCACACGCATGCTCACACATGCACGCACGCACACACACACGCACGCATGCGCACGCACATACACCATTCCCTAGTGCCTCAGAGACTGGAGTGAGGCGGCTTGCATGCAGCCACTCTAGCTACCAGGCCTTCACCAGCTCATGAAAGTGAATTGGAAAGAGTTGGGTCGGGACCAGGGTGGTGCCGGGATTCATTACAGCCAGTTCCTAAATGTTGTCCTAAAACTCTGCCTCCAAAATATAAACGACTCAAAGACAAAGGTGAATATGAAGTGTGGAGGACTATCAGAGGCCATGTGCAACTCTCAAATCTGGATGGGCTTCGGATCAGGGAGATACTTGATCCTAGGGTCCCAGGCAAAGGCATGCTGGGAATCATGGCCACGAGCTGCTCTGCTTCCTGTCTCCCACCCAGGGTCTTTCTTGAAAGTCCTATCATAACTCAGTCCTACGACTCACTTCAGCCACCCCCACCAGTAGCCAAAGAAGTACGAGCCTTTCTGTAAGCCAATGCTTCTGATGAAAGTCATAAAGTCAGCCTGAGGGCCCTGTGCTCTAGTGTCTGAAGAAGGCTGGGGACATAGCTCACTGGTAAAGGGTTAGCGTGTGTGAGGCCCCTGGGCCCCGTCCCTGGTGATGATAAAAACAAAATGCATAACAGGTGTCACATATCCATCGCGCGGCTCCTAACACTTGTTAAGCAGCCTATTTGCTTATCGGTAGGTCCTGTCTTGCACTTTCCCATTTATTATGTTTGGTGAATGTTCCAGACAGCAGAACTATCAAAACCAGGTGTATCCTCCCACACAGCTCAGAACCAAGAGGAGCAAAGACGGGTAGTAGGTGAGCTTAGCAAGCTTCTGAGTTTAGCAAGCTTCGGGTTTGGATCCAATCCCCAGCACCAAGAAAGACCAGTTCCTGCAACAATCTCTTAACTCCTTCGTATTCAGATCTCCCCCATAGTCTTGTTAAATCAGAAGCCAGTGACAGACTATGAAGGAGCAGTTCTCAGAGAAACCCGGTAGATAAAGGAGTGACTAGGGTGACCCAGAGGCTGGAGCTGCACGGCAAGTCACACTCCATCTGCTTTGTTCTTTTAGGACGAAAACAACTTCTATAGTTTAACCCCAGTAACTACTGTATTTCCAGGTGTTTCGTAAACATGCCCACCTACTGGGTGTGCCATAGGTCAAGTGCTACTCTGCATTTCAGCAGGGGGGGCAAGACCTAACCCCAACACTGGGGAGGCTACACAGGACCACACCAAGGCCAGCCAGCCTGGGAACACAGCGAGACCCTGCCTAGAAGAGACAAACACTGCGCATCCGGCAGGAGTGGCCCTGGGCCTGGCTGAGACAGCACCGCTCGGGGCCTCGAGGCCCCAGGCAGAGCTGATGCTCACAGCCCACTCACACCACGGTGCCAATGACAGACAGACAGATTTTTTTTTGAACATAAGATTCTTTGAAATCATTGGAAGAGACTGCATGTGTTTAAAAGCTTTAAATATTGCTCTCCAAAACTAAAATACCACAAAAGACTCAAATTCCTAGACATCAAAACTTTGACTTGAACTAGGTCTACAAAACTGAAAGATGTCAACAAGACACATACAGCATAGGAGAAAACATCCAATGAACTTGATTCCTATCCATGCTGTGCCATCATAATAAAGTATATTTTATTCCTTAGATCTGCCTGTTTGCTTTTATTAAACCAGGCTGGCTCCAAGTCCTCTCTGGTTCTAAAAGCTGGCTCCCCAGTTGGTTCAGCTTGGCGGGGATAGAAGGTTGGGGGGGGGTCCCCAAGAGAAGGCTGTCACTTGCTGATCATGCAAATGGGCCCAGAACCTTCCTACCTTGCCTCCAGGGACACAGATGACTTTGCCTCAAGGGCTTCTGCTTCTGAACAGCATTGCCCATCCTGAAGCAGAGGTCACAGCGCTCTCCAAGCCCAGGCGGCTGCTGAATGGTGCATAGAGACCCAGGCACCGGCTTAAAGGGGACTTGCTGGGGTATCCCAAATCAGCTGGCAGCAGTCGGAGCCCCGGGAGGCTGGCACACCCTCCTTCCCTAGGATATGGCAGGAATTCTGTTACTGTGAACCATCTCCACCGCCTGCCTTTCAAATGCTTCAGTAGTGCCGGGAGGAAACAAAAAGAAAGGGCTTGTTCTGCCCTGCAGGAGGGTCGAGGTAATCCACTATATTAAGCAGCTCTTCCTGCCCTGCTCTGACATCATGCTCCCTGGCAGTGGCCAGGCTCCCACCATGCCTGCTGCTTTCCTTAGGGAGAAGTGAGGACTGGGTGATCAGAAGCTAAAAGTCACAATGGGCCATTTTGGGGGGCGCGGTGAGAAATCTCAGAGAAATGGGAGTGTAACGCCTTCTATTTAGGCCCTTGCTCATTGCTCTGTGACGGTGGTAGGAGGAAACAGGCTGGGAAAGGAAGTGCCCAAGAGCAAGCTATACTTTGTTCCCAAAGAGAAGATGGTGCCAAGGTGCCCACAGAGCCAGGCATTTGCAACCTTGGGTTCGAGGCCTCCACTCCATTTCAGAAGAATTTGCTGGAGAAGACATTGAGCCACTTAAATTCTGAATCATGGGTTTTCTGGAAGAAAACAAGGCCACCAGGCTGCGAGGTGACTCCGTGGGGACAGACATTCTGTGAGTGTCTACACCAACCCAGCAAAGTCCATGTCTGTGTGGACCCTGGAGACCTGAGATGGAGTCCCAAAGCCCATGGAGTGGAAGGAAAGAACCGACTTTTGAAAGCTGTCCTCTGACCCAGATATGAGCACTGTGGAATGTATATGCCTGCTAAATAACAAAATAAAATAAAATAAAATAAAATAAAATAAAATAAAATAAAATAAAATAAAATAAAATAAAATAAAATAAAATAAAATACAAGCTTAAAGTAAAGCAAGCAAGGACCTGAAGTCGCAGGCTGGTGGACAGAGTCCATTTACTCCAACCTCCATATCTGAGGTGAGAAAAGCCGCAGAGGAATCCCCTGGGCTCTGGCTGCAGTCCTGGCTGACTTGATGCCCTCGGGAGCCCACCGGCCTCTAGTTCCTTGTCTGCTAAGTGAGGACGGTCCAGCCCACACCGCTCTGGCTGTCACGGGGCTTGAGAAGCTCTCGGCAGGCTGTGCAGCACTCAGGGCGGCCTCGGCAAATATTCGTCATCTTAGAGCTGACTGGGAAGCTGCACTTCAGCAAGGCATCAAAGGAAGTGTTGCATGCAGTTGGTGGCACGACGCGGGGGCAAAACCTGGAGCCAACATTCACAATGAGACCCTCAGAACCACTGGCGCTGCCCCAGCCCTTTGCTAAGGCAGAGAAAGGACCTTGCTAATGGAATGGATGGAGAGATGAGGCCAAACCCAGATTCCCACATCTTTGAATCTTCCTCTACCAAAACAGAAATCATTCTCACAAAATCATAATCTGAGCATCTATACCAACCCAGCAAAGTCCAGTTTACCCATCCACAGCTAATGCAGGAGGAGCCCGTTTCTCTCCCTGCACGGGAAAAGCCAAGGGCTGGAACCCACGTGTCTGGAAGCCAGCAGAAGGTCCCTCCCCAGCACTCATCCCCCAGGCTTCTGATAAGGAGTGCAGAGATCATGTTTGTCTGTCTTAGACAGCCTAATGCCTTTCCTTGGGAAGGGCTAACTGCAGACTCCTTCTACTGAGAGGACCCCTTTAAGTCTCCATCTTCATGTAGGGTTGGGAAAACTCCTGCTCCCCATTTTCTCCTGGCCCAGGAGGAAGGACAACGGGAGAAGCTGGCCCTGGAGGACGGTGAGTCTGGTCCAACCCTTCTGAGAGAGCTTCTGAGTTGTGACATCGAGACAGAAACGTCTCTGAATGCTTTCTTATTTACGTAAATGGAATGCATTGAGCCACCATCATCGTAAGGAAGCCTAAAGAAGACCTTAAGAAATACTGACATGCACCAACATGCAAGAAAGAACAACCACTGGAGTAGATACAAGTAGGGAAAATATGTTTTCTCAAGTATTTTCTCTTGTATCAGACAAAATCTGCTCCCACGGTGGTAGTAACTAATCTCCTTCAAGCAATTAAAACAAAATTTCACATGCAAACATTTGCACCCTAAATTTTGATTGTGGAAGACCAACATAAAGCAGAGAAGCGTGAAATGCATCAGGGATGGCTCAACCCTACTTAAAGCAATGCAGAGATCTGCACTGAAGAGATCTAAACCAGAGTCCTGCAAAGAGAGCAGTGCTCACTTCAGGGCTCTAAGCTCCACATGGAAAGGCCTGCAGGAGGTACTGGTGAGGGTACACTCCCCCGCCAACACCACGGAAACAGCGCTGGGCGCTGGGTGGTGCCCAGAGTTCACATGGAGCTTTGTGTGTGTCTGCTGGGAGGAAAGTCTGATGCTGCTGACTTCCCTCCTGGAGAAACACAACAATACAAGGAAGTGAAGGGCCTGGTGGGAATGTTCCACAGGGAGCCCTAGCCTAATAGTGCACATGCTCAGAGGGACGAAGCAGCTGGCCAAAGAGCAGGAAGCAGCGCTGAGGGGACCACGGCAGGCAAAGGTGCTTGGGATGGAGAATCAAGGAGCACAGGACACTCCTCTGAGACACATGTGTATTTGCAGGGCAGCTTGGAACGTCATGACTTCAGGAGGCCAGACACGTGCACACAAGGTGGTCACCTCTGGCTCAGCGTTAACCCAGCTGGCAACAGTGTATGCAAAGGTCCTAAGTCATTGGAGGTACTGTGGAGGAGGAGGGGGCAGGCACCAGATGGGTCAGGGCCTTACATGTCCAAGCTTTGTCACATGGACCTAAGAAGGGGTGGGGAGTGTCTTAGTGTCAAATCATGTATGCATATGTTTCTAAGAAAAGAGGTCCTTGGTTTTTGCCAAAACCTCAAAGAGCACCAAACTGTTAAGTTAATAAACTTGTCTTGGGCTGGAGAGGTGGCTCGGGGGTTAAGCCTCCGCCTTGCAGGCGGAAGGTCCTGAGTTCGGATCCCAGATCCCACGTATAGACGCCAGGCGGAAGCGGGGGCGGCCTGCGCTTCTGGTCCTGGTAGGGCGGAGCCTGTGAATCCCGGGGCAGAAGGAGGTGGAGGCGTCCATGGTGGTTCGTGAGTTCGTCCGTGGTTCTACACACACACACACACACACACACACACACACACACACACACACACAGACACACACGTGCATGCACATGTGCACAGTTGAATAAATAATAATAAAAAATATTTAAAAAAAATAAAAATAAACTTGTCTTAATCATGACAACAAAATAGGGAAACTAAGGTCCAGGATGGAAAGATGTTTTCCTGGGGTGGCAGAGAACTCAAGGCTCATGTCCAGGCTGGTATTCTTCCATAGCTAGCTAGCTGGTTGTTCTGCAGGCTAAACCTCAATCACTGTGGGCATCCACTCTTGGGGCACTGGGGGTTCCCAAACAGGCAGCTGCCTTGCTCCCAGTCGACCTCGAAGAGATACTTGGTTTCCAGCATGAACTGTGTCCAACTGTGCTCAGAATCTGCCCTTTGCCTCCAGGTCCCCTCCGGATAGCTCCTGGGTCTTTAAGGACCTTGAGGTAATGTGGACCACCGAAGGGAGGGTGAGGGTGATACAGAAACAGCTACCATCAACACTGAGACTGTTCCTTTCCTAAATGGGCGGGGCCAGGACTTCACTCTAACAGTGAGGCTAAAAGAGGAACACACTTAAGATTCTACAGTTATACCTGGGATCAGAAAGGAAATAAATATTTTTTTGAGACAGGATCTCATTTAAGTCAGCCTGGCCTTGAACTTCCTATGTGGTCAAGACTAGCTTTGAATTCACCCCAGCCTCCACCGCTAGCACATAGGATTACAGGTGTGGTGGACCCACTGAACTATCTCTTTGGCCCCTGGTTGTAAGTTCTCTTTTAAAAAAGTGAATGGTGTCAGTATTTCATGGTGTCGGCATACTGAGGGAGAGAGGAGGGCTGACCACAAAGAATCCTTCTCGAGCCCTGGTGTGCAGAAGCTGTGTACGTGGATGGCGTCAGGACCGTGGGGCCCAGCCCCACACAATCCTTCACCTTCTCTGCACTCGTCCTTCAGGCCACTCCTGTTTGCCTCCTCCACAGCTACTCTAACAGCATCCTAAGGGTCCGGCAGCCAACACAGGACCATGCCATACGGGGAAGGCTCTGCTGCCTCCTGCCTCTGGCCAGCCTCCAAACTAGGCACCACAAGCACTTCTGAAGGGGTCTCCACCACCGCTCTGGCCACACAGCTGCTGACAAGGGGCTGAGCCCAAACAAGGCAGGTCAGAGAGAGCCACAAACAGATGATACAGGTCAACGAAACAGCAGCAGAAGTGCAGAAAGGCCTGCAGAGTGGCCTGCGGGGCCCAGAAGAACACACACAAGAACCCAGGGTTCCCAGGCAACTGTGAGGACACGTGTGAGCGAACATAAGATAAGCGAGTGTGTGATACGTGTGTGCGTGTATAGTTCAGCTGAACGGCTGCTGTAGAACCACGACAAACTGCTGAGGCACAGGGGCTCATTCCCTTGCAGTAGTCTAGTTACAGTTCCTTCCAAGCTTGGCAGAGAACTCGCACCACGGGATCAGACTGCACCATTTCCACAGAACTAGCTGAGAGGGGTGATCCTTACTCACCAGACCAGCATAAAGGGTACCCCCTTTTCAAACAGTTCCCTCCATTTTCTTCACCTGCCTGGGAACTAGTCCCACCCACCATGGGGTGGGCCTCCCCATCCACAAAACAATCTGCAGGTTCGCTCTGAGCTTATCTCAACTACTAATTCTCTGCCATGTGCCCAGAGCTCAAACCCACAACTGTTAAGTTGACACCTAGGCTAATTATGACAGCACTCATACGTATGTGGTGTGTGAGCTTATGTGTGAGGCACGTGTGTCTGTGTGTGAACAGGCACATATGTGCCGTGATGCATGTGCAGAAGTAGAGGACAAACTTGGGGGGCTTCCCTCGCCCTTCCACCCTGCTTGAGCAGTCTCTTTGCCGATCCTGCACAAAGCTGGGCTGGCTGGGTCAGGAGCTCCTGGAGATTCCTGGTCCTCTCTGTCTCCCGTTTGTCACAGGCAAACATGTTGTCTATATGGGTCTAGGGATGTGGACTCTGATCCTCATGCTTGCAGACAAGTGCGTCACCTGCTGAGCCGCACATGGGTGTTTCTGAAGAAGAGTGGAGACGAAGCAATCGACTGTAAGAACCTTCCCAACAGGGCGGCTACGCACAAGGAGTTCAGTCAGCTGCAACAGCCTCGGTGCCCATCCAGGACGGACTGGGGTAAGCCGAGGCTTGCTGTGGCCTGACGGTGTGAGAGAGGAGTCGGGGTCACTGAGATTTCTGAGCTTGGCTTAGGGGACCAAGTATGTGAAGGTCCTGGACTGGGTGGTATGCGCTTACATGCCAGCATCAGGTATGGCAGGAGAATCCACTACTCACCATCAGCCCAGACTACATGGGATGACCTGGTTCAATGCACGCGCACACACATACACACACGCACACACGCACGCACGCACACACAGTGATGGGGGCCTGAGAGCCATCAGGCTGGGGTAACCTGAGAGCAAAATGATAGCATGAGAGATAAAGAGAAGCTCAGTCTTCATTGCAATGGCCCACACAGACGACATCACATCCCCATGAAAGGTTCAGCAAGCCACTGATATGGGTGGGTAGATGGGGGAGAAATGGGTCTGTCAATACACACTTGGAGCCGACCTGTGCTTACACAGACTAGACTGCCCGGAAGTCTGAGCCCTAACATTCCAAAGCACAGACGCTCAAGCATGAGCGGGTGGAGCCCTGCAGGGGAGGGTGGAGAGGACGTCTCCCTGATAGGCGCACGCCAGGCTGCCACTCAGCTCGTACTGTGCTTTCAGAATGTGCGTGTGGCTTCAAAACTCCACTTAAACTTGGAGTTATACCTTCATGTTCTAGATGCTTATTTTTTAATATTTTATTTTATTTTATTTTATTTTGTGTGTGTATCACAGGGCAGTATGTGTCCCTGTGGAGGACCAAGGGTGACTTCAGGAATCATCCTGGATTGCTTCTATCTCCTTCTTGCTTCACTCTGGGACTTCCCAGGCTCCGCCCACCAGAGCTAGAAGTGCCGGTCATCACCCTTTCTGACTGGTGTTTTTGTGGGACCTGGGATCTGAACTCAGGACCTTCTTCTGGTGAGGCAGAGTCTTAACCCTGAGTCATTTCTTAAGCCCTAAATGCTTAGTTTTTAAAATCTTGTTTGTCATGATGACTAAACATCATCTTAATTAATTGGCTAATCTCCCAAGGCACAATACGCATTAGGAGGGAGACCCATCAGAGAGGTTTTCACAGTAGCTAAACTTCCAGCTGCCTCCTTGTCAGCTAATTAGATCACCGTGGATCTCTCCCTCCAGGGCTACGAGGAAAGCTGGGGCGGAAACAGATGTTTACTTCTGCTCAAGCTCTCCAGCATCTTGGGCTGTCATGTCCTTTCAGAACATTTTTAATTTACTTCTCCATGGTACCAGGGTTGAATTCAGTGCCAATGGGTGGCTTCAACCTGCTTGCCCACATGCCAACAGGACAAGCTAGTTAAATCCTCAGGGCTGCAGTTTGTCATCCATATAATGATGTGGCTGGTCTTCCTGGCAATGCTGCTGGAGAAGTGTGTGTGTGCGCTTGTGTATTTGTGTGCGTGCGTGTGTTCTCGAGCTTTCTCTCGTGTTCATTCGTCACTGCACTCCAGAAGCACCTTCCTACTTTGTAGGTCAATCGCGAGGACTCTGGCCGTTCCTGTCCACGTGAGCAGGTTGCAGTGCGCGGTCCCTCCTGGCGGCAGCACCTTGGGAACAAGCTGGAAGTGCCAAGTCTCAGCTCAACTTCAGTATTCCCCAGGTGCTCAGTCTACGCGCCCTGGGAAAAGAGGCAGCACCGTGGACACCAGAGGGTCCCCAGCACAGCCAATCCCAGCTGCTAACCAGATGAGACCACTGCACCGCAGCCTCCCACTTCTTGCTTTCTTTCCACCACAATGTATCCCTGGCATAAAAACAAAACTTCTCACAAAAAGTTTATCCCAATACTCCTGTTGCAGTTCATCTGCATAGCTGCTGATAAATGATCATCACACAGCTTAAGGGAACAAAGAGTTTACTTTCTTACGATAGTCCAGTTACAGTTCATAGTCCAGCTTGACGGGAGAGCACACATCAACACCAGGGCTAAGGGAACTGGCCACCATAACGGCTGAGAGATGGATAATCCTTACTTGCCAGACCAGCATGTCTGGCCAAGTATACAGAAGGATGCCAACTCTCTCAACCAGCTCTCTGTGATTTATCCAGGGCCTAATCCCACCCACCATGGGCTGGGTCTTCCCCAGCAGCCAGACAATCTCCTTCAGGTTTGCTCTGGGCTTAACTCAACCATCTACTCTCTACAAATGTGCCCGGAGCTCAAACCCTCAGGAGTCAAGTTGACACCTGTGCTTAACTAGGACAACTCCTTTCAACAGAAATAGGGGAAAAAATTAAATTCTGCATATCTTAACCTGGCTACTGTCCGTATTTCTGACATTTCTTATTAAGACTTAAATTGACATAAACATTATTTCCATCCACTCTAAGAACACTTAATCATGAGGACGTGCTCTGGGTGTGTGTGTGTGTGTGTGTGTGTGTGTGTGTGTGTACATGCTTGTTGCTTCTTAAACCAAACCATCCAGATTTTGGTCCCTCTCTGAATGGAATGAGTGGGCAGTGTGGCTGTTACATGCACAGACCTTCCTGACAACCTGCCTTTAGTTCTGTTTCTCTCCTGCAACCCAGACCTGCTGCCATGCAAATCTCTGAGGGATCAGCTGCGACAGGGACTCCACGCCCTGATACGAGGGATAGGTTCTGTCACGGTCACAACGAGGAGACTGGGAACGGGCCAAGAGGGGCACGCATCGCCTCATCTGTTACAGAGATTTTCTTTACTGCAAGGCCAGAGTGGAGGAATGTCTCTGAGCAAACATTCACAGCCCATCTCTCCAGCCGAACGCTGAGTCTCAATCCCATGGGGGTGAGGGTAATCCCATGGGGGTGAGGGTCACCAGTCTCCAGTCCTGGAACTTGAGAATCTAGAGCAGGAGAATCATGAGCTCAAGGTCAGCCTGGATTGTGTAGCAAAACTCTGTCTTGGAAACAAACAAAAAGCTGAGCTCGCTGGGAGGAAAAAGAACGCAGCTGCAGATGAGCAGAAAGAGGCTCCATAAGAAAGTCCCCCCCGAACTCAAGACACGCATGGCTGCACGGTTAACTTTGACTCAAAGTACGTTGTTTTAGGACCTACTCTGTTAAAACATTTGCTTCCTGAGAATATCATAAAATCAATGCATTTTACATGGGTGGTGTGCTGACGTCAAAACAGTAATTGATTATTACCTGTACCCATAGAGACTCCTTGGGTGACCTCAGGTGGCAGCACTGCAGAAGGAAGCCTTGGCTTTGCTTCTGCCTGTCATCTGTCCTCTGCCCCTCCCCCCAGGCAGTGATACCTTCTCAGGAATGTGGCTGACAGCCTGGAATGGTGCCAGAGGTGCTGAGTGCCCACCACCTGTGCAGAGTCCTGGGCTGGAGGCCGCGAGAAGCTGTCTCCTGCTGGGGCAGCACCCAGCACTACATATCAGGCTACACGGCCCAGAGGTGGAGCCCAGCCACATAGTCAGGTCCCAGGAACTGCAGAGGCCCTGGACCGGCCTGGAGTAGGACTGCGAGCAGCGTGCGTGAAGGGGTGGACCAGCTCACGCACGCGGAGGCAAGAGTGCCAACCAGAGCTCAATCTGCCCTGGCTTCAAAGCCTCTTGAGCACATGGGTCCCTCAGTAGCCACACCCATTCATAGGAGCCATTGCAAGGATGCCAGGGGTGACAACAGAGCCCCTCTTCACCCAGATGCAAACCATAAACGAGCATTACAGATGTCTCCTAACACAGCTGTTCCACACCGCAGTCTTAAAAAGTGCTTTAACATATTTTGTTGTGGGAGGATACTTAAGAGCAAATCATACGCTTATGTACACAAATGTGGAGAAATATTTCGTATTCATAGCAGCGTTTTAAGGCTTCTGGGGCAGAATGCTTGTTTAGCATGCATGCGGCCTTGGCCATCCACAAATGGCCACGGGAACTATCCTTGAGTGCAGAGCAGGGGTTACAGGTGACAGAGACACGAGGCTGTTGTCATGGCCACCATTCTGAGCGGGTGACCTGCGAACTGAAGCTGTCTCCATGAACAGCACTCTTCAGCTCTGGCTCCTTCCTCCTCTGCTTCAACCATTGTAGACTCTTGAGGCAGCGAAGCCACACTGTGTGTCCTCAAGGCTCATCCTGTTGACAAGCAGAATTCCTTTCCTTTTTAGGGCTGAAAGATAGCCCACTGAGTGAAAGGATACGGGGGGCTTCTACCTTTTGGCAGTTACATACACTGGAGATGGTCTACCCCAGACCTGTCTAAGACAGTTTTGCATACACAGAAGTGGAACTGTTTCATACTATTTTTTGAGGACTCTTTACACTCTTACAGTGGCCACTCTTTTTCACAGTCCCACAAATACAAGGTCCACAGTCCCCATGTAGGCGATGTATTCCTTGCAGTAAGCTGTCACCCTCAAGTGAAGTAAGCTTCACTGTGGTTTGTCTCCCTGATGGTCAGTGAGGCTGAGCATCCTCTTCACATCACTTCTCTGTAGAAATGTCTGTGTCTTCTGCCCACTCTTAAAAACCAGGTTGTTTTCATTGGTTCTGTGCCATCTTTTATCTGTTCCTAGGAAACAGGGAGATGGCTAACCAAGGTCAAATTCTCATGTAAACAAATGGTAAAGTCCACACACAGAACACTGCTTAGCAATAAAAAGAAACGCACCAGAGATAACCGTGGTAACTTGAATCCCGAAGGCCACATACAGAGGAAAAGCAGCAGCATCCGTGGCCACAGGCCCAAGGTCACACTTAGGAGCAACGAGGAAGAGGCAGATCTTTAGGGACAGACAGAACAGACCACTGAAGTTGGAAAGGGTTTGACTAGGAAGACTTGGCAAGGAAGTTTTCTCAGGAAAATGGGTCCAGTATCCTCTATGTGAGGTGGCTAAACAAATTCACTTGGGGAAAATGGGTGGGTCCAGCACCCAGAGCGTGGTGCTGCCTAATCAAATTTGCTTCTGCTAAAACTTACAGAACTCCACAATTTACTGTAAGCAAAAGAAGTGGACAGTTCCCTTGTTCACACGGATCTGTCTGCACAGTCACAGCACTCACTCAAGAACCGCTGCGGCGTCCTGATAACCATAGGGATGCATGGCTACAGGCTGAACGGTGAGAAACTAAGGCCTGGTGCTGTCAGGCCAAGTTCCCAGCACCCAGTAGCAAGAATTCACAGTTGGCGAGAACACATCTAGGTACCCGTGTTTCATCAGATCCACAGCAAACTCAGGGTCCTGGTTCTCCGAGGGGGACCCAGAGGACACAGTCCCCAAGGAGGCCTCTGTCTCAAGCCTTGTAGTGACAAGACCCCTCACTCCCATAATGATCTCAGCCCATGCGAGGAAACTGTCCCTCCAAGCTGGAGCCAGGAACTCTGACCCCTGTTGGTCAGGGCGTGTAGTCCAGAATCCTATCCTTCACACCTAAAACCTCCTACGAGCTCTTGTGGTTGGGTAATTAGGAGAGGCAGCTTTCTGTGAGAAGAAAATAAAGGGCAGATCGCACAGAGAAGCTTTTGATCTGTGCCTTTGGTTCTGCCATGAGCTCAGGGAATTAATATTTGCAAGGTGCTCTTGACAAGCTCAGGCAGAAGCATAGATTAGTGTGGTTATTCTAATGAAGCGAGAGGTCCTACAGCCCCAGGCTCAGATGATTCATAGAGCGAGGGGCTGAGCTGCTCTGGCCTCCTGGCACACAGCAGGTGAGTGCTTCCCAGGGGCGCCTGAATCTACACACACTTGCTTCTCCACGGCAGAGAGGCCAGGAGAGCCCAGGCAGGGAGGATGCAAAGCAGGGCTGCTGGGAGAGGTGAACATGGAAGAAAATACCGACGAGATTCCTTGATCCAGCGCTGCGCCTAGTTTCTAAGTTACTTGTCCACTGGTGGTATTTTAACAGTCACAGAAAACAACGGCAACACATCAGGGCCACGTCACCTCCAGAGCTGAATGTGACTGTCTGATTAACCTTGACGGCCAGTCCCGGAAAGGAAGCTGAAGTAGTCTCTCGGGACAGAGTAAAACCACCTGCTGGGGGATGCGCTATCCCCTAGCCCTGAGCTCAGGCTGTTCCCCTCAGACACTCCAGAAACACGTAATTCCATCAGCACACACTGGACCACGCATGTGGCTGACTAAGTGCCTTACGTTCTCCCCTTGAAATTGCTTCACAAGCGTACTTCCTAAATGTAACTGGCTCCTTGGGATTCAGTCTTCTCAAGAGAGGGGTCAGGGAAGAGAGGCTGTGGTGGTTCAGTTGTACTGAATGCATGGAGGGCCTGGGTTGTACTTCCAAACTCCAAGACACCTCGACAGCCAGAGAGCTGTCTTTCTCTGAGGGCTAAGTTGAATGTTCTTCACCTTACCATACATTTTTACAGAAATGATCACCTCAGGGCAGAAGGACCCTTGGGAGAAGAATGACAAATTAATGTTCAACCATCTCACCTGTCAGGACTCTGCTAGAACCCCCGGGCCATCACCTCACTGACTTCCCTCCGCACTCTGGGGCAGGTGCTGCTTAGACAAAGGGAAATGATTCACCCAGGATCCTACAACCTCCGCATGAAAGAGCTGGCAGAGCTGCACATAAAACCCCAGCTGAGGTCCAAGGCCCATGCTCACCACTGCTGTGTTCCTGCCACTGGATAGGCGGGGAGACAAACAGCTCACCAACACACTCTCTGGCACACTGGTACAGTCATGGGGTCATAAGGAGCTCCCCTTGCTCTACCCGAAGGGTGTGTGAAAGACAAAATCTAGTCTCTCTCACACAACTGAGATGGTGGCCACTTCAACTCCCAAGGGCAAGTTGCACCGAGTGGAACCATTTCCACCACTGAGGTTGCACCCACCACCATGTGACGGCCACTCAAATGCTGCTGTTCTGCAGTAGTCTCAGCCTCCCAGCCACTTCCGGAACTGAGAACCAAGAAGCTGCTTTGCAAGTCTGTGGCAGAAAGGCAGCCGGTGCCCCCAACCTACAGACAGGATGGAAAACCCCAGGGGAGTCCCACAGTGGTGTCTCTACGCCCTGCTGTGACCAGAGACCAGCCCTGGACCGTGCTGCAGTCGATACCCCGGGGGTCACTTTCTCCTTCACTATCACACTTTGCTCTGTCAAATGAGCCTAACACCTGCCCTTTCTCCATAAGAGGAGAATCCATTCGCTCGAGTGCACGGCTGAAAGTACCACTCCCAGCACAGCCCTGGCCTCAGGAAACACGTGGCAAGTGCTAGCTGTCAACTCCCTCACCTGGGACACACTAAACAACCTTGGCTAAGAAATAGAATCATCGAAGCACAAGCACCAAAGAAGCTCACGTGTGGAACCACATGTGATATCCGATGGTGAGCAGTGAGATGCCATTAAAAACCATCAGCGAGGGGCTGGAGAGAGGGCTCGGGTTAAGCACGGCCTCACAACCAGAAGCTCCTGAGTTAGGATTCCAGATCCCACATAAAATGCTGAGTGGATAAGGCAGTGGGAAACCCCAGAGCAAAACTGCAAGGAAATAGAGCAACCCGGATGAGTCGTGAAGTCACCTCCAAGCTTTCACGGACACATACACTTCAAGTACCCTCTTGTATACACACCGGCATATGCAAAACACACTCAGCCAAACAAACAAGCCAAAACCTCAGCAGGTAAGGCTTCTGCTCACAAACCTGCCAGCTGAGCTTGGTCCCCGGAAGCCTACATATGGAAGAACTGCCTCTGGGGAGTTGTCTTCTGACCTCCGCCCACGTGCCACAGTATGCAGTTTGTCTCTCTCATAGATAATAAACAAGCAAAAATGTTTTTTAAATGCCATCAGCACGGCTGGGGAGATGACTTAATGGATACAATGATTGCAGTGCAAGCATGAGGATCTGAGTTCGGATCTTCAGCACTCACACAAAAAGACAGGCGTGGCTGCATGTGCACACCTAGAACCACAGTGCAGTGGGGTTGGGTAGACAGGATTGCTGGGGCTGGCTGGCTGCTAGTTTAGCTGGAAAAACCACCAGCATTGGTGAATTCCTATCAATCACAAATCTTTGCTGATGCAGATCAGCTTGGGATTTAGCCCAGGGCATGGTCTCATCCACTGTGGGCTGGGTCTTCCCAGATGATCTTCCACTGGCTTACAAAGGGCCTATCTTAACCACATAATCCTGCATAGATGTATCCAAAGGGTCTTCAGTTGACAAACTGACATGTGTAGCTAACTGCCACACAGTACTTGAAAGTTAGATGCAAGAAGACTGCTTGTGAGTCTGAAGTCAGCCTAGAGATACAGTAAACCCTGTCTCAAAAAAAAAAAAAAAAAAAGGAAAGAAAAGGAAAAGAAAGGAAAGAAAGGAAAGGAAAGGAAAGGAAAGGAAAGGAAAGGAAAAGGAAAAGGAAAAGGAAAAGGAAAAGGAAAAGGAAAAGGAAAGGAAAGGGAGGCACCTCTCAGGGCTGGGACTGCCACTCAGTAGCAAAGAATGTTTTTGCTACCAGGCTTGGCTCCTAGGAAAAGGCTCTTCTGTGGGGTCAATATTCCCCCACCGACTTATAACAGAAGCATCACAGCTCAGCAGACACATTCAGCCATTTCCTCCTGGGTCACCCAGCAGGACCTGAGCCCTGGGCCCTCTAGCAGGACAGTGGCGGATGACGGCTGCGCGGCAGCACCCTTGCCACACTGCCGTGGGCCTTGTCACGGCACTGGTCACTTCGTGAGCAGTGGATCCCTGGAAATGTGGAGATCCATGTTTACCCATGTCACAAATGCTAAGAGACAGATGTACCCAGAACCAGGAACCCTGGGTAACTGGCGGCACTCAGGTGTGTTTGAGCCTACCTCTGCCTCACTGATGGTTGCCTGTGGTTACGGGAACCATCCTGGTCTCCATGCGTGTCCTCTGCAAAACAGCAATGGGACCTTTCTCCTCTGTGAGGACTAAGCCACACATGCAAATGGTCGGGGCAGAGGCTGGTACTGGCATGTGGTAAGAGCCTGATAGTAGTTAGCAGCTACTATTATTTTTACTTATTGAAAGGAGGGGCCAAGAGGCACCAATTCCACGGCCCCCATACAATCATTCATCTGTCTGTTGCTGACACCTGTCACTTAAAGGAAGGCAGGCACGTGGGGTTACCCACAACCAGCAAGTAAATACCACCATTGTTTCCTATCAGGGGCTTCGTTTGTTTGCTTTGGGTCAGCCAAGTGGCGGTCTGCAGCCCCTGGGCTTCAGCTGCCCTCCCCTCCCATCCTGCGTCCTCCTTCACAGGGCTCAGCTGTTCTTCCCTCTCGCCCCTCCTCCTCCTCCTCCTCCCCCAGATCCGCGGCATCATACCCGCACTGTTTCTAACAGCAGGGAGCATGGGCGCTGCACCTGCCTGGTCACACCACCGGCACGTTTTAAGAACTGTAAAGCAAATGCCTAATGGACTCTGGTTGTTCCTCGTCTCTAGCTTTCAGTACAGGGCGGAATTCTACAAACTTGATTGCGGTGATGACTGCGCCTCAGCAGGCAGAGGAGCCAATGGAGGCAGCGGGCGGGACCCTGGCTTACAGGCACATGGGCCGCCAGCCCTAACCTGGAGAAAAGAAGTAGAGAGAAGAATTGTTAGCCTTGGACTGCATCTCAGCTTGTGAGGCCCTTTGACAAGAACGAAAGGGGAGCAGACGCCACCCCAGCCACTCAGGGACAGCAGCTTTATCCAGCCCCGAGCAGGGCCGCTGGCCAGTCGGAAGGCTGTCCCAAAGTCAACCTAACATGGAACAAGGGCGAGCTCCATCCCGAGGCTTGCCGAGTGCCAGGCTGCACGGGGCTGGCAGCCGTCCTGCCGTGGACACGTACGACAAAAGATAGTTGCTCGTGGAGGATGCAGGATGCCTGGGCTTTCGCTCCCACGCAAACCAAAGAGTGACTGAATGCAAGCTTGGCGTGTACGCTGACTGGCAGCACCGCGGGGACGAGGACTCCACCTTGCTCCCAACTGAGCTACGTTCCTGCCTCGGCTTCCCAGTAGCCGGGCCTGCAGAGGCATGACACCACGCTGTTGGGAATTTGGTGGGGGAAGCCTTTGCTTCTTGGCATGGTCTCACTCTGTCGTCCAGACTCGCCTGGAAGAAAGCATTTAACCTTCAGCCTCCTCAGAGAGGATTTCTTGGCTTGAGATTTTCACTGCAGTCTTCTCTCCAACTCCCACAGGGCTTGACAAAACCGTTTGGTGTATATGGTGGTGTGGAACCCAGGCCACTGGATCCCCACATCAGAACAGCGCTCACTAGGAAACATCCTAGTTAGTGATTCAAATTAGAAGTGGCTCTACCTACATACAGTTAGCTGGGCAGGGATGTGACCAGCGGAACAGCGTTTGCCTGTGTCTAAGGCCCTGGTTTCATCCCTATCACCAAAGGAAGGAAGGATTAAAGACAATCAAAGACTTGAAATCAGAAACCAGAGTCCATCCTATGACAATCTTAACTAAACATACTCACTCTTTTTTTTTTTTTTTTTGCTTTCATTCTGCTCAGGGTTGAACCTGAGGCCTTGGCCAAGACAGGTAATCGCTGAACCCCACCTCAGCTCCACTTATTCCTTTAATAAGTATAGACTGAGTACCTACTGTGTGCTAGTGGTAGACAAGCACAGCTTCTCCCAGCGCTAACAGTATATTCAGGACTTTATTTATGGATGGTTAAGTTGCAGGCAGGAAACCAGGGCTTTGAATGTTGAACAGTTAAACAGTATCATTCCACCCGAGTGCTCCTGAGGGGCCTGTCCCTGGAATTTACTCTCTGCTAGGGAACAGAAGGCACTAGGCATCTGGAGAGGGTCAGCTTTGAGGAGGAGGCTGAGGTCATCTAGGAGGGGGTTTCACATAGTGTTGGTGGAGTGCCCAAGAGAGGCCTCAGGCCACGGTGAAGGAGATGGACTAAACTCAAAGTGGCTCCCCTATGGCTGTTATTTGAAGGCTTCCCCCCCCCCCTCAGTGCTGGGATCAAACCCAAAATCTTGTGCCTGCTAGACAGACGGCTGCCCTGAGCCATCTGCAATGACCTTGTTCTATATGAAAAGAACAGATCTGCTACTTTAAAAAGCAAACAGGGAAGCACTAACTTCCAAGCCCCGCACCTTCTAGGCACTGATGGAGAGAATGAGAGCTCCCATGGGAAGGTCACCCAAAAACACATCAGGCTTCATGCCATCCATCTAAAACCAAAGCTCGGAAATTAAGATGGCACATCTCGTTCTGACTTACAGTGTGGGCTTTGCTTATTTACTCATAACACAGCCTTTGGGGTAAGATGTGTGCCCCCAGTGGAACACCTGTTCCAGCAAGCAGGGCAGGGGTGGGGTGGCAAGGGCGTGGTGGGCACGGCTGCCTGGACTCTCCTTTTTCCACTGTGCCATCTCACTATGGCAACAGGCAACACATTTGGCTGGACTGAGGTAAGTAACCCAGCTTGGCACTCGTGGCAAGCTGCAGTATGGGCTAATTTGGGAAATAATTTTTCTGCAAGCTCATACATGACTCATCTTTCCAAGCCTCCTATCGGGCTTCTTGGCTACAAGGAATCTCTTTCAAACCGCCTCTGCCAACAGCTGCTGGGGAGACCAGGAAACATTTGGGGTTGCCTCACTGGTTAAAAAAAAAAAAGAAAGACATTTGTCTACATCAGTACTGTATCTTATCTCCTTAGAGTGCTGGCAATGTTATACTAAAACATCACAAGCCAGGTCTATGCTAATTAAACTGGCAATTTTTGGTATTGACCCCCAAATGAGAAATGTGAAACCATATCCTAGGATTAAGACAGAAGCTGTGGGTCCCCTGCTCTTCAGTACCCAGCACAGACAGAAAAGACCACTTCCCCATTTCACTTCCCTGTAGCTGTGCTCTTGGGCAAGTAACCAAATTTCCCTGGTGACAGCTGTGTACAGGTGCAACATGCGGATTATCTGCTCTGTCCTCGTTCAGACTGTGTAACGCTGACGTGAGCCACGAACCAAACTGATTGTGAATGCATTATGACAACCAAAGAAAACGCTAGAGATGCCCAAGACTGTTTTGCTATTAACCCCAGCTGTCACACCTGGGAAAAGAAGACTGGGGCTCTCTGACACAGGAGGTATCAATAGGGTCAGCCATGGAAAAGGCACTCCAAGTTGAATGAGCAAGCCATGAAAAAGGAATAAGGTTAGCAAAGTTTGTATCTGTTGACTGTTACATTGTAACCACAAACATCCCTAAGTGGGGAAAAGGGAAATGTGAACTTTGACAGTTTGAAACAGATTAGACCAGAGTGATTACTAATCTGAGAATGCCTCTTAGGCCACAGAAGCTGTGGACTCCACCTGCATTTTTATTATCTGGCTGGAAAAGATACATAATAATCAAAGTTACCAGGAAGGCAGCCATTGTAAATTTCCTTTCCATTTGTAACAACAGTATCAATAAACACTTTAAAAATTCTGCACTGGCACTTTGAGACCCAGGTTTATTCTATCAGAGGGTGTGCTAGGTAAGCCTGCAGCCCTGGCAACCTCACGGGCACTGAGGGGCTAGCGTTGGCCAGATTACTTGGTAGCAGATGAAGTTTATAATTCAGTTGTAATTTAGCTGAGAGCTGGGGAGGAGGGATTAGGAAGCACTACACATATATATCATGTGTGTGTAGGCATGTGCACGCACTCTCCTATATCCTGTGGAGTAGAAGAGCCCCTGGCCTTAGGTAAAAGACTGGAGGAAGAGTGGAGAGGCTGGAAGGACACTGCAGCTGATGCAGCGCGCATCCAGAGCGCACTCAGTAAAGCCCAGGGCTGTCTTCCTCCAACTGCAGAGGCTTTGCCAGCCATACCCAACAGGCTGCTCTGGGTCCCAAGGCCATACCAGCCAACTCCACTCCCTGCACATCTCCCCTGAAACCTCGGTCAACACCTGCACCTGAGTTCAATCCTGTAGCCTCCTGGTATGCCACACAAGGCACCGGCAGAAGCCACCCTAACTGCAGGTAGCTTGATGTCTGCCAAGAGTCTGCTGAATCCCCAGAGCCACGTGCAGTACCAAGCATAGCGGGTGTCCCAGCAGTGCTGGATGAAGGAATGGGGCAAAAGGGCAAAGTTCAGATTACGAGCAAACAGACGTGAATCATCATCTACACAAGTCAGGGAAGCAAATGTCCACAGCCCAAGCAGACAAGGGGAAGCAGTGGGGCGACTAGTAGGCGAGGGGTGGGGACACATTCACCCCCTGGTTCCCACCCACAGCTGCTCTGCGAATTGGAGAAAAGGCTTGGGATTCCCAGAGATGCTCATTTTTCAAGAGAATCAGGAACCTGAGACTTTGAGATGCTTCCTGATTCTTAAGTATTGACTGGAACTAGGAACATTCGTGGATGAGTGGGATAAGCCAGTCAACAGCTGTCAGTCTGAAGCTCCAGAAACGGGCAGGCGTCAACTCTCCTCACTCCTGTCTTTGCTGAAAGAAACACGAATGAACAGAACAGCCACCCCTGCCTGCACAGCCAGAATCAAGTTCACGGAGCCCAACATGCCTCTAGGCCACACCTCACAGACATGTGGTGGCACCGGCTCCTAGTGATCCTGCAGAAAAGCCAGCCCCTCCTGGTTTTTGGGAAGGAACTGTCCTCAGAGCATGCGCTCAGCATATCCTGCTGGCTCCCTAACCGATCTGGTGCCCCTCACCCCAACCTTTCTTCTGACCCGTCTAACTGACAGCTCCAGTCAGAAAGGTACTTGTGACTCAGACTGTCCTGCTTCTCCACGGGTGCCCCGAACAGAGGAACCTGGGGGCTGGCTTTTCTGGGTCCTCATGAGGTAGTACCACCTGGATAAGCGCCACAGCGGATACCATGATGTGTGAGAGCAGCAGGCAAGCTGGGAAGCTCTGCCCCACAGGAAAGACAGGGGGGCAGGATGGACAGTCTAGGGGTGTGAAAGAGTTTTTCTGCTCATGCAAGAATTCCTGACTCCCCTAAACCTTGAGAAGCAAAATCAATGGACCTGCTTTTAGAAGGAAGAGACCACGGACCCACGTCACCAGAAAGTGGCAAGACCCCAAACAGCAACAATCATTTGCTAGATGCTGACCTCCGCAACAAAACATCTCTCCTTCAAACCAGTCTCTGATGCTTGGCAGCAGAAACCAAACAGGGCTCTCGTGGAGACACATGGCCAGGGTCACCTACGATGATGACCTCCGGAAAATCCAGAAAGGAGAACCTTCACCCCAGGCACATCTCAGTGTTCTGAGCATGGACCAAGGCAATAATGTTTGCAAGAGGGCTGCCCTCCTGTCACCTCATCTATGACTCCCAGCACCCAACTGAGGTCCAGCCGCAGAACTCTCTCATCTCGACAGCCTCTCCTCAAGTGAACCTTCCCCCACCCTCCTGGCAGCCCTTCCACGCGACCCTCTTCTCTCCACCTCCACCTCCACTTCCAATCTGCCAAGAGTCCAGTCTGCTCTTTACAGTCTTGCCACACTGTCTCCTCCAAGACCCCTGCTCACTGCAAAATCAAGGGACCTTACAAGATTTAGCAGGCCTGGAATTACTAGCTCCACCCAACCAGACGGGCTTCTTGGAGGCAGACGCTGCTATAACCTCTAGTAGAGGGTGGTGTCCAGGGAAGGCCCCGGCATACTTAATGCTGGCATGGAGCAAAGTAGAATGACAGACACTGGTGATGTGACAGGTGATTTCAGTTCCTTCTGCTTCCTTCCCATCACTTCCATATTTCTGACAATGAATATATACATACATACACACATATACACTATTCTAACACGCGAAGAAAATTCAGTCACTGTTATTTTTAAGTAAATTACCCAAGATTCCCAACTGTGCCAATGAGTTTCCGAGCAGCGACATTGCACAGATGAATCAAAGATATTTCTGGACCAGCTCATATGCAGGAAAGCAACTCACAGTCACCACACAAGGGCCTGGGGCTACAGGACAGGGAGACAAACATCTCAGAATGGGCATCTGAAAACAAAAGCCACACCCCCGAGAATAATGGTGTCCTGCTTTCTGGATAACGGGCAGACATTCAATGCCAGGCCTGCTGTCGCCTAGCAGGGTGGATGGGCAAAGAAATTCAGTGCCTTTCTGAGCACAGGCAATTTTGAGGATTTAATAAGAACACCACGAGGAGGGCACACAGTCAACTCTCAGTAAAAAGCTATCAGCATTTCCTTCCTGTGCCTGACCGCAGTGCACAGAGTTAG
Organism: Typhlomys cinereus; assembly: GCA_023101885.1. Classification (NCBI taxonomy): domain Eukaryota; kingdom Metazoa; phylum Chordata; class Mammalia; order Rodentia; family Platacanthomyidae; genus Typhlomys; species Typhlomys cinereus. The sequence goes on from JALPQD010000039.1 coordinate 6,903,318, forward strand.
TTATCTTCACTGTCCGTTCGGCTGGTCCCCTCCAGAAGATGCCTCCCAGCCAAGTATCCCGGGTCAACCAGGGAAACTACAACTTTGAAAAAAATCGATCCATCGAACGCCTTTTCGGTCACCCGAAAAGTATGCCTCTCTAAGAAGGTTCATAGCTAACCCCACACCCTCACTGCGACAACGCCCAGCAAGGACCACCGTCTACCTCACCTTGCACCCACAGGAGCCGCCCTGCAAGCCGTCCCTGCCCGCCGGCTAATTAAACCCTGGGCCGCTTAGGCAGGGCAGTAATTGACTCTTGGGAGAGTCGACTCCCGCAGCAAGCAAACCCCAGGGAGTCGGAAGGCAGCTCCCCGGGATTTCGAGGCACACACAAAGAGATGAGGTTTGCATCCACCGACCTCCCCCAACCCCATCGCTTCCCCACATGTCCCGGGGCTGGATACCAGGGCGCAACTTGAGTGCGCCCCGCCAGCTGCTCCAACACACCCCAGCCCGCTTCCTCGGAGCCTCCCGAGTGGACGCCGGTGGTTAAATTTAAACTCGAGGCTCGTTATGACGGACGCATTTTACAGCCGGGCTGCGTCCACCCCAGAGCGCCCGCCGAGCCCCGGCCGGGCTCCCAGCGCGCCGCGGCCCACCGGCACGCGGCCGCGGGCCCCCGATCGCTCCTCCCGGCCCCGGGCCGCGGGCCCCGCCGTTTCCCCAGGCTCGGGGGTCGGCGGGGGGCCGGCGGCGAGGCCCTCCCGGCCCCGGGCTCCCGCCACTGCGGCGCGCGCAGGCCCGGCTCAAAGATGGCCCTGCGCGGGGCGCGCCAGGCCCGGAGCCCGGGGCGGGGAGCCCGGGCCGAGCGCGCGCGACCCCGGCGCCGGCGCGGCGCGTCTCACCTGCTTTCTCGATCTTGCCGGACATTTCCGGGCTGCGCCGGAGGCCGAGGCCGCTGCTCATCAGAGCCGGGCCGGGCCGCCGCGGGGGCGACAGGCCGGCGCGCCCGCCGCTCGCCTCGGCCCTGGCTCGGGCCTCACTCTCGCGCCGGCATGGCGGGCTCCGCGCGGCCGCGGCCCGTGCGCTCGCCGACCGCGCTGCAGCCCGCCCCGGGCCGCCGCTCCGTGTCCCGCGCGCCCGCGCCGCCGCCGCCGCCGCCGCTCCCGGCTCCTGCGAGCCGCCGGCCGCAGCGCCGCCGCCACCCGCCCGCCCGGCCTGGGCCGCGGCCACGGCGCCACCTGCCGGAAGCCCGCCGCGCCGCCGCCGCCACAGCGCCCCCTGCCGGCCTGGAGCCGCGCGGAGCGCCGCGCCCCGCCCCGGGCGCAGCGCCCCCTGCCGGCCCAGAGTCCCCGCGCCGCGCCCGGCGCCCGCCCCACCCTGCGCGCTTGGCATCCTCCGCTGTGGCAGCAGGCCTGGGGCTCGGGGGCTGCCACCGGCTCTCGCACAAGCCCCCCTCACCTGGGATGCAGAACCCCCTGCATCCCAGCTCTCATCCCAGGTGGCGGACCGACACCTGAATTCAACACTCGGAAGCCAGACGTTGCACACCAAGCAAGGATGGAGCGGACTTTGACCGGACTCCACTACTTCCCCATCAAAAGACCCCCACCCCCTCCTCAACTGGAGCCAGCACGCCGCATCCTGGCTGCGATCCCACCTGCCCAGACTCTGCTTGTCAGGAAGCGACCCCACCAGGGAGCCAATGCTTTAGCTAACCGATAGTCTTGCCAAGGTTTGGGATTAAACGCCCCCCCTTCGCCCCCACTGCTGAACTCAGTCCTTGCTGCAGAGCAGACTTGGGCTTGCCCTTACGGTGCCCGAGCGGCTGCTAAACCAAGGCCCAGGCCCAAATCCTGAGGGACAACCACTCCTACCGGCTCCAAGACTCATGCAACCTCCAAAGCAAACATAGCTCAGTAGAGTGCCATTCCGTGTGCAATGATTTCATTAACATTTCTTTTGAGATTCAAAGAACTAGTAGGGCTAGGCTTTGTGTCACGTGGTGCCAAAATGGGTATAACTTGTTCTTCTCGTCAAAAAGTCAGCTCAACTGCAAAGTTAAGTAGTATTAAGCAAGTATAAATAAAAAAGAGATATGAGAGGAATGCAAGGGATATTCGGAAAGATGAAAATCAGGGCTGGGGAGATGCTGTGCAGGAGTTAAAAAAGCAAAAGGACCTGAATTTGGACCCCCAAATCCCATGTAAAAATGCTGGGTAGATATGGCAGAGGCCTGTAATTTTGGATCTGAAAGGTGGGGCCTAGGAAACTCCAGAGCCAAGTAATAAGGAGGTAGAGTAATCCAGGGTGATTCCTGATGTCACCCTTGGGCCTCCACAAGCATACGCATTCAAGTGCCTTCTTGTACACACACACACACACACACACACACACACACACACACACACACACCCAAGACACAGAAGGGAGACAGAGACAGAGAGAAAGAATTTCTGTTTGCTCACTGTTCTTAAACTAAGATGGAATTTAAGTAAATACCACCAAAACAACTTGACTAGTTTTTCCTACTGTTTCCTTTGAAATACTTAGCTGCTGCTAGGGACAGAACATGGGGAGGGGCAGGAGGAGGAAAAGGTGAGGGTTGCCAGTAAAGTTTCCATTTCCACCTCCTACATTCTGATAGGTCACTGATCCTGTGACTGAGAGTTGGCCACAGTTGGCAGCCAAAAAAAAAAAAAAAATCCCCAAACCACCAGTCCATCCGTTCCAGCCCTCAGGGGGCCAAAGGCAAAGCCAAAGATTGACAAATTCATTTCCCTTTTCAAGCTGATGATTGGCCAGTCCGGACCAGAGTGACCCTGTTCAGCTCAGCTGACACCTGCCTCAGCAGGTGGCACCTCCCCATCCCTCCCTGCCAAGCCGTCTAGGTCCATGAGCCTACAAGACCAGATTTCAAGACCTGAACTCTAGCGCAAAGGAGAAAATTAGACATAATGAATGCAAGACCCTGCCAAGGTTAAGGTTTCTGAGAACCAAACCAAATGCATGTGATACATCAACAACAAAGGGATTTTTTTTCAAACAGTATTTTGCCAATGGATGTTGTTGTCAGTAGGAGTCATTGAAGTTACATCACAAAGGCTATTCAATGCAGGTGTTCACAGCTATAGACCAGGCAAAGGTTGTCAAGCAAGTCTTCTCATAAGCTACTCTTGTTGTCTAGAATGTTCTTGCCTCTCCTCTCCACCAGCTGAGCCTCAGACATTTCTCGCCTTTCAGTTTCACTATGAATTGTTCTGGGGAGCCTACCTCCGTTCCCCCACTGAGCCAGTATCCTCCCTTATACAGTTGATCTCCCCATATAGTACCATGCTCCCCACTGTCAGAAACCCAGAACATGATCAGATCCCAACACAGAGTCTGAACAGTACCCCCTCCCCCGCTCTGCTGTGGTCACAAGCTATCAGCTTTATGGGAGCAAAAGCAAAACTGGACACCGGAGGTCCCAGGCCTGTCACTTGCCCTTTGACAACCCTATAAAAACAGTTCCATGGGGAGGGAGGTCTCTCTTTACCCGCGGAATCACAGGCCTATCCCCAAGCTGATCACCGCAAGCAGGCGTATGGACCTCGTCAATGGTCAGGCTTAAGAACTGCACCAAGCAAGAAGACTTGGGGGTGGAGGCGGAGCCTGCCACTGGAAGAGGGCAAAGGAAGTTGCTCGAAATAAAGTTATGACAGGAATGTCAGTAAGTCCACGAGACACCCATCTGTCTCCAGAACTGGACAGCTGAGAGGCATGTAGCACCCCGAACTTCTGTGCAGTGCTCCATGGACCCCTTTGGTTCTTCTCTCCGAACTCTGGGGGTCCCTCTGAGAACGGGGAGCTCCGTGCAAGCAGAGGCTCTCAGGTTTTCAGCCAGGGGCTGTTTTGCAGTGCTGGCAATGGCACCTAGGGCATCTCTGATGCTCCGAGTGTGCCCTGCCACCAAGCGGTGCCTCAGTCTCTGAACTATTTGGCTTGGGGTAATCTTGATTTATGGAGGTGACTGATGGCGCAGAGGCCAGTGCCACCGAAAGGAGGTACATGGCATTTCCTGAGAGCAGCGGGCACACCCTCTGTCCTGAGTCACAGGGGGCCGCTCTGGACAGGACACAAACAAGCTGGAGTTAGCGAAGGGCCAGGAGCAAAGCGTTGTCCTGGGCTTCCAAGGGATGGCAAGGGAAGCCACGGGCTGGCTACTCTGGGTAATTCCAGTGCACTCCAGGCTATGGGGGTGTTGCTAGTTTCCTGATGTCGGGTATCTAGGTTCCAGGGTGATTTAGGTCATGGGAAATATTGACTGGGTCTGTGAGAATTACAGAAGGAGGCAGTCGGGGCTGTAGACAACTGTTGGCCGTTGTTTTGCAGTGGTGGGAATTGACCTTCAGGATCTCATACATGCCAAGCAAGTGCTGGACCACTGAACTACCCCAGACCTAGAGATTATAGACTGTGGGTTGGTCGTTTTGGTTATGAAAGATGCACTCCTGTGGCTAAAGCTAGGAGGGTCTCTCCCTTTCTCCTTTCTCTCTCTCTCTCCTTTCTCTCTCTCTGGCTAGCAAAGTTTTTCAACATGTCAGAACAGCTGAAGGTATAGAAAATGAAACCATTGTTACTGCAAGGGGCCACTGGAGCTTGTACACAAGCCCTGAGGAGGGAGGAGCTCAGGCAATCTTGCAAGGAAGGTACATCCAACCTTTTCCCAGCATTCCAGAGGAGAGTAGATCCTACGGCCCTGCCAGCAGCTCTCTGCTCGTAGATAGCACTTAACTATTTGGAAGACAAGAATTCAGGATGAGAAACGGCTCACATGAGGCTGGAGGCCTCGTACTCACTCCAACTGCAATTTCTCGGACCCCTTTGCGCACAGGATCCAGGATCAGTTTATATGAAGGATCCAGGATCGGTTTGCACACACCTGCCCAGGTTTCTCAGACTCCACCGTGTAGACTGCATTATACCTTTATTGCAAACGAGAGGGGTGAGGGGACCTGTGGGGGAAACAATCATGTTGCCAATGAGGGCTGACACTTCTGGGGGGGGCACCTGCAGCTGGTCAGGCTGACAGTAAGCCTGCAGAGTGGGGTCTAGACAGAGGAGTACCCATTTGGTGATGTGTTCAAGATACCACCTTAACAATGTTGGCAAAGACAGGAATCTATCGATACATACGGGGTGTCTCACGGTAGAACAGAAGCGCAGGAAGTGTGACAGAGGAACCAAGCTGCTTGACACCACTCATCCATCCAGGCACACCTCCCTCTGTCACCTCATCCGGCAGAACATACCTGTCATGGTTTGAATGTGAGTGTCCCCCACAGACTCGTGTGCTTGCATTCTTAGCCGTGGCACTTTTAGGAGGTGGAGCCTTGCTGGAGGAAGGCACGTTAGAGGGAGCGGACTTAGAGGTTGGGTGGCCCCACCCTGCTTCCCCTCCAGCAGTGGATGTGACCTGCCACCTTCAGCTGCTGCCACCCACCTTGCCTTTTCCACTGATTGGACTGTATCTCTCCACGGAAGACGACCACCGTCATCAGGGGCCAGCCCTGGCCCAATTAAATCTAGCCAGGTGAATGGGTTGTGCATGCCGAGGTGCCATTCTTAGCAGAAGAGGGCGCACGCTGGGCAGACCCCTCCATCTTCTACAGCTAAGAGGAACCCACCGGCTGAGTGGGAGGCACAGAGATTCGGCGACTGTAAATGGTGCCATTGGCACACGCGCCCGTACAGTCGGCTCCAGGCTGTCTAACCACAGTGCCTGTGCGTCCAAAGGGCCTCAGTAGGCCTTGCGGAATGTTCCATGTGCGATCCGTCTTGCATTCTGCTCAATTCAGCACACGCAGACTATGCCCCTTTATAGTAATTCAGAGATCCACAAAACCCCGGTCCCCAGATCCAGGAGCCTGGGGACTGAAATCTCAAGTCCCAAACAACTATACCAGGAGAGCAGCTATGAGGGAGGCTCCAGCAGAGAGGCCCCCATGCTGAATGGGGTGCAAACGCCCATTTCAATTTGAAGTATTAGCAAAGTTCATGTAGACAAATGGTCTAGTGACTTTAAGTGGGGTTGGGATTTCTCTCTTTCTCTCTCCCTCCCTTCTTCCTCCCTCCCTTTGTCGCCTTTTCTCTCTTTCTTTCTTTCTTTCTTTCTTTCTTTCTTTCTTTCTTTCTTTCTTTCTTTCTTTCTTTCTTTCTTTCTTTCTCTCTTCTCTCTCTCTCTCTCTCTCTCTCCCTCCCTCCCTCCCTCCCTCCCTCCCTCCCTCTCTCCCTCCCTCTCTTTCTCCTTCCCTTCCTCTCTCTCTCTCTTTCTTTCTTTCTTTCTCTCTTTTTAGAAAGAAAGAGGTCTCGTGTATCCCAGGTTGGCTTTGACCAGCTATATATCAAAGATGACTATGAACTTCTTTTTAAAAAAATCTTTCACTTTATAGTTGTTTATTTAGCATGTGCATGCATGCACATGTGTGGGTATGGTTTATCAAAGGGCATCATATACCCTGTGGAGGACCAAGGGGTGACTTTGGGAATCATCCTGGATTGCTTCTATCTCCTTTTTGCTTTGGTCTAGGATTTTCCAGGCTCTGTCCACTAGGACCACTGCTATTTCTGCCTGGTGTTTTTAATGTGGGACTTGGGATCTGAACTCAGGACCTTCTGCTTGCGGGGCAGAGTCGTAATCCCTGAGCCATTTTTCCAGCCAGAACTTGAACTCTGATTCCCCTGCATCCACCTCACACTATGGGATTACAGGCATATGCCTTCATACCAGCAAGGTGGGACTTGACCCAGAGTTTTGTTCCTGCCAGGCAAGCGTTCGAGCCACTGAGCCACAACCCAAGCCCCAGTTTCATATTTTTGCTGTGATCTGCTCCTCATTCATTTCTGTAAACACCAGGCCTTGTGTTCTCCTGTACCATAGCATGCTCCAAGCAGCTCAGTCTCGATCAGGAAATTGTGAACATGTCCAGAGATCTGCCTGGGAAGGAAAGGACAGATGTCGAGGTCAGATCCCAGCAGAACGAGCAGCAGGTCCACTGTGGTGGTGGGGCTGCTTGCTCTCTGTGGTGGGCTCTTTCGTCGGCTGCTTGTTCTTTGGACCTCCACCACTAGGGTGGGTCATGGTCTTGTCTCTTACCAGTGTGGATTCCAGCCAGTTAACAGAGCTCCTCCTTGGTGTTCTCAAAAGAGACAGACATGCTTTCAGCACTGACTCTGTATTAGTCAGGGTTCTCTGAAGAAACAGAATCTTTAAGATGTAATAGATACATAAATAAGTTTATTAAAATAACTTACAATAAAAAAGAATGTCTTTCAAAGTGGCTACCTGTAGTTGCTTCCTTGTTCCACAAAGCCCAAAGGTCCCGAGAAGGTCTCAAGCCTTTACTTCAGTCTGGAGGGTCAAAGATGCTGGGTTCTGACATCAGTGAAGAATAGCTGGGCTCTAACGTCAGCAATGAACAGTGAACAGCAGCAAGGCCTAGAGACCGGGCTCCAAAGGCAGCAGGAACAGCAGCAATGTGGTGTAAAAGACGAAGCTCCAAGTCAGCCAAGGACAGAGGCAGCAGCAGCAGCAGCAACAAAGAAGCTCACAATGCTTTAAAAGTGAACAATGCTCACAGAGTGGACTCAATAGCAAACTGACACAAGTCCCTCCAATTGCACCTCCTATTATCCAGTCCATCACTGGAAAGTACCGCCCGCTATGGGCTGGGCTCTCCACGGCATCAATCAAGTACCTGCAGACTTGTTCAGGGGCCATTCCAACCATTAACCCTCTACAGCTTGGCCCCAAACAGTCTGCAACTGTCAAGTTGACACCAAAATGCTACCATAACAGACTCCAAATGCCCTCCAGGTAGGCTTTTTGGTTGTTATTGCTTTGAGCCCTGTTGTGTCTCTGGTGGTGCAGAAGGAATCTAGGGCCTTCCCACACTGACCATTAACTGCAGCTTCCAGGACCAGACTAAAAAAGGAAATCCCAAAAGAAGAGAAAAAGTCAGTATACAACAGTGTTAGGAAGAGCCAAAGGCGGAAGGCTGGGGAGATGGTTGGGGGGGCAGAGCACTCGCTGTGTAGACGTGAGGCCTGAATTGGGTTCTTTCCCCCAGCACCCATGTAAGAAGCTGGGCGTGGCAGCATGGGCCTCTAATCCTAATTCTGAGGAGGCGGAGTCAAGCAGATGCCGGAGGTTCATGGCTAGACAGTCCAGCCAATCAGTGAGCTCTAAGCTCAGCGAGAGACCCTGTCTCAAAAACAAACAATTGTTGGATAAATAAGATGGAGAGCAATATGGGGGCTGGAGAGGTGGCTCAGGGGTTAAGCCTCTGCCTTGCAGGCAGTAGGTCCTGAGTTCGGATCCTAGACCCCACATATAGACGCCAGGCGGAAGTGGGGGCGGCCTGCGTCTCTGGTGCTGGTAGGGCAGAGCCTGTGAATCCCGGGACAGAGTAAACAAGGAGGAGGTAGAGGCGGTCCATGGTGGTTCCCTAATTTGCCTGTGGTTCTACACACACACACACACACACACACACACACATACACACGCATACAGGCACAATTGAATAAATAATAAGTAATAAAAAATTAAAAAAAATATGGAGAACAATAGAGGGAGACATATGACCTTGTCTTCTTCATGTGTACACATGGGCACTGGCAACACACACACACACACACACACACACACACACACATATACACCCACACGTATACACACAGAGCCAAAAGTGGCAGGTACATCAAAAGTTCAAGGCCAGCTTGGGATATATAGAAGACTGTGTCTCAAAAAAAGAGCATAAAAATAAATAATATCTAGGAATAAAAATAAGCAAAAAGGAGGGCTGAAGAGATGGCTCAGGGATTAAGATTCTGCTTTATAATCAGAAGGTCCTGAGTTCAGATCCCAAGTTCCACGTAAAAATGCCAGACAGAAACGGTGGTGACCTGCACTTCAGCCCTGGTGGGCGGAGCTTGGGAAACCCAGAGCAAAGCAAAAAGGAGGTAGAAACAATCCAGGATGATTCCCAAAGTATCCCTTGGTCCTCTATAGCAACATACAGTGCCCTCTGATACACACACACACACACACACACACACACACACACACACACACACGCACACACACACATGAATAAAATAATATTTAAAAATTAAAAAAAATCAAGGAGGAAAAAGACTTGTCCAATGAAAACTACAAATATTGAGTCTGGCACAGTGACACACACCAGCAATCCCAACACTCACAGGAGGGTCAGGAGTTCAAAGTCATCCTCGGCTATGTAGAAGGTTCAAGGCCAGTCTGGGTTACGTGGGTCCCTGTCTCAAAACCCGCCAACAAACAAAGAAACAAACGCCATAAATATTCCTGAAGAAAATTAAAGAATACACAAGTGAAATGCAAAGCGCCAGGCTCACACATTGGAAGACATCATCTTGCTACCATGGAAACGGGAAAACCCATCTTAAATCATGCTCCATCTCTAGTGACCCTCACAGTCTGTTTCCTGTCATTGAAGCAAAATATCAGAGACTGGCTCTTTTATAAGGAAGTGAGGTCTCTGTATTGTATTTATTTATCTGATTGTTTGTTCTTCTGTTTCTGTAGCCCTGGGTAACAGACCAATAGTCTCAAGCATGCTAGGCAAACACTCTATTCCAGACCTGGGCAGTTCGTTTTGGTTCATGGTTTTAGATGCTGAAAAGTCCAAACTCAGGCAGCCACAGCAGGCAAGAGTTTCACCCACAACTTGGCCGGTGGTCTTATAGCAGGTGTCTAAGCACAGGAGGTAGCCTTGCTTTGTCACAGCCTGGCATATAGTGTCTAATCTAGTTCTGATCCAATCCCTTTGGGGGGGTTATACTCTCAAAAGCCAATCTCTATCAGCAGTCTCCATCCCTTAAAGGTTTCCCCTCTTCTCAATACCTTTTCATCGATGACCAAACTTTCAGCATACAGACTTTTGAGGGCCAAATTACAGCCAAAGAAAAAAAGCCAAGCTGGAGGATCTGTCTGTCAAGAGTTCAAAACCTGCTATGAAGCTGGAAAAATAAAAAATATCGAGTCAGTGGAATGTAGACTTGGAGGACTGGGAATGTTGCTCAATAGAGTGCTTGCCCGGCAAGCAACAGCCCTGGGATTAATCCCCAGCCCACGTGATGAAGGAGGAGGAGGAGGAGCAGGAGGAGAAGGAGAAGCAGGAGGAGGAAAAGCAGGAGGAGAAGGAGGAGGAGGAGAAGGAGGAGGAGGAGAAGGAGGAGGAGGAGGAGGAGGGAACAGGAGGAGGAGGAGGAGGAGGAGGAGTTTAGTCTCTGGATAGAGTCTCCAAAGCATCAGAAGACATTGACACCATGTATAGCAGCACTGTTCACATAGCTAGGAGCCACCAGAACTCCATGAGTGGTCAGGGAAATGTGTACCGTCTTAGGAAATTCTGACGCAAGCTACTACGTGGGAGAACCTTGAGGCCATGATGCAAAAGAAATGCCGGTCACAAAAAGACAGATGCTGGCGGACAAGAGGGCTCAGGCGGGGAAGGCGCTTGCTGTGCAAGTCTGGTGACCTGAGTTCCATCCCAGGACCACGTAAAGGTGGAAGGAGAGAAGTGACTCCTTCAAGTTGTCCTTTGACCTCCACGCATGGGCGTGACCCCCGCACATCATAATGACAATAACAAAGGAAAGAACTGTAAAGACATACTGTAGTATTCTACTAATTCCAGGGCCTTGGAGTCAGAATCTTAGGGGTGGACATGGTGACAGCAAAGGCAGGGCTGGGGAGGAGGAAGAGGGACCTAGTGACCGGGTATTGGTAACACTCTGGAAGTGGAGGAGGTAATGGTCACGCTGCGTGCAGTTATGCTAAGGGGTTGTGCACCTTCAGATGGTTGAGGGGACAGTTTTTAAGGAATGTGAGTTTCAGCGTGTGTGTGCGCGCACACACACACACAGGAAGGATAGAGAAATGGGATCATTGGGTTACAGCTGAAGCCTTGGAGGGTGAGCGACCTGGGTAGGTGCTGCCATTTCCTAGAACAGCCTGTGAGCATTGCAGGTGCCTAATGGATGGGGGCTTAGCAAACAGCGTCTTCACGCCATCTACAAATCTCAACTCCATCTGCCTGAATTCTAAAGAGTGACTAGAAAGACAAAAGTACTACCACAATTTTCTCTCCCCCAACCCTCAATGTTGCCAAGTCTAGCTTCACATCCAGGCAACTCTCCTGCCTCTGCAGTCCGGACTACGGGTACCCCCCCTTCCCTGCCAGCTAAAGCTACTTAAGTCGTTAATATGTTCATCTGTGCAGACAACAGTGAAATGCACGTTTCCCCTGCTGCATGCACACACCATTTACAGCATGTTATGTGAGTAGCTTAAGCGTCCATGTCAGTTGGCATGAGGGAGGCTGGCCAAGGGTTCACAAACCCATTTGTGAGGTTGACAACATCCCCTGCTTGTGGTCAGATGTGACCACATGTTCAAATCCTGTACACTAACAGGATGCGGATAGATATAATGATTGTCATCCCCTGGTCTTGGCTTTCTCCTCCAATAACGTGTTGAGGATGGGAGGAGACTGGGTCCCTGAGCGTCGGCCTGGACCACAGCACAGCCCACCCCGTAGAGCTACATCAGGCTGCGCCTCGAGCCAAGAATGAAGCTGCTAGGCTGGTTATACAGTCGCGCTCTGCCCAACGCAGCCACGATACCATTTTTTGATTTTCATTGACCATGTGTATTGGACATCTATCTATACGATCTTCTACCATACGGACAAACACTTACTCACTTTTGGAGGGGCGCTTACGTAGTGTCCAGTTTTTTGATGTCCTAAAGACATCGGGGAGCTTGGGAGACAGCTTGGGAGTTTGGAGCCTTTGCCTCAAAAGCAAAAGGGTCTGAGTTCAGATCCCCAGATCCCATGTGAAAACACCCGATGGATAAGGTGCAAGTTTGCACTTCTGGCCCTGGAAGGTGGCGTCCAGGAAGCCCCAGAGCAAAGCAGTAAGGAGGTAGAGCAATCCAGGATGATTCCTGAAGTCACCCTTGGGCCTCTACAGGAACACACTCAAGTGCATTCTTGTACACACACACACACACACACACACACACACACACACACACACACACACACCTGCTGGAAGCCTTGTTCTCAGGGTACCTTGTGTGCTCACGACAACATTTCTGAAGAGAAGTTCCTCAGACACATAATCTCAGATTGGGAGATACAAAGAAACACTACGATCCGGGCAGTGAAGAATGATTCCCGTTGGCTATGGCATTCAGCCAAGACCAACCATCCCAAGTACTGAGACATACAACAATCTGAATGACTCCCCAAAGAAGTATGCTGGGGAGGAGGGAGGACAACCGGAAATTCCATTTAGAGAAATTCTTGTTTACTTTTTTAAGACAAGGTTTCTCTAGGCAGCTCTCCCCAGGGAGATCGACTTGTTGATCCTCCTGCCTCTGTCCCTGAGAGCTGAGATTACAGGTGTGTATCCATGTCTGACTTATGTAAAATTATGGAGATGATAGAATTATAAACTGGGCACGGGGCGGTGCTCATCTGTGATCCTGGCATTTGGGAGGTGGAGGTAGGGGGGCCGGGATTTCAAGGTCAGTCTCGGCGATGTATTAAGTTCTAGGTCATCCTGGACCACGGGAAATCTTGCTTTCAGAAAGAAAGAAAGACAGTAAGAAAGAAAGAGAGAAAGAGAGAAAGAGAGAAAGAGAGAGAGAGAAAGAGAGAAAGAGAGAAAGAAAGAAAGAAAGAGAAAGAGAGAGAGAGAAAGAGAGAAAGAGAAAGAAAGAGAGAAAGAGAAAGAAAGAGAGAGAGAAAGAAAGAAAGGAAGGAAGGAAGGAAGAAAGGAAGGAAGGAAGGAGGAACAAAGAAAGGAAGGAAGGCGAGAGAGAGAGAGAAAGAAAGGAAACAAGAAAGAAAGAGAGGGGGCTGGAGAGGTGGCACAGAGGTCAAGCCTCTGCCTTGCAGGCGGAAGGTCCTGAGTTCGGATCCTAGACCCCACGTATAGACGCCAGGCGGAAGTGGGGGGCGGCCTGCGCTTCTGGTCCTGGTAGGGTGGAGCCTGTGAATCCTGGGGCAGAGTAAACGAGGAGGTGGAGGTGGTCCATGGTGGTTCCCGAATTCGTCCGTGGTTCTACACACACACATATACACACGCACACACGCATATACCCACAATTGAATAAATAATAAAAATAATTAAAAAATTTTAAAAAAAGAAAGAGAAAGAAAGAAAGAGAGAGAGAGAAAGAAAGAAAGAAGGAAGGAAAGAAGAAAGAAAGGAAGGAAGGAATGACAAAATGATAAGCAGTGGAAATGGAAAGCAGATATATGTAGGCCACCGTAAAGGTGGGGCCGTGTGTGTAGACAGGAAGAGCAGTGTGGGCGGCGTATCTGTAGCTTATCTTCATCCGCAGATATTCTGACTCAGCGGCAAAGGCTCGCTAGCAGCCCCAGGCCCTGCGTGGATCCCGGGGTCTGCAGGGACAAACCAGAAGCAAGCAGTGACACACACTGGTCCTGCCCGGTGGTGTGGTTGGGTCTAGGGTAGAGCAATCCAGGGTGATTGCTGGAGTCACCCTTGGTCCTCCACAGGGACACACAGTGCCCTCTGATACACACACACACACACACACACACACACACACACACACACACACACACACAGAAAGAAAACAAAGAAAGGCACCGTCAGGCTAGGATGCGGTTCAGTGCAGCGCTGGCCTGTTGAATGAGGAATAGCCTCATGTTGCTGAATGGCTACAGGACCTGAGCCGCGCAGAGGAACAGAGGGTTTTCTTCCTGCCTACGGTGCTTGGTTACAGTTCATCCGCACGGTGGAAGAGTTCACACCAGCATCAGGAATGGACGACGCCCCCGCCGTACGAAGAGCCCAAAGAAGGACCTATTTTCTCGCTCGCCAGTGTGTCAGTATTTGACTGCACCAGCTCATGCCAACTTACCCACTTGCCCAGGGAATGTCCTGCCTACTATGCGCGGGGTCTTCCCACAGACTCGCTAGAGTGTTGTCTTCATTATAACTTTCAAAGGTGTATCCAAAGGCTCAGCCCTCGATTGTCAAATGACCCCTGGATCTGACTGGCAGAGGACCTGGATTCAGTTAGGGGGAGGGGGCAACAATGAGACTCCAGGGTAAACTGTATTATTTACAAACCAGTTGGTGTGAATGGGAAATAAAGGTGCGGCTTCTTTCCAAAGTTCATAAAAAGCAAATATATCAGCTTATCACATGACATTCTTCGTTTTTAAACAATGAAACAGCCTCTCCTAGCCTGGCCCCAACCTTCCCTTTGTCTCCTTCTCTTCCCTTCCACTCCTCCTGATAATAAACTCTCGGCTCTCTCGCTTCATGGAAAGGAAAATGTTGGTTTTTTAAAGTCTAACGAAGAACCAGGAAGGTCCGTGGTGGGGGGCCATGTGCTTACGGGGCGGGCCTGAGATCTGTGGGGTGGTCTTGAGCAAAGTTCATCATCATCGTCGTCCTCATCGTCGTCGTCATCGGGGCCAAGGCCGGCCTTACTCTCGACATGTATTTGAGGACGACCCTGACCGTCCGTGGTCCAGCCCCCGGCTCCCAACAGTGGGGATCACAGCTGCACATCGCCACTCCAGTTGTTAGTTAAGGAAAATGATCTTCGACCTGTGTCTTGCACTGTAAAGGGGGTGTTAATAGAGACCCACCTGCAAATGCCTGTCCAGGGGACCTATAGGATCGCAGCTGACCGTCCTCCAAGTGGCCCGGAGGAAGGGACAGCTCCTGACGCCCCCCTGTGGCCGTGCAAGTCCTGTTATTGTTTATCCATTTGAGAAAGAGACGAGAGAGAGAGAGAGAGAGAGAGAGAGAGAGAGAGAAAGAGAGAGAGAGAGAGAGAAAGAGAGAGAGAGAGAGAGAAAATAAAGGTCAAAGGTCAGAGAACAACTTTTGGAACTTTTAGAATGTTTTCCCCTTTCACTATGTGGGCTTCTAGGGATTAAACTCAGGTCCCTATTTTGTGTGTGTGTGTGTGTGTGTGTGTGTGTGTCAGAGGGCACTGTGTATCCCTGTGGAATTACCTGCATGGCTTCTACCTTCTTTTTGCTTTGCTCTGGGATTTCCCAGGCTCCGCCCACCAGGGCCGGAAGTGCAGCTGCAGCTGTTTCCACCTGGCTCTTTAAATTGGACCTGGGATCTGAACTCAGGAACTTCTGCTTGCAAGGCAGAGTCTTAACCCTTGAGCCATCACTCCAGCTCAGATCTCTAGATTTGTGAGCAGGCACCTCACCCACTCAGCCATATTCAAGGTCCCTGTTTTGTTGGGCTTCGAACCTCACGTAAATGGAAACTTCGGGTCTGCCGTCTGGCTAGACGTTGTTCCCATGAGATCAGTGTCTGTAGCCTTTTATTGCACATAGCTCATTTTCTTTCATAGCCATATAATAGTGAAATACACGCACCCCTCACCGTTTGTTCATTCTTTCCTCTCTAAGGCCATTTGAATTGTTTTCAGGTTTCAGCTGAGGCAGGAATAAGAAAGGTCTAATTTCCCACCTACGCTTCCTGTCTTCAGCAAGACTCCGGTTTTGCCCCACTTATGATACCCACTCTTCTCTGCAGCTTACCAGGAGACCACAGGCTCCATGTGGTGGCGAGGAGGACCTCTGGGGAGCACGGCAGGTTGTATGTTCTCCTCTTCACTTCCTGGGAACCCTCGTCTCTGTGTGTCTCCCTTCCCCCCAGTGTAAACATTGTTTTGATAGAGTTGTTCCCCCTTTTGTGATTTGTGACTTGAACTGAGCAAAAGAACCAGAGGCTGAGCTGGTAACACTAGAACAGGATGATGAGAAACAGCGTTACTACTAACTAAGCATTTGTGGGTATTCTTTTGCCGGTCTTGTTTGTTTTGAAGACAGGGTCTCAGTATGTGGCATGATCCTCCTGCCTCAGCCTCCCGAGCTCTGGATCAAAGGCATGCCCAGCCATGCTCAGTACGTGCCTTCCTTTGGTGAGTGTAACCTCCCAGATTTCCAGATTTATACCCAGGAATGGGGCTGCTGAGTCTTAAAGGGGAAACACACACACACACACACACACACACACACACACACACACACACACACACACCACTACCACCACCACCACCACCGTCATACGTCCCCAGTTTTGATATTTTAACCAGGTCTACAATAACAATACCAGGATGGATTCTCTCCAGTGGAACAGAACTCAAATCCAATTAGGAAGTGGTGGGTGCTCTCATAACAATTATGCCACCACTACACCACTGACGCATCTTGCCTGGCACGTCAGTATCGTAGCATGAAGGGTCTAGGGCTCGGTATTGATGTCTTTTCTCCCCCTGCAGCCAGTATAGCACTGTCTGACACTGTGAAAGCTAGTCAGCAGGAAGAAAGCTTCCCGGTCAATTCCAGCTTGATTTCTCTGTGTTCTGCAACCAAAGCGTGTGGTGTCTTTAGCAATAGGGTCTTCCCATTAGTCATGGTAAACAGCCAAGAGCAGGTCTTACCTCTCTTTTCCTTTTAAAAAAATATGAGTTATTTCCTATTCAGTGTGTGTGTACGTGCACGTCTGTGTGTGTGTGTTGGGGGCACGTGTATGTCACTGAACACGTGAAATTAGAGGACAGCCTTCTTAGGGGCTGCCTGCTGCTTTCCACCTTGTCCTCCTGCTTTGCTGAGCCTGGGGCTCCCCCGCTTCTGCTGCTCTGTGCACTCTGGGCAGCCGACATGCAGCTTCTGGCCAGTTCTCCTGTCTCTGCTTCCCATCACCACCACATCTGACTTGGTATGTTCGGGAGATCAAACCCAGGTCATCAGACTTGAGTGGCAAGCACCTCCATCCACTAAGCCATCTTCGAGACCCCCTCCTTTCTCTGAGGGTGGGTCTCCTGTATCCCAGGCTGACCTTGCACTTCACATGCAGCCGAGGATGACCTTCAATTTTCTATCCTCCTGTCCCCCGAGAGCTGAGATTACAGGTGTGCACCAACCACACCCAATTTATACAGTGCTGGGGATCAAATGGCTTCATGCATGGTGAGCAAACATTCTATCAACTGAGCCGCATCGCCAGACCTATCCAGTGTTTTATTATAAATTGGGCCACTCCATGGCAGAAGCGGCCCCCTGTCCCTGAGAGCTGCCTGTTCTCACCTCCTCCCACATCTCAGTGCACCCGAGCACTTCTCCTCATGAAGAAAGGACGTCCCAGTGACCACTGGGTCCCTCTCGCCCTGTCCTCCCTGCCTGCACCCCATATCCTCTGTGTGTGTGGTCTTGCTGTGTACCCCCAGGACCTCTGAACCACTAAATGGTGATTTCCACATCTTTCTCCTGGTCAGTGAAGGGGACTCTCCAGTTTAGAGCTCCTAATCCCAGCAGCATCCACAGCCATCTGGATTTTGCCTTATCCAAACAGGGGCCCCAGGGTGAGCTGTCGGTGGGGTTGGAGTAGGCTGAGTTCAAGCTACACCTAGGAGGAGGTCATGTGACCCAGCTTCCCAGGTCGGTTAGGAATCAAGCAGGCAACATCCTGCTGTCCCATAGTGCACAGCTCCTCACCTATTTAGGCTATATTGTCCTGACATATGAGGACGCATACAAACATGCATGCACATGCACTCATGCAGGCATGCGCATCTGCAACCTGAACCAAGGCACTTGAGCAAGGTTTCTAGGCTGCCCCTTGACCTGGCGCTGGGCAGACCCCATTTCTAGTTACACCTGACTGCAGCTTTGTGGGCTGCCCCAACAAAGGGCCAACATCTGTTTCTGTCAGGGGGTGGCTGTGTAGTCCTCACCCCCACATCAGAGCATCTACGGTGCCAGGTGCTGGGATCAGACAGAAGTGGTCAGGGGTGAGCCGCGGTCCAGATGGCAGCTGGGCGGTTGTTGCATCTGTGGCCAGAAGAGGGCGCCAGAGTCCACAGAAGCACAGCCCCGCGGGACTCTGGTGCTGAGGCCCGGGATAGGAAGGGGGGGCTCCGATCTTGCTTCTTCCTGGGTGGCTTGGAGCCCACCTTCCCCTCACATGGAATCTGGGTGGGTGGACTGAGCCTAGGGAAGTGACCCAGAGAGTACCTGGCTTCTGTCAGTCACTGGCACTTCTGTAATAATTACCCCCTGCCCGGCACTAGTAATCATGTTAGTAACTACCTGTGGAGGGCTTACCAGGCCCCCGCTGATGCTACACCACCTTCTCTCATTTAATTCTCTCAGCTGCCTCCCCAGGAGCCAATGGATAAGATGAGCTTCCACACCTCCTGCCCTGGGCTTGTCCCCTGAAACCTCGCTCCTAATTCAGGTGCACTTAGCTCCCTAGCGCATCCTACTTCCTGCTAACCATGGAAGTCGCTGATGTTATTTGTGCTGAAGAGAAAGAACAGACACAGGAGATACAGTGGGAGGAAGGGGAACACAGATGAATTGTTTATGTTGCAGGAGCCAGGTTGGAGTTCTCTGGTCTTGCTGTAGACAGAACCACTGGACAGAGTGGCTAGGGCAGTGCTGGCCAGTCATTTAAGAACGCCGGGCTTGTATATATGTGGCTACTGCCCCTTAAGACCAGAGAGCCCCAATTTCACTCCCTCTAGGTTCCCCTGTTGCTTGGGACTTTTTAATATCGCCTCATGGGAGGGATCCCTCTGCCTGCAAAGAGGGGTGGTGGGCTGGAGGGGGGTCCACTCCTGCAGGATCAGCCTTCCTAGACTTAGCCATTTTATTTAAAAAAAAAAAAAAACAACCTTCCGATGCTAAAATTAACAAAGAAAACTTCCAGAATGCCAGACTAGATTATTCCTGAGGCCCCTCCTTGTCCTAAATATTTTATGAAAACCTTTCTTGAACCTATTTATATTTTCAGACAATTCGTTCAACGTACCTTTTCCCTATAGGGCAAGATGCCTCTCTTTTATTTTAAACACTGAAATGATTTTTCTCAAGTTTCAGACACTCTTCCCACCTCCACCGCCGTTTCGGCGTCTCTAGATTTTTCTGTTAAGTCTCAGTTCTGCCCTGTTTCTGGCTCCCCATTTCTGACTTCATCAGCTTCAGTGGGCCCCTTAGTTTTCTTAGTCAGCACCACTTCTCCCTGGGGGAAGAAGGGCTTTGCACCCTCCTGCCTTTTCCTACCATCTCTCTGGGCATTGTCTGCCTTGGGTCTATAATGTTTTTCAAAGAAAACAGCAAAGGAAAGATTATGGATGTCTTAGGGGTGGGTCACCTTCGGCCCGGGAGAAACAGAACTGTTATTAACAAGGGAGGGAGGGAGAAAAGACCGGGTTCTATAGCAAAAAAGAAAGACATGTATTGCGGACCAATGAGGCTTTCTTATCATCCGCAGGGCCATGGGTCCAGCTTCTGGTTTGGATGCAGAGATAAGTCTGTTTTATTTGAATAAATTCCACATTTTGAGGTGTTTTCAATGTGTATTAAAAAGAAGGTGAATTCTGACCCAGGCAGATTGGAAAGCATATTAAACAGTACCCACCGGAAATAAAGCGGTGTGGAGAGAAATGTCACTGTGCTGGTAAATAAGCACCCAGTTTATTTAGTAGTTTCTGCTCCAATGTATCCATCTTCTGGGGACTTGATATCAGATGGAAGTCACCCCTTTCTCCACAGAAGAATGAGAGCCCCAATCAGTGTCATGCAACCAATCGCCAATCACTTAATCAATCCAGCAACACTTTCATCTGCTAAACTGTTAAGAACACGTGGGATTCAAGATACCATCACCCTGACTCCTGCTCTCCATGCAGAAAAACCCAACCAACCAACCAAATAAGCAAAAAGATCCCCCAAATTATAAGCCTGGCATGACGGTGGCACACATTGGTAATCTCAGCACCCAGGAGGGAGAATCAGGAGGATTAGGAATTCAAGGCCAGCCTCAGCTACATAGTGAGTTTGAGGCTAGGCCTGTCTCAAAAAGCAAAAAACAAAAACAAAGAGAAGCGGTTAGAGAGCCTAGCAGTTAGCTGCGTGTTGCCGATAAATCTGTGGCCAAATGGCTTAAGGGAACCAGGGGTTTTATTCTCTCTTATAACAGTCTGGCTGCACTTGCTTGTCCAGCTTGGCAGGTGTCCACACCAACACAAAGGGACTGGCCATATCCTGTCCACCTAACAGCCGACCAGCATGCCTGCCTGAGTACTCAACCAGCTCCCTCCATCTTATTCACTTGCCTGGGGACTAATCCCGCCCACCTTGGACTGGGCCTTCCCCATTGACTAGACAATCTTCCCGCAGTTTCTCTCTGGATTTAACTCAACTATTAATTATTTACAAATGTGCCCAGAGGTCGAACCTTCAACCATTGAGTTGTTACCTGTATCTAACTATGTCAGAGAGATAGCTTAATCTATAAAGTACTTGCCACGCAAGCATGAAGATTTGAATTCAGATCCAGTCAGGTACAGTGGTGTAATCCCAGGGCTGGGAAGGCGTGGACGGTGGATTCCTGGAGCTCACTGACCAGACAAACTGGTTAAATCATGCAGCTGCAGGTGAAGTTAGAGGTTCTCTTAGAACATAAGGTGAGAAAATAATTGATGTCAGCCTCTGGCCTGCATATACATACAAATATGTATAAGGGCTACCACACACACACACACACACACACACACACACACACACACACACACATGCGCGCGCACTTCAAAGATAAACAAGCAAACCCCACAAGACCTCAGCTTTGGGTCTTCATGAAACCCTGCGTGAACAAGAAAAGTTTAGAATGGAATGCACTCCCCAGGCCTGCCCCCCAAAGCATTCCTGATGCTAGGGGTCCTTCTAACCTACTCTGTGCCCACCCAGCTCTCCTTGAGCCCTGCACTCTCCGTCCCTGCACACCCCCCTCTCTCCACCCACAGTCTCTCAGCCTCTTCGCCTGGCTTTGGTCCATCCCTCGGCGAGCCCCAGAAGAAACTGGGCTCCTCACTATTGATTCCCTCTTCCCGGCCCTTTTGCCCTTTGCTTCACATGTGTGTCGCTGGTTTGATTGTGGTGTGTGTCCCTGAGGGGGTTGTGAGTCGTGTGTCAGTCTGTACTGTGGTGTCCCAGCATGCTTCGTGGCGCCCAACACATGCCAAATGACTGTCGGCTGCATCAGAATATTAACCCAGGCTCACCGAGCAGCTAGACTTGCAAGGCCAAGCGAGAGTGAAAGGGCGCACCCTTGTGGTCAGGACCTGCAAGGATCTCTTTAGGGGGATGATGGTGGGTCCCACAGAGAAGATCCTCCAGCCTGTAAAGGTGGGTACTGAAGTCTGAAGACCACAGAGAAAGAGATTAGCCTGGCCCCGGGAGACAGGGAGGGTCCTCTTCACAGCACCTTCAAGCAATCAGCTGTACCCACAATCAACTTTCTGATGGGGGCTACTGACTTTGAGTCAGGAATGGTTCTAAACAGATACCCAAACATGGAGGGCTCGCCAGACACTGGGGCTGAGAGAGAGAGAGAGAGAGAAGAGAGAGAGAGAGAGAGAGAGAGCGCGCGCAAAGGAAAGCGGACACACATTGAGGATTTCATTCTAGAAAGTTCTAGAAGTACAAGCTCTTCTGCAGTGAGGGAGCCAGGCAGTAGGTGCCTGAGAACGTTGAACTACACATGCAGAGTTGAGAGAAGCTCCTAGGATAATGTGACTCTGTTCCAGACATGGTGACAAGGTGCCACCCGACGGGTACCTTACAACACAGACTCGGTTCTGCTCTTTGTGTGTGTGTGTGTCAGTGAAGGCTGCGTTGTAGGAGTGCCCATTGTTTTGAGGGGTCCAGGGAAGCCACAGACAGGAGGAACCAGGCCTGCGGGTCTCACGGGGACTGCAGACATGCACTGGGGATCTCCTTTTTTTATTCATATTGCTTTACTTTTTATTATTGTTGTTATTACAAGTGTGCATGCATATGTGAGTGTGTGTGTGTGTGTGTGTGTGTGTGTGTGTGTGTGTGTGTGTGTGTCGCTGGGGATGCTACCCAGGACTTGATGTATGCTATGCAAGAACTCTACCTCTGAGCCACGCTCAGCCCGTTTCGTAATTTGAATGACAAAAAGCCCTTTATAAAGCTGGTATGGTGGGGGCCATCTGCCTGGAACCCCAGCCCTGCGCAGGCAGGGTAGGAGCATCAGGAGTTCAAGGTTATCCTGGGCTACACGTGAGTTGGGTCTACTCTTAGCTACATGAGCTCCCGTTTCAAAAAAAAAAAAATCAAAGCAAGCAAATAAGTAACTCCTCACATACAAGAAGTCCTTAATGAGGAAGAAGGGCCACCACAGGGGATCCTGGGCAGGGTGGAGTGCCCCGAGATTTAGTTCAGTTGTTTAGCTATAACCAAGGAGCTCCGTATTCTTCCTGTTCCTCTCCTCCTGTTTGAAGAACAAGAATGAGATTTTTTAAAAACTCATTTGCATAAATTTATTGAAAGGCGCAGGTAGGGAAACCCAAAGAGGAAGCACAGAGTTGATTGGAACAGCTGGTGGACACGAAGCAAGACTCACCGGTTTGAGGCAGATCCAGCTTTTGTTCTGGGCTCCTAAGTAGGAGTTGACTCATTTGACTTAATTAATGTTCGACGGATATTAACTGAACCACTGAGCCAGGCCTCACCCATTCTGGGCGATGAGTGTGGTGGGCGGGCTGTTACCACCTACTGGTTTCTTAAAGGGCTGGGGTGGTCCTCTGGGTCTATGGTCCATCAGTGCCAAGGGCCATCACGAGAGGGCGCTGTCCTGGCTTAAGAGGTGACTACTACTGACCTCCCCTCCCAGGCAGCAAGGAGGTGAGGGGCTAGGGGTGGTGTTTTGGGTGACACGGGGCTCCAGGTCCCAGGCAGAACCCCCAAAGTCTCAACATCTTCCCTACATAGGTAATTCCTGGAGATCAGCCTCCAAATTTAGATTTTTCTAGACTTAAATATTAATTTTGTTGATTGTATCCTTTAGATCAAAACTGGAAGATGTCTGTCTCTAGGGGGGAGAAATCTAATAAATTATAAATTGAAAACATTATTCTGAGGATAATGTCACAGGGAAGAAATTATGAACTACTGTGCGCAGGGGATTGGCTAAAAAAAAACTCAGGGAGAAGATGTAAAACATGTTTTTGATTTAGAGTAGCTTTTTAAAAATTAACATTTGTTGCTCTTAAAAAATTGATCTTCTGGCCTGCGCTCAGGACCGGAGCACCAGCTGATTTCTTTTCCGAGTGCCGGGTGGTATGTATTTTTTATCAGAGTGGAGCCCGTCGGGAAGTGGGTGAATCAAGATTTGAGGTCTGGTTTAAAAGACCACATTACCCAGGGGGCCTCTCAGGCTTTCCCAGGAGACCACAAGCAAGTGGGTCTCCTGGTCCGTCCCATGTCATCTCTCACAATGAACCCCATATCCGGTGGCCACCCCACCTGGGCAGAGGTGTACGTTCTGGGTGAGCGACAACTCATTTATTCAGATGCAGGTGCCAGAGACACAGACATAGATGGGACCCCAACTCCAGAGAGCTCGTTCACGCGTCACAGTTGACTGTGCGTTGTTCCCGCAAGTGCACGAGTTTGAATCCTTAGGCAACTCACGATGGATGGGATTTAGGCAGCTTCCAGCTTCTGCCTTCGTCATGACTTTTCCGTCATAATGGACCGTATCCCCCACCCCAACTGAAAACCAAATAAATCCCCCTCTGTCCCCTCAAGTTGCTTGAGTTCGAGTGTTGTCTCATAGCAACAGGGAAGGGTAACAGGTAGGTGGGAGAGAGGCTGGGCTGTATGAAGCACGGGTTCCCCCATAGCCGCACAGCCTAGTCTTTGAGGGTCTTCTGGAGACCTCCACGCTGGGTGAGACAGGTAAAGAGAGGCAGGAGAAGTATGCCAGAGCATGCCCGCACACGCCTGGAAGAGAGGTGGCGTGGAAGCTTCCAGAAGCAGAGGAAGTTGAATCTGGCTAGAGTGTAGCATGCAAACGCGAGGCTATCTATCCCAACGAAGTCAGAGATGTGGGGGTCTAGCTTGGTGGTAGAGAGCTTGCCTGGCAAGCATGAGTTCTGAGTTGTTTTTTATTGTGTTCATCCTGGATTGTTTCTACCTCCTTGTTGCTTCCCTTTAAGATTCCCCGGGCTCTGCCCACTAGGACAGGGGGCATTTTCATTTGTACATGGGACCTGGGAACTGAACTCAGGACCTTCTGCTTGTAAGGCAGAGTCTTAACCCCTGAGCCATCAGTCCAGCCCGAGTTCTGAGTTCCGTCCCCAGCGTCACAACATAGCAAAGCAAAGCTGCTATTTTCATGGTCACAGTTAGTCCTTGTGCCTTTGTCTGCCACGAGCCGGGAACATTTGCCCTCTCATCCCTCCTGCCTGGAGCTTATTGTACAGACGTGGTGACAGGTGATCCAGGTGGGACGGATGGGACTCAGAGGTGGAGTCGTGGGTCCAAACACAGCCCAGGGCAGCCTCACCCCAGAGCACATGTGGCTGCTCCCAGCGTTAAGTGGGCTAAGGTGGCAGAGCCTGGCTTTGTCCGGTATGCCCTCTGTTAGCCCCATGCTCGGCTCCCGGCTCCCGCCCAGCCCCTGCCCCAGGCGACTCAGCTCTCACAGGGGTCTCTGCACCTCTTCGGGGTCCAGTGCTTCCTTCCTGCCTGCAGAGCCACAGCGGTGCTGAGAAGCCCTCCCTCAACTCTTCACAGGAAACTTGCCTTTCTTCCCTGCCTTTCTCTATAGCCAGAAGACCCTTGGGCAGGGCCCACAGGATGTCATGGTGACCCCAGGGTACGTCCAGGGGTCCTGACCAACACACAGGCATGCGGGGCAGGGACTCCTGTCTCTATTGCAAATCCAGGCCCAAAGCTGCTCGGAGGCCCATGCGAGGGGCTGGGGAAGGTTCTCCATGCTGGTCAGCAAGTGCTGGGCGCCCCGCTGCAGGAGATGTTGAAGGTCTGTGTTGAACTTGGCTTGCTTGTGCCAAGTGGGTGGGGCTGTCATACCACCAGGTCCTGCTCTCCAGTAGACGGTAAGCAGCCTGGGGCCCGTCTCTGCCCCTCTGGGTATCAGAAGAGGAGAAGAGTGGGGAGGTTTGGAGTCACAAAATCTCTCCCAAGATCCTGGAGTGACGCAGCCATTTGCTTGAGGTCTCCCAGCGAAGCAGGAGAGAGCTCTGCCTAACTCCTGAAACTACACAGGGCGTCACGCCAAGGGCGCTATGCAAAGCCGGGTCCTTTGCACAAGTTCCGCCCAGCACTGGCCTGGGGGCTGCACACCCCTCCTCCCTGGTGAGGAAGAAGAGGCCGGAGCTGGGGGCTCTCTGCAGGTGGAGCTGGGCAAGAGCATGCCAGGCAGGGTGTGTGAGTCTGGAAGCCACGGCTGGGCTGAGGGTCTGTTGTGGCAGCACCTGGGGCCCGGCACATGGCCACTGTGCAAATGCCCCCCAAGAGGCCAGTCAGTGCCCAGGACCCTGAGACTCCTGTGCTCGGAATCCACCCTCTGCGCATCTCTTTCATTTTCTGTACTGTGGATGTTTTGACATCCTGGGGTCTTGCCGGCCCTGAGGGGATTGTCCTTCTCAGACTGACTATGAGGGACAATAAACTCTTGGCAGTGACTTAACACAGACCATCAGATTCACAGCCCGTGTCCCATCTCCCCTCTTTGTGGTATCCATTTGTTGCAGTTCTCCTGCACGGTTGCTGATAAATGACCATCAAATGGCTTAAGGGAACAAGGGGTTTATCTTCTCTTACAATTCCTAGTTACAGTTCATAGTCCAGCTTGATGGGAGAGAACGCACCAACACCAGGGCCGAGGGAACTGGCCACATCATTACCACATAATGGCTGAGAGAGGGGCGATCCTTACTTGCCAGGCCAGCATGTCTGGCCAAGTGTACACAAGGATGCCGAATCTCTCAACCAGCTCTCTGTCTTTTATTCCAGGGCCTAATCCCACCCACCACAAGCTGGACCTTCCCCATCAGCTAGACAATCTCCTGCAGGTTTGCTCTGGGCTTAACTTAACCATTAATTCTCTACACATGTGCCCAGTGCTCAAACCTTCAACTGTCAAGTTGACACCTGTGCCTAACTACGACACCACGTGTGGACAGGTGCACATGCATGCATGTGTGTTATGGGAGCCACAGGTCAGCCGTGGCTAGCATGCCTCAGGAGCTGTCCACCTTGTCTGTTGATACAAGGTCTCTTTCTGGATCTTTGATGAGGCTAGACCAAGCAGGCCAGTGAAATCCAGGGATCCCCTTGTCTCTGCCCCCCCAAGTCCTAGAGTTACAAATAAGCACCACCATATCCAGCCTTTTTACATTGCTTCTGGGGACCAAACTTGAGCCCCTAGATTTGGGGGGCAACTGCTTTGCCAGCCATGACCACAACCGTGCTGAATCACGGTGTGTTCTGCTCGGAGCTATTCGCTGTCCATCTGCCCTAGTCACCCCACGGCCAGGTACCAAACAACCAGGAGACCTAGTTGGGATTATAGCAAAGGGTCAACAGGCAAATGAAATGTCTTCAGTAAGTTCCAGAATCAACTCACTTGGCATAGGAAAAAAATCACAGCATCTGTTCTTACTTGTTGTAAATGAACATCACCAATTTGGGGGTTCCCATGGCGGTCATACGTTCTTGGTTTTCCTCCAGTTGCAGATGAACACATCTGATGTGCAGGTTATGCTAACAGTTGCCTGGGTGACTTGCAGAAACACGATGGCCGCTTACATTGAAAATGCTGGCTCTTGGCTTGGGCCGGATGCCCTCTGTCTTCATAGTGTATCTGTCTGCTTTACCTTCTAAACTGTGCGTGGGATCTGCCCAGCTCTGCATGCACATTGCAAAAAGTTTTTTTCCAAGCCATAATGCAAGGTGAACTTGGCCTATTGCCTGCCTGAGCTAGTGTGTTTGTACTTCTCTGCCCTGTTTGCCTCGGTACCTCAGCACCCATGAGGCCCAGGGGAAAGCGTAGACTGGAAATATTCTTGCAGGACAGTGACCCAGCAATAGGAGGAGCTTAGCAGTTTCTTTAAGTCACCGACCACCCAGCCTGCAAGGCCTTGAGGTCAGGATGCTTGTGCAACAAGTTTGGAATCCATATGGATGACCAAAGAGTTACTTGATCAGCCCACACTAGCGCATCAGGAGATAAATAGATAGATAGATAGATAGAGAGAGATAGGTAGAGAGATAGGTAGATAGATAGATAGATAGATAGATAGATAGATAGATAGATAGATAGAGAAAGAAAGAGAATATCTGTGTGCATGAGCAGAGGTCACCCTATCGTTCTCCACTTTATTCCCCAGAGACAGAGGAATGAGGGTTTTATTCTGGGTTACGATTGTGTGGTTACAGTTCGTGGTCCAGGTTGGCAGGAGAGCTCACAGGTGCCTAGGGAATGGCCACCTTATCCGTCGAGGGATTGCCCAGAGAGGGGCAAACCTCGCCACCGGGCAGCAAGTCTGTCCAAGTCCACCAAAGAACGCCAACTTTCTGAACCGGCTCCCTCCATTTCATCTGCGTGCCCAGGGGCCATCTCACCCCCGTGGGCTGGGTCTCCCCACGTCAACGAGACACTCCCCTGCCAGTGCTTGCCTTAACGACGAATTCCTCACAGCTGTGTCCAGATCGCGACTTTCCACTGCCAGGTTGATACCTGCAGATGTAACAACACCACTGGTGTCCAGCAAGCCCCAGGGATCGTCTCGTGTCCACTCCCCGCAGGCTGGGGTTAGAGGCATGCACGTGACCACTCCCCAGCTAGATGCCTTTGGTCAGCGTGGCAGATCCCAGGACAGGCCTGTCCCACTTGTAACGCCCACTACTCCTGTGGAAAAATCCCATCGAACATCTGGGAGACCTTTTCCTTGAATCAGACACTAGTGTATTCTGTCCAAGGTGCTGAACGGGGCCGGATCACCTGCCCTTCAGCATGGGCTGGCACCTTTCTTGGGACCCTCCCAGGGAAAATGACTTTCTGCCCCAGCATTCTCACGATTGAGTTCTCAGCCCAATGTTCCTGCTGTGGTCATAGCTGGTTTGACGAGGTAGGCTTGCTCATACCCTAAGGATTGTCGCATGAACTCTGCGTGTTACCGGTTAAATTCATAACCAAACAGTTCAAGCAGGAACAAAGAGCCTTTTTTTGGCTTACAATTGCCCAGTTACAATCCAGCTCGGTAGGACAGCTCATACCAACAGCAGCAACTGAGTGAACTGGTCGCCCTTTATTACAGAACTGCTGAGAGAGGAGCGAACCTCACCTGCCAGGCCTGCATGTTGCCAAGTATGCCAAGAAATGCCAAGTCCCTGCATCCTTCATCTTATCCGCCTGTCCCCGGACTAGCCACGCCCACCATGGGCTGGGCCTTCCCCATCAATTGGACCCTCTCCTGTAGGCTCCCTCAAGGTTTAACTCAACTGCTAATTCTTAACCGATAGGCCAAGCTTCAGGTGTCAAGTCAGCACGTGTATCTAACGAGGACAGGGGTCTGGTCTGACTTACTCACTAGTTCCTCAAGGCAGACTGGAAGCGGTGACACTTCTGTTTGTGGAAGGTGGTGCCCATTTTTTTCCTTGTGGTATGAAGAACAGAGAGGGGCAGTCGGTCCTAGGAGTGCTTGGTGAAGGGAGGAGCGGGGGCTGCAAAGGATGAAGGGTGCAAAGTCACAGATTCTGAGCTGCCTACTGCTTCATGGGGCACCCCAATAATCCATAATGCCCGGATACCCCTTTTTATCCATCAGACACCTGCTCGGTGGGCTTCACTATTCTCTTCAGCTGCATGAAATCTGCTTTCTACCTGCCTTCATTTCTTATGTATTTATTTCGAGGCAAGGCCTTTGCTAGCCATCCCTGGACAGACTGATACTCGCTCTGTAACTCAGGCTGGCCTCAAACTCTTTGGCAATCCTCCTGCCGCAACCTCCCAAGGACTGAGATTGCAGACACCCAGTGAGAGACTCCCTTTCACAGATGACAGTTAGCCAGCCACTCCCACAGTTCAGTGTGCCAGGGTGGTCAGGTGACTGTGGAGGGAGCGACGTCAAGGGAGGAGTCAGGGGAGGCTGGGGAGCTGGAGCCTGTGTGTCCTTCCACGAAACTCAGGAGCAAACACACACGGCCTCGCTGAGCCCCGGGAAGCTGGCACCATTTGTAAGCACCCCGGGACATTTCCTGGGGGAGGAGGCTGCGGTCCCCAAGCTCCTCACCCAAGGCCTGTCTGTGGGATGTCACTGCAGCCTGTACCAGGGGCGGAGGACGGACAGGAGGGCAAGAGGATATGGCAGAGTGGCCAGCTGGGCCCTGGGGTAGGCCAGGGGTGAATGGCAGGGATAGGTCACCTAATTACAGACAGAAAGATGGAGAGCCACATGGCAGCCTGCTGTGACGCCCACCACACACACATACACACACACACATACACACACTTACATACATACACACACCACACACACAACACACAGACACCACACAGACAGACACACCCACACAGAGACACACAGACACAGACACACACACAGCACAGATACAGACACAGACACACACACACACACATGAACGAGACACACAGACACACACACACAGACACGCACACAGACACACAGACTACACCACAGACACACAGACAGACACACATAGACAAGACACATACACACACACACAGACAGACACGCACAGACACACAGAACACACACAGACACACAGACAGACACACAGATACAGAGACACACATACACACGCAGACACACAGACACACACAGACAGACACACAGACACACACACACACACAGACACACACACATAGACAGCACACAAGACAAAAACATACACACACAGACAGATACACACACCGACACAGACACACAGACATAGAGACACACGACACATACCACACATACGCACCACATACACATACACATACACACATATACACATACATATATATACACACATACACATACACACACATATGCACACATACATACACATACACACACATACACATATATACACACACCTACACATACACACACTTACACACATACACACATACATACACATACATACACATACACACATACACATATATACACACACATATACACATATACATACACACATACACATATATACACACACATATACACATATACATACACACACATATATACACACACCTACACACACACACACACACACACCCCTCTCGCTTCCCCGTCTTCCCTTTCTTGCTCCTCTTGCCTTCAGCCCCTCCACCATCCCCCCAGCGCCCATCAGCGTAAACACCTTTCAGTGCAGGATCGATGCGGGCAGAGGACGCCTTTTAAGAAAGAGCTAGTTTCTCTAATTAGACTCTCCGTAAGCTCCTAAATCCAGGAGCTTTCCTGGCTTATCTACAAGTCGGACTCCATCCCTGACCTGGAGACAAGGGATGGCCTGTGACCTGGGGGCCTTATCTTTGTTTTGGGGGCTCCAAGACCCTTTCCCCACTGCCGTCCCTGCTCTGTGGTGGGTGGCACTGCCCGGTGGCACTTCCAGCCGAGCACGTGGCTCTACCCAGGGATGGAGCTCTGCCTGGCTCTCTTGCTGGCCACTCCTCAGAGAGGATTCGTCCTTGCTGGACAACCAGGGTCGGCTGCAAGCTCGTCCACAAGGGGCAGGAGGGTAGTGGCTCATGTTGGTCACAGAATGGAAGCGCGTGGAAAGGGCTTGAGAAGCCTGAGGACCACCTCCTCTCCCTGTCAGTGGAAGGGACTCAGCCGCATCACCCAGGAGTGAGCGGCAGCCTTGAAGCCGGAAGGTGCCTGTCACAGTCGGGCACAGGTGTCAACTTGACAGTTAAGTGTTTGAGCTCTGGGCACACTTGTGGAGAATTAGTGGTTGGGTTAAGCCCAGAGCAAATCTGCAGGAGATTGTCTAGCTGATGGGGAACCCCAGCCCATGGGGGTGGGACTAGGCCCTGGAATGAAATACAGAGAGCTGGGTGAGAAAGTTGGCATCCTGGTGTACACTGGCCAGACATGCTGGTCTGGCAAGTAAGGATCGTCCCTCTCTCAGCCGTTATGCAGTGATGGTGTGGCCAGTTCCCTCGGCCCTGGTGTTGGTGCGTGCTCTCCCGTCAAGCTGGACTGAGAACTGAAACCTGAAGATGAGTAAGAAAATAAACCCCTTGTTCCCTTAAGCTGTTGATGGTCGTTTGTCAGCAACCATGCAGGTGACTGTGACAATGCCCTTACCGTCCGAATCACTTTTTTTCCCACCACAATTTTGTATTGAATAGGTGGTCTCTGCCAAGTACTGTGCAGGGTCCCGTGAGATTGCGAGCCTGTGAAATGGACACTCCCTTCGTACAGATGGGAAAATAGAGGCTCAAAAAGTTATCCGCCAGGTCACTGCCTAGCGAGAGAGGCAGCGGGCCCCGAGTCCAAGCTGTTAGAATCGCAGCATAAGTGCCACCAAGGGCTGCCAGGCTGCCATCCTGGCAGAAGAGCAGGCGGTTGGTGGGGAACCCTCTAGGAGATAAAGGTGCCATCCATAGGAGGCCCAGCGGCCCGGGCCTGATGTCCGCCCTGGACAAGGACAGAGAGCCTGCAGTGCCCCGCAGGGCAGCCGGATGGCACAGCCCTGTGTGACGCCTGCAGCCTTGGGCCTGAGCCACAGGGGTCAGTGCCAGCCCTGCCACGGGCATCATTTGAGACTGTCAGCAAGTCCCTGGCTCCCCGCGGCAGGCCTGCAGCTGCTCACGCTACCGTTCTTGGGGGGTACCCACTCAGCGCCCAGACCTGTGCTGGCTGGTGACCGAGTTCCTCCGCTTCCTGCAGGACCCACAGGAGCCCCCTTAGAGAACGAGGGCGCCCCAGGGCAGAGCAGCGGGAGCCTTGGAGACTGTCCAATCCGTCTTCCCACCTGCCACGCAGGGAGCACCCACAGTGCGGCCTGCCACATGCCCAGCAGCATGCCCACTTGGGACGTGGGTCAGAGGTAGAGGCAGCGGAGCACTGGGTACACAGGACAACTTCCAGGCCAGCCAGGCTCCCGACAAAGCACGTGCAAGGCCCCCACGTGTGGAATTGGTTCTCTCCTTCCATCTTTGTACGGAGTCTAGGGATCAAACTCAAATAACTTGCTGAACTAAGGCTTTCAACCAGATGAGCTATCTTGCCAGCCCCAAACCTGTGACTTAATTAATTAGTTAATTAATCTTGGTCTCACCCTGTGACCCAAGCTGACGTGAAACCCACCATATTAGCAGGCTTTAAACTCACAGCCCAAAGAGGAAGGCTTTGGTGGTTTTGTTTTGAGATAAGGTCATACTCTGACCCAGGCAGACCTGAGATCTTTAGACTTACAACTGTCTGACGTCCTTCTTTCTTGGTGTTCAGCGGGTTGGGATTACAGCATCATGGCTGGCTAAAAAGGCTTTTTCTTTGACAGTTTCATATTCATATTACATATATACATAGGAATTTTTGTCCTTTTTCTCCCTATATTACCTTTCCTCATCCCCCTTCCTTCTTTCATAGAGTCTTTTTGTGAGCTTTTTTTTTTTTTTTTTTTCAGCAAAACAGACTTTACTTTTTGGAGCACTTTGGACTCACACCCAAGCTTAGAGGTGATTCGCGGGGTCACCCGTGGTGTGGGATGCTGTGTGGATCTGGACACATCTGTGACATCACACGGATAGCGTCTCTGCCCTCAAAGCCCTTCAGGTGAATGAAGCTGGACTGGGCGCTCTCTGACGTCCTTAAGATCCCTTCCCAGCCCCTAGGCCAGGCTGGAAAAGCTAGCTAGCTGCCTTTGGGGATGAGTTCTGAAAGGAGAAACTGAGGCCCATCCCACCACTACTGGTGAGAGGCACAAGTCCGTCTGGCCTGGGAACAGATAGGAAGGTGGGGGGGGCTGCAGCTGGTAAGCGGCGTGAGCTGTTCCTTGGGGGGATGTGCGCGTGAGAACTTGCACCTTTAAACACAGATTAGCAGCTCTATTGTGCTTCCTTAAAGAGAGAGCTTGTCAAGGTTTGCATCAATAATAGATAACGGAGCATCTTTGCAGGTTCCAGCCAGAGGCTGTTTCAGTATTTTCTAGAGAATTTGCCAGCAGTCCTGTGAGGGGGAATGGTGAGGGCAGGGAGGGGGTAAGGGGGGTGCCTTCATTAATTTGTCCTGATTTGCATTCTTGCTGTTAAATAATGTATTGATCTCCATCCAAGACTCCAGCCCTTCGTTTCCCCCTCCCCCGCTCCTGCCTGTGGAGGCCGTGAGGGATGAGACTGTCACGGGCCTTTGACAGCTGGGGTGGAGCAGGGCGGGGTGGCCTCAGGGAGGCTGCCTGAGCCCCACAGAACCGACCCCAGGACCCCCCCACATCTGCCATCACTTATGTCTTTGTTGGGAGCTGGTTCTGACTGAAGAGATTTGCAGGGACGTCCATGAAGTCATGGGATTGGGGGATACCTAGGTAAGCCCCCCCTGTGTACAGCCACACAGGGCTTGTGCCTACTTTCCCCAGGAAAGGAAGCGACTCCGAACCGAGGCCTCTGAGCCCTAAAGACACAGGATGGAGTTGTGTGATGTGGGGTGCCCACACCTTGGGACGACTGTGAACGTAGTGGGAGTTTTCCTGGGGGAGGAGGGGGCACAGCCTCTTTGGCCTTCCTTACCCCTGTCATTTCCTCCTACCCAGAAGGCGACCAGGGTCTCCGGGTACTCAGAGTCCGTGAGGTCAGGCAGAAGCCAAAGAGAATCGCGACAATGTCGGTGAACTTTGCCTGCCATACACAGGCCTCATGACCTGAACGGTAGCGTCAGAGCCCGCATGAAGAGTCACGCAGGACGGTGTACATTGTGTGTGTGTATCAGAGAGCATTGTGTGTGCCGTGGTGGCCCAAGGGTGACTTCAGGAATCACCCTGGATTGCTTCTACCTCCTGTTGGCTTTGCTCTAGAGTTTCCCGGGCTAAAAGTCCTTCCAGGACTAAAAATACAGGCTGCTGCTATTTCTGCCTGATGGTTTTTACTTGGGATCCAAACTCAGGATCTTCTGCTTTTAAGGCAGAGGTTTAGCCCCTGCGCCATCTCTCCGCCCTTTGCATTAGTAATCCCAGCACTAGGGAGGCTAAGACAAGTGGGTCCTTCCTGCCAGTCTAATTGGTGTGTCCAGATCCCAGGGGGAGATCCTGTCTCAAAAAACTAGGTGGCACCCGAGGTTGACCCGTGATCTCCACGCACATGAACCCCAACTCCGGGAACACAAGGAAATAGGGTCTTCACAGGTACTATTAGTTCAGTAAGACGAGGTCCTCCTGAAGGTGGGGAAGCTAAATCTAGTGACTAGTGTCCTTGCACTGAGAACGGAAGAGACACAGTGACATGGGGAAGAGGACAAGGGTGGCAGAAGTGGAGGCTGAAACCAGGGGAGCAACAGAGTTGCCCAGAGCTGGGAGGCAGGACAGGGGACACTTTGCTGTCAGCCCTGGGGGGCTAACCCTCGCCCACACCTTGACCTTGATCTTCCGGCCTCTAGAATGAAGGCTGAATCTCCTTTGTGTTAGACTGGCAGTTTGTGGTAATTGATCACAGCTACTCAGGGTATTAGCACACAGAACCAGCGGTTCTCTGCCTGGTACCTTACTCTGGACTCGTGTTCTCATCTCCTTCCAGTCCTCTCTAGAATATTCTCAGTGAGTCGTCCCTTCTCTACCCATGTCAACATCCCTGAGCTGCTGGCCAGCATTCTCCAGTGTCACTGTGCCCCTTCCAGAATTCTCTGTGATCTTATTGATCAAGAAGAAGCCCTGTGACATAGGGCTGGGTCTCTCCTCCCTCCCACCCCTGTCTCTGCTGTATCTCTGGCACCTGCTGCAGATGGTGGCTGGTTCATTGGCTGGGTGGATGCATGCATGCATGCATGCGCACGCAGATGGGTGATGGATACATGCATGATGGATGCACAGATACATGGCTGGATGATGGATGGCCGGATGAATGTATGGATGTATGATGCTTGGATGGATGGCGCACTCGCGGATGCTGGTGTCGGATGCTGGAACTGCAGCATTTGGCAGTCTCTCATATGCTTCAGTTGCTCAACTCCTGCAGGGCAAACTTGCCCCAGAAGACGCCAGCCAGTGAGTCAGGTTTGGGGTGACAACTTCCCTTCCCACGATAATCCTGATGCAGCCAGCAAGCTCTGCTCTCCCAGAGGTGGGCGATTAGTAGGCAGCTTAATTGGCCTCGCACAGCCGTGGGCTATGCAGGCTGGCTTTTTACCTATAATAGAGGGCTTCCACCCAAGTACAGAAGAGGCGCAGCTCCGCAGGAGAGGGCAGGAGCTGCCAGGGTATCGGGTGCAGTGGAGAAACAAGGGTGCCACCAGAGAAGCGCGAAGGAGGGGCTGCTGCCCTCTTTCCAGGGGCGTCCAGGTTGTTCTTCCTGGGTGGCTCAGGAGTGTTCTGCGTAGCGCTGCCACCCGCCCTTCACCTAGGCTTCTGTTGGGCATGCGTGGGTTTAGGCACCATGGCAGCCTTGAAGCCCACCCTGCCAGGCCTCAGTCAGCGTGGGACACGGAGTTTTCTCTCAACCAGTCTCACTGAACTGCAGAGGTTTGCTTCTTGGAAGCTTCCAAAGCCTCCAAAGCCAGCTCCTTCACCAAGCTCTGGCCAGAGCCAGTTCTCCCCTCTTGCCACCTGCACATAGACACCAGCTTCCATTTCCCAGGATGCCCGCCACTGTGCGGAGGGCTGTCCCCAAGAGTTGCGACCTGCACGTGCTGTGCACGCACTTGTCTGGGCCTCGCTTGGTACGTAACTCCTGCGCGGTGCGTCCTGTCGCTGTCCCAGCCTGCAGATGACAACAGGACCGTCCTGAGAGGCAAAAACAACCTGCCTTGGGTCCAGGACGGGCAGAGCAAGCCGCCAACACCAGCCTTCCGTCCTAGGCTCGCTCTCCGCAATGCTGAGTTCGCAGTCCATTGGCCGTGAGGATACAGGCCGACGGGGCCCTGGGCGGGGATGCGGGCTATGAGGGGAACCAACCGTGCGCCCCACACCCCAAGCTTTGGGACTGAGCTCCTTCTCTGTGCAGCCCCAGACCACCTGCTGAGCTTTCAGTGTGTTCAGCTCTCGGGGCCCTCACCTGGCACGGGCCTGGCACTCAGAAACACCCAACAGGCTCTGTCCAGTTGGGCTGAAGCCACCAGCTCAGGAGTGTGGAATAATGGCAAAACACTCAGGCGGGCAAAGGCAGCAGGGACCCTGAGACCCCCACCTGTGGGTCTATCTTCCGTCACGTGACCCCCAGTGCACCTTCCAGCGTTCTCCTTTCTTTTCTTAATTTTTAATTTATTATTTATTCAATTGTGCGTGTGTGTATCTTGTGTGTGTGGAACCACAGACAAATTCAGAAACCACCATGGACGCCTCCACCTCCTCCTTGTTTACTCTGCCCTGGGATTCACAGGCTCCGCCCTACCAGGACCAGAAACCCAGGCCGCCCCCGCTTCCGCCCGGCGTCTGTACGTGGGGTCTAGGATCCGAACTCAAGACCTTCCGCCTGCAAGGCAGAGGCTTAACCCCTGAGCCACCTCTCCAGCCCCCAGCGTTCTCCTTTCTAAGCTGCGGGTTGGACTCAGTCCATCTGCGTTCACGGGAGTCTTTGTTCTAAGGTTGGGAGAGGAGACCCCAGAACAAGGCGAGGGTACAGGACAGCAGCCACTGGTTGGGTGAGGAGGCCTCAGAGGAGGGAAAGGGACAGTCGAGAAGTAGGTGGTCCCCTTTGGACAGGAAGCTCCCCATCATGCTGGGAGGGTGAAGTGTCCTTGGGACTTTGGAGGTGTCTGTGGAATCAGGTAGCTTGGGAGTTCCCCACAGCAGCCCTTCTGGTGGAAAGTTCTCGCAGGGCTGGTGGGAAGAAAGAAGTGTCTTGGGTGGGTTGTGGGCAGGAGCGGGAGTGTAACCAGAGGCGCGCGGGGCAACAGGCCACGTGGTAGATCCAGAGAAAACAGTGTCAGGGTATGAGTGACTTCCCCACACACCAGGGTGCCACAGACAGTGGAGAGCTGGGGTCCCGGACGGTGCTCCCCTCCAGCCAGTCAGCTCTGTGCATTGACTGAGGAGCCTTCCCCACTCGAGACGTCCCCGACCTCTAATTCTGAAGCTGCAGGGGAAATAAGGAAGGGAAGGGCAGAGAGCGCGAGCGGGAGGGAGTGTGACAGGAGAGAGGTGCGTGGCCCTCCAGCTAATGAGTGGAGAGGCAGCGATCAGAGAAGGGGCGACGCGGGAAGAAAGGCTGAGATAAAACGCGAAGGAACCGCCGACTTAATGGAACTACTAAGTGGTTCGTATTTCCCAGCTAATGAGGCCCGTCCGCGGTGGGGAGGGGACGGGACAGAAAGCACCCGGGCTCGCATGACCGAAGGCGCCGGAGCTAATGAAGTCACCCGAGACTCGGAATTCCTTGGGCGCGTCTGACACGCTTCGTGGCGGTGCTATTTTAATTCAGTCGGAGGCTGACCAAAGGAGAGAGCTGTCTGTAAGCATCGTGAGCTTGTGGGACAGGAATGCGCGTGTGTGTGTGTGCGTGCGTGTGTGTGCGTATGTGTATGTGTGTGTGTGCGTACGTGTGTGTGTGCACTTGCATGTGTGTGGTCAGACACAGACCCAGGATGGATGCAAAAACAGAGAGGAATGAGACTCAGCTATCCTGGGAGGGGCAAACACACCCCAGGACCAGCTGCCTTCCCCAAATCCATGCACACCAAAGCCCACCAACTAGGATTTCTTTGGCACAGTATGGATATGGAAAATAGTAATCAGCAAGTCTGAGACCCCTGGTGTCCCTGGCAGGAAGCATCATTCACTCATTCTCAATCTGGAGTCCTTCTCTGCCCACCTCTCAGGATCACCACCTCCTCCTCTCGTCTGGTGTATCAGTTTTCTCAATCCTTTCTTCATCTGGATTCCCCTTCCTGTCTTAGGGCCTTTGCACCTGCTAGCCTCTCTCCTAAAACTGGCCACACCGCATGCACGGACTGCTGAGAGAGGGACAATCCTTACTTACCAGTCCGGTAGGTCTGGCTAAGCACACAGAAGGACGCCCATTTCCTCACCCAACTCCCTCCATCTCATCCACTTGCCCAGAAACCAGCCCCACCCCCCATGGGCTGGGCCTCCCCATCAGCTAGACAATCTCTTGCAGGTTTGCTCGAGGCTTAACTCAACTACTAATTCTCTACAAATGTGCCCAGAACTGGAACCCTCAACCATCAGGTTGACTCCCTGGGCCACATTAGAGCTTCGATCATGCGGTGCTTCCTTAGGATGTTGTAAGAAATGACTTAAAACAATAGCAATTCATTCTCTTAGTTCTGGAGACAGAAGCCCAGACTCACGGAGTTGGCGGGTAGGCTCGGAGAGAGAATATTCCATTTCTCCCCTGCACCCTGCGTCCTGGAGTCTCTGGATTTTGGCTGTACAGCTCCGATCTCCACCTCTGTCTCTATGTAGCTTACCTCTATGTGTCTGTCTTTCCCATCGTCAATCTCTTAGACGGATGCAGCCCTGAGACTCAGCCTCCCCCCCTCAAATCCAGAATGGCCTCATCCGGAGATCTTGCTTTAATTATATCTTCAAAGACTTGGATTCCAAATGAGGTCACAGTCTGAGCTTCCACGTGGCCATACATCTCGGAGGGCTGCTAATTAGCCTCTTTCCTGTGTCGCTGGAGACGGAAATCTGGTGTGGGTGTGGCTGTCTGGCATCTTTCTGGTGTTCAGATCTCTGGGAAGGAGGATAGGATTGGATTCTCCCTGTGGCAGCACGAGTACACAGTCCCCCCCCACACAGTATTACCCACCTGCAAGCAGGACCAATATGCAGGTGTCACTCACTGCAGGTATTATCCACATTGAGGCAATATCAAGGTGGCCCGTAAGATCAGCCGGAAGACCCGTGGAAAGACCGTTGGGACAAGAAGGAAGGGCCCACTCAGAGCCACCGTGCCTGAAGCTGCAGCTTTGGGTCCCTGAGTGAGGGCGGAAGAGGAGGCCTGTATGCAGCGTGAAGGAAGCTACTGGTCGCAGCTCAGCACCCTTGTTTACAGGACGAGGCGTCTCCGAGACCAAGGGTCTTGCTAAAAGCGACGGTGTGTCCACATGCAGCCTGCCGCTGTCCCGGTCCCTGCTTTCTGTGAAGCACAGTGCAGATCTGTGGTTCTCAGGACAGGATGGGGCAGAGCGGGGCAGATGCTGGGGTTCGGACCACGGGCCAGAGTCGCTCACCTGCTGATCCGTCAGAGTTTTATTCTCACGTCAGCAAGACTGTCCGTGGCCTTTAAATCTCATGTTGCTTTGCTTAAGTGCCCTCCTACAGAAGAGGACAGGTATGGGTGATACAAGTGTTCTGGGGATGAGGATATGGAACAGACCCAGAAAGTGCTGGTCCTTTAAAAAATAGAATATGTCAGGGTGACCCAATTGGGGGGGGGGGTCCTGAGTTCAAAACCCAGATCATCTCTGACTAATTTGAGGTTCTCAGATCAAGTCCTCTTACCTCTCACAGTCTTATCCTTCCATCCACAGTAGCAGAGTGATTGCATCTACTTCCGCATTTATTGTTAGCATTTATTGAGAGAATATCACTGTGCCTCACGCAGTAAGATCATGTCCGAGAGAGGTCAGGAGGTGCGGGGTTGGGGGGGTGAAGAGGTTCCAACTTTCTGATTCTCAGCATCTGCAATTCAATCCACAGATTCTGGCGGACCGAATGCATGAATGGATAGATGAATGAATGAATGGATAGATGAATGCATACATGACCGAGGGAATGAATGAGTACATGGAAGTATGACTGACTAAGTGAGTGAATGAATGAATGAATGAGTGGATGGAAGGATGGATGGCTGCTTGCCTGGCTGAATGGATGGAAGGATGGATGGCTGAGCAAACAAATCAATGGAAGAATGGATGGGAGAATGGATGGATGGATGGATGGATAGATGGGCAAATGAATGAATGAATGCAAGGATGACTGGCTAAATGAATGAATGAATCAGAGGCTGAAAGGATGCCTGACTGAGTGAATGAATAGATAGATGGGTGAATGGAAGGATGGCTGGCTGGCTGAATAAATGGATGGATGGATGGAAGGAAGGAAGGATGGATGGCTGAGTGGATGGATGGATGGATGGATGGATGAGTGGATGGATGGAAGGAAGGAAGGATGGATGGCTGAGCAAATGGATGGACGGATGGATGGATGGATGGAAGGATGAATGGCTGAGCAGATGGATGGATGGATGGATGGAAGGAAGGAAGGATGGATGGTTGAGTGAATGAATGCAGCAGCATCTATAACTGCAGGGGCTGCTGGATCTCTAAAGCGTGCATTTATCACTCAGCTCCACTTTCAGACATCTCTCTCCGGCCTCCAGATGCATTTAGACTATTGCTATTCACAGATTCTTCCCAGCATTGATTCCTGAGATCAAGCACCCCTCCCCCAAATCCCTACCACCTAAGCCAGACTCCGCCGAGCTTTCTGATTAATTCTCCTCCATAAACGTTCTGATGAAGCCGCACGCTCGTGCCAGGCAGCCTCTGGATCATTTCGCCAGCCGCTTTGCTCTTGGAGACCTGGGTTCATTAGCTGTAGCAGAGGTCATGAGGTCTGAGCTGGCTCTGTGGGGCCACCTCTGAGCAAGCATTCCCCCCCAGAGAAGAAGTTCTTCCTAGCCTGCCCCAGGTGGGGAAGGTCATTGCTGGCCAGACTTGGCG
Source organism: Typhlomys cinereus (assembly GCA_023101885.1). NCBI lineage: Eukaryota > Metazoa > Chordata > Mammalia > Rodentia > Platacanthomyidae > Typhlomys > Typhlomys cinereus. The sequence continues at coordinate 6,944,098 of JALPQD010000039.1, forward strand.
GCTGCAGTCTGTGGAAGGAGCAGACACCTGGCAGGTGGGGGGTGCTCTCAAAGGAGCAGGTATTAGATGCAGCCTCTGCAGAGCTCTGATACGCAGCTATTCTTGAAGAGGTGGCAACGGCCAGTCCATCCTGTAGGATCATCTGACACTGATGCTGTAGAGAAGGAGGGGAGGAGAGGGTGGGCTTTGGGGTCAGAATCCCACGCGGGATTTTGTCTGCCACTCAGGAGCGGCATGGCTTGGGGAACACACTTCCTCTCCCCGGGCCTGTGTGTCAAATGCGGACCATCACAGCACCGAAAGGAGGTCATGAGGTTTCAGCTCAAGCTTGCAGGTCAAGCATCCACCTCAGCAGTGGGTGCAGAACTCATGCACACCACACTTTAGTGTTGGCAGGGCATAGCTGGCCTCCACGTGGCTCTCCAGGTGCCTGCATGTATGTCTTTGGAGTTACTCATCTGGCGAAGCCACACAGGGAATGTCAGGAGACCTTGGGGAAAAGCTGTATGTTATCTGGACACCAGAAGGTACTCTGTAGCCCATTCCCAAGGGAGCAAATGAACAGGTACATCAGCGGAATTCTGGGAAGATGCAGAATTGGTCTTGAGAAGTCTTGAGAGGTTACAGGGTACCAAAAACATGCCAGGGGTGGGTGTTGGAACTTGGGCTCAGAAGGACATGTCATCGGCTCCTGAAGATGGCTTGGGGGTGCTTTTCTGGGGTCATGAAAAAATCATGGGCACTTTGAGCAGAGGGAGGGTCATCAGATCAGGATGGGGACGCTGTCCGAGGTGCTGAAGCAACATGGTTGGCGGTGCCCAGCTGCGTCTTCTGGGTCTATTTTCAGGAATCCTGAGCCCAGGGAAAAAAGAAGGAGGGGACAGAGGACAGAGTGAGAGGGACCCCTCACCCCACAAAGCTTGCTGATCAGACACAACGCCTGTAGACTCTAGGGAGTGGAGAATATATGTGTTCACAGAATTAAGGTCTCTAGAATTATTCTGTGGAAACACCTTCTTTCCTTCTACGTGCCGTTAAAATCTCAGGTCTCCAAACCCCTCATGGGCATCAAACTCCTTGCTCTTGTCCGGAAACTCCCTGTGTCCCACACCCCATCCCCCTCATCACCTGATGCACCCTTGATCTTACGTCTCACTGACTCATCACCTGCCCACCCCTCAGTCGTCTTCCTGGATCTCTCTCTCTCTCTCTCTCTCTCTCTCTCTCTCTCTCTCTCTCTCTTTTCCACTTCAACCCAGCCTGCCCCCTCACTCCTCCGACCTCCTCCTGACCTCAGAGCTAAGTTTAGCAAGCAGTGTTTTTCGAGGCGTGCTTTCTGAGTGCGTTCCTTCTCCCCCACCAGCTGTGTGCTCTCGGGGGACCTGGCTCTTGCTTTCTCTGTCCTTGCCACAGAGCCAAAGCTGCTCCATGCGCGAAGATCAGCGGTAACAGCAGCCGCCGGGAGCGAACGCTAGTACCGAGTCGGCGCTTTTGTGCTGACTCTCAACAGACTCATGGGAAGTCTGCAAAGTCCTATTGTGTGGCCATCACAATGGAAGGCGCAGGGGATCCTCAATCTGCTTAAGCTACAGGGGCATGAGAACCAGGGTTCAGCCGAAGGTCTGTGTGGTCTCGTCCATGACCCAAACCGATTCTGCTGCTTATTCTGGACCAATGCTTGAAAGATGGGGGACTGCATGGGGGGCTGATGAGACAGGGAGGGCCGCATCCTTCTCCCGCGCTGGGCAACAGTCCCACACTTAGGAGTGGTATTGGTGAGTGCCGCTATCTGCCCTGCCTGTGCATCATGGTGAGGACTGGGCAGGTGGCCACAAGCATAACACACAGGGCAGTCTGAGAAGGGAACTCGGGCTTAGAAAGGAACTGCCTGGCTCGGCTCCAGCCCAGGAGCCCCACCAGTAGGTGGCACCAGCCTCTACGCTTTCTTCTGAAAGCCCAGGAATGTTTCGCAAGTCGTGCAGACTCTGGAGAGAAAGCGATATTCACAGCTGCAAATTTGTAGTTTTTAAGAGACAGAAGGTCTGAGACACCCCTTACCTGCCGGCTGCTTGGTTCTGTTCAGGGCGCCAGATGACATCAGGCTACCCAATGGGTCAAGATGGCCATCGGATGGGGTCCTATGGGCCTGTATGTGTGTGCATGCATGTATGTGTGTGCCTGTGTGCATGCATGAATGTGTATGCCTATGTGCACGTGTGAGTGTGTGTATGTGCACGCTCATAAATGTGTGTCTGTATGCATGCATGTGTGTGTCTGTGTGCATATATGTGTGCATGCATGAATGTGTACATGTGGGAATGTGTGTGTAAAAGTGTGTGCATGTGTGAATGGGTGTGCCTGTATGCATGATGAACATGTGCATGTGTGTGTCTGTGTGCATGGTAATGGGTGAACACACAGGTCTACACATGTCTGCATTTCTTTTCAGTTGGAAATATATGCAGGCTGACAGGGAACAGAAGCAAGAACATGATGTAATCATAAAGCTACTGAGCCATGGAGGCCTGATGGGGAAATAAGATAAGTGGAAATCAATTCTCCCCCGGATCCGCACGTGCAAACTCCAGCCAGGAGAAAACGCGGCTTCCTCTGAGCGCTCGGGAGCTGACCCTGGTCAGAGTATAGGTGCCCTGGAAAGCACCTGGAGTCTCGCTTGAGTGAGTGAGTGCTCAGTGGAATGGCTTGGCTGAGCTTCACACTCACACAGAGACACGCACACACAGAGACACACACAGAGACACACAGATACATATACACATCACACAGACACACACATAACACACATTCACATAGAGACACACACAGACACACACATACACACATTCACATAGAGACACACACAGACACATACACACATCACATAGAGACACACACATACACACATTCACACAGAAACACACAGGCACACACACATGTGAACGTACTTATGTGCATGTAACCCTCACACACATGCAAAAAGAGAAACAAATGATTGTGGCACAGTGGTGATAGCAAGAGTGTATTAGTTATCTACAGCTACTGTGCTGCTTCCTAACAAACTATCCCTGGGCCTGGGTGGCATGCAAGACTGAACGCTAGTTCTCACACATCTGCAGTCAGCTAACAGGAGGGCTCAGGGGTCTTACAGCTTTGCAGGCCTTGGTGGCTCAGCCCCCTGTCCCAGCAGCACAGGTGACCTGGGGGGAGCGGTCTGCTCCATGCGTCTTTCACTCACACTAGCCCTCTGTGTTCTCGGGCACCAGCAGAGGGTCTCGCCTGAGAGTCAATCCACTTTTGTCACATCAGCCACAGGAAGCCTCTTTGGACTCAGGTGGGAACTGCCCTGTCACTCAGGCCTGGTGACCTTGTGTTGCCATCTGGATGGACACCGTCCCTGTTACCCAGCGGTGGGGCCAGTCTCGTCACACGACAGGGGCGGCGGAAGGGAAGAGAGGCCCTGGGCAGCTGGCTCTGGTGCCAGCCTGCTGGCATTAGATTGGCGCCAGGCTCTCAGGCCCACCAGACCCTGAAACGTGAACTGTCAGGCCTGTCAATTATCAGCTGGCGCCATCTAGATAAGCCACTTAGTGCCCCCGCCCTCCCAGCCTCAGACTCCTACCTGTGAAATGTGATCAGGATCGCCTGAATTCTGGGGCTGCTGGAGGCAGCAGGACCTTCAACCCTGAGGAAGACTCCTGCCCTCCAGTGCCATCTATAGACACAGTGGCAAGCGATGTTCTCCGTTCTCTCTGGAGAAGCCCCAGGTCCAGCCCCGGCCTGCCAAGCCCAGCCGCGATGCCCCAGCATGGCTGCCTGCACTCAGTGGCTGCCTTGGTCGCGGGGGGATCCCGGGTCTCCTTCAGCACTTCCTGTCCTGCGGAGCAGGGGCTCTCCTTTTCCTCCCTCTGTGTTTCTTCGTTCATGCTCCTCTGAGTGGGCTTCCTTGGAAATCTTGTTTGAGGGCAGAGCCTGCTGAAGCTGCGCTTGTTTGTGTGTGTGCCTGTGTGCACATGAGTGCATCTGCGCACATGCATGAAGGTGTGCACACACGTGCATTCGTGTAACCCAAAAGCATGTCAATGTGCACACGCGCATCTGTGTACACACACGAGCACGCTGGTACACACATACGTATACATCTGTGTGCGCATAAAGCATATGGATGTATACACAAATGAGCATCTGTGTACACACACTGAGCACATTGGTGTGTACGCTTGTGCGCATCTGTGTGTGCACAGTAGCACATTGTTGTGTGTATATATGTGTGCATCTGTGTACATGCATGAGCATGTTGGTTTGCATACGCATGTGCATTTATGTACGCCTATGAGCATGTTGGTATACACAAAGACATATATTTGTGTATAACATACAAGCATGCTGGTATGAGCACAAATGTGCATCTCTGTACGCATGTGAGCATGTTGGTGTGCACACACATGCGCACCTGTGTATGCATGGGAACACGCTGGTGTGCATGCATGCGTGACCTGTGTGCATACGTGAGCATGTGATGTGCACTTGTGGTGCATGTGGTGGGGGCAGTGTGACCAGGCAGGTGACGGATGGCACAGGCAGGCAAGGTGAGAGCAGGTCTCTATCATGGGAGTGGTCCTAACCTTCAGTTTTTTCTAGAGCTTTCCCTGGCATCGAGCAATTTTAGCAAAGTTCCTCTGTATTCTGGGAATATGGTTTCCAGGCCATGAATTCCTTAGCCCGCAATACTCACCCTGAACCTGCTCAGACCGGCTTCTCCGTGCGGCGGTCCAAGGGTGGCAACGGGAGTGGGTGGCCCTGGGGGGGATTCTCAGAGATCTCAGGGGCAGTGGCACGTGGGAACTGGAGATGACAGACGGGATCCGAGGCGCGGGGTCAGCTGCCCGGGTGGTTGGCGGGCAACCTTGGGCGAGTTAGCGAACCTCTTTTGAGTTTCAATTGTTGGCCCACTGAGGGCTGAGAGAGGCACAGCTCAGGCCTGGCGAGGGTCCTGGGGCTGGTGTGTTTCATGTAATGCTCACGCTGCATGCCAACCCCAGAGCCCAGAGCCGGCAGCAGTCCGCTTGTCACACAGAACCAACACAGGTGAAGCACGCCAGCAGGACCGAGAGCCTCGCCTTGAAGAAGAGGGAAGGGACTCTCCAGTCTTAAGAGATCCGCAGTCAAAGCTTTGAAGACAAAAGGAACAGAGCATTTGGGGCCCAAGGAGAAAGACAGCCCCTCAGGGTTCTGGGGGAGACTGAGGCCTTCCAGGATCATGGAGCCAGAGTCACTGTGAGAGTGCTGGGAGAGAGCGTGGAGCCCCGAGGTGTTGGCATAGACAATAGCTCTGCCCCAGTCTGGTTTGCTCGACTGTAACCTGAGTTACCCGGTTACCGATAGTAACTGGCTCCCAGCCACTCGCCTGCAAGTCTTTCCCAAGAAAGTGCATCTAAATCTGCACACGTCAGGCACTCAATAAATAAATAACTGTGGCAGGCGCAGAATACACAGGGGTGGGTGTGAGTGCGAAGCCAGGGGGTCCAGGGGAGGGACCCGGCAAGGAGCACCCCTAAAGCTGAGCGGGGGAGGCGGTGCTGGAGAGAGAGGGCCAGGCTGGTGACCTTGGAAGACCCTTTCCTTGCAGAGCTCCAAGTATTCAGATAAGCGTGGAGGGGTGGGATACAGTGACACGGCAGGCTCCCCAGTCTGCAGAAGCCCCCTGACTCCTCATGGCTGTCCCACCCTTGGGGGGGAGGGAGGAAAGAAGGGAGCAAATCTGGTTTCTCCCTCCCAGACACGCACTGGGGTTTGGCAGAACCTTGAATTCATCAGCCGCTGCCGCTCTGAGCATTGATTAAAACATGCTGTTTTTTCTTTCTTTCTTCCTTTCTCTTTTCTCCTCGGTTCTTTGGGTCCTTTGCCGGAGCAGTGATTTCAATTTGCAGCAGGTTGCCCCTAGGGAGGAGAGCCAGCCGGATTGAGCAAGACCAAGCCAAAGGAGCCAGCTCGAGGCCCCTCCCCACCCCCCCACCCCCGCTCCCCCCTTCCCTTTTCCTTCCCAGGACTCCTCCCTTCTCCCTCCTCCCCTTCTTTCCTCCCTGACGCCCACCCCCTTCTCGCTCAGCCCATGGCCAGGGTCGGACGCACCTGCCGAGTCAGTGATTGCCTGATTAAAGGAGGATTGATTGGCCCAGCTCTCATTAGCATATAGTTAGCGGTGACCCTCTGCCTGGCCTGCGGCCTGTGCTGACCCCAACGGATTTGCTGCAGGTGCGGAGAGCTCAGAATGGAACTTCCTGGGTGGGCGGCAGGCCCGGGACTCTCTAGCCCAGGATCTTTGACCTGGGGCTCTGACCCGCTGTCTCTGCTAGGAGCCGGAACCCAAGAAATCCCGGCAGCTTTGGAAGCCCCCCAGCTCTGGAGAAGGGGAGCACTGAGGTCCTTGGCCTCCCCAACCCAGGGTCTGGGTCATACCACTCCTTGTCCCCAGCCCATGCTGGGGCCTGGAAGTCCTTCCCGATGTCTCATCCTCTACCCGATGTGTAGTAGAAGCAGCTCAGGACTTGGGATGTCTGGTTAGATGACTGCACCCCAAGTCCACGGGAGATGGAAGAGGGACTCTCCTTGGTCCCTGTTTGTGGCCCAGCACAAACACACATAGGGGGGCTTCATGGGCTCTCAGCCCCCAGAGGAAAATGACTTCAAAACTGTGGTGGGCACAGGACAGTTGCTCTGTACTTTGCAAGCCGAGAACTCCTGTTTCTTTAGTGACTGTAAAAGCCAAGGTACTGAAACGCTGGGCCTCCTGCCCGGTCTCACCGGGGGACCCCAGAACCCTGAGCCGGAGGAAACACCCAGTCCTTGGGTGGGGCGCATCCCTCCCTGGGTCCCCTGAGCTATGTGCATGGAGGAGGAACAAGCGGTGGGGGGTTGGGCGCAAATGTCGGGGGTCAGTCTGGATGGCGCTCCGTCACTTAGCAGCTGCGTCTCTGCTACAAGCTCAGGCCTGAGCCTCATTTCTCCTCTCGGATGGTGGACGGTTCCTTGGCAGGAGCTCTGAGGGGCTCGAGGGAGGATTCTGGCCAACCAGGGGTTCAGAGGGGCTGTTTCTAAGGAGCACAATCGACTTGCTGTAGCCCCAAAGTGACTCCCCGCAGCATGAGGCTCCGCCCCTCCGCCCTCTCTGAGGGGCGGCTCCTTCACTTCGGCTGAAGAAGTCAGTCTTACAGTTAGGTACCGCGGGCAACTGAAGCTTGGAGCTCTGGGCACAGGTGTAAGAATCAGCAGTTGACTTGAGCCCTGAGGAGCCTGCAGAAGCCTGACTAATTGGGGGGGGGCAGCTCTTGGTGGATGGATTATCCTCTGTGCGTGTGGATCACACGAAGGGAGGTGATTCAGGCATATTCGGCATACTTGATCAGATGTGCTGGTCTGGCAAGTGAGGTTGCTTCTCTCTCAACAACGGATATGGCGTAGCCAGTTCCTTCGGTCCTTAGTGTTGGCATTGAGCTCTCCTGGCAAACTGGACTAAGAACTGTAACTGGACAATCCTAAACCAAAATGAAGTTCCTTGTTTCCATAAACTCTTTGGTTATGAACTTATCGGGGACGACAAACCTCGACAATTACTTTCTGACTCCAGGTAGAACAAGTCTTGGCAGGACGCCCCTTCCCCGCTTGTGGAAAATTACCCATAATCCCTGGCTGTACCCTAAAGCAGGAATGAGACCGGTCATCTCGTAGGAGAAAGACGTCTTGGGACCATCTTAGAGACCCAGAGATCAGACCACGCCTCCTTTAGGACTGCTTAATTATGCATGCTTCCCCTGTAACCCTAAACCTCATGTCAGTGCCCAGAGACAGACTTGGGGGGCTGGAACGCTCCACCTCTTCCCAAGGTGGTCACATGGAATAAATCCCTTTTATCTGCGGTCTCCATCCCTTGTTTCTTCAGTTAGCGTCCTGGGCGAGTGGCGGAGCTGGGCCCGTTGAGGCTGCTGGAGCGCCAAGTTTTGCCCTGAAATTCCGGTTACACACGCAGGACACGGTGCACACTCAGCAACCATCCCCAGGAGAGGGGAGCTGCACAGGGACATGTCGTGACGCTGCGACTACGTCAGGTTTCAGGATCCATGTGATTTGTGTCGAGTTGGATGGTTAATCTGCAGGAACCAGTGAATATGCGTGTGCAGTGGGTGTGTGTATGTGTATGCGTACACTGAGTCTCACTCAGTAGCCCAGACTAGCCTAGAACTATGTAGCCAAGGCTGGCCCTGAACCAAGCAGTCCTCCTGCCTCAGCCTCTGAGTGCGGGATTGCACCCCATGACCCGCGCTCGTGCTCTTTAAAACAACCAGAGAGGGTTCTCAGCAGCGCCACAGGCTCGGGATGACGTCACGGCTGGTGTGGGTTAGTACCCAGAAAGCTGTACAGGTATTGTGTGTGGGGAGGTAACATGTTCTCTGAGACGACGGGATGGACGAAGTCAAGCCCAGCTGACCAGTCCAGCAGGGCTGTGCAGGTAGCAGTGGGGTCCCGCCGGGGGCACTGGCAAGGAGAAAGGCCTGGTGGCAGCGCTTGGTCAACAAGGAGCCGACGGCCCCCGCTGGGCCGGGCAGACGTCCGTGTTCCGAGCTGTGGGCCGGAGTTCTCGGAACCCGAAATCTCATGCTCAGTCAGGGGGTGACCACAAGTGTGACTGTGGGTGAGCGGCTGGCCTAGAGACCCCCGCACCTTTGCAGACAGCGGCTCTCAGGAACGAGGATGGGGCCCGGCGAGCCCCAGCTGCAATGCCCGCAATAAGGAGCCTTTGGCAGAGCCCGTGGCCCCTGCCAGGGAGGTGAGCCTGTCCCAGCTGGCTGGACCCGGGAAGTCTCGGCCCTTTGAAGTACTGAGTGATAAGGGTTTCTTCTCTTTCGAAGTCGAATGAGTCAGTCGCTTCTTAGAGGATCCCATCTGTCAGCTCCGTCCCTGCCAGTCGGCTTCTAGGCCTCTGGCCAACTAAAATCCCAGCTAACTTAGGGGCGACTGCTCAACAGCTAGCTCTGGGGAGCGCTGTGCTGTGCCTCAGCAGAAAGCGGGCCTCTTGGCTGCCCTTGTGGGTTCTGTCTCTAGTCAGGGGCACCAGGAGCCCCGACAGCTCGGCGTTAGGGCCCGGGGGCAGCTAGCTGCCAGGGGACAGACAGCCTCCGGCAAGCTAGCTGCTCAGGACTGCAAGCAGGCATCCTCCCCCGTTGTCATGTAAGCGGCCTTGGGGGACTCTGGAATTCATGCTCGACATAACTGGGGAGCAAATGGGCGAGGACCCTGTTGCGTAGGCAGCTTGTCCCCAGCACCCGGACATGGAAAGGCTTCAGTCAACTTTTGGCCTCTTGATCATTGGCCTTCGTCACGCCCTGGGGGTGCCTGAGGCTGAACAAGCTGCTGAATGTCGGGGTATCTGGCTGGGGGGCTGGCTCCCCCACGGTGTACGTGCCACCCAGAGGCAAATTCCAGCAGTGAGCAAGGACTCTTAAGGGTCAGAAAAGCTGCGCCAGACCCCGAACGTGTCGTTCAGACAAAGCCACCCAGCAGTCAGAATACACTGGGGGGTCCTGCAACCCCAACGGGCTAGCCTTGGCCACCCATCTGATTAAAGAGAAGAATCTTGGGGGCATCAGAGACAGGAGCTTGGAAGGGGAGCAGATGGGGGGTCCAGCAACCTCCAGTCCGTCTTCAGGTGACCACTCTGAGCTTTCAGTGGCAGAGGAAGAATTGGGGTGGGCTCAGTCTGGTTGAACATGGTTTCAGAGTGGGTTGTACAAGGTGGTCCGAGGGACCCCTTATTGTTAGGTGTGGAGGGAGGGATGAAGCGAGGCAGACAATGTGTAAGGGCCATGTTGTTGGTGGTGGGGGGACAAGATAGAAACTAACACAAGGGAGAGATTTAAAATATATGTCCATTAGTCAGAGCCTGGTGGTTAAGGGACCCGTAGTTCAGCCTGAAGGCGGGAGAGCTGTAGAAACAAGAGATGGAGACAGAAGAGAGAGGGTTTACAGTGGAGAAGAGGAGAGAGGAATATGCCAAGATAGCAGGGCCGGAGGAAACCAGAAGACTCCCTGGGGCAGGGCGGGGGGACTCTGCAGGGACTGGGGGCGTCTATGATTTGCGGCCTTCAGAGGTGGCTAAGGAGTTGCTCTGGAGTTGCTAGTAGGGAATGGAAGAATATCAGGGATTTAGGGGGTGTGGTCTGCTTAGAGCATCACTGCCTTCCAGCTAAGGTGGAGGAGGCAAAATGGCGGGGTTGCGCTAACCCCACTTAAAGGCCCAAGTGACCCGCAGGAGGTGGTCAGTCCTGCGGTAGGTGCAGCCTCGGCATGGGGTGCTTTGGTCCTCAAGGTGCTGCTGCTCCTAGAATCCACGCGGATGACTGCAGGCCTGGGACAGTGAGTGGAACAGGGCGTCCCGAAAGCTGGTTGTGGGAGACCTCGTTACCCTTACCCCTGGCCTTCAGCCTCGAAGGAGAACCAGACAGGTCGAGTCTCTGTGTTTCAGACGGGAGCTCCTCCAGCGAGCCCGCGCGGGTAACCAAGCAACGGAGCTGGAGGGAACAGACGAAGGCCGAGATGCCAAGCCTGCCATGGTGCCTGTGGAAGTCGGCCTGAATGTTGCCTGTCAGTCAACTCATGACAAAACGGCTTATGAGAACAGGGGACTTCATTTTGACTTATAATTGTCTGGTCACAGATCTTAGTCCGGCTTGGCAGGAGAGCTCACGCCAACACCAGGGCCGAATCCACAGGACTGCTGAGAGGGGCAAAACCCACTTGCCCCTCTCAGCACATCTGTCTGAGGACATCTAAAGAATGCCAACTTCCTTTGCCAGCTCCCTTTATCGAGCCAGCTGCCCAGGCACTAGTCACCCACCCAGACCGACGGCTGGGTCCTGCCATCCATAAGACAATCTTCTCGCAAGATTGCTCAGAGCTTAACCCAACTGCTAATTCTCCACAACTGGGCCCAGAGCTCAAAGCTTCAACTGCCCAGATGTTCATAACTGTGATAGTACTTTTGGCCCACCCGTGGGCCCATGCGAGGGGTCAGCAATCCCAAGATAGAGCAGCTTCCGCGGGTCTGTGGTGAAGAGGGAGGGGCTGGCGTCCAGTGGGGACAGGACCGTTGTGAGTACCCAGTTCTTGTACAGGTGGCGCTGCATGGCATTGGAGACTGTTGCCCACCGAGGAGGTGGGTTCTGGAGCACGCAGTTGGCCCGCTTACTGCAGCTATTAATGACCTCATCCTGCGCCCCGCCCCACTTCAAATCCCCAGTGGACACCACTAGTTCCCTGGTCGGTGAGTCCTCACCTTGCACCAATGTGGCCCAACTTGCCCTCCCCTCTATGCCCATCTCCTCTGCCACTTTGCCCTTGTTCCCAGAATCCTCTACATCTCACCCCCACTACCTCAGGACCTTTGCATATGATCACACATCGCTTCTTAGCCTCAGAGCTCTTTCCTCTTCCCCCTCAGCTCCAGACCCTAAGTCTAAACCTTCCTGCCCACAGGGAGCCCAGATCCTCATCCTGGTTCACACCCCAAGCTCCGCCATGCCCCTCAGCACACTGCTCTAAGAACATCATGCCGAGGTTGGTAGGGCCCAGCATGACTTGATCCCAAGCTCAGCATGTGACTCGGTTCACTGGGCCTGTTCTCAGCAGAGGGTGGTCCTGGCAGCTGAGGGTGGTCATCACAGAAGGAACGTCACCTCCCAGGAGTGGCTAGCACCTCCCATGAGGGAATTCTAGGGTTTAGAGGGTGTGTCTAGACTGAGCTCTGAGTTCAAATCTCCTTTCTGCTCTCCGGTAGCCTAGAGGAAGTTGCGATGGGAGGAGTGGGTGAGAGGGCTTGGCATCCTGGTACACGGAGCCTGGGCATGGACCCCAGCATAGAGGCTTGGGGGGCAGCAAGTGACTCTGTTTCTTTAGGCCTCGGTGCCGCTCAGCTCTGGCTAGCGGCCGACTGCGGGCAGGGTGTGGAATTTTCTCTGGCTTCCCCCGAGCTGTCCAAAGCAGCAGCTGCCAGGAGCTGGCAGGGTGTGGAGGCCCCGCAGGGACCTGGCGGGCGTTCAGGCCACGGGCTGCGCAGGCAGCTGGCGGCGGTGGCTCTGCTCCAACCAAGTGACCTCTGCTGTGACCTCTCCGGACACGCTGCACGGGACAGCTCCGCTTGGGGAAGAGGCAGAGGGACATAGTCCACACACGATGGAAACCTTCCTGTACCTCCAGAGGCCCGGGGCACCCCTAAACCTTCCCATCTCCTTCATCAGACGCCCAAGAGACCTTTAGCTGGTGTTAACTGTTTGTGAGGTCTGAGCAGCTGGCTTGAACCTGAGACTCGGTATTCTCATCTGTAAACTGGCACAATGAGATGCCCAGGCAGACTCTGCCTCGCAGGCAGAAGCTCCTGATTTCGGATCCCAGGTCCCATAAAAATGCCAGGTGGAAAAGGTGGTGGCCTGCACTTTGGGCCTAGTGGGTGGAGCCTGAGAAACCTGAAAGGGAAGCAAAAAGAAGGTAGAAGTGATGCAGGATGATTCCCAAAGTCACCCTTGGCCCTGCCGTAGGGACACACAGTGCCCTCTGACACACACACACACACACAAAATAAATGAGTCATAAAACGCCTGCGCACAGCGGGCTCCACCACATCACTCACCTTCCCTGTCCCGCCCTGGGTGGCTTCCGGGAAGTACAAACCTGCCTTTGCCCTGTTTAAGCAGCTGCTCCCCTGACTGAGACCTTAGGAGTCTCAGAGAAGTCACGAGTCTCAGCCAGGCTCACATAGGCAGGCGGCAGAGAGGCTGGACTGTGTCACGTGTCTGGAGACACCGGTTCCTCCCACCATCTCGCTCTTTGTCCAAAGCTGCCTATCCTGGAACTTCGTGTGCGTGTGTGTGTGTGCGCACGCACATGCATGTGAGTGTGAACATGTATGTGTGAGCATGTATGTGCATGTGTGTGAGCGTGTGTGTGTTTACGATTTTTGTTATATATTAAGGGAGTGCATGTGCGCACACGCGTGGTGCGTGGATGGAGGTCAGAGGATAATTTCAGAAGTCAGTTCTCCTCTTCTTCCATTTGGGCCCCGAGGTTTGAACTCGGGCGCCAGTCTGTGACTAAGCACTCACGGAGCTACCTCACTGCCGCACCATGTTTGCTGTTGTGAAGCAAACGGACTCAATAGACTCATCACCCCAAAACCCGTCTCCCCATCTCAGCAGCATCGAAGAGCGAATCCAGCTCGAGAAGGCACAGACGTGTCCGGACGCCTGTCACGGTGATCCTTCCAGAAGCGCTGAATTCTTGGCCCGGTCCAGGCTAGCGGAGGGGGGAGGCCCAGCCGAGCCGTGTCACAGTCACAGAGCCCCCCACCTGGCTTTTTATGCCAAGCCACGTCCCCGCAGGACTACCCTAATGATGGGCAGTGACCCGCAGTCCCCAGGGCCCGGCCAGCGAGAGCAAGAACAAGTGACAGGAACAGTGAGTGGGAATCCTCTGGACGCCCGGCAACTCAGGCCATGACGCAGCTGGAATTTTCCAGGCCCTGCGTGGGGAGCCGTGACCCAGGCTGACCTGCCACTCACGCAGAGCTGCATCCAAAGGCTGTGAGGCCCAGGGAAGGGGTGCCAGAAGCGGGGAGGGGGGGAGCCCAGGGCCTCTCCACTCCAACCTGGGCAGGGGGGAGGGACCCGCCATCCACAGGGCGGAGTGCAGACCAATCAGGTCTCAGGGGATCATGGCTTGATCCCGGGAACAGGGGCCTTCTTCGGGTCAGAGGTCACACTGGGGATTCGGCTGGACTCCGGAGTCCTGTTTCCCTGGTAACGCTGGCATCTCAGTCTCTAGCCTTAAGTGAATTCCACCTCTTTGGGAATGTGATCCATCTATGTGGAGGCAGGCCGGGGAGATGCGGGAGGGGTCTGCCTTGTCTCCCCGGGAAACCATCATCTCTCAGCAAGACAGCAGAGGCACCGTCCTCTCAGAGAGCGTGTTCCTCCCCTTTCCCCCCAAACTCCTGAGACTTGAACGCGCGCCCCCAGGATTCAAGGCTTCCTATTGGTCCCTGGGGACTCTAACTTCACCACGTGGTCACACCTCTTCCCGGGCTTCCCAGCTGCTTAGATCCTGTCTTCCTGGGATTGTTTCCTATTCCAAAACAAATGTAGATATTGTCAGCTCTTTTCCTGCTTAATAGTTCTTTAATTCATGGAGAAAACAATCGGTACCCATAGATCCGCAGCATCATTCACAGTGTAAGAATGAAAGTTGAGGTGCTACAAGCCAGAGACATGTCCCACACACTCATATATGGACATTTATTTAGCTATATCTGTGACTTAATAAGAAACACACATTTGTCTGTACCCTTGCCTCTGGTATTGTTTTAATGTTAAAAGAATTTAAATACAGAAAGGCACAGAGAACAATAAAACAATGATATATGTGTTACTTTTGCAGTTTGAGAAAAAAAAACTATACTATAAAGAAAATAAATCAATGTTCTCAACGAAGCAGAGACGTTGGGAGGAAAGGAACAACCTAATTATTTGAAAACCACCTCCGGCCAGGAGCCAGTTAGAAAATCCCAGAGAGAAGGTCTCAGGTTTCTGCCCCATTCCATTGCTGGTCAGGCATTGGCCACTTGGGTGAGGAGACTCAGCACACCCAGACCCCCAAATCTGAGCCCCTGGGGGAGTCAGGAGCTGTGCTCTGAAAACTGCCCTCCTGTACCCCATAGACCCTGCTGTTGGGAGGCTGAGTGGGGGATCCAGGAGTTCAAGCCCCGGGCTGGGGAGATAGTTCAGTGGCTACTGGACTTGCTGCAAAGGCAGAAGGACTGGACTCTGGATGCCCAGAAACCACGTAAAATGCCAGGTGGGTGTGGCACCAACCTGTGCTTCTAGCCCTGGAAGGCAGAACCTGACTGTCCCTACAGGCGAGCTCTGAGCTTGATTAGAGACTCAGCCTCAAAGAGTCAGGTGGAAGAGCGAGCAGAGGATGGTTCCCAATGTCACCCTCGGGCTTCACACGCACACACGTGTGCATCTGCACTCTCACATGTGTCCCGCACATACATATGGAAATGGAAAAAGAAAAAACACAGTTCAAAGTCAGCCTGGGTCACCCAACAGGACCTCTGCCAAAGGGCGATGAAAGAAAAAAGGGAGGGGGAGGGAGGGAGGAGGGAGAAAGGGAAGGAAGAAAGGGAGGGAGGGAGAGGGAGGGAGGAGGATGGAGGTCTACACGGTAAGGCTGGTGTGGGTCCCTCACCGAGTCTGGGAACAGATCTCAGGCCTATGACACCAAGTTCCGAAGGTTCTCCACCAGCCAACGACTCTGCATGCATTTCCTGGTTCAGTTTGGACCGCCGGATGCTTCCAGCCAAGTTTAAAGCTGGTCCCAAGACCCTGTCTGTCGTCACACCCTGACCCACGAAGCTCTCAAGCCCAGGGAGCTGCGCGCAAAGATGGGAACCAGGGGAATCTGAGCCTCTATCACTCCCGACAGGCATTTGACAAAGCGCCTTTGCCATGTGTCTGTGTCTGTGTGTAAGTGTGTATCTGTGCATGCATGTGTTTGTGTGTCTGTATATGTGTATGTCTCTGTGTATGCATGTGCATGTTTGCGTGTCTGTGTTTATCTGTGCGTGTGCATTGTATGTGCCAGTATGCACGCACATGAGTATGTGTGTGTATATGTGTATGTGTGTGTGTCTGTGTGTGGGGATACATGCATGTGTATGTGTCTGCGTGTATACATGTGAGTATGTCTGTGTGAGTGTCTGTGTGCATGTGTCTGTGTGGGCATTATGTGTGTGTGTCTGTGCATTTGTGTGTATGCATGCATGTGTGTGTGTGACATGTGTGTGACGTGTGTGTATATGCATGTGTGATGGGGATGTGTGTGTGTGTGTGTGTTCCAGTGCACGCTGACATGGCCTGAGGGGGTCTGTCCTTGGGGCATCTGGAGGGGCCGATGGGTGAAGATGGGGTAGCGTCTCCTCCCCACACCAGGGACCCCC
Source organism: Typhlomys cinereus (assembly GCA_023101885.1). Taxonomy (NCBI): domain Eukaryota; kingdom Metazoa; phylum Chordata; class Mammalia; order Rodentia; family Platacanthomyidae; genus Typhlomys; species Typhlomys cinereus. The sequence continues at coordinate 6,960,140 of JALPQD010000039.1, forward strand.
CTTCTCCAGGCGCTAGAACTGTCTGCTGTTCCCCACCTGCCCACAGCATCCCCTGGCGAGATGGCGGAGGGTCCAGCAGGAAAGGGACAAGCGATGGCGCCCATGCCCACACCTCTGCCCCTTTGCTCCTGCTTGCTCCCTGGCAAAGCTGCTCAGAATTCTCGGCGGCTGAGCCTCATGAATTATGCACCGTTCCAGATCAATCCATCGCACCCTGTCAGGGAGGAATCAAAGGCCCTGCGGCCAGCTACAGTGCGGAGTGGAGAGTGCTGACGCTCCGCCCCCCGCCCCTCCCACATACCTGTCCTTCTGCTTCCCTGCCAGGTGCAGATTTGACAGACGCCTTTAGAGCAGGGGAGGGGGAAGAGCGGTGACACAGGGCCCACCCTGCATCTTCCGATTGCTTCTGAGATGTTCAACGTGAATAATTGATGTCAGCTCTGCACGGCCAGGGAAGGTCACCCTGGGTGCCGGATGGTCTCAGGCGCAGCCTCGGGGCTCCCACCGTGGAGCTGGGAGCCACAGCCCAAGCTGCAGCTCAGCATTTGGAAGGTGGAGGCAGGTGGATCAGGAGTTCGAGGGCAGCCTCAGCTTCACATGAGTTTGAGGCCAGCTGGGCTGCAAGACCCGTGTCAAAAGGCCGGGGGTGCACGCGTGTGTGCATGTGTGTATGCGTGTGCATGTGTGTGTCTCTGTGTGTGTGTGTCTCTGTATGTGTGTGCATGTGTCTGTGAGTGTGTCTCTGTGTGTGCATGTGTGTCTGTGTGTCTCTGTGTCTATGTGTATATGTCTGTGTGTGTTTCTGTATGTGTGTCTCTGTATGTGTGTCTATGTGTGTGTGTGTGTGTGTCTCAGTGCACAAGGCGCCTGCTGTGTAGCATGAAGGCTGGAGCTTGGCTCCTCAGAACCCACATAAAAGCAGGGTGGTCACCTATGACCCCAGCACTCAGGAGCAGAGAAGGGGTCTCCGGGTCAGCCTGTGGCCAGCCAACTGCTGAGCTCTGTCCAGTGAGGGACTGAGGCTCAGCAAATGAAGCCAGGAGAGCAGCTGAAGAAGCGCCTCCCATCGGTCTCAGGTCTCCAGGTGCACGAGCACATGCGTGTGCCCATGTGCATGCCAAGCGCATGCACACACGTGAAAACAACACAGAAAGCTTGTGTGGAGCTGACGGGACGGGTGCTGTGGTCCAGGCCACCAGCGCTGCTACCAGGGGCTGAATTGCTTTTTCTTTTCTCAGTGAATTGCTTTCTTGAACCCACGGCTCCTTTACAGCAGAGTCCTCCTGCCCGCTCCTCCCTTCCGAACATAGGACAGGCTGAGCACTGAGGGAGGGAGAGGGAGGAAGGGAGAGAGAGAGAGAGAGAGAGAGAGAGAGAGAGAGAGAGAGAGAGGCTCAGGCGAGGGAAAAGGGGGCGTTCAGTCTGGGGGGAGATGCCTGGAGGAGAGAGACAAGCAGGTGGGAGGGGCCTAGTGAGAGCCTAGAGATGGGAGAATCCACCGAGGGGCGAGGGGTGGAAGACCACAGAAACAAAAGGACTGGAGAGAGTCCAGGGAGACACCCGGGAGACGCCCCAGCAATACCGCCTGGGACAAGAGTCCAAGAGGAAGGTCCAGAGCCCACAGGACCTGGGGGTGGATATCACCTGCAGAAACTCACCAGCATCAGGACCCGAGGGAACTGGCATATCACATCCAGCCAGAGCAGAGAGGAATGAACCGTGCTGCTCAAGGGTGCCAGCTTGCCAGTCTACCTCGTTTATTCTGCAGCTGATCCACCCGCACCAATCAGAGAAGCTCCCACAGGCTCGCCTTAGTTAAGTAACTCCTCACAGGTGTGCCTAAAGGTTCAGTTCTCAACTGCCGAGTGGACAGCTGGACTACCTGCAAGGATGACCAGGTGACCATCCCGCCTGGAGAAGGACAGACACCGTGGCACACCACAGTTAGTCGCTCTGCCCGTTGCCGTGAATTCATGACAAACAGCTTAAACACTCCAAACTCCATTCAGCCAGCTTCCCTCATCTTGCCCACTTGCCTGGGGAACAGCCCCACCCACCGTGGGCAGGGTCTTTGCATATGAATCAGAAAATCTGCAGGCTCGTGCAGGGCTTACCTACGAATTCTTCACAAATGTGCCCAGAGCTCGAGCCTTCCGTTGGCGAGCTGGTGCCTGTCTCTGTCACGCACATGTTCTGACACAAGGTCAGCCGCAAAAGGTCAGCTACAGGCACATTTGTTCACGAAAGGCCCTAAGGCAGATGAGCTGGAACAGAGGAAGAAGAGGAGGTGGGGGGGCTGGTGAGGGGGCTGGGGCTGGCAGGGAGGGGACTGGTGTTTCCCTGGGACAGAGGTGCACTGCCAGGATGGATGTCAGGAGGGCGGCGCTGTGACGGGCTGCGCTTCACGCCACCCAAACTGTACACTTAAAATGAAAAATTTCATGCGATGCATATTTCAACATGATAACAAATTCAAAGACGTAGCAAAGAGGCCGGAGCCTGGGGAACAGGAGCGGCAGGCTGATCAGCTCCTTGAAGGGCAGCATCTGCGAGAGGAGCTTGTCCAGTGAAGAGATTGGCCCCCAGGTGGCTGAGGTCCCCAGACGTGGGCCGGGATGGGGTGACATCCTGTGGGAACAGGGCACGCTATGCTGACCTAAACTAAGGTGGGCGATGCCACCAGGCAACCCCGCCTGGGAGAGCCCTGTGGGTGGGCATTGCTAGGCGGGGGTGACTGGGTGGAGCGGGTCTGAACCGGGCTGGTCCTGACTTCGGCTCGTCCTCCCAGGACGTTGTGGTCCTGCATCCGCCCCACCTGTGGCTGACTCAGTTTCCACATCTGTCCAAATGGAGGGAAGCGGCCTGGACTGCACGCTTGCAGCCTACGGTCACCGTGGCAGCAGTGGAAGGGCTCTGAGTGGGGTTTGGGACACGGTGAAGGGGACCAAGGTTGGGGTGTGTTGCTCTACCCCCACTGAAGGGATGATTGGCAAGGGACTGTCGGCTCATTCCGGAATGGCCCTGCACGCTGGGAAGATACAGGATGTGGGTGGGCGTCCTGACCCCACTAAAGGCAGCCGGAGCCACACTGGCCTCTAGGCACCATCACGACCGTCCATCACCGCGGCCGGGGTCTCCTAAAGGCCATGTTAGGAGAAGATGCCGATATTTACACGTCTCCCCGGTGACCATCTGCCGGATTGGACTTGCGGGGTGTCACCCACCCTTCGGTCCTGCTCATCGACTGTGGCCGAGGCCATCTTGGCTGACCAATTGCCTGATGGATTTTTTCCTTGTAATTTTCTGCATCAGGTTTAATTAAACCAGGTGTGCACGACCCTGTCATATCATATCAAAACAGGCCGCTCTGCCACACAAGGACAGGCATCAGCATAAATTATTGATTCTTCTTCATTCAAACTAATCTGTCAATGACTTTCCCTGGCTGGAGCGTGGGGTGGGGTGGGGGGTGTCATGTTCCAATGCAAATGTGGTTTGAAGGCTCAATTTCATAGCAATGTGCTGTGGGGTCAAAGGTGGCAAGAGGCATCAAAGATGCACATCCACAGAATGTGCAGAACCCATTCGTGGGGGCTGAGATGAGGTCCCCCTACAGTCCTTAGGAGCCCCCCATCCCACCATCAGAGTACTCTGAGTATGAGGCAGAAGGAGCAATCTGGGAATCCAAGAGAAAAGAAAAAGTCCTTTTAAAACACAGCCTACCAAGCCTGTTATGGAAACCAAAGTGTATCTACTAAAGAAATTGAATCCTGGGCTGGAGAGATGGCTCAGCGGTTAAGACTTTGCCTCAAAAGCAGAAGGTCCTGAGTTCGGATCCCAGGTCCCATATAAAGTCTCCAGGCAGAAACATGGCGTTGGCCTCCACTTCTGGCCCCGGTGGGCAGGGTCTTGGGCAATCCCAGAGCGAAGCAGAAAGGAGATGGAAGCAATCCAGGATGATTCCCAAAGTCAACCTTGGTCCTCTACAGGGACACACAGTGTCCTCTGACACACATGTGCACACACACACACCACACACACACACACACCACACACCCCCCCCACACACACACACTTTAAAAAAAATAAATTGAATCCCAAACTAGATACTATGTGAACAAGAAAATTTCCAACCCAGAGGACTTGATACATTCTACTGACCGTTAAGGAAGGAAAAAAGTCAGTTTTGTGCCAAATCCTGGCAAAGACATGGTAACATGGTTACATTTTTGTTCCCATGAAAACAGATGTGAAAATCCCCGGTGAAATATCAGCAAGTCAAGTAAAGCTCTGCTATGGCTGCAGGAGGGCGTGGTTGGCAGCTTTACGTCATAGAGAGAGATTATTTGATGGATTTCAGTCCTGCGGTAAGAAAACTTCTTCGAAAACCAACAGGAGGAAGCCTCTTCCAAGGCTAAGCCTGGGTGGGTTACACAGATCACCCCCCTGTCATCACGTTTTGACACATTTGCCTGGTACAATGCGAGAGAAAAGAGGTGGGAGAGAAAATAAAATTGTCACTAATAGGGGATAAAGCTATGTACAGTGAAAATTCAACACAATCGACACAGACACACTATCAAACTGTCAGAGAGTGTTAGCGAAGGTGCTGATGTGAAGTCAGTAACCCAGAAACCAAAGGAAAGGAAACTGAAGCATTGAAGACAACAAAAAGGGGTCCCTGGGGCAGGGAGGCGCACAACTGCAATCCCAGTGTTCCAGCACTCAGGAGACCAAAGCGCTCCGGAGCTGCCTGGCACAACAGGCAGATGTTTCTAGAAAGTACTGTTTCTAGAGAAAGAAGCTGAAGCAACCTTTGTGGGCACTAACGAGGGTGGGGTGACCCCGGCCAGGTCTGCAGGACAGAGGAGGATGCAGCGATTTTAAAGTCCAGGAGCCTGCGCCACTTGACCAACTGTGAGGGGAACTGGCGACATGCAGACCAACAAGTGAACTGGCTACTTAGAGTCTAGAGCATCCATCTGTCTGTCACCATCGAATCTAGCTAGCTCTCTGTCATCTCTATCTATCAGCTATCAATCTGTCACCATCTAATCTATTTCTGTCATCTCTATCTACCTGTCGGTCTATCATCTAGCATCTGTCTAATCTACCTACCTATTTATCTACTTTTCTTTGCTGTGTGGGGTGTGTGTGTGTGTGTGTGTAGAAGAGGGCACTTGAGTGTGTGTGTACTTGTGGAGTTCCGAGGCTGACATTGGGAGTCTCTACCTCCTTATGGCTTTGCTCTGGGGTTTCCCAGGCTCCACCTTCCAGGGCCAGAATTATAGACCAGCACATTTCTGCCTAGCACAAGATCTGGGGATTTGAACTCAGATCTTTTTGTTTGCAAGGCAAAGGCTTTAACTTCTGAGCATCTCCCCAGACAATATGTATATCACTTATCTCTACCTATTTATCTATCTTCTAACATCACCTATCTATCTATCTATTTATCTATCTATCTATCTATCTATCTATCTATCTATCTACCTATCTACCTTCTACAGTCATTGATATCTATGATTTATTCATCTATTATCTATCAATGTTCTACCACCATTTCCATCATTTATCTCTCCTGCTTCTCTGTCTTCCGCCATCCATTGTCCTGCGTGCCGTCCATCCACCCATCTCTCCCCATTTATCTAGCTTGTCATCATCATCTGTCACCATGAAGAAGATGGTTACAACTTCACTTTTTACTTTTTCGAGACAGGATCTTGTGGAGTCCAGGCTGGCTTTGAGTTCATGTCATGGCCAAGCATGAACACAAACTCCTAATGCTCCTGAGTGGTGGGATTACAGATGTGTCCCGCCACATCTGGGTCATGTGGTGTTAGGAACGGAACCCACCCACAGGTCCACATATGCTAGGCAAGCCAACCTCACTTTTTTTTTTTTTAAATAGAAGACATCCTTATTGATATCTACAGCCTTATCTGGTAGGATTTATATCAAAGCAACTGCGTTTATCTCTGGTAGTTGTGATCCTGAGAAATTTTTATTTCTGTTATTTTTTATTTCTCGCTTTTAAAAATCATGAACGTGTATTATTTATGCAATGATTTTTTTTTCAAAAAAATTATGAAACTACTACTGCTGCCCCCAGAGGACGCCCCGAGGGTCCAGTTACCGACAGGACATTTGTTTGTGAGCAAAGCAAAGCGTTTTTCCTGCGGGCTTCAGCGGCAAATGAAGTCATAAGCCGGGCGTTGGGGTAGTCAGGAGGCGGAACCTAGAAGGAGAGGAGGGGCCGTGCAGACATTGCTGGGTTCCTGGGGGACACCACACCGTTGCTGCTTATTCCCCCACACCACAGCATAGCCCTGCAGGCTGGGGTGCACCATGCCTACCCTTGGTCACCCCCCTAACTCTGTGGCCAGGCAGATTTGCACTCAGAGTGCTACTGGGGACATCTTGGCCCTGCTAGGCCACCATCTTGCTGCCCATACCCCACTAGATCTAGGCGGTGGACTGCTCTGACGTCACACACCTCCTCCCCCGCCTCTCTGCTCACTTTGCTATGACCAGGGGGTCCAGGGAGGCTACACGCAGAACAGGTGGGCGGGATGCAGAAAATGCCTCCTGACTTGTGCATCGTGTGAGTTATTATTGGCACTTAAGAAAAACCAGGAGGACAGGACTGGGGAGGGTCGGGGGGTCAAAGCTTTTGTCTCACAAGCAGAAGGACCTGAGTTCGGATCCCCAGATTCACATAAAAATGTTGGGCAGAAATAGCAGCGGCCGTAACTCTGGCCTTGGAAGGTGGGGCTTGGAAACCCCCAAATGTTGCAGTTACTCTGCACAGCTGCCAATAAATTCATGGTCAAACAGCTTAATGGAACAAGGGATTTTATTTTGGCCTTCGCGTCTTGGTTATAGTTCCTTGTCCAGCTCATACCAACACCAGGAGCCGAGGGAACCAGCCACACCACGTGGACAGACACAGAGAGGACAATCCTCCCTTGCCAGAGCAGCGTGTCCAGCCAATTACACGGAAGGGCGCCAACTCCCTTAACCAGCCCCCTCCATCTCTTACCTGCCCGGGGACTAGCCCCCCCCCGCCACAGGCTGGGCCTTCTTTTCCCATCAACTGGAGAAGCTCCTGAGTGCTTGCTCACAGCCTAACTGGATCACCGATTCTTTACCCATGAAACGATCTGTGCCCAGAGCTGAAATCCAACTGTTAGGCTGGAACCCGTATCTAACTATGACATCAGAGCAAAGCAATAAGGAGGTAGAACAATCCAGGACGATTCCTGATGTTAATGGAGTGCCACAGGCACGCACACTCAACTGCCTTCTGGTACGCATACACACTTCATTAGTTAATTAATTAATTAATTAGAAAACCCACCAGGTACAAGATGGGTCTACCAGCCTCTCTTTACTAATGCGAGAGAATAGGCCTCCCTCATGCCCGTATGGAAAGGCGAGAAAATAGAATGGAAGCTGGCGTGCTGGGCATGCGCCTGCAATCCAGAGGCTGGCGTGCTGGGCATGCGCCTGCAATCCCAGAGCTGGCGTACTGAGCATGCGCCTGCAATCGCAGTTTCAGGAAAGCCGAGGCAGGAGGATTGCAAGTTCCAAGCCAGCCTGGGCTACACAGACCCAGTTTCAAAAGCAAAAGAGAAAGAAGCCAGAGATGGGGGAGGTGGACGCAAAGCTGTCCAAGCTGTCAATCAGACCCACACTTACCTCCTGGTCAGGCCTCTTCCGGACTGCTGGACCACACCCTGCGACCACACATCCTGGGTCCAGCCCGGGCTGAAGACGGTTGACGTAAGAAGGCTCTCGCGTGGCACCACGTGGACACCCCATCAACGTGCACCATGTCCTCCTCATTGGTCAGTCTGCTGTGGCCCAAGGCTGGAACGGGGGAGCCAGGAAGTCTGGGCCTCCCTCGTGGATGAGGGTCCCTGGACGGGAGCTGCTGGGAACCATGTGGACTCCAACATCACCCGAATCCCGGCCTCTGTCATGCCCACCTCCTCACCCTCTGTTGCAGTTCACCTGCGTGGTTGCTGATGAAATCGTGGCAAAACTGCTTAAGGGAACAAGGGGTTTCTTCTCTTACGATAGTCCAGTTCTTAGTCCAGCTTGATGGGAGGGCTCACACCAACACCAGGGCCAAGGGAACTGGCCCCACCATCTCTACACAGTGGCTGAGAGAGGGGCGATCCTTACTTTCCAGACCAGCATGTCTGGCCAAGTGTACACAAAGGTGCCGACTTCCTCAACCAGCTCTCTGTATTTTATTCATCTGTCCAGGACCTAGTTCCACCCACCATGGGCTGGGCCTTTCCCAGCAGCTAGACAAACTCCTGCAGGTTTGCTCTGGGCTTAACTCCATGTGTCTGGAGGAGGGGAGGGCCGTACTGCCGGTGGGTACATCCTGATTCTCATCGATTCATCTGCTCTTGGCCACAATTTGAAAGGGGATCTGGTTCCAAGGCCAGCCCCCCACACCCCTCGACTGAGCTTGAGTTGCATGTGGAGCTGGGATGACCCTGAACTACGGATCATCCATCCTCTACCTCCTCAGAGCTGGGGTGACAGATCCTAGGCACCAAGTGACAAATATACATCGTCACCAGTTCTAACTTTCCCATGGAAAGGGTGGGTGGGCTTGGCACCGCTTCAGCCGACGGGATCTGGTATAGGCAACCCTCATCCGTTCCCCGGACCCTTTTTCTCTGGCAATGAAGCGCTGTCCGATGGCCTGGCTACCCTCTGGGCAAGGCCGAGGGAGATGGTATTTCTTCCTCAGAGTCTACCCAGCCCCCGGGAGGCCTGGTGGGCACGACAGAGAGAGAGGAGGTGTCACCTTGGGGAAGGAAGGAGCGACTGGGGGATCCTTCTCAGCTGAGTGGGGTTCCTGCAGTCCTCTGTCCTGACCCCCGGTTCCTGGAGCCATGGTGGGGCTCTCACCAGCCCCGGCCTATGATCATCAGCAAGCCAGCAATCGGGGGACATGAAGGGACGTCCTGGGTCCTTCTCCCCCCACAGCTGTGTCTACTAGAAGTTTCCATGAAGGACTCGCCTGGGGAAGCTTCGGGCTTTCCAGCTCTTGAGGGAGGGGCTGTCCCTGGCCGGAGGTATTTTTAGCTGGAAACTTTACCAGAAGAAAGGCTGGGCCCGGGGGTTGGGGAGAAAGAGAGAATATCTGCTGTCATCTATCCTGCTCCAGGTTCCTTGGGAAGAGGAAGGAACTGGGGGACGGCTTGAAAAGCCACCTCCGCCCACGCCCGCCCACCCGCTGCCACAGGGAAGTGAGACATCGGGAGAGGGAAGAAGTGTAAAGGATTTCTTGGGGAACAGCTGGTCCTCTGTCAGCTGAGACCACCCGAGGTCCAGAGGGTGGGGGGCCTGGGGACATGGAGCCTTCTGGGTCCTTTTTTTTTTTTTTTAAATAAGTTCTCACTACGCGACCCAGCCTGACTCACGGTTGCCCAGTCTCCACCTCCTAATGCTGGTGTCACGGGCTGCACCTGAGCCGTTGGCTAGGGCTGTGAACCCTCCCCTCGTGGTCACCTGAGTTTGGGGACCTTCTGGCCCACAGATCTATTCAGGGGGCCTCTCGCCCTGGGACCCAGGGACCCGGGGCTCTGAGGCATTTCTGGAGGGGGGGGCAGTGCCCGAACTGGCCAAGCTCCTCCCGTGCCAGCCCAGTGGGAGCTGTGATGTGTCCCAGGCTCTGCCCACTGCCTCTGACTCCCCATGAACCGTGGTGCCTTGGGGTGGGACCTGGCTGGGCAAGGGCAGCGCCACCTCTCTGGGTCCTGGGCAGTGTGGTGTGGCTGGCTTTGCCGCACGCCTTGGCACACCTTGGAAGGGAAAGCAGCCTTCCAACAGTTTCAAGAGCGAAGCCAGCTGTCCGCACACTGGAAACACGGTCTCCAGACACGATTCTGGATTCAGCCTCCCCAAATTCCTGGCACCCTCCCTCTCTGGTTGGCCCAGGAAACCACGCCGATTGTGTCAAGGACGAAGTCCCCCCACTTCCCCTGAAGGACGCCTTGTCTTCCACCACGACACCGCTCACGGGGCCTGGCTAACAATGCCATGAGCTTTATCACCACAGCTGGGAGCCAGCGCCTAGCGACCTGCCCGCAGACTGTGGTTCCCTCCAGTCTGCCCTTGTTTGCCTCTCCTGATGGGCTGCTCACTATCCCCAAATGACTGGCTCTAGATGAGCGTCCAGCATCTCTGGAGGGTGCTGGTCATCCTTCGCCTCCTCTGGCCACTCCAGCCTCGGCTGACCCTGGGGAACCCAGCCGGGCTGGACGCTCATTGGAGATCTGTGAAATCAACAGCAGCATCGGGTTGGCAGGGGGCTGGGGGTGGAGTCAGGGAAGGGAGTCGGAACCACACCCCGGCCTCCCTAGAAGCCGGTAGGCACAGAGGCCATCAGACATGCACCCCAACTTGCTCGGCATCCCCAAGTCGACAGCAGAGACATCTGAAGGCTGAGCCCAGCATGTCTGACCTGGCTTCTGGGCTTTGGGAAGATGGCAGAGAAGAAAAGAGACGAAGGAAGAATTGGGGTCCCTCTGCTGGGACCCCTCTGCAGGGTGGACTTGGCCCCAGGCCACGCCTCAATAGCTTCATGCACGTGCGCAGGCTCGCCTGGGGCCCACAGTCCCCACCCATACCCAGGTCCTCCCATCTTGACAACACACGCCACCCCAAATGAACCTGCGGGCGCTGCGCAGGGTGGGGGCTGCCTCGGGCTCTCAGGACTGCACACGCGTGGGGGCTGGTGTTTCTCTGAATGGCCAACGTCTTCGTGGTAACGGCGACTCTGAATCATCCTGTCCTGCTGCTGCTCCAGAGAAGACAAAGCCCCGTGGCCGAGCCGAGCCCCCGCCGGCCTGGCCAGGCCCCCTCGCCTCTACCTTGCTCTCCCGTGTCCTCTATCCATCCCTGCAGCCTCTCTCCCCTCTCCTCTGCATTTCTAGCAAGGTTCCTACATCCCGCTACGGCTTGAGTGCGCCTCTCTCTGGTGGGACAGCTTGGCGCAGACACTGGGGCCCGCCCCCTCCTCTTCATCTTTCCTGTCTAGGATCTCTCTGGCTTTCCCAGGGGGATGATTGACAGCCTTTTCAACGTGGTTTCCCAGGCTCACACCATTGTAAATCCCTGGGGTGGCTTTGCAAATCAGAGCCTGCTTCTGGAGGTACCCAGATGCTTCTGGGGGTATTCAAGATGCTTCTGGGGGTACCCAAGGTATTTCTGGGGGTACCAAGACATTGCTGGGGTACCTCCCTGCAGAGGGCTGCATCCTTGCCTCCTGGTAACACCCACCAGTGTCTGTCCCCATGTGGTTATTATTCAGCTCAGCTCACCCAGGTCCTAGACTGGAAATTTAATAAATGAGTTTGAAATGGGGCGGAAATGAGAAACCGGAGGCCGGGATGTGAGATGGCTGAGGCCAGTTGTTCGTGCCCTTGACTGAGCGTCCAACCGCTCCCGCGATGGAGTCGTCTGCTACAGCGATAAATACACATCTGTAGAGGTGCGTCGCGAAGAGAGTGATGTCATGGCTGCACACGGGCCACACGAGAGACTCCCACCCTGTAGATCTCTGGGGAGCCAAGCCAAGTTGTTCCTGTGCCCAAATGCCAGCCTCCTGCTGGCACACTTGTGGATGTCACCGCCCATCAAGTTCACGGGTGACGAATGTCTCACGCTCCCCACATGTACACAAGTGTGAATCAGGGATGGGGGAGTTGGAACCCGAACCAGAAAGACTATCTTTGTATTTGGTGATGAGAATTGAGGACATGATAAGAAAGGGAAGGGCTTGTTGCCAAGTGCCCAGTGAGTACTTAATGCTATGTGCCCAGTGAGTGCCTGCTGCCGAGTGCCCAGTGAGTGCTTGCTGCCGAGTGCCAGTGAGTGCCTGCTGCCGAGTGCCCAGTGAGTGCCTGCTGCCGAGTGCCCAGTGAGTGCTTGATGCTGAGTGCCCAGTGAGTGCTTGATGCTGAGTGCCCAGTGAGTGCTTGATGCTGAGTGCCCAGTGAGTGCTTGATGCTGAGTGCCCAGTGAGTGCTTGATGCTGAATGCCCAGTGAGTGCTTGATGCTATGTGCTCAGTGAGTGCTTGATGCTGAGTGCCAGTGAGTGTTTACTGCCGAGTGCCAGTGAGTACTAATGCCAGGGAGGGGGTATCAGGTACAGTCTAGTGCTGCCTTTCAACCTTTGACGCTGGCTGTGAGGATCCTGCCTGGTGGTGGCAGAGGGCACCCCGAGCTGCTGGGGGCAGAAAGACAGAGATGACTCCTTGGTCATTTCCTCGGGAGAAGCTGTGGGGAGAGAAGCTCCGGATGGAGTCCTGGCCTGGGAGCTGCTCCCTGGTTCCTGTGGCCCTTCCAGAGGACGTGACCACCAAAAAGCTTCACTGAGCTGGGGGCGTAGCTCAGGGGTAGAATACTGACCTAGCAGGTGCGATTCCCAGCATCCCATTCACAAGGGCGTGGCACATGTACCTATAATCCTAACACTCAGGAGACAGGCAGTCTGGGCTACACAGTAGGTCTGAGGTGGGCCTGGGCTACGTGACAAACTATGAAAGAAAGAGGGAAACAGAGAGAAAGGGAGGAAGAGAGAAAGGAGGGAGGAAAGGAAGGAGGGAAGGAAGAAAAGAGGAAAGGAAAAGAAAGGAAAGAAAGAGAAGGAAGGAAGGGGAGGAAAAGAAAGGCAGAAGCCAGTGTGGTGCTGGACGGTCTAGCTCAGTCTACATCCCAGACCTCTCGGCCGCCCCTGGGGAGGGCGCAGGAGCACCCATCTCTCCTTCTGTCTCCCCGGCGCTCACGCAGCTGCTCTTCACGGCACCCTGCTCTGGGCACGTGAGACCCTGCGAGCAGCCTGCCAGCATCCTCGGTGGCACCCACCTACCTGTGTGGGCACCCGTGCCAGCAGGAAAGAAGCCAATGATTCCAGCGTCAAGGGTGGCGAAGAGCAGAAACCGAGTCACGTTCACGGGAGCGACAGATTGGGGGGTGACACTGGAGCGGGGCGTGGGGGACGGCGGGGTGGGCGTGACTGTGCTTCTGAGTGCAGATCGCTCTGGCATCGGCTGCTTCTCCCGTCCACTCGCTGCTGGGTGCCTGGGGGTCCTGCCCCAGCAGGACAGGGCATGTGTGGGCGCTCTCAGCGCCCTCCCTTGCCACCCCGCGTGGCATGCTGGGCCCATGGGGATACACCCTTGCTTCCGGCTGGCAGGACGTCAGCTGGGGAAGAGCCGCCTGTCTGGAGTCTGCAGCAGAACGGAGCCCAGTGTGCAGCGAAGGGGTAGAAGTGATGGAGACTTTGGGGCTCCTGGAGGGAGGGGTGTATTCTGTGTGTGGGGAAGTGTAGACGGTTTGTAGCCAGAGAATCGACTGTGCTACAGGATATGTCCAGCACCAACACGGGCACTAACCCTTTCCTTCCCTTGCCCCGGGGCCGAGAAGGGAGGAGTCGCCGTGGCGGGGGAGACAGGCTTGTCCTGCTCCCTCGGGACCCCTCTCCCCGAGGACCACGCCGGCAGGGCCTTCAAGACGCTCCTCTTTTGAGGAATGGAAGCATCCCGCTGGGGACCGGGGGGCCCTGTCTTGCCGGGGCCCTGCTGTGTTGTGACACGGGACGGCGACTTCCCGAGAGACTTGGAGCATCTCAACACGCAGCTAAGATACTTCCGACAGCGGGCAGGCTTCAGCCGCGCTTGGTGGGTGAGCAACTGAGGACCTTGTCCAGGCTCACACCGGCGGCCCCAGAAGGGAATTGTCGGAGGCTTGATTTCCAAAGAGACGAGACACTTAGACAACAGATTGGAGTGTTTTGTAGCGTTGTGTCTTCCCACAGGGGGCAGGACGTGGGGAACCCCCCTTCAGACTACTGCATGTCAGGACGGGACCCTCCCCCAGCAGAGGAAGAAAGCTGAAGGCCTGGGGTCAAACAATGAATGTTGGGGTACGGGGTCGGAGGTTGGGGTGGGAGGAAGATGGCTCAGTCAGCAGGCGTTTGCCGCGCAGGCAGAGGAGCTGAGTTCGGATCATGTGTACAGCCAGGCAGAGCAGGACGCGCCTGGACTGCTGTGTTGGGTTTGGGAATTCAGGTGTCCACTGGGCCACTGGCCGGCCAATCTAGCTGAATTGGTGAGTTCTAGGATCTGTGAGAGACCAGTGGAGGGCTGGAGAGATGGCTCGGGGGTTACAACTCTGCTCCCAAGCAGAAGGACCTGAGTTCAGATCCCAAGTCCCATGTAAAAATCCCAGGCAGAAATGGCAGCTGCCCCTAGAAGTCTACAACGGAGGTAGAGGATCTCAAGACCCTGACAGGATGCAGCCTAGGGCAGTAGAAGAGCCGTGACGTGGACAGCAACAGTCAGCCACAGTAGTGTAGCGGCAACCCAGCAAGGCTCACCCAGAATCAGGCCAACCTAGTCTCTTCCATCCTAAGGCTCTGGGAACCTCATAGGAGAGGGGGCAGTGAGATTATAAGAACCTAAAGATGAGAAGGTTCACTGCTGGACAACACATTCCGTTCAAGGCAGGACTGCCCCCAACGGGAACCCACTGCAGTGAGACTTATCCTTACTAGGTAGACCTGCATAATGACTCACGCACCAACATGTCCACATAGGATAAGAACACACAGTGGAAACCTTGGGGATTAGAGCTGGATGAGTGAAGGGAAATGCTCCTATCAGTGGGGTGGCCCGAAGAGAGGCAATTGGTCTGTCACAAGAGGCTTGAACCCCCACAAGAGCAGACAAGCCAGAGGGAACCCTGGGCAGATAGGGTGGGAGGGAGTGGGACGGACTGAAGAAGGGAAAGGAGGGGAATGGGAGGGGATGAAGGGAAGTAAGGATAAGTACTCAATATGCTTGTAAAAGTGGGGAAAAAATGGCGGCTGCCTGCACTTCTAACCCTGGTGGGCGGGGCCTGGAAAATCCCAGAATAAACGAAGGAGGTAGAAGCGTCCAGGATAATTCCTGAAGTCACTCTTGGCCCTCCACAGGGACACACAGTGCCCTTTCTCTCTCATACACACACACACACGCACACACACATACACGCACACGCATGCACGCACGCACACGCTGTCATTGCGGTGATTGACAGTCTCATCAATGCTCAATCCCTCTGACAGGGTGGTAGTTGGTACCTGGCCTGGCAAGATGAAAAGTGCGGGGAGGGGCAGGAGCCCGGAAGGAGAGCAGGCAAGGGGGAGATCCATCTGCCCAGCACCAGGACCAACTCGGCCGAGGAGAGATGGGGCGCCACGGGGCCCACGGCAACTTACTGCACACGTGATCTCGCAGCCGCTTCTGGCCACGAGGCAGAACCATGCGGGCCGGGTTGCTTTTCTCGACGACGGATGGACGCAGTGACCTTTCCCGACAGAAACCAAAACCACGCAGCTCAGAACGGAGGCTGGTGAAATCGGGATGCTTGCGATCGTGGGGAAGAGCCCCTGACGCCGGCCGGAGCTTGGGAGACTGTGCTGGGCACCACGTCCAGGAACAGAAAGGCGGCAATTAGCCCGGGAGCTTGAGCAATCGGAACACCGGATAACCACAACTCCCAGTTAACCGGACCCCGCAACCGCTCCTCTGGAAAGCAGGAGTCTGTACCGACGGGGTGGGTGGCTGGGCTTCAAAAGGTAACTGCCATTATCACACCCTTGTATCTACCTATTGGGATAGAATCGGTTGTGAGCAACCAGAAGATGGGGGCTCAGTTACCAGCACCCCGCAGTCCTGTCTGGCCGTCAGGGCCGCCCGCAGCCTGGCTGTCCGCTGCGCTTCTCTGCTCCCCTCTGCAGGGCGCTTCTGCCTCAAGGTCCAGGATGGCTGCCCGGGTGCCAGCCATCATGCCCACACTCCAGCGAGCAAGAAGAGGAAGGCGGTACAGGAAGCCTGGGCCATGCCTGTCACCCTCGCCCCGTGAAGACGCTGTGACGAGACACTTCTGTCCCCAAAGCTCTGCGTGGAAGGAGGGTGGATCCTGGAGGGGAAGCCGCTGACCGGGACCCCGCCGTGTCCTGGGACTTCAGCACAAACCCAAGGGACATGTTAGATCAAACCAGAGCCTCGTGGAGGCGCTCTGGAGACAGCTGTTACACCGTGGAATGGCACTCACAGCGGAAACCTTTGGGTCTGAAGCTGGATGAGTGACGCGAAATACACACGAGTGGGGTGGCCCGAAGAAAGGGAACTTGATACACCACAGAGGCCTGAACCCCCACAGGAGTAGACCACCCTGGGGTCCATAGAAGCAGACAGGCAGAAAGGGTCGGAGGGAGAGGGAGGGAATGATGAAAGGAAGGAGGGGACGGGAAAGGAGGGGAGGGAGGGAAGCTAGGATGAATACTCAATATGTTTGGAAAAGTGGAAAAATAAGTTAAAAACAAAACAAAACAAACAACCCAGAGGCTGGGGCTGGGAGACTACGCTAAGGTGCCTACCCAGCAAACACGAAGACCTGAGTTCAGATCTCCGGAATCCACAGAAAAGTGGGACAGATGTGGCAACTGTCTGGCAACCACAACACTGCGGAGGCATAAGCAAGGCATCCTCAGGGCGAGCCGGTGCGCTGGCCTGGCCAGCTGGTGAACTGTGGCTCAGCTGAGATCTTGCCGTAATGGTAACAGTGGAGGGCTGCAGAGATGGCTCAGGGGTTAAGCCCCTGCCTCGCAAGCAGAAGGTCCTGAGTTGATCACAGGTCCCGCATAAAAACAAACAAACAAACAAACAAAACAGCAAAAAGGATGATTTCCCAAGTCACCCTTGGTCCTCCACAGGGACACAAGTGCTCTCTGATACACACACACACAGACACAGAGGCATGCTAAATAAATAAATAAATAAATAAATAAATAAATAAATAAATAAATAAATAAATAAATAAAGTTAAAAAAACTTGTGGAGAAGTAGGGATGAAGGGGTACATCTTAAAAAAAAAAAAAGCCAGGTGGAAATGACAATAACCTGTACTTCTGCCCCGGAAGACAGAGCCTGGGAAACTCCAGAGCAAAGCAAAAAGGAAGAAGTAGTAAAGTCCAGAGATTCCTGAAGTCACTCTTGAGCCTTTACAGGCACACACATAGTGGCCCCTGAGACACACAGACACACACACAAGCAAAAATAAAGTTAATAGTAAAAGTGGAGTGACCTAAGATGGCAATGTCCACTTCCGGTCTCGGATGCGCAGTCATGCATGTACACGCGTGTGTGCTCCACCCCCCCCATGTGCAAAACTTAATTAATAATGAAAAAACCACCTGGCTCTGAGCATGGTGTTAGGGAGGACAGTTGAAGAGAGGGGCGCTCACAAGCAAATGTAAGGAGAGGGAATGTGAGAAGTGCGGGAATTACTCATGTGCATGGCGACATTTAAGCGATGTGGCGAGCCGCGTGAGGCCGGCAGACGCTCCAGACAGAAAGCAAACTCAGCAAGAACTTCTCCACGTTGGGACCTCACAGCTCTCAGTCTGGAATGTGGGGTCCACGACCCACAGTGCAAATTCACCCCCAGTCTCGGGTCGCCATGAAATGAACTGTCACGACGCGTGAGCACTCATGGGCATCCACAGTGCCTTTCCCAGGTGGCAGGTGCTAAGGAAGCCACGGGGACATGGCAGGGGGGCTCAGAGACCCTCAATGCAAAGCTGTTTGCACTGGGAGTTGTGACTTATGGCGGCATCTCAAAAAGTTTGGTGGGATAAGAAGTTTCTGAAGGGACAGGGACCAAACATTAATGTGGGATCAAATGTTGCGAATCTAGTGATGTCACTGCAGCCTTGGTTCTGAGCACACGTGTGCTTTGCGCTGAGTGTGTTGACACCTCAATGAGGCACAGGCTGTGTGCCCACAAAGCAAAATGAGGTCCCCAGAGGTGATCTGATTGAACGCTCCCTCAGGGTAGACAGACAGACAGACACACACACACACACACACACACTCTCTTTCTCACAGGCTGCCCAGCCAGCCCGTGGTCACTATGTGGACAGCTGTGAGCATCCTCACTACGTAGTCAGCTGACCTCCCAGTTGGGGGGCTGTCACACCCTGCTGTGGTGGCCCGAGAGTTCTCACGGCTCAGAACAACCTGTCCAGCTCCTTGTCGAATGGCTCCTCTTGCGTGTCTGGAAGTTTCTGGGAGTTTGCTGGTTTGCAAACTAACGGGAAGACACAGAATAAGAGCAAATTAAGTCTGACCTTTCGGCGATCATTAATTCGACCCGCTGTCCTTGGGAAATGAAAAGCTGGTACCCAACTGAATGTCAAAAGGCCACGGCAGAACAGCACCTGATCGAGGGGAAGACAGGCGCTGTCCTCGCGCCACGTAGGCGTGGGCTGCGGAAGTGGGCGTGGCCGCGGGTCTGACAGGCGCTTCAGAACACGGGGGTTTCCTTCATGGCACCCCAGGTCTCCACGTTGACGAGCGCCTCACCCCACAGGGGGGCTGCATCATGGGTCTGTAGTGGTCCCCTCTCCTCTGTGGACAGCCACCAAACCTGCTCTTTGGATCTCGAACCCAGAGCAAGCAGAGATGCACGGCGGGCAGGAAGGCGACCGTGGAAGAGGCAATGGGCCCCACATGAGAGAGCACATCTCTCGGGTTCACCTTCCTTGCTGCCAAAGGATGTCGCTTCACTTCCTGGTCCTCCCCACCCATGGCTTGGCACAGGCCTGGCACCTACACGTCGGGAGTGCAGGCTCTCTCCTCAGAGATGGATGGCAACTGTGAGGAAGGGCTGGCCTCGAACTCGCTGTGCGACTGCGGTTGACCTTGAACTCCTGACTCTTAAAAAATATTTATTTGAGGGTGAGAGATGGGTCTGGATTAAAGCCTTTGTCTCCTGAGCAAAAGGACCTGAGTTCGGATCGCAGATCCCACGTAAAAACGCCAGGTGGAAGTGGATGTGGCCTGGACTCTCGGCCCTCGTGGGTGGAGCCTGGGAAACCCCAGAGCAAAGCAACGAGGAGGTGGAGCAATCCAGGGTGATCCCCAGAGTCACCCTGGGTCTCCACAGGCACATGCAGTGTCCCCTGATACACATGCCAAAATATTTTGTGTGGGTGTGTTGTCTGAGAGAGAGAGAGAGAGAGAGAGAGAGAGAGAGAGAGAGAGAGAGAGACCTGCTGACCCCCTCCCCAGACCTTGAACTCATTCTGCTGCTCTCACCCAGTGCTGGGACAACGGGCGCCGTCACACCCAGCTTTCTTCCTTATAGGTTTTGTCATGTCAGTGAAACAGAAAACACGCTAGTAAGATGGACATGTCGCTATGAGTAAGTCTGACTGTGATGGTGAAGCCTTTGGGATAGTGCGTGGGGAGCGGAGACTGAAGCCATGACTTAGAGGAGCGCACATGCACGCGTGAACACACACACATACATGTATACACACATATACACATACACTCACACACACATACACACACATTCACACACACCATATTCACACACGTATATACACACACATTCACACACATACACACATATTCAGACACATATTCACACACATCACATACATATACATACACACACTCACACATTCACACACATTCACACACATACATACACACATATATACACACATTCACACACACCATGCTCACACACATACATATATACACACCCACATATATATACACACATGCACATTCCTACATACATATATATACATATTCATACACATACACTCATACATACATATATATACACACATTCACATACACATACACACATTCATACATACACACACATTCACATACATTCACACATATACACACGCACATATATATACGCTGTTACAGTTAGGCACAGGTGTCAACTTGACAGCTGAAGGTTTGAGCTCTGGGCACATTTGAGGAGAATTAATGATTAAGCCTAGAGCAAACCTGCAGGAGATTGTCTGGCTGGTAGGGAAGGCCCAGGTGGGTGGGATTAGGCCCTAGAATGAAATAGAGAGAGCTGGTTGAGAGTCGGCATCCTTGTGTACACTTGGCCAGACATGCTGGTCTGGCAAGTGAGGATCGTCCACCTATCAGCCATTATGTGGAGATGGTGTGAACAGAATGTAACCGGATTACTGTAAGAAAATAAACCCCTTGCTCCCTTAAGCTGTTCGATGGTCATTTATCAGCAACCATGCAGGCGAACTGCAACACAGATACACACACATATACACACATACACATTCACACACACACTGGGGAGCTCTTGTGGGAGCTCAGAACACACACACACATGCTCACACACACACACACACACACACACTCACTCATATACACACTCACACTGTCTGTCACACACACTCTCTCTCACACACACACTCTCATGTGGAATGCTGGATTTCACTGGGGACTTCTTGCTCCCTCAGAAGACTAGTGGTGTGTGGATATCGAGGTTCGGGCTCCTGAGGTTTCACACGGAAAGATGCCATTGGAAACAGAACCAGCAGTTACTCATGGTACATTTCAGCCAAGACCAAATATGTGTCCGTTTTGTCCTGTCCGGAGACTGTGGGAGGTGCAATCAAAGATGAGGAACTAATCCACTTGCTGGAGGAAATTTCAGACTGTGGCAGGGTCACCAATTGCTGCCCAGTTTATAGTAGAACAGGGATCAAAAGCAGGGGCCCGAGCGAAGGGTCCATGTGGCTTATTCGGGTTACGCACCGGTTCCTTTGCTTTGCTAAAATGAACCTGCGACCAGGGGTCCCAGACACCAAGTCGTGCCGTGGGGACCCCATCGGGCTAGCTGAGCTCTGGAGTACACAGCTGCTGACTCCACATCACACCCTCCTGTGCCTGCCCCCCTTCTCGTTCTTTCCCTGACCGGCAGCTTGTCATCGCCACCCAGCCTGGGACAGGTAGGGTTTGTGGGTGGAGCCTGATGCCAACCGGACCAGGTGCCCACAAGCGCCCTGCTCAGGACGGCCGGTTTCAGCTGGAGCTTCGAGACCATCAGCAGAGGTGGGTTGGGGCTGTTCCCAAGTTGCCAGTCACCTCAACCCCACCTGTGAACTTGAAGGTTTGGCTAGAGTAGTAACAGTGCCCGACCACCTGCAGATTACATTTTGCTGTTTGTTTGTGAGAGGTCTCAGGTAGTAGCCAAGATGACCGACAGCTCATTAGGTAGCCTGGTCTGGCTCTGAAGTAGTGGCAATCCTTCTGCCTCAGCCTCCCTGGTGCATGAGGCAGCTGGAATTCAGAATTAAAAAAAATATTTGTGTGTATGTATGTGCACAGTGTACACACATGTACGTATTATAGGACACTGTGTGTCCCTGCGGAGGGCCATGGTGACTGGAGGAATCATCCTGGATTGTTTCTACCTCCTGGCTTCTCTCTGGGCCAGGGCCCAGTGCAGGCTGCTGCTGGTTCCGCCTGGCGCTTTTATGTGGGACTTGGGATTTGAACTCGGAATCTCTGCTTGTAAGGCAGAGGTTTAACTCCTGAGCCATCTCTCCAGCCCTGGAACTTAGAATTTGACTGGAAAGGTATCTAGGGTTCCTTTCCCGTAATTTAGGAACCAGGATAAGGGTGGGAAGCTGGGGGGCTGACTAGGGAGTGCTGGAGTGAAGTCCAACGAGTCACTGAATGGACCATCATGGTAGCCAGTGGCTGCTAGCACCAGGGTGGGCACAGGTGGGGGGGCCCAGCAGGCGCTAGAGAGGCGAGGCCGGGTGCAGTCTAGAAGGGCCGGTCGTCCTCTGTCTCCACGGGACCTGCCCGATACCGCCAACCCCTTCTACAGGGTGTCCAGAGCTTCCGAGAACCCATCCTTTTTCTCCCAACTGGGGTGACCTTAAGAGGCTCTTGAGTTAGCACGGAGCCCACTCTCCAACACTCCAAATGCAATGGCGAGTTCGTGCATTAACACTTAAAGATCATGCTTTGTGGTGTCCATGGTGTAAAAACATCACTCGATACCAAAAGGCCAATTCCAGATTTAGTTCAGGAGGAAAAAAAAGCCGGACACTCTTTCATAATCCTGCCGGATCCCTTCTCTCCCCTGTGCATGGGCGCGCGGAGGACTGGCCCACGCTGGCCAGCAGAAGGCATGGGGCGGAGGCCTGGCTGCCCAGGTGTGCCCCAAGTGGCCAGAGTGGGAGGATGCAGAGCTGGGGCACCGCGGCAGCAAGGCAGCCCCTCATGCACATGTTACCTGGCACCCCATCTGTAAGGTGGACAGATCTCACACACGCCCAGGATGGACTCGGGGACACGCTCCCCATAGAACGGTGCGGAGCTGGAGATCGGACAGTCCTTGAAGCACCCAGAGAAACGGCCATAGGTCAGACGTGAGCTTGCTCAGACTACAGATCCTGTGACTGTGAACACAGCTTCCTGTCCTCTGAGGGGGACCCCGGGATGCCCCTCTAGGCGACTGCCGGCCTCTGGCTTCCTGCATGACCCTCCCTCTGGAAGCGATCCCCACCCCCTGTGCCTCTGCACCTGCCGCAGGTCAAGCGTTCTTTCTACTGCCGACGCCCAAAGCCAGGCCTCCAAGCAGCAAGCACTGGGGGTCTGGCCAACAAGCCCCTCATCTCACTCTCCCTGGACTGAAGGTCAAGAACCCGAGATGGATGCACCTTAGTCATCGTCCAACGCTCTACTCGCCCCAACCCCTTCCTTAAAAAATATACGGGGGGGGGGGAGGGGATTGGAAGGAAGAAGGAGGAAGAGAGAGACAGAGAGAGCAGGCATATGGAGGGCACAGCACATGGCTGGAAACTGATTCTCTCCTTCTGCCAAGTGGGCGCTGGGGGCTGAACTCAGGTCACACTTGCAAGCACCTGAACCTGCTGGGCCATCCTGTTGGCCCCTTGCACCCCCGTTTAATCAGGGAATGTCAAAGGATGGAAAATCAGAACTGCAGGCCTCACCCGGGCCTCCACTGCCCAGCCTCCATCACGGCTGCCTCTCGGACAATGTCGTCCGAGAGGAGTCTATGGGAGACCGTCTTAATTACATGACGGACGTGGGAAGACAGCCCACAGTGGGCGGGATCGTCAGTCCCTGGAGAGCTGGGCAGCATTTTGGCAAGCTGGCGAGCGTGATGCCACACTGGTCCCCGCCTCTGCTCTCGTGGATAAGAAGGGGCTGTGCCTTTGCCCCTCCTGGCCGTGCTCCTACCACAGTGGGCTGTGCCCAAGACCGTGAGCATGAATCAAAATCCCTTTGTTCCCCTAAATAGTTTGGGTCAGTGTGATGCGTTGCAATGAAGACAGGAGGGCAGGGCGAACCTGTGCGCTGCGCCCTGGCCTAGGAACCGCAGGGAGGGATCAACTGTTGGCGGCAGAGCCACAGGACCTAAGGCCGGAGAGACCGCCGTCCCGGGGGATAGCAGGCGTGACCCACTTGTGTGTCTCCTAGGATCGTGGGAGCCTGAGCTGATGGATGAGTGTGGCGTCACAGATCCAGTGCACTGTGGTGTGACACACAGGCACAGAGATCCCCGCGGGACAGGCCACAGGTGGTCAAAGCAGAGCAGAGGTCCTGAGGTCTCAGTCAGTGTCGGTCCCCTGGGGAGCACATGGAGAAATGTCACCATCCTCTGCACACCCCACCCCAGCACCAAAGCCCCGCCTCTGGCGCACTCCAGGGCTGGCTGGGCCAGGACCCTTCCACTCATCTGTACCAAAAACTTGAGTCTTTGTGTTGGCTGTGCTGGTGCTGAGGCAGGAGGATTGCTGTGAGCTGAGGACGCGTGGGCTTGAGCCAGCAGGGAAGGCATGCTCAGAACATTTTTTTCTCCTGGTGTACTGAGGTTTGAACCCAGAACCTCAGGCGCCAGGAGAGCTGTGCTGTTGAGCTCCAACTCAACTGCGCCCCTTTTCATGAGACAGGGTCCCTGCACCCCAGGGTGGTCTTCACTGCAGGATGGACCTCGAATGCTGATCCTTTTCCGCTTGCTGAGTGCTGGGAAGACTGGTATGTATCCACGGGCATAGTTTACATGCGTGGGGCTCGAACCCAGGGTCTCGTGCATGCTAGCCGGCACGCGAGTGACTAAGCCACCAGCCCTGGCCAAGGACGGTGCCTTCCAGGCAGACTGTTGGCTATGGCAACAGCTGAGTATCAGAGGTGCTTTAAGAAGCAGGAGACAGAGCCTGGGTATAAAAAGTTTATTGTTTACAAAAATAAGTTACAAACCAAACAGACCCCTCAGCTCAAGTGAACGACTTGAAACAGACCTGGGGAGGCGGGCACGGAAGAATGCCATGCGCGGTACCATCCTTCCGCGGTGCCGTGACCTCTCATCAGCACGCTGGGAGGGAGAGGGGCAGACAGACGTCTATGTGGCAAAGGGGTCAGGCTATTGGCGTCCCTCAGGCTGGTCTGCGAAGCTTCTAGAAGGCCGGCTGGGACCCGGGCTGGGTCACTGCCGGCAGGTGTCATGGAAGGCTTCCAAGGTGCGGAAGTCCCTCCATGTTGGGGGGAGGCCGTCCTGCAGAAACTTCCCGCAGCGCTGGCATGGGGCCTGGAACAGCTTCATGTAGCTCCTCAGCCAGGTCTGGAGAAATATGTATATATTAGAGAGAGAGAGAAAGAGAGAGAGATAGAGAATAAGTAGGATTGGAGCCTTCCTCAAGGGTCTGTCCCAGCAGGCCTGGTGGGCGCAGACCTAAGCAGGTTGTGACCCCGATAAATGCTCAGGATGTCACGGAGAAGCTGTCTGACCCCCAAGGAGGTCTCCAGACTGCTCTCATCTCTCTCCAAGCTCTTACCCCAGAAACCCACACCTCCCACAGCAGGGGGCTCTGCATGGCACGGAGCCCCCGCCATCTGGACAGTGCTTCGACCCTCCTCTGCCTGGCACCCAGAGAGTGTGGCATGGCTGGGGGAGCGCTGGAAGATTCTGCACTGGGCCTTCTGGTAACCTCGTTTGGAGGTCGTCCCTCACCGTCACACGTGGCCTTCACAGGTGGGGGCAGTGCGGGTGCCGCCGAGTAACGCAATAAGCGGCACTCGGTGGCAGGCAGCGCTGTGCAGGGCCCCTCATGCATAAGGATGAGGCTCGGGTAACTCGATTCTGCACCTCAAGGAGACCCGGCGAGCCCTGCCCAGCACGGCAAGCGCCTCTCACTGCCGGGAACCTCCTCCCTATGCCCTTCTCGACAGTGCCAACGAGGGCACTGTTCTGAGGGGGCCGCCGAGGTCATGGACTCCAGGCGCTGTACCTTCCTCACAGCTGCACGCGTGGGGAGACGTGCCCACCACCGCTGCCCCTCATCCTTGCCGTTCCCCTACAGGCTGTGTTCGGTTACACTGTCCTTCGCACCACAGTCAGGAGCACACGGGGTGCAGCCATCCCTGGGGGAGACCCGAGCCCCCCTCAGCGGGGAGTGGCCGGCGCCATCCTTGCAACACTGCGTGCTCAGTCTCTCGTGTCTCACTCGAAAGACGCTGATGTGCTGGGCGTGGGACAGGGGCCCTCTGCCTAGACCCACGGCAGGCAGCTCTGGGGGCTTCCTACCTGGCGCTGCCACAGCCCGAGGACAGAGGACTTCCCGGGGCGGGAGGGACGGCGCCCAGGGCAGCAGGGACACGGCAGGGTGGCTGGGGGAGGACGTGGCTCTGCCCAGCCTCGGCTGGCTCCATGGCAGGCTGGGGAGCCGCCCCGCCAATCCCGTGCTGTGAGCAGCCCACCAGGCCTCTGAGATGCCAGTGGCCGCAGCTCTGAGACCTGAGGAACCCGTGGCTTGGGGAACGGCAGCCCTGGCAGGTGGCGGCGGTTCAGATGGGAGAGCCACCTCTTGGAGCCACTTACCATGAAGGATCGGACCACAACGTCCGGCATCTGCGGCAGCTGGTAGTGCAGCAGGGCGGTGGTGGCGTGGTCTGTCACCTGGGGGCGAAGGGGAATGCCCACAGTTAGCGGCCAATGAATACACGCCACGGCCCTGCCTTTGGATCTGGACAGCTTCCTCCCTCTCAGGAAAGGACATCAACAAAATCTCAACTAGGGAAATGAGCAGAGCGGATGCTGAAGGGGAGGAGGTGCCAGCGGGTCCAAGAGGAACAGGCCCAGGGGCGATGGTGGATGGTGGATCGTGTTCACAGCCGGAGGTCTCGCTAGGCAGCAGCACGGAAGCAGGGGAGCAGGTCAGCAGGGAGGCGGGTGGGCCAGACCCCAGAGGGAGCACTTGGAGCCATGCCCACTGCCTCCTCCCAGGCTGTGACGCCTCGAAGGGTCTTTCAGTTCTCATGCCCCAGCCAGGCTGCCACCCTGCATGCCCTCCTGCCAGCTACCACACAGGTAGGAGGAGGAGCTGATTTCACTGTCCTGGCCACACACACTGGACCTCAGCCCCCCACGAGGTGCTAAGGACAGATCACTTGTCTCCTGCCCTTGACCCAGTTGCCCACCCAGTTCATCCCCTCTGCAGAACAAAAGGCCTGGGGGACGCTCCCCCCAAAGATTCTACCCATGCAATAGATTGCTGGGTTCCAACTAATGGCTTATTTGACGGTCTTTTAATTAGAGATTTGTGGCATTACAAACGTGGCTAAAAACAAAACAACTGTAGATAAATCATTAACTTGAGAATGAGAATTGACAAGGGTGTAGCTGGATCCTCCAGCCCTGGTGGCTCAGTGGGATGCTGGGCGTGACAGGACAGCTGCAGAGCAGGCAAGCTGGGCGGGCGGGGTTCAAGGCGCATAGACACTCCATAAACGTGGAGGGGACAGGACAGGAGGGAAGGGAATGGGAGGGGAGGGGTGGCCAGGCTGCTCGCCCACTCTCCTGTCCAGCCTCGCTTTCTAGCCCACTCCAGCATCTCTCAGGCCTACCACCTACCATAGGCAACTAGGGAGAGGGGGCTACCAATGAAGATGCCCACTCGTGGCCCAGCCCTTGCCTCCCAAGTGGTGCCAGAGTCTGTGTGCCGCAAAGCCCGTGTGCCGAGCCTGAGGAATTCTCACTCACCAGGGTGACTTGGAGGTAAACAGCACTTCTTCTCCAAGTGCTAAGTGCCAAGACTTTTATTTTAAGCTTCTGACAGACAGCTTTCTAAAATGAGCAATGAGTTTCTTCTTGCAGACAGTAGTAATGACAACTCTGTAGCGTGCCCAGGGTGACTGCTGGGGAGACGAGGGGCCCCTTTCATTTCACAGGCAGCAGTGGAGGGGCCGGGCTGCTCGGTGCCTGCTGCCCCCCCCAATCCAGCAGTGACTCATTTCTCAAGTTGGGCTCTGTTCATGAACCAGCTCTGGGGGTCCCTGGGAGGCCCCTGGTAGTGCCTAAGGCCTGCCTCCCTCATCAGTCTAGCAACCCCGAGGCCAGCAGGCGGGGCGGGGGTGGGGGGGCAGCAGGCAGGGGGGCGAGCAGGCAGGCCAGTGGCTCTGTTGCCTGTTTCTCGGGTTTCTTTTCTTCCAGTTGCTCACACAGATGACCACCCCCGGGCGGGAAGCTTCAGGGACAGTGGGAGGCGAGAGTCCAGCTCCCAGTCACCACTGAGCTCGAGGCCCCACTGAGGCAGCCGCTACTGGTAGGAGCAGAGGGTGAGTCTGGACAGAGCGCGCTCCTGTGCTTGCCTGGGCACCCCACAGTTCCCTCCACTTGGCTCCCTCATCGAGAGACCTGCCCGCCTCCCCAAGGTCTTTGGAATTTTGGGCTTCCCCAAAGCCAACAAGTCCATGCCCTCCATGTCCCAAGCCCTGAACCCATCTCTGCTGTTCTGGGCATCTGGCCAGGTGGATCTGTGCCCAGAAGAGGGCTCTACAAACCAGAGTGGCATGCGAGAGCTGGTGAGGCCCGGAGGTGAGGCCCGCGCGTACTGCCGAGGTGCAGCAGCTCAAGCTGAGAACGAGAACCCTCTCCAGATCCCCTCTGTCCCCACACCCGACTCACAGGCATCTAATTATCTCCTGTTCTGGGGCTGCAGTCTGCCCACATCTGGTCTTTTTGGAAGGTCCACTATCAAGTATCTCTTTAACTGCCCAAGGGTGGCAGGTCCCCCTGGTGCTGATATGAGCATTTAGTTTCTCCCAAGGCCCCCATCTCAGCAATGTTTTCACAGAAGGACAAAGCCCCTGACTCCTACTTCTCCCAGCTCCTCTACTGACAGCTTTCAGAGTCCTGTGACTGAACCCCCAAGTAAAAGCAGCCGTGCGGTGCGGCCGGATTCACCTATGCGATCTTCCTTTTCCTCAAAGCGTTCCACCTTCAATATATTTTTTTACATTTTCAACAACAAAGTTGTTTTCTGCTCGGCATCGAAGAAGTGGAAAACACAGGCCCAGGGCGACAAAAGATTGCTATTAACTAATGTCACAGCAGCCCAGGTTCCGTGCCATTGTGCTGTGAGCTAATGAGATTCCACAGGGAGATAAAAGCGCCCCCCCTGGCAGAGGAGAGCAGGGAAGGGCACTAATGCTCCCGAGAGGGGCACTGAGGGAAGATGCGCCCGCCCGCCCGCCCGCCCGCGGGTTGAGCGCTGGTATGAAACAAAGCTTGTAAAAAGATCAAAGTGGTCGGAGGCCAGGGAGCCGAGGGAGGCAGGCGGCGGAGTAGTAGAAGCTGCAATGACGGACAGGCAGGGCCGAGGACCGCAGGGCCCACTGCAGAGGCCAGGCCTAGCCCGGTGGGTCCCCATGTCGACACAATCAGCACCCCAGGACTTGAGCTCCTGAGCAAGTCAACTTTCTTCCCAAAGTTTCCTCCTCCACAGCTCGGGTGTAGGAGAAGGTCTCTGCACCCAGACGGAGGAGGCTGAGCACAGGGAGCTGGGGGGGGGGTCTTTCAAGAGACCTTGAACCAGCTGCCAGTCAACACTCTGCAGAAGAAGCTGCCAGTCAAAACAGTCTCCCAGAGCGCATCTGCCCGGCTGGCAAGGACTGTGGAGAGCCCCCTCCGGGACCGGCCCACAGAGGCTCCGCATAGCCTCGCCATAAGGAGCCGCCGCGTGCGGGGTGGGCGGTCCTCACGGAGTGCCAGATGCTCTGCACCCCGATCCTGCCTCTCCTAGCTGCTGGGTAACCTTGGGCGAGGACAGCACGGGTTAGGGGGTGAGCCACAGAGTTTAGCTTCACTCATGAGTGACGGCTAATGGCCACTACAGCTGTCGTCCATGAGGCAGAGAACCAAGTCCTAGAGAGTCAGGCATTGCCCGGAACCAAGTGGTATTGCATGCAGGGCGGTGGCTGTCCAGGCATGCCAACCTAGGCCCACAGAGTTCCAAGGGTGCCAAACCCACGCTCTCTCCTTCCCTGAGAAGAACCCACCCACCACTCCTGTGAAGGGTCTGGGCGGCAAGACTCCCCTTCTCCTGCTGGCGCCTCTACCTATCTGCTGCCTCGTGAGAGCCGCCCCTCCAGGTCCCACAGACACTGGCCATCTGGAGGCCGTCCAGCTGAACGCGTCTCTCTGCCTGGGCAGTGCCCGCACCTGAGTCTCAGGACAGGCAAGTGGGCAGCATGAGAAAAGCAGGGGGAGTCGGGAGGCCGGTGCTTGGGGGAGTAGCTGGAAGCCTTCCTGCCGGGGTTCAGGGTGTCAAGACTCTGCGCTTCCAGATCAGCAAGGGAAGGAAGGACAAAGGTCAGGGTGGTGGCTCAGGTGAGACCAGGAGAGGGTCAGGGACACACAAGATTATCAGTCTCTGCACTTTCCCCTTAAAAGGAAGGTTCTGGAAGGCGAGAGGATAATGCCCTGGGCCACCAGCCAGGGGCAGGAGCAGCCGGTCCCCAGGGGCGGGAGCAGCCCAGTTCCCAGGGGCGGGAGCAACATGGTCCCCAGGGGCAGGAGCAGCCCATCGGCTGTGGTCACAGCCTCAGCTGTCCTGCAGGGACAACTCCACTTTCTCCTGAGCCTGTGCCCTTGATGCCTTCAACTCAGGGCGCTTGTTCTGACTTTCATGAATGCCGTGTGTCTCCTGCCAGGGCTTCCTAAACAGGGAGCCCTTGGAGCCTCTAAGGTAGGAGGCACCACTGCTGGGGAGCAGCTCCAGCTTCCAGAAGGTGCATCGCCACACTGAACGAGCCTGAGGTGAGGCCCACTCTTCCAGCCCCCCCCCCCCCGTGGGGTACCGCCCACTTCTCACCACCAGGGGGCGGGGCTGTGGCCTGAGCTGAGCTGGCCTCTCTCCAGTGATTCTGGGATGCTCTCAATGCAACTAGCTAACGGATAGCTGAAAGAATTACCCACCAGCACCTGGCCTACGTGCCCTGAAGCCTCCCCTGCTACGCTAGGGGACTTGGGCCTCTGTTAACAGTACTCTCTGCAAGGTTGATAAACAGGGAAAGCGCTTATCTAAGAGGAGCATGGCACAGTCTCAGGTTGGCCTGGCCTCCATTCAGCACTGGCTTTCACATGAATACCGTGAGCAGGAGCGGACAGGAGTGGTGTGTGGGAGGGAGGGAGGGCGGGAAGGGTGTGGGGCTCGACCCTGGATTATTTGACAACTACCTGCAACACCTGGACTGCCCCACGGCTCGCTGGACCATGGCAAGAAGTGTGAGGTCGAGGTCAGGCCCAAGGCCCAAGGTCCTGAGGGTCTAGGGGCCATCACCCCGCACACTCACCCGTGCCCCCAAGAAAGGTGCCAAGCTATTGGGGCTGGAGAGGTGGCTCAGGGATTAAGCCTCTGCCTTGCAGGCGGAAGGTCCTGAGTTTGGATCCTAGACCCCACGTATAGACGCCAGGCAGAAGCGGAGGCGGCCTGCGTTTCTGGTCCTGGTAGGACGGAGCCTGTGAATCCCGGGGCAGAGTAAACAAGGTGGTGGTGGTGGTATCCATGGTGGTTCCTGAATTCGCCGTGGTTCTACACACACACACACACACACACACTTGAATTAAAAAAAAAAGAAAAGAGCCAAGCTATTGCCTGATGAGATGCCCCCTTGGGCTGCAAACCTCCCCACTCTGGGTTTTATCGGGATTCCTGATACCAGCCAGTCAGCAGCAAGCTGACCGTGCACTACCCGTGCCCACACCAAAGACGTAAAAAATGTTCCGGAGACACTTGAACCTGATACATGGGGTCTCACGAGTTCTGCCAACCACACTCTTCCTTGTGACGTGGGCCCCAACACACTACACACTGTGGGTCCTGGGGTCAGAAACGGGAGCCTGGTGTGTGGCTTAAAGAGTCGGCAACCCCTGGCAGCAGCAAGGTGACAAGGATGTGTGCTGTCTTTAGAAAGAATATTCAAGACAGTTCCAGAAGCCTTCATTCCATGACATTTTTTCATTCCATCATTATTTTACAACCGGACTGCTCTGAAGTTGGCCCTGAAAGTGGAGTTGGGGGCCGTGGGAGGGCTAGACAAACGCTTCTAAAGAAGGATCAAAGACGCGGCCGGGAAGGCAGGGATTTGGCGTTTATTATGCAGCCCTAGCCTCTCATCGGAACCAGGATTTGCATGTCACGGGCTCAGCAGGCTGGAGGCCCGAAGAGGAAGCGCTGCAGCCCACGGGGACGGGGGATTACTCAGGCGGGATCGATATTCCGCTGCCTGACGAAGGGGCATCTGCATGTGCCCTGAGGGGCTCACCTGTCACCGGGGCAGGCTGTGTGCTGTGGGACGGGCAGTGGGCTGGCTGGCTCAGGCGGGGGAGGGGGAGACAGAACCAGCTACTCCGCCAGGCTCCAGATCCCGCTCACACCTCCAGGATCAACCTCTGCATCTGAGAAGTGAGAGCCCACGTCCTCAGTGTTTAATATAGCCGCTGGCACATACCAGGGCTTCTGAAAGCGAGCATTTGGGATGGGAGCTGCTGCTGTGCCCACTTTCAAGTTTCTGACACAACCATGGATGCCTAGGAACTTCCAGCTCCCTGGACCCCCAGGCACAGGGTGGCTGCGTCCCACAGCCCGCCGCCGACAGAGCAGACCCTGGCTGCCAGCTCGGCCCACAGGGGCGCGGACCCTCCATCTGGAGCACTTTTCTTCTGCCAAAGTCTCCCCAATGTCTGGACTCAGCTTCCTGTCCTGCCTAGTTCCCCAGGACACAGGAAAGGCGCTGTCCAGAGGTGGCATCTGAGTTAGGTGCCTGCACAGGCTGCCTGCGGTGCGCGCCACTGGGCTGGAAGCGCCCTGAGATGAAGCGGTCAGCGAGGAAGGAAGGAAGGCAGGCGGCAGAGGAGGGAGGAGTGGGGGAAGAGCTGAGGAAGAGGACGCCATGCGCGGCCCACGCCAGGGAGCTCTGCAGAGTCTCTGTCCCCTCCCTCCCCCCTCCATTGCTATGCGGCTGAAGGAGAGGCACGTGAAGGGTCCTTGACATTTCTCAGGATTAAGGAATTAAGGCTCTTCATTAGATGAGAAGAAAAAAGTTGAACGTTTTCCAGATGGTAAAATGCCAGACTGTGCTGGGCGGCCGGGAAAGTCCTGGCCAGACACACCTGAATTGTTCTGCACCCACTTGGCGCGCTGTTACTTTTGCAAGAGCCTTGCAATTAGAAAAGCATCCAAAGACATCTGGGTTCCCAGGAATATGCAGAGCTACACCTACATCATCAGGAGGAGGGACACGGGGGTGTGTGTGGGGAGAAGATCAAATTCTGCAGAGGAAACTGCATCCACTGTGGGTCACAGGGGGCCACCATTCCTCTCAGGACACTAGACACTCACCCAGGTCCTGGGCCTGGGATTCTGTTTTGGCCAATCACAGGCGTGGCCGAGAGCTCCAAATCTAGTGTGTCTCATCCTCCCTCTGGCTCCTCGCTTCTGGCCAGGCAAAGACACAAGACAGAGAAGTGGGACGAGGTCGCAGTGGACTTGACAGGTTTTCCACGGAGGCTGGATCTCTGGTTTAGTTGATGAAGATACCTCATTGCGTGGGATGCGCAGAGAGATGGCTGTGGACTGAGTTCTGTGGCCCTGCCCTCTACGGTACATGAGCAGCAGCATGTACTGGGCACTTCACGCACCGGGCACTTCACGCACTGGGCACTTCACGCACTGGGCACTTGCTATGGGCAATCACGGTGCTGCAGTCAGCCTGCATGGTTGCTGATAAATGACATCAAGTGGCATAAAGGAACAAGGGTTTATTCTCTCTTACAATTACTGGTTACAGTTCTCAGTCCAGCTTGACGGGAGAGCATGCGCCAACACCAGGGCTGAGGGAACTGGCCACACCATCACTGCATAACGGCTGAGAGATGGACAATCCTTACTTGCCAGACCAGCATGTCTGGCCAAGTGAACAGAAGGATGCCGACTCGACTCTCTCAACCAGCTCTCTGTGATTTATCCAGGGCCTAATCCACCCACCACGGGCTGGGTCTTCCCCATCAGCTGGACAATCTCCTTCAGGTTTGCTCTGGGCTTAACTCAACCATCAACTCTCTACAACTGTGCCCGGAGCTCAAACCCTCACAGTCAAGTTGACATCTGTGCTTAACTATGACATCACATCCCTTGTCAACTTGACACAAAAACAATAGCACTTTTAAACTGTAACCTTTCCTTGTCCCCACAGATGTTAAAATATAAATACATTTCATAAACAAACTTAAAATAGTCTCATTAAAATTTCAGTTATTAAAATGTTGGAACTGAAAGTCTTTCTTTAAATATGCCAATAAAATCTCTAAATATTCCAAATAGAATCATTGTAACAATGAGAAAAGAACAAGTTTAGACCAAAGTCCAGCAAATTACCACAAATTACTTCAATGTCCATCATCTGTTGCTCATTACGTAGTCACGGTGGCTCAAATATTCCTAGGCATTCCCAGTCCCTGTTTGCAGCTTGAAATTATAAGCAGAGTTCCTTAAACCAGGCTGAATCCCACTCGCAGTCGTCCTCAGCAGCAGTTCCACAGTTCTGGCATCTTCAATACCACTCTGGGTTCTCCTCCGCAGCTTTAAGCTTCACCATCTCTTGCAGGAACTCTATACCTGCCACTTGGTGCCAAGCTTTTGCTGCTCTCCACGAACCCCTCAGTAGTTCGCCCAAACCAGTATCACCTGAGGGACGCTGGCAGATTCCGAAGCAAGTATGAAATGTAGCTTAGTCCATTGGAGCTACAGCTGCACCAAATCTTGTGTTCTAATGCTGGATAAGCTTATTTCAGGCAGCCAAACTTCAAAGGGCAAGAAACAGCTTTAACCTGGGCTTTTGGCCCCTGAGGAATCTGGTTTTCAAACCATGAACTTGCCATATGGTGGTTTTCACATCTTCCACCGTCCCAGTGCAAGTCACTAGGTTTTCCTTCACTGATACTCATTTCTCCAACAGCAGCAGATATTCTGCTGTCTGTCCTTTGCACATCCAAACTGTTAAGGCTGCCAACACAGCTCTCCTCTGTCAAGCAAACCAGTCCATTGTCTTTAAATTCAGCTTTACCAAAGTCCTTGTTCCTCTCATCACAAATTGGGCCCAAACAATCTCTCCCAGCAATTGGCCCACTAAACTCTGAGGAACAGTATTTGTAAATCCACAAAGTAAAAATTCTCAAGCATTTCCAACTTTGTCCAGCAGAACCATTCAAAAGCCACAAAATCCACATAGATTTATCAGCAACACCCCACGTCCTGGGTACCAAATAACATTCAATAATCAGGTGGATAAGATGACCCGTTCTGTGGACAGTCAGCCTCTTTCCCCAGCCATTCCTGTCATTGCCCAATGGGCCCATGAGCAAAGTGGGCATGGTGGCAGAGATGGAGGTTATGCATGGACTCAACAACATGGACTTCCACTCACCAAGGCTGACCTGGCTACAGCTGCTGCTGAGTGCCAAATCTGCCAGCAGCAGAGACCAACGCTGAGTCCTCGATATGAAGCCATTCCTCGGGGTGACCAACCAGTAACGTGGTGGCAGGTTGACTATATTGGACCACTTCCAAGATGAAAAGGGCAGCACTTTGTTCTTACCGGCATAGATACTTATTCTGGCTATGGATTTGTCTTTCCTGCATGTCATGCTTCTGCAAAGACTACCATCCAGGGACTTACAGAATGGCTTATCCACCGTCATGGAATTCCACACAGCATTGCTTCTGACTAAGGAACTCATTTCACAACTAAAGAAGTACGGCAGTAGGCTCATGACCATGGAATTCATTGGTCTTACCATGTTCCCCACCATCCTGAAGCAACCTGACTTGATAGAACGGTGGCCTTTTAAAGGCACAATTACAGCAACAATTAGGTGGTAATAGTGTGGAGGGATGGGGCAGAATTCTCCAGAAGGCAGTATATGCCTTAAACCAGCGTCTAATATATGTACTATGTCTCCTATAGCCAGCAACAATTAGGTGGTAATAGTGTGGAGGGATGGGGCAGAATTCTCCAGAAGGCAGTATATGCCTTAAACCAGCGTCTAATATATGTACTGTGTCTCCTATAGCCAGGATTCATGGGTCCAGGAATCAAGGGGTGGAAACAGGAATAGCTCCCCTTACTATCACCCCTAGTGACCCATTAGGAAAATTTTTGCCTCCTGTTCCCGCGAGCCTGTGTTCTACTGGCTTAGAAGTTTTGGGTCCAACCTAGAACTAGGCCAGCTTAGTCTCTCCCCATCTTGAAGCTCAGGGAAATTTGCGGAAGAGGGGGCGGTAAGAGTATAAGAGCAAAAGGATGGGAGGAGCAATGATATATAAGATACTCTATACTAGTTAGGGCGGAAGCAATCATAATTGGACTTTGCATGCCCTGCGCATTGTCCAACACACTGTTGACCTCACAAAGTCTAGCATCTGCTAAAGGCACCAAGAGCCTTGGAGGTAAAGGATTGGCAGCCACAGCAGTGTTCCTATACCTAAGGGGAACACGGGAAAGGGTTCAGGGAAAGGCCACTGGGTCCTTGTACGTCATCGGAGAGGAGGGCCCAGAGGAAAATCAGACATGTACAAGAAAGGACTCTCTGGGAATTGGGCGGGAGGCACTGGGGGATGGGGAGGGAGAGGGGTGGAGAGGAGGAGCAGGGGGTACGGGGGGGGGAGGAGGAGG
The DNA here is from genome assembly GCA_023101885.1 of Typhlomys cinereus. NCBI lineage: Eukaryota > Metazoa > Chordata > Mammalia > Rodentia > Platacanthomyidae > Typhlomys > Typhlomys cinereus. Next base: position 6,996,050 of record JALPQD010000039.1, read on the forward strand.
AAGGGAGGGAACTGGTGTACCTAATAAGTTTGTATGAGCTGAAATAAAAAAAAAATTAAACAATGAAAAAATTTGAAAAAAATAAACTGATGTATTTTCAAAAAAAAAAAAAAAAAAAAGAAGTTTTGGGTCCAGAGCAGGGAATGCTTCTGCCAGGAGACACCGCAACTATTCCTTTGAACTGGAAGCTAAGGCTCCTCCTGGTTATTTTGGACTTCTGATGCCCTTGAGCCAACAGGCTAAGAAAGGAATAACAGTGTTAGAAGGGGTGATTGACCCAGACTATCAAGGGGAAATTGGACTGGTTTTTTCCACAATGGTGGTAAGGAAGAATATGTCTGGAGTGTAGGAGATCCACTAGGGCGTTTCTTGGTGTTACCATGTCCTGTGAGATAAGGTCAATGAGAATTTACAGCAACCCAACACAGGAAAGACAGTAAATGGTCCAGATCCTTCAGGAATGAAGGTATGGGTAACCCCTCCAGGTAAAGAGCCAAGACCTGCGGAAGTGCTTGCTGAAGGTGGAGGAAATACAGAATGGGTAGTAGAAGAAGGTAGTTATAAATACCACTTAAGGCCACGTAACTAGTTACAGAAACGAGGATTATACTTGCGCAATGCCCCAAGACTGCCCCCCCCCAGGCTCCCTCCCAGGGTCCCTTTCTACCCTGACTTGTGAAAGCTGTCTCCCCATCACTACCTGTTCGGGGCCTACTTGTGAGCAGCAACAGGACCACATGACACAAGAGGCCGCCAGGCAGCGTCTTTTCACATCAGCCTCCTTTGGAAGGACAGCTGGGAGGCAGCTGGACGACACGCGGACATTCTGGCGAGGACCCATGGTGCAGGGAGCAGAGCAGGGCGTGGCCTGTAAGGTCTGTCACAGCAAGAATCTCTCCAGCCTCGAACTGTGGCATGTGACTAGGACATTGAGCTAATTTCGTTTTTGAAGAGGGGTTTCTGAAGGGTACATCGAGGTTAGGAGGAGGAAACTCAGAGACACTCAATGACAGAGTGACTCATTGGCGAGTCTCCTGGGGATGTAAGATGCTAGAGGAGCGCAGACACTGTCACAGGGTGGCTCCTTCCCCTGGGGCCCCCCTGCTGAGACAACTGCTTCCAAGGACTTGGCACTAGCCGTTGGGCTGGGTGTGTGTGGCACCAGGGATGGTTCTCAATTTATGAGCGACACTGGCACACGGTGAATTTAGTCTCTGTCACAGCTGGAGTCTCCTGGGCCGACTGTTCCACTCTATTGCAAAAGGCCTCGTGGCCGCTCGCAGCTTCCCTGGACAAAGGATGTCCCCAGGACAGGCCCTGTCTTTCACATCAAAGAATGGCTGGATGAGCGAACGGGACGGAGGGGGCAGCACCCTGCCGGGCAGCCCACCTGTCCACCAGCGCTCTGTGGCGCGGGACCGGCCAGCCAGCTCCCTCTGCTGCTGCACAACAATAGCCGTGGCCAAGAGCCAACCTCGGTGGGCGCCCCGCCCCGCCCTGCTCTCTCCTCTGGGAGGGGGCGCTCAGCGCAGTGCCCGCCCCTCTGATTGGCCTTCTCGGTTCCCTACCTGCCCACCTGGGACCTTGCGGGCACCTGCCTTTCTTCAGGCCAAGACGATATAACGCAGTGAGCAGCTGCAGCCGATTCTCTCCTGCGGCTCCCGCAGGAAAAGGCGCACTGCTTTGAAAAGGGGGTGAAAGATCAAAACGGCGGCTGCGCCTGCAGAGTTTAAATGTCAGGAAATACGAACACGCTTGAAACCTTTCCTGGCTTTGTCACTCTGCCCTTTCAGAGGGTCCCCCTATTTCTAAGTCCCATTCTCTGAAGCCACTCTGTTGGAAACTTGCTGGCTATAAAAAGCTGCTTTGCCCCAGGATGAAGAGCGAGGCGCCTCCGGGGGAGTGTGGCCAGCCACGGCACCTGTTGGCAGCCAGGGGCGCACAGCAGCTGTCCTAGGCGGGCCCTGCTGCCCCACATTTCGGCATGGGGTCTAATGAGCAAGACGGACAGGGCCTGCTGACGGCCAGTGTCTATACACAAAAGGAAGGTCACATCTCACTTCCTGCGGTTAGGCTGGCCACAGAACCTTGGCAATGGTGACTGAGCGGGAGTCAGGCACATGCCTGGGACAATGTGACAGCAGCGCCCCGCCCTCCTCACTCCAAGCAAAGGGGCAAGAGCAGCTTGGTTTGGCTCTGCAAAGCGGCCCCTTCCATCCAGTGAGCAGTGGACGGAAGCCCCTGCGCTCACTACGAGTACATAGACAAGGGCGCCCGAATCGAAGCGGTGGATGGGAGGAAAACAGTTCTGAAGATCAGTAGATCCCAAGGCAGGGGTTGGAACGGCTGCCCCTCAGCCTTCTGCTGCTCTCATGGGATGCTGACCACTGCCCTGCAGGCCGCCAGAGCTGACCCCGGTCTAACTGGCCCAGCTCTGAGCTGAATGTGGGGATTGGCTGAGGAACAGGCGCGAGAGCCATCTGGAGCTTCCTGCTCTTTGGATGGGACGCCAGATGCACCTTCCTCGTGCACACCCTGCCAGTCGCTTGGGCAAGCTCAGAATCCAGGCTCCCTGACGCCACGGCACGCCCACTCCATGTGCTGGTGACGAGGCTTAATGAGGCGTGAACGTGGCTGTTTCTGCACTCCTTTCTAACATATTCCTCCTTCTGACAGCACGCGCAGCGTTCTAAGGAGTCTGTAATCTACTAAATCTTACCTGCTCCTGAACGCAGACCTCACTGCTGCCTCTCTTTATTTCTAATAAGAGCGCTGTCAACCACGCAATGTGGTCTTTAGCCTAGGGCAGGTCAGCCTCAGAGGTTAATCACTTCGCTAAGAAAAGGTGAAGGGAGAGAGGCTAGAGGAACCTCAGGAAGGTTCCGGGCACACACTACGCACTCCAGCCAGGATCACAGCTCACTGCTGTGAATCCGTCCATGTTCGCAGTTTCCCACGTTACATAAACCACTGGCAAGAGCGCTGAAGTCTCTCTACCTAGACGGAGCTCACTTGCAGACCCGCCTGTGTGTGCAGTTTTGAACAGTGCACATTGGCTTTCAGGGTTAGGGTTAGGGCTCTGCACACGTGCGTCCCCACTCTATCCACACGCAAACGCACTTCATGCTACAGAACGTCTACAGACGCAGGCAAGGCCAGTGTACTGAGTAACTCTCAGAAACGACCCCCTGCCAATGAGCGGCTCTGGCTGCTCTGGGCCTGTGAAGTCCATGTGCTTTCGTGGGCCTGGAGGAAAGACGATCAACATAATGGTTGTTCCAGAAGACAAGACACACGAGTCGGCCGTGTTCTTGCTCCTCTTTTGGCCAAGCTGAGGGACAATGACGACAACAGTGAGCAAGGAACACACCAATCATGTGAAACCACTAAAGGCCAGACACCGTGACCACAGCATTGTCTACTGGGCTACAGATGGGAAGGGAGGCTACGTCCTAGCCACGCTTCTGGGAACACACGGCTACCAGAATGTCAGGAGTCAGGACGATGTTCTCAGTGCACAAGCTGGAAGTTCTTTGCGCCTACACACATGTCACCAAGACAGTCCCCCAGCAATGGCAGTCTCTACAGAGTTACTTTCTTAAGGTGGAAGGATTCAATTCAGTTCACTTGCCTGAGAGCATAATTCCCAGACGCGCAGGTGGGGCGGCGGGTAGCTGCACGCCGGCAAGTGGCTCCGCAGCAGCTACGGTTCACGGTCTCACATCTTAGCTAACAGGAAGCAGAGAACAACCTCCTCCCACACAACCCACTTCCCCCAGCTAAGCTAGGCTCCACCCGTCAAAGTTCACAACTTGCCCAAATAGGTCGTGGATCAAGTTGGGGATCAAGTGTTTACACACACAAGCCATGGGGACATCTTATTTTGACTATTTTTCCATTTTTATGGAAAGGGTGTGAAGGGTGAATGCATGTTCACACGCATGCACGGGCATCCATGTGTGTACATGTGTGGAGGCTCATGGTTTTAATTTACATCAGGAACCATCTGTAACGGTGCTTCCACTAGGCTTTGAACAGGCTCTGCACTGAACCCAGAGTGCACCAACAAGGCTAGTCCGGCTGCTTGGCTTGCGTGGGATTCTCGGCTCCGGCCTCCAAAGCTGAAATCACAGTGATTGCTGCACACAGCTGTGTTTTTACACGGTTCTGAACTACTCGTTTCTGAGCTGTCTTCCTGCTCTGTGGGGCTTTCACACTCAGAGGTAAGGTGCCAGGCTGGGGTACCCCCTTGGCTGGCGTGCTCAGCACCCGTCTTATGCGCTTTATTCATGCTACCAGATCTCTCCCAAACCAACACCTTGTAGCACTTCGCTGTCTGTGCTGGTTAATCATCTCTGCCAACTGGGTAGGATTTAGCACTACCATGGGAACACAACTCTGGGCATCTCTGAGGGTCTTCCAGAAAAGTCTGACTGAAGAAGGACGACCCACTCTGAGCAGAACCAGCCTGTGGGCTGGGGTCCTGGCTCGATAAGGAGGAAGGAAGCGCTAGGATGGCGGGTGGCTCGCTGGGGGAACACCTTTGCTACCGGGCCTGATGACCTGAGTTGGACACCAGGACTTACGTCATGGAAGGAGAACAGTCTGGCAAGTTGTCGTGTGACTTCTACCTGTGCATGACACAAACACCCATGTGATAAATACATAAACATCTTAAAAAAAGAGAGAGAGAAAACGAGCTGAGCATCATCACTCGCCTGATTCCTTGCTGTGGAGCCACGTGACCAGTGGCCTCATATTCCTGTCACCTGTGTTTCCCTCCAGGATGGACCGTAGACTGAGAGCAAAGCAAACCCTCCCTCTTCTTTCAGTTTCTTGTGTCAGGCATTTGGTCACAGCACAGTCGCCACAGCACCTCTGTGCAGGGAAGGAAGCCATGCTGGATCCTTGTTTGGGCGCCACTGGGTTTCGCTGACGCCTCCTCACCGTTTCGAATGTAGCACTCAGATTTCTTGGTCCAGCTGTGACTGTTCCCGTGAGAGATGAGGCTCCCAGGCTGTGTGCGGCTCCGCCTAGGCTGCCCTTTACTATCCCCTGGAGTCAGGGTGAACTGACCCGCCGCAGCAAGAGCCACGAGAGGGTGGCACCACGAGAGGGTGGCACCACGAGAGGGTGGCACCACACTCCCTGCATCCTGGGTGGCATGTGGGCAGCTAGACAGCACGGAATACCTAGAAGTCACTCACTGTAAAATAGCTCATTTTCCATTTTGTGAATTTCACCTTAATTAAAAAAGAACAAAGGCTTGCGACCCCAGCACATCTCGGAAACAACTTTCTTGGCACAGGAGTGACGGGTGGTCCCTCAGGGGCGTCTCACGGATATAGAACAGAACCCAAATTCTGTACTGGATCGCCAGAACCTGCGTGACCAGTGCTCTGTCCCCTTCACATCATCCATGTCATCCTCTTGCCTCAGGCAGACCCCTCCCTCCACTGGCTTTTTTCAGCTTGCAGAAGCCAGGCTTAGATCCCCCAAGAAGGCCTACTGAGCACCCCAATCTGAAGGGTCCTGCTCCTGTGGTCCTCCTGTGTCTAGCTGCCGGGCATGCCTGGACTAGCACGTGCCGTGCCCTGCTGAGCTTGGTGAGGGGCTACGGGAAGTGGTGGTCTTCCACAACAGGCTCTGCTGGCCAGGGCAGAGCTGGAAGCCGGGCCGGAGCACACAACACAGCTGCTGCCTGTGTCCGGATCAGGAAGAGGTGGAGGCGAACCCCCAACACACCATGGGGCCTGGGCCAGCGGAGGCGCCTCCTCCAGCAGGAGCTGCGGAACGAGCCCTCGAGTCACTCACTGCTTTATGGGTTTTCGGGAGGAAGACCAGAGCCATCGGGAGGACAGGAGGTGGGGTGAGGCAGATGAGTAAGTGGGGTGCCTCCTGCTTCCCTGCCCGCTGCCATGCAACCTGTGTGGACCTCAGGCTCCGGAAATGGCATTTCAAGACAGGCTGAACGTGGCGTGCGATGAGCTAAGTTACATGTGACAACAGTCGCCTGGTAAGAACACAGTCCTGAGCTTTGACAAACATGGACGCTGTAACCACGACTGCCAGAACATAATCTCTCTGTCCCTCACCTGCCCTGAGCTCCCTCGGGGCGGTCCGTGCTCCCATCCCAGGTAACCACCAGTCTGACTTATGTCCCTCGGCTCATCCGCACACCAGCATCTTGGCGTAGGGCCTTTGATGTAGGGCGGACCAGGAAGCTCACTGTGCAGATGCGGATGGCTGTGCCTTCTCACCTTCCTGCCTCTGCTCCCAGGGGCCGGGACCGCAGGTAAGCAGCACCTGCGTGCTGGGGATGGAACTCAGTTCCTCGCGCATGCTGGGCAAGCGCATTACCCGCGAGCTATAGCCCCAGCCCCCTCCCTTTCCCCACTCAAAAAGAAAAAAAAAAAAAAAAAAAAGGCCCTGAGTAGAGGAATTTATACCCCAAAGCACTGATGGTTTCCCAACCCCCCTTCCAAGTAAGAAGCAGAAAGGAAAACTTACCTTCTGGAATACTTGATAGCTGGATTTGGACCATATGTCAAGCTGGGAGGAAAGAGAAAGCACATCGGTATCAATTCCAGAGTTCAAAACTACACTCTGCACCTCGAGGCTGAAAAAGATCTTAAATGTCTCCTACTTGATTCTGAAGACAGTGTGAACAAGGGAAGCATATGATGTGCAAGGGAAGGCACACGATGTGAGCGAGGGAAGATACGGGTGTGAGCAGGGGAAGGCACGTGGGGATGCCAGCCTGAGGCACTGCTGCCCCTGCAGGGTACCTAGCCTCTTGCTTACTAGCCCGACTCCTCTTGTGGTGCTCCCATGCTTCGAGGTGCCATGGGCACCTGTCTCTGTGCTTGCTGCGCCCTTCCCGCCAGCTGGCTTCTCCTATGGCCATATTTCCCGCCAGCGCCCTGCAGGCTCCTCCCATCCTGTGCTTCCAGCCAGTGCTCTGCAGGCTCCTCCCATCCTGTGCTTCCAGCCAGCGCCCTGCAGGCTCCTCCCATCCTGTGCTTCCAGCCAGCGCCCTGCAGGCTCCTCCCATCCTGTGCTTCCAGCCAGCGCCCTGCAGGCTCCTCCCATCCTGTGCTTCCAGCCAGCGCCCTGCAGGCTCCTCCCATCCTGTGCTTCCAGCCAGTGCCCTGCAGGCTCCTCCCATCCTGTGCTTCCAGCCAGTGCCCTGCAGGCTCCTCCCATCCTGTGCTTCTGAAGGCTCGTGTCCCAGTTGCCCATTGAAATATGATCCCTGACATGGTCCTCAACCTATTCCTCTCTTCAAGAGTTCTGTTCATTTGAGAGATAGATGATAGCTAGACAGACAGACGGACATAAATAAATCATGCAAAGTTCAGAGAACAATGTTTGGCAGTTCCTTCCTTCTACCAAGTGGGTTCAGGGATCAAACTCGGGTTGCCAAACTGTGGGCAGGTGCCTTTACATGCTGAACCCCTCACTGGCCTGTTTTGAACCTCTTTATCTTCTAAAAATTAAAAAAATTTCTAACTTTAAAAATTTTCTGAGGGGCTGGAGAGGTGGCTCAGGGGTTAAGCCTCTGCCTTGCAGGCAGAAGGTCCTGAGTTCGGATCCCAGATCCCACGTATAGACGCCAGGCAGAAGCGGGGGTGGCCTGCGTTTCTGGTCCTGGTAGGGCGGAGCCTGTGAATCCCGGGGCGGAGGAAGTGGAGGCGTCCATGGTGGTTCCCGAATTCATCTGTGGTTCTACACATACACAGACACATGCACACGCACACATACATACGCACACAAGCACAATTGAATAAATAAAAAAAAAAAGATTTAAAAATTTTCTGAGGGCTGGAGAGGTGGCTCAGGGGTTAAGCCTCTGCCTTGCAGGCAGAAGTGGGGGCGCCTGCGCTTCTGGTCCTGGTAGGGTGGAGCCTGTGAATCCCGGGGCAGAGTAAACAAGGAGGAGGTGAAGGCGGTCCATGGTGGTTCCCGAATTCATCTGTGGTTCTACACACACACACACACACACACAAATTGAATAAATAAAAAAAATTTTTTTTGAAATGCGCATCAGCAAGGTCAGGGCCCGACTTCCCACTGCGCCGGTCCCGGCCGGTGTCTCAGGCCCCTGACCAGCACGCCCTCATAAGCCCCCAGAAAGGGTCTTGCCTTCTGATGGAGACACAAGCATTCAGTGCCTATTGGGCATCAGACGCCCCTCGGAGAGTTTGTGTTGTTTTTAATTTATAGATTCTCTGCTTTTTAAAAAAAATTTTCAGCCATGTTCCTGGTCTAATGCTCGCTCAGTCAGGCAGCCTGACCCAAGGAGCTCTCAGTGCAAACGAGAGGCTGGTGGTCCCAGATGACATGTGACTGAGGTGACCAAGACAGTCCTTCATGAACATCTGATCTCTATTCTAACCCAAGCCATTCTGGTTGCTCCAGCTTCCACAACGAACCAAATCTGTGGGTTTTGGAACAGATTGTGCAGGAAGCCCACAATTCCCTCCCCCCATAGTGAGAATTCGGCTGAACACCACTCATGGATAATGACCGAGCGGGCGAGCTCCCAGAGCGTCTCAGAGGTGCTAAGGAGTCGACTGTGATAGACGAGGGTCAGCAGCTGAGCAAATTGAAACACCCAGTGAATGGGTCTCCTGGACCCGCCTCTGGGGCTGCCAATGGTTTCTGGGGATGCTGACCGGGGGTGGCTCAGGCCTGCGTGCTTCTTATTGATCTGCAGCACCAGGAACACGAGAAGCAATTGCTTCCGAAGGCAGGAAGCGAGGGCTGCATTTGACCCGGGCTGCATTTGACCTGGACTGCATTTGACCCGGACACAGCACGTCTCTGTGCTGAGGAGACATCACAATGCGCCTTCTGCAGAGCCCTTGGAAGTGAAGTGCCAGCTGCGTTCCCCCAGCTCTTTCTGGCTCAAGCTTATCTTCAGGGAGGTCTCACCATGCTTGGACACTTCTATGGTAGTGCAGGGTAAGGTCCCCCACAGTGTGGCTGGGAGGGGCAGCCAGCTTGACTCCAGTGCTGACACCACGGAACTTTCGACCATCATTCATCTGTGTCTCTGGGAAAACACTACATCCACCTTGCCCATGCCCACACACTGCACCCTTTCCAGTTCCCCAAGAGCCTCCTTCCCCTAAGAGAAGTGGTATCAGTTTTAAATCTATCCTTCTGAAACCAGTGGACAGAAGAATTCTGAAATCTTCCAGGTGTCAGAGTTAGAATTGGACAGGTGAGGACTGGAGAGGTGGCTGAGGAGTTAAGACTCTGCCTCATAAGCAGATGGTCCTGAGTTCAGATCTCAGGTCCCATGTAAAAATGCCAGGCAGAAACATCAGCATCCTGTACTTCCTGCCCTGGTGGGTGGAGGCTGGAAAATCCCAGAGTGAAGCAAAAAGAAGGTAGAAGCAATCCAGGATGATTCCCTAAGTCACTTTGGTCCGCCAAAGGGACACAGAGGGCCTTCTGAGAAACACTGATACACACACACACACAAATAAATTAATTAAAAAAAAGAATTGGATAGGCTAACAGTCTGTGGGGTGAAGTGACAGAGGTAACTATGGAAACCTCGGAAGAAACACGTGCCGTTCAGTCCCCACACCATCAATCCGCGGAGGAACATCCCTGAAGGTGGCTGCTCCTGTGAGAAAGACTTGGGTTTGTGGACTTTTCCTGGGCAGGTCAGCCACGGCTGGGCAGACACAGCACTCACTGCCCAGAATGGCTCTCTGCATCTTTCAGCGCTACAAAATCCTGCCCAGGGCATCTACATTGCAAAAGTGAACCACCGATGGCTGAACCTGCAGCAGCTTCTCGCTTTCAGCCCTTGGTGGCTTCTGACGTTCTCCAGGGCTCACGCCTCCAGTCCACGCTGCATGTGAGCATGCCGAGACAGAGACAGAGGAACAGGGATTTGCGTGGACCAAAAAGTTGTAGATCTTACTTAAATAAGAAAATTCTCTAAAGAAACTTTCAGTAGCTACAAAATCCTTAAATAAAAAAACCGCCTGGAGAGAAATATGCGGAGGTTTAATTAAGAGATGGGCTCTGCGGCCTAATTGTGGATTCTCACAGCACACCAGGTCTGCTCCCCACGCCTTTGTGAAAGGGGCTTTAAATATATTATCCAGAGCCCTGGGGACGGCTCCGCCATCTGGGACCGAGAAGCTTGGACAATGCGGTCTATTTACCTGGCGAGGAAGGGCCCGAGACAATGGGCCCTTCTGCTGGGAGCCACAGCAGCTGGTCTGTGCTGATTTTCTGCTAAATTTATGCCAAAGAAAGATCTAAATGAGTGTTCCGGAGTCAATGCCCGTCTTTCCTCAGGGCCAGGAAGAGCTGAGAATCCATTTCAAGGAGCTGAGATGATCCGAAAGAATATCTATCCGCTCCAGTGGACCCTAAGAGTCAGGCACGGGAGGGAAATAATTTTCTTTGCTAACTGGAATATTTGAAAAGGGAACGCTCTGAGAGCTCAGCTTCCAGGACACTATTCTGAACTGGGGCATTGGAATGCTGGGCAATGCTTGTGGGCTCTGGAAGGCAAGTTGTCTTGAGGAGCCTGCAGTCCCAGGGCAGTTGCCACACTCCAAGTGCTGTGTGCTGGGGACAGGGCCTGCTCTCAGGGAGACCCCAGAGCTGGCCCAATGCTCTAGGGCAGACACATCCGTCCTCGGCACAATCACCAGGAGCCACCTCTCTAAGTGCCAGCAGGCAAAGCCATTGCACCCCACAACCCTCCCGGCCCACAATCGGCACGGGCAGGCAGCATCTGTCTCCGGCAGGGGATGAAAAGCATCCCTTTTAGCTCGCCGATGCGGAAACCGAGGCCTGGAGAAGTTAAGCAGCCTAGGCCACGCCAGTTAAGGTGCGAGAGCTGGGGGCACCTGGGAGGAGGCTGCCTTCCCGCTAAACTTAGCTGGGAAGCGACTTGGAGCCCCCGTGCTGCCGCTGGCCTGGCTTCTGGGGGCACCTGCAGAGCCCAGCCTCACCACCGAGCGCCGGGCTGCCGCTGTGACAATCATCAGCGCTAAAATTCATTTAGCAGCGTGTGAAGCTGCTGGCAGCTTCTCAGAAACTTATCAATTCTTTATTTCATTTCAAAAGGCAGCACATACAGAGAATTTTAAATGATCTAAAACGGACACTCCAAATGAAAGCCCAGAGCCGCAGTGGGCTTCAACCTATACAGCAGTTCTTCTGGAGCTCTGTCTTGCGAGGCCCACGGTGACAGAAGGGCAGCTGGGGCTGGTCCAAGGCTACCCAAGTTTGCAGAGCTGTGGAACCTTCCAGTGGTCATCTTCGCAAGCCTGCCCACCCCCCCCCCCAAGGAAAGCAGCACAAGTCTTAGCGAGGCACGCTGAGGCACGGGTCTATTACTCTTCCACTTTTCACTTTTAATCAGGACATGCATTTGTTACTAGAAACTGCTGAAAGCAGGGTTTTAGGGCACCTCTGCATGGGAATGAGACTGGACTCCCCTTTCCTACGTTCACCCTTCTCCCCACAAGTAACAAGAGGCCATTTTTCTGAAGGTCGTCTGAACAATTTCAAAGGCTATAACAAATCAAAATGTTCCCTGCGTCTAATATCAAACGGGGCTGATGCCAACACTTATTAGAGAAATCAGATTCAAGCTTCCCCAGCCCCCTCGATCCAAACACACACACACATCCAACTTTGAAGTGGGAAGAATGCAGGATCAGAAATTACCCTGGAGACGGCTCTGGCTGTCTTTGAAGGTTCCCTTTGATACCGCCATTTCTTTTCCTCTCTTCCGCTTGGAGGCTAAAAGCTGCCTTTTTTATTGATATGGGGTAATTAATGAAGCTATAGCATTAACATAACCTAAATCCCCTAATAAGATAAATTCAACTGAGACACTTCTATTCTTTCAGTTAAGTCTGCTGGATATAAAATCAGGACAATGGCCAGGTATTCCTACAGCCTGCAAACTGCTGAGTCACGTCTCTCCTCCTTGTTACAAGGAGGGGCCGGTGGGTTGGTCTGAACAGCAGCTTTAGTCTTTATTACAGAGGTGAAGCTATACTGCTGATGCTTGTCATCAAAACACGCCTCGCAGCGCCCCAAGAGGGCGACTTCTGAGCAAGGCAGCAGCCTGGCTGGGTCGGGCGCTGCTGGGTCTGGAAACGGGGTGGTGCTGACCACTCCCTTCTGAGTGTGCCGGTGCCCAGTGCTTGGTGGAACGCTGCACAGGACAGCCTTTGCAGCACCCAGCACACCCAGGGCTGCGCCTTGCAACACAAGCTGCAGGGACGCCGCATCCTTGCAGACCACACCTTAAGCTCCAAAGGTGCCTTTAACGCATTGACAGCACTGCTGTGTGCAGGCATGCAAGCGCACTGAGATCAGCACATACCAGGCTGGGACTCAGAAGCAAGAGTGCTTAAACAATGGGGGCTGACCGAATGTGAGGAGCAGGGGTCCGGAGAGCAGGTTCGCTGGGACTTTCCCACCAAAGGTGGCCCCTGCGTGGATGGGATCCAGAGGCTTCCTGTCTGACCACATTTCTGGAGCCAACCACCAAATCCAAAACACACGTGCTTTCCGGACGAGCCTCGTGACCCTGTCACAAGGACAGCATGTCAGAGTGTTTACACTCTGATGTGAGCCGCTGCTTCTTATCCAGCTTAACGCCACCGCACACAAGCAGGCTATTTCCCAACCGCCTCCACACCAGTCGGGTCCCTAGGGTCTCTCCACGGTCACAGTCACAGGCAGGGCTGGTCGGCACAGGCCTGTGGGACGGCTCTGTGGGGCGGTGGGTGGGGCACGTCCCCGTCCTAGGTCTCCGCTTTCTTCCTGTAAGTAAAATCAGCCTGGCTAGAGGAACAGTGAGGGACAGCGCATCACCCACAGGCCCCTCTACGTAAGCTCTAGTTAGACCACGTAGGTCGGAGAGAGGGGAAAAGGTGCGGAAAAGGAGGCGAGTGAGGAGACAGAGAAATCATCTCCACGTACTAATTCTGATCTAGTGAAAGTCTCAGGATGTGATGCTCACGCTGACGACCCTCTGTGCGAGGAGTGGAGGGAGGCCCAGGATGGCCGCCCCCAGGGATGGCCGCCCCAAGGGATGGCGCCCCCGGGGATGGCGCCCCCAGGATGGCCGCCCCCAGGGCCCAAGCTCAGAAGCACAGCGGTCCTCCTAAAAGCCCCAGGGGAAATGCACAGAGCTGAGATGGAAGACAGGCTTGAAAGGGTAAAAGCCTGTGGGGCGTATGAGATGGGTAAGAATGCCCAGTGAAGATCGGGGTACAGTGCAGTGGTGGAGCGCTTGCCTCGCATGGGTGAGGCCTTGAATTCCACCCCCAGAAATGCAAACAACAAAGAATAACAACTATCTCCAACCAGAGTCTCCCAGACTGAATTGTGCAGATGTCTGACACCTATTAGTCCCCTTCTCTCCGGCTTAAGCAACAGAGTTCACGGAGGGCAAGACAATCCTGTGTGTGGGGATGTGGAGTTCGCGGAGAGAGACCTGGAAGCTGAGGGCAGGACACCGGTAGGGAAGACGGAGGCTGGCTGAGCGGCAGGAGCAGGTACTTGGTTCAACGCTAAGAACGATAAAGCAGAGGACAGACAGGACGGGCGTGGGAGGGATGCAGAGGCACTGCCAGTCCTGACCACAGAGCAGCCCTGAGACACGACCGGAGGGGGGAGGGAGGGAGGGAGGGTTGGGTGGCTGGCTGGTGCTATGACCAAGTAGGACAAGGGAGAGGAGGGAACCTAGGGTTGGTCTGGGCAGAAGGGGTCCAAGAACACCCAGTGAGGAGCGATGCTTGGCCCATGGCTGCTAATGTCCCGGGAGGCAGCAGGAGGCAAGGAGCAGATGGAAAATAGACACGTTTCAGTAGCTGCGGTGGGACCAGAGATCATTGTTTGAGACCAGCTTCTAATTCCCTTGTTTTATTGTTATGTGACACATGACAGTCAACGCAGCTTTCATTAATGAGTATTCACAGGTGCCAAAGCGCTAGGTGCCTTGCGTGTTATTCTGGACGCTGCTGCTTTCTGTTTGGACCAAAGGCATCAGCAGAAAGTTCTAGGTACCACGCGCAGCAGGAGGTCCTACTTCTCATCCGACTTTATGGCCCGCTTCACAGACACCCTGACTTGGTAGCTGTCACGTCAGACACAGGTGTCAAGTCGGCAGGCAGGTGAAGAGTTGGGCTCTGAGCAAGCCCACAGGAGATTACCTGATTGAGGGGAGACTCAGCACCTGGTGGTGGGTTGTCTCCTGGGCAGGTGGGTAAGATGAAGGGAGGTGATTCAGGGAATTGCTGTTCTTTAGTATACGTGGTCAGTCATGTTGTCTGGTAAGTGAGGATTGTCTCTCTCTGAGCAATGGACACGGTGTGGCCAGTTCTCTTGGCTTGTATGGGCTCTCCTGCCAAGCTGGACTAAGACGATAACCGGACAATCGTAAGAGAATAAAACCCCAAGTTCCCCCTTAAGCCATTTGGTTGTGACAAGATGCAGGCAGACTACCACAGCAACTGCAAGCTTGGTGCCAATTACAGCTCATCTTCCTTGCATTTGTTCTCATGCTACAGCGTCATCACCCTCGAAGGGACCCGAGAACAGCCCTTTGAGGTGCCTGCTGGTGGAGGCTGGCATCTGCAGTGGACCAACAATATGGAACACCTTCTGGAATGGAGGCAAGGTTCAGGGTCACCTGCAGGACATGCCGGCCTGACTGCCCACCCAACCCCATGACGGCTCCAAGACCAGTTTGGTGTTTCCAAAAAGGAAAAAGGCCATCTTTGTGCGATCACTGAGGGGATGGACATGAACTTAGACAGCACTGGGCTAAGGGCAGCTAATCAGGTCTCCCGTGCTCTGTGGACCGTGGACATCTGGGCACAGTCACTCAGAGAGGGAATCTCTAGGTGCTAAGCCACATCTGTCACCTGCCTGTGCAGAGCACTCTATTCTCACGACAGTGTGGCCACCGAGTGGTCAATATTACTTCAAAACTTGTCAATGTGGAAAGGAAGTTCATGGAGAGGGGTGGGGCTCAGGCTAGGGTGACGGAATGTGGTGGGTCTCTTGGGAGCAGATGTGTGAGGGCTGACAGCTCCCATGAGCCCCTCTGCTGCTCTTCACAGAGCTGGACTGAGAAACTGGATTCCACACGGGGGAATTTCCATGGAACATGTCACCAGGGGGAAGCGCTGCTTCCTGCAGTGGGGTTCAGGGTGCGGCTTCCCAAGGGCGACCTGTGAATGTCACCGAGAGACAGTGTCACCTTCCTTGGGGCGCTGGGAATGTGGCCCGATGAACCCCGGGCTGCTGCGTGCTAGCTGACTGAAGAGAACTTACGTCCCCAGAAGCCATGTTTAATGAGGCCACCGGGGTCTGAGATGACAGATTAGGAATTCCTGGTGGAGCTGGGCTCGGAGGGAGAAGCAGCGACTTGGTGAATGTGAGCGGGGAGGAGGGAATGGTTTTAGTAAAGTGTCTGCTCACACTGACAAATCTGTTAGTGCATTGTTTCCGTTATGATCGCTAGTTTTTAACGTTCTCAGAGAAGGACTCCACTCCCAAGTCTCTAACACACTTACCTTGCGGTAATCAGAGACGACCCCCACCCAAGCCTCCAGCACTTACCTTGCCGTCTTCTGTGTACACGTTTTCGTTATACCCCTTCACTATTGTTCGATCGATGAACAGGCTCCTCATGACGACGATCACTTTCAACACCTTCCCCAAGGTCACCTGTGAAAACACCAGCCCATGTGAAAGCCCCCTCTGAACACGTGCACACACGAGACAGGGCGAGACGCGAGGAGAAAAGACGCCACGCTGGGCGTGTCTAGGTCAGGCAGCCAAGGACCACAAGGGAAGGCTGGTGTCTAACCCTAAAGCATTTGACTGCTCCGAGGGCTGCTGGGGACCCCAGCGCACCGCCCACCCTGCAGTCATCTTAGGCTTAGGGAAAAGCTTGTCTGTATTTGCGATCCGCTGCACACAGCACCCGCCTACTGCCTGGCATTAGGGCACATGAACACTCTGGCTTTCATACTGTCACGGCCCTATCTACACTCACGGAACACGGAGCAAACAAGACACCTGGTACCCCTTGGCAGAGCTACCTACTCATTAGAGATGATGAAAAGCAAACACCGCTGAAGTCAAGTCAGAAGGAACAAGAGGGGCTACGTGACGCTCCCCCAGTGCTCCTGCACTCCCAGAACACGACACACGCTGGATTAAGGAAACACTGAGTCTGGCACAGGGGCCGAGACAGGAGCTTCATGCATGCCCACCAGGCCCTGAGGGGGCAGAGGCAGCCCGGCCTCTCCTCCCGTCAAGCTGAGCTAAACCTCATGCCAGCTCCCAGGTGTGCCTCAGAGGCACGACGGGCGCTGGCCCTGGCCTGCAGGACCATGGTTCTGCTGTTCCCACAGGGCTTGGCACGGCAGAGCCTCAGCCCACAGCAGCCTGGTTCTCCCACACCAAGTGCGGTGGGTTTCTAGAGAGACTCCTTCAGGCACCCCTCCTTCTGTTCCCTGCAGTCCTCCTTCACCGCTGTAATGTTCCAGATGCGGGCTACATGACGAGGCCTCTGGAAACTAAGACGCCAACTGTGACAAGGCCTCGTGCGATTACACAGCGGCTCTCCAGCTCATTCGGCAGCTGGGTTGGACGAGTCTCCATTTCCTGACAGAATCATAAACGCCACTTTTAAAAGAATTTGCTTATGTCAGGA
Organism: Typhlomys cinereus; assembly: GCA_023101885.1. Lineage (NCBI taxonomy): Eukaryota > Metazoa > Chordata > Mammalia > Rodentia > Platacanthomyidae > Typhlomys > Typhlomys cinereus. The sequence continues at coordinate 7,012,782 of JALPQD010000039.1, forward strand.
TCCCAAGATGGGCGTCATATGTGACAGGCTGATGTGTATCGCACACATATCTAAGCTGAATGTACCTCCCTGTCCGCTTTATTGGGTGAGGAAACGGGGTTCTCTCTGAAGCCTCCATACAGCCCATGCTGACGTTTCCCCAGGGGCACCGACAAGTTCTTACTCTGCTCTGCCCACGAACTGGCTATAAGATGTGCCTGGGTTTGGGTCTTTGAACTCCTGGGTGGCAGGGCAGCCAGAGCCGCGAAGGCTTGCGCCGGCTCACCGTTACTGTCTTTCAGTCCCCGGAGTCCATGAAGTCTGTCAGAAAGGACCCTGGGGTTCGTCTACGTTGGGCGGGCATGGACTTAAGGCCTTTCGATGCTCCTGATGACACGTATCAACCTGGAGACTTGGGCCCAGGTACCAGAGTCAGGCCTCTGCTTTACTACAGGATGCTTGGCCTCCTTCCTACTTTCTCTGAACGTCTGTCTTTCCGCGTAAATGGAGATCAGACTGTGTCTGCTGCAGGGCAGGAAGGGGTCCAGCACGTGATGCCATGGGGCTGCTCTGAGGATGGGCTCGGCAGCAGCTACTGCTGCTCCTGTGTTTGGAATTTGCCAGAGCAACTGATTTGAGGTATCCAGTTGGCATCCCAGCCAGAAGCACAACTCTGGCGCCTAAGGCAGTGGGGTCTGCCACTTGGGCTAGTCCTCCTTTCTGCTGCCATACTTGGGAGCACAGGGAAGCTGTTGAAAGAGGTGACCACTGTGGAGTCTGCAGCTGTGTGCTGAGGTGCGCCTGCAAGACTGCAGTCAGGGGGAGACAAGGTGCCCCTGGCAAAGCACCAGATGGCAGTGGCTCTGGCACCCAGTGCGCAGGTCAAGCATTTGTGCTTCTGCGTGGGGCTTTGGTCCCCCGTGTGCTGCGTCCGGGACGTGAGATCTATGCCAGTCGGACAGTCACAGGTCTGTTTGCTGCACTGCAGAATGAAAGGTGAGGCTAGCGGAAGACATCACGGAAGAGGACCCACGAGGGAAAGCACATGGCACGGCACGGCGATGAGCCAAGCTGCAGCGCAGGTGTGGAGTGGGCACTGGCAGGCCCTCGGCACAGAGCTTGGCGCTTGGGGAGCGTGCAGCGTGCTTTGTGGCCCTAGCCTCATTCCACAGCAAGTATGGTGAGTGTCCAGTGAATGTGGCCACGCCAGGTGGAAGTGACCTTGGGAGTCTAATAGACTGACAGGACACGCATCACAGATGGGCCACTGGACAGTTTTCAGCACACGAGCCAAGGCCGCCTCAGTCAGAAGCAAGATGCTCACTGATGGGGGCTACGGGTTAGTTCTTGGCAATGGCTACGGGGTGCCACAGATAAAAGCTAATGCCATCTGGTAATGAAGCACGCTTGCTGTTGCCAAGGTAACACTGTTCTATACTGCACGGCACATCTCCTAAGTGCTCGCTCACTACCCCTTCTGTGGCAGCAGGTCCGGCAAGCGTAAGTGGCACTCTGTGAAAGGCATTACGGAAACACCGCTTCCTGAGCCGGGACCAGGGAGCACTTGGAAAGGCGCCAAGAGGCCCCCCTCTGGCAGTCCCCCCTCTTGGGAAGAGCGTCTGGAAATGCCAGCACTGCCAGTCTTGGGCAGGTCGGTTGAGCTCTGGGTGGGTGATGGTCTTTAGCCTGCCAAGCTGCATTCTCCTGCGAGGAATTCTAACTCACTGTGGTAAGGCACATCCCAAACAGGGAAGGAAGTGGGAGGAAAGTTGAGGAGAGGAGAAGAAATATTTAGTTCCATGCTGCCATCAACAAGAACCTAACAGATCTAATGGCTGAAACGTGATCCCCTGACGACTACTTCTTGGCAAGCAGAGGCGCTGCTGATCGATGACACTCATTGTTCTTGTAGTTCGGGCCGGGCTGGGCAGTGCCAGGCTGAGCAGCATCTGTATCTAGGACTCGGCATGCTGACTGCAGGCTGAGGGCCCCAGGCCACGTGGCATGTGACCCAGCACCGTGTGTGTGTGTGTGTGTGTGTGTGTGTGTGTGTGTGTGTGTGTTTGTGTGTGTGTGCAGGATCCGTTCAGACAGCTGACGGTATGTCCAAGTCTCACTGTGGGAAGGAGTGGGAGGGAGGGAGGGAGGGAGGGAGGAAGGAAGAAGAATGGGAGGGAGAGAGGGAGGAAGAAAAGGAGGGAGGGAGAGAGGGAGGAAGAAAGAGAGGGAGGGAGAGAGGGAGGAAGGAAGGACGGAAGGAAGGAAGGACGGACGGAAGGACGGACGGACGGAAGGAAGGAAGGAAGGAAGGAAGGAAGGAAGGAAGGAAGGAAGGAAGGAAGGAAGGAAGGAAGGAAGGGGAACCAAGCATTTCTACGAAGAAATCAATTTTAGGTACAAACAAAGCACACAGGTATCCTTAAAGGGCACTTTTGGAAGCACGGTCAGAAAAGCGGATGCACACAGAGGACAAAGGTTTTGAACCACTTCTCTTCTCTCCAGCCCTAAGAACCTCCCTTTGTGCCAGCTCTAAGGGACGGGACAAGGCTGTGGTCCCGACAGGTGTTACCTCTGGAGTATGCAGGAGCCACGCCGTACTGACTCAGACAATTGCGCAACTGTGCCAAGGATCCAGCTCCTGCCTCTCGTTTGTAAACTGAGCCCTAGAGTGACGAAAGGCCTGAATGCAGCCGGAGGGCACCCAAGGGCCACCCTACCGCAGAACGCTGAAGGGGGAGGGTGCTGCTCCACAGAGCTGTCTGACCCAGCAGAAGAGCCTGGCATGAGGTGGGGTGGGGGGTGGCCATGCCCAGGGGCTGTTCCCTAAGGACGGGTGTGACCGAGTAGCTGCCCTGTTTCCTCTAGAACCTGGAGGCAGCTGACTTCTTTCCAATCTTAACAGAAGGAAGCCAACATTTCTAAAGATTTGTGGCCAAGGTCATGCAGGGTGGGAGCTACCTTGCTGTTTCCCCCATCTTGCCTGGCCGGAGAACCCTAGAGCTAGGAGTCACGTGGTGCTCCGGCCTCCAGCCATCCTTTTAGGCTCCTTGTAAGGCTACAAACCCTGCCCTGTGGGACTCCCGCCTCCTGCAACCTGCGGTAGGACACTAATAACATACCTGTTTTGTCTCATTTTAGTGCTTTCTAAGAAGTCAGTGCTCTGGATTCTGCACACCTGCTGGGTGTGTGTGGCCCCGTGGGGCACAATTGTCCTCTGAATAGAGGCCTCGGAAGCCGCAGCAGCAGGGGCGGAGGCTGCTGCTTCTTTCTAGGAACCAGCCGGGCTGGCCCCGGCAGACCATCTGGGCCAGGCTGACTGTGAGCCCCAGCAAAGCCCTGCGAGATCCCACAGGCGCGCCAAGGACGGGTGCGGCTAAAAGCCAGTGGGCCGCTGTCCTTACAGTCCCAGGAGGGGACAGGGCTGGGTGAACTGAGTCAGACAACCACGGCGCCAGCAGGATGAGCGTGTGGTGCCCTGGCCACAGGAAAGCCAGCCCGAGCGCAGACCCTGGCTCTGCCCTCAGCTGTGGGAGCTGGGGCAGTTTTTCAGCCTCTTTGGAAAGCACCCCATTTTTCCTGTAGGCTGGCGGACGGAAAGAGGACTATGGGAATACTAAGCACTAGCAAGGGATAGTCGGTCCCATGGGGCTACTGGGGCCAGTCCCTCGCCACAGGGGGAAGAAGGTGAAGTCTCAGCCTCCTCATCCTCGCGGTGAGGCACAGGGCTGGCTACTGAGGGCCCCAGGGTTGTGGCCAGCACTCGCCGTGTGGCTGCAGCGCCGACCCCCGACCCCCGACCCCCGCAGCATTTAATGATTCCTAAGCACCCGCCCGACAAGGCGATTCTCCACTGGGTGACTTATTCACTGGCGAGCAAACTGCAGTCATTTGCTGACGAGCCACCAGCATGAGCAATATGAGCTCTTCCGGTTTCCTGACAGATACGAACCCCTCACGCTCTTCCTTCTCTCCTCCCTTCAGCAAGTGACAACCCACCCGCGGAAACGCGATCAAAGGAGTGCGGGAAGGCGCTCGCTGCCCAACTAATGAGCTGAGTTTGGTCCCAGAACCCACACAAAGGTGGAAGGAGAGGACTGACTTCTCAAAGTTTCCTCTGACCTCCACAGGCGTGGTGTGGTATGCACCCCCCACAAACACACACATCTATGACTGACAGACAGACAGACAGACAGACAGACAGACACACACACACACACACACACACAGTAACAATAAAGAAGAAACAGCCAGAAAACCATGTTTCTTAATCTTGGTCTCACTCTGCCATTAGGCTTCTCCAGTAAAAATAGTGAAAATAGTTCCCCAAACTGTCAAAATAAACCCCAGCCTACGTTAAGTAGCTATATAGACAGGCAAGGCCCTTGCAGAGAAAACAGGATGGAATGGCTACGGGCTAGCAAGTGAGAAGCTGTCTGTTGAGTCCGGACCGCACTGAAGACACGTTTGCTCCTCCCAGACTTGGAGCAATCCTCACAGGAACATGTGCCTATTGGACCCAAGTACAGAACAACAAAGGCTTTAAGTCGCCTCCCACAATGCCACTCCCACTTAGGGCAGCTGCTAGCCGGGCAGTATGAACCATCTGGCCGGACAGAGGCACTGAGGTGAGTCAAGGGACCACACAGAGCAGCCTGGCAGAGAAGGCTCTCCCTACTCTAGCTAGGCCTGGTAAACTTCCTGGAAGTTGGGCAGGAAAACATAGTGTGGAGTGGGGGGGTCACAGTCACAATGCCAGGAGAAGGAGGCGGGTTGAGGACACCAGGCCATGGATTTGGGATGTACTCGGTATGTCTTTCATCCTTACTTCCTCCACCTACCCAACGGTAGGTGTTAAATACATTACGTGCTGGTAGAGCATTGGCATCCAGAGGTGATACAGAGCTAAGTCTCGGAAAGAGCTATGAGGGCAGTAAAGGGAAGGGGCAGCGCAGAGACCACCGCGCCGAGACCCACATGGGAACAAGTCCCGCTGTTAACTACTGCCACATCCACTCATCGCTCAGTGTCTACTGAGCCCGAGGACAAGGCGGGAACAAAGCCATCGCCCTGACAATAAGGAAGTCAGGTGTGGGGCTGGCAGAGTGCATGGCCTCCCAGCTAAGACAGGGCCGAGTGGCAAGGAGGAGCAGGTGCAAAAATCTCCGTGGCAACGGGGGAGCCCACGGCAGGGCTCGGCTGCAGAATGTGACATTGGGTAAGACTTTTAAACATCATCTGCTTCACGGAGGGATCGAGACGGCAAGGGAGAGGACCACGGGAAGCAAGGAGAGGACTGTCCCACTGGTAAGAGAGAGGTGGGCCTGCAGGAGTCGGCTGCGACGGTGCGTCCCGAGGGAGTGGTCCCCACGTGGACGTGCTGCCTACTTTGGTTTCCATTCTGCCCATACCGTCGGGCAGCACTTGGCTTTTTAATATTTTGTCTGTAGGACGTGTGCCAACTTGACCTTGATGTAGAAATTTTATTTCAAATCAATACGTGGACAAGGTCACTTTAAAATCCAATTAATATGAATGGAAAAGGACGCCCCACGGTTCTGTGTGCGGAAAGCAGACAGCTCCAGGAACAGCCACAAAAGAGCCATGTCCATACGGCCTGGCTGGTGCTCCTGGGTTTGATAAGGCAGCTATCTGTGTCCTTAGATACATGTGGTAGTCTGAATAAAAAAAATTGCTTCTATTTAGGGGAGCTTAAAATTAAACTGAGTTTGTTTGAGGCAAAACATGAAATGTACTGAAAACTGTGAGTTGAAATAAATTAAACCCTGGACGTCAGCTCGCCCAGGAATCCCGAGAAATCATAGCACACTAGTCTGAACACCAGTGCTTGCTGCAGAGCTTGTGCAGGAGCCTAACCGAGGGAAACCGAGGCATCGCCTCCAGATTTCCACGTATTCCCCTCAGCTGACGTGAACTGGTCGCTCACATACTCCCTTGCCACTGCCACGTCTATGGTCTGAGCCTTACTTTGGGGGCCGTTTCAAGGGTCGAAGCCTGATCGCATATGTGTTAAGTAAATGCTCTGCGCGGAGCCACATCCCCAGTCTTTAAACCTGACTAATGAGAAAAATACTGTGCTTTTGCTCTCAGGGCTTTTTATTTTTTTGGAGGGGGAGTTGAACTCCAGGTCCCAACTCACATCCCTAGCCCCAGTAAATTTATTTGTGTGTGTGCGCGCGCGCGTGCGTGCACGTGCATGCAGAGGTCAGTGGGAGTTGGTTTTCTCCTTCCAGTCTGCTTGAGGCGGGGGCTCATTTGTTTCTGTCTCTGTGTACCCCAAGCTAGCGGGCCTGTGGCTTCTGGAGGACTCTACTGCCTTTTTCTCCTATCTCACCCCAGAAATGCTGGGATTACAGACGTGAGCTACCACAGGAAAAACTTTTCCACCAAGAATGAGGCAACTAATGGGAAGCTCCTGCCCCTGGCTTTGGACGGCCCCACGTGGATCTCAGTATCTTAACGGAGTCAGGTTAGAACAGAATGTAAGCGCCTAAGCTTCCACCTGGAGAACATGACGCTGCGACTTGAGTCAGGAACAGCTGCAGCTACGTGAAGCTGGAATGTGGTCTCAGGGGCCAGGGAAATACCTCGAGCTTCCTTCTTGCTGCATTTCACATTTGGACTTTCTTTGTAAGGCTGAAGGAATGGAGCTGTGGGGTGCGAGAGCCCCAGGCCGGGCTTTCTCCTGGCCCAGGAAATGGGGACTGAGGGCGGATGTCCTGCAGTCGGCACTGCAGAGAGAAGCTACCCGAGCACGGCTGGCAAAGGCCACGGACAAGTGTGCAGGCCGCGTGCCCCTCCATGCCCTGCTCTGCTGCGATGCATGAAGGCAGCCTGCTCCTTGCCAGGCCAAGCTGCTGCCCTGCAGAAGACCAACCCCGCCCCCCCCAGGTCAGCGTATCCCTTAGCACTCTCCTTCACTGGGAGCCACAGCCTCCAGCAGCCTTCCAGCTGCACCCCCCCCTCCCAAGCTACCGCATGGCGGCGAGTATCAGCCTTCTTCACACACTCATTATTCTTTAATGATGCCTGTTTGTAAATAGCAAGACGGGCTGCAATTACATGAGAGGCTGAATAAACACACATTCTAATTAGGATCTTTACAAGCGATTTTTTTTCATGTATAGACTGGAATTTACTTTTCATTAATCTAACTTAATTGCAAGAGTGCACCAGCAGAGTCACCCCAAATGAAGTGCTCCCAATGATTTCCCCACATCAAGGCTGAGCACACGGTCCTCCTCTGGGTAACGAGCAGCCAGCGAGAGGAAGGACTACATGGAGACAGCACACACCGGAGGAGGAGGATTCGGCAACGAGATGTGGCCAGCGTTGCCACAATGCCAGGATGCCAGCCGGCGTTTCACTCGCCTGACCCCAGTGAGCCCCAGGCGATGGGCGCCAGCTGTAGCCTCACTCCTCCGTGTCTGGGCAGCTTTACTGGTCCTGTGGCAGCATACCTTTCCGTCACTAGCGCCAGACAGACAGAATGAAGGTTTGGGCCCCCTTCCCACTCCTGGAACTTGCTTCCTGGCAAGGGTCAGAATTAGTTGTTATTAGCGGGAACAGCCAAGTGCTCGTGTACCGTTTTTTGGTTCTAGAAGGTGCGAGAACATGTACACTCGGCAGCTCACTAGACTAGATGGTGAGTCAACATTATACCCTACCACTCAGAGAAGCCGCTCACGGTCCACTCGGTCCACACCACCACTCAGAGAAGCCGCTCACGGTCCACTCAGTCCACACCACCACTCAGAGAAGCCGCTCACGGTCCACTCAGTCCACACCACCACTCAGAGAAGCCGCTCAAGGTCCACTCAGTCCACACCACCACTCGGTGAAGCCGTTCACGGTCCACGCACTCCACACCACCACTCAGAGAAGCCGCTCATGGTCCACGCACTCCACAACACCACTCGGTGAAGCCGCTCACGGTCCACACACTCCACACCACCAGTGAAGCCGCTCACGATCCACGCACTCCACACCACCAGTGAAGCTGCTCATGGTCCACGCACTCCACACCACCACTCAGTGAAGCCGCTCACGGTCCACGCACTCCACAAGAGCTGACGAGGCCCTCCCGGGAGGAAGGGGGCAGCGCTGTGTCACCTGGGAACCACTGCAGGACCACCCAACTCACTGCAACACAACTGCCCACCACCATCCCATCCTTCCTGGCCCGGCCCCACTGAGGCTGCTCACGCATCTTCCTGAATTCCTCAGGCACACACAGATGGGCTGGGAAGCTTCCCTTGGATCCAAGTACCCTGAAGAACCAAGAGTCCCCCCATAATTACACGATACTTCAGTTACCAACTTTAATTTGGGTTCCTGGAAGTTCTCTAGGGTGACACTTTCCAATACATGAAGAAGGATCTGCAGTCAGAGGCACCTGGGGACCTGTAATCAAATTATCTTCTTGTGAACAATAGGTTCACGAGACACGTCAGACAAAGGCTCTGAAAAGGACTGCAATGAAAGAACTACTTAGCTCTGTTTAGCTGGTGAGCAGATACCCTTAGGGAGCAGTGCTGAGACATCTGAAGTAAGTTAGGTGCAGGGAGGTCCTTCTGTCAACCGAGCGCCAGTAGCCTGGGTCCTAGCGCCTCAGTGCAGGGCCCTGAATCATTCCCTCACCTCTGCGACAAGGTCGCCCCCACGTCTGACTCCACGTTCCTGTGCGAGAGGCCAGTGAAGGCTTCGGGACAGCTCCCCGCAAACTGTGGCTAAAACTCCAGTACCCTGGATGTTTAAGGGACCCCGGTTGAGGACCTCCAGAGATTCGCTGCTAAATTCATTTTTATGGGTACATTATAAGCCTCTGAAAACCCAGCCAGACGACGGCGCCACCAGCAGCTCTACTTCACCACGCTGGTAGATCATACGTAAAAACACAACAGCCAAAAACAAGCCCCGTGTCAGCAAGCAGATGTTGAGCCCATTTGCAATTAATACGACCCACTTCCATACAATAAGACTGCTTAAAATTCCTGGAACAAGATGTAAAAGTTAAGATGCAAATGTTCCCATTTTAATGAGAATGAATGGAAACTATAAACTCCTTTCTCCCTTTGAGGGGAGGTACAATCTACATGTAAGCCCCAACTGCGCTGAATTTATCAAGGAAACAACGCTTTGATAAAGCTTGGGTGGAGGAAGAAACACACGGGGGAACTCACAAGCACTTTCAGAAAGCATTTTCTACCAAAATTAAATTTTATCAAAACCATTATTCTTTTAAAAAGCTTTCTGTCTCTGTATTTTATAAGGTACTCTGTGATGTTGCATTTCTACTTGTGACTTGGGAATTTTCTTTCCTACACAACTTTCCTGTAAGGTGTCCTTCTATTTAAATTTTTTAAAATAATAAAGTTTCGATATTTAAAGAAAGCAAAAAAAAAAAAAAAAAAAAAAAAGGCTCAGCTCATTTCAGTGGAGTCCCTCAGTCGCCTACAACTTTTATTTCTTTGACTTCATGGGACCCTTTCATGAAAGGGAACAGAACTGATCAGGCGGTTTGCGGATCTTGCTTTGCCCTCTAGTCCCTCCTCCACCCACATGACCTCAAATCAGCCTCAATTTTCTCATCTACAAAGTGGTGACAGCATCTTCCATTGAGGGGCCGTGTGGAAATTAAACAAGCTATAGGCGCACAGCAGGCACAGAATGTTGGCATGGGACGGGCACGACCCGGCATGGAAAGGCTGAGCCCAGCTTGTGAGGCCCTTCCTTGGGCTTACTGCATCCTCACCCCTTTTCCTGTGGTCCAGCCGTGGGGTCTCTATGAGGGTGGTCAGTCTGCCCCCAGAGTGGAGGGAGCTCCAGGCACAGGCCTGGTCTACGGCAAGGGGCTCGAGCGCTCGTAACCATAGGCTGTGGGATGCACAGGACGCTTCGGCCGCCAGTGTGGACCGAGGCTCGCTGTCCACAGGAGCACTTGCCTAGTGCGTGAAGTTTTGACTCTGTTTCCAGCATCAGAAACACACCGAAAACCACAAGCTAACAGCACCAGGGAATTCTAAGAGTTCTTTCAAGATTGGGGTGCAGCCAGGTCTGCACTGAGTCCCTGCACTGCCAAAAACACAAGCATAGGGCCAACATTAGTTGCTGAAGTAAGCAACAAGGAGTGAACGTTAATTCTTAATTTTCAAAGACGTTTACCTAGTGCATGGGACAGGGCATGTGCGCCTCGGCGTGCAGTGGAGGTCACAGGACGTCTTTGAGGCATCGTCCTCACTGCCTTCCCCTGGATTCTGGGGTTGAACGCAGGTCGTCAGGCCAAACCAGGCTGGAGCCACCTCCCTGGCCCCGAGCCTTGTCTTGAGGCACTTGGTTCCGTTCATTCATTCAACAGGTCTGAAAGAGCGCCTCCTCTGTGCAGGCACAGCCCTACATTTGGGGGTGTGACAAGTCACAGCTAAGAGAACCATCCTTTTTGATGGGAAGGGAGAGAATGGATGGTAAATACCATCAGTCCATTGTATGCATGCATGAAAACGTCAGATGAAACACATTATTCTTTACATGTAATACATGTATCTCTCTGACAATAGAAAAGAGTGATCTTTTGGGGGTGAGCGTCCAGTCAGAGGGTTAGGGGAGATGTGCTGAAGGATGGGAGAGAAGGGCAGGGCCCAGTCCTCACCCCAGCTCTCTCTTATCGTGTGACTGGTATGAGCCCTGTTGTAAAATGCACACTGGTGACAGTGAGTGTCTTTGGTCAGCTCAGAAACATCCAGAATTGGGAGGCCGTGCAGCAGAGTAGGAAGCACATGGCTGTAAGTCAGACCAACCAATGAACCTCGCTGTGCTTGCAGTGCGCAAGTTCTCTGGGCCACACCCCTTGGGGCTCGGGTGGGATTCCACAGCAGAAGGGCTCGTTCCTTCATTCCACGGCACTCAGCAGGGCCAGGCACCGTGGGGCGAACAGAACACTCCTGCCTTCGTAGGGGATTCCAGCGTGGACACTGACAACAAGTCCAGACTCTGGTGTGGGGTGGAGCAGGCAGCACAGAAAGGCCAGCAGCGCAGAGGGACACCGTGGCGTCTCTGGGGAAGAGGAGCGACATTTCAGGTGATGCTCCAGCTGTGTGCAGATGACCAAGGGCAGAGGCAGCTTGGCTGGGATGAGGCAGGTGTCAGGAGATGGAACTGCATGGTGGGCAGGAGCTGGAGGAAACGAGTGGATTCTGGACATTTCTGTTCTTTAAATCATAGTTTATTATGATTGCTATTGCTACTACTACTATTTAGTTACTATTCTATTGTGTTGTGTGTGAGAGACAGCAGAGGGGGAGAGACGTTTGGCCACAGTGCCCATGTGGAGGCAGAAACGCCAGGGGTTGGGTCCAGCCTTCCACCTGGCGGGGACAGGCGCTCTCTTGAATGGGTCGAGTGGGAGGCTCGTAGCGAGGTGGCAGAGCTGGTTCTGACAACTCAGAAGAGCGCCACATGTATGGAAACCACGTGAACGCAGGGTCCGACGGTCAGGGACAGACTAGACCAAGGATGGACGCTTGGATCACAGCAGACAGCGCACCGAAGACCCTGACATATGAGATCATCCAGCGGGCTCAAAAGAAACTGGAGACAAAAAGACAACTGATAATTTGAAGACAAAATTCAGCAAAACCTACTCCACAATTCTGCGACAAGCTTCATGCATCTTGGCAACCGACAGAACTGGAGAAGTGAGGTGCACCCAGCCAGTCACCTGGCAGTCTGAACTAAACATGCAACTCAAGAATGGAAGACGGGACGCATTTTTCTTCTGTGTCTGTGAAAGGCACCACGGCATTCATACAGCAATTGTAACCAAGTACATGAACGAGGACTGAAAATGCCACGATCTTCAGTAAGCACCCAGCAGGCAGAGGCCCCTGCGGCCCATCTCCACTGTCTGCCCGCCATGGCTCCGACGGGTGCTCCGACAGATGGCGAGAGTGGGGGATGCATGCTGGAGGAACTCATCCGTCAACTGCTGCAACAGCCAGAGGCAAGAGGTCCACCTCACAGCAGGTCACGTGGTTATAGAGGGCAGAGCAAGCGCCAGGACCCAGGACACCTGGTCTCCAGGGCGTGGCTGCTACAGTCCTTGTGTGTCCGTTAGTCATGATGGTGAAGAGAACAGTGCCTGCTTCCCTCAGTCCACAGACACAATTAGTGTCACTAGTTGCAATTAAAATTCAGCATGATGTAATTAATAACAGCACAGACCATACCGGTACAAACTCAAACTCATCTTTTAATTCAACTGCCAACAGAAATGGACGCTGCACGTCACTTTTATTAAAACTGAGCAACTGTTTTATCTCAATACACGGGTGCAATAGAAGATTAGCTGGAGGACGGAGCAAGTGTGCAGACGGGGATTAAGGATCAAGTAAAACACCAGGATGAAGTGCTTTGAAAACCGGCTGAGGACTTAATACAGCTCTGGAAGGTCTCCATTATTTACACGCTTCGCACCCAGAGTAAATTCGGGCTAACAAGATTCAATTGCTATGTATAAATCTGAATCAGGACAACCTGATTGTCTAGACAAGAGCAGCTATTCCTGTGTCAACAACCATCCCCCACAAAGCTAGGTTCAGGCAGAGAGGAGTCATTCTAACCGAGTCTTTGACTGCACAGGGTGCGGACAGGCAGGGCTCTTTTTGGCTAAGTACCAACTGAGACAGTAGCGCAGGACTCCGAGTCTAAGGATCAATACTGTTGCTTTCCGATGAGACTAACAGGGATTCAGGTTGTTCCTTTGCCCTGTGAAGTAATAGTGTCGCAGAAAACTCTTCTTTGTAAAGTCCCGTGCTCAGTGGCTAAATCCAGGGGTGGAGCCCAGCAGACAGATCCCAGCCCCTCCCCTTTAGGGCAGCAGGAAGCTGCCCAGAGGCGTGTCGTGCTGCAGGCCCTGTGGCATGGCAGAAGAATCCATTTGAGATCACCGAGGGACCCTTCACTGCAGGCGCACACAGGGCTGGAGGAGCAGAGGGGAGGGGTACCCGAGTAGGGGGGAGCGGAGGCCTCATGACATGGTAGCTCAACTCCATCCCCAGAAGCTCTGCCAGAGACAGCAGGTGAGGAAGGTACTGCAGGCCGAGCAAGTGCAGCTCGGTGGCGACAGGAGAAACGTCTGGAAGCCTCGTTCTCAAGACGCCAGAGGGAAAGGGAAGTGACGTGGCCTGTCGCAGGAGGTGCAAGCAGCCACTGGCTTCCAGCAGGCTGGAGCCGGAATGTCAGTCCTTTTGCAAGACCCTTTTGCAAGGCTGGTTTCATCTGTGGAACAAGTGTCCCATTCGACATGAGAGGGCAGTGAGCCAGCAGAAAGCACCGAGTGGCCAAGCAGGGGACGGAGGGGAGAGGAGGATGTGACCTTAGGAAGGTGAACCAAGCCCAAGCTGTAGATCACCTCAGGGAACGGCAGGGGACAGGTGATCACTCCAATGGCTGGAGAGCAGGCGCGCCTACAAATGAGTGGAGCAGGAGCTCAGGGGAAGGGCCAGGAAAGCATCCCTGCTACAGAGCCAAGCACAGGGAAGATGGACGGCGGGGGAGGGCAGCCCCAGGAGGCACAGGGAAGATGGACAGAAAGCGACGGGAGCGGGGAGGAGGGGGGAATGTGCTCATAGCACTGGGTCTGGGGCCATTTTTCAGTTCTTGTCTGTTACAGAGCAAAGATAAGTACCAGAACAGGAGGACAAACTGTGGCTGGACAGTTCGAGACAAGCAAACCCAGTTGGGGTACTGGAGGCGCCAGCCTTCTCTCCCCTGAGCTATGAACGCACAGCTTCCCCTAGCTTCAAAAAGGCGAGTGCTACCTGCTCCTACCAGACACCAATTTCCTAAAATACACACAAAATCTCTAAAAAGTAAAATCCGTTATAACGCTTTTGGAGCTGGAGTTGCCTTCTCTAGCATTTGAATTCAGTACGTGAATGCCAGACTGGAGAGGCAGACCTGTTAGGGAGGCAGTTCTCCAACTCCTCGAGGTGCGTGTGGCCGCAGCATGTAGGAACCTGGAGCCCTCCCCTGGGAGGCTCATGACCACTGGCAAGGCTGCATGGAGGGCAGTGTGGGTGCCCAAGCGGGTGAGCATCACCTTGGAATCAGTATTTGGGGGGAATTCAAGGAAACTCAGTTGCCACTGAGTTCTAAACCTTTCTGCAGATGACTGTGCTACACTAGTGACTAAGGAAACTGGAGAAGCAATGTGGACTCAGAGCAGTTTTCTGGGGAAAGCGCAAGAGAGAAAGGATACAGTCCTCGTAGAAATCCGTGCTGAGAGAGAACCACTCACATCCCTGACTTAGACTTGGTTCAGAGCGCGGAGACAGACCTAATGTCTTGGTGCCCTCCGGAGCACTAGCTCCCGGAGCATCGGCCACATGGCCGTGTGTCTGACAGCGGCCTGAAATACCCTGAAATTCACTTGGAAATGGAGGCTTCCAAAGAGACAGAGTCTGAGGCCAAGGAGGAAAACAGGAGCTGGGCCAGCAGGTGCCAGAAAGCCCGGAGAGAACTCAGCTCCAGGAGGGTCTAGAACCTTCTTCAGGAATTACCTGTGCTTTCTAATGAAAGGTCTCACGGGAAGTTTCATGTAAAACTGTGAGAGTCCAGAGAGTTCCTGGAATCTACACACCTCTAAGGAGCGCACAGTCCCAAGTAAGAGCACCAAGATGCAGCACGGGGCGCGGATCCCCAGAGGTGCCGGCACATTCTGCCTGAGGTCTCAGGCATCAGGGTGTGCACAGAAGCTCCCTCCAAGAGGGGAAGGCTGTGGAAACCACAGGGGTGGAGCCTTGCTGGAGTAGGCGTGTCACAGGGGGCGGGCCTTGGCATTGGGCAGCCCCGCCCTGCTTCCTCTCGCTCCATGATGGCTTGGGTGACCTGAGCCAGCCGCCGCCAGCTTCTGCTGCCAGCCATGCCCAGCTTCACCATGATGAACTGTATCGCTCCTCTGGAACCGTAAACCAAATAAACCTCCCTTTCTCCCTGAAGCTGGCTGTAGGATGTCAGCGAGAGCGGCTGCCGGGTTCCAAGGCGAGTTCTCCAAGACAGCAACACATTCCGCCAAAACACAGGCAGCTCCTCTAATCCTTCTGCACTCTTTAAAATCCCCTGGACTGGTCAATTTGTTTCTGGAAGTCTCAACGCTGCCAGCCCACGGCTCCTGTCTTGCTTGGTTTTGGTGCTGGTCCCGACGTGCCTTTCTTAACTATCCACGAGCCAACCGCTTTTTTGTTCCAGATTGATCTTGCATGTGTGTTCCCCGCCTACAAGCATACAGGTCATGGAGCCTTCTATCTTCTTTCTTGCAAAGAGAAACCACATTAAAACAGCTTTGCTTTTTCCTTTAAACAACATCCCCTGGAAGTCGCTTCGTGCACCACAAAGGACTTTCTTTTATCTTTCGCAGATGAAAAAAACAAATGGCTCCTGTGTGCGGCCACTTTATAATTTATTCCTTCTCCTCTCCATGCATGGGTCACCTAATTATTTCGCAATGCAAACAAGCTGCCAAGAGTCGTGCACGGGAGTGTCCCATGCTGGAGGGGTCTTCTGGGTCATTCCTAGCAGGGGCCTACTGGTCAAAGGTGATGTGAACCTGGCTTTGTAGACACTGTGGAAGTTCCCGCAGGCGGCCAATCAGTCCTCACACCTTGCCACAGACGCAGAAGTGGGTTTTTAAGTCCTTTTTTTTTTTTAAAAGGCATCTCTCTCTCTCTCTCTCTCTCTCTCTATATATACAAGTTTAAAAAACTTTATTTATTTTGCATGTGTATGTATCAGAGGGAGCTTGTATGTCTCTGTGGAGGACCAAGGGTGACTTCAGGAATTATCCTGGATTACCTCTACCTCCTCCTTGCTTTGCTCTGGGATTTCCCAGCCTCTGCCCACCAGGGTCTGAAGAGCAGGCTGCTGTCATCTCTGCCTGGTGTTTTTATATAGGACCTGGGATCCAAACTCAGAACCTTCTGCTTGGGAGGCAGAGTCCCTGAGCCATCTCTCTGGCCCAGGCTTCATAAGCTCTACCTTTTTGGTAAGTAAGAAATGTCCCTCAATGTAGTTTCAGTTTGAATTTGTCTAAGACATTAAAAACTCTTTCAGAGGGGGCATGGATTGGAGATTAAAATATGAAAATATCATAAATTCACTATATTCATGTATGAAACACTAAAAGAATAAAAAATTTAAAACCTCTTTCAACTAATTGTTTATAAATATTGTGGTGAATATCTTTTCCTCATTTTCTGTTTTCATGCTTTCCTTTCTATTTTAGGATTAAAATGATCTTGGGGCCGCCAGTTCTGCGCCTACAGCATGTGTTGCAAATATTCCCTCCAGTTTGCCAGCCATCCTCACTTCTGATGTTTTCAGCCATCCACAGGTGTTTCCCTTGCTATGACCAGAGATGCCGCCTGTGCCACCTGCTGGATTCTCACATGAACGCTGGTCTTTCTTCAGTCTACTGGCTCTGGGGGGTTTTAATGCTCCCTAGGCCCCGGTTTCCTGAGGTTTTCCTGTTCTTTCGCGCACACTTCCTCTCTGAGGTTTTCCTGTTCTTTCGCGCACACTTCCTCTCTGAGGTTTTCCTGTTCTTTTGCGCACACTTCCTCTCTGAGGTTTTTCTGTTCTTTCACGCATACTTCCTCTCTGAGGTTTTCCTGTTCTTTCGCGCACACTTCCTCTCTGAGGTTTTCCTGTTCTTTCGTGCACACTTCCTCTCTGAGGTTTTCCTGTTCTTTCACGCACACTTCTTCTCTGAGGTTTTCCTGTTCTTTCACACATACTTCCTCTGAGGTTTTCCTGTTCTTTCGTGCATACTTTTTCCATGTGAATTTTAGCACCTTTACAACAGTCTAGCGCGTCAGTGGTCTCATCCAGTGTTGAACCTGCTGGGTTCAGAACGACCTGGAGTTCCAGAGATGCAGTAGCGGCGGGACTGTGGGCATCACAAGCAGCTCTCTGACCGGATGTGAGGCCTGCACCACAGGAGGGATCTGGCCTGGTACTGGAAACTTGGTCAAAAGCCCACGACCGGAGGGTCACATGTCTTATTTCTGTTATTTTGCTAAATGGACACGCCAACTACCTTCCAAATATTGTGTTCACAGCTGTAGGTCAGTGCAGCGTTGGACCTGGCTGTGGGCGGTGATTCATGCGACTCATAGCTGGTGCTGAGAACAAGCGGCACTGAGTGCCTGGCCCGAACCTTTATCGTCTCTGCCACTTCCCAAGCTCTGGGACCACTGTGGAGGCGGCAAAAAGAGCACAGAGCTGGAGCTGGGAGGGCGCTGAGATGCTCTTCTGGACATGACATGGTCGCTGCACTCTCCAACGCACAGTAGCTGGGTTACGTCAAGATGCAGCCGTGAGCATTCTAGCATGGATGGGGAAGGTGCAGAAGGCCTTGCCCCGAGCTGGCACTTGGTGGATTGTCAGTAGGTCGGTTGCCCACGATCCAGTGGATGCCTCCCTGTGCACAAGCACTAAAGCGACTCAGTGGATGATAGAAGGATAAACAAGGACACGAAGGTGGGAGGAGCACATGCTGGGACCTCAAGGGAAGGAGGGAGAGACACTGGATGTATGTATGAAATTACCAAAGAATAAATAAAAATACATTAAAAAGGCAGGAAAATGTGTACTTTCTAGAATTTTCAGAACTTTTAGTATTAGTCCCAGTGAGAGTCTTTTTGGAATTCTGGCCAATTGTAGTAAATGATACATTTATATTACTTTCAGCTGCTCCATTTGTTACAGCGACAGGAGGAAATTATTACGGAAAGAAACATATCACTGTAACGGTGGAATTCTTTCACCCTCCAATGGAATCAACAGAGATGAAAAGAATTCAGTGAAAGAGCCAGACAGAAAATCAACATGCAAAAAGCCTAGTGTGCGTATGAGATTAATCCACGCTGTGCTGGAGGCCTGACCTCACAGGCTGCAGCCCTGCCCCAGCACCACCTTTGTTGTTCAGCCTTGGGGCTGAGTGGCTAGGGCCGGAGCTCATCTTCCAGTGGCCGCTTGAAGTGGGCTTGAAGCCGCAGGACCCCGGCCGTCGCAAAGCTCCTTCCTTCTCTGGCCTGAGTGCGCAGCGCGCCTGACCATCCTGCCCTGTGAGCTACGGGACTTTCTCGTTTGGAAGTCTGAAAGGACTGTTGGTCACTACTTAGACTCGGCTTCTTCTAGTTAAATTTGCCAAGTTTCCAGTGTCCCCTTTCAGTGCATAGACGCAGACTTTTTTAAGCTTATGAGATGCTAACGGAGAGCAAGCGAGCGAGGAGGCACAACCCACGGTGCGCATGTCAGGAACAACGTCTTTTGGAAGTCGGTTTTCTCCTCCAGCACCTGAGCTCTGGGATCAAACTCAGGTCACCAGGCTTATGTGGTCATCGTTGCCCGCTGATCCATCTTGACTACCCAGTTCAAACCTTGCCACTTTCTGGGTTGTCTTACTCTCTGTTCGTTTCGTTCCTCTGCTTTCTTCCTGGGGTTCTGATTCCAGACGTTCTTTCCTCTGCGCTTTCACTTCGACTGTGTACCTTCCAACTCTACTTCCTTCAGATCATTTCATCCTCTTGGTGGGTCGTTCTTTATTAAATTCTGTTTTAGTCTTTTATTTGCAGCTTAATGTTTAGTCTTAAACTTCCATGATAATGTTACCGCTTTTCTTTTCTGAGCATAAAGTGCTCAGTTCCTGAGTTTGTAGCTCAGGTTTTCCCATCCCCCCCAGGTGCTTGGGGGATTAGGCAGACGACCTGGGGTTCTGGACACCAGTGTTCTGGTGTCTGTGTTCTTAAGGGGTGAGCATGTTCATGCCACCAATTTTTAGTATAAAAATTTCAAGCACCAAAGGTGGGTTGGGCAGATGGCTTAGTGAGTAAAGGGGTCGAGCAAGTTCAAGGACCCAAGTTGGACTCAATCATCAGAATCCACATGCAGCGGGGCACAATCATATAACGGTTCCCATGGCAAGATGAGAGACAGAAACAGAATTCCCAGAAGCTCGCGAGCCAGCTAGCTCGGCACACAACAGTAGATAACAGAAAAGAAAGACCCTGTTTCAAACAAGGTGGAAAATGAGGCCCAGCACTGGAGACTGCTCTCTGACTTCTACATGCATGCGTACATTCACAGACGTGTCTGTGGACATGCAAGGGAAGGGAGGGAGAAAGAGAGAGAAGGAAAGATTAAAATTGGAGAGGAAATTGGAGAGAGAGGAAATTGGAGAGAGAGGAAATACTGTATTTCCTCTTTCAAACATATCTTCCAAAATATCATATAGCAGAGCAGATACTCACATAGCTACGCTCAGGCTTTACAACATCACTAAGCCCTGATGCCTTAGCAAACACACATCCGTCCGTCCGTCCGTCCACCCACCCACCCATCCATTCACCCATCCACTGACTCATCTCATGCTTCTGATACAGCTCAAAGTTGCAGGCGCTAGCACACACTATCCCTAAACACTCGAGTAGGGTATCACATAGAATTCCATGTTGAAAAAAACAGGTAGAATTTGCCCATAATGAAACATACACATCTTCTGTCTACCATCTGACAAAGGCCGGCAGACGCACAGCCACACCTCCATTCAGAATATCCTCGCCACGAGATGCTCCTCATGCCTTCCCAGTCAACGCCTTCTACGAACAATCTTCCAATTCCCATTCGGTCTGTTCCAGAACTTCTGAACTTCATACACGTACAAGCCTGTAGGGTGTTCTCGTTTGTGTGAAGTTCATTTTCCACCAGGCAAAGGTTTCCTGAGGTAGGACCAGGAGCAGCTTCTGGGTTCTGTCCTGTTTCTCAAACAGGGTTAAGCTTGAGTGTGCACTTACGGATTTTAGTTTACATGTATATTACAGACATTCCTCTTATCAAGTCACATTTGTTTTAAAAGAAAATGTTATTAGCCTGTTGCTTGGTAGCGTAAGATCTCTTTATGGCACCTGCATAAGCTGTCCCAGCAGGCGGACAGTGGCTGGGGGCTCACTGGTAGTGGGAGGAGCGTGGCTGGGGATGGAGGATCGGATGGGACACTGTAGCTTCGGGAAGTGGTACTCAGCACATGCAAACAGTGGCACTCAAGGCCTGCTCTTTGTGACTCTCTCAAATCTACACACTAAATAAAACAGTTATGTCAAAAGCATGAATCGCCACGTGGCCATAAGGTTGTGACTCGAATCCCCACCTCTGCTATAAATAAGCACCGCTGGCTGTGTGTGTCACTGAAGGAGGGTGACGGTAGCCAATCAGACTCGGATCTGAGCAGCCCCGTGCTAGGTAAGTGTGCGCATGCCACACGGATCTTTCTCGTGCAAGCTGCCTATCAGAACGAAGCTCCAAGAGCTGGCAGCCGAGGCAGGCCGACGGCCTGGACGACAGGCACTTGCCTCCTCGGCTGGAAGTCATCCGGATGCCTTGGCTCGCCCGTCCTCCCTGCCTACCCCACTCAGTCCTGCTCATCCCTTCAATGCCAAATGCTTACCTTCCTCGTGAAATGGAAGCTCAATGACCCGGGAATAATGTGAACAAACCTATTTCCCCACGGATGCGTCCACTTTTGTCTTCATTAACTCTGTGGTCCCTGTCAAGAGCGCTGAAAGCAAGATTTATGTGCTGCCTGCGGGATCTTAGTGTATACGATTCGTATGTTTAAGAGCGGCAGAGAATGGCGCATGTTCCATGGCAAGACACCCTTATACAGAGACAATTCCTTTCCTTTCCTGTCAAAAGAACGCTGCCATCTCATTTCCTCTCCCTTAGAGCTGGGATGATTTTACAGAAATGAAATACTGAATGCTTGCGCTTCCATCCCTCCGTTCCTATGAGAAAAACAAGCACACACAACCAGCCTTTCTCCCAAGCCCAACGGAGGGGACAGCGGTCCACCTGTGTCTTGGGAACTGCAATCCTATGACACAGAAAGCTAGGCACAGGGCAAGGTGACCCGCCTTGCTGATGCCCACCAAGCCCACCCCTCTCAGCACGCTCTGCCACCACTGTGGTGCTGCCTTGGGGGTCTGTTTACCTGGAAGGTTTCTCAGGCACCTTTCTTTACCACACAGATCAGCAGATCTCACGGACGGACACCGTGATACGCTCACTGACCTGGTGAATTTGTGAAAATAGAAACATCAGCAGTGAGACTGGGAGGCCAGACTGCCCAGCGCAACCCAAAGTAAAAACGACGGCGCTGAAGTCACCAGAGCCAAAGGCTCAGCCGCTTCCTTCCAACGTGAGGACCTTGCTCATGACCGCCATGGAGGCTGGCTCTGTGCCTAGCAGGACCAAGCAGCCCTGGGGGGGACACAGAGGAGATCCACTCAAACGCTGCTTAGGGGACTTGCACACTGCACACGGACTGATGTGAGGTGCCCTGATCTCTGGTTGATTCTCACCAGGACCGTGGTCTTGCTCAACACCATGGGCCCAACACATGGCATTTCTAACAGAAGAATAACAGTGAGAACATGCTCTAATCATGCAGCTAGATTTCATGGGCCATCTCTAAAGCTACTGTACACAGGCCAGAGCTGATTTTTAAAAGTGTGTGCTCACGCGTGTGTGGAAGCCAGAGGTCAATATCAGGTACCTTCTCTGTTGGGTTCTGCCTTAGTTTTTGAGGCAGAATCTGTCACTGAACCTAGAGCTCACAGATTCAACTAGCCGACCCAGCCAGCAAGCCCCAGGATGCTCATGTCTCTGCTCCCAGCCCTAGGGTCACAGGCATGCACCACCGTGCCAGCTTTTTCACGGGTTTCGAGATTTGAACTCAGGTTCCCAGGCTTCCGCAGTGTCATAGTTATGTATGGTGTCAGCTTGATGGTTGAGGGTTTGAGCTCTGGGCACATTTGTGGAGAATTAGTGGTTAAGCCCAGAGCAAACCTGCAGGAGATTGTCTAGCTGATGGGGCAGATCCAGCCCATCGTGGGTAGGACTAGGCCCTGAACAGGTGAATAAAATACTGAGGGCCGGTTGAGGAAGTTGGCAAGTAAGGATCGTCCCTCTCTCAGCCATTATGTAGAGATGGTGTGGCCAGTTCCCTTGGCCCTGGTGTTGGCATGAGCTCTCCTGTCAAACTGTAATGAGGAATTGTAAGAGAAAATAAACCCCTTGTTCCCTTAAGCCGTTTGATGGTCATTCATCAGCAACCACGCAGGCGAACTGCTACACACAGTAAGTACTTAGCTGAGCCATCTCCTAGCCTCTATCACAAAAGGTGATTTTGAAAACATGTTCTTCCATGTGTCCCCACAAATGGACAGGCAGATCTTACCAGAAGCATTGCTGATGTCCCATTGGGCCTGGATAAGTGGATGGACATTTCTGGAAACATCCTGTCAATGCGGCTGATCACGTCATCGACGTATCTAGGTGGGAAAGAAGCGCACGCAGGTGAACTAGAGCCTGCTCAAGGGCAACAGGTACTGCAGCTACAGCTTCACGGTGAACTTTCATCTCTTTAATCTGCAGTGCGTTTCTAAGAGGACAAAAGGATTACGAGGTTCTCATGAAAACAGCTCTCTTCCTTCTTCCTCCTGGAACTTACCTTCTTAGGGTAGACTCCCTTTTTAAAAAATAGTGTGTTGTGTGTGTGTGTGTGTGCGTGTGTGTGTGCGCGCGCGCGCGCATGTGTATGAGTGTATCAGAGGACACTGTGTTCCTTGTGGAGGACAAAGGGTGACTTTAGGAATCATCCTAGATTGTTTCTACCTCCTATCTGCTTTCTCTGCCATCTTCCAGCTCCACCTTCCAGGGTCGGAAGTGCAGGCTACTATCATTCCGGCTGGCGTTTTTATGTGGCATCGGGATCTGAACTCAGGTCCTTCTGCTTTCAAGGCTCAGCCTTAACCCCTGAGCCATCTCTCCAGCCCCCAGGGCAGACTTTTTTTTTTTTACTGGAATATATTTTAAATGGAATGCTTGCTCTGGATGCCCTTGACTGCCTATTTGAAGTCTTTTCTCCCTGGCCTCTGCGGGAGTGTCCTCTGTTTCAGGGGAGTTCCTAGAAGGATCTAATGGCTGGGCTTTGTTTCTCTGCATTTCTGCTTAGCCCTGGGGTTCACTTGGTCAGCTTTCTATTATTATTATTATTCCTATAAATAATTATTTCTATTATAATATTAATAAAATTACCATTTTATTCCGAAACTCTCCGAGTGACTGACGACTTCTCTCTCAACATGCGGGGCAAGCTGACTGCCCCATGGTTATTCCTGACAAGGTCCTCCTCTCTGCTGCCTGACACTCATGAGAAGCCCTGCACAAGCAGGTGGCGTGGAGCGTGACACGTGCTGAGATCTCACCGACATCTAGTTCTCCAGCTGGGTGGGGCTCCTTCCAGCCCACGGGCCTCTCCTGCCCACGAACCGCCTCCTGGCAGATGAGCCTGCTGAGCAGCAGAGGCACAGAGCGACTGGTCCACAGCACAGAGCTGGGCTCCCTGGAGGAGGCTGAACCAGCGCGTGCACTCACCATCAGTCACACAGCCGCACAGGGGATGCGCCTCAGCAAAGCTATCTACGAAGGGTCCCTCACTGGATTTCACATCCGTTGGAAATGACAAATTAAATTACATGCCCATTAAATCAGGGACATGGAAAGGGTGCACTCTGGGGGAAAGGGGAGAGAAGCGCTTTGCTGGAAACCTAGGGCGCCCGAGACAGCACACAGCAGAACCCCAGCTATTAGCAGGTGAGCACAAGGCTTCTGCCAGCAGTCAGAAGCATCCTCCCGATCGACCCATCGCCGTTCCGCACCGCAGCAGGAGAAGCTACAGGCCTGGTGGCCACCAGCAGGGCAGGGCAGAGGGAGGCGCGGGAGGCGCTGCACGTGGCAGGCACCAGGTGGGAACCTAGGAAGCTGCACCAGCAGCCACCTTGCTCCTCTTGAAGAACCATGAGGCGAGGACTTGGCATCGAAAGCTGGGCACTTCTTGAAGGCCTCGTTCTGCTAAGACTTAACAATAGGAAGAAATAAACGAGCAAAATACCACACCTGCTCTTCTGCAATCCTCTCTTAGACCTACACTGTACACCCCTGGATCTCAGCATGAATGTTTCTGTGTTCTCTCTCCCAGAAGAGAAGAGGAAGTAAACTCATTTTTGTCACTGCCCGATGTTGGTCGAAATGACAGAAGACACACAACAAAAACTACACGCTGAAAGTTGATACCAGGTCGCAGGAAACTTGTGTTTGGATGCTTCCTTCCTCAGCCTCTAAGTGTGGCTTAGCACACTAGCGGCAGCAGACAGCCTCTGTCCCCAGTGAACCGAGGTCACTGCTAAGCATATGCTAATGCCAGGGGGCAGGTGGAGTCTTCCTCCCTCCTCAATCGATAGCCGTCACAGCTCTGGACAAGGGAAGGCCAATGAATATGCACAAATGCCACGTTTGCTCTTCCTGCACCTTTCACCTTG
The DNA here is from genome assembly GCA_023101885.1 of Typhlomys cinereus. Lineage (NCBI taxonomy): Eukaryota > Metazoa > Chordata > Mammalia > Rodentia > Platacanthomyidae > Typhlomys > Typhlomys cinereus. The sequence goes on from JALPQD010000039.1 coordinate 7,037,213, forward strand.
AAGGCTTTGAAATCCCTTCTAGAAAACTAGTCTTGGAGTTGGTGATGATTCAGTTCCACAGGAAGTTAGAATCCACCCCAGAATACACCTGTCTAGAATTCCAAACCAATTATCTGTGTCTGCTTTTCATGGGGCTAGACTTGCAAATGGGCAAATAAATGTTCCTCTCTATTTCTGGAATCCTTTATCTAGGAGGCCTTTATCGGGAGGAAAGGCAGTGGGAGAAGAGAAATACTTTCTAGGAAGATAGTATCTGCCATTGGCATAGGCAAGTTGAGTGGTCTGAGGGGGCGTGTGTGCATGTGTAGGGAAATGGGGAATGGGTGGGTTCTTCTACAGTAATCTTAGATAAAGCTTAGCAAACTCTATCAGATGATTTTATTGAGCATAAATGAATTTTCAGGAGACTGTTTCTCACGCATACGCCTAACATAAAGGAGATGCAAATTTCTTTGTTACAGGTGACATTATGTATCTGCCAAAAAGAGAACACTGGAAAGTCAGCTGCACCTTTGGCTGAGGAAAACAGTGTCTAAATTCTAGAAGCGAAAATCACAATGCCTCACTTTTAAATAGACCCAGCCTCCAAAATACAAATCAACCACTAGTGACTTGACAGAAATGAGAGAAGCTTGCAAAGCCAAATTAAAAGTCTGGGGGCAAAGGCGACTTCTTGCTGAGGGTGGGGGCTGGGGGGGGTCTTTGGCAGTACTTTCCCAAGCTTGCGCCTGCACGGAGCTCGCAGCGTGTGCTGGCGCCCCGCTTGGAGAGCAGGGCTGAGGACAGGTAGGAACGGCGCGCTCTCCTCCCACACTTCCACCATATGTCACACTCCGCTCTGTGGCAGAATCAAATTACTTTAATTTTTACCTTTGGAATATAGGCAAACAAGCAGTAACACAGCAGTGGTGACTAGTTTACACTTGAGCAGACGCAGTGCGGAAAGACATTAATTTTGTGCCAAATTGAGCAGTGAGTCACAATTTGCACATATCTGTCAACCTGCTAACAGAGTAATAACTTGGAAGGATTGCCGCTCCTATTTACATCGCAGGAGCCTTTGGAAAATGGAGAGTGGCTCCTTCTCCTGGACTCCGTTGATGAGCTGGCTTAATGGTCCAAGAACTGCCCTGGAAATGGGCTTCTAGAACCCACCGGCTCACTTCGAGGTGCAATTCATAACTTCAGTATTTTTAGGCAGAAAGGGGACTTTTAGGTAGTCAGAAAGTCCTGTTCCCAAGTGAAGCTCGGATGCCCAACAGTTTGTGAGCCGATCTTTTGCAGGGGGAAGCTAACTTCCCAGGGGCTCCCTGGACCCAAGCCTGGCACCCCACGGCTTGGCATCCTCGTGGGGAACAGCACCACCAAGTCACTTTCACATTCACTGATTCCTGAGCCTTAAATGGCCTTCCCAGGAGAATGTGCAGCACCAGGACTTTGGAGGCCCCTCTCCTGAGGCCCTTCAGCTGGCACCCCACTTGGCATTCTGTAGATACTCTGTGACGCTGGCTACAGGGCAGGGACTTTGACAAGCACGTAAAATACGACTGGGGTTTCCAAATTCCTGGCTTTTAGTTTTTCTTGAGTACAGATCCCTTGGAGAAGGTATTAAGTCACGTCTACGTACAATTTTCTGGACATTACAGGCTCATAAATCTATTTGTGGACTCCAATGTAAGTATCCCTGTTTAGGCCCTTTCCAAAATTAACGTTTCTGGTTTTGTTATTTTCTGAATGGTAATTTTTTTTAAGTAAAGCTATTTTCATGGGGAGGGTGATGTATCTACCTACCTACCTACCTACTTAGCTACCTGCCATCAATCATCTTGCAGCCTAGAAGAGAGTGTAAACCTATCAGCTCTGTAGGTCTTAAAATCATGCTTCCATAACGGAGCCCTTGGGTTAGTTTACTTACTTTTTAATTTACAAATTTAAATCTGCAACTATTTATCATGTACAACATGTGTCGTGAAATCTGTTTACACCACGGAATGGCTAATATCAAGCTAAGTCACGTGCTTTCTCTCACGTCCCACATCTTTTTCTATCTGCAGTTCTCAAGAGCGTGCTCCCCTGTCACGAACCAGTCACTGTGCTCCGCGCAACAGGCTTCTTGTTTTTTGTGTTTTTTTTTTTAACGTGGGACCTGGGACGCGAACTCAGAACCTTCTGCTTGTGAGACAGAGTCACAACCCCTGAGCCATCTCTCCAGCCCCCCAATAGGCTTCTTGAAGCTATTACTGGCGACTGCAACTTTGTGTCCACTGAACGACAACCCTTCCCCAACCTGCTGTCTCATTCAAGCCTTGCTAGTCACCACTCTTACTTGTCTGTGACTTTAACCTTTTCAGACTTGACGCACAGTGAGACCTTGTAGATTCATCCATATTCCTGCAAATGACAGGACTCCCTCCTCTGAACGTATCACCTGTGCACACGTTTTCTGCCTACAGGTTGACTCCAGACACTGACTGACTACCTGTATAACGCTGCAATGAACATGGGCGTGCAGATGCCCCTTTGAAGTGATGACGTCACTTCCCATGACTACATTCCAGTAGTGGGGCTTCAATCTCTGGTAGCTCTGTTCCTAACCTTTCGTGGAAGTAGCAGCTGTGCTGTCATTCCCACCATCGGCATGGGACTTTTTGTCTGTCTGTCAACACCTGCCTCTGGGTTCACGATGCTTCCAACAAGATCCAGGACCTCCTTCCTGTTTCCATGACCTCAGGGTGGTCTGACTGCAGGTAGCCAGGGGTTAGGTTAGAGCCACATCAACACCCTTGCCTTCTGCGGCCCCTGCCTGTCTCACGCGAGTGTCCCCTCTCTTCACCACTGCTGAGGCGGAGCTCGGTGAGGAACTTAAGCCTCAAGTCCTAGAGGCGAAAAAGACCCCACACCCCAACTGCTGCTTCCCACCAGCCCTCTCATTCCGGAAGATTCTTTGCACAGCTATTCCAGCCCCACTGCACAGATAGTCCTCTTAATGCTGCAGGTCTCTGGGTGCTAGCTCGCCCATACTTCTCAGGAATGTCTTTACCTACTCTGCCTGCACGAACCCCTTCCCACCTTTACATTCTCTCGGTCACTTCTGCACTTTTCAGTGGTATCTCTTAGCGCCTTGCTTCCCCACAGGATTCTCTGGGTTCACGTGACGATCCCTATGGTTCCTTTCCATGAGGATTTTCAGCACCTAGTCATACTGCCTGGCCTTTCTTGAATACTTGCTGGATGGGCCGACTGACCCGATCGCCACACAGACCCGAGCTGGGCCGTCAGGAAACAAGCGCAGTGTGCAGGTGTCTGCGGCAGAGGAGGCGTGGAGGAGGCGCGCCAGGGTTCAGTCTTCAGCCGCAGAAAGGCACGCACAGCAGCAGCAGGCAAAGCTGCACCAAACACGCCCCGAGGAAGGCGGCAGCACCCCTTGCAAGTCTCGTGGCTTCATACACGTCCATAGAGCCCTGCATCTGTCCTAGCGAAGCAAGAGCTTCTAATCAGTGCACTGTACTGACGCCAGTGTGAAGACGCTGCTTTTAATGAACTAATTAATTCTGCGAAACATTAGTACAAAGATGTGCACTACCAAACTGGGATTACAACACCGAAATGATAACAGGGGACGTGGAAGACATTCCTAAAGATAACGCTTTTGCAAACATTAATTTTCTACTCTGCGTGTTAAGATACATTGCAAACTACTTGTTATTAAAGCCTTAAAATAATATGTTGGACAGATGGTTTGGTTCTCCGAAGTCTGACCCCTCCTTGAAAAGAAAAAAAAGAAAGAAAACCACACACAACACAATCCTGGCTCTGAGCCAACGATATCATGTCAGTGCGGTGCTTAGCAGCTCCAGCGGATTTAAATAGCGTTTGCCCCACACGGTGTACGATACATGCTGTTCATTTTCTCCACCCATACGAAGCCTCAGAAGGAGAGATGCATATATTAATAAACTCTCTTCAGGGAGAGGGTAATGCCCAGCAGCCATCACGAAGGCGGCCGTGTGCGCGACCTGACATTGATTTAAGACTTTCCTCTGCACCTGTCCGTGGCGACGAGCCTGCGCGGCCTGACAGTGGGTGGCAACAGATGGGGGCTTGCTTAATTACCACGCGGGAGCGAGGCTGGCTGAAACTACAACTACCAGCCTCTCTGCGTGGAAGAGCAAGATTGGAGATGCATGTCAAACTCACTCGTATCCACCTTGTAAAATGGCTGCAGGAGACTTGGTTGGTGTCAAGACAGAACTGTTCTGAAGTGTCTGCTGAAAACAAGTGCAGATGGCCTGATGAAGCTCGGGTCCTTCTTCCACCCCAACACAACACCTCCCAGCCGATCCAGCCAACAGATCCCCAGGAACTTCAGAATCCCCTAGAGTTCACCCCTGAGCAGGCAGCGATGCCAGCTGTCTGCTTTACAGTTTGTGTGTGTGTGTGTGTGTGTGTGTGTGTGTGTGTGTGTGTGTTCCCTGAACACACTCAGCAAACCAGCAAAGTCTTCCACTTCCAAACACTGACTGCATGCTCAAAGACCTAGCACACCGCAGGACAAACCCGGCAACCTTGCGTCAAGCAGCCCCAGCACCCACGGACACATCATGAACTAACCGGCACCAATGCCACAGCACAGCACACTGACTCCTACACGCCTCTTGGAGTGATGCTGCGAGGGCAAGAACTTTGCCAACCCGGGGCTGGAGAGGTGGCTCAGGGATTAAGCCTCTGCCTTGCAGGTGGAAAGTCCTGAGTTCGGATCCTAGACCCCACGTATAGACGCCGGGCGGAAACGGGGGCGGCCTGTGTTTCTGGTCCTGGTAGGGCGGAGCCTGTGAATCCTGGGGCAGAGTAAACAAGGAGGTGGAGGCGTCCATGGTGGTTCTCGAATTCATCCATGGTTCTACACACACACACACACACACACACACACACACACACACACACACACACCCATACACACGAACACATGCACACACATGCATACGCGCACAATTGAATAAACAATAAATAATAAAAATAAAAATAAAAAAAGGAAAAAAAAGAACGTTGCCCACCCTTCTTATTCCATCTATTCACCATGTCCACGGAGGACCTGAGCATTCCCATGCGCCAAGAGCAACGCAGCAGCAGCTGCCTCAGCAGGCTCGAGGGACGTGGGCAGCTCAGCCCGGCTCACAGGTGCTTTGGGGGCAGGAGGCGTGAGAGGGGCAAAGCTTTGCTTTCAAGGCCTGGCGTCTTGAAGTCATGTGCGTCCCACTATGGGGAGTGAGCAAGACACACACAACGCGGGCAAAGGGCACAGCAAGGGAGGCTCGGCGCTTATCTGCGTGGCTGAGTGGTGAGTGGAACCCAGGACCCGCATCCCTGGACTCTTCTTCCAGGACTTCTTCTCTCAGTGCCTCCACTGGTGCGAGGACCCCATGGTCACAGGGCACGTGGGACTGCTCAGTGACGAAAGGAAATGGACTGCTCCCTTTCTGCCCCTCCAGCACTGTGCGGTGGGTGGGCACAGGGGCTCGGGCCATCTGGGTAGAGCGACCAGGACAGCTAAGTGCAGTGTCTAAGCTCTGCTGAGTGAAGGCTCTGTGACTGGGCATCCACTTCACACCTGCTCATTTTCTATCAACAATCAGAAAGCACTTTTTCCCCTTACATTTTCTGTTCCTCTTGCATTGCAGTTACTTAGGCATCTTGTGGGTCCCTAAACATATGAGCAATGGATTAAGCTGGAGAAGAAAATGCTCACCGCCTTCTCTGTAAGCACTCACGCTTAAGGAGGAGCAGGAGGAACCTTCCAAGCAACAAAAATGTTCTGGTCGAACTTTCCAGAACCACTAATTAACAACAGCTTCTAAGTTACTCAGCTCTGCCGGATCTGGTGAGAGACACTTGCAGCTAGGACGGGCCCGGGGAAGTGAACCAGGAGACGGTTCATCCCAGGGGAAGGGAGTTTTCCTTCCCACCCCCGCCGCTGCTGAGAAAGGGTCACATGGTACACTGGCCTGTCACTTGTCTCTTCCCGGCTGCGCTCTGAGGTGGTGATTACTCTAGGAAGTCAGGCTGCTGCACACATTCAGGATAAGATGGTTTGTGTATATGCGGGTGTGTACCTGTGTACGTGCGTGCATATACACGTGCATGTATGTTTCGATGTCCCCTGAGAATGCACGCGTGATGGGTTTACAAAGACAGTTGATCACCATCTCTAACGCTTGCTTCCCATCCCAAGTGCTCAGCATACTCCAGGAGGTGCAGCCCCCCCATGGGCTGGAGGTGGGCGTGCCAGTCGTGTCAGTTGTCCTGCTGTATCTGCTCTCACCAGCTGACTCCTCAGGGGAGCCCAAGGTCCATGTCGTCCCTGGGATAAACACCATAAAACACTCCTGACCTTCCGTGACCTGGATGATTTGAGCAGATCAGATCAAGGCACAGTAAAAGATTGCAGTAAATAAAATTGCACCTTGTCTGGAAATTGTTTTTTCCGCTGGTCAAGGCCTCTAAACCAGGAGTGCCATCCAGGAGCAGCCAGTGCGTCCCAATGCCCCTTCAGGGGTTCCCTGATGGCACCATGCGGGGCAGCTGCGATACGGGCAGAGTTCAGCCCCAGCACATGCTGCAGGCCTCAGAGCTTCCGTTTTTCCCACCTCTGCACTCCCGCTGCTCCTCCTAGGCCAACCCATTAATGTCGTGGCCAAATGGAATTTTCTCTGAGGCTGTGCTATTCACAGCCTTCACTCGCCCTTCAACCACATCCCACCCCACACATCTGGGGGGCTGACTAGTGAATGTTTTCTGGGCCCAGCAGTAGGAGAACTCCACGACAGGAGGGCTGAGTCCATCCGGCTCCTGCCTTGGGCTCCCAGTAGTGTCCAGCACATGGCGAGTTCTCACTGACGCCGGACAATGACCTCCAAGATCCACGTGGGCTGAAGTGGAGGGACCTGGGTGCGCCTGTTCTCATTCGTGTACATCTTGGACAAGTTACTTTAATCCTCTGACTTGCGCAATTTTGTCTCACAAATAAGGACGTCGCTGCTTCCTCCCTAAGGTTACAAGGACTGTGGGAGAGCGCAGCGCACGAAGCTCCTGGCTAGAATATGCAATTAACACTAGCTGCTCCTGTCACAGTGAAATGCTGCCTTTCTCTGCACAGAGAGGCGAGGCTTTCGCCAGAGCAGAAGCTACAGGCCTTGTGGCCATCACCCTGAAACTGCCTGAAGAAGTGGGAAGCAGGGAATCCTTTCGGGCTTCCTGCCCTTTTCACACCCTGCTTCATTGCAGTTGTTGTTGGTGGTGGTGGTGGGAGTTCATTGTCTGCCTCAAAAGCAGCTGTAATAAGCAGGCCTAGGGCTGATGCCCAGGAAGGACCTCACGTAGCTGTTTGGCCCTCTGGTTTCCAGTGGGCTCTGGTTTACAGCAGGCACTGACTGAAGACTCTGAGGCAAAATCACAAGGTCGCCGAGGATCTGGGCTGAGGGTCACTGACCACCCAGTGGCCAAGGACTCCAAGCCAGCAGCGGCCAGGGCAGTACGCGGTACAGGGCCTGGTGGAGGCAGGAATTAGCTGTGACTCGCGTTTTGTCCTGGGTGCAGGGTGGCAGCGTCCGTTTCCTGCTCGCTGTCTTCTCCCTGCCCTTGATTCCATCACCTTTCATGGAAAGTGGGGTACAGTCAAGGAGGCAGCGTCCTGTGCAGAATCATCATCCCCTCTCCTCAAGGTGGACCATGCCCTCTTGAAGGCTAGGTCAGAAAGGCCTCAACAGGACTGAGGGGGGAGGGAGCTTGGGACACTACCCCCCCTCGACATCTCCAAGGAGCTGACTACATGGGTCATCAAAGTTGCCAGGAGCACCTCCACACGGCATCCTGTCTGTCTGTCTGTCTGTCTGCTGTCTGCCTGTCTCTCCCTGGCTCACCCTCGGGGAAACAGAGTAAAGGCTCTGCCCACTGGAGCAGCACATGGCACTGCCTCAGACCTTGGCAGGCTCCTGCCCACACTTCCCAAAGAGTCCTTCATAAGGAGAGAAGGTGTTGCCAACCTCCTTCCAGAACATGACACTTGACACTAAGGTGATCCTGGGATCCCACGTGCTATAGTGAGAAGCACGGCGCATCAGAAGATATTTACGGTAATGGACCCCATGAGCTACAGTGAGAAGCACAGTGCATCAGAAGATATTTACGGTGACTGAAAATAACTTCACTGAACAACATTCATTTAGCAAAATTTTTCGGGAAACCTTTTAGAAATCACGTCCTTAGAACAGAATGACGGGATCGAAATGGGAGGATCAGATCTGCCTCACTGACAAGTCGCCAAGCAGCCCTGGCCAGTTACTTCTCCACAACCTGTTGATGCCCCTGCTCCCGTGGCCATGCTGGGATGATCTCAGAACCTGCCTGTGCCAGGCACATGACCACCATAACCGCGCTTCACCCTCCTCTCAGTTCACTCTCAAATCCACATGTGCCCTGGGCAGCGGTCTTCAAAGTGTAACAAACACTACTGCTGGTGTTGCTGACAAGAGCATTACCAAAGTCGTTAGGTGACTTTGGGGTCAGGTCAGAACCCCCAGCACCCTCTGAAACAGCTCTGAACATATTCCTGCTGGTTTGTATATGTATCTATGCAAGTGGCACGCTCGGCGCTGAGGACTGAAATCAAAATAATTGATCAAGTGTAGAAAGGTGATAGATGCGCTCTGTCCTGCAGGACCCCACTTGGTCAGGACGGAATTCTTGCAAGGGAAATGAGCATGCCCATTTCACAGTGTGCAAAGTTTCATCCATCTTTAATGAGTGGTAAAATCGCGGTAAACTAAAGAATTGTTTTTAGAAGAAAACTCTTGATGACTGATTACCAGTAAGTGTTTGGCTTAATATCTGTTAGGGTCATATAAAATTTTCTCAGGTGAAAAGAGATCAAAGGAGGAAAGGGATTAAGAAGTGCTGGAGAGATGGCTCAGAGTTAAGACCCTGTCTCACAAGCAGAAAGTCCCGAGTTCAGATTCCAGGTCCCAGGGAAAACGCCAGGCCAAAATGGCAGCAGCCTGTACTTCCGGCTCTAGTGAGAGGAGCCTGGGAAATCCCAAGGTGAAGCAAGGAGGAGGTAGAAGCAATCCACGATTATTCCAGAAGTCACACGAAAAAAGTCGGCAGGAGCACAAACGGCTGGAGCAGCTGTCCTGGGAGACACAAGGGGCTTCCAGTGACCGGGAACGTTCACCAAGACAGGGCACAAGCTCAGCCTCCTAAGCACCCCTCAGGGCCAGCGAGGTAACCCAGCGGGCAAGGCGCCCGCTTGCAAGTCTGGAGACCCGAGTTCCATCCCTGGAAGCCCACAAGGTGGATGGCGAGAACTGACTTCTCAAAGCTGTCCTTTGCCTCCCTGTGCACTCGGCATGCACCTGTGGGAATGTTCTCCCTGTCTCTTAAGTATATGAGTAAACAAACAAACAAACATTTTTAAAAGCCCAAGTCTCAAAACCAGGTAGAATTTGCTCTCTGACCACTGGTGATGTTAAAAATCGACCAAAGAACGTGCCAACCATCCTTCCCAGGTATCTGAAAATAGAACAGGGCACTTCTGTAGACTCACAGGTCAAAGAAGAAATCACAAGGGAATTAGAGTCTTTTGAACCAAGTGATAACACATCAGATACATCAAAGGCATGGAATGTAAGTAAAGCCATGCTTAGTGGCAAATGTATAGCTATCAAAAGCTATGTAAGAAAGGAAAGCCTTTGAGAATTGAACATCTAGGGGTCCCTGCTCCTCACGTACCTCCGGGAGTCCGTGAGTTCCAGCTGTCTTACCCCTCCTGGAGTCCATGCCAGGGGCCCATGAGTTCTCCAGGGCTTTCCTGTCCCTTACAGAATTCATGTCCGTGAGTTCCGTTCTTTCTCTCCTCTAATAAGCTCTGCCTTAATCCTCTCCGCATGCTCTGGTTTCAATCTTCCACTCCCAGACAAGAGAACCTGGACACACAATGACCCCACAGAGATCTTGTGACATTTTGGTGAGCAGATCCAGGTCAGCTCTGCCCCACATCACAAGGAGATTCTCTAGTCCAAAGGAAGACGGGGCAAGGAAACAGGGAAGTAAAAAAGTAAATCTAGATATGTTTGTGGTGATAATCTAGATGGACTATTTGAGTTTTTTGTTTGTTTCAGCTTTGAATTTATTAATGATGTGACAGGAGTTAACAAATTACAATTAAAACAGAATCAGTTATGTTCATTCCACATAACTTAAAAGCATGCAATATATTACATGGTAAAAAAACACGTCAATCATATACAAAAAAACTATTTTGAGACTATGAAATGTTTCTGAAATTTTTGACATAAGCTTTCAGCAAAGAGTATTTTATAAAAATTTAAAGACCTAATTAATCAGTTAATCCATTATTAGGAAAGATACAAACATTATTAGTAAAATGAGGTTGCAAGCAATTAATTTTAAAATTACACCAGGTATAGACAAGACTGCAGGTAGTCTCATGAAACGAATGTTCCATTAAGAAAACAGTTTTGAAAAAGATCTCATATTGAACCCATGTATTAATTCTGATAATCACATTATATAAATCAATCGTCAAGTGTATTCAGTTAAAGGATTTTTTGGGGGACTATTTGTTAAAACAAAAATTATCAGCATGAACTACTAAAAAGTTCAACAATAAGCTAGACATAGGAAACTTTATCTAAAATCTAAGGACAGAAAAATTTAAAAGATGGAAAATTCTATATAATGTAAATGAACGACAAAAATACAGCCATAGTAACAGAAAAGGTGAAAAAATTATTCTAGAAGTAATGAAGTTGTTCATAAAAGATTATGTCACAAAGAAGTTCTAAGCTACTCATAAAATATAAGTTAAAAGTAACAAAACGAAACAAAACAACTCCCCCCTCCCCCCAGCAGTTTGGAGAGATGGCTCAGAAGTTAAGATTGCCTCACAAGCAGAAGGTCCTGAGCTTAGATCCCAGGTCCCATGTAAAAACTCCAGGAAGAAACAGCAGGGACCTGTACTTTTTGGCCCCTGTGTTCAGAGCTTAGGAAATTCTAAAACGAAGCAAAAAAAAAATAATGCAGAATAATTCCCAAAGTTATCCTTGGGCCTCCACAGAGACAGAAGAAAGGAAGGGAGGAAGGAGGGAGGGAGGGAGGAAGGAAGGAGAGAGGGAGGAAGGAAGGAGAGAGGGAGAAAGGAAGGAAGGAAGGAAGGAAGGAAGGAAGGAAGGAAGGAAGGAAGGATAAAGAAAGAAAGAGACAAAAAAAGAAAGAGAGAGGCTGGAGAGGTGGCTCAGGGGTTAAAGCCTCTGCCTTGCAGGCGGAAGGTCCTGAGTTCAAATCCTAGACCCCACGTATAGACGCCGGGCGGAAGCGGGGGCGGCCTGCGTTTCTGGTCCTGGTAGGGCAGAGCCTGTGAATCCCAGGGCAGAGTAAATGAGGAGGTGGAGGCGTCCATGGTGGTTCCTGAATTTGTCCCATGGTTCTACACACACACATACACACACACACACACACACACACACACACACGCACACATGCATAATTGACTAAATAATAAATTTTTTTAAAAAATTAAAAAAAAAAAGAAAGAGAAAGGAAGAAGAAAGCAAGCAAGCGTCTAGGGCTAGAGAGGTGGCTCAGGGGTTAAACCTCTGCCTCACAGGCAGAAGGACCTGAGTTTAGATCCCAGATACCACACAAGAACTCTAGGTAGAAGTGGAGGCAGTCTGCACTTCTGGTTCTGGAAGATGGAATCTGGGAAACCCCAGAGAAAGCAAAAAAGAGGTAAAACAATCCTGAATGATTCCTATAAGTTACCCTTGGGTCTCCACAGGTGCATACAATGGTCTCTGATACCCAGACACAACAAATAAATAAATAAATAAATAAATAAATAAATAAATAAATAAATAAATAAATAGAAAATACCTAAAAAAATCTAAACTTCTATTTCAAGAGTTAGAAAAAAGAAAGCAAACTAAATCAAAAGAAGTGGAAGTAATGTTTTACATCAATGCATTAAAAATGCACAAAAGCAGATAAAAAGTCACGAAAAACCACAAGTTCCTGAAATAAAATCAGTAAAAAAAAAAAAAAAAAATCAATAGTAAGACTGATCAAGGAAGAAAGAGGTTCAACATCTAGCAACATCTACAATGTGGAATGAACGAGGGGATCATTCAGCTCCTAGGGCACTAAAGGGAGAAAAGAAGACATTATGGGAAAAACAGATGAAATGGGTATCTTCAAAAGATATGTTGCATAACAGAGAAGGAGAAATAAAAGTCCAAATAGTTTGTTTTCTCAGGAGGTAGGGTGAAGAAAAATTTTTACTTTTAAAAAAGTAATCCAGCGCACCTAACCAGCAGGACCCCTGACTAAACAAGGAAAGCAGTATTTAGAATGGTGTCCGAAGGTGTTTGGAGTGACCCCACTCAGCAGCTAACCTGAGTCTGACAGAGCCCCACCACCCCCATGTTTACGCAGTACGGTTCCTTCTATGGACAAAGGGATTCATTCTCTCATTTGTCCACATAGTTGGTTCCTGCAGCTTCCAAATGTCTAGTGTTTTTAAAGTCACTTCGCTGTTGTTTTTTAAAAACTACACCTTACCATAAAGACATGAAGAAAACTCTTAGACAATATGCCAATTAATTTTATCAAACATGTAGGAAGCAACAATATCAATCTTTGGGAAATTCAGCAGTTAGATTGAAAGAGATAAAACTGTCTTCTCAGGTCTAGTTCAGCTGCTGGCCTGGAACTAGAGACTGCCCAGTCTCAGCCCCCCAGGTACTGGGTGACAGGCGTGTACCACCATGCCCAGACATGCTACTTAATGTAGCAAGCACGTCATCCTGCCACTAAAAGTAGAGCATGACATTACAAAGGAAGGAAATTACAAGTGAAATTCTTTACCAAGCTGGGAATTCCTTAATGAAAAACTAGCAAATAGAATCCTGCAATAGAGCATGACTGAATGTTCCAGAAATGAAAGCTGGATTCACATTCAAAAGTAACCACAAGGCTGGAAAGCTCAGTGACAGAACAGTTGCTCAGTATGAACAAGAGGTAAGGTCCTGGTTTGACTCTCCCTACTGGAAACACTGTGTGAACACATGATGCACGTGCACACATTCAGGAATATTACTGTACCTTAAGGAGGAGGATGGAAGACCCGTGGGGACCTAACGCTAAGTGAATAAGCAGAGGCGAGTACTGGATCGCGTAGCTAGGGTAACACGAACAGAAAGCATGCAGGAGCTGCCGGAACTGGGAGGACAGGAGAGCGGGAAAGTTCACCTTGGTGGGTGGGACAGCAGCTCTGGAGAGGGACCACCAAGCATGAGCGCTCTTAGTGTCACTGCGCCTAAAATCATATGGATGCTGCGACAGACACAACACAACCCTTTGACAAATTCAACACCCGGCTCACGAGTCAACAAAACACGATGAACTTCAGCGGACTAGGACTGGACAAGGAAATGATCCATACAGACGCCTTGCCGAGACGGGCAGACCAAACCTGAGGCCATCCGCACCCGGTCAGCAAGTCAGCAGAGATGCGAAAAGCATCACACACACGAGCACCGCTAAACTGGACGATGGACGATACCAAGTGTGGGTGACAGACTTACGCATGGAATGCAAAACCACTTTGGAAAGCTGCCTGGAAGTTTTCTTATAAAGGTAAGCACATACATGTAACATGACTCCTGGGTATTTACCCAAGAAAAATAACATCCTATGTGTACACAAGTACCTGCACAAAACTGCCTGTCGCACTTTTGGTGCACATAGTAAAACACACTGTGGTGTATCCCAATAGTAGAATGCTACTCTGTAAACCAACAGTACACGACGACTTAGATGAATCTCAAAACCCATGTTTGGGCAAAAGCAGGTAGGTACAAAGCATGTTTCCATGTATGATACACAGAAGTCTCCAAAGCACATGGCCAAGACAGAGCATGGGAAGTCTCAGGAGATGTTGTGCTCTTGAGTTTGGGATAAGGCTTACACGGATGCACATATGTCAGAAACGCTGAACTGCACCATAAGCATAAATCACCGGGAGCATGTTCAGCAAATAACACCTCAAAAAGTTGATCTTAAAAAAACCACTAAAGACACATACTGGCTTTGCACTCAATTATAGTTTTAACAGGACAAGAGCTAAATTAAGTGTTTTTTAGTAAGTCTTGGCTCAGGTAAGCGAAAGCCACGGTCCCCTCTAGGGCGTGAGGCAATGAGCTGGGCGCTCTCTGCTTGCAGCTCTGCGGTGGGCATCGGTGAAGGCCACAGTGAGAAGCAACTGGCACCTGAGGAATTCAAGTCCAAGCCTTCAGGAGGAGGCGGGATTCGGTCACTGCCATCTTCCCCGTGTGAGTCTGTGAGTGGCCGCAGAGATGTTCCCGGAAGGCTTGGGAGGCCATGCGGACATCTGCGCCCGCGCTACCCACAGCCCTTTCTGCAGGACACCTTCACACTGCACAGCAATTGTGGTCTTTGTGTCTGCCTATGAACTATGAAGTGTTGCAAATAGCTGAATACAGAAAATTTTGACATATTTACATCTGTTCATTGCTATGGAAGCGTGATATTTTCCTCAAAATAACATCTGAATTAAAATTCTATTCACAGGAGCTGGGGAGACAGCTCAGAGCTTATTACGCCTTTGTTCTCGAGCAAAAGGACCTGAGTTTGGATCCCCAGATTCCAAGTAAAAAAATGCCTGCACTTCTGGCTTGGAGGCGGAGCCTTGGAAATCCTAGAGCAAAGCAGTAAGGAGGTCGAACACCCCAGAATGATTTCTGATGTACCCTTGGGCTTCCACGGGCACACACACACACACACACACACACACACACACACACACACACTCAAGTGCCCTCTTCTACCCCCATTTGACAAAAAAAAAAATTTTTCCCCCACATTACTAAACCAGGAAGACAGCACCGTAGATCATGAGACAAACTGGGTGTCCAGCTGCCTGGGCCCAAGAATAGCTCTGTCACATAAGGCAAAACACATACATGAAGAACATACCCACCTCCTCCCCCCACCCTGCCACACACAGGGCACATGATGGTAATAAGCCAATTCGTCACAATACCACATTCTTAACCTTTGGAGTAATTAGAATCTTCTATCAACATATCTAATAGCAAGATTACTCCAAGTACAGTTTTGGAATAAATACATTGCCCATGCCAACCTGGGGTTGGAGGTCCATCACTGGACATTTCTGAAGCACCCTGTGGCTGGAAGACTAGCATGAGCAAGTCTGAGGACTGAGGCTGAGGGTCTCAACAAGAACCCCAGAAGTAGATGCTTGCAACAAGGGCGCTTATAGGAGGCAGTCTGCCCGCTGGAGTTCACACGGGTCTCACCCAAGGATCTAGACAGGACAGACGAGTGCGATCCTTTGCTTAAACGCCAATGGCGTTAGAAACGGAAGCCAGGAGCTCTAGCGGAGGCCTTGGCTTATGCAATTGCAGGTGCACACGTGTCAACTGAAGGCACACTGATCACCCCACGGGTCACCTCGTGGGTCACCTCACGGGCCACCCCAGGATCACTCCATGGGTCACCCCACAGATCACCCCAAGGATCACTCCCAACACCACCACAGGTACCTGATCCATGGCACAGGGTGAGAGAGAGAGAGAGAGAGAGAGAGAGAGAGAGAGAGAGAGAGAGAGAGACAGAGAGAGAGACAGAGAGAGAGACAGAGAGAGAGACAGAGAGAGAGACAGAGAGAGACAGAGAACATGAGCTCCTCCAGTGGGCAGAGCAGGCTGAAGGAGACACACGGCTTGTGATGTCAGAGCAAAGCCGCCCTCTTCCTCAGTCCCTCACTGTCCCGAGCAGAATGGTAGTGAATCACGCCACGAGTCAATGAGGTGATGGCGCTCATCAACTGCTTGCAACTGTGTTAACATGTGTAAGATGAGAGGAAATCATTCCACTTGGTGCGAACAGAAGCAATAAGCAGTGTTGTGAGTAATGGTGGAGAGATGGGATGAGCAAGACTCTGTCAGTGAAGCTTTGGGAATGGGGTGTGCAAAGCTTCCCTTTTCAATAAGGGGAGAGACGGCCCGACAAGGGCACCACTCTGGAAGATGCGCGCAGAAGGGGCAGGGAGAGAAGCGCAGTGGGCATGCTGAGGTTAGATGCCAGCAAGCGTACAGTGGCTGCAGGAGGAGGCAGGGAAATCGTCTCATGAGCACCACCCCGAGGAGGCTAGACCCTTGCTACGAGCACCCTTACCCTCTGCACGGGGGGGTGGGGGGCTTTGCCCATGAGGCCAGACTTGGCATTAAACCTGTTCTGTGCCTGTCAAGGTGCGGGAGCCTGACAGCACTTTCCGGGAAGGGAAGCGAAAGCCATCTGGGTGGTGCCTGGAGGACCCCGCATCACACCCCTAGATTGGTGTCTCCCCCTTGCTGGAAGGTGTCTCCTGCCTGGAAGGGCTCTGGTGGTTTCTAGCCTCAAGTCCAAGGTTCCTTCTTCTATGGCGTTAGAACAGTTGGCAGATTACTTGTTAAACAATGCAAAAAGCATTTAGCTTGATCAGCTGGCTCTGAGACGTTTCATCATTTCCACGAAGGTTCTAAAGGGCTGCTGACAGCTCTGGGAAACAGCTTCTTCCAGCTTTCCACTGTAAATAATGATCGACCATTGGCCTCTGCGTTTCAAGGCCTAATGAAGGCAGTGGAGTACACGACAGAACTTGCGCTTTCATTAGCAAGCTACTGGAAGAAGCTCTGTGCTCTGCAGTCCTTGCACACCTAAGACAGCAGACCCACCACGTCTGGTGGGACCCTTGCACACTCAGCGACCTGCTCTGAAGGATGACAACATGTGGCATGTCACCTCTAGACTGCTTCCTTCAACAGGAACGTGGAGCACTTTGGTGAATCACACTTGAATTCCAGAGGTGACAGATTTAAGAATCTAGCCCCAAAGGACGCTGACGGGCCTGGAGCCAGAAGGCAGCAGAGACGGCACTGAGCCTGGAGACCCTCTGGCTGTGTGATGGCTACTCTGAACTGTCCAGTCGACTGGACTTGGAAGAACCACGGAAACATAGCTTTGGTGGGGTCTGTGGAAGCATTTTCTGAGAGATGTAACTGAGGCAGGTAACCCCAACCATGGTTAGGGTCCTGGGTGATGGGAACATAAAAATAAGTGTGGTATGAAACAAAATGGAGTAACAGTCTGAGTAAATATGTTTTAACCCTTCCTATTGGGATAAACAAAATCAACCCCCTCCCCTAAAAAAAAACAAGAATATCCCTGTACTTTCCCCACCTGCGAGCTAGCGTGTGCTCAGCTCGATAAGGACCCAAGGCTGCCCCATGCCGATGAGATCATACTAAGGTGGAGCGCGTATCAGCCCAGGAGGTGACCAGCTCATTGCCATATGCGCTGCTGTTGTGTAGAGCAGCATCCAGCTGGTGGGCAACTGTGAGCCTGTTTCCAGCTCCTGAGCAGCGCGGATGGACCCCCGCCCCACTCCTCGACGGGGCCATTCCAGTGAGACCGTTCACAGAGAGGACCGTGAGCCTGGACCACGTGATGTTGCAAGGTGAGCAGTCTTGGGGTTAGGCAGGAGTCTAGTGGGGTCTGACTTACCCCTCTGCTAATAAATTATAAAATGGCAGCTACAACTCCTTGACTAGTTGCTGGTGACATGGAAGGACTCAATAAAAAGGAGAAAGCGAGCTGGGCCCCAGTGTTCACCTTCTCTGCTGTGGATGGCGTGTGCCCACTGCTTCGAGCTCCTGCTGCCAGACTTCCCCACCACGATAACTATGCTGTGAGCCCACATAGCCTTTCTCCCGCAAGTTACTTTTACAGGGTATTTGGTCACAGCAAAGAGAAAGCCCCCAACATAAGCAGTATGAATGCAACATCTGATCAAAGCTCAATCTTTGGAGTATTTTTCCCTCCCACATCACACCCTGACTTCTAGAACTTCAAAGTATGGCTGCCAAGAAGCATTACAAACCAATAAACTCTTTCAAAAGGCAGATTTTAAGAGCTTTGTACAGCCACGTGTAAAAGAGTTTCCATTGTAATTTTTAATAGCAGCATAATATTCTTATCTACTTTTACTTTTCCAACAATAAATTCTGGTCAGAGTCTAAAAGGCACTGAAATTATGCCATGCAGTTTTGAAAAATCTTGATCTATCTTCCAGCACATACACTGGGGAAATAATGAACTTGTATAAAGTGTGAGCTTTGAAATTCTCAGATCGATCTGGGTGGGGTCCCAGCCCACACTCAACTGATATCTGCGTTGGTGTCTTCTGAAAACCTGGAGTCACAGTGATCCTGCTAAATGCCTTTCCACAAAGACTCTCGGCTTCTTCCCTTCCGCGAAGAAGAGCTGGATGAAGTCCACAATGAGAGCTTCGTCTGATCTGGATTTCAAGTAACGCGCTGATGATTTCCTCCTGCAGATGTGGATGGCATTTCAGCATTGATTTAATCGCACTTGATTCATCTATTTTGGTTTGCAAGAAAGTTTCCAGTCCAAAAATAAAACTTCAAAAAGCCAAACATGTATTTCTAAAATCCGAGCTGCAATGACCAGTAAAATATCGAAGCCTAATGTTCTGCTGAACCATTTTCAAGCCATACATCACTTTCTGCTTGGGTCCTACCCAGCTGTTTCAAAGTTCATTTTTACAGTGTTGAGGGATAATAGCAAGCGTATCATTCATGGGAACCATGGCCAGTCAATTTCTACAGAGAGGAAATGGAATTTTTCCAAATAGATTAAGTTTTAGTGTAGAGAACAAAGACCCCCTGAGGTTAGTCTTTCTGCAACAAAATGGCCAGAAATTAAGTTCACATAATTTCAAGGGGTATTTTTCAAGTGTGACTGGCTCAAAACAGGAGGCCCACTATCTTTAACATGGAACTGTTTAAAGCCCCCAGAAGCAGCAGGAGAGTGGGGGGACAGTCAAGATGCCAAACCTGGGCTGGCCACAGCTGTCAGGAGCAAAACAGTCCTGCCCCCCCCCCCATAGGAGAACATGGCTTCTCATTAGCAAAGGGCTCAGTTACCCCATCTCCTCTGTGTTAACTACGCCAAGGTTTCAGACTTCTAAGTACCCTAACAAGAGACAATTTAATTTTGTGTGGATGCTGTGAGCATCAACGAGCCCTGGCACTAGTTTTTCTCTGGTTATATAAGCATGGCTCCTAGCTGTTGTTAGTATGTACGCTGCATGTTTCCAAATGCGTTGCCCTGACAACCTGGAGAAGACAGGCTTTGAGAGGGTCTTTGACAGCCCGGGGAACTTACAACAGCAGTTTCAGGCTAGACTTGCTATTAAGACTTCTTGGCTCTTGACTGTGCTCCCGTTTGTCAGGGGGTAAATGCTGGACGGAACATAAATGAGTATGCCCTTGGAAGACACGGACGCTCACCCAGTGCAAGCATTTCTGATCTGAAGTGACGACGACAGAAGGCCGTGTGGTATGGAAAGGGTTAAAGCACCACTAGGTGATCTTGTCTTTGTTTTCTCATCTATAAAACAAGGATGCTAGCTGTGCCTAGCTCGAAAGACTGCCAGAACTAAGTAAAGTGCTCAGAGTTAAGTACTTACAGTAGTGCCGGACAGAGTGCCTACTGGAGAGACAACTACCGCTGGCTGCAGAGACGTGAGGCCTGCGGAGAAGCACCGGGATCACTTGAGCTGTGGTTATTGAACTGGCTTAGAAAGTCTTTCCAATTGATGGTCAATGAAAACGTCACCCAGGGGGCAAATCACTGTGCCCCATGTCACACAGGACCCGAGCACAAGCCTGTGTGTCTTTCAATGGCCACTCAGCCAGGAAGAGGGGTGGCTAATTTGGATCCTACGCCCTACCAAACTTTCCTCTCTAACCTTGAATCAAGGACACGTCATTGCTGTAAGGTGGTGGTCTGCTCAGAAAGCGGGAAACAGTGCTTCCGCACGGGGATCTGGGCGCTCAGCTTTGATGGAGTCCTTCCTGTTCCACGCAAGGACATACTACCCGCATTTCAAGCCTTCCCACGGCGCTATGCTAATGCGTGTTCAGTCTTACATCTAAAATCCCGCAACCCTTCCAGCCGGTCTGTACCCAGTGCTTATTTTAAACTCTTATTTACATGCTTGGGTCTTTCTCAACAAAGCCTTTTAGAATGTGAAGTGTAGGAACTTACGTGCATCATGTATGCATTATGACTTCTGTTAATCTGGAGTTGTAGCATTTCCAAGTATTTCCCTTAAGTCAAAAGGTTTGGGAAGGTGAAGAAGTTCAGATCCCTTAATCTTTTCTTTTGAAATAAATTATTCATGAAGCTCTCTCCCTTGTTCCCAAATGGTTAGGTTTAACAATTGCTTAAAGTGCTGTTTTTAACTCAAGAGCACATTATTCATAAAGCCTCCAGCCCAGGAAACACTTAGTTGCTAACTGGTCATTTTCATCTGATCAATGACTTCACAATGAAACCTACCACAGTGGGATGTGCTTCCAGCGCAGGCCGGTCCAGTGACACTAAGTGCCTGGCTCTATAAACAAAGCAAGCTGGTTAATGGTCATTTTATGGTGCGTGGAAATCTATGAGAGTGTGGCTTCATCAACCTTATCTGAGATGTTTTGGGGGTACAAAGCACAGACAGAACCTTCCTGTAACTGGTTAATGGATCAATTTATTTATTTCAAATTTGTTTTCTTCAAGCTGAAAAACCACTAAAGACTCTCTAAGCAATCAGTTCAATAACCACAGGGCAGGCGGCTGCTGGGCCTGCTGACCATGGTCAGAGCCTCTTGGTGTCTGATGGTTCCTATGGCACTGCTGATGGCCAGCTGACTGTGCCTGGGCCCTCGGTTGCCTGCTGGTAGCCCAGGGGCAAAGCCAGGCAAGACGAAGAGCCTGGCTTCACCTAGCTGTCTGCCGGCCGATGATCAAAGTCTCTGGCTGAACTACATTCAAAAGTGTTGTTTCACTTTTCTTTTTCCCAGATACACACCTGGGGTTAATAAACGGTTCAAATAAAAATAAAGGATTCTATTTAAATGACAGACCCTCGGGTCAGTAAGCTCTATTTCAAATTTCTCACGGAATACATAATAGACCCGCATTGCTGGATATCAGCCCCTTTCCTGAGTACATCTCTGTCCACAACAAAGCACCCATGCAAAGGAACCGGCACCTGTGGGACAGTAGGTCTCTAAAGCTCCTCGCTGACCACGGGCATCGTGGAGAAGGTGTGCACTGCATTTCCGACACTTGAAGCTAACAGGGCTCTTTTGCATGGTCCCCAAGTCCAGATTTCAAAGACGGGGGAAGAGTTTCGCGTAGCATGTGGCGTGGCTAAAAGCCTGATGCTTTCCCTCATGTAATGGGTTGTTTTAAATGTCTTTACTTAGGATCCTTTTGCTCCTAAGAGCACTTCTTAGGAAACAGCTACAAAGACAGAACTCGGGTACTGTCAGTCACTACTCTGACAACGGACTCTGGATGGACTCCCCAAGTTCAAGTCTTTGCCATGACATGAGAATGAGCTATAAACCTGTGACCGTGACACATGGCTTGCTGTGCCTCTGTCTCCTCACAGGTAAGAGACACAGGCAACGGTGCCCGCTGTGCAGGGAGACTGGAGGAGGAGCTGATGTAGGAAGTGAGAGCGCCCTGAACAGATTCGGCAAGGCATCCTGACGCTCACCAGGACTGTGACACAGGCTGCTCTGCACAGCGGGTGGCACTGGTTAACTTTCTTGCATCTCAGTTTCTTCATCTACAAAAGGAGAACAGTAATATTTTCATCACAGCATGGTCACGTAACAGTGTGGGTGAAGTGTGCTGGCACGTGATCCGTGCCTGACGTGTGGTGGCTAGCATCATCATTACATCCCTAATGGAAAACTTTCTCACATGGTTCTTTACTCGGGCAAGACTCACTGTGCTTGAATAAACAATACGCCCTAAGCTTATTCAAAACACAAGCCTCAGGCCATTCCAATTTGTGGGTGTTAATTCAAAACTTTCAGAAATGCTTGGTACTATTTTCAGAATTGTATTGCTCCAAGAAATTGCTCTCAAACATATCCCCCATGATATCACCACTGTGAATCAACAATGAAACATATTGAAGGCTACTTGCAAATGGATAATTGCAAAATTAAACGGAAGGGTCTGAGCTCACGACGGCGTGCCTCTGTGCCATTGCCATGCTTACTTTATAGCAGAGACGCCAACGCAGAAAACACGCAGCTCTTGATTCTTATCTGAGTAGATTAGAATTGTGTTAACCTACCCGAAGCTTATGCTTACCCGAACCCAAGCACGCAGTGTCCAGTGGGACCCACGGGCCTTATTTTACCAACGGGACAAGCCCTAGTGTCACTAGATCACACGGTATTAGAGGGCAGAGACAGGGCAGGCCTGGCTTGCACCTGGCTCCATGCCAGATGCTGATGTTTCTTCCCACTACACGGGCTGAAGACCAGTTGCTATTTCATCTTCAACCAAAGTGCACACACAGAGGGGAATGGGGGGGAAGAAGAGGAAGGAGGAGGAGGAGGAAGGAGGAGGAGAAGAGGGAGACAGAGAGAGACTCAATAACAGGAAGATAGAGACCAAGACACCTGTTCACTTTGCTGGGACAGGGTAGGTTTGGCCCTTTAATTCTGGGAGCTACTCGATTGTACATATTTCATTACTAATTTAATATCTGAAATGGAGCTTGCTTCTTACTTTTTACAGTTTCAGTGTCTTCATAGTATTTTAGAAAAAAGATTTTTATTTTCTGGGCAATATAATCATAGTAGAAAGGCTCAGAGCTTTTGGGACAAGTCGCCCAGCTTTTCGAAGCAGCCAGAAGGGAACGAGCCACACGTGCCTATGATCCACTTCCTGTCCACGGGGTCAAGGTGGTTGTGACATCGACAGAGACAGCTTGGGCCACTCATGGGCTCACGGGGGTTGTGCACAGGAGAGACGGCTTGCTCACAAGCATTTCCTCGCCGGAGCCCGCCTTTGGAATCTCCCTTGGCTCCTTCCTGACAACCAGACAAGACAGCCCCAGACTGAGAGGTGATGAAGTCTGCAGTAAACCAGATCAGCGGGCAGAACCTCGGTCAGCGACTGTGGTGCTGGGGGTAAAGGAGGAAAATGACTGTGACCTAAGGTCACAAGATTGCCAAATCCTGCAATGCCCTGTGAGCGAGGGTTTCCAAGACACCCCTGACCAGCAGAAGCAGCAGCTGTCCCCACATGGGCCAGTCTCTGAGGGCCACAGAACCCCCTCTCAGCAAATGCTCCTGTTGGACAGGTGGATCACCCTATAGACAGACGATGGCACAGGGCAGGGGGCCCAGGAACTGGAGTGGGGAGAACCACCCTTCAAGCACGCAGGGCAGAAAGCAGCCGCTGCAGGCCCAGTGGACACGAGCTTGAGCTTCAGACCAGCGGCGCCTCAGTCCTCAGGTGGGACAGCAGCCCTGGGCCTCCCTCTCCCCACCATGTGGACAAGGCTGAGCTCTGACCCCTCTCGGCCCACTACTGCCAAAGGCAAGGAAGCAAGATCAAGCAGACAGTGGTCTACACCAGGGAAAGGGGACTTTGAGCCACTAAGAACAGTGGCTTCATACTGGGCTCCAAGAGGCAAAGGAAACGAGCGATGCTGTAAGAAAACAGCAGAGCTCGGAACTTCTACGTCGTGAGTGGCTGGCCGGACAGAAGCGGATGAAACAAGAGCTAGCAAAACTCAGGAAGCGCCCGGGGGGAAGTGTTAGAAGGACAAGTGACAAGAGATCACAGGAAGCAGCAAGAGAAACAGAAGACGCGGAGGAAATGGAGTTTGCAGCAGCCAGATCTACTGCACCAGCCATGAGGACAAGGCGTCTCGTGGCAGCAGGCTGGGCAGGGGACCACACGGGAGGCTGCTGGTGCAGCAGATGGTGCCAAGGGCGGAGACTATGAAAGCCATCGTTCTTGTCCGGTGGAGACGGCGTCAGGGAGTTGCTTCAGAACACAACAGCACCAACAGCAAACAAAGCAAAAGCCAGAAACAAAGAGCTGGAGGAAACGCGGCAAATGCTGCTGATGTGGGACTTGAGGCGCCGTCCCCGAGGAGTCTGGTCACTAGTCTACCGCGTGCTGTTTGAAACATGAATGGGGTCACATAGAGCTGGGGAGGACACAGCAGGCCAGCAGGCAGGACACAGAGCTGGGGTCCTGGACTGAGCCGGCAGGGAGAGCTCCAGGCACCGGGGAAAGGCCGGGGGTGGGCCAGGGTGGGGTCTTGGCAGGCGAGGAAGAGGGCTTCTGATGACTGCAGAATCACCAGGGCCTGGCCAAACTGGCGGCGCGGCGCGGTGCTCTGGCTGCTGTGTGTGAGGCAGCGGAAGCCGAGCGAAGAGGCCCGCCTGAGGGGTCCCGGGGAACAGGAGGGCAGCCTGGTTGGACAGTTCAGTGGAAGCAGATAGGGAGGAGCCTGGGCTTCTGGAAGGTGTAGCCAGTCGTGGCGATTAACCGCTGCCTGAATTAAACCCCCTCCCCACTTGTTTTTCAAGAAATGAGACAGACACGTGGCAGTTTTCCACTCAAAGAGGCCACATCCCCAAAAGGACCCACCGTGAGGCCCTCTGTGAGCATTTGGGCCGACTGGGTCATTCCCCACATGGTCAATAAAGCTGTCCAGTGGGCAGACAGTGGAGGCGACTGCCTCGAGAACTCTCACTGAAGCTACACTTCACCTTCTCTCACGTAGAAAAAAAAGACAAAAAATCTACACCGAAGATTTTTCGCCCGCCTCCCACGAACCTAATTCCAGCCGAGGTGTCTTCTGAGTAGATGTGTCCCTCATGGGTATGCAGGCTCCACACAGAAACATCTGCACTCTCATAATTATTTAAAAAACCTGAGGTGGACAAGTGCTAAAATCATGGGTCCCTTCTCCCCACACAGAGTGTGAAGTCATGTTGGATGTGCCATCTGATAAGTGGAGCATGTCCCTGATATGTAACCGTGTCTGTAATGTTTACCTAAAACACAGAAGCCTTTAGCAGCTGGATTTCCCAGCTTCTACTCCAAAAGCTGGTTTTTAAGATACTTTGCAGACAGTGAAGAAGGCTTACGCATGACGGACAGGGCACAGAACTGTCTGGAGGTGGCTGACAGCAGATGTCACCTCTAGCAACAGAGTCCTATAGAGGACGCTGCATGGCAACTTGAGGTGACAGGTCCCCTGTCACTCTGGCATGGAGCACTGGGAGCCTGCCTACCTGGGGCTCAGTAGACACCCACCCAACGAGTGTCAGGCCCCTGACTCCAACTGGCTTGCTTGTCCCCAAAGCTCTGCGTGCAGGGCTCCGAAGGACTCTCTAGGGCTTGGGGTAGTGCTCTGGAAAGCACGTCTCTCTGGAGACAGCACGCGACAGCTCGAGTCTATGCTCGGTATATTCTCCAGCCACCCTCCCAGATCGTGAACTCTTCAGGCAGCAGCTCAGCGGGGAGAAGGAAGCAGAAGGTGGTGGCTGCTGCCCTCCCTGAGCACCAAAGATGCCCCTGGAGGACGCTGGGAAGGAGGGGGCAGGGCAAAGGAATGTCGGGGCAGGAGGACAGCACCTGTTCAGTGTACCTAGGTCTTCACTGGGAAGAGAGAGCAAGTGAGATATTCCCAACGGGGAAAATGTGACACTGCGAACTGGGCTGTGCTTTGTTGTAAAGCATTTAAAACTATCAAACTAAGCCCAAATCTAAACAAGAAGGAAGACCAGAAATGTCCCAGCACCACCAATCCAGGTCTCCTTTAAAGGAATTTTAAGACTCTCAGACATGATACATAACCAATCAGCAAATATTAAGAAACAGATGCAAGGCTAAAAAAATGAAGGGCCTTCCCCCCAAATGGCATACATACTTTTCTACACAAAGTGTACAGAATCATTACTATTACAGAATTTATAAACAAGGAAACAATTTAGCACAGCAATACAATTTCCAACACTCCAATGCTTGAAGCAGCAAGATACTGACATCAATCACAAGCCATCTTTCCCTCACCAGTTCCTGCCTGGAAAGAATTCTAAGCTCTGGACCTTCCCAGCACATCCATCCCTCCTCCTTGGGAACAAAACCCGACTCTGACAGCTGCATCCCAGAAGAGTGTCCTGTCCCAGCTGCAGGGGACCTGACCAGCTGACTGTAGTTCACAAGGGTGATTCTGGTGACCCTTGAAAGTTGGGGAGGTGAAAGGTGCAGCCTTCTGGCCAGACAGACCTGGAAACGGGGGCTGGGCTCCACGTGAATTGCACCAGGAAGCCAGGGCCGCAGGGCCCCAGAGGCCCCAGCTTTAATGTGTCAGGAAGGGAGGGGCTGCAGCCACCCTGGACCTCACAGGGAACCAGGACAGAGGAGGGTGGAAATGGGTGAGGGCACCCTCCAGCTGCTCAATTACTCCTCTCACTGGATCCTAAGACATGCTACCCTGCTCCTCACCTCTGATACGCTTGATAATCAGTAACGCATCACTGTCTCATTGGTAGAGTTTTTTCTTACTGGGAGCATTAGAATATGGGTGTGGTGTGCATTCTAAAGTTAAGTACAGTATGTGAGAGCTTCTCTACTTTAGAATTTATCACGTGGCAACAGAGTCAGTTGGTTCTGCTTAGCTATTAGATACTCGAGGAAGAAGGCACCAAGCTCCACTGACAGACCAAGTGGGGAAACCCAGGGCTGCAGTGCCACATTAGCCTGCACCTTACTACCATTTGGCCTCACTGCATGCAGATTGCCAGGCTGAGCTGCCAATCACTCTAGGACAACTGGGTGTGTAGGTACAGTTAACTACCACTGGGGCTTTTAAAACCATGGGGCCTTGGAGATACAAGAGAGAGGAGACTCACTCCAAGATGATGCCGGCCAGCGGCAGGGAGCTCAACAGACATCAGGTTCCTGCCTCTCAGCTGTGCCTGTCATTACACCCACGGGGCCCTCCCCTGCCTGTCTCCCTGAAAGCGCAGCATGGGAGAACAACGTGGGCAACAGAGGGCTGTGCCTGGCCAGGGCCACCTGCAGATTCTCCTCCATCTTTTTGCAGGACAGGGGCTTCTTCATGCCTGTGGGCAGCGTTATCTCTACAGCTGCGTTGCCTATGCATCACCCGTGTGTCCTTCCACATCTACGTACTGCACGCACGTCCTCTGTGTTTGCCTTCTGGACCTCTCTCTCCCTTTGAGCCTGACCGTTCTCAAGGGCACGGACGCCCAGGGGAATTATGCAGGTGCGGCAGTGTGGGTATTCAATGGGCCTAAGTGGTCGCGTATCTGATGCGCCCAGTTCCAAGTTTGACTCATTTCTTTTCATGCTGACCTTGACGTCAATGTAAAACGCCTTAAAAAGGAGCCCAGCTACTTTGTAGTCACTTGTGCAACTTGCTTTGGCTACTGCTATTTATATATTTTCTTTCAATATGCGATCTGGGGAAGGACTGCACATATACTTAAGCTCTGTGCTGTCAAGGGGCGAGCGAGCAGTCGACAGCTACAGCACCCTGGCCTTAAATGGCCACCACGGAGAGGGAGTCAGAGACCTCAATTCTAGTCCAACTCCTAATTAAAAAGAAGGACATCGAGGACAAAGACAGGTGGACCAGAATGGACGGAGCCCTGCAGGGATCTGGGCCCACGCCACTTCTAAAATGCCGCAATGCTGGACTCAGTTACCCTCACTACCTTCAGCAGCGGCCGGTAGACTCTGAAGAGCCCAAGCCAAGAAGGAAGAGACTCTGGAGAGCAGCCGATCGGGTCATCTTACTACAGATGAATGAGGGTCAGATCCCAGACAGCCACGCCCCAGTCCTGTGAGCAGGCATCAGCAGGAACCCAGCCTTCATCACACCTAGCCGCGCTCGTGAATGCAAAGCAAGCCTCCAGCAGACACGATTGAGGAGCACTTACAAAGGAATATCGTCAAAGTCTCTGCTTCCTTGAGAGGCTAAACTTTTGAGCAATTTCTTTCATCATTTGTTTTAAAAAAATCTGTAAATATAAACGGTTACAGTGATTATGGAAATAGCAACCAAGGACAGCCAGCCAAATAACAAATGAACACAGTGGCAAACCAAGTCGGTCTATCTCTAGCCTACCATGCTATTAGCTAATCAGGAAAGACTGAGAAACAGATCATTAAGTCTTAAGAACACTGTAATTATGAAGAGGCCTTCCTCCTTTCTCTCTCCCAAATCCTGATCGCAATAGCCATTTCAAGATTCAACTTGCAGGAGCCCCATTTAAACAGGAAAAGCACTAATTGGGCCTCTAGTAGCAGCTGTACGACTTTGATGTCTGCTACAAGGATGAACTTGAGCAGAATTTTCCCGGCCCTGCCAAGCCAGCCAGGCCTTGAGGTTAACCCTTCAGTTGCTTGTCATTGCAGTGCTTCAGAGCCTTTCTCCAAACCTGCTTCTTCAGGAGCACTCCCGCAGGACACATCCTCTGACCATCGCCAGACAGGTCAAGGACAGCCAGCCGGGCTAGTGGGAGGCGGGGTGGGGTGGGGGGGTCACAGCCTGGCTTGCCGGCACTGACGCCATATGTAAGTTTCAAAACTGAAGTTCCACTTGCTACTGTGTGTGGTCTCGGACAATCTTTCTGGGCTGTTTTCCTGTCTATACAAGGAAGCTGGCCGGGTGATTAGCTAGGGAGGGTTCAACACTTAGGAGAATTTCTGCTTGTTGCCCTGGTGGCTTTCAGACCCTAGGCAGACAGCTTAGCCACACTAAACAGCTGCCTTGGGCACATGAGGAGACATATGACACTGGCTGTTGAATATATATATATATTTTTTTTTTTTCTCAATATATATATGTTGAATATATAGAGTTGAGTGGGCCTGGAAGAAAGCTAGATAAGGAGAAGGACAAATGATGCTTATTATGTGGATGCTGGAAGTTCTGTATTCATTCATTCATTCATTCATTCATTCATTCATTCATTCACTCAGTGGTGGGGCCACTTAACTGCCCATGAATTCTGCCTTTTTATCTCCTATACAGAAATGATGTTGGGCACACAGCTGCTAAATCATTCTGTTTGTGACCTTCCCCTCCATAGGCAGGCATTGCCCTGTGCGTGTGAGAACTGAGTTGGGCAACTTTTTCTTTCCTGCTGGTTGGAGTCGCAAGTCCAGATGGACGCGCCGATGAGAAAACTGGCAGGGGTCTCTGAATGAGCGCGGGGCAGAAGCGCTCCTTGACACGGCTCACGACCAAGCTTCAGATCAGAAAGATTCCTTGTTCAGGGTGTTAGGATGACAAGATGGCAAGCTTACAGTCTACTGAAGATACAGACGAGGAAAGTAGATTCTCAAGTATGATATACACCAACCCATCCAGAAGGAAGGGACTTAGTGAAATGGGAAGGGATAGTAAGGTGTTTTGGTCTCATATCCCACTATTCTAATGAATACATGACTCAATTTATGGGAGCAAGGGGATTTTTATTCCAGATTAGATTTCAGGTTAGCGCTCACTGTGGCAGGAGAGTTCCTAGCAAGAACTGACGGAACTAGCCACATCTTAACCACATCCAGAGGAGTGGGGATAAAGATCAATGGTTTGTTCCTTCTAGCTTGCCGCCTAGTTCTCTTTGCATCTTACCTACCTGTCCAAGAAATGGTCTCATCTACTAGGGGCTATTTCCATGTCAATCATGCAATCCTACAAGCCTTATAACTAGATAATCCCTTCCATACGTGCCTGAAGCACTCCTGACACTTGACACAAACTGCTACATTGTGTAAGAAAAAAACAGCGATCTGCTTGCCATCTTCAGGAAGTGGGAGGTAACTGGCGGGTGCCAGGGCTCACCCGCTCTCAGGACACGTGGCCCCCACTGGCCCGGAGGCTGGCCTCGCTCCTCTTGGAGAGCTGTGTCTGTCTCTCCAGGGCGTTTTGTGATGCAGCGGACATAACAGTTCCCCAAAGCTGGAGCTGCTTGGGGTCACACGAAGGGCCTAAGTACCTGAGAAACCAACAGCCCACGCCAAAATAATATGAATTTCACTTTTAGAAGAACTAGGGGAAGCGATCATGACAGGCCATTACTGAAAGCTGAAAACGGTACAGGGAAAGAAAACAGCAGCACTTGCTCTGTCCAGGGTGTCACCCCGGGGAGTCACACTGCTGGGGAGAAGCGGCCCTTCTCCACTGAAGCATTCCGCTCTCACAGGAACGGGCATGGTGTTACCACGCTATTCTCTCTACCGGAAGGAACCCAGACATAGTCACTGCCACCATCCCCCCAAACAAACAAAAATGAAACAAAATAAAGACAGACACCCAGAGACTTCATGCACAATACCACAGAGAGACAAAGCTGGCAAGTCCAGACCATGAAGACAACTGGGTTTCTTCAACAACAGAAGAGAGAGGCGAGGAGGAGGGGTGGGAGAAACACTGGAGTCACTAACGACACCAGTGGATTGAGACGCAGGCTTTATTTGGATCTAATTCAAGCTGTTAAGAGCATTTATGACACCTGTGTGACAGCTGGAAATCTGAAACTGACAGGACAGCTGCTGTCATGGAATTTACAGTTTATTTTAGGTGGGATAATCATATGGCTGCGCCTACTGTATCTGTCCTTCAACTCTGGAGACCCAGGGTGAAGTACTCAGGCATCAGAAGATCGTGACGTCGTAGATTCGCGTGGAATAATGTAAAGGGCTGCTGAGGTGCACGAGTCCATTACGACGAGTCCATTCTGTTCCTGTGCAAGGGGCCACGTCTACACATCAAACTCTGTGCCAGTCTGCACTGGGCGCACTCAGACGGAGTGACGGCCCACTCTGCAGGACAATCACAGATTTGGACGGCCGCCTCAAGGGGACCTGCTCCTCAGAAATCTACAGAACATTTGGTAAAGGAGGTTTTCTTGACATCTAATGGATCATGTCTCTCCATCCACAATCCTTGCCCTTCCTTAGTAACATGGAAACTGATGACAATGGCGGGAAACTCCCTTTGTACATAGAGTCAACATCACACACTTCACATGTGGGGATGACGACAACCCTACTACCCCTGGCAGCTGGCTGCACAAATGAGCACCAGCTCTCCTGAAGTGCAGGGCGCCTCCTTTCCCCACTCATGTCTCAAGTCTCAGCGGCTTCCCTGGGCACTGTCGGGCTTTCCTGAGACAGGGATGGGGCACTGGGCACCTGTCTAGGTCAAACATGGAAAGTAGCATCTTCCTTTTGCCTAGCCTGGCAAAACAATATTGGGCCAACTGACGAATTAAAGTAGTGAAGTTATTTCAAGCAGCTGTGGGAATTTAATACTTGTGCATTTTCCTTTCTTTATTAAAACATAATCATTCACTTTATTTTACCAACTAAGTTTTGTTACTTACCTGTCACTGAACATTAGAATTTGAATTTTAGTACCAAAGAGAGAGGTTAGGGAATCCTAATTTTCCTGCCATTTTCACTTGTCTTACACGGTGCCTGGAAAGAGGCAGTGCTCCACAGAATAGAGTGAAAAGATGAAGGGAGCTAGCTCTCTTGACCATATTCCTCTCTTTCAAGAAGACTTCAAGTAATACCCTACAGAGATATCTGCTCAGTGGCCAAGCTGTCAATCCTGGAAGATTGTTTTCCTTGGAATAGCTTCTTTCTACCACACTAGAGCACCAACAGGCATTAGAGAGATGAATATAGAAGGATGCATGGATAGACAGACGGATGGATGGATGGAAGTCAGAAGGATGGATGGGTGGGTGGATGGACAAATGGAAAGTTAGAACCATCTCTAGGATAGCATAGGACTTGCTTTTTTCTTAAAACCTTAGGCTACTTGGTTTCATTTCGTTTTATTTAAAACTTAATACACTGTACAAATCTCTAAGAACTACAGCCTCAAACCTTAACTTTCTCTAAATGACTTTTGCTCTGTGACTTGTCAAATGCTGCTGCTTCTTGGGAAGTCACTATCACACACATACCACACGCTCACAGTGTGAAAATGGCCTTTAAAAAGGGAGGCTGGTGGAGAGGAGAGGTGAGAAAATGAGTGGCTGGTTAGCAAGAGCAGCAACTCTACACACTGAGCTGTTTTAGAAATGAACCAGCCGCCCAACTCATTAGCTATCAAATGCTAGGCCAGGCAAAAAAATTCCCTGTCATCCAGAACACACCTGATTTTGACCCCAACCACGGACTACTGCAATCAGCAGAAGGCTCCATGATTAAGTTCAGGTGCTGAGGAGGCTGAGCGCAGACTGGCAGGCACCGGCGCACGGACACAGCAAGCTGCTTCATGTGTCTGCACTTTGTCTTCATAAAACCAATAGGACCTTAGGGCAAGAAGGCCAGGGTACAAAAGATCACATCGCCACGCGGAGCCAGAGCAATCACAGTCGCAGGGATGCTTCCCAATTAGCTCTTAGAAACCAGCGCGTGATCTTCAATCATTCCGTGTGTGGTACTCTTCATGGAGACTGCCTGAAGATGGGCTTTGCCTGCTTGCCGGAAAAGCAGTAGAAACGCTTGCCTGCTGGTCCCACTTGAGGAAGAAGGGGCAGCAGCAGGCTTTAGCCACGTCACTGCTGCCCAGGAGCCTGACAGCCAGGCAATGGGCGAGGGGCAGCCCAGTATAATCGGGTTCCTTGTCATGGAGAAGCAGCTCTGTGGGCTCAAATGAGGGCTGACACCCTGGAGGAGGAGCTTCCGGCACCCAGATTTTTCACATTTTATAAGCAAAGATTAGACTCTCTGTGTGTGTGTGTGTGTGTGTGTGTGTGTGTGTGTGTGTGTGTGTGTGTTTTTACATGGGGAATCTGTAGCTTTCTTTAACACGAGCTCATGCTGGATGAGGGTACTGAGCAGCGGGTCTCCTAGTTGCAACAAAGAGGGCGGCTGAAATGGTTACCCAAATATAAACCCGATCCAGAGCTGCTGGCTAGGACTTACACTTCCTGACTGCGTGAAACTTCATTTCACACCTTGTATAAACATTTGCTCATTCACAGCAATTGTTGCAAGTTTCACTGAAAACCACTATTTGCCTTGGCTACATTACAATACAGCACAGTCTTCCTACTCACATGGGCTGATGGCTAAAGACGTTTCCCTTCAAAACTGCCACAAGGCATGTGGGAAGCTCCTGGAATCCAGGCCTGTGGGCTGACATGACACCAAAATACAGTCTCAGATAACAAAGACACCAAACATGCGAAGACGCAGACACACTCCACAGCTCCACTGGGTTTACTTTACACTGAAGCCATTTGTGAGCCCTGATCTTAACTGATGAAACCACAGAGCTTTTCCAACACTTCCCAGAAGGAACCGCTGGCCAAGAGAGGATCACGGGAAGAGCGAGCAGTAACAAGGGGGGAGGTGCAGCCATGCCAGCATCCTGACAGGTGGGACACGGGAAGGAGAGCCCCTGGAAAGGCAGCGAGAGGCAGGAAGGGGGCACGCTGCCAGGTAAGATGCCAGCATGCCTTCTAAGAGAAACAACTCACTTCCTCATCTTGCTTTATTCTGAAGTGGTGGAGAGTGAGCAACGGGATTCGCATCACGGATGAAAGCACCCGGGGAAAGGCTCCGCCCCCAAATATACACCAGGCCCTGGTGACTCCGCGCATCCCTCTGTGTGTGGTGTGGTCTGTGAGCTGACGGTCCCAATGGGACACTTCCCAGAATGCTCTGTGCATGTCCTTTCCGTCCATCTGGCACGGCCGAAGCATGGGGACATCAACACGTGCGGCTCCCAGGCCTGAGCATTAAGGCTCAGCACAGCCAGTGAGATCACTCAAGGGAAAGGTGAGAATCTGGCTGAGTTCAATCCCTGGAAGTCTATATGGTGGGAGGAGAAAACTGACTTCTGAAAGTTGTCCTCTACCCCCACCTATATGCCACAGCATGCCTGTGTGGGCCTCCTCTTCCTCTATTCCCCCCTTTCAAATAAATA
The DNA here is from genome assembly GCA_023101885.1 of Typhlomys cinereus. Taxonomy (NCBI): domain Eukaryota; kingdom Metazoa; phylum Chordata; class Mammalia; order Rodentia; family Platacanthomyidae; genus Typhlomys; species Typhlomys cinereus. The sequence continues at coordinate 7,071,201 of JALPQD010000039.1, forward strand.
AATCATTTTTTTTAAATCTGAAAACACAGAAGGAAGGCGAAGCAGCTTTTGCCTCTGTGGTCTTGGGAACCCCAGAAGAGCCTAGCTCCTGTGCGCAGGGGGACACGGGAACTGAGGGAGTGCACGTGCGGGGGGAGGGGCGGGCGGGGGGGTACCGAATCCTCAGGGAAAGAGATGGCAGGTGCAGCTCCAAGTGGCAAGTCCAGCAAGGTGTGGGCAGCCGACCCAGGCGGGCTGCAGAACAGCACAGTGTGTTTTCAGCCTCTGGCTCAGGGGTGGCTTGTTACGAAAGACAAGAAAAGTGATCCATCATACGCGACCACAAGATTATTCTAACCCCCGGGGAAGCACACAGCCAGGGAAAGAGGATTCGAGGACTCGGTGCACAGCTGCTGGAGGGGAGGTGGACTTGAACCCAGGAGACCCGGCCCCTGAGTTAGTCCTCCACCTCAAGGACCACAGACATTTTCTTAAAGGTGACAGCAAATCTTTTTAGCTTTGCTGACACCTCCTCTGTGCAGCCTGGGATGCAGGACTGAGGCTCGGGTGACTGACAGATGAGCAGGCGTGGCTGGGTGCAAGCAAACTGTGTTTATGGAATTGGCCAGCGGGCCTGGGTTTACCAACCGCTCTAAATGGATATTTTGATGTGCACATTAATCACTTGGTAACTTGGTTACTAAGCAGAGTCTCATGGCAGAAGTAGGATGTAAAGGAACCTGGCTTCTAGCAGGTTCCCAAGAGATCTTGCTGGAGAGGCACACCCCTCTAGTGAGTGAATTCTGAGTGGGCACTTCTCTGTGCTTTCTCGTACCTTTCAACCCTCAGAGGCAAGCTCCACTCACCATTGCTCATCAGGAGTTTCCATGAAGGAGGCCAGGATGGACCCCCCCAGCCACCTGGCTCCCTTACTGTACTGACCACGTATGGTCTCCTTCGCACCTCTAGAATACTGCACATGGGCAGGGAAATCTTAAGACCTGTGTGGGAAACCTTAGACAAATAGCAGCCAACCTGCCAGCAGACCTTCCCACGATGCTCAGTCATCCTGTCTTTCTCTCTGCAAACAGGTAATGTTTGCTCTTGGGGAGCGGTTCCTTTTATTTCAGCAGAGTTTCTATTTCAAAGACTGCCTGGAAGACTGTACAACATTGGCTCTGACTGTGTGAGACAAATATGAGATGTTTATTACTACATTAGACTTCGTCTCCCTCCAGTCATTAACAAGGAATACTTTCAGCATTGAAAATGTGCATCCCAGACAGATAAGTAAATATTTAGCACATCCTTCCGAGAGTCGGCCTCACTTTCCATCATTCAGAGGTGCGCTGAGTGTTACATTAACAGGCTAATTATACCACACGTTTTCACTCTGCGTAATATTTTGCTTCTATATTTGAAGCAATTGAATTCATTTGTGCTAATAAATGCTCTAAATGGACGTTCTAGTAATTGAGATCAACACACATTGTGCCACCCCAAACAATTTATGAAACAAGAACTCCTGTTTATATTCTGCCCGCAGAGCTGCCTGGGACCAGCGGTGGCTCAAGGTCACAGCTGCTGGAATTCCCCTGCTGCTCCACCTGCATCGGAGCAGGGCAGCTTCTGGCCTCTGGCCCGGGGAGTCCAAGCTCTTCCCTCAGCACCCGAGGACTTATTAAGATCCTTGTCCTTGGCGGTCATCGTCTGAATGCCTCTCTCCCCGAGGCCCGCTCGGCCAGCGCCCCATCTGTTCCATCCTCGCCCCTCCAGGCAGTCTCCGTGGGCATTGTCTTTTTCTAATTTTCTTTCGGGGGAGAGGGGATTGGAGGGGAACAGGCACATGCATGTCACGGCGCACACATGGAGATCAGAGAACTTTTAGAAGCCAATTTTCTTTTTCCACTATGTGGATTCCCAGAATCCAACTCGGGTCACAAATTTTCTGAAAGGCGTCTTTACCCACCCAAACCTCTCACCAATCTCCTGCCATCCTTTCCACAGCCAAGCTCAGTCCCCGCCCCTCCTGCCAGCTCTCTCCCAGTTGCAGTGCCTCTTCCCTGCCCAATGCAGACTACCTACTGATTATGTTGGCCCCCGCCTGCCACTCTCTGTGCTAGAAGGTTCGCACCCCGGGCAGGGGTCTGTAGCTGGACCACCACTGCACCCAGCATTTCCAGACAGCTGCTGGCGCAGAGCAGGCTCTCAGCAGACTCTAGCAAGAACGACGAGCTTGGCAGGCAGTTCCAGGGGCCACGGCAGCGAACGGGACAAATGAGGTCCCTCGTTCACAGAGTTTGTCAAATACCAACAAGAACAAGTTAATGAACCAATGAGAGATGGGCAGAACAGAGGGCTCCACAGGGAGAAAGGGGGACCCACGGGGATGCCTGGAGAAGCTACTTCTGACTGACCCAAGGCTGCACTAAGGAGGCGACCTTCCGGCTAACTGAGATAAAGGGGGTGTTACTGAAACCTGGGCCTGTTTGCTTGATTTTCCATCGCCTCACTGATGTGCTCTAGGCGCCTCTCTCTCTCCAGTCTTGCTCTCTCTCTCCAAGCTGAGCACGTGGCGGTGCTCCAGCCCCCATCAGGCCTCGTGCCGACTTCCCCTCTGCTGCGGTAAGCTTTCCTTGGTAGCCACGGGCATAGAGGGCCCTGAGCCTCGCAGGGCATAGCATGTCCATTCAAGCAGAGTATTCCGTTAGATAAAACATGGACTCTGTCTTAGTCCAATGGGCCTCGTGTGCTGTCCAGGGCGGAGCTTGTCTTGGGGCTATCTACATCTCGTCACCTCAGCAGACACTGATGCTGCTAGTACTTGCTAACGTCACACACATGACCTCCTCAATGCACGCTTTCAAATCTCGCTGCTTCTGTCCATCTTTCGCTGTGGACTGTCTTCGCTGACGTTTTGGGGACTCACACTGCATCTCCTCTCTTTTACACTCTCTTAGGGTTTTTCTGTTTAGTTTTATGAAATATATTAAACTTGGAGGCTGGAGAGATGGCTCGTGGGTTAAGAGTCCAAAGGTGCTGAGTTCAGTTTCCAGGTCCCATGTAAAAATGACAAGCAGAAAGAGCGAAGGCTCTAGTGGCTGGAGCCTGGAAAATCCCCAAACTAAGCCAAAAAAGGAGGTAGAAGCAATCCAGAATCCTTGGTCTTCCAGAGGAACACACCGTGCCCTCTGCCACACACACACACACACACACACACACACACACACACACACACAAGTTAAAATTTTTTTTTAAAACTTGGGTTCATGTGCATGTACACGTATGTACATGCATGTGAAGGCCGGAGGTCAACACCAGTCTTCACTAGTGCAGAACTCATCCGCCTGGGTAGACTGACTGGCCAGCGCGCCCCAGGGGTCCTCCCATCTCTGCCTCCAGTGCTGAGGTCACAGGCGCACACTACCATGCCTGGATTTGATGTGAGTGCTAGAGACCCAAACTCAGGGCCCCGTGTTTGCACAGCAAACTGACGGAGCCATTTCCTCGGTCCTAAAACCTTGATTTCTTGATAGATACAACCTCTTGTCCAAGGAGGATTGGGAAACGCACCCTACGTCTTGTTGGGTCTGCTGTGAGTGCCTCCACAGCCCGTGTTTGATGATGGTGCGGCCTCAGGAGCGTTGAAACACGCCCGTGCCTGCTGCTGCTTCTCCGAACATTAAGACCATGAGCTGCCCTCGCTAGTCCTCTGGGGGTTGGCCTCTGTGATGTCATGGTCAGCAATAACTACCTGCTGAACGGACGTGGGGCTCAGCTGACTTCCAGCTCACTGAACTTTGTAACTGAGTAGCTTTCGCGAAAGACTCGTGGTCCTATCTTGGAGTTTATGCATTTGTAAAACACAAAATAAACCTGGCCGATGCTAACGTTCTGTGTCAAAGCTTCCCCAAATGTCGCCGCGTTGCCCTGCCTCCTGGCACCAACTGAACACCACAGAAAGGAACCAAGGTGACACTCTCTAACCAGCCCTCCTGTGAGCCCCTCCTGTGGCCGACTGAGCCAGGCGCACTGTCCACTGGTTCTGATGTTGGCTCTTCCTTTTACTAAATGTGTGGGTGGGCGAGCTGAAGGTCTGGCTATACCCCAGGGTGTCTAGTGTTCCTCAGCAGCTCCACAGGGCACTGTTACTTCTCTGTCAGCAATGAGACCACAGAGTCCTGAGGCCTAAAACCTAAAGCCACGTGCCTGAGCACAGCCCGAAATCTCAAGAGGTTTTGGAAACAGCAATGAGCAAAGGCACGGAGATGAGAATGAGCGGAAAGATGGGGGGAGGAAGGGGTCAGGAGTTTCCTGGCATGCAATGTGCTCCCAAAGCAGCAGGGACCTCTGCTCAACGAGGGTCCTGAGCTCTGCCCAAGGCTGCCTTGGACTCAAAAACTTCATTCCAAACATGTTCTGTCTCCCCTCAGTATCATTCCTCACAGTGCAAGAGATCAAAAATGTGTGGCTGATGATATTAAGTCAGTCTTTCAGGTATTTCAAAAGCATGGCTATTTCCTTGCACATTTACTCAATTTTCTACCTCCTCTTGCTTTCTGTTTGTATTACCCCAACTATCAGGAGGACAGTATTTTGACACAATAGCAAGCAATTAAAATGCTATGGGCAGTCATGACGAACTATGCATGAAATTGGGCCTCCCCCTGCTGGGCCGGTGCAAGGAAACCTCATTAATCTGGATTCCACTGAGGCAGTAGGAAAGCAAGCAATGGAGAATTGGGGTGCTGGGGATCCCCTGGTTCCTATTCCTATGCAGTCTACTCTCCTGCTAGGTCTCAGGGCTTCCAATCACACCTGAGAACACCAAAGAGTCCTGAAGCCTCAAGCCAAAAAACGGCAGAGGCTAAGGTCTTGAACACATGGGTGGGGCTCAGTCTTCAGGGTGCAAGTTTAAAAATACGAGAAAGAGATTGGGAGATAGCTCAGGGGTTAAAGCCTTTGCCTCAAAAGTAAAAGGACATACGCTCGGACCCAGATCCCACGTAAAATACAAGCAGATATAGTGGTGGTCTGCAGTTCTGGCATGGAAGGCAGAGCCTGGGAAACCCCAGAGCAAAGCAAAAAGGAGGTAGAGCAATGCAGGATGATTCTCAAAGTCATCCTTGCACCTCCACAAGCACATACACTCCAGTGCACACGAGTGCATGCAAAAAAAATTGAAATAAAAAAATCCCAGCAAAATAAGAGAGCATGACGGCTCATAGCAACAGCCCAGCACTCGGGAGGCTAAGCCAAGAAGAGTCGCCCAAGTCTGGGTCCAGCCTGGGCCACAAAGAGCATTCCAAGCCAACCCTGCGCTATGAGGGAGCTTGGTCTGAAAAGAAAAAGAAAAAGTAAACTAGAACTTTTTTTTCTATGAATACAACAGTCAAAAAGTAGGATCGCCATGTTAAAAAAGTCAATTAATGCCAGGCATAGTGGTGCACGTCTATAATCTGACACAGAAGAGCTAAGGCAGGAAGGCTTGAGATCATGGAGAACCTGAGTACTTATCAAGTTTGAGGCTGTATGGACCCTGTTTCTAAAAGGGAACAAGTCAAATGATGGTTATACATATACATATTGTGGTTATAGCTTAATTTTAGAAAATGGTATAATGAGAAATAGTCTTCATTAGCTACTTTTTGAACAATTAACACATGCTATCCATACACTCCAGCAGTCACTTCCTTCACAAGCCTAGTTCTAAATGAACAGCCCTAAGGGTGGAAAGAGGATGCTAGGCTTTTTAATACCCACTCCCGCATAAAGTGCGCGACACCTGTGTGGTGTGATGTGAGCTGTGCTATGCGGGTGAAGACCCCCAGGATGAGAGTGTGAAGGGGCACCAGAGACGGACGGAAGCACAGGCCACACTTCGCTTGGAGGGATTCCCTTGTGGAGACATCTTTGTGCTTAGAAAGCCCTGGGGTGAGGAGGGAATCGGGGGTGGGCACAGGAGTTGGGGTTCACTATTTTGTCTGGAGCCCGGGGTATCCTGACCTCCACCCATGAGAACATGTCCTTAGGGGCCTTGACAGCAGCAGGTTTGTCAGTGATGTGGTATTGCTCTGTAGATAAGATAACCAAAGTACAAAATCTACCATTTTAGCCATTTACAAAAATACATAAAACCATTACCACTTTTTTTAAAGCGCAGTCGGTGGCACCAGGTCCTGTGGCCGAGCGCAGTGGCGAAAGAGAGCTGTGCAGTGCCCGCTGGCCAGCTCCGGCAGCCAGCAGGACTCCCTGTCCACTCCTCCTGCCCCTCCACATAATCATTCTTCAAAAACCCTAAAATGTAGTTGTGCGACCCTCGGGTACCCACAGCTCACCTCGCTCTGACGCCTGCCATCAGTAACTGAACTATACTGCTGGATTCGGCTTGCGGTCAGGACATTTGAATCCTGCTCCCCCCACCCCCAACACCCCTGCTTTCACAGGTTGCCTGCCATCTTTTCTGCCCACACAGAGCAAGCGCTACCTGTGAACTTCCTCGCATTGTCCTTCCCGGCCACCACCAGGACTCCTCCCCACACCTCTGCGACAGGAGGGCTGCTCCTTTGCTGTCCGGCTCTACCCTCCTTCACCGTGCTTTGCCCAGCATGCTGAGATAAACCCCCCCCCAGCTCCAGTGCGCTGCAAAGCGAACCCTTCTGAACCTGCTGCTTTCCCTCTCTGCTCCCTGAGGGTCCTGGCCCAGGGTATTAGACAAGACCACCCTCTCCGTGACAGTGGGGATTTTGCCTTGTTGTGTGCCCCAAGGCCCTAGGCACTGCATAGTCCCCAAAACACTCATCTCACGAATACTTGCCGACAAGTCTGCAAATTTTCCAAAGGAAGAGCCAGGAGTCAGAGCTATTGCCCGCGCCTTCCACACACTTGCCTTGATCCATAACCCACTTGGCCCCGTTTTCAGTCACCCAAGAAGGGGATGGTGTCTCTGTTGGCCGCGGCCTGAAAGCCAGTCCTGACCAAGTCTAGGATTTCCATTAACACAGCACAGCTGCCCATCTCTCCTCTCCCAGGACGCCGGCTCACAGTAATCTCATGACAGACGGTCTATACAAATCACCAGCAATTGACATCCTCTTACCTGCTTCTCAACACACTTTCGTCCTTCAATTGGATTATAAGTTCCTCACAGTCAAGGACACATAACTCTGTGCACTAATCAGACACGGGTGGGAAATCCATAAACACTTGTGGTCAATTCATTAATCAATGTAATCGGCGCCCCAGCCACAGGGCACAGCAGGAGCCCGAGTGTGCAATAACACAGCCCCCAGAGCATGGTCGGAGCATCCCGCTTCCTTCCAAGACAATTTATGACAGTTCTCGAAACTCTCCTTGTACCCAAATATCTTGCATGCAGTCACACAAAACAACAGCCCTTTGCTATGCTGAAATACAGCTGTGTTGCAAAAAATACAGGTGCCACCAGAGACCTGAGCCCGCACCTGCTGAAGGAGACACACCCTTAGCCACGGCTCAGAAGTGACATTTTATAGCAGAGGCGCTCTTTCCACACTCAGCCCAGCAGGCACCTCTAGGAAACTGGACAGGAACATGCCAAGGCTGCTGCAGAATTCAAAGTGCACGACTTCCTGGTTTATATCAGAAGCAAGAAACATGCTTTTACCGAGCTCCCTGTCTGCATGCCTGAAGACACAGGTCAGATTCAGCAGGTGGGGAGGGTCTTCACTGGACTCTGGACCTGTCCCTGTGTAAAGCGAGGGTGTTTGTGACTGCACTCCTCTTTCAAGACATCGTACTTAACGTGTATGAATTACTAACTTTCAAAATCAAAATACAATAAAATATACTTCATATAAAATACAAAAATGACGTTTTAATTTTTGTGCACATCAGGTGCTTTCCATGCTTGCATTATAAAAGACAAATCTGCTCTTATTGTTACATGTTGCATGTAACCATGTTGAAGTATTATACAAAACAACAACAAACAAAACACAAAACCTGGCCCTGGGCTGGAATATAGCTCAAAGGGCAAGGTAGTGCAAAGGGACTAGAGTCGGATCCCTGGATGTAAGCTCACCGGTTATTCCAGGCATGGAAGGCAGAGCCTGGGAATCCCCAAAGCAAATTAGGGATTTCTTAGCCGTATAGGTGAGCTCTGGGTTTAGAGACCCGGCATCAAAAGAATACGATGGAAGAGACTTTCACGCGCACACACACACACTCACTGCACATACCTACATACAAAACATGCACACGCATGCACGCCACACACGGAAATGAGGAAGAAGAAATTGGGAGAGGAATGTAATGTTAGTGTCTGAGTCGTGGCCCACAGCGCAGCGCCGGCGTGAGGGACGAACAGACAGACAGCACAGGCTTTCTGCTGCTGCTCGGCAAAGCTGCGCTTTACTTAATGGGTATGGACAAACCATACGTTAAGTTTCCTCTTTAGGGTGGACTCTGCTGCCCTCTGCCACTATGTAAAGTCCACCTAGGTTGTCCCATGTCCCTCCCACACTGGCACTCAGGGGTATACGGGGAATCCCATACGACTGACTAGAGAAGGAAAAGGGACAAAGTCTGATTGATGCTGGTACTGGACAAAACTGAGTGGCAGCTGAATTTCAGATCCACAGATATGCTGCAAAAGACAGCAGTGAGAGAGAAGCCTCCCATGACCCTGTGCGGCAAGGCATCCTCACATGAAGTAGGAGAGGTGAGATGATACGTGACTGGCTCACTCACATTGGCACGGAACTAAAAGGCAGGAAGGTCAGGGCAAGGGCAGAGAGAGCTGTGTGCGTGGACATATGGCAAGTGGGCAGAAGGTGGAGAAGCCTCGCACTACACCTCCACTACCATGGAACAGGCAACCAGGAAGACGACTCACAGTCAGCGTGACACTCCGTGAGCCAAGTGGCCACAGGAACAAAGTGGGTTGGATAGCAGGAGTGTCCACCGCTAAAGCTGCAGTTACTAATGCCAACAAGTACCCAACCTGCCAGACAGAGAGATGGTCTCCGATCTCCAAGGTGGCACTCCTCAAGGAGACCACGCGCCTGCATCAGCCCCCCGTGTCCTGAAGGCCAGCAGCTTGCTGTCACAGGAACGAATGCCTTCTCACTGTATTTACCCTTCTGCCTTCGGGGCCTAAGGTGGTGGCGGCGGCAGCAGTAAGAGCAGCACAGACCCTCTAAACCTCTGGCCCAGGACCCCACATAAAGAAGCTACTTTATAAAGCAGTCCGTGCCCGTGGGATCTGCTGGCCATGAGCTGTGTCCACACAGTAACTCAGACCACTAACAGAGACAGACAGCGGTTAGCGTCGGTGATAATAACTGCTCATGTTATGAGGCTGTGCAAACATGCCTTCCTGGGGGAAAACACCAATAACTATCACTTAGGAACACCAGTAGGTAATGAATGCACAGCTGGTGAAGATGAGGATTGGCAAGGAAATATACCACACATCCCTCTTCCAGAAGGCACCTGCAGCCAGGTATGGGTGTGCCCTAGCTGCACAGTGCCACCTCACTGCAGCCTGCTGTATCTGCTGTGCCCAAGCATGGTAGGGTCCACACTTGTGGTCAGCACAGAGATCCCTCGGGAGGTGCAGGCCCCATGGGAAGCATGCAGTCTGCCCTCTTCCCCTGCCCAATCCTGTTCCTTATCTTCTGCTCCCCGTTGCTGACCTGCATAAACGCAACCCCCCAACACCTGCTTTCTGAGAAACTCGTCCACACAAAGGTGACATGAGCTGAACCCGCGGTGTGGCTGCCTTATCCAGCTGAGTCGGGGTCTCCAGGGTCCCCGAGTTGGGTCTGCACCTGGAGTCTCTGGACAAGGTGTGAGCCACTGTCATCAGCAGGTGCAAAACCCAGCTGAGCAACTCTCGAAAAGCCCGGGTTCCTTGTGCCCTGGGTGGTTTTTCCCTCCCCTAAGGCTCGCTTTGGTGGGTGAGTGCTCATCCCATTCCTCTGAATCCTGCGTCTAGAAATCTGGACTCGGTTGTAGCACAGAAGTGTCTGTTCCTTCCAGCTGATGAAGCATCACTTCTCTGCATCTGTGGAGCAGAGCTCCAGGGCCACCAGGCACACAGCGTGGAAAGAAGCTCCCCACGGCTGAAACCACTCCCTTTCAGCAGCAAAGAAACTGGAGCCCTTGGCTTCTGCTGGGTTTGCAGACGAGCAGTAGAGGCACCACACTGGGGAGGAAGAGAGGACCCAAGATAGCCAGTGGGGGCGTCACACTGATGGGGGGTATCCAAGGACAGCAAGCAGGGCATCACACTGACGGGTCTAGACAGCAACAGGGGCATCGCATGGGGGGTCTGGACAGCAACAAGGGCATCGCACTGGGGGTCTAGACAGCAACAGGGGCATCGCATGGGGGGTCTAGACAGCAACAAGGGCATCACACTGGGGGGTCTAGACAGGGGCATTGCATGGGGGGGTCTAGACAGCAACAGGGGCATCGCACTGGGGATCTAGACAGCAACAGGGGCATCACACTGGGGGGTCTAGACAGCAACAGGGGCATCGCATGGGGGGGTCTAGACAGCAACAGGGGCATCGCACTGGGGGTCTAGACAGCAACAGGGGCATCGCATGGGGGGTCTAGACAGCAAGCAGGGGCATTGCATGGGGGTCTAGACAGCAACAGGGCCATTGCATGGGGGGTCTAGACAGCAACAGGGGCATCGCACTGGGGGTCTAGACAGCAAGCAGGGGCATTACATGGGGGGTCTAGACAGCAACAAGGGCATCGCACTGGGGGTCTGGACAGCAACAGGGGCATCGCATGGGGGGGTCTAGACAGCAACAGGGGCATCGCATGGGGGGTCTAGACAGCAAGCAGGGGCATCGCACTGGGGGTCTAGACAGCAACAGGGGCATCGCACTGGGGGTCTAGACAGCAACAGGGGCATCGCATGGGGGGTCTAGACAGCAACAGGGGCATCAGAAGGGGGGTTCAGAGAGCAAGCAGGACATCGCACTGGGGGGGTGTCTAAAGACAGTAAGTTGGAGAGGTGGTCTGATGAGACTGTGCAGATGGTCACCTGGAAAAGGACAGGTTTTCCTCTTCCTCCTCCAGCCTGCCCGAGAGGATGCCAGTGGCGGTTGAAAGCAGAACTAGCGTGACTTTGCTGCTGCAAACTGGACAACACCTTCCAGATGCTACTGCATCCTGAGTTCTCCTATCCACAAGGGGAGGGTGAGGGGTCTCCTGGCTCTACCAGCCTCGGGTTCCAGGGTGTCCTCACAATACCGAAGTTCCTTCGGGGCGAGGACAACTCCACAAACTGTCTAAATGTCTGCTCCACAAACTGCATTGAATTAATTGGTCATATGGGACCTTTAAATGCTAAGTGCTCCTTTGTTAAAAATAAAAATGTGCCAGAAAAAAAAGTTACTTTGTGAGAAGCCATTCTGGCCACACCTGCGGCAGCCAGGTGTGTGCACCTCACTGCGAAGCGTCCACTTCAACCTATAGGAAGAGGCTTAAGGAACTGTTAGCTTTCATTTGCTTAATTCTAATTATTTTTTTTCTAAAATGGTCAAGCCTAACCTACCCTCTAAAAAAATCTATTTTGTATGTCAAACAGGGAAAGGCGAGCTTTCTAAAGCCATGTTCCTTAGCATTCATGTTGCTTAACAATATCATAAAAATGAAATGTGATCATAAGCCCGTGAGAGATTCACAAGAATATTTTCTACAGAGCACTGTAGTGCCTGAGATTTCTTCCCTGGGCAGAGAGTCCTCCAAGCTAACTCAGTGTGGGGAGGGGGCTGCATTTGAGAAGCCCCTAGCGTCGAGAGTAGAAGATGCACCTGAGACGACATAGCAGGAAAGAGGGTGGGGCTCTGGGCTGCCCTGTGTCCTCGGGTCTGTTAGCTTGACCTGAGACCCGGATCTGGTTACTGAAGGGTAACGGGGGAGGCCACTGGCAGAGCTGGGCACATGAAGGGCTGCGTCATCTGCTCGTGCTCTGGATTCCAATGCGCCCCAGCACACAGTGCGCTCTGAACAGTATGGGTTCAGATGTCATTTGCTGAGTCACAAAGTGAACAAAGGCGGAGTGGAGCACGAAGAACTGCATGAACGTCAGGCGGGCAAGGGGTTCAAACTGTGGTTCCAACACGTGGGGGGACAAAGGTAGGAGGACTGCCACGAGTTCAATTCCCGGCTAGCCAAGGGGCTAACCAGCAAGACCCTCTCCCAATAAATACACAATGAAGGAAGCTGAAAGAGTAACAAGAATCAGTGGTTCAAAGATGAGCCAAGACAGAGAGTGGGGGACGGGGAGGAAGAGGAAGAGGGAAGGAGAGAAAGAGGGAGAGGGCTGGGCATATGGTTTACAGTAAAGGGGGCTTCATGTGCAGGCAGGAAACTGGACTTCAGATCCTCAGACTGCCATCCCGGGGATGCAATGGTTAAGTGGCTGCAAACTTGCACCTTTGGGAAATGGAAGGAGAGACCCAAGAATGTCCAGACACCAGCGGGCTCCTTGCTATTTGCTGGCTGATGCAGTAGCCGGCCCAAGAGACCCATCTCAAACAAAGCAGGAAAGCAGAGGATAGTATCTCAAAGTTGGCTCCTACCTCTACTCCCACACATCACAGTCACACACAACCATTCACAACAAAATCAGAACAAACTTATTGGAAACCTCTCAACCACTGCTTCACACCTTGCAGGAAGGAAGACACAAAAGCCGGAAGCCAAGGAACATCATAAACACACTGGAGCTTTCATTCCGCAGCTGGTGGAAAGATGAGCACACAGTAGGCACTTAGCAGATCATCAAACCATTAACAGGTAATAATTTGTTTATGACACACCATATGTCAAGGTATTTTCAAAGCCTTCAAAGGAAATTCTAGAGATCGTCATTTCTCAGATGTGATCTGATAGGAAGTCTCGACCTTTTTTCTGTACACATGGTAAAAAGCACAGAGATGGTCGACACTGCCAGCCATGGAGGGAATGCAAAGGCGAACCACGCTGAGACGCCACACAGCGATTTATGCACCTATTAGAATGTCCAGCATTGAAAGCATAAGCATAGCAGGCGCACGCGAGGGCCTAATGGCTCTCTCCCCCTGTGCAGGGCGTGAATGAATGACAGCACCTCTCCGGGGAATGGTTTGGCAACCTCTTAAACAGATCTCTATTATGTGACCTACCACTGTATTCCTAAATGTCTACTGGAGAGCAACAAAGTACCCGTTCCTGCAAAGACTTACATGTGAATAATTATACTGGCTTCATTCATAACAGCCAAGCATAACTAATGTCATAAGCAGAGGGAACAAACAAACCATGGAATATCAGATAAAAATTATCTAATGCATGTAACAATATGGTTGGATCTCAGGACAATTCTGCTGAGTAACAAAGCAGATTTTCTTTAAAAGGGTATCTGCTGTATGTTACATCCACATATACTTTCAGAGAGTGCAAAGTAATCCACAGTAACAAAAACTAGATTTGTGGTTGTCTGGCAGAGGTGGAGAAGAAAGAAGAAGAAGAAGAGAAGAGGAGGAGGAGGAGGAAGAGGAGGAAGAGCAGGAGTAGGAAGATGAGGAAGAGAAGGAAGAGGAGGAGAAGGAAGAGGAGGAAGAGAAGGAAGAGGAGGAGGAGGAGGAAAAGGAAAGGAAGAGGAGGAAGAGAAAGAAAGAGGAAGAGGAGAAAGGAAGAGGAGAAGAAGAGAAAGAAGAAGAGGAAGAAGGAGGAAGAAGAAAGAAGAAGAAGAAAAGGGAATGAGGCAACTGTTAGGGGAGAAATGTCTGTTTTGGTGACTGCAGGTGAGTAGTTCACAGGTTTACATAGCTCACAATTTAAATACATGCAATTTATTCTATCTTATAAAGTATTAAAACATATGACTTAAAATATATCAGATCTGCAGTTAGTCGCTGTGTGAACACACATGTATGTATATATACACCGCACATGGTTTGTATGCACAAACTGAAGTGTGTGCTTCTGATTTTCATAAATGTGCTTTAAAATGTCCACGGGAGAGGGTACCATGCTTGGTTATGGCAGTAACCTAATCAAATAAAACACAAAAAGTATTGAAAGAATGAAAGTAAAAGTATCAGCTTGGCCTTTTCTGTGATCATGGGCTAAAACTAATTAGGGGACTGGCATCGATCTGGATATATCTTGCATGCTGATAAGGCAGCAACAGTGATGTTCTAACTTTGAGGTTTTACATTGCAGTAGGTTCCCTAGCCAGGCTTGAAGGGATGAACTCTGCTCACTTTCCTACAACAATCCTTTCACCCATGCTCCACAGATCCTCCCCAACATGCCCATCCCTGGCACACCCCACACCCCCCTGTGGAGCTGGGGATCTGAATCCCACATGTACAGGGATTCTCGGGGGGGGGGGGGCGCCTCAGCTGCTTCCCCAAGCAGCTCCCAGTGGGACGGCACTGTGGCTCCCATTCTGGCTGGCCGCCCCTTTTCTTAGGAGGCCGCTCTGGCTCACTTTGACCCAGCAAGCACTCCGAGCGCCCTAGAAGGGAGGCCTGGCACCACCCCTGCCCCCCAGGACAACCAGGCCAGAGCTCAGAGCTGCTTCGTGTTTTGCAGCGCATTTTTGCTGCCCTCACCAAGCCTCCAAACAGAGGCAAATGACCAACTCTGTCCACACTCGCCCCAGCTGAAGAGATGCACAGGCCGTAGAAAGCTAGAAGTTGGCACAACCAGCCACTGGAGTGACTGGCACTACCCAATCAACGTCTATCTGTCCTAAAAGACTCAAGCTAAGAGTCAAGGTCACACCCTCATCAGGTCTGTTCTTATGTTAGAAGTCACTGTACTGTGAGAGCTTCTGGAATCTTCTGCATAGGGACCCAGGGTACTTCTTCCTCTGCACGAATCACACTAAATAAGAGACTTTCTGGTTAAAGTCTATGGGTTACTAAGAGCATGGGAGGGGGGACCATCCAGAGCCACCCAAATTATTTTGCATTCCAGAGAAGATTTAAAAGAGTTTCACTTGCAAGCTTTAGTTGGGAATGGCATGATGTGAAATATTAACAATCCGAAGAGCCAACTCTTTGTTATGCAAAAAGGATTTTTAGAAGGTCTAGCTTCCCTCTGACGGCTGCACTGCGACCGCATTTCTTTTCTTCCTTTACCCAGCAACGGCCAGTGATGTCATAACCACAGCAGACAGCTGTCTTCCTGGATAACATCACCTTGTAAAGGAGAAATGCAATTAGACTGGGTGCAATGACATATCATGCTGGAACCAACTTTGCAGGCTGCCGGGGCCAGCTCTGTGCACACGGCCCAAGTGCTGTTCCTAGTTACGCAACCTCACGTGGACGCGACACCCTAACATTCTAGTCTGTCACCATGAATCTGAGAGACAAGATCCGGCCAGGGCAGCTGAAAGGCCAGGACCACAGCCAGATATGGAGGTCTGTGATGTGGGCGTGGCAGGGCAGCAGGCTGTCACCATCCTGTCTGGTCTCTCTGGTCATCCCCTAGAGGCTGTCCACTCCCACACGTCCACCAACACCACGCAGCTCTGCTTACTCCAATGCCCCATCCATGCCCCAGGCCAGTATATATTTAACACTGTACTACGAGGCTTTTGGTCTTTGCATGTTAGGACAGTCAACCACAGTCCAAAAATACATTCAGAGAAACCGTGTGGCATCTCGGTGTCTGTGTCCAAGGAGACTTACTTAATGTACAAAGTGGCGGAGCTGGCCATTCCGATCTTCCAAAGCGAAGTAGTAAAGGCTTCCTTAAGTGAACAGGTAAAAGTTCTTGACCAGGCAAAGAAAAAAATGGGGTTGTTAAGATCTTTGATAAAAATGAGCCTTCTATCTGCAAAGCTGCAAAGGAAAAAGAAATTTATGCTACTTCTACTGTGAACTTGTTACTCTCCTACTGTGGATAACATACGAATTAAGCTTGATTAGAGGTGCCTTTATATGGAAAAAGTACAGTTTTCACTAAGAGCTGTAGTTTCTACCATCCAAGGGGGATGCAGAACACACCTGTAGCTTCGGGGTGTGCACTGAGGAGAGAGCGCAGTGCACTCTAGCAGAAGGACAGCACCTGCACCGTTGGCAGCTTGACTCCCCGCCCCACACTTGGGAAGAGGTGGTGTGTTTTAAAGAAAACGTAGCCCGTCCATCACTTTTCTGGTGGACTATTTGCTACCGCACACTGCATGTGCTTCAAGAGCCTCTTATCATTCTGTCTGTTAGCAATCGGCTCTTCCTGCGCCCTGGCATTCCCGCCTGGTCCACCACACGCCTGGACTGTGTGAGGAACCCGGCAGCTGCGCTGGAAGTCAAAACATCTACAGGCAGCCGGACAGAAGGACACAAGGTCCCAGTGGGGCAGAACAGAGGACAGGGCTCAAGAGGCCGGGGAGGGGGATGCCCTGCTGAACCTGGGAGCACTGTGGTCTCCACACACTACAGATTCTGGTCAGTGGCCATTAGCCATACAGAATGTGGCTCTTCAGAAGAGGAACAACTTTACGACACACATGCTAATGAATCACGAAGCCAGAGCTGGTTAAAACAAAATGTCCCCGTATTTATTCTCCACAGGCAGATCTGTGCATTAATATTTATGAGGGATTCCTCGTTTATTTCTCCCAGAGACTTTTCTCCTGCCTAAAGAGAGGGAATAAAAGATAAGTAACATGAACCAATTATCTTTTAAACTGCTACAAAGGGCTATCTTATTTATCTGCTACCTGCCACTTGATTAGTCTTCCTGATATACCACCAGCTCTGCTCAGGAGCTCTGGGGGTCGCTCTCCTGCTGCCACTCGGAGTCTGATAGTTGGCTTTTGGGTCTTGTGCCCTGAAAGGCTCCTACGGGTGCTCTCCATCAGGAAGCAATTTCGGGGAGAGGCAGACAACTCCAGAGCCTCGATAAGTCCGTCTGTCCAAATGGCATTTTGTTCCTAACGCCGAGAAACCCTATGAGCCTGAGGCCATAGGAACGCAAGTCTGGAAGTCTTGTAGAGGTGTGTGCGAAGCACCGGGGAGGCGTGCCTGCCCTGCACGCCTGAATCCATTGGGAGCATCACGGAAGAGCCGCATTCAGATCCAATACCAGGATTGGAAACAGTCTCCGGGGCCCATTGGCCAGCCTAGCCAGCTGCATTTGTGAACCCCAGCGACAGTGTCCCACTGAGAGACCCTGCACACACACACAAAAAAAGACCACTCCTAAGAGGGCAGGTCCCAAGGCTGGCCTGTGGCCTGTGAATGCATCCGCGTGCACACGCCCCTGCACATACCTCCGTGTTTGAGGCAGGGCAGCAGGAGCTGCGGAGTCTGTGGGTAGCACAGAGGCGCGAGCTTTATTAAAAGCCTTACAGGAGTGAGGAGGGAACCCAGACACCCCCTGCACCACACTTTGCCCTCAGAGCCAACTCAGACGCCTTCCACCTCTGCCTGCCAATACCGTGAGGATAGAAACACATAAAAAAGGACATTTCAGCCACTATTACAGGTCTGTCTTCTCCGGACCCTCAAATGAGAAGCGCTCAAGAGCAGCAAGGAGCATAAGAAAATCTATTCCACACCCTTGTCCGCAAAATGTTTCCCAAGTCTATTCCAAGGCTGATGGGAAACAAGCAGAGGCAGAGGGCAGCGGCTGGCAGCTGAACTTCACCGCCAGCAGCCAGGTGCCGGGCTCCCCTGGGAGGCTGTGTCCAGACTGGCTTCAAGGAGCTTTTAGCAGACAAGAGGGTGTGACGAAGTTCCTACTGATCCTCTTGCACACAGACTGGTCAGACGCCTGCGCGGGCGACCTTGGCTCTCTGACACTCCTGTCACCTCAGGACACTAAACAAGGGTAGGGCGGGTTTCTGTTTGCTCCTCGTGGGGGTGCCGGGGATCCGAACACAGGTCTTCATGCTTGCACAGCAAGCGCTTTCTCCACTGAGCCGTCTCCCCAGCCCGAGAACTGTTTCCATGGCAAGGCTGGTACTCGTCAGTGCCTGGCAGCCAGTGCCAGTGTTGGGGAGCACAGCGGAAGTCCTGAGTCAGAAGCTAAGACGTGACGGATGTTAATAAACGAGGCTCGGCAGCGTCAGTTATTGGAAACTGATCTCTGCCTTATTAATATGGTCCCGCAATGGAGAGGAAAGATTTCTCCAAGTTCTAGAATGCAAACAGTGTTTTAATCTTTAATTATATTCTCAATTTCAGCTCTTCTGGAGAACTACAGCCACCAAGGCCTAGGATTATTTCTTTATTACATAGCCTCTCTGTGGTATTTAATGAATATTGTTACTTAATACTTGCCAGTAGGGGAAAGAAGGACTTAGTGAATTTCCACCCGAGTTTTGATAACTTTTTCCGAGATTTAGCAAACTCTGACATGCAGTTTCCTTTTCTTCCTGGGATTTGCAGCCAGCCAGGACAAGTCATGGGGCCACCAGCTGCCCCGAGAAGGGACTGGGGCCACAGTGCTGTGTTACTACGGCTCCTGCAGCCGTCACTCAGCTCAGGACAAACTGAACCCAACTCATAACAAAGGGATGTGGAGAGTCGCATCCAAGGCTCCTGTCACCATCGAAACAGGTCAATTTAACAAAACATTAAGCAAACCAGGTAACTGAATTCTACCCCGAACAAATATCTAGTCTCAGCAGTAAAAAGCAAGCCCCAGCTGCCAGGAAGAAAGCTGGGTCCCCCAGATGCAAGCTCAGTCACCACACAGAGGAGTCACAAGTGTGACGCACCTGAATGACTGAAGGGAAAAAGAAAGACCGAAACAAACAAATCACCCTCCTTAAGAATCAGCCCTAGCGGAGAAAGACAAGGGGGCTGCAAGCTGAGGATCGTGCAGAACAGTGTCACAGTGTCACACAAGCACCTGCCTTGCTTGGCGATATGTCAACAGCCTGATAAGCTCCCACTCATTCGTCACTGTTGCTGAGTGTGCCGATGTCACTGCATGCTCCGTGCTCCCGGAGGCTCTCCATGAGCCTCTGGAGTTCAGAGCGGCTCTTGTCGCGCAGCGTGGAAAGAAGCCGATCATGCGTGGAGTATCATGTGACCACAAGCCCATGGCTTAAGACACAAAGTGGTGGCAGGAGATGACTCATTCAGTTCAGCTTCCAGCGCCCAACTGATGGCTGCGTCCCACAGTGCGAACCATGCAAACGTGGAGCAAGTGCTCCCGGCAAGATGCTACATCCGCCTCAGTGAGCCCCGAAAGCAGCATGGGACACAAGTATCACGCATGCACGATGCCACTGACAGCCCTTCTGGAGGCAGCAAGGCGGGGGAGGGGGACACACGTGGCCACCACAAGGGACGCAGAGACTTGGAGGCAGGAAGTGAACTGCGCGAGATTCCTGCACAGAGAAGAGCCACCATGGGCCCGTGGGGAATGATGTTCCCATAAGACACGGGTGGAGCAAGCTCTCCATCAGCTGGCAGGAGACCATCAGGAGAAGGGACACTGATGTGCAGAAAAGAGAAGGGTGACCAATGGAGCAATGGCGGGGCTGTGGGCAGGCAGAGGACAGCCTCAAGCAGACCCCAGCCTCTCCTTCCCAGCAAGGGCAGGGAGGAAGGCCTGCGGGGGCATGGCCGGACTCAACGGGCGGGGGTGCTGTCACGAAAGACAACACTATACAAAACACAAGTTCATTCTAACTTCAGTGGACACATAGCATTTGTAAAGGGAACCTTTCCGAGAAACTTGTTTCCCCTCAACTCTAAGGAGACCTGGAATGCAGAGGAAGAAGATGGAATCTTTCACCTCTGGTCGCTGGGGCGAGGGGTCACAGATCGTCTGGCCTGACCTTATCTGTCGAAACCAGCAGCCCATGTTAACACAGAAGCACACAGGACCCCAGCCAGCAAGTTGGAGCTGCTACTAGGAGACAGAACAAGTCAACACAGCCGCATCTGACAGGTATTAAATACAGGCATCTCTGCATACAGCTCACACATCCATCGAGTAAGACAGCCAGCATGCAGGCTGATGGCACGCTCCTGAGGGCCAAAGGCCTGGCAGTGTTTCCCCAGCAACGGGCGTGTCCCTTCACACGACACTTCACTTAGGAGTACTCGGCCACAGCAGTAGGGGGGTACCCCGAGACGCTGCCACACTGAAACAGCTTTCAGCAGGAACCTTTGTCTCCTTACAAGCTGCTTTGGAGGGGGAGAAAGACATGAATCATTAACCCCACCAATCACTCTCCTGGAACACAGGGGAGGCTGCGTCTTCAAAGATCACGAAGCCAACTATATCTGGAGGACAAGCACGTCCTACGCATTTCCCTGCTGTGTCTGGGGTCTCCACGTAGCTCCAGTGTAGAGCGGAGCAGGAGGAAGCAGCCCCAGGCACTCAGCTGGTCTTCCTCACTGATTCAAATCTAGTATGACTTTGGATGCCTAGAAGCCGGGGCAAGGAAGCATCTGGCTCCCTTCACATCTGGCAGGAGAGAAACCTGGTGAAGGTCCAAGGCACCTGCAGATGAGGGCCTCTCTCACCCCCTAACCTAGCCTCACCCCCTAACCTAGCCCCTTGGGTGCCCCAGATCACGTCTGTCACAAGTCTTGGCACAAGGCGTGATGATGGCCTGTGACCTGTTTGATCCTCAACTCTACTCAGAGCTTCCTGAAAGCCAAGGCTGTGCCTCGGCTTCTCTGATGCAGGGATGAACTGAGGGGGTGAAGCCAAGGGGGTGGAGCTGAGAAAGTGGAGCTGGGGGGGTGGAGCTCAGGGGTGAAGCTGAGGGGTGGAGCTCAGGAGTGGAGCTCAAGGGGGGGGGTCAAGCTCAGGGGTGCAGCTCAAGGGGTGGAGCTCAGGGGTAGAGCTGAGGGGTGGAGCCCAAGGCCACTGACTGTCCTAAGCCGGGCTCGCACTGTCGACCACTATCCTGCACAGTGTCATCCCACCGACAACTGGGTGGTGTGCCTAGACCACATCTGCGCGCCCCTTGTTACTTCTTGGAACAGGAGGGCCTGCCCCTCCTGCCAAATGCCATCAGCATTCAGGTTCACGCCTAATGAACTCCATGGTGGACAAGAGAGGCCCTGGTCTGAGGTCAGGCAAGGAGAGGACAACCTCCACCTGATTCTTGCTCCCTTGTGTGCTGGCTCTGGAGAAGCCAGCGCCATACGCTGAGCAGCCCGAGGTGAGGTCTGCGAGAGAGCCACAGCTTCCTGCCAGCAGCTGGCACCAATTTGCCACTCATGCCACTGTGCAGCCTTGCTGTTGCAGCTCCTGAGCCTGGCCAAGCCCTGGTCAATGTCTTACCAGAACCTTCTGAGAAACTCTGAGCCAGAACCACCCAGACCAGCCACTCACAGAACCGTGGTCCACAGACAGCAGGAGAGAAGGCTTATTGTTTCAGCACCAAGTTCAGGGCAATTGCTTATGCAGAGGTAGGTAAACACTGAGATTGGGGATGATTTGTTAAATTGAAAGAGTTAATTAACATAGCAACAGGGAGAATGTGGGTGTTTCAAAAGGGGGCTCTGGAATTTTCTTAATGACAATGTTAACTTATGGTCATTCTGTATTTACAATAAAACTTTTGTAATTGTACCTTTTGTGTAGAATAAATCGAATCAATAAATCAACACTGCTATTAAAATGAAAACTCACACTTTATAGATCAAATTATGCTGCCTTACACTATCAGTTTTCTTCTGTAATACATTAGGATAAAAAAAGAAGAGAATATTTCAATATAATTATTTTTGGAGTTTTGTTTTAAAAATGACATGTTGGGGCGGGGGGGAAAAATGACATGTTGTTGGCTGGAGAGATGGCTCAGGGGTTAAAATTCTGCCTTGCATGCAAGTCCTGAGTTCGGCTCCCAGGTCCCACGTAAAAACACCAGGTGAAAATGGTAGCGGCTCGAATTTCCAGCTCTGGTGGGCAGAGCCTGGGAAATCCAAGAGAGAAGCAAGGAGGGAGAAGCAATCCAGGACGATTCCTGAAGTCAACCTTGATCCTCCACAAGGACACACAGTGCCCTCTGACACTGACACACACACACAGAGTAAATAAATATTGTCATGGTTAGGCACAGGTGTCAACCTGACAGTTGAGGGTTTGAGCTCTGGGCATGTTTGTGGGGCATGTTTGTGGAGAATTAGTAGTTGAGTTAAGCCCAGAGTGAACCTGCAGGAGATTGTCTAGCGGATGGAGAGGGTCCAGATTATGGTGGGTGGGATTAAGCCCTGGAATAAATCACAGAGAGCTGATTGAGAAAGTTGGCACCCTTGTGTACACTTGGCCAGACATGCTGGTCTGGCAAGTAAGGATCGTCCCTCTCTCAGCCATTATGTAGAGATGGTGTGGCCAGTTTCCTCAGTCCTGGTATTGGTGCATGCTCTCCTGTCAAGATGGACTGAGAACTGGAACCAGTAATCGTCATTTATCAGCAATCATGCAAGCTGACTGCAACAAATATATTTTTAAAGTGACATATTATATACATTTAAAAAAAATTCAGACAATACCATCATATCCACGAAGACCATAGCAGTGGCTTTCTCATAATGGCATCACTGGTTTCTGTTATCTTTAGTTTTTTTAATGTACACAATGCACTTATTATTTTTTTTAATTTATTTTGTGTGCTTGTGTGCGTGCATGTGTGCAAGCATGTGTATGTGTGCGTGTGGATCTATAAAAGGGCACTGTGTGTCCCTGTGAAGGACCAAAGGTGACTTTGGGAATCATCCTGGGTTGCTTCCATCTCCTTTTTGCTTCACTCTAAGATTTCCCGGGCTCCGCTCACCAGTGCAGGAAGTGCGGGCCGCCACCTTTTCCACCTGGCATTTTTTTTTACATGGGACCTGAGTTCTGAACTCAGAACCTTCTGCTTATAAGACAGAGTCTTAATCTCTGAGCCATCTCTTCAACCCGATTTTTTTTTTAACTTTCAAAAAACTTCCATAAGCTAAGTGGCCACCAATGCTATTCCAACATATCCCTAGCCAACATCAAATACAATAAAAAGTACAAAGGACTCTGGCTACAGACGCTGCCTACTAACCGGTAGCTGTGTGAAGGGTTCCAGAAGCCTGTGAGCCCCACAGCTCAGTGAACGGAAACAGCAGCAGTCACCTGGCTAATTAGAAAAGCACTTCATGGCTGCCTCCTTAGGACGCCACAGCCACTTTTCTCTATGAAACTAAGTATTTTTGACCCCAGCAACCATCTTTGGCTTTCTTGCCCCTCATGGATTCCATTCTATACCTGGGGTCTATGAGCTCCTTTTTGGTTCTTCCACTCACAGATTCATGTCCATGAGTTCTGTCCTTTCTCTCCCCTAATAAACTCTGCCTTAATACAAAAAAAAGTATTTTCAGTGATCCATTATAAACATATAATGACAGCTGTAAATGTCTCCCTCCCTTTTTCCTTTTGGCATCAGAACAGTGTCTGTTGATTGCCTTGGTGCTTAAAATAGCTTCTAAGTGTCCTCATGATAGCACGTCACCTGTAAACAGGTTTCAAGCCAATGCAAATTAACTAACAGTGAACAGATGGACCAAGAACGGACTTTTGTCAAGAGAGAGCGAGCAACAAACACTTTCTGGCTCCAGCCTTACGGGACCATCAGAAAGCCTTTTGCTTATGGCCAACCGTCTTGCCTCAGCAGGCAATCAGGTGGGGAAATGACAGCCAGGAGCTCAGCAGACGTTGGGGAGTTGCACGCTGGGATGCGCAGACGCACCAAGTCAACGTGCAGGTCAGAGCCATGCTCGTGTGGCGTCCTGCTCCCAGGTCCTTTTGCTTTGAGAAGCAGCAATGCCTGTGCCTGCAGCGGCACCTAGTCTGCTTTGGGGGAAAGGGGAACTGCAGACTGCAAAGGGTCTGCAGACTGCGAAGGGTCTGCAGAGCAGCAAGGTGGGGTGGAAGGAGGGCCCAGGAGTCAGCCCCCATGACCTTCCTCCTCCCCAGGTCTCGGCCTCCTGCTCCCTGGCCGCTCCAGTCAGCAGGTCCCTCCTATCTGTTCTCTCCCAGCACTGGTCATAACTGGACAGTGTGGCCCCTTGCTGTGATTACCTCCCCTGCTCAGAACTGTGCCTGCCTCACACTGGCCACAGCATCTGCTAACTGGACAAAAGGAATGAGCTCTGAACACAGACAAACCATCCTTCGGTGAGGAATGTAAAAATGGGGCTTGTACAGGTGGAAATGTCTGTGGCCTGCACTTCCGGCCCTGGTGGGCGGAGCCTGGGAAATCCCAGAGCAAGCAAGGGGGAGATAGAAGCAATCCAGGATGATTCCTGAAGCCACCCTTGGTCCCCCGCAAGGACACATGTGCCCTCTGATACACACACACACAGACACACACACACACACACACACACACACACACCCAAAAAGAAATTAAAGGAAGAACAGTGTAGAAGGGGAAAAAAACGCCCACAAACTCTGAAGAGCACAGAGTAAAATTTGCCCAAGGAGAAAGGCCTTTTGCAAGCCTTCACTCACTGAGGTGGTAGAACCAGGGTGGTGGGCTGAGCCTTTGGTCGCCGCTTGGCAGACACGCCCATCTGATTTGCAGAGCGCTTCAGAGACTGTTGGTTCAAAAGTCCAGACGCGAGGCCAGCATGGTACTGCAGCTGCAGGACGAGAGGGAGAGACGGCATTCGGTAAGCACATGGAAATCATACATTTCACATCATTTCAAATACAGTTATGAACAGACTTCTCTAAGAAATTTATTCTGAAGGAGATAATGAAGAGAAAAAGAAGTAAGGCTGTTCATCATGGCAGTAACATACCGACCACACAGAAATGTCCAATGATGAGTTAGGGACATGGTTAAAGTATTCAAAGAATTTTACAACACTTTGTTGAATTAAAAAACAAAACAAAACAAGTTGTGGTATACACCAGAGATCCTTAAAAAGCGGCTAAAATGTTGGTTCTCAATATTAGAAGAACTGGGGTAATTTATACTGTGAGGAATCATTCCTACATATTTTATGAAAGCAGTTTTAAAGCTTGTGTTGTTTTGCTAATCAGAAGATCCAGAGGTTTGGTGTTTTGGGGGTTTTTTTCCTTAAGAGACATAGTTCTGAGAAATCTTGCTGCTGTCACATCTTACTTGGAATAAAAACTACAGGACTCATAACTGATCGTGGTAGACCAGTACCTCAGCAAGCCATTACAAACTTCTGCACACAGGGAGTCAGCGCTCACACAGCCTGGGCATAGTGAGTCAGCACCTGTGCGTTCACAAGGCTCTGCACACAGTGAGTCTGCGCTCAAGCAGCCTGGGCGCACAGTGAGTCTGCGCTCAAGCAGCCTGGGCGCACAGTGAGTCCGCCTTCCTCTGGAGTTCCTCTCTCGCAATGGTTAAGGAGCAGTATCGCCCTAGAGCAAGCTCATGAACACAATCAACAATGTGCAGCAGATCCACGCTGAGGAGACTAGCACCAAGTCAATGTCATTTCCACTTCCCTGCCGGGGAGCAATGCCGGCTCAGGGCAGCACCCCTGCTTCCCTGGACAAGTGCTGAGCTTAGAGGTTTCAGGACAGATTGTTTTACTCTCTGGAGTATTCGACTTCTGCACTGGAAAAGAGAAATGATACCATCCAGTTCTAAACCAAACAACTTCCTTCAAAGTCCACCTCCATGACTTACAGCCTGCATAAGATGTAATGCATGCATTGTAAGTGCACTGCTTAGCTTAGTGGGTTCTAACAAAGGCACAGCGTGCTGTGGCCAGCACCCCACCCAAACAAAGAAACGTCCCTTCGGAGCAGAAAGCTCCCTGGTCCCCAAGGCAGTCAATCCCCATCTGGATCTTTTGTTTTAAACAGCAGCTCACCACTCTCACTTACAAATAAAGGAGAGATCTACTTTGACATGTGACAGTGATCTCCCTTTCTCAGTCTCATGCGTTTGTACTTGAGATCACAAAAACTGTCATCCATCTGTGTTCTATCACAGCAGTGCATCACAGCAGCCTTGAAAGGTATCCCAATTCTGAACAGATGTAAACAAAACAATCAAATGTGCAAATGCCAAGCTTCAGATTTGAACTGAGACCATTTACTTATAACATCCAACATGCTCCTCCTCTCCTCGCAAATTAACTAAGGTCTTTCAAACACATGTTCAGAATTAACTAAACATACAAATGGTAACTCGTTCTGAAGCTCTGAACCAATTTCTTCTCAACTGCTCTTCCAAGGCATGGATTTTCTATACTGACTATGCTACAGCTCATGGTAATGAGAATGGCGACCACCATATATAATGGGCTGGCCCGGGATGCAAAGGGTAATAATGTCCTGAAAAATAAATGGCTTCTCCTAAAGCCACTGGGCTGCACACAGAGTGGAGAAAACAAAGGCGAATGAAACGACCCACTCCTGGGAAGTGGCTGTAAAAGGCCATGCAGTAACCGGGCAAGACAGGGACTTGGGTTGGCAGTACCGGTACTGCTTCTTAACACAGTCCCGATTTATCAGGTGGACTGTCGGGGAGTTATGACTGCCCGACAAGAGACAAAGATCTATGACCATCATCATAAAAAGGAGCTCTTCCACGGGTGGGAAGGAGGGTGTAATTTGGCTCTAACAACTCATCTCAGACCGATGAATTTTGCTCCAGTTTGGTTTTCTCCTGCAGATTTCTAAAATGGGAGATCAATGAGAGCAAGGGACAGTACACGTTTGAAAGACAATGTTTCAAAATGTCAGCTGCCTGGACTTCGATCTTCCCCTCCAGAATCTGCAGTGAGAGCAATATGCACCGGCCTTTATGGAATTAAAGGGAAAGACAGCCTGGCAGGGTGCTCCTGGTCCGAGGACCCCTCTCTGCCTTTGGCTCTCCTCCTCCTCTGTCCATGCAGGCTCAGCCCTTCCAGCCCTGCGGACTGGTGGAGAGTGCTGCCCACCTGGCATCGCTTGGATCGCCTGCTCCACCAAGCAGAACTCCTGCCTGTCTTTTGCAGGGGTCCTGTGAAATCTCAGCCATCTTCAAGGCTCTGGGAGTGAGCGCAGCTCCAAGAGCACATGTAGGTGGAAAGACTCCTTTCTTCCAGAACGAAATCTGCCCTTGCGAGCTGACTCATGGTGATTAAGCGACATCTGTTAATCATATATACGATCCCAGTTTCCAGGAACACAGCTCCGACTGTCAAGATCTATAAGGGGTCCATTAAATATTAACTGGACCACCTTTATAATGGGAAAAAAGGTCAAAGTTAATAAAACTGACAGGCAGCTCCTGTCCAACTGGATTTATACATTATTTAAGCCCCAAATACTCCATTGCGTGAAACACAGGAGAGATCTGAGGAGACTCTTGGAAAAGGCTCACCCAATGGCTCTGAACGGCAGAAGGGAGTTGGGAGCGAACCCTCAAATTAGCATTAAGAACATATCACTCTACAAATGCTGCCATACGCTTTCAGTTACAGGTTCTGTAATATTTTCTATTAAAATATATTTCAATAAACATACTTCTCTCCAAATGTCTGTGGCGTGGAAGCAACTCTATTTCAGAAAAGCAACTTATCAAGGTTTCAATGTGATTTCTCTGTCCCAGACCATTTCTCCACTGACCAGCAAGAAGAAGATGAAAGGGGGAGAAAGGAAATAACCTCTTCGCCTAACTGCCATACTCTGCAAGTGCGGAGATGCTGACATGGCAAGCGGGGCTTCATTTACCGCGGAGATGAGGTTCTCGAGTGGTGAGACCCTATCCCCAGCCGTGAGTCTCCATCTGTTAATTTCAGTCTTCTGGGATTGTTCCACCAGTTCCCAGCTTAAAGCCCTTTCTAAGCAATTACATCTGCTAACCACCTCCTCTACCTGGGAAAATTTCAGCAACTCCTCAGAATCTGAGTTAGGAGCCTTGATACTGCATAATTTTAAAGTAGTGCTGAATAATACCAGAATGTGTGAGGCAGACACTCCAAGCGTCGTCAGGCAGGGTCCATGCACACCGTGAACCTCCATAAGCATCCCCTAGGGAGATGTACTCCCGGGCTTGCCACCCACTTGAGCCCTGGAGTCCCACACTCCACTCCCCTCCGTGTCTCCAGGAGAAGTGAGAAGTGGCTTCAGCACAAAGCCATGAAGCAAGATCCCTATAATAAGTGTCATGGTTGGACACAGGTGTCAACTTGATAGTTGAGGGTTTGAGCTCTGGGCACATTTGTAGAGAATTAGTGATTGAGTTAAGCCCAGAGCAAATCTGCAGGAGATTGTCTAGCTGATGGGGAAGGCCCAGGCCATGGTGGGTGGGACTAGAGCTGATTGAAAAAGTTGGCATCCTTGTGTATACTTGGCCAGACATGCTAGTCTGGCAAGGATCGTCCCTCTCTCAACCATTATGTAGAGATGGTGTGGCCAGTTCTCTTGGCCCTGGTGTTGGTGCGTGCTCTCCCGTCAAGATGGACTGAGAACTGTAACCAGCAATCGTAAGAGAAAGTAAATCCCTTGCTCCTTTAAGTCGTTTGATGGTCATTTATCAGCAACCACACAGGCGAACTGCTACAATGAGCTTGGAAAACTTTTCCCTGGGAAGTCTAGATCTTTGCAGAATCTTCTTGGGGAAGTGTAAACTACTGGGTCAAACTTTAATGAGTTTTGAACATGATTAAAATTACAAATGGCAGTATATACCGAAAGGAAATTACATGAAGAAAATTATTTACAAAGGACCCAAATGCAAAGCTTTTGACTTAAATCTACAGTTAGAAAACCTCATGGCCCAGGTCCCCTAGTTAGATCTCTGGCTTGATGTCTTCTCTCTTGTCACCACCCCCCACACCAGCTCTCAGGTAAAGGAATGTTTTGCAATGGACAAAAGAACAAGAAAACAGAAGGAAACGTCTTAGCCTACGCGTTCACTGCGGCTGCACTTAACGTAGCTGATGTGTTTCACCATATGCAACACCTGGATCCACTATAAGAGAATCTGACATTCAAAACAAGCTTTTCAGTCCAGTCATCTGAAATCTGGCTCTTCTCTATATAAACTAGTATTTCCTCTCAACGACTCAACCGAGGTAGTAAGGGAGGAGTTCTCTGACCCTGAGTGTGCCTCACATTATTCGTGCAAACCCTCTAGCTTCTAAGAGTGCCAGCAAGACACACAGGCACCATCACCAAGCCCTACGAACACGAATGGACAGAACTAAACACGAATGACCTACATCCAGTATACACCAGGGGCCCCGTGGCCCAGGCCGAGGACATCAGAGGTCATCTAGGACATTTCTCTCCAAGTGCACAGCTCTTGTCCTGGTGTTTGGCTCTGTTGCTCTCTCTTGGTCCACAGCAAAGCTGCCAGCCAGGGAGCCTTCAGTGGCTTGCTGCCGCTTGCTGCTGCTCATGTCCAGAAGCACACGCTGCACACGGGCTGCACCTGTCAAGCAGCTGGCAACCCACCGGGACGACCCTGGTCTAGCCAGGTCCTGCTGACGCTCTGATGAGCAGGGCTCCACCCAAAGCCCTCTGCTAACTGGACAAAAGCGGGGCTCCACCCACTATCCTCTGGTCGCTGGTCTCTTCTAAGCCTTGTCCACCACGGCCATGCAGGCAACCCTTTGGTCCCATTGCGCTTGGCCGAAGGCGGGTGGGTGTGAACACTTGTGCAGCTGGCGTTCGGGAGAGGCATCCCAGACTGCAGCTGGGCTTCTTCAGATGGCAGAATCCCGATACCTGAGAAAGGCCTCGAAAGGCTGACCAGCACCACCCGGCCTCCGCTCAGAAGAGGAGACTCGGGCCCTCAGAGGTCCCAGGTCGCGCCCATCCTGAAAGGGAGGCAGGTCGCCCAAGTCCCTATACTGGCAAGTGTGACTCCTCGAGCGGCTCTGGAGACTGTGCACGTCTGGAGCACAGCAGGCGTCTTCCTCCTGCTCACTCCAGTCAGGAGGAAGGAGTGAGTCGGAGAAGTTGTAAACGCTGTCGTTTTAAAAGTGGTATTACTCAGCATTAAATACCTTACAGGAAAGACATCAAGAAACCATAGAAGCTTCGTCAGAAACGTCGTCAGAAAAAAAATCTGAATTCTACATTCAGCTGACACATATTTAACCTTCTTCACGGCTTAGATGCTGCTTCCTGGTACTGTTTTATGGTGGGTGACTGCGAAATTGCCTAATGGGCAATCTGTTCTTCCTGAAGAATCTCTTCGAGAGATTTTGTGAGACACAGTGACAGTAACCATCGAGGACGTCTGTGCCACGTTTGCCTGTGCATCTCTGACCAAGATGGCCAGAACTTGCCGGCACAGGGCATACCCCCAAGGTATGGAGAATAGCCACAAGCAGGACTGACTTTCCCTGGACAGGCCACACACCTCAACAACTGCTACCCTTGTAGCTAGCACGTGAGCCTGTGACATGATCTGAGACCCTCCCACAGTCATATTTCCCCAAACTGTGAGATTTCAGCTGCACCCAAGGCACACTTCGTCACCACTCTGAGTGGCAGAGCCCTTTGGCCCTCATTACTGAAATGGGCTTTGCCGCCCGCTAATGAGCGCGCCAGCATGTTGCAACCAAGCTCCGCTTCTTCTCACTGAACTCGGCAGTGACAGGGAAGCTTGCCTGGGATTTTCTGTGCCAAAGGAAACCAACTGCAGCACGGTACCGCCAATCTAATTGTTTTGCTTGGGTTTTAATCTAAATATCAGGCAATGATGTGTCTGCTTTCCTTCTCTCATCTGCTAACACTTCTTTCAACAGCCAGGTTTCTTGTTTTAAACTTCAAAGTTGAGCTTTTAGGGTAGATCATCTTTTTACTTGGCCAAAATAACATCAAAAGCCAGGCGAAGGAGGCCTCCAATTAACTTGCCTATTTGTCCTCCACTGGACAGCTGGGACTCAGGCCTGAAAGCAGGACCCTAATCAGCCCCTGCTCATCTGTGCACTGCGTACGATGTGCTAAATGCCATTTGGGTTTCTTTCTCTCCTGCATATTAATACCACATGTCCACACTCCAAACACTACAGGCAGGACAGCAGCAGCCCTCACTCTTCAACAGCTGTGATGTTCCGAGTTGGGGGGGCTGCTCCCCTGGAACTTCCCAGAGTTCACACCTTTATTAATAGACCTTTCCCCCAACGCTCCTGTTTACGCCACAGCTGTATGCATGCCATCTTCCTTCAAAAATGCCAATCAGCTAAGACAAGTCGCTCATGTATATGAACAAATTCAGAAAATGCCACTAAAAATGACGGAACAATCATCGCAGGGACATCATTTGGGAAGGAGAGAGGGCAAACAGGAAACACGAGGGGAACAGTAAATAAGATGAACAGGGGGTCACAAGAGGTCCCAGCAACCACTGCATACATCACACAGGCATCACAAGGGTTGAGGACAGCACTCAGGGTCACACAGAGCATGTTGGATGGTCACATGGTGCTATGGCTGATGCCTCTGTCCCCTATGATTCTGTCCCAAGGTGACAGTATCGTACGGTGGGGTCTTTGGTGGCTGATAAATACACAGCCAACCTACAGGACAAAGGCTTTAGTCTTACATGTGATTCATAGTCCAGCTTGACTAGGAATCAAGGGAACTGGTTATACCATAGCCATAGAATTGCTGAGGGAGGCTGCCTCCCCTGGTGCACTCGAAGTCTGCTCAGTACTAAACCAGAGCTCTCCGTCTTACCTACCTGCACAGGGAATGGTCCCACCCACTACGGCTGCGTCTTCTCCATCAGTTAGACAATCTCCATCGGCTTGCTTAGGGCTTGTCCTTGCTACCAGTGCTTTTCAGAAGTGCTCTCAAAGCTAAGCTCTCTATCGTCGAGCTGGCACCTGTATCTAACTGGCACACACAGCTGCTGTCGAAGTGACTAATTCCAGTGATCTGGACTACTTTGTAAAGTGCCAAGAATATACGTGCACTTCACTCATGGGGGGGGCACGGGAGGTGCTTGGAAAGGTGAGGCCTGGAATCTGGGTGGCCTGGCCTCAAGGCTCCCGCTAACTAACCCCTACTCCACTGATTCTGCTACTGAGAACTCAACATGCTCTCACCAAGTGCTTTTTATTTTTTATTTATTCAATTGTGCGTGTGTGTATGTGCGTGCGCGCGCGCGCGTGTAGAATCACAGGTGAATTCAGGAACCACCATGGACTGTCTCCACTCCTCCTTGTTTTACACTGCCCAGGGATTCACAGGCTCCGCCCTACCAGGACCAGAAACGCAGGCCACCCCCGCTTCCGCCTGGCATCTATACATGGTGTCTAGGATCCGAACTCAGGACCCTCCACCTGCAAGGCAGAAGCTTAACCCCTTAGCCACCAAGTGCTTTTAAAATTAAAACGGGTAGATGGTGCTTGGCCAGTGGGCAGCAGAAAGGGATGCGAAGAAAGCTTCAAAGTATGGTGGGAACCTGACCTCTCGACCACCTGGGGGGGAATAAGATCCGCTACCTGGTTAGGTCTCTTCAGGTTGCAACTGACAGTCAGGTCTCGGGGACCCCGTGGTTGAGGGTCTGTCCTGAGGGCAGCGAGACCACAGGAGAGGTGCCTGCAACAGGACCACTGGGAAACTGAGAACCCGTCTGACCACAGACCAGCAAGCAACCGCTGTTCTACTCGTCTCCCCCCCCCCTTGCTGCTTCCAGCTGAAAGGCACTAACCAACCCCCACTCCACCTTGATTTGCATTCGCTCTCCCCAAAGTCCCCGCCTGCCGCCCGCTGCCGGGTGAGTGTGCAAGCTGGGGTGTGTGCACCTTTTCACCCACTCACTGCCTTCTGGTGTCTCACACCCAGAACCGAGGATGGGACAAGGATCTGCCAGCACTGAGCCAGAATTTCTTCGCACCCTGTGAAAGCGCATGAAGTTCTGAAAGTCGGAAGCGTCCCTGGCAGTGTAGGCGCCAGAACTCGTGTGGCAGCAAAACCCAATGCGAACTGACGCGAGTCTGTTTAAATCTTATTTTATCTTCCAGCGTGAAGAGTCAGACATTTATGCAACATAATATTTGATCACAAGGTATTACCTGAA
This sequence comes from Typhlomys cinereus, assembly GCA_023101885.1. Taxonomy (NCBI): domain Eukaryota; kingdom Metazoa; phylum Chordata; class Mammalia; order Rodentia; family Platacanthomyidae; genus Typhlomys; species Typhlomys cinereus. Next base: position 7,104,151 of record JALPQD010000039.1, read on the forward strand.
ACTGTGGGGGGTGGAATTAACATACTAGTCGTTTATCAGTAAGCTACCTTTCTAGAACATAAAATAAATAGAAATAAATATTCTAAAATCTAAACACTTTTGGACCCCCACAGCTTAGCAGAGGGAGCTGCGACCCTGTGTCATGATGTGGGGGTAGGTGAGCTGGGCCACATCAGTGTCAGAGGTATCCACAGGGTGCTCACCCAATATACAGATTTCAGGATCCCACTTCCTCACACCTGCTGAATCCAGGCTTCTATGAGTAATAAAGACGTTCGCAGCGACGCAAGCGTGCCCATCAGCTCTCGGATACATGCCGACCTGAAGCCCTCGCAGGAGAGCTGGTGAGTCACCACTGACTCGGGAAACCAGCGTCTCCCTGGAAGCCATCAAAAGCACGTGGCAGAGGAAGGTTCCCTCGGACAAGTCCAAAAGAGCCGCCAGCATCATCAGTATGTGCGAGCGCACGCGGAAGTAATATGCCTCCAAAATACAGAGGCCCCCTGCCCAGCCACCATGGACTGTCCCACGTGTCCAAGGGTGAGGAGAGGTGGGCACAGCAAAGGCCCAAACAGTCTGAGGGCCACAGGGAAGCTAAGACCCCACCCCAGAGCTACATCTGACTAAACAAGCTTAGAGCATTGCAAGTCTTTAAATAGTTAAATTTTCAATGTTCACAGAAAAGAAAATCCATCAGATGTGATTGATAAGTGTACTTTTTAAAACTAAGGGTAAAAAAAAGTGAAGATTGGCAACATTTTTCGCCACATAATTTGCTTTCTTTGCCTTTTTCCACAGCACTGCACATAAATCAAAGAATGTTAAAGAGGCCCATACATCAACAGCTGGCATTTCAAAACTATTTACAAAGTCTTCAACAGACACGGGACAGAGTCTAGAAAGCCAGGACCGGGGGCTGAAATTAAGGGGGGAAAGTTAACTCAAATACTGACGGAGAGTTAATTAAGTTTACAAATAATTCTCCAATGAGCAAATTATGATATTTAATAAGCACTGGCTTGGTAAGGCAGGGTTACAACACATGGAGGGGGTAGGGAGAAAGGCAGGCCAACAGAGTTCTCCAAACAAGAATAATGTATATTTGAACAAGCTGCCTTTCTATGATTAAGCACAGGAATCTGGGAACAAGGCAGGGGAAATGATGTTTTAATAAGGTCTGAAATAGGCTTGTGAGCTGCATGTTACATTACCCTTGCCACAGAGGGAGGGGACAGGGGTGCAAGGTCCAAAGTGGCGAATCAAGGTATGCACACCAGCACACCGTGCGGGCGGCGGCAGAGGCAGGAAGGGTGGGCTGAACAGGGCGTGTTTCCCACGCTGACAACACGCAACTTCCCGAAGGCAGGTGACTTATCCAATTGGTGACTTATATCCTGGCTTCTAAAAACAGGCTTTACTTGTCCATCTGTTAGACACAGCACAGCAGCCCACTACCACAAGACCCAACTGTATCAGGAATCAAAGCCATAGGCTTTCCTACCCAAGGAGAATGGCTCTAATCTTAACTCTGTCTCCCTCCCTCTCTATCTCTCTCTCACTCCTTGCTTCCTCCCTCCCTCCCTTCCTTCCTCCTCCTCATGAAGCTTGGCTTCTAACACTGCCATTACCCACCATGTACTCCTGCTCTTAACTACTACATTCTGGAAGAGAAGCTCATGTGACAAAGGGGTTACCAGCGGGGATTGGGCATGTTGGTGTGGGGGGATCATTGGTGTGAGTGAGGAGAGGCTCAGTGGGTAGATCCTTGTTTGCCCCACAAACATAAATGGACCCCCAGGCCGCCCGGGCATTAGGTTCCTCTAAAGCCGGCAATGGAGAAGATGGCAGGAGCAGCCAAGGACCACCTTCCACATGAACACATGCGCATGCACACAGCACCCACACAGATACATGGACCCTACATACACATTAAAGATAAAGCAAGTTAGGAACCCAGAAACAAAATTAGCACACTGCAAATCAGCAATGGAATTTCTTAGACTGTGATGGGAAGGAGACATGAAAATATGTCTTTAAAAATAGGAAGTCAGAATATGATAAACCTCTGTGCCAAACAAAACAGTACACATCCAGCGGGAGCGTCCGGCCTAGCTGCGTGTGGTAAAGGAAGGACTGTGTTCCCAAGCCAGGCACCACTGGCAAATTAATGAACCCAAAGGGCCACACCTACGAGGACAAAGGGAAGAGGAACAGGGACAAGAGGGAGACAGTGGGTTTGTCAGCTTTCAGTTCCTGAAACAAAATGCCTGAGAGAAATCAACACAAGGATCTCTCAGAGGCGGCTCTATTGCTGAAGGCCTGCGCGCAGACAGAAAATCATGGTGGCAGGAGTGCGGGAGACAGGCAGCCAGGAAGTCCCTATAGTGTGCCACAGAGTGAAAGATGAAGGGGTCAGGGATGAGACCCACTTCCTTCTGTCGGGTCCATACCCTGAGTTCCCGTGGCCTCTCAGCTGTCCGTCAAATTGTACACCAATCACTCGCTAGAAGCCGCGTCTGTGTTGTGCTGCCCTGGGGACTGAGCCTGCAGGGGATGTTTCAGATAGAACTCAACGGTGGCCCAGTAGGTTTCAGAAGACGGAAACATGCACCTACTCCACGGTGGCGAGACGCTCCCTGACACCTGCATGGAGGGTGGACAGGCCAAAGCAAGTCAGCTGAGATGAATGCAGATTTCCAGAGACAGCCTGGGCCCAGAAGACTAAGTGTAGGAAAGGCTAAAACAGGTGGGTGCTTAAATCTGTACCCAAATCCAGATTCCTGCTGCCAGCAGACGCCAGGTACTATCCGCAGGGGCTGATTTAGAGAGACTCACTTGAAGTCAAGGAAGCTGGAAAAAAGGGGTACATCACAACAAGGAACAACACTCCACAGCTCAACCACGGAGAAAGTGCAGTCTTGGGAGAAGGGGCCAGTCTCTATATCCCCTGGGGGCCCACAGACCCCACCTGCAACAAAGAAGGCAAGTCATTCAGAAAACTTGGGCCACTTCTTACGAGTGGCCTCTGAGAAGCAGAGTGAGGCCAGCCGGGCAAGGAAGCCAGGCTTCTGTGGCAGTGTCAACATGCCCCTCAAACTCTGTTCATGTCCTTCAGTGAAAATAAAAATTATACTGGAGAAAAAGCAAACCAGACCAGAACGCAGAGCTAAGCAGGACCCAAGCAAGCCACCTGCACGGTAGCACCTTGTAAACTACAAAATGCGCTTCCTCACCTGGGGACCAGCAGTTTACTAGAGGAACACTTAATTTTATTCCAAGCTTTACTGCCATCGTTAAAGGCTTTTACAATAGCAGATGCCTTCCCTCCCACACATCAATTAATTTGCAAATTCACTCAGGTTGTAGAGATAATGAGGCAGTGAGGGCGAGCTGAGCAGAGCTGGGCCGCAGAAGTGGATTTGGTAGGTGGGTGAGACACTGGCTCCCCTTAGCCGCCGCTCCCTGCTCCCAGGGAGCACAGGCCAGGGGTCTCTCCGAGTCACCAGCCCCAGACCTACCCCAGGCTGCAAAAACATGAGAAATGAACAGCCTACCCTGAGGAAACAGCCTGACAGGAAACTCTGGAGACACGTGAGACACCCTGGGAGTGAAGTTGGGGTTTAGGTTCCTATTCATAAGCGCCTGTTGAATACAGAGAAAGTAAACTTGGAAAGAAATGGTGTGGTCCCGGAACTCAGCTCCAGCGTGCAATGTGGCAGATCACTTATCAAAGCCCACACTTCTGAGTTTTTATTTCCTTCGTTCTGAGAGCTGAACCAAGGGAACCAATGCTGTTTCAAAACACAGGAGCTGAAAATAGGCCGCGTTGCCCTGCCAAAGATCTGTCTCCTTCCTGCTCACTTACATCTTCTTCCATGACCTAAGTGGTAAGACGAGCGTAGACCAGCTTTTAGCTTACCTATGCAAATGCTGTCTTGCACCGGGCATGGAGGATCTGCAGGCCTCGCTACCTGAGGAGGGACAGGTCTCAGGACGCCACGGCCCCTCCCTACCCCAGGCCCAGCTGCCTGCGGTCAAGACACCTCTCCCCTCCTGGGCAGCGTATGCCCTGACTGTCCACACCCCAGCCTCCCTGCCCCCAGCCTCCTGTGCCCCAGCCTCCCAGCCTCCCTGCCCCCCCAGCCCTCACTGCCCCCTTCCCTCCATTGTCCTTCCTCACTGCTCCCCACACCCTCCATGCCACCCCCCTCCGCGGTACCCCCTCCTGCCTTCCACCTCCTGCCCTTTCCTAGGTCTGTGATGAATTGTCCGGGAGTGAGTAAGCATTTCAAAAGGCCTCCTGCTTTGAGAATTCGCCTTCCCAACAAATTAAATAGGCATTGCAACAGCTGCCAAGGAACAACAACATATTTTCTTCCTCGGGACTGGTTGGGGCCAGAAGTAAAATTTTACTCGAATGTTTTTCTTCTCCACCAACCGCAAGCAGGCTCGTCCACAGTGCCATGTTTTGTCTCTCAAACACATCACTCTCCTGTGAATAATGCCCGTCACAGTCTCTGGATTTGAAGACAACAATTTTCTTTACAGGATTATGAAAGCAATCCGAGTCCCCTGACATTTCCTGCCCCACATTGTCTGTAAAGGGCACAGGTTAACGATGTTTAAGAAAAGATCACACGCGATACATAAGTCATGAAATTCCCGGGATACTGCTTGGTCCAGGAGGTGGGCTCGACTCTGCACTCCCAAGAAGAGACGCTTTTCTTTTCTCAGCTTTCACACTGGGCACCAGGAAAATGCCAACAAAGGCATTTTTGGATCTGCAATCATTTGACATTTTTTTTTCCAAGAAAATTTAAACCCAAAGAACTCTGACAAATTTAGAGACTTGTGAAGTACCACCCGCCTCTCTTTCGACTCCCCTAAAAAGGGTAAGAAAATTCATCACCAAAGGTCGCCCCCCGTGGAATGCCATCAGAGAGTGGCATTTCCACACATACATCTGTGGACACAAGTCTCCAACTGTGCTTGGCGCTCCACGGCCCTCGAGGCAGAAGTGGGCAGTGACGTGGGACTGGCCGCCACCCACCAGCTTGATGCTGACCATCCTTCACTTTGGTCAGTGCATAACCTGGGTTCCGGGCAAGGCTGTCACTCCAGGTGGCGTGCAGGTAAGAGCCTTTCTTTCCTCCCTCCACTATGCCAACTCAAGAGGCCAAGGACCTTTGTATGTACTGATTAAAAATGCACTACTGTTATTTCAAAGGTTGAGTCATAATGCATTCCCTTCTTTAAAAGTTTTATAGCATCTACACTTTCAATTTGAGCTGTTTCATTCATGGTAGGTGAGCCTCTTATGTTCTGTAATAAATGCAAGGCATGTGTGATTAGTACTATTAATAATATAACAGTGCCAATCTTGGAAGCGGTAACACAGCACCAGTTTGCAGACCCACATGAATTGATGTGGAGTCAGGAGGATCGAGGCAATCTTATGAAACCTATGAGAACAGAGGACACGGCTTATGGTCCTGCCCACTCCAAACTCAAGAACCAGGAGCAACTTCTCCTCTCTGCCCCAACAGTGGCATGTCATTAGCTCTCATAAATATAAACAGATCTGAGCCAGCCAACAAGTGATTGCCTTTGTTAGATTCAGGGAAAAAGAAAGAAGAACGTACCTAAGTGTGCAGGACAATCAGCACTGTGAATCCATCAGCGCACATTGAGAACGCAGCTCACTGTGCTGACAGCACACCAGCTCTCAACGTCCCCTAACAAACCCACTGGACTTTGATGCCATCACCATGTTTGCCCCAGGACAAAGGACAACACTAACAAGTGTGTGTTAACACTGCAAGGTGCCCCTCACTGTCAGGCCTCAAGAGGCTAAAAAGGAGCATCTGATGGGCCGTAAATCTCAGGATGACAGCTTGGGTCTGGGACATGTTACATAAAGCCACTTTACACATCCCCAACAAGCTCGTGGACTAAACTTAGCAATAAATGGGCCTTCTCTTGACCTGGCAGACTCTGCAGAGGGCCTGAGCATACTGGCTATGGCCTTAACTTTTCTACCTGGCACAGGTCAGTGAGAAAGAGTCTCAATGTAAGAGGCCATGACACACAGGCCTTTGTTTCATGATAAGAAGTGGACGACATCTGTGCTGAGACGCCAGTGCTGAGGATGACCTGCGGCGGTGACCCCGCCCATTCACAGCACAGGATGCTCCGCAGACAGCAGTGCACAGCAATGCGGGCACTCAGTGGGAGGTACACAGCGGGAAAGATGGTCAGACGCCTCCTCTTCCTAATGACAGGAAGCAAAGGTAACTCAGAAAACCAGGAACTGATGGAGGAAGAAGAGAAGGAAGAAGAGGAAAAGGAGGAGGAAAAGAAAGAGGAGGAAGAAGAGGAGGAGAGAGGAGGAAGAGAAGGAAGAGGAGGAGGAAAAAGAGGAGGAGGAGAAAGAGGAGGAAGAGGAGACAGTTTCGGCTTCAACGTCTCAAGGCAAAACTACAAGACCTCAACCATGAGTTCTGTCTAAACGGCTGCAAGCTCCACCCATTGGCTTCTCTTCGTCCGACCCCCAGGCAAGAGCAGGCCTCTCTGTCGTGGGTGCCCACCAGACACCCACCAGACCTAAACACGGAGCTCTGTCTTTTCTGATTCAGTTTACAAAATGCATCCCACAAGAGGCGCACTCCTTCGCACACATCTGGCTCACCTCCCTCACTTGGTAACTAACCCACAAGACACACATGGGGGTATATTTTTATTTGCCCATCAGATTAGCCGAGACCTAAAAGGCAGATATTAAAGAACAGGAACTAAATAAAGACGGGCATTCTGTCTATTGGTGGGAGTGTAAAATGGCTACGGAGCCAGTCCAGAGACCCAGGGAAGGCAGAGGGCGATGAATGCTATCATACTGACTTGCCCTAAGTCCGCTCTGTAAGTGGGCGATGGCTTCCACACGGACCTTCGCTGTGCACTGTAACACGTTAGACAGCAACCCCCTCACACTCCCCGCACAGAGAACTGGCTGTGGTACACATGAACAGCTGCACGAGGCTTCAAGCCCACAGCTGAGAGTGCCTGGAGCTCATCTGACCAGCCTTGGCGTGACCCACGTGCCTCACAGAGTACGCAAGGCGTCTCCAACGGAGGCTCTAACAGTTGAGACCAGTTCCTGGTGCTTAAAACAAACAGTAAGCCACTGAAATCCTCGGAGCGGTTGGAAATTCATCTTTCAAACTCTAAAGCTTGGATGCTAACGGGAGCAGATGGCTGTGCAATGTCAAGCAAATCCACAGCAACAATGGGCTTGGGATGGTGGCGGCAGCACCGAAGGAGAGTGGAGCTGCCATGTGGTGATAGAAAATGATACCAGCACGGCACAGTCGCCAGGAAACATCACCAAATGCAAATAGGCAAAACATGGGATACACTCGCCACACAGTTGCAGGCGGGCAGAGGTGGTGTGATTCTTGCACATATGCGCTGGCTGCCACAGGGCAGGTTCTCTTCCCAGAAACAAGATGAGCACAGAGAGCTCCAGAAACAGTGCTGACATGTCAGGCTGCCTCCTCAACACCAGCTAGATCCTGCTGCCCCAGGAAGCCACATCCTGAGGGGTGGGGGAGAATGACGCATTAGCACTAGATGCAAAGAATTCACAAGTTACAGTTGGAGGATATGGCATTTTATCTAGTACAAGATGCTATTTGATTTGAATTCTTTTTAAAAGACCAAAGAGTTTTGCCAAGGCTATATCCCAACAATCCATCCATCCCTCTATCATTCACCATCCAGCCATCCATCCACCCATCTACCTATCCACCCATCCATACATACATATACCCATTCACCCATCCACCCACTCACCCATCCATCCATCATCCATTCATCATCCATCCATCATCCATCCATCCATCATCTATCCATCATCCATTCATCCATCCATCCACCCATCCATCATTGTCCAACGAACATTTACAAACCACTCCCTAAAATGTGTCAGGTACTTTCTACACACTTGAAAAGCATCTGTGAAATAAACAAAGAACACTTACTAGTAGGAAAAAACAGACCAAAAGTCACATTTTTCAGGCTAATACATGACGCACTAACAGAGGAACTATGCTATGGTTGTCACACTGGGTGCTAGAGGGTGGAGGGAGGAGCAGACACCACAGTGGTAAGCGTGGTGCTCACTGAGAAGATGAGGAACCAATGTTTGATTCGTAGGCTCTATGGAGCCAGTCCAGAGACTCAGGTGGGCCAGGAGTGGAGGTGGGAGCACACTGGAGCGTTTGCCAATCAGCGGAGCCTGATGACAGGGCAGAAAGGGCAGGAAAGGTGGAGCGAAACCTTCCGAGTTTCACGAGCATGAAGAACAAGGCGTAAGGTCAGCATGGAGTGTTCTACCACCAGCCCCTCCCCTGACATCTCCAGGCAAGTGCTACCTGGGAGCTCTGCTGCGAGGAAGGTGCTAGAGCCAAGTGGCAAGAGTGTGACGTACAGTCAGCTCCCTCAGCTCTGTGAGAACTGTACTAGGAGCGGCGTGCGTGCCCAGCAGAGTCCCCAGGTCACAGAGAGCACTCAGCCTATCAGCATGGCCGTTACTGGGCCACAGCTGTGCAGACTGGATCCACTCCATCCCAACACAGAGGGAGGTCTGAGGAGTTTCCAGAGAATTCACGGGATTCAGCCAGTCTGTTGAGGCCAAAGGCTGCCGCCACATTAAGGAGAAGAGCCGTAAGCCAAGGGACAGATATGCCCTGCTCAGCGACCTTTCCCTGTGCCGACAGACGCCAAGCCAGGAGCAGTGTCGGCTCTAGGAAAGGACACCCGAAACTGGGTCCTGTCTTTAGGGGCTTTCACTGGAAACGGGGAACACCCATCATGTCTGTGACCGCAGGCTCCTTCTTTGTAGCATAATACTGTGTGGCCTCTCTACAGTTTGGAACCTTCATGTTTCTACTACTTTCTTGTTTCAGGCGCCCATGGGAGGGTGAAAGTGTCATGAAGGCGGAGGGCACGTGGATAGAGAACACGCAGTATTCCCCCTGCGCACAGATGCTACGATATGATAAATCTCACTCAATTTACCACACCAGTATCAAGTACTTACACATCACTTTTCAAATGCTGTCAGATAGATTGATTGCTCGGGCGCTTCCTCTGGCCTGCTCGGCCCCAGCCCCCACACGGGGCCCAGGCAACGCCAAACAAAGTCAGACTCTCAAGCACTGATGGCCTTGGTCTCTTCCCCACGGTGGGGATGAATTATTAAAAGATGAAAAAGCAAATGCCGTCACCTCTTTGCTTTACCTCCCTTGGGAGAATGGTTTAAAGCAAACGAGGTGGAGACTGCGCGGCAGGTTACTTAGGAACAGCTGCTCATAAACCGCACAGCCAGCCTGGGATGGAGAGGTGGGCCAACAAGGAGCTGGCGGAGCTGAGGCGACCCCGCCCCAGAAGCAGGCCTGGCAGAGCACCCACTGGAACAAATGGCACGGAGGGTCATTAGTGCGGCTTTGGGCCACGCACCGGGCCAAGTGTAGGGTGAACGCAAGGAGGCCGTGGGGCTCCTTTGGCTGAGCACACGGGGGGGGGGGCACGAATGCTGCTTAACCTTTCAGCCAGTCTGAAATCTGATCCAAGGACACCCCGTCCCAAGCAGGTGTGGAAAGCAGGATGCTCAGTCAGCACATCTTGGCTCTCCCCCAGCATGCATGCGTGTCCGGCTCCGCCCACTCGTGGGCGGGGCTTTCTAGAAGGGCAAGACACTGCTTTACCTTGTTCTTTGGGGCACTAATGCCAAGCTGACGTTGGGCAGGGAAGACTCAGGAGAGGGTCCACAGCGACTCCAGAGCTATAACCCAGCAGCGGAGGGAAAGAGCAGGCAGGTGAAAGAGGGTCGCCAAGCCACTACCTCATCACCTCCTTGCTGCTTGGAGTCTAGGGTGGGCAGCAAGAGTGGACAGAGAGGGCCATGCCCAGAGCTGGGGCTCAGGGGACCAACCTGAGCACAGGCCACTCGAGGGGCCTGAACTTTTGGCCCAGCACACGGCTCTCCTCGCCATCGCCATCGGCGTGCCCTGTGAGGGAGGCACTCCGAAGACTCTGGGAGCGGAGGCACCAGGGCGCTCACTCACTAACGTGTAGGATGCAGCCCCCTAGGAGCTCATGCGCTACCCCTCCTGCTCTCACTAAATATGGTTTACGTGTTCTCCGGGGCTCATGCTGGGTCTGCAGAGCGGCGACCCTGGACACACCTAGGAGGGTGGCGAAGCCCTGGTGCCCCCGAAGGAGCAGGCGGCTCCTGCGAGAAGGTGGTCATAAACCACTGCTTCCTCTCTGGCTGCCCACCGCCTTCATGACCCTCTGCATGTGCTCTGCCAAAGCAGGGCATCCATCGAGGCACTGGAGCTACGTGACCCTGCCCGAGCCATCCTACCTTCAGAGCCCACGCTAATCAACCTCTGTTCTTGCTAAGTAGTATGCCAGGCATTTCAGCATGGTGACGACAGACGGCCTAATACACCCTTCCTCCCCGTGCAAAGCACAGCCCTGCGTGGGCTCCAGGCCTGTGGGGACTGCGCTGAAGCTCCACCCACACAAGGATGGCCACGGGATTCGTGCAGCAAAAGTAAGAGATTCCTTTGGGAATACCTAAATACGAGAATATTCCACTTACTGAGTCCTTTGGACATGTCTAAATACGCGAATGTTCAGCTTACAGAGCTCTTCTTTGGGAGTCAAGTCCAAATTAGTGCTGTGTGGCAAACAAGAAAAGGGGGATACATCCGGTCTCAAGCAATTACAGCAAGCGCAGTCTCAGGGCCTGGCCTGCGGTGGCAGCTGCCACTGACTTTCTTCTTCTCGAGAATGCAAATGATGAAGATAGATTAAATACCTACTTTGCTTAAATACTCTTGATAATGAGTTTCTTTCCTTCTTTTAAGGGTGTTTGATGTTGGCAGTTGATGGAGCTTGAGTTAAATTGTTTTAATTCAAAAAAGCACCATCTGTTGTCAGGCTCTGCCGGCGCTGCAGAGAACACGGAGGTGACAATACATGATCCGGGACTGCGTGGAACGAGCAAGTGGGGGGGGGACAAAGAGCGCTGGAGGGACGCGCTGGACTGACATTCCTGTCCCAGCTCCGCCATGGAGTGGTCCCAGCAGCCGTCGGACAGGAGACTCCGTTTCTCCCTTCACAGAGGAGGTTGAAAGAGGACGGTGGTGTAGCAATGACAGCCATGACGGGCGTCAGCGTTACTCACGCATGCTGTACGCCAGGCAGCAAGGTGAGGTCCCATAGCAGTGATCGCCTGACAGTGCCGTGCCTTGTTCAAAGTCTGCACAGAGCACACCAACGCCATCCACCTCGCCCGAGAAAGCAGGACTTGGAGAGGCAAAGGCCCTCACTGGTGAGGCCCAGTGTGGCCCCAGTCTGTACTGGTGCCTACAGCACACCCCGCCCAATGGCCTGTGGGACTGCAGGTGCTGTGGCTCTGCCCCTCCCCACAACATCCACAGTCCAGCAGCAGTGACCCGCAGTCACCAAGAGGCATCACCAGGAGACACCACAGCGAGTGCCTGTTGCACCCAGGCTGGAGTCCTGGATCTGAGCGGCCCCCAAGCAGCTTCCTGTAAACGGATCTTCTTGACTGGGCTCCACGTGGACTTCACAGCTGCAATTCCAATGCTGATGTGTATGTTTTTTAAAAAAGGAAATAATGGCCATAATGATACTAATGTAATAGTAATAATAATAGCAATAGCAATAGTAATAGTAATAGCAATAGTTAATAGTAATAATAATAGCAATAGTTAATAGTAATAATAGCAACAGTTAATAGTAGTAGTAATAGTAATAGCAATAGCAATAGTAATAGTCAATAGTAATAGCAATAGTAATAGCAATAGTTAATAGTGCTAGTAATAGCAAGAGCAATAGCAATAGTTAATAGTAATAGTAATAGCAATAGCTAATAGCTAATAGCAAGAGCTGCAGCAAGAGCAAGAGCAAGAGCTGCAGCGGAGCCGGCAGCAGCTCCCGGCACTGCAGGCGGGAGGCCCGCTGTCTTCCAGGAACTCTTGTTCTCTTGGAGCCACGGTGACTGAATGCAGGGAAGCCTGCGCTCCCACAAAGCACGCGGCCTTGCCTTCACCATCTTAGCCACGACAATGAGGCCTGTTGTCCCTTTGCCCGAGCGAGGGGCGAGCGAGCTTTCTGGAACATCTGCAGGAAGCAAGCAGACAACCCTAAGCCTAGACAGCTCGGCCTGCTGTGACTTCTACTGCTGAGAAACCCATCTGCATAGGTGGCAAGGAAACACCCTCTACCACCAGGAGCAGGAACTGCCCAGGACCGACTTGCCAGTGCCACAGTTACTCTTACTGGCAGACCGTGGGCAACTCGATTAACCTTCAAAGGCTTTCATTTTCTCACCTTAAAAATACCAATGTCTGCCTCAAGAAATGGACTCAAAGTTCGGACACATCTGTTGGGGTACACTGAAGGGAGGGGAGAAAGGCCAAGTGAAGGGGGCTCAGAGCAGCTGGCAGGAATCATTCTCGGCTCCGCTCTGAGGCCAGAAGGGACATAGCTGTATGCTTTGCTCTGGCTCACATTTCATATACACAACAGAGAGTTCTATACATAAAGTCCCTCAATTTAAGAAAAAAACAAAACAAAACTGAGTCTCCTGTTATGAAACCAAATAAAAATAACACTACCATAAGAGAGTAAAGTGAAAGAAATGGTTTCTTATAAAGACGCTGACAGAGATGGGGCTGGAGAGACGACATGGCCAGCAAAGTGCTAGCAGTGCAAGCACGAGGACCTGAGTTCATCAGGTCCCAGCACCTCATGCGAAGTCAATGGCCCTGAGATTCCAACTCAGGGAGGCAGAGAGAGAAGGATCCCTGTTTGTGGGCCAGACAGATGTGCTCCAGGCTCGGTGAGCAGCCCTTTAAATTGAGGTGGAGAAGAGAATGGGAAGACACCTAACTCGGACTTCTGGCCTCCGCATGCGTGTACACACAGGAACACAAAATACATACAGAAAAATAAACGAATTTAAAGGGAATTCTACTGGCCAGCAGGACAACTTATGAGCCAGGAAACAAGAAAGACAACATGAGAAAACCAAAATTCTACAGCCCAGTGAAAAAGGAAGGAGTTTAGCTAACGGTAAGACCACACAACCACAGAAGGAGCAGACCTGAGCCAGAGATATACAAAGGAGGCTTGCAAATGCTTTCCTCTTGGCCTACTGGGGGCCACACAGTACGTAACGCTGGAGAACCTCGAAGAAACAGAACCTGCGCCTCCTGCCCACAGTAGATCCACACCAACGCCTTTCAGCACCAGGACATACTGTTATCATCTACAAAGTTCACAATGGAGAACCTCGCAACTGAGTTACTCTGTGTGTGTGTGTGTGTGTGTGTGTGTGTGTGTGTGTGTGTGTCTGTGGTGTGTGTGTATATGTGTGTGTCTGTGTGTGTGTATCACAACAAAGTCCCAGATTTAATTGAGTTTACAGTTTGTTTGGATAGCAGGATGGACTTGCCTAGCAGTGCCGAGTAGTAGTATTCCTCCCTCAAAGATGCTGTGATAAAATTTCTACAATAAAGTTGCTGCTGTGACAATTTAACAGGCTATTTTTACAGGGATTCATACTAGTGCCCATTCCCAGGAGTGTTTGATGCAGGGTCACTGAGAAAGTGGTAGGCGTGAGGGAGAAGCACGAATACTCAATAATGATAATAATGATAATAGAGAGCACTTGTAAACTGAGTGGTGGTATGTGCCTGTAATCCAAGCACTCAGGAAGGGGAAGCAGGCAGATCAGAAATTCAGTTATTCTTGGCCCAGTAGTAAATTAGAGGGCAGTCTGGGACACACGAGACTCTGTCTCAAGGGGTAAGGAGAAGTATCCTCGTGCAGCTTCAGACTAACAAACATGGTGGAAAGAGCTTCCTGCCAGTTCTAGTCCTAGAAGCATCTGTGTGATCTCTCTGGCTAAATCTAGGAGACTGAACTGCAGAGTCCAGCATCCTGTACCATGTGTTGCAGCTTCCAGCTAGGGGAGCAGAGTGTGTCCAGCACAACCATCCCTTCTCCTTCCCTCCCTCCTTCCTCTTTCCTTCCTCCCTTCCCCTCTCTTCTTCTCTGGTTCTTCCTTCCTTCCTCCTTTTTTTAAAATAATTTTTTAAAAATTTACTTGTGTGTGTGTGTGTGTGTGTGTGTGTGTGTGTGTGTGTGTGTGTATCTATCAGAGGGCACTGAATGTCCCTGTGAAGGACTAAGGGTGATAGGAATCATCCCGGATTGCTTCTACCTCCTTCTTGCTTCACTCTAGATTTTCCCCGAGGCCCCGCCCACCAAGACCAGAAGTGCTGTTTCCACCTTTTTTTTTTTTTTTTTTTTAATGTGGGACCTGGGATCTGAATTCAGGGCCTTCTGCTTGCAAGACAGTCTTAACCCCTGAGCCATCTCTCCAGTCCCCTTCCTCCTCCTGTCATCTTATTCTTTTCTCCTTTCAGTTATAGCACGCTGCTCCCAGGCGCGATGCTTGGAGCACTCTGCCATGGGGCCACAGGAACAGTTGGCAAGGCAATGTTCGCACTGCCTGCCCCTCCCCGGCCATGGTCCTGGCATCTTTCTGCTCAGTGCACCACACCCCTGGTCCGCAAGCTGACTGTTTCTAATTATCAGCTTTGCAGTCCAGGGTTGACCTCACATCTGAAGGACAATCCTGAATCTGCTTAAAATGATCAAAAGTGAGAATACACTCCCCACAATCCAGTGACTAGAAAAAACACCTGCAGAAGCCAGTGGAAATAGACTGAATTTTCTCCCCATGTTGATCAGTTTCATATAATGAGAAGCACTAACAAGGCAAAATTAAAACACACTCAATTCAAGAAGATGCACTAAGCATGAAAAGAATATTAATTATGGAGTACTTCCTCACACAAAATACCAAAAAACATTTTTACATAATTCAGAGTTAACGGCATGTAGTCAAATCACAGGTAAACACAAGAGGAAACGAGCTGCGAAATCTTACTAGCTACTTTCTAAGATTAAAAGAGAACAGGCAGAAAGAAAAAAACAAAAGATCTAGGAAGACAAAATTTGAACCTTGTGTATGTTGAAAAAAGAATATAAGGCAGTCAACAAAGTAGGAAAATATATGCAAAACCAGAGCCTAATATCGAGTTTTAAAGAAAACGATGTCAAATGTTAATACCAAATATGTCAAGATATGTTTGAGACCATTCTCTGTAGCACATTGTTAAACATACAATGAACTAGGCAGTCCACCCATCCGCAGGAGAAAAGTAAATTGCAGTGATCATACGAATGCGTATCAGATGTGTGTACACATGTGATCTATATGCATGACAGTGAGTGTACAACATAAAAGAATGGGTACAGTAAGAGACATGTTTGCTTCTAATTCTCTCTCCCCCCCCCCACTGGAAAAATCACCTGTGGGCTTCGTCCCTCTCTCTACTCTCAGTCCAGCCCTCCAGCATGGAAGCAATAGTAATGAAGCAGCAGCTGCAATGGGAGCCACAAATCTTGAAAGGAAACAGGACTTTGAGAGCGGAGCTGTGAGTGGAGGAATACTGCCACTTCCAAGCTTGGCTTTGATGCTCTGCCCACCCTATTGTCTAGTCCCAATACACAAAAGAGCAAGACAAACAAAAAGCCAGTTTTCTGGGCAAGGAACTGAAAAAGACAGACCAGACCCAAGGAGAGTACAGGAGAATCAAGGACAAGAGCCCCTTGGCAGGGAGAACTCAAGAAACTTGCCGTGTTGTTATGAACACCCGGCTTCATCCCCAAGCCACACACACATAAACGAGACTTCAACAACTGAACTGTGGGTCAATGAACACAGCTGCAGGCTGGACACACCGGAATCCACACAAAGACTTGGAAACCAAAAACAGCGGAAGGCTGGCTGTATCCAACGAGGCTAAGACAGAGTTCACGGAGCTAGGAGTTCAGAGACACTAGTGTAGTGTAGCATTTTAGTGCCCAGGACATAAGTATGAAGGGAAAGGAGAATCTCGATTCAAAGGGCAAAGATGCCACCATAAGATGAAAGAAATGTTGGGATCCTCTGACTAAGACAGCAAGCATATGCGAAAATATCCCCAGGCCAGGGGGTGGTCAGGACATGAGGAGCTGGTTGCTACCAGCAGAGACCAGTTAGGTCTCTAGACAGGCACGCTGCCGCCTGTAGTCTCAGAACCGGCAGGCAGAGACAGGAGATGGAGGGGCAACCTGGTTACACGCAGACAGACTGAGAGACCTTAATAACCACAGAATGACCAGGAGACAATGTCAACTGAGGCATCCGCACATAAGCACACACTCGTGCATGCACACACACGTGTGCTCACAAACACGAACACACATGCACTTGTCCAGCCATAAGCACGCTCCCTATATACCCCTAACGAAGTGAGGACAGACACTCTTTAATGAATGGAAAGTAGAAACACAAGATAAAGAGAAGCCAATGGAACTTTTAGAAGTGAAGAAAGCAACAACCAAACAATCCTTAAGTTCCACATAGTAGACTCAACAGAACGGAGAGGTGAAAAGTCACTCAAGAGTTCCCAAGAGCGAGGCATGGTGGGTAAGTGAACAAAGGCTATGTGGACACGTGCACAGTACCGGAACTGTGTTTGTGTCCCTGAAGTTCTTGAGGCACAGCAAGTAAAACCGGGGGCAAAGCTGATAAAACAGTGGGTAGAGTGTCCCCAATGTGACGAGGCTCGCAGAGGTTGTGCAGGACCACTTGGGACCAGAACAGCTCAAACACTACAGAGAGGAGCTGCATCTACCAATTTAAAATAAGTGATAAAGCTACAATTATCAACATGCACGTGCTGAATAAGACAGACACAGGGGTCAATGAAAGAAATCAACATGGAATTAAAATGGGACCCAGAAACGTAACCTTAGATTTATCATCAACTGATTTCAACAAAGACGTCAAGTCAGCTCAACAGGAAATAACAGCCTTCAACGAGTGATACAAGCACAACTGAACGATGGACTGATCAGCTCTTTGTTCCATACCATACATAAAAATTAACTCTAAATCAATCGCAGACCTAAATACACAATGCATACTACAAAACTTAAATAAAACAGGAAAAGGTTTGTGACCAGAAATAGGTAGAGTTCCTTAACTATGCCACTAAAAAGTACAATCAGAAAAATCCATAGGGATGTTGACAATGTCTTCATTTAGCACTGTCAGAACAGAAACAACCTACATACATGTTCGTCACGGTTGGTATTCAGCCTGCGGCTAGACATACAGCCGATGAATCCCAGGGCATCATGAGGTCAATGCTGCAGGTTCCACTCGGGCAACAGCCTCGAAAGGACAGCACTGTAGCGCCAGGATCTGCTCTTGGGATGGGAATTGCAAAGGAAGGGAAGCCAGCAGGATAAAATGATTTTATTTTTTCATCGGTTTTGTGCAATGAATTTTTGCTATTTTTTCCCCGTATCACTCTACCTCACCCCACCTCCTTCGCCCTCGAGAACCTTCCTCTTCCTCATACGTCCTTTCTTGGGCGTGACTCACAGAGTTCAACAAGGGCTGCCTGCATTGGCACGCGGGCACGCGCCCAGCCACCATCTGCCCTGGCAGCCCACTGTGACAGGTCTCCTTCCTCCGGTCAGCACTGGCCACCACATTTACTCCGGGGCCCGTGATGTGCTGCTGCTGAGCCATCCTTGTGTGGACCTGCACGGCGAGCACACTGCAAGATCAAGGACACGTGGCCTGTGTCTCGCGCTTTCCTTCCCTCTTCCATGATGCTCCCTGCCGTGGTCGCTTGCCCCTGAGCACTGGCCACGCGTGACTCTCCATGTTAATCACCATCCACTGAAATAGCTGCTAGATGGTGGACTTAGAGCTAAGTGCTTAGTAGGTAATTTGTTGCCATGTCAACTCAGTTTGACAAGCAGGGGTCTCTCTTTTAGGGCCGAGGACCCCCCTATGCTCCAGCTCCCAGCCAGGTTTAGAGTAATCAAGCATGCCCCCTGCCCCCGTTGATCAGCCTTAAATACAATCAGAAAGAGGATGGTGACCCCCACAACACTCATGCCGCTTTGCACCGCAGGCGCAGCGCTGGTGCAAGAAAGCAGCCAGCAGGGAGCCTTGCAGTACACGATATAGTTTTGGGGGCCTCTGAGCTCTGACCAACAGCTCCTATGGAAAGATATCCTAACTAGTATTGGGAGTTTTGTATAGCCACCTACATCGTCTGGTCAACGTCAACTTTTTTTTTTTTTTATTCAATTGTGTGTGTGTGTGTGTGTGTGTGTGTGTGTAGAACCACAGACCAATTTGGGAACCACCATGGATGCCTCCACCTCCTTGTTTACTCTGCCCAGGGATTCACAGGCTCCGCCCTACCAGGACCAGAAACACAGGCCACCCCTGCTTCCTTCTGCGTCTATACGTGGGGTCTAAGATCCGAACTCAGGACCTTCCTCCTGCAAGGCAGAGGCTTAACCCCTGAGCCACCTCTGCAGTTCCCACAAAGTCAACTTTTTAAATGGAGTGTTCTCAAGGCACCTCAAGCGATCACGGCCTGCTGTGGTGGACTCTAAGATACGGTGTTTAGCAGATCTACAGAGCAGCAGCAACACCACCACTCTGCAGCTTCCTGAATCACCCCAACACCACAGTGCCCCCACACTCCCCATGCTACCCACAATGCCTTCAATCCACATACCATCTTCCCATCTGCCTTCACAATTCTGAGCACTGCTTTCACAGAACCAGACCACTACAAAGACCACACTCCCATCTCCAAATGTCCTTTCAAAGCAGTCTTCAAAATAAATAAACAAAAATTAGAAACACGTGTTTCTTGAAGTCTAGACTTGCTTCAGAGAGCTCTGTCCTTTAGAGCCGTGCACCTCACCTCGGTTACCCCCAGAAAAAATAAGGGGAACAAACGTCGGTGACCCGTGTCGAGCTACCGAGAGGCCGAGCAAGGGCTGTGGAGAGGAACAGCCATGGAAAAGGGCACACGAGTGAACAGCGGTGATCTAGGGGTTTGTAATGAAGTTTGCTTAAACTCTGAAGAAAAAGTATCGTTGACAGAATTATATTCTGGAATCTACCTTAGGAAACTCTTCTAAGCAAGGGGCTTATCTCATCAATTTTGTAATAGTGTTAAGTGAAATTCCAGAAATATGGAAGCAGTATGGGGAGTTATGGTACATGTTATAATTGGATATTATATTATTTTTAAAATTCAAATTCAGGACTGGAGAGCTAGCTCAGAGATTAAAATCTCTGCCTCAAAATCAGAGGGACCTGAGTTCACATTCTGAATCTCACACACACAAGAAAAAACACCAAGCAGAAATGGCAGTGGACTGCACATTCCAGCCCTGAAGGGGAAGCCTGGGAAACCCAGAGAGAAGCAGGTGGAAGGCAGAGCAATGCAGAGGGATTCCCGACACCACCCTTGGCCGCCACCAGGACTTACTCAAGTGCCCTCTTGTACGCTACGCGTACTCACACACACACAAGTAAACAAATAAGAACAAAAACTGAAAATGAAACTGACACTCTTCTTAATATTATATAGCATTACCACATAACAACATAAGAATTCTTGGGCTCCAGCAGAAACTGGGGTGAAGGTAGCTTTCCCTGTGTCTGAAGAACGAGCACATCAGAGCTAAGCACACACGCGTGCAGCACACATGCGTGCAACGGGAAGATGAGAAGCATGAACGCCACTTTAGGGCGCGAGATCCGCCATGACTATTCCGTCCCACGAGCGCTCTGCTTTGGAAACAATGACTACCTACCATACACACAGAGCAAAAAAAATGTTTTTTAATTTTTTTCAATCTTACAAACATTCTCAACATCATCTCTGGGGATACTTAGTAATGTTACAGATTTTCCAACCAAACTTAATTCTCTCGGGTATGGAGGAAGTTTCTGGAATGGAGGAATGCAATGACCCTTCTAGTTGACTGTCGGGGCCAGGAAAGCATCCTGCAGCCAATGGGCAACAAATAATGGGAAACTATTCAGAATATTCAAATCAGACTGTTCCCCCTTATTAGGGAAGAAATTAACAGCCGAGTGCGAAGGGACCATCAGCCACAGCCTGGTCTCTGGACAATTACAGAACGTCAAGCTGTCACCCAGACACCGCTAATAACTAAACTGCTCTTCTGATTCCTCGGAACTTAAAGGTTCCACCCTCCCGAACTGTCAGGGAGGCCTCTTCCCCTCCATCTGTTCTCCAGCATGGCTCTCAGGAGGGCTTCGCGGGAAGGGCCAAGGGCAGAGCCCCCTGCACCTGCCAGCTTGGGTCCTCCACCACTCGGGAGAGCCGGCCCACGGTACAGCTGCTGTCCATCCTTCATTCGGCATCCGTGTCATCAGGGTAGTGGAGAGCAGGGCTTTGGCAGCATGCTGGGGTGTCAGCCCATGGACCTCGGGATTTCTAGGTATGAACCGGACCACTTCTAAAGCATGGCTGATCGGCTGCGACTAATTTTCAGGATAAAAAATGCACACAGGGTTTCTGCCCTTTAAGCTCAGGTCTAACTGCTTAGTGATGGGCTGTTAAAAGCAAATAGCAGCAGAGGAGAGCAGAAAGTCAACTGTGGAACCGAGGCGATTGGGTGTCTTCTTCAATCTTCGCGAAATGTGATTAAGCATGACCTTTAAGAGTAGTAGATCAACCAATCAATTTCGGAGCAACACCGCTACACGTGACGGGGAGGGTGCTGTGTGGACAGAGGCGCCCACTTCAGCAGCAGGGCCTACCACCTCGCCATGCACGAAGTTACGAGATTTATCTCCATTGATTTTACTTGCAAGAAAAACACATCAGAAATGCAACCTCAGCAGGACACTGAAGGTCGGTCTCGGCTTCTTGAGGGATGAACTCGATATCAATAGTTATTAGGACACATTCATACAAGATACACAAGAGAGACAGAGAAGATGCTGGTAATCTCACTTAATCCTGGCGAGGCCCTAAATCAGGCTCTACAGACTGTGGGAAAAAAAAAAAAAAAATCAAGGAAAACTTCAATATTCCCAGGCTGAGCATCTACACGCTTGTATCTGGAGCCAGCTGTAAAGTCGCAGCCCCATGTGGTGGCCCCAGACCCCTGCATAACGCCATCATCTTTACAGGACCTACTTGCTAAAGACTCTCAAGACCAGCCTTGCTGACATTGATGTTGCCTCACAGAAAGAGTGGGGAGGGGGCGGGGGGATGTCCACTGGTCTCTCCTGAGATTCCAGCTGCTTTCTCCTGCACCTCCCGGCCAGCTGGATGTGCTTCTGTCCTGACTGCACGTGGCCTTGTGGTCCTGGGAGGAGTGGCAGGACGTGCACGTGCAGTTACCAGAGCCCCTGAACACAAGACCTGACTCAGAGAACAATGCCCACACTGTAGAACTGGCCTGACCATCTCTTGCCAGTCAGCCGCACCAGGGCAGTCTGGATGGAACACAAACCTGCTGACCTAGAATCTGGGTGCCTGCGTCCCCGTCATAGCAGGGGGTAGGGAAGTGTCCTGCAAGAGGTCAGCTGAGGGAGCCTCAGAGGAAGTACCAGGAAAGGGGAGCAAAGGGGAAACGTGGGCCGCATCAATTCTGGTCCAGGTCGGCGGGAACACTGACCAGAGCCCCCGTGCAGACGCCGATGGAGGGAGACGCAGTCGGTGCTGGACTACGAGGAGCAGCTGCCAATGGCGTCACCACTGGAGCGTGGACGCCGCTGCCAGGAAAGACAGCCACAGGCAAACACTGGCCACCTGATTTTGACTGGAAATGTCCACCCAGCAAAGCTGCGCTGTAGGAGACAAGTCGGGGCTGTTACAGGCACAAGGAAAGACCGGTGGGAAGTTGGTGTAATTTACAGCTGCAAGAGGCATCTCTGCTCAAAGCGAAAGAACTAGCAACCATGCATCAGAAAGGCTTCGAGAAACTCCAAAGCCAGACTTCTGACTGTACCCCTGTCCATCGTCAGCTGCTGGCTGGCCCCCTGCTCTCGCCCCCTACTCTCCACCAGGCCTGCACTCACACACCGATCTTCCCACAGGTGCTGGGGATGCAAACTCAGGTCTCCATGCTTCTGCGGCAGGCTCTACCCACTGCCCAGCCCCAGCCCCAAGACTGACTTCTCATTCCTGAGCTTCCGCGTCTGGATGACAGCTGGTAAACACCAGATGAATAAGAGCAGGGTGGCGACCTTTCCTGGTGTTTCATCATCCATTACATGTCCAGAAAACCCGGGGCTCAGCACATACACATTTCATATACCTGTGCCCCCCCAGTCCTTGTTGCAGGTACTATAATTGATCTTTCAGCAGAAGCGTCATGACACAGTGGTTTCTGTAATCAATTGTGAGGTACTTCCCAAGTAACATGTTCCCGATAACAGTGAAAGTACATGAGCTTGTCAATTATTTACTAATAAATTAGATCAGATTCAAGGTTATCCCTAATAGCGGCTCCACTGCTCATTTGCATTTCAGTAAGCTTTCTGAGTGGAAAAGAAAAGGCCAAGAATTATAGCTAGCTGGTAAATGGATTTCTGGAAGGGTTAATTCAAGCCCCAATGTGCTCTGGTCTAGATTCTAACCCTGCTGGGGGAAGGAGGGCGTCTTCGTAGGCCGCAATGCCTCTACGAGGGTCTGTTTTCTTCCTCATCGCGGCATTATCATCAACGCTTTCCAAAGTCTCTGCTCCCGCAGCATGGGGATGGGAATGGAATTCAGGGGGGAAGGCCTAGAATCCCTGAGGCCCTGGGTTTGCTGACTGGAAGCATGCTTGCTTAAGTGGAAAGGGGAGGACAGTACTGATCTCTAATGGCCCACGGTTCCTTCCAGCCTCCAGCGGTTATATTAACTGATGGCCACCATACTGGACAGTGTGGACATGGATGGCTCCGTCCTCCAAGTGTCTAAGAATGAGCCCCCTCTACAGCCAGACATGAATATGGGACTGTCACATTAAACCAGAGACTTGTGATAGAGATGAGAGGACTGACACAGGTGCCTCTCCCCTCCACTTCAATTACCGGAACATTTGGTTTATGACCAACTCCACAAAAGACAACATAAAACAAAACAAACTGCAGCCCAGGGAAAGGGCTACGGGAGAAACCACACAGCTACCCTTCAGTTCCTGGCTTATTCAAGCTGCCCACACTACTCACATGACATTAACAGGCAGCAGCATGGTCTCAGCATGGCCTTACAAGAAACAACGTGCCAGGCCCTGAGAGCGTGCCTGGCCCAACTAGACTCTCTTACCTTTCCTGTAGCAGGACCCTTATCTGTCCACAAGCTTCTATTTCAGCAGCAAAAGCAAAATCTGATGTGTGATCTGCAAACAGTGCTTATCTTGAAGCACTTGAGTGTATGGGGTATGTGTGTGTGTGTGTGTGTGTATCTACATCTATGTCTTTCTGTGTGTATGCATGTTTGTGTGTGCGTATCTCTCTCTGTATATATGATGCATGTATGTTGAATATAGGTACATATGTGTGTGCAGAGGCCGGAGAACAACGCCCAAAGTTGTTGTTTTGACCCAGGGTCTCTGATTGGTCTAGGGTCTCAAATCAGACTAGCTAGCTGGCAGACCAGAAAGCCCCAGGGATCTGTGCCCGCCTGCTCCGGGATTACAAACACATACCAGCTACCTCATTTTCTTATGTGTGTGCAGGACTGAACTCAGGCACTCATGCTTGGGGGGGAAAGCACTTTACCGACTGAGCTATCTTTCCAGCCCCCCATTTGGAAGTTTAATAATAAAGATTAATTCTACTCACTGGATATTTAGTACTAATGCAATACGCATGTTTTGAAGTACAGAACAAGTATAGACTTTATAGAATCCCATTTCAAAAGTAATCTTCAAATAAACACAGGACAGGGATAGGACCAGTGTGCACAGCGAAACCCAGGCTAACGCAGATGTGGTAGTCTCTGCCCACTACCAGTGGGTCCAGCTCTTCTTCCTGAGCATGGTCCTCATCCAGCCATGCCTGGGTACTCTGGGCAATCTCTCAGTTTGTCCATTGGCTTGGCTCTAGAGAAAACCACAAACCCAGAGAAAGGAGCTACTTCCTTAGAATGAGCACCTCTAATGTGAATGGAGTGTTCCAGAAAGAGACACGGGCATCATGGGAAAATGCTTACCTCTAAAAGGGAAAAAGAAAAAAAAGGAACTCCAGTAAAGGCAAAATAACTGTTAAATCCTCTAGTGAGTACTTCACAGACAGTCTCCCTGCATTCCAGCAAGACAGAGACGATGTGGCGCAGAAAATCAGGAGCGCAGCTCAGAACAGCAGCTGGAGAGGAAAAACGGGCAGGCAGAAGACGGCAGAGGCCCAGTCGGGTCTGTAACTCCGGCCGTGCCCGCTGGCCTGACTGCTCTGCTTCTCCCACTCTTCCCTCTCCAAGTCCTTTCTCTAAGCAAAATAGCTAACTGCACAACCCATCGGAGTGTGTGAGATGCACCACAGGGTCTGCCGCCAGGGTAATTTTAAAGTGAACAAGGCTTCTCTTTTGTGAACTGCATAGTCATTAAATGGATGTATTTCCTTTTTAAAACAAATACATTCAGAAGAATTATCTATTTTAAAAGATATCAAGCAATCGCAAATAAAGATGAAAAGGAAATATATCAAGTCAATAAGGTAGGCGGTGAGAAGGCTCAGAGGGACCTGACACCAAGTCTGATAATGTGTCCACAAGGAGGAAGGAGAGATGCAATTCCTCAAAGTTGTCCTTTGACCTCCACATGTACACTGTCCACGCATGTGCATGCATGTACACATACAAGACACACACACATGGCTGAAGGCATGCAGGAAGGCAGAGAGATAACTAAAACGTGTAAATTTTCTGTAAATCAAGGACCGGGGACCAGCAAGACAGCTCAGGAGGAGAAGCACCTACATGTAAGCCTGGAGTCCAGTCCCAGGGGCTCATGGTGGAAGAAGAGAAGCAAATTCCAAAGACCGTCCCCTCCACACCTCCTCCACACGCGGGCCGTGGTGTGCTCCCAGGCTCCCTCCCTCTCACAAATAAACAAAGTATTTCTTTAAAATCAAGAAGGTGCCACATGAATCTAATTTCTCACATTATTGAGGACTCCAGCTGTGTGTGGGGGTTCAAATCTGTCCTCCCCACCGGAACATCTCCCATCTCCTCTCTACCCCACACTGCCCATCACATGCACACATCCTGTGGGGCTGACCAAGCCCTCCCCTAGACTTCTTTAGGGTGCACATGCCAGTGTGCCTCCCCGGGGAAGGGTCAGCAGAGCCCCTGCTTCGACCTCCCAGCATGCTTCCCCTCCTGCTGGGACCATATGAGCCCGCCTTCCTTGCACTGTTCCGGAAGCAGAGGCACAGTTCACAAATGACCATGTTGGGGCTGCTGGGAAGCATTCTCAGGAGCCTCTTCTGCCAGTGAATGGCAAAGAATACAAGATGGTACACACCTATTGTTTCTGAGCATGTGTGCGTGCGTGTGCATGTGTATGTGCGTGCATGTCCTGGTGCCCTTGCTCATGCTGGTGTGTGGAGAGCAAGGCTGACAGGCTGTCCCTTATCACCTTTCCACCTTATTGAGACCAGGTCGCTCACTGACCCTGAAGCCTAGGGTTATGGCTGGACTGGCCAGCGAGACCCTAGGATCTGTCTCTCCCCCTACCCCCCAAACTCAGGTCTGACCCGGGGCCTCTCCCAGTCCTACTTCTTGGAACAAGGACCGGAACAGAACTTTCATTCTCCAAATCTGTAGGCCCGGGAAAGCTTTTACTCGGACGCTCACCAGCCTAGCTGGTGATGAGTCTCCCCAAGTCCTCCACAATGTGCCTGGCCTCCTGTGAACACTTTATAAACAAAATACAGTAATTAACCTTGGGACCATTGAAAACCACATGCACAAACAGACTAAATTAATATTTACAAGATCAAACGGGATAGCAAAGACAATTAGATCAAGGATTTAGATGTGGGTCAACTTGTACTGTAAACCACAAATGAAATCTGCTGCTAAGATGCCTGAGGTCCACTCAAAGCGCTGACGCTTCCAAGACAGAGCATCCAGACAACACCAACGTAGAGAGGACTCCCCACTGTGTAGAGGACTCCCCATTATGTAGAGAGGACTCCCCACTACCAGCCATTTGCTGAACCTAACAGTGCACCCACGACCATTAAATCCGCAGACATGCAAAACCTCACCTAGTCAGACCACCTCAGCCCACTGCGATGATCAACAATGCCGAGAGGCAGCTGCCCACTGAGTGAGCCCTTATAGCGTGCGGACGCCCTTCCAATAACCCGGTGAAGCAGCTGCTAGGGTTAGGCACACTTTTCAGATGAGGGAGCACAAAGTGATTTCGCTCAGGACACCAAGGAAGGACTGGCAGAAGCACAGCTTGCACCTAGCGTCAGCTGGAGTCAGAGCGGTCGGTACTCAGCAGTCTTTGTTGTGCTCCTAATCTGCAACCTGCCCTCAGAGGCAGCAGACAGCACTTGCTCAATTTACAGTTGCTGTGGCACATGTTGACGTCATGACTTCAATATGGAAACCGCAGCAAGAAGAGCAAGCGCCGGTACGTTCACAGCTCAGGTAAGAAAATAAGATAAATCTTTCCGTATCTACACAGACTTCCAGCTGGTACAGTCTTGACGGGAAGGTGGGAAACCAAACCTCGAACAAAAGCCCAATTCCTAGCAAATGACTGTCACGAGCAAGCTCTTGTCCAACAGGAAACAAGTAGAAATACCACCAACCTCAGCAGGTCCAGGTCACCCCAGCAAAGCAGTCTGACCACCAGAGGTGGGGGAGGTACAGACACTGTAAGGGGGGGCCTCTCAACCTTACAGCAAAAGTCATAGACAGCACGGCAGGACTCCACCCCAGGGAGCTGTCCTCGGACAGCGCTGCCACACTCCCTGCCTTTTGGGGCTACCCACCAGTAAATGCCCCCCAGCTAATACTAACTCATTTGAGTGCCAACCTCACCATCTGATGAACCTTGACATATGCAAAAGTGAGTTCTGGACCACACCGTCAATCAACAAGGACGGATTATTCTTGGGGTGAGGAGGAACCCAGGCCTCTCCTGCTCAGCCATCTGCCTTCACGGAGCCTGTTTCCTCATCTGTCAGGCCACCAGTGCCAACCCCCTGAAACTAAGATCCTGGAGGCTAAAGGACCCAGTAGGTGAGGAGTCTGAACTGTGGCTGCTGTGAGCAGTCATCTGCACGGGGACCTGGAACGTGGGGACAGCACACACAACGGTGTGTACCCAGTACAGGTACGCCTCTGGGGACCCACAGCTGGGAACACGGACCATGTGCACACCCAGTATGGCCTTCACACACAATCTAGCACCCGCTTTCTTCCGTGCAAAATAATCAGGAGTAGCTTAGACGGAGCTTCGCTAAACTTTATTTAATCTAGGATAAATATAAGCCAACGAGAAGGCTGAATTCCATCTCCCTGATACTAAATCAGCTAGTGAGTGACAAAGCAGCCCTCCTAAGTCAGCAGACTTCCTGAATCCACCATTCCCCTCGCCGCAGCACCCCACTTTCCAGGCTCTTCAATGATGACGGTAGCAACATGTGACTATGGCTCAAGGTGAATGTTGCCTTCAAGGAGAAAGGGGGGTCAAATGACAATCTTTTACAGTAAAGACTCTAAGTCTTAGTCACTTGTTTGAAGACAAAAACATCCCATTAAGTCAGATGAAAACATGTTGACTGTAATTATTCAAAAGTCATAGAAACAAGATGCAACACGTGTCATCGTCTTCTCCTGCTTTCCAAGTAGAGTATAGGGTATTGGTCTAGGATGTTGGTCCCACTTCCCAGAATTGAGGTGCAGCAGGAATACTGATACCCCCCTCAAAGAAGTGAGGTGCATCCATCTCTTTTAGTAACTTAAAAGGTCACATGAAGATTATTGTAGGACAGAAAAAAAATTCTCATCTCTTTAGCTTTACCAAAGCTATCTGGAAAGCTAAGGGCTTTAGAGTCAGTAAATCTTACTTCCTTATGCTAAAGCCTGAAGTCACGTGTCGCCTACAACCATGGCATCTGACACTGTCTCTGACATGCCATTTGTTTCTCTGGTAGCTTCTCGGTGATACAAAAAAGAACAACGTGCCTTTAGTCAGCGGAAACGCCGTACTAACACAGACACAATCTGGAGAGTGTGCCCGCACACACGCGACACACACCTCTTTCCCTTGCTTGCAGAGCTTCGGAACCCTCAGGCCCTCGGTGAAATCTCACTGGACTCAAAGGAATGCAGCAGCAGCGACTCAGAAGCTACAGCCCAGAGATGATGAAATTTTACTAACAGGTAAAGATAAAAGGGGCCAGAATCCAAACCGAGTGCTTTGCCATTCTGAAACGCTTTTAACTCAGACTAGAGCAGTCACTTTGGAGAGGCTGGTAACTCAGAGAGAAAAGGGGGAAAGAATCACTCGCAGACAGACTTCAGCGAAGAGCTGTGGACCAGCACGGGGCTTCAGGAAAGGAGACGAGCTTCAAGTTTAAACAGTAATTTGTGCATAATTATCCTCATGGGTTGATACGAGACAGCTAAATTAAATAAATTAACCAAAGTACAAACTGTGCTGGCAAGCGCCAGCACCTCACTTCTAAGGTTCACCTGCCAGCAGCTCCAAGGCCACGTCTCACAGCCACCAAATCGGAGCTGGCAGGTGACGGGGCCAAGTCACTGTGGAGCCAGGAGCAGCCATCCCAGGGCGGCCCAGGGAGGGCTCTGCCCAGCTGTGCCTAAACACAAGATCCATGACAGCCTGCACACCAGCATCCATTTGCCCATGGAGGTTAGAAATAAATCCTCGAGAATGGCCATTAATATGCCTCGCCCAGCAGAGCTCCAGCACATCTGCCGGACGGGGTGCTGGGACACATGGCTCCCGCCCCGACCGCCTCGCTTGGCACTGCAGGGAGAAGGCAGCTCAGGTCACTGTCTGGATCCTGCAGTGGCGCTCACGGAGGCCTCTCTCATCACACACTGCTGAGAGCTGATGCACATCTGGCCCCGGATAATTCACCAGTACCAGCTCCTGGAATCCTCCCAAAACCCTAGAAGGTGAGCGCTCTGATTTCCCTACTGAAGGATATGGAAACTGAGTCACGAAAGAGGCCATGGAGCTGCTCAAGGTCACAGAGTGAACGGTGGGGCCTGGACTCGATCTAGGTGCCTCCGCTGCCCGGGGAGGGAGGGGTAGAAGGAAGCTTGCTTTAAGAAGGAAAAAGTCAGCTTCCCTTTCTTTGGAAAAGACCTGATTAGCATCAGTAGGCCTCATGCACAAAGATTGGTGGTAGATGCAAACGGCACCGGGCGCACTGCAACACATGTCCAGGCTGGAAACAAAAGGTTACCCAAAAGGATGGAACACTGCAATCCACAAGACCCACACGATACAGACACAGTTCAACAGGGGCTTCCCCTAAGCCCCTGAGAGGACGAGCCCGCGGGCAGGGTTGTCACTTGTGCACTGATGGGGCCACTGCTGACAGGGCCACGCATCTGCGGATCCTTCGTGGCCATGCTTCCCAGCTTCCTACTCTCCATTTCAAACCCTTTCCTTGTCCTTTCCACAAGGGTCACCCGTGGGCGAAAGGACTGACACAAGCCCCATCCTGTACAGACCACATTTCTGTGGCCCTAAAGAACATTTTAGACGACACGCTTTGGGGGTAGGCAGCTGGGTGATGCCTTGAGGGATGAGGGATGAACCCCAATTTGGGAAGTGAGTTTTCCAGTTGGAAAGGAAGTCGAGCCAAAAAGGCAATCACTTTACACACAGCACTCCTCTGCGGCCCTGCTCCGGGGTCACAGCAGGGCTGCCCAACCCAGCATGGTCAAATGGAAGGACTGCATTGGTGCGACACACACGGCTTAAGCCTGTAAGATTTTTCTTCTTATATTATGCAAATGAAGCGGACTGTCCTATTGTGTGTGTGTTTGTGTGTGTGTGTGTGTGTGTGTGTGTGTGTGTGTGTGTGTATGCGCGCGTGTCTACACATGTGCATGTACAGACATGGAGGTGGGGTGAGTCAGAGCATTCGGGTGTCATTTCTGAGGTGCTTGTCTTTTTGAGCCAGGGTTTCTCATTGGCCCAGGACTCGCCACATGGCTTGGCTGGCTATCAGCAAGACATAGGGATTCAACCCTCTCTGCCTCCTCAGCACTGAGATCGCTTGGGTTTTGGGGGAATCCAATTGGGGGGCTCATGCTTGCAAGTCAAGCACCTTGCTGATGGAGCTGTCCCCAGCCTGAGCTGTCACAGTTTTAACCTGCACCTTCCATAACAGAGTGCTACAGAGAGTAACACGTCGATCCCTGTCCACACGTTCCAACAGCAAATGGTTCAAGTATTTTCCTGAGACCTGACCTACGCAAAGCCTTGGATGCTCACAACCCTGGGGAGAGACTGTGGTCAGCCCATTCTACAGATGGACCGACAGGCAGAGGTTGCCCAAGGTCCCAGAGCAGGAAAGGGAAGAAATGGAACTTGAACCCAGGCAGCCTTCCCCAGTTGCGATTCACCTCCACGTGACACGGCCTCGGCCTAGAGAGGATGGTCACATCTACACTTTGGAAGCTCAAAATATGTCGAGTCATTTCTCCAACTTTCACTTATCCTTTCTTTGCCCTTTAATCAAGACAATTTGCCTTCTGTTTGTATCCAAACTACTTTAATTAAAAAAAAAAAAAACTTAATACGCCCGTGCACAGAATGAATGCATCGACCCCACAGACCTCCCTGCCGCTGTGCTTGGGGGGGAACGGGGCTGAGAGCCAGGACCCAGCAAACCTCAGGGCTTGCTTCTGCTTCCCCGCTCCCAAAACCCGAGCTACTCGCTTAGTTGCAGTGTTTGGTAGCTTGCTTCTTTGCGAGCCTGCTGGCAGCGTGAACATGCTGGCGTGGCCGCAGGCCCCTCCCCCTTTCCAGGCAACTGTTCCCACACGTCGATTGAGTTAAACCATGATGCGGGCCACATGGATGAGAAGGCTCAGAAGCACACAGGTGGGGCACCTCGCCCCGCCCGAATTTGGGAGCTGGAGTTCTTGCAGCGTGTGACTGTAAGTGGGCATGAAGACGAAGGAGCACAATCAAGCAAACAGGAGGCGGGGACTGAAGCAGGACATGGGGCATCCAGTGGGTATGAAGGTGACGGGTGAGCAGATGCCAGGCAGGGACACTGCTAAGCCAGCCCAGGAGCGTCAGAAGCTGCACTGCGAGAGCATGAGAAGGAGCCAACGCATCTCGGTAGGGGAGCTCTCGACCAAGCTCACACGCTGAAAGGTTACCCAACGCTTGCGGGGGGGGGGGGGGATTCCAATGAGGACTGGTGTGCACAACACAGGAAGCCAAAGAGGCCAGAAGACGGCACCCAATGCATCTCAGCGCCATCCGAGGGGAGCAGAGGCCAAGAGGCGTGGTCTCTGGGAAGCACCCTGCAGACCATGGAGGGGGCCTGTGGTCCTCTAGGACAGAAGCAAAGTGGAGGTTTGCGAGAGGCCCCTCCCTCTGCCTGCCTCATAAAGTCACTCTCCAGAAACGCCTCTGCTGACCAAAGCTTTAAAACCCTTCCTGGAAACAGACCGTGCCCATCGCCCAAAGATGGTGCTTCCCAACTTGAAAAAGTCTCAGCAGGAGTCACGGTTCCCACAAGACATCCTGCTAGGAACCCACTCAGCTCCAGCTGTATACGCCGAGGCCCCCAAGGGCAATGTTCTGGTGGGGATTCCAACGACACTGCAGGATAACAAGGTTGCGCTGCCTGAACGACCGTGAAAATGCACTGAAATCGCAATGTTTGAGTTCGTCCAAGCAATTAGGGTTGACATGGAAAGCTCTGATGAGACTGGAAAAGAAAGGTTGGGGGGGCTCCTCGAGCCCTGGCTGGGTTTTCGGGTAGGCTTTCGGGTTTGATTTTGGTTTTGGCCATTTTAAAGGCCGTCTGAGCAGCAAGTTCCTATCCCGGCCAAGCCTGAATGTGACGGAAAGGAAGCAGGAGTCAGGGATGGGGAGCGGCACAGGGGAGGAAGGCTGGGGGGGAGGGGGGACGTGCCCGGCACATGCTGCTCTGTGCGGATGCTTCCTCCCCCAGAGAGCCGTGTCCTTCCACCGACCTGCACAGG
The DNA here is from genome assembly GCA_023101885.1 of Typhlomys cinereus. Taxonomy (NCBI): domain Eukaryota; kingdom Metazoa; phylum Chordata; class Mammalia; order Rodentia; family Platacanthomyidae; genus Typhlomys; species Typhlomys cinereus. Next base: position 7,136,391 of record JALPQD010000039.1, read on the forward strand.
CGGGTGAAAGGTGCAGGCTCCAGTCATGTGATGGAAGTGACTCCAACACAACACGCGGCCACCTCTCACACACAACTCTTCCAGGGCACACCATCACTGTTCACCACAGAGGCGATTCCAGCCTCTTTTGAAACTCTGTCGCAAACACCACAGAAGACACAATTCGCATTCAGTGCATTCAATCAGGGAAATAAATTGCATTCTAAAATGTGATTTTAAGTAGCTAGGCAAGGCTACAAGATGGCTCGGGGGCAAAGTGTTTGTCCTGCAACCCTGAGGACCCAAGAGCCTACATTAAAAAAAGTCTAGAGCGCGGACACACACCTGTAGTCCTGCACCTGTGACCCGAGAGCGCAGACACGCACCTGCAGTCCCGCACCCCCCAGAGAGGGGACATGCGCTTGCAGTCACACACCTGTGACTCCAGAGAGGGAACACGCGCTTCAGTCCTGCACTTGTGATCCCAGAGAGGGGACATGCGCCTACAGTCATGCACCTGTGACCCCAGTGCTGGACAGCTGAGACAGGTCCACGACTAGGGCCTGCTGACTGGACAGCCTGGCCCACTTGGGAGTTCTAGGACAATGAAGGATCCTGTCTCAAAAAGCAGGTAGATGGCACGTGAAAACAACACCCAGGTTGTCTTCTAGCCTTTACACACACGCACACAGACGTGTCACACAAACGTACACGTGGTGAGGTAGACAGATCTGCCTGTGATTGGATGACTGGCTGAAGAAGCAGGCAATTAGAAATGAAAAGATGGTGCATCTAGAATCTGAATCATTCAAATGATGGCGATGTACTGAAGTAGGTAGGACACCAGGCCGAGCTCATAAACAGACAAAACTATCCTCAGGACTCCCGGGATCTGAAGGATATCTAAACAATCCCAGCTGGATGAGGTCTCCCCCACGTGCGGTTCAGCTGGACAGTTTCAGTTGTCCATCAGCAGCAGTCTGGAAATATCGAACAGAAAGCTTCAGAAAAAAACAACTCGTAAATTTTAAGTTTTATGTGCCATGTCGAATAGGCCTTCACGCCCTAGATGGAAACCATTCTTCGGTCCGCGTACCGCACTGCATACGCTGCCTGTCCATGAGCAATTGAGAAGCTGCCTGATTTATCAGATGGAGTGTGTGGTTTGTAACTCCTGCTTAATAACCAACCAGAGGACAAGATCAACTATGTGGGCAATTTGGATATGCCAAAGAAAAGCTGCAAAAATCCTTCAAGTAAAAAGGCAAAAGCTCTTGGGTTAGTACAGCAAAGAAATAAGTTGTAAGCTGAAGTTGCTATGATCCACCTTAGGGACACATACATCTTTACCTGTGAATTATGAGGGAACAGATCTCCATGCTGGCTACTTTGGCATAAGTGCCACCCCAGGGCACGGCAACTGCTTAGCAAGGGTAGAAAATAGCATTCAAGTTCCAGTCCATCCTCAGTTTCAAGAAATCTACTGGGGGGAAGGGGGTCCTTAATAGGTAGACCCTGTAGGTAAGAGGGACACTTTATAGCTTCATCAGCCTGTATCGTAAAGAGGACATGGGAAGTTCTCTTATCAGTAACAGACCAATTAGGTCAAGACTAAGACTGACCACAGGTGGAGGTGGAGGTCAGTACCTGTAATCTTTCCCCTTCACTGTCAACTTTACCAGGAACCTCACCTCTCGGTATGGAGCAGAGAGATCTGACTAAGGGAAGAGTCCAACCTGAATGTGGACAACACTGTGCCATGGACGGGGCCTTGACTGAATAAAGAGAAGGAAGTGAGGGCCTGCAAGAAGCTCGGCTGTTACGGTGCCTGTCTGCAAATCTGGCGACCTGCGTTCAATCCCAGGAAGCCCACATAGAGGAAGAGGAGACTTCCTAAAGTCATCCTCCGACCTCAGCCCGTGCACCATGGCGTGTGCATGCAGTCTCCTCTCTCTCTCTCTCTCTCTCTCTCTCTCTCTCTCTCTCTCTCTAAATATTTTTTAAAGGAGAAAGTGAGCTGAGCACCAGCATCATTTCTCTGTTTTCACCTTGGGGCTCAATGTGACCAGCTACCCCATGACTTCCCTCCACAACGCCTTCCCTTCACGACGACCTCCCACCATGACGACTTCCAGCTTCATGATGAACCTCCAGCTCTTTAAGGTGCTTTTGTTGGGTACTTTGCTATAGTAATGAGAAAAATAACAAACAGGATCCTAATGCTGATCAAGTTCCTATTTCTCCCTCTAGACACAAATGGAAGCATGCATTTAGTGTTCCCTTCAAAATCAATAAGAACCCTGAAAACTAGCAGAGCCTCAGTGTGAAACGGAGTGAGGGCACACTAGCTATGCCAAGGGCAAACAGACCAGAACACTGTGTATCACCAGCAAGAAATACGCATCTGCATTAAGCAGGTGCCAGAATTAAAATGCAGCAGCTATAAAAACAAGAGCCCAGACGACAAGACACAATCGCCTTTATGTTCAGACTCTTCAGTTCAGCTACATGCGCCAGTTAAGTCATCCACAACTCTGTGAGTTATGTTCCTTTATAACATTTAAGGCTACTGGCTAAACAAAGGGGTGAAAACCAACCAGAAGTGGGGCCAAGAATCACTAAAACCAGGGGCTTTGGGCATTGTACTCTCCTGAGTTACAGAAATGATTGCAGCCAAATCCCAGGTGGGACAATTTATCACCTTCATCCCCTGGGTCTAGAACAGAGTTTGCACACAGTAGGTGCTTGTTCTGTAAGCATTTATATACAATGCAATGAATGGGTTGGACTCTTCGAGCAAGAAGCACTCCTCCCAAGAACACAGTTTGGGAATAATTAGAGCCGAGACTATCACATCAGGAGGCTAGTCCAGAATGCTGATGGATGCAATACTGCAGGGGACCAATAATCTGAGAGGCTACTGACTGAAAATAACAAATGGCGCAAGTTAAGTCTCAGTCTTCAACGTGTGTGGATGAGGGAAAGAGGAGCAACTGGCTGCTTATGAGCACTAAGTACAGATCCTGCTGAATGTCAGACAAGGAGGCGTCTATCTGTGTGGCCACTCTTCTGTGCCGGGATGGCAGAGGGAGGTGGGGGGCAGTCTCGTTCTTTTTCGTGAAATGCCCAGCAAAGCCCTCAATGTACAGCGCCCACCACTCACAATGTGGGTGCCCACCCCCCAGCGCAGAGGCCCGAGGCTGCTCTGCTCATGAAGGTCAGGGCAACTCCCCAGCCATGCTGGGCTCTGGCTGTCAGAGGGTCACATGTCCTGAATGACTGTGCTCTGTCACTATTCCTGCCTCACTGGCAGAGCTGCCCCAGGGAAAGGACCTTCATGGGCCCCCGCAACAGAATAAACAGGCCTCTGCTTTTCTGGACTCCTGGTGGTACTCGCTTTTCAAGCTGCCAAGATACTGCTGGGCCACTGTGTGCGGGGACACTTATTCCGCTGTAAGATGAAGTAGGTGACCACTAGTTGCCAGGTCCCTTGAAAGCTAGCACAGAGCTGAAGAGGCGCAGTCCCTAAGCTTGCTTGAAATACAGCAGGCGGTGCTCAGTTCCTAAGTGCCTACTGTGTGCTAGATGCTGAGTCCAAAACAACCCACAGTCCAACCCTGGCGAAAAGGGAGACATGTAGACATCACAGTGTGGTCAGGGCAGCCACTCAAAGGTCACACATGGGTCAATGGCAGATGAGTTCTCTGCCACTTGGTCCTGCTCTTCACCAAGCAGTGCTTTACCGGGGTCTGGCAAGAGCCGGGTGCATGCACCAAGTCAGGCAGAGGGCTGGCAGGAGCCAGGTGCATGGCATGCACCAAGTCAGGCAGAGGGCTGGCAGGAGTCGGGGTGCATGCACCAAGTCAGGCAGAGGGCTGGCAGGAGTCGGGGTGCATGCACCAAGTCAGGCAGCGGGCTGGCAGGAGCCAGGTGCATGCACCAAGTCAGGCAGAGGGCCGGCAGGGCACCATCTCAGCTCTAGGATCCTGAGCAGGCTAGCCACAAACGAGACCGCACATTCCAGAAAGTCCCCCCAGTTCACAGGATCAAAGCTAGTTTGGCAGCAGGACCAAAGTCTGAGGGAAGAGGGGGACTGTGAGAGTCCCTAGTTCCCAGCCCTACAAAACAATAAACTGTCCTCTGGGTCAGGAGAGGGCCTGGGCAGGAGGGGCTTCCACTCTGTCAAGTCAGCAAGGAAAGCCCATGCTAGCCCAAGCTCTGCCAGCGGGGACTGCCCTGGCAGCAAGCGCTGCACTTTCCAGACAAGCAAGTGACAGCAGCAAGAGAACAGTACACGAGGCGAGTGCCAGAGCCCAGGACGGTGTGGCGGTAATGGGGCAACACTGGTGTCCTAAGTGGGCAGGAATCCTGACCCAGCTCCAAGAAGCCCCATCAGCAGGCCCATCTAGAGAAATCCTCTGGGCACCCACACCGTGTCCCGCTCTTGGCTGCTCTCCTAACGAGCAGATCTGGAAAGGTCAAGGTGGGGCGGACTGCGCAGTGCAGAGGGCAGAATGCTCACCAGACAGAAAGAGGAAGCCGCCTGGGACCTGCGAAATGCCTCGTGGGCCCCGCGCTCACTAGCAGTTCTACACTGGGCATCTGCAAAGCACAACCACCAGAGACAGCAGCCTCACTGTGCGCCACTAGCAGCTCTACACTGGGCATCTGCAAAGCGGAACCAGAGAGCAGCCTCACTATGCGCCACTAGCAGCTCTACACCGGGCATCTGCAAAGCGGAAATAGAGAGCAGCCTCATTGTGCGCCATTAGCAGTTCTACACTGGGGATCTGCAAAGCGGAACCGGAGAGCAGCCTCACTGTGCGCCACTAGCAGCTCTACACTGGGCATCTGCAAAGCGGAACCAGAGAGCACCCTCACTGTGCACCACTAGCAGCTCTACACTGGGCATCTGCAAAGCGGAACCAGAGAGCAGCCTCACTGTGCGCCACTAGCAGCTCTACACTGGGCATCTGCAAAGCGGAACTGGAGAGCAGCCTCACTGTGCGCCACTAGCAGCTCTACACTGGGCATCTGCAAAGCGGAACTGGAGAGCAGCCTGGCTGACGACAGTCCAGCACACTGGCAGTTAGACAACTGGCCAAAGTCTCAGTCCCATCAAGACCTGACTGCATCTTGTGGGGGAAACAGAATCAGGCAGAGTGGACAAACGTGAGGGCCCCTGCCTGGGGGACACAGCAGCACCCATAGGCGTCTCCCCAGAAGAAGCACAGAAACTGAGCCCCGAGTGACTAGGAATTCTGCAGAGGAGAAAGGCCCAACACACCACAGTGGCACCCCTTATCCTGCTGACAGAACCAAAGACCAGGACAGCAGAAGGAAGCGAGCGCAGGATACACAGGACGTGCAGAGACGAAATGACATGGACCTGGGACTTGCCAAGAGGAGGTGCGTCCCTGCACCCCAGCAATCAGTGGGCAGAAAACAGCGAGGTCAGAGAGGTGAGGCCGCCTCGCCACATGCTGACATCTTGTCAACAAGCTGCCCTCTCCCACCCCACAAAAAAGCATGTGGGAGGTGGGGGGGGACCACACAGTGAAACATGACTGGCCCAAGGCCCTTAACTGTCGCAGCTGGCCAGGGAGAAGGTCACGTGGCCGCTTGCTTCTGGGTATATTTGAAATACCGCAAGCAAACACGGTGGGCAGAGGGAGACAGGCAAGCAGCTGGCACCAGGCCAGGCGCCTGCCCACCCGGAGAGCACTGACTCACCAGTACTCGGGTCACCTTGACAACTCCCCAAACAGGTAGGACTGACAGTCACATGTCAGATGAGACCCTGGTGCCAGCGGATGCCCGTCAGAAGGGGAGGTCGCGAGAGGCTGAGCGTGGTCCAACGGTGGTAGCCGGAGGAAAGGAGCTGGACAGGACAACAAAGCTCAGTCGGTGGGGGAGAGGGCAGGTGAGTCACGGTGACCTGGGCCTGGGTATGAGAGTGACCCCCCCCCCCAGATGCAGGGCTGTTAGCTCTGGGCTGCTCGGCCTCCGTGTCCAAGGATGGGTGTCGGCCAGGCACTGTGACAGGCAGACAGGACCTCAGGGGAGTTCAGCCAGCAGTGACAGGGAGTTATCGTGGTGGGTGGTCAGTGAGTGCGTGGCAAAACTGAGAGACGGCCGAGCAGGGGGAAGTCTTACAGCTCTTCTCCCAGCCAGACCACCAGGAGGAGACAGCTAGGTACCAGGAGGCGATACAGACACCTCCTGTCCGTGCAGTGGCGCTCCTTACCCCCAGCACGCGCACCCCAGCCGAGGAGCAAAAGTACAGGACAGAATCCTTGGGTTTTGGTCACAACCTACAGAAGGTTCTGGACAGTCTAGAAAAGGCTCAAGGAACTGGAGGTGCAGCCTATGGCAACGCTTCCCCAGCATGCATGGAATCCTGGGTATCCCCAGCACTGAGACCAAAAACAAAGGAAAAAAACAAGAAGAGCCAAAGAGGGATCAAGAGTCACCCCCGGCCCAAATGACCCTTTGGGGCAGGCGCTGCAGCTGCAGCTGCTCAGCGACAGGCAGCTCCTCCCTGACAGACACAGGAGGAGTCTGGTTCGGGCAAAAATAAAGTGACGCTTCGCAACCATAACGAATAAGGAGAACACTGAGACCTGAGACCGGTGGATTGGCCCGAAGCCTTGGGCTAGAAACTGCCTAAGTTCCAGGGTCCCCAGCGGACCTTCATTAGCATTTACACAGTGCAGTATGAGCGCCAAGGCGGCTGGAGGAGCTCGGCGAGGTAATTTTCCACTGAGTCCTCGAGGCCGCTGCCCTGCTCAGCCACTCTGAGCCGCCTGGACCAGCTCTGGCTGCGTCAGAAGTGTCCTGAACCAGAAGAGGCTGGAAGAAGAGGCCCAGAAGGCCTTCACCTCTGCACACACAGCATGCACCAATAACGCCACAGGACCTGCAGGGCCGAGCCCAAGGGTCTTGAATGCTTTCCCAGGGACAGTGTGGAACCCAGAAAAATACAGCTCCGGCCTGAGATTACACAGCCAGGCAGAGGGCAGCTGACGAAACACTGCCATGTTCACCCAGTGTCGGGGTTGCCTGTCTCTTGCCATCACAAGAAGAGCTAACTGTCCAGAGGTTAAGATGCAGGCAGGGCACAAAAGTGGCCATAACACGGTGAAGGGCAGGGACATGAGCCCACAGAGCTAGAGACAGGCACTCAACGGACAATCTGGTATATTCCAAACACTTTTCAAGTCATCCTTTGTGATCAGACTTGTTCCTAGGCAACACTGCTAAAAGTCGAAGGCAGGATCTCATCTCCCCTCTGGGAAGGGCTCGTTATTCTGACTACTAAACCAAGGAGGTCTAACTGCATCCCAGGAGGAACCATAGCCGGGCGAATGGACCCTTCCTTCTCTGTGGCTCCTCAAGGACGCGCCTCTGTCCCAAGCCCTCAGCAGACTGCCAGTTCCTCAGCTCTACTGTAGGTTTTGTGAGGGAAGTACTGACATACTGACGGCACTGACGTCGCCACGCAGAACTTCACAGGAGACCAGCGTCAAGAGCAGGCGCTGATGATGGAGCGGACGGCACGACCGAGAAGTCAGACCAGCTGGAGAAGGCGGCCTGTTGGTTGGTGAGGTGCCATCCCAGGCCTCATTTTAGCGAGGACTCAGACCATCTGCCTGAAACAGCCCAACTTGGGAAACAAGAGAGAGAGAGACAGAGATTAAGCCTCACACTGTACTTGTAGTTTGCCTGTGTGTTGCCGATAGATTCACAACCAAACCGTTCAGGGAAACAAGGGATTTTCTTCTTGCTGATGGTTCTCTGCTACTGTTTTAGTCCAGCTTGGCGGGAGAGCTCATACCAACACCAGAGAACTGGGGCCAAGAGAACCGGCCACACCGTATTCCCAGGCCTGCTGAGGAGGGGCAGAGCTCGCGTTCCAGACACTCACTGGTCTGAGCAGCTCAGCTCAGGAGCTCCGCACCTCTGCAGTCCCAGTCCGTGCTGTTGAACGGCAGTTTCACAAGCCAGCTCCCTCATCCCATTCATCTGCTCGGAACAGTTTTCACCAGGGACGAGGTCTTCCTCATCACTTAGACAAGTTCCTGCAGGCTTGCTCGGGGCCTAACCACTAATTCTTTACTATCGTACCCAAAGCTTGAGCCTTCCGTTGTCAGTTGACCCTGTATCTAACGGTCACACACTGCTAGGTAACAGAGCTGGGATGTCAACCAGGGTGGCCTGGCCCTGGAGTCTGTGCTCATAACCACGGGCAGCGCTGCCCTGTGCAGATCAGGGCACGGGCACACCATCACTGGGAACCAGAACCAGGTCCATTCAGCACTTGCTGCATGTGAGTAGCCTGCAGGTTTTTATGTATTTACTCGTGCTGCAAAGATGGAAGAACCCGGGGTCAACCCTCCTGACGCACTGTATACACAATGACTCAATTTTTACTAACCCTGTGATACAAACACAAGTACTCTCCCCATTTTACCCACCAGAAAACAGTTGAACGCTCAGGAACATTCTTTCACTTGTCCAAGGCACAGTGCTGAACGCGGATTAGACTGGAATGGAATGCAGCCCCCAGTCCACGTCTGAGAGTGGACGTGTTTGAATCCCAAGGTTTCAGAGACCGGCCAGCAGAGTGACTCTCGTCGGAGCTCCCAAGGAAGGACAAGCCTCCAGGTTGCAGAACCACTTCAGCAGTACTGGGAGAGCGCCTGACCCTACTGTCAAGACCACACAGCTCTGGGGGCGCCTGAGCAACTTTCTTTCCCACCATCCCCCGCGCTGCCCGTGGCAAGCCTGTGGCGGCTACCCAAGAGGAGGAGGGGGCCGGGCGCGGGAAGCACTAGGGACAGGAGTCACGGGTGATGCGCAGGTGACCCGCCTCTGTGGACAGCTACCACCCAGCACAGCATCAGGTGCAGGGCTCAAGTCAGCCCAACTCAGCCCCCCCAGACTTCCACAGGAGCCCGCCCCTAAGCACTGCAACACTACGAAGGGCATGGTGAGTGACAGACGCGAGGATGGCACTGCCACGCTCAGCCCTTGGAGAGCTCACCATGGGTTCACCTGACCTCCCGAAGCCCTGGCCACCAGCAGAGCCCCCGGAATTTTCTCACCGCCAAGCGGCACAGGAGGAGCACTCAGCAATGGCTGCAAATGGAAACGCCTGTCTCATTGCATCAAAACTATGAGCAAGCAAACCACAAGAGGAGTTGTAAATTAAAAATTCAACACGAAAAACTCTTATTTATCTTTTCATTCATTCAGTGATTTTTTGCATCTATTATGCAAGGCAAGCCACTCAGATACCTCTCTGGTCCTTTCATTCAGCAGATTTCTAATTGCACATTTACTGTACTGTATTCGAGGCTCGTCCCTAGTACCAGGGGACTCCCAGCAAAGAAAACAAAGAGATGGGCAAGACGGGAGGGACGGGGGAGATGGGGGAGACAAGGGGGACGGGGGAGACGGGAGGGATGGGGAGACTGGAGGGACGGGGGGGGGGACAGGGGAGACGGGAGGGACGGGAGGGGCGGGAGGGGTGGGGGAGATGGGAAGATGGGGGAGATTGGGGAGACGGGAGGGACGGGAGGGACGGGAGGGGGGAGGGATGGGAGGGGCGGGGGAGATGGGGGAGACAGGAGGGACGGGCTCCATAGAAGATTCAGCTGCACTGAATTCCCAGCTCCAGGATGCAAAGACAAGAACACTCTCAAAGCCGGATGTCCAGGAGGACAAAGTGGCACACGCACGTGATCCCAGCACCTGGGGGGGGGGGTCAGGAGGTCAACATCATCCTAGTGACCACACAAGAAGCTGCCTTGCACACCAGAGGCACGTGCGCGCACACGCACACACATACACACACACACAGCTGGATACACACACACACACAGCTGGATACGGCAGATGACATCACGGGTCACTCAAAGTCTGAAATCAAAGCCTGGTGACAGGACGCTGGGACCCCTGAAAGGGGCCGTCAGCATTGTCCCTCTCTCAGCAGGGCCTAGCTTAAGTGACATAAAGTCTGCACTGACTATCTCGCAGTAAGGGTGGCGTTGACGCCAATTACCTCCTGCCCCCATCAAGACGGCCCATCATCCTTCCACAGAACAATTATCTTTCTCTATAGGTGCAGGAGAGAGAGAGGCCCAATTCTTTCCCCAGATCAGCACAGGAAAAGTGCTGCTTGCAGCAACTTGACACCATTTCATTAAATTAATTTTTAAATGTGTTATTCTAACAATTATGCCAACTACCATGTAATTAATATTCCAACTGACTTTACAAAAATTACAGAAAAAAACCCTAAAGAAAACCATTAGGCATTAGGCACGCACGAGACTTTTCCACGGCCAACAGCACACAAATGGGAAAGTTCACGGCATAATGGGCGGCATCAAAGCCTTCCTGCTTCCTCCAATTCTTAGCCACCAGCGCGGAAAGCTGACATTGGCAACTTACCCCAGACTTCGCTCAACATATTAATGCACATGCTGGTTTGAATTCTGGGAGTACAATGATGAATGGCGAACATTTTAGCAATTACAAAGCTCTTTTCATTCATAGGAACAATTATTTCTCAGGGCGATTTCTTGGGTTTATTGGACAAAAGGCTTCCTTATCCTAGTTTGTTTCCTTTTTTGGGGGGCACATTCATACAATCTACCTTAAGTTACTTCCAAAGCATGGTACGGTAGAAACAAGCACTCGGTAGGCAGCGATGGTGGGCGTTGTCCATCAGTTAAAAAGCATGTAGTCCCTGCAGCCCTCCTTTGCAGAGACTGTCCAGCGGCTGCCCAGCCAGAGCACACACAGCCCAGCAGGACAGGATCCGACAGATGAGCAGTGTCTGCCCTGGAAGAGCAGCGTGTGAGGCCCCACACGCCACGCATGTGTCTTCTCCATCCCTTGATAAGCCCATGGAAAGAGCGTAGATTGATGAACTCGTAACAAGCCACACGAATGTCTAGGATACAGGCACACTTAGGGAAATGGACGGAGTACTAATTTTCATAGGAAAAAACACAAACTCCAACTCCAGTGCAGCTAGGAGCTGTGCCAATGAGGTCTCACGGGCCTTAGCGGGCTCGGAAGCCGAGTCTCCTCACCAGTCTCTCCTGATGACGGCACCAGAGAACCAGTGAGAAAACACAGCGGTTCCACGGGACCACCATGTCCCCGGACCAAGGACGTGCCTGCAACCTCCGCACCTCTCAAACTCGCTCATCAGACTAAACCTATGACAAATTTATACACATATTTTATCCCATAGCTGCTCCAAGGCAAGAGTGCTACAAACATGACATGTAGTTTTCTGAATCCACTTTCTTTCCTACCTTGCAGCAAAGTGAGGGTCAGGGACTTCTGCTGTAACGGTTGAACAACTGCTGCAGTTTCCTGCACATTGCTAACAAATTCATGAACGAACAGCTTAAGGGAACAAGGGGTTCTATTCTAGCTCCCTGTTCTCCATTACGGTTCATAATCCAGTTTGTGCCAACAACAGGAACGGAAGCACCTGGCCACATAGGATTGCTGAGAGGGGCAAACTTCCCTTGTCAGACAGCATGTCTATCCGCGTGCACCGAAGTACTGACCAGCTCCCTCCATCTTAACCTCCTGCCAGGGAATGACCCGCCCACCATGGACTGGCTCCTCCCAAGTCAATCAGACACGCTCTTGCGGGCTTGCACAAGGATGGTCTTAACTAATTTCTTCACAAATGTGCCCGGAGCTCAGCCTTCAACTGCTGACATGTATCAAACTAACTAGCACAACCGAATTCTGCAATAATTACATGAGCTTCACTTCAAAGTAAATTGCTGTCATCTCCCTGTACAAACAGCCCTTCCCCGAGCACCCTGTCATTCACGATTTGAGATCAGACTAAATCTTCCCATCACTGAAAAATCTTTATCACTCTAGTTTATTTCAAAAACAACTTTACTCGTGTCAGAGAGCAACACCACATCCTCCTCCAAACACAAGAATCCAAGATTTTCTAGAAGGTCATTCCGTGCACCCCACTGGCCAGACCCCACTCACCACGTCCCCAGCTGACCAGATCTCGTATACTCTTCAGACAAACGCATGTTTACATGGCCAGCACACTCTTGGGAAAGCCAGAAAGTTTACACAGGATAGTCTAGGAGGAAGAGCGTCCAGCCTGAGGGGGGCCTGTCCAAGTCTAGCCTCAGCAACTGCAGAAGGCATCCAGTCTTTTCTGTCCACCCTGCATCCCTCTCCTACGGTTCGGCTATGGTTAAATGTGTCTCCCAAAGCTCTCTACGTCAGAAGTTTGTTCTCAGTGTGGAAATGCTATAGAGAACCTTGAAGGATGGGCTTCCATCAGAGGTACTTAGGTCAAAGTGTCTTGCGGACTGCAGCCTCTGGCAGCCTGTCCAGTAAGGTGATCTGCTTCTCTGAGCACTCCCGTCACTGTGACGCCAACTGACAGGAGGTCTTCACTGGAGTCAAAGCAATGCTAGCACTTTGCCCTGAAATCTCTAAAACTGAGGGCTAAATAAACCTTCTTTAGAAAGCTGGCCTACATCAGGTAGTATTATAGAACAAAAAAATAGACAAGGGGTTAAAAGATGGCTCAGTGGGTTAAGAGTGCATACTGTGTAATAACAAAGACCTGAGTTCAAGATCCCAGTAGCCACATAAAAACAGGCATAGCCACACCCAGGCCTATAGTTCCAGCACTATGAGGGATGGAGAAAAGAGGGTCTCTGGGGCCCGCTGCCTGCTGGCCTCGCTCCAGGTTCAGCAAGACACTCTGTCTCAAAGGAATAATGTGGACAGTGATGCCACAGGACCCCTGAGATGCTCCTCCCACACTCAGCATGTCCACACACCAGGCTCTCCCACACTCAGCATGTCCACACACCAGGCTCTCTCACACTCAGCATGTCCACACACCAGGTTCTCCCACACTCAGCATGTCCACACACCAGGCTCTCCCACACTCAGCATCTCCACACACCACACTCTTCCACACTCAGCATATCCACAGACCACTCTCTCCCGCACTCAGCATGTCCACACACACCACACTCAACACACACACACCACACTCCACATGACACATACATCACACTCACACAGTCAACATGTCCACACACACCACACTCAACATGACACATACACCACACTCTCACACCAAAACAAATGGACACAGCCTCCTTTTAGGAACTGTTCTCGCCAACACCAAGAAGTTCCACTTTGCCCTTTTCCAGCTGGAAACATGAGGCTGCACCAGAGAAGAAAAAGAAGGTTCCTGCTGTGTCAGGATCCCTTAAGAAAAAGCAAAGGAATTTCGCAGAGCTGAAGATAAAGTGCCGCGGAAGAAGTTTGCCATGAAGAGCTTGGGGGCGGGGGGAGCCCACCTATGAACAAGTTAAGTCTATCACGAGGAGCGCAGGCAGATGGACAGGACTTCAATATGAATGGCGAGGACGGCAAGAAAAGCTGGCAACGTCTAGGAGCCTGCAGAACCCAAACTGGCATTTGCCATCAGAATGAGAAGTAGCAATGGTGAGTCCAAAGGTGTCACCAGATCTTCAATGGCACCTTTGTTAAGCTCAACAGAGCTTCAGTTAGCATGCGGAGGACTGTGGAGCCGTACACTGCACAGGGATACCCAAACCTGAAGTCAGCCGATGAGCTAATGCACAAGCGTGGTGATGGCAAGATCAGTGAGGAGCCAACTGCCTGACAGACAACTCCGACTGCTCGTCCCGGTAAATACAGCATTATCTGCGTGAAGAACCTGATTCACAAATCTACTGTTGAGCCCATCCGTGGAAAGTGGAGAAGGTGGCCATGGAGAAGACCAGATCACAGGCTATTAGGAGGATGAACTACGGCAAATTGGGGGGGGGGGAGAAATATCACTTCCCATGCTTCCAGTGAGCTAAGCCGAGACCCCTGCCAGGGATCCAACAAACGCTCTCTAAGGACCTCTACCAAGAGAGCCAGAATCTCTCAGGGGCCAACAAACTCACTGGGAGACCAATGCACAAACCTTCAACTGCTGGGCCGTGGTCCCCACCACCTGGACCAGCGGGAAGCAAGCAGACCTCGAGAGGGCACGAGTGACACATCCCTGCATGCCCTCGCCTTGCACGTGCCCACGCTGCACATCTTCACCCTGACCTGCACCCTCACCTGACCCTCACACCAGAACTCCCTGAACACTTTAGCTCCTTGACCCAATGACACCTCCTCTAACTACAAGTGACTTGTGACTTGTTTGTTTTGTTTTGGCTTACACTGGGTTTCTGTAACCAGCACCCAGAGGTTGAGGGAAAGGTCTTCTGAGCTAAATCTACACATCAAAAGTTCAGTATGCAGTGACAGGTCAACTTCCTGAACCTTAAACTCGGCCTTTAGGGTTACCCGTCAAACCAAAGAATACCAAAATATGCCAACAGAGGATTAAAAAAAAGGCCCCACACCACCACGAGAACTAAGGGGTAAAGGACAAGAGGACGGTGATGAGGCAGGACGCAAGGGCGCAGCAGCTTACACTTGTTGCTGAAGTTAACTGCTCCCCAGGACACAAAAGGACTCAAGAGGGAACGAACTGTTTCCAGGCCTCTGGGCCCCGCTTCCCAGCACCTTAGACTATTACTCAGTTTTGCCCTTACCGCTGTCCGAAGGCCTGCCTGCCAGAAGAAACCAGGAATGTCACATTCTGAGACATGATAAGAAGCCAGAGAGAGTAATCTAATGAATGGCACACGCTGACCTAGTGATTCTCTCCCATGAAAGAAATGAAAGAGAAAAACAGGATGAGCACTCAGTGTGAACGGCCGCCCGCACTCAGCCCTGCAGGAGTCAGGAACTCCTCTGACAGCTGATGAGAGCTGCCACAGGCAGGACAAGGCTATCCTAGGATGCCAACTTCATGAGCCTAGAATCACTACAGAAACGCCTCTGCGCATGTTCTAGATTAGATTAGATTGAGATGAGAAGACCCACCTTAATACGGGCGGCACCGTCCCATGGGCTGGGGTCCTGGACTGAATGAAAAGGGGAAAGCGAGCTGAGCACCAACCTCCACCTCTCCCTGCTTCCTGACTGTAGACATCACATGACCCACTGGTTTCTACTATGGCCGCCTGACTTCCCCGCCACAGCGCTCTGTATCCCACAGAACCACGAGCCCAAACAAATGCTGCTTTCCTCATGGTACTTTTGCCGGAGGGTGTCCCAGTGACATGTACACAGTAACTAATCTAGAAACCCACAGACCACAGCACTGTGCATGTAACATCAGAGTCTCCTGTCACAGACTCCCCCTCTAAGTTACTCTACATGTGGTCGACAAATTCACCAACAGCTTATGGGAACAGGGATTGTCCCATTCGAGTTCTTGGTCTAGCTTGGCAGGAGAGACCACACCGACACCACAGGGCTGAGGAAACTGGCCACACCATACCCACGGGACTGCTGAGAGGGGGCAGAGCTCAGCTGCCAGATGGCACGTCTGCCCAAGTGCGTTGAAGAATGCCAAGGCCCTGAATCAGTTCCCTGCATCTTATTCACCTGCCCACAAGATAATCCCACCCACCGTCTCAATCAGACAATGTCCTGCAGGCTTGTTCAGGTTTAACTCAACTACTCATTCTGTATAAATCTGCCCAGAGCTCGAGCCTTCAACTCTCGAATTGACACCCGTCTCTAACTGTGACACCCCCATTCCAAGCCTCAGGAACACCTGACTTAGAACGCCTTTCCAATGTAAGCACTTGAGCATCATTATTATTTCTCACAGTTTTCAAAAGACTACCAAATTGTTTATAGGAAAATTCAGAAACTTTCAACTCTACAATCCCGTGCAGACTCAAAAATAAAAAACTTACCCCGCTTTTCTGTTTATGGGTGGAAAATAAAGGCGTTCGCCCCGCCAGCTGCGTCTGTGCGCACCCTTACCTTGTTGGACCACTTGTAGGCTTGCAGGAGCTGGCTGTAGAGTGGAGTTTTGTCCTGCACGGGATCCAGGCTCAGCAGCCCGCTGTTATGCAGGGGATGGTTCTCGGACGGCTTGCCCACCAAGTTGCTCAGCCGTTCCAGTTCACTGTTAGAGACAAACCAAGAAGCCTGTCTGCTTCAGCTCCAGCTAGGCCAACCCCAAGGTCAGAGAGGCTCAAGGCCACCAGAAGTGTCTTCAGAACTTTTTTTTTCTTTATTTAGAGATACAGTCTCATGTATCCCAGCAGCCTCAAACTCACTGTGTAGCTGAGGATGGCCTTGAACTCCTCCTGATCCTACTGCAGGCACGCACTTCCACATCCAGCTTATGCAGTGCGGGGAGAAAACCCAGGGCTACGTGCACACTTGGGGAGCACTCGACAAACTAATCTCAGCCCAAGAAGTACATTTTCAAAGGTAGAAGAGATGAGGCGGGACCAAGTGAGGTTCTAACTGGGCGCTGCAGTTACTCTGCACGGCTTATAGGGGAACAAGGAGGTTTTAATCTAGCTTACACTGTCCAGTTAAAGTTCTTATTCCAGCTTGACAAGAGAGAGAGCCAAGGAAACTGGCCACACCACACAATCCTTACTTGCCAAACCAGCCTGTCTGGTCAAATATATCAAAGGACGCCAACTTCCTTAACCAGCTCCCTCCATCTTATTCACCTACCCAGGTTCTAGTCCGTCCCCCCCATCATGGGCAGGGTCTTCCCATCAATGAGACAATCTCCTGCAGGCTTGTCCCAGGCTCAACTCAACTACTAATTTCCCACAACTGTGCCTGGAGCTCAAAGCCTTCAGTTGCCAGGTTGACACCAGTAACTCACTATGACATCAGAAGTTTAGGTTAGAGCACGGCTTTCCAGTGCTGCTGCAGAGGAGGAAAAAGTCAAGGGCACACAGCAGCAGCCGGGCGCCTAAAATCAAGAATTAATGGCTCAGAGCCATCTCTGCAGGGAGGAGGCGACGCTGGGATTGTGCTGTGGTGCAGCACTGCCTCTCAGTAAGGGTTTTCAGACCCACGTGCAAATCACTCCATTTGGCAGAACAGCAAGTACCTGAATGAATGACGATTATTTATCATTCACATCGGGAAAGATTTGTACCCGATACTTCACAGATGGTAAAACTTAGCAAAACAAAGAAGAGATTAAAATAAACAAACCATCGAGGGGGTTATATCAGGCAAACACACCCCAGTCTTGCAGGAAAACTCTGGAAAAGCTTAGGAAAGTGAGCCAGCGACAAAAGCACATTCCAGAAGCGTGTTCTGAAGGGCAAGTACCCAAGCGCCAACACAGGTCTCTGAACAGCTTCTTGCGTTATATTTGATCTAGAACCTGCCGCCACCTCCTCGGCACAACCGTGCAAAGACTGAAGAAGACAAAGTAATTTCAAGGTTGCCAAAGTTTCTGATTGGACAAAGGGTTACAATGTCCTGGGCACAGAAAGAGAAATAAACCAGACAGAGACAGAGAGGAGGCGGGGAGACAGCATGTCACCCTCGAGCAAGGAAAGGCTTTAACTGTCACGGGCACCACGACCCACAGCGGCAAGTGGATGTGGAGGTTGAGGACGACTGTGGGATTTCTGGCAATAAATGGAAGGAATGGGTACCCAAAATTCTACTACCTCCTTCCTCTCCATCCTACCTCTTCTTTTCATCTAGTTTCGAAAGGAACCAAGCTTGGGAGGAAAAAAAGAAAATCAGCCTAGGTTAGCTTCACAGTGGAGCATTTCATTTGCTTGGCATGTGGAAGGCCCTGGGTTAGGTATCAGACACTGGGATTGGGCTGGGGGGGAGGGGGACAGAGATAGAGACACTTTAATCTGTCTAGAAGTCATAGATGATTAGCTCAGCAAACACTCTCCCTATTGAAGGTCAATTCTGAGAAGAAAAAGACCCGAAGTTCTAATCTTGGAGAAAGAGAAAGGCAAGCTCAGGACTGGCAATCCACAAGTGCCCACGATGTACCGGGCAGGTGGCAACAGTGACTTGTAAGAACAAAGGCAAATGTGTCATCCTCACCCTCAAGAATCGCAAACTTAAGAGTTACTGACCCCAGGGGTGAAGGTTGATTAACAGAACAGCGATATGGGTTTTATCGTGGAACTGGCACTGGTGGGCGTGGATGAGGGGGGACGGGAAGAGGCAAAAACTGACCAAAACCTGTTCTGTCGCGTCTGGCCCGAGCCCCGGGTCCGCGGCAGCGCTAACGGGTGTGGACCGCACACCTGACGCGCGCGGGCTACAGGTGAGACACCTGCTAAGGTGGGAGAAGTGCAGGTCCTGCGCCCAGCCGGCCTCCTGGTCGGCGCGGGAGACCCCAGCGCGGGGATCTCGGACGGCGGCGACAGGCCCCGAGGCCAGCGAGGGGGGAACCCGACCTCAGGGGTCCCTACGGGGCTGGCTGGGCCGGGGGAGGGGGGGATCCGCAGCGACGGGGCCCGAGCCAACGGAGGGCGCATTTAAGCTGGAAAGCTGCGCGCCGGGCGGGTGCAGCGGCCGGCACCTACTTGAGGTCCCGGTTGACCGAGTGCAGGTTGTCCTGGAAGTGCGCGATGAAGGCCTTCTCGCGGCCCTCCAGCGTCTCCTTGTTGCGCATGCCGTCCTTGAGGCAGTCGAACACCCGGCTCACGCTGGAGCGCAGCGCCTGGATGGCGCCGATGGCCTGCGAAAAGGCCTCCAGGTTCACCCCGACGCTCAGCACGTCCGCCATGCTGCCGCCGCCGCCGGCCCTCGGCGCGCGCCTCCGGAGCGCGGCGGCGCGCTCTGATGACGTCGACCCCGGGGGCGTCTGGGAAATGTAGTTCACCCCGCGGCGGGCTAGCCCCGGAGCCCGGAGCCCGCAGCGTACAGGATTTCCAGTCATAAACCAAGGGGTGGTGGAAGGGGTGGGTGAGGAACCGATCGCAATTTGGGGAAGTCAGGCTGCACTCTCCTTGTGCTTCACGGTGACTAACAAAGACATACAGAAAGTTCGTGCTTGTCCCCAAACTTGTACTGCCGGGAAGTGCAATGGGAAAGAACTGCTCAGAGTCATAAAAAGTCCCCTGAGTAAATGAATAAAACGAGTCCATACTCTTAAATTAAAAAGTGGAGGGAAATCTCTTCCCGACAGTAGAATGCCAACGAATAAATGTGGAAGGGATGATACTAGAAAACTGCCATTTGGCAACCATTAGAATAATTGATTCATAAATCAATGGATGTTAAAATTAGTAGGTAAAAGTGTGACGAGAATAGCAGGATATTCACATGGCCTAAAGAGGCCTCCCCCAAGATACTCATTAAGAAAGGAAATAGAACCAGGCGTTGTGTTCCAGGCTGTAATCGCAGAAGTGATGACAAGAGAATAAGGAATTCAAGCTCAGCTGCCTAACAAATTCAAGGCCAGCCTGAGCTATGTAAAAGTCTGTCTCAAAAATAAGCAAATAAATAGGGGCCAACAATCTATAGCTCAGTAGGTAAAGGGGCTTGGTATACAAACTTTATTATCTTGATTGAATCCTATACAAAGGCGGATGAAGAGAACCAGTTCCACGAAGTTGTCCCCTGGCCACCACACATGTGCCATGCCATGCACCTCAACTCGCACAACAGTGAGGTGGTCTAGGACAAGAAAGACCCCATTCTTTGTGTGCTATGGAAAAATTTTGACCTTAGACTAACCGCTGCCTTGGCTTCTGTTAACTGCCTACACATAAGGATAGACAGAACTTGCTTTTACAACACCATCCAAGGTTCCCACCCCTCCCCTCTTCCTTATTCGCACCTCGGGCTGCAGCCCCTAACTGCATGTAAGTCTATGGTTCCTACAACCTAAGAGTGGCTCATCCACTCTCCTATCTGAAACCGCCAGCTGGAGTCACTAACTGAGGTGTAGTCACTAACTACACCCTGCTCTTACTTGGGCTCCATTTTGAGGTTTTGAACTCTGATGGAGTCCTGGAGTCCTGACACTTCAGCCGGTTAGATCCGCTTTTAGTAAACAACTCTTTTAGTCAAGCTTATTGTCTGTGCCTCATTGAGTGGACTACCAGACCCTATAACAACCGTAGTAATAGTTTTCATAATTTTTTGAAGTTTATTCGAGAGAGACAAACACTTGCACACGCATACAGACATGGGTAGAAATCAGAAGACAACTTTCAGAAGTCAGTTCTTTCCTTCCACTATGCGGGCTTCTGGAATTGAAATCAGGCCTCCAGGTGTGTGAACAGGTGCCTTACCTAATGAGCTACCTTACCGGCTGCTATGGTTTGAGCGTAAATGTCTCCCACGGGTTCATGTGTTTGAATCCTTAGCTGTTGGTTAGGAAGGTCGTGGCACCTTTAGGAATCAGAGCCTTGCCGGAGAAAGGTAAGTCACAGGGGTGGGTCTTGAGGTTGAGGAGCAGCAGCTAAAGCACTTCCTCCATGTCACCTGTAAAGCGTAATTTTCTTTCTTTTCCTGCACCTCTTTTCTGTGTGTTTCGTTTCCAAAGTCTAAACATGCTTTCCCGCTTATCTGCCTCCTCTTGGCAGCTGCCAAGTTTCCCAGTCTTATATTCCAAGATTTCCTGCCCACCCTGCTACGTTGTTTTAAAAGAAACATTGGCTTTTATACTTCTGGGTTCTTTCCTGCCTTGCAATTCATTATCTGGTCAAGAATATGAACCCATACACCTAGACAGCACCTGACCTGTGCCTGAAGGAATCGGAAGCGGAGTCTCCGTGGGATACGTGAACACCATGTTCATGGCAGCGTCACTCGCAATAACCAAGATACGATGAACAGGAAAGAAAACATGGTGTATGTCTGGTAGGATTGTACATATCTTCCTTCCAACAGAAGCTACTCAGCTGTTGTGTGAGTGAGAGCTGCAGATTTCTTCGTCCTTGTATTGGCAGTGCATGGTGCACATCTGTTAATTCCAACACTTGAGAGGTGGAGGCAGGAGGAGGTTCAAGGCCAGCCTGGGCTGCAAGAGACCCTGTGGGGAAATGATTTGATGAGAATTCACGTTATCCTATGTGGAACAATCACAGAAAGAGGATTCTATAGGATTCGGCTTCCATGAGGAACTTGGAGAAGTCAGCAGCATACAGAGAGCGTATGGAGTGGTGTCTGTGGAAGCTGAAAAAAGATGCCACAGTGGAAGAAGAGAAGGCTCACAATTTAAGCAAAATATTGGGAAAATCGGGCACTCCAAATGAAAACGTTTATTTTTCTAACCTGTCTAGCTACTATGGAAAGGTCGCTACACAGTTATTTTTTAAGTTTATTTACTTATTTAGAAGAGGGAGAAGAGGGGCTGGAGAGGTGGCTCAGGGGTTAAGCTTCTGCCTTGCAGGCGGAAGGTCCTGAGTTCGGATCCTAGACCCCACGTAGAGACGCCAGGCGGAAGCGGGGCGGCCTGCGTTTCCGGTCATGGTAGGGCAGAGCCTGTGAATCCCGGGGCAGAGTAAACAAGGAGGAGGTGGAGGCGTCCATGGTGGTTCCGGAATTCGTCCGTGGTTCTACACACATACACACACACACATATACGCACACGCACACACATACACGTGCAATTGAATAAATAATAAAAATTAAAAAAAAAGAAGAGGGAGAAGAAAAAAAAGGACAAGGAAAGAGAGAGAGAGAGAAAGAGGGAGGAGAGAGAGAATATATTCAAGAGTCCAGGAGCAGAAGAGGAGAGAGGACAACTTTTAGAAATCATTTATCTCATTTTGCCATGCGGCTTCTGTGGCTTCTGTGGCTTGAACTCAGGTCTCCATGTCTGTGCGCAGGCCCCTTCCCCAGAGCTATCCACTGTCCTTTCTACCCATTTATTATCTTTTCTGCAGAGCACCTGCCCAAGCCGTAGAGTTGAGCACCTGCAGTTTGGAACAAGAAGCTGAGCAGAGAGAGGGTCGGGATGTGGCTTCCAACTTACTGTGCATCGTCGGCCAAGGAGGAGCAATCACAGAACCAGTGGGAACTGGAGCTGTTGCTCAGCTGGTCTGTGCCAGGTTCTGGGTCCAACCCCCAGGCTCAGAACAAAAATAACAGCTGCAGAGAAGCTGCAGGGTGGGAGAGAGCCTCTAGCCTTGCACCACGGAGCTTTCCTCCTTAAACGCAGGCCTGCAACTGAATGGCTGCAGTATGGACGGACCTAATGCCGCAGAACTAGATGCAAAGACAGGAAAATATCTTGCTGCATTTTAAAAATTTGAGTAATGTAAAAACAGAGGTGGGGACAGAGGAGAGAACCAACAGTGACTTCGAAGGCAGCAGCCGACCCAGGGGTCAAGGATGACATCACCAATATGGGCACACTGTGTGCTTCCTGACACCCTGCCCAGATAGGATCACAGTGTGCATGCCCAAACTGCAAAACCTGAATTTAATTAGAATGCCAGCCTCCAGTGGAAACACACTCCACAAAATAATTGATCTTTTGTTTTTCAAAATCTGTCTGTGCATGAGCCATAAAGAAGGCCAAAGCATTGTGGCACATCACAAGAAACCAGGCTGATGGGACTGGGCAGTGGAAGATTCTGAGGAAGACCTATGGATGGATACACTGAGCCGGTTTTATGCATAGCAATTTCATTATTTTGTTAATTGTACTGTGGTTGCAAAAGAAGATACCTTTGCTCAGGGTTAAAGACACATGTAATAACAGAGCATCAGTGTGTCTTCATTTTAGGAGTGGGCCTCCTAAAAGAGAGAACTGATGTGGGACTGTTGTTGGGGAGGGAGAGTGAGAAGCCAATGTGGGGAAATGTTGACTGTCCCAGAATCTGGCTGAAGGCTGCAGTAAGCAGGGATTCTTTGTCCATTTCATATAATGTCACTATGACATTATGTTTATATTATATTTAAGGGTATTAACATTACTTATTTATTTTTAGAGGATTAAGGTAGAGTTTATTAGAGGAGAGAAAGGATGGAACTCATGGACTCCAGACATAGAGTGCCATGAGGGGCTAGGGTGCCCCAAAGAACTCATGGGCTGCAAGCATGAAATCCGTGAGGGGCGCCCCAAAGAACTCATGGACTTCACACTTGGAGGAGGTGGAGGTGGTCCATGGTGGTTCCCGAATTCGTCCGTGGTTCGACACACACACATACATACACACAAGCGTGCGCACACACATACACACACAACTGAATAAATAATAAATTTAAAAAATTTTAAAAAACATTTTAAGGAGTGGGGAACATATAATCACAGTCTGTATGACAAGAAAAACTTTCAATTCTGCCCGGCTTTGCGAACTGGGTTTTAAAACTAGGGGCAACTCTCAACTCCGCTTCCCTAATATCTTTCTGATACCCCTCAACCCCTCTGCCCCACCTCGGTTTAAATCCATACTTCTAGAAGTTCAAAGATAAATTGGAGCGGAGGGGGGCTGAAGAGATGGTTTGGTGGGAAGAGACCTCGCTGTGCAAGCATGAGGTATGGGAATCAGAATCTAGTTCTCCGCATCTGTGTAAATGCTGAGCAGATATGGTGGTCCTCTTCCAAACCAGAGCTCTGGAGGCAGAGATGGGGATCCTTGGAATAAACCAACTAGCTACATAGCAGTGATTTGTCATTATTTTAAAAAATATTTACTTGAGGGAGAGAGAGAGAGAGAGAGAGAGAGAGAGAGGACATGAATAACATGGTGCATGGCTGGCTGTTGGAGGACAACTTTTGAAAGTCAGTTCTTTCCCCCACCATATGGGCTTCCAGGGACTGAACTCAGGTCGCCAAGTTTGCAAGCAGGTACCTTACCCATTGAGTCATCTCCAGCCCAGTAATTTATCTTTAATCAGAACTCTGGCCACCTCTGGCCTACACACACACACACACACACACACACACACACACACACGCACGCACGCACGCATGCACGCACGCACGCACGCACGCATGCACGGACACATACATGCACCCACACACATTCAAGGATACATATAACACATGCACACAACATACACACACACATGCATACATCATCCACACACATTCAAGGATACGTATAACACATGCATACAATACAACACACACACACACAAACACACACACACAATGCATACATGCACCCACACACATTCAAGGATACGTATAACACATGCATACAACACACACACACGCATGCATACATGCACCCACACACATTCAAGGATACATATAACACATGCATACAACACACACACACGCATGCATACATGCACCCACACACATTCAAGGATACGTATAACACATGCATACAATACAACATACACACACACATGCGCGCACGCGCGCGCACATGCACACTATACAGAGGGGGAAAATATCTATGCAACATCATAACCTAATGTTGCTTTGCTTGGGTAACTCCTAGGCAATACTTAAAGAGATGAACTCAGACCGTAAAGAAAGTCATGTTTGGGTTTCCACAGTGGTTTTCATTTCCTGGTCTCGACCTGCAGAGTGCTGCTAATCATAACTTCTCTTAAGGGCTGGGGAGATGCTCAGAAAACTTCAAATTGCAGAACCCTCCCCACATTATTGCTCGCTCCTAAGCCATGGTTTCTTTATCTGTAAGCAGGCGGTGAGCCAATCTTCATGAAATAGTCACGCACTTCAGTGACTCCCCATGAGGGTAAAGTGTTTCCTGTCTGGGAAGCTGTGGCAGGAGAAACACCGGAAACTTGAGACCCTGTCTCCAAAAAGGCTTCTGAAACCTTGTTTGGTACATAACGAACACTTAGAGATCACACTATTAGGAGAAGGTGACTTGCCACAGGAGGATTCCTTCTATCAAACCTGGCAAGGTTGTCCCCACTTGTATTTGTTCCCATGAATTCTGTGGCATGGAACCGTCCCTCCAGCTTCTCTATTTCAGGTAGTCTTCTTTTTCCCTCCTTTGGGACGTAGGGTTTCTCTTCAATGTTTTTTGTTGAGAATATTTTTAAATTTTTTTTATTTGTGTGTGTGTGTGTGTGTGTGTGTGTGTGTGTGTGTGTGTGTGTGTGTGTGTGTTAGAGGGTACTGTGTGTCCCTGCAGAGACCCAAGGGTGACCTCGGAAATCATCGTGGATTGCTTCTACCTCCTTCTTGCTTGGCTCTGGGATTTCCCAGGCTCCGCCCACCAGGGCAGGAAGTGCAGGCCACCGCCACCGTTTCTACCTGGTGGTTTTATGTGGGACCTGGGATCCTAACTCAGGTCCTTCTGCTTGCGAGGTAGAGTCTTAACTCCTGAGCCATCTCTCCAGCCCCCAAAGTATATTTTTTTAACCAAAGTAAGAAGAAAGGAACATTCTGTATTCACTGGCTTCTCTTGGTTTGGGCCTTGGCTCATTCACTCTTTCCAAGGAAAAACTAAAGATGGTACAAATTCAACTTCCGTGTTTGTCTTTTAGGAGTCCCTGGAGGATGAAAAAATGTGATCGGGCTGGTGGTATGCACCTATGAGCTCAATAATCTATGAGTCAACTTGATCAAGTTCCAGGGTTATGCAGCAAGACTGTCAGGGAAGGCAGGGGAGGGAAGGAAAGGGGAAAAGAGAGAAGGGAAGAGGGGAAGGGACAGGAAGGGGAGGGGAGGATAGAGAAAGGAAGGGAAGAGAAGGGAAAGGAAGGAAAAGAAAGAGAAGAAGGGAATGGAAGGAAAAAAGGCAAAGAGAATGGAGGGAATGGAAAGGAAGGAGAGAGGAGGGGGAAGGTAGAGAAGGGAAGGGAAGAAGGAAAGAGAAGGGAAGGGAAGGAAACGGAAGACGGGAAAGGAGGGAAGGGAAAAGAAGGGGAGGAGAAAGGAATTTGGGAAGCAAGACAAACGGAAGAAGGGAAGGGAAAGGAGAGGAAGGGGGGAAGAAGGGAAGGGGAAGGGAGAGAAAGGGAGGAAAGAAGGGAGGGGAAGGAGAGGAAGGGAGGGAAGAAGGGAGGGGAAGGAGAGGAAGGGAGGGAAGAATGGAAGGGTAACGGGAAGGGAAAAGGGACGGGAGGGAAGAAGGTAAGGGAGAGGAAGGGAGAGCCCCATCATGTGTCTTGTCTGAAAGGGGAGTGGAACCGTTGTGACCTATTTCTGCTGTCATCTGTCATCTGTACATATCTGTAAATAAGAGATTTGTATGTAATTTGAGAGGCTCTGCAGCCCCCATTGAGCCTGAATATGAACCTCTGTTGAAAACCAACCACAAGCGTCGGTGAGTCTCAGTGGCTGGAACACGGTGATGCTCGGCCTGGGCTTGTGGAAGCCAAGGGTTAACGCAGCTGGCTGAGGGGGGGGGGTGCTGCCTCGGCTCCTCTTTCCAAATCACTCCCTCTTGGTGGGGCTCATCTCTCCCCGGTGCTTAGTCCCCTCCTGCTCCCCGCTGCTCCCTCTGGCATTTCTCTTTGTCTGGCTCTCTGACTCAGTGGTTTCGACTCTGATTGGTGCAATAAAGTACAAATAGACTCTGCTCCCGCGGTCATTAGTTTGTACAATTTCTCCGTGGCTCCCCTCTTCTGGGAAACTCAGAAATTGATCCGTGGAAATACACATTTCCCCTGAACCTAGTAAGGAGTCTTTTATCACGTCAACGGAAAACTTTTCATTTTGGAGAGAAATGGACGGGGGTTCTCTGAGGTGCTGTAAATTCTCCAGGACGCTGGTATGCATGCGTCCACATCTGTGAGTGTGTTGGTGGGGTATAAATTATTTTAAAGGAGTTCATTTTGAGTGGAATCAGATTTTAATTATTATGATCTCGTGTTTGGGTAAAAAACAGCACTCCACTGCTAACGCCTTCCAAGACGAACAAGCCATTAGCTTGTTCTGGGCTCCGGAGGACTCGAATGAGCAATCAGAATTAAACTTGTCAGTATTTAATTAAAATATGCTGTGACGCCCATCATATTCTGAGAGCATGTGGTTGGAGCGTTCAGACAGAGAAAACAACCTCATCCATTAATAATGATTAAGGATTTGCTAGATGCAGAAAAATGGATGGACAAGTGGGTGGAATATCACCTGAAAGGTTGAATCCAGTCTGCCTTGGAGGAGCCACAAGGTCACCAGGCCACCTGCTGTAATCAGCGGAACATGATGCTTGGGACACGATGGGCTGGGCTGAGGACCGAGCTGAGGCAGCACAGGGTCCTGGGGACATAGCACACATGCGTAGTAGTTACTGAGTAAAAATCTACACAGAATGTGTGCAGCCTTGGCAACAGCTGGGAAGAGAGGGAGCAATCTGGTTTAGCCCAGCAATCCATGAAAGTGTCTGATGCGGAGTATATATTCTTCCACGTTTACCTGATTAAGGTATAGAACGGGCACCATAACATATTTGAATTAAATACTGACCGTTTCAATTCTGATTGCTCATTCAAGTGCTCCTGAGCTGGGACCATCGATCCTGCTTAGAGTGCAAAGACGGGGACTGGAGAGATGGCTCAGGGGTTAAGCCTGCTTCGAAAGCAGAAGGACCCGAGTTCAAATCCCAGATCCCACATTAAAAAAAAAAAAAAAAACTGCACTTCTGGCTCTGGAAGACAGAGCTTAGGAAATCCCAGAGCGGATCAAAAAAGGAGGTAGAAGTAATCCAGGATGATTTCCGAAGTCACCCTTGGACCTCCACAGGCACATACAGTGCCCCTCCCCCACACACACACAGGGACTCACATACATGCGACTTTTAATTTTTTTAATATATTACTTATTTACAGTAAAGAGAAAAAGAAGGAAAGGAGAAAGAGAGAGAAACTGAGAAAGAATGATTCAAGGCATGTGTGGAGGTCAGAAGACAAGTTTCAGAAGTTTCCCATCATGTGGACTTCGTGGGATGGAACTCGAGTTGCCAAGATTATGGGTACCTACCTCACCCGCCAGTCCATTAGAACCAGGGGGTTTTAAATGGGGACGTCTTGCAATTAGATCTGCGTTTCTGAAAGTCCCCCTTTCAAACTATGGAGCAAGTAGGCAGAAAGGATCCAGAGAAAGACATGGGGAGACCCCCCCCCAGCCCCCACAAAACAACAGAGGTCTACACGCAAGCCATGAGCTTCCCATCACAGGAAGCCAGGAGGAGGTGTTTTAAATATCTTAGTAAATTATTGATCATCCATTTGGAGGCACACTTAATCAACCACTGAGCATGTTGTGAGGGGCCTCCACTTTCTGCTCTGTTCACCCATAATTAAGTACAACACCTCTTAGGAACGGACCCTTTTACCAAGACATTAGGCCAAGTCTGAGAGGAGCAAAGCGGAGCTGTTTGTATATCCTCGACCGCAGCCAGTGTGTGGGCGCATTTGCTCTCTAATTCTATTACTGACATGGTGCATTTTAATCAGGAGGGCACGGTGGGCAGCTGGTGTCAGACGCTGTGAATGCTGGAACCCTCGGCAGTCTGCGGGCAGAGGGCAGATGGCTAGGTCCCGGGCTCCTGGCGGAGAGCAAGGTAGTCAGACGGCAGCAGCTAAGGGTTCTATGTCCCCTGTTCAGTGACCCCAGCTGCTCTCAATGCCCTGGAAGTTCTCCCAGCACAACTCTTGCTGAGGCAACCAAAGAAGATGCGAGATTCCCACAAAGACATGGGCTTCTCGCCTTAATATTGGGGTCTAACTTCTTTTTAATGCACTGTTTTGTTTTGCCTAATTGCAACATGTGTGTATTCTGACATCTTGGAAACAACAGAAAAGGCGGATGCAGGGAAGTGAAAGTGTAAAGATCTAAAGTGATGCTTTGGCTATTCACACACATGTTCTTACACAAAAAGAGAATCAGGTGATCTCCTGGCTTCTATTGTTCATTGTTGTAGCCAAGTTAAAAAAAAATATCTGTCAGTCTGCTAAATTAGACTGAAAAAATACCAGCTGACTGCTGCATGCACCTGCCCCTACTTTACTGCAATTCTGGGAAAAAACGATTGGGATCAAATCTCCCTGAAATGTTCCTGTGATCACAGTTTAATCAATGTTAAGAAAGCCTGGGGGGCTGGAGAGGTGGCTCAGGGGTTAAGCCTCCGCCTTGCAGGCGGAAGGTCCTGAGTTCAGATCCTAGACCCCACGTATAGACACCGGGCAGAAGCAGGGGTGGCCTGTGTTTCTGGTCCTGGTAGGGCGGAGCCTGTGAATCCCTGGGGGAGAGTAAACAAGGAGGAGGTGGAGGCGGTTCATGGTGGTTCCCGAATTTGTCCGTGGTTCTATACACACACACACACACACACACACACACACACACACACACACACAGAGGCTTATGCATAACTACTAAAGTCTGGCTTCTGTAATAATGTCTTGCTTCCTGCCTCTTGCTTAAGATGTGATCTGTAACTTTAAAACTGCCACACACTCACTCCTTAGTGCCACACATTGGAATCTCAATTCTCTGATATGTGTGGTCGCTGGTCAGCTGCATAAAGCCTCTCCACTTGGTTTCTGGTGACGGTGTGGTGAAGCTCTGACCAACCCCAGACCTGTAACATTCAAAACATACATTAAATACCTTGTCGCCCGTCCATATAAAGCATCGTGCTAATGACCACCAAAGAGTGATCTCCATGGCACTTCAGAATCACTCAACCCCCTTGTCTTAGCTGTTCCTCTGTTATGGTGATGAATACATGGCCCAAACAATAGAATTTAGCAGACAGTTCACATTTTCCAGATAGAGTCTTTTACAGCAGGAGAGTTACCCATAGCGGCCACAGGCACTGGTCACACTATGTCCACAGGAAGAATAGAGAGGGGCAAGGACCAAAGCAAACCTACTATCTTGACAGTCTGCCAAATTCTAACTAGTTCTCCCTCCATCTTATCCCAAGCATCCACATAAAAGTCAGGTGTGACAGTGAGTGTTTGTAACCCTGGCAAAGTAGGGAGTGGGGTCCTGACAGATCTCAGGGGTTAGTGACTGGCTGGTTTAGCTGAAATGGTGATCCCCAGTTCACTGAGAAACCCCAGCTAAAAAATAAGGTAGATAGTGATAGCAGAAGACACACAATATCTTTAGCCACCACACGCATGCATGCGCATGTTCTCACACATGTATACTGTGCACATGCACACGAGAGACAAGATAAACAGATGTAAATGCAAAGCTAAAGATGGGATGAAGAGGGAAGGCTTGCCGGCCTTGCCTGAGTGGGTGCATCTAGTGGGAACTCCATACTTTCATCAGTCTATCCACTGACTGAACCCCATCCTGGTTTCTGTCACTCAGCACAGGATGCCTGAGCCTGACCATGCATTAGCATTGGGAAGAAGGAGGAAAAACAGCGAGCCGACAAGCTTGTGCTCACGTCTCACTGCCAAAGCAATGCTCTGCCTCCCAAGGAGGCTGGCAGTTGGGTTTTCTCCTTTTCCAAACTCTGCGGACACCAGCAAGAGTTATAAAGTGACTTGGGCAACTTTCTAGTCGTCATGTTTCAGCAAGTAGCGTCAACCATCAGGATGATGGCTGTAAAATAAAACAGCTTATTACATCCGCAGATCAGAGCAGCTCTCAGCATTTGACCTTGATGCTTCCTTTTGCAATAGAAGGTGTTTAATACAGAGAATCACAACTGATCAAAGTGCAGAGAACTGTGGACTGCTCATCCCTAAACTGGACCCCTAAATCAATCCCCTGTCCCATCCCAAGGCTCAGCGAACATCTTGGAACAGAAGCAGGAAGCATCTAAATCCCCGAAGGTAAGGAGATGGGCAGCCAATCCGTGTCATCTGGACATGACAGGGCTGCTGAACCCATGTGTATACTTTCAGAAGACTCGCACAAGATTATTTCTCCACGGAAGGAGAAAGATCTCCAGAGGCCCCACCCCTTCCTGAGAGACTACCAAGGGTTAAAGCTGGATGGTAGGGGAGGGGAGTTGCTTTCTTCAATGGTCGCCCCACTGATATGACATCCACACTCCAAGGAGAACCTAGGCACGTGCCATCAAATGCATTCCAGATGCAACTCAGTAGGTCACAGACACTGAAAGACATAAAATTAGGAAGGAGACCGGTAAGGAAGAAAAAGGTTTGCAATAGAGAAAAAAAAAAGAGAGAGAAGGGGATTGGGATTAGGTAATAAGTGGTGAAAATGATGTAAATTTGTTGTGCTCGTATATGAAACTCTACAGAACGTAAGCCAATAAATAATCAGCATTGAAGATGGGGAAATAGCTCAGTCAGTAGAGTTCCTGCCATGCAAGCAAAAGACCACCATAGTTTGGATCTTCGAATTCCATGTAAATGTCTGTAGGGATGGCGGCCCACCTGAAATTCCAGTCCTAGAAGGCAGATCTGAGCAAGCTCTAATGCTGTGTGGTATAAGACCCAGCCTCAAAAGAACAAGGTAGAAGAGCAATCAAGGATGATTCCTAATGGGATGATTCACTGATGGGCTTACACACACACACACACACACACACACACACACACACACACCCCACAGAGTCTTGTACACGTGCATTCCTCCATGTGTATCTAAGCAATACATATGTATGTATCATATACATGAAGATGAAAAAAAGAACATTTGTAATGTTAAGCAAACATTATCACCATCCAGAACAATCATCAGAATTCTTCAATGCTGCAGAACTAAAACTCTGTCCCTAAGAAGCAACTGTCCCCTCCTCCCTTCCCAGGACCCTGGCAGCCCCCCTCTACTCTCTGTCTCTCTGACTTTGATTACTGGAGTCCCTCAGACGCATGGGATCACATGACTTGTCCATTGATGACTGCGATATTTTACATCGAGTGTTGCCTGGGATGCTTTCGTTAGTGACGTGTGCAGAAGTTCCTTCCCACTTAAATGGGAGTTAAGTTCAATTCTGCCCACTCGTCATTTTATGTTCCTGCCAACAGTGTGCAGAAGTTCCTAGTTCTCCCCATCTTCCCCATCCTGGATTTATGGGGAAAGAGGTGAGCGTTCATGTGTGTGTGAAATGTGCCCATGGGGGTGAACGTGCATATGTGAATGCATGTGCATATGTATACATGTGTGCCTGGGGAGGTCCAAAAATCAACCTTGGGCACCATCCACCTTTTTTTTTTGAGACAAAAATCTCTCACTAGATGGAATTCACCAAGTAGGTTAGGCTGGTTGGGCAGTGAGCCCCATGGATCAGCTGGGATCACGAGAACATGTCACAATGCCCTGGTGAGGTCTAGGGATCCAATACAGGGCCTCAGGCCTCAAGTCAGAATGGTCAGATTGTACATGTGAGGTGCATGCCTGTGTATGCATATTTGCGTGTGTGGAGGTACATACGCATGTGCAGTGCGCATGAGACCGAAGTTGACTTCAAGTCCCTTCTGCGATAACTCTCTACCTTTGATATTAAAGCAAGCCTCGAGACTGAACCCCGAGCTCACCAATAGGCTACGCTAGTTTCACAGCTTGCCCTGAGGTTCCCTCCCTTTTCCTCTGAGTGCTGGGATGACAGGCCACCACCACACTGCCTGGCTCCAAACACAGATTCGAACTTCAGTCCTCACCTTGGTGGGGCAAGTGGCTTATAGGTTAAGTCACCTTCCCGGCCCCAAGTAAACTTTTTGTTTAAATGTATAAGACCATGAGAAGAGTGTGAATATGTCCTCTGTGCTTTATTTTGTTGTTGATGTTTTGCATTTTGTGTGTGCACATATACACGTGTGTGTGAATACATGTTAAGTGTCTGTACATGTGCATGCATGCATACATAGGTGTACATTCACACGTGTGTACATACATGTGCACACGTGTGTGCATGTTTAGATCTGTGTTATGTACATGTGTGCATTTGTGTGTTTATCTGTATGTGTGTGCTTATGTGTATGTATCTGTGCATGTTGTTCGGGTAGATGGATATGTTGGTGTGTATGTATGTTGCTTTTTTGTGTATCTGAATGTGCATATTTGTGTGTTTTTATATGTGTGGTATATGTGCATACATGTGTATGTGCTATTTGTGTTTATATGTATGTATGCTTGTGTGTATGTGTATGCATGTGGCTTTACAAAGGATCCAATATATAAGACTTGACTATAGAAACAGCATTTATTCACAAGCAGAAGGTCCTGAGTTCGGTTCCCAGGTCCCAAGTAAAAATGCCACACAGAAACAGCAGCGGCCTGCACTTCTGGCCCTGGCGGATGATTCCTGAAGTAACCCCTGCTTCTCCACAGGGATACACAGTGCCCTTTGATACACATGTGTGCGCTCACACATACATACAAAATAAATAAAGTTCAAAAAAATTAAAGAAAAAAAATAGCATTTATTATTCAAAGATAGGGGTCATCTTTGCTGATGATTAGGATGCGGGGATGCGGCTCAGTGTGGGAGCACTCATCTAGCATGCACAAGGCCCCGGGTTCAATCCCAGCACTGAGAGAAGAAAAAAAGCCACACTGAGGTGTGATTCAGCTTTATAAGCCTACAGCTGGGCACTTACCAGACAGGCAGCTACGCGTGCCCACAGTACCACCTTCGCAGATGCAACCAACCACAGGTAGAAAACATTTTAAATATCCAGAGGGTCGGGAAGGAGGCAGAATTGACAAGGTGTTTGTCACAAGCATGGCAGTCTGAGTTCAGATCTCCAGCAGCCATAAAAACATCTGGATATGGTGGCACGTGTCTGTAATGCTCACCCTGGGAGCGAGGGGGCAGCTAGCTAGCCGCAGGACCAGTCTTGCCAAATTGGTGAGCTCTGGGTTCGTGAGAGACAGCCTCAAAAAGCAAGATGAATTGCAATAAAGGAAGACAGCCAACTTCTGAGTATCCACACGCATATAAACACAAAACACACATGTAACACACACACACACACACACACACACACACAATGAAAAGATAAATAAAAATCTGGAACACTGGAACACCTTCAGATCTTCAGTCCATGCCACGGTTCAGCAAATAAAAACGCAGAGCAAATGTTTGCACAACACATGCATGGTGTCAATTTTGCATCATGGGAGGCCACATGTACATTGTGTAGAGATTTAAAGATCCTGTGTGCATGAGAGCTACATGCAAACATGATCCCGTTCCATGGAAGGGGCTTGTGCATCTGAGGATACTGCATTCAGGACGGAACCCATAAGCCATGGACACAGGGTAACTACATTCCCAACATGTGACCACATCCCACTGTCTGACTAGAGTTTTTCCTACTTCTCTCGGTCCCTAGAAATCACTATTTTCTGTCTCTGTGGATCTGCCTATTCTGAAACCGCATATAAATGGAATCTTGCGACATGCGTTCTTCTTTTGTGTCTGGCTCCTTTTACTTAGCATAATGCATTCCAGTTTCAGCCACGCCAGAACATGCCTCAATAGTCGACTCCTTTTCCAGTCTAAAAGGAGGCTGTACTGCATTTCGTTCTCCCACCCAACGCTTGATGGACATTTGGGTTGTCTCCAGGCTTCAGAATAATACTGCTATAAAGATTTGTATACTAGTGCTGGAGGGGATACAAATTCTCGATTCACTTGGATACTTATCTAAAAGTAGAGCTACCGGCCCTATGATTGAGAGACTGCTGAGCTGGTGGGTATGGTAGCTGGTAGCTGCACCTAGCATTCCCACCCACACTATCTGGGGATCGCTGCCCTTCACACTTGCCAACACCTTCCTTTGACCTCGGAATCATGCTAGCCACCCTGGTGGGTGTGAACGGAAAACTTTCCATGGCGTTGATTGACATCTCTAGTGACGAGTGATGTTGAGCATTGTTTCTCAGGCTTATTGGTTCTTTGGAGACACCTTTATGCAAATTCTCTGTTGCCGGGTGTGATGGCACACACGTGGCATCTCAGCACTTGGCGAGGTTTAAGGAGGAAGATCATGAATCCACAGACAGCTTGGGCTTCATAGTGAGACTCTGTCTTGAAATCCTAGTGTAGGGGGGGCCAGTGAAATGGTTGGGGGGGGTCAAGGCACTTGCTTGCACGTCTAGCAACCTGAGTTTGATTCCTGGAGCCCGCATGATAGGACTAACTGACTTCTAGAAGTCGTCCTCTGACCTCCACACACACATGCCGGCTCTCTCAAAATAAATATTTTTCAAACCTAAAATATGTAAATAAATCTTCCATCCATTTGCATGTATGTATATGTGTGTGCATGTGCCTGTGTGTGTATATGCCCATGTGTATGTGTGTGCATGTGTGTATATATGTATGTATGTGCATATATGTGTGTGCATGTGCCCGTGTACGTGTGTGTATTGTGTGTGTTATGTGTGCTCGTGTTCATGTAAAGGCCCGGGAACCTCAGTGTTGTCCCTGAAGCGTGCCACCTACTTCCCTTATCTTTTTAGGACACACTCTCTCGTTGGTCTAGAGCTTGCTGACTAGGTGAGTTGTCTGGGCAGCAAGTGGAAGACCCCGTCTCTGTGACCCCATGCTGGGATTGCAGCTGTGTCCACCTCAGGGTCTCGGGCTCACAAGGCCAGTACTCGACCAGCTCAGCCATGTTCCCTGGCCCCCTGGTCCATTTGTGAATTAAGTTATCTGCCCCTTTATTGTCCAGTTCCAAGTGGGTTTTTTTTTTTGAGGCAGAGTCCCGCTCTGAAACCCAGACTGGCCTTGAACCTGAGACCCTCTTGCTTCTGCCTCCCGACTGCCAGGGTTATAAACTGCTCTCATGGGCCATCTTGCCCACCTGAACTTCTCTGAGAGTTCTGAATGACAGCTGACGGTGTCGTCCTCATGGAGGTGGTCAAGGTCTCTGATCTCTTGGTCACCCTGCACCTCATCCAGGCTCCACCCTGCACTGGAAGCGAGAGGCTTCCACAGTGAAGAGACATCAAGCAAGTGTCCCCAAACCCTCTCCACGACAGTGCGTGGAGGGAGAAGGGGGCCGTCCCTGCGTTTATAGCTTGTGTTTCTGAGCATCTGTTGGCACCTGGCTCTTTGAGATCTGCTCCTAGCAGGCACAGGAATGCACGTCAGCACACACCTGAGCTGCCGTAAGACCAACGGAGGCCCTCGGAATGGTGCGCAATGGACCCAGAGCCTGTGGGAGGGATAGTCACTTGATGTGACAGAGTCAGAACCACCTCACCAAAGAAATCACATTAAGACTAATCCAGCTGTTCTTGGGTCTGTTGCCAGCACATTCTCTGGACCTGCAGATTGATCCTCGAAGTCATACAGTATGCACTGATATACTGTAAGTCAGACCTGACCTGGGCTGAGGGGATAGAGAGAGGTCACCATTCAATAAAGCCAGCGTTTTGCACATCCCACATTCTGGTGAGGAAAAACAAACAATGCAAAAGAAGAGATATCTCTCTAGGGCTGGAGAAATGGCTCGGGGGTTAAGTGTCTGCCTCACAAGCAGAAGGATCTGAGTTCAAATTCTAGATCCCACGTTAAAATATCAGGTAGAAATGTCAGCAGCATGAACTTCTGGCCCGGGAAGGCAGAGCCTGGAAAAACCCAGGACAAAGCAAAAAGAAGGTAGAGCAATCCAGAATAATTCCTGATATCACTCTTTGGGCCTCCACAGGAACACACGGTGCCCTCTGACACACACACACACACACACACACACACACACAATGAGAAAAAATTAGATATCTCTATAATATATCACATAGTGAGCCAGGTAAGGGGGGTATAAAGAAGAATTAGTGAACAGAGTGGCAGAAAAAACTATCCAAGCCAAATAGCTGCCATCTTTGATCAGCTATGATTACTTGCAGGAGACCATCAAGATTAGACCTGTCAATCACAGGCTGACATCCCCTTGGAGACAGATGGATGGGGAGGGTCATCAGATCCTCACTTGGGATTCTGGCTGCTCCCTCGGGCACTTCCAGGTAGCTGGGTGCAATTCTGCCCTAATTGCACATGACCTTCAGGTCAGTTAAAGAGCTAGAGTGTGAAGGTCAAGCAGGTGGGTTGGGGGGTCTCATCCATCATCCAAGCTGGGGATGAGCTTATCTGAGTGGCTTCTTTGGGGTCACCCATGCTCTTATAAGGAAACCAAATAAACTCACTGGTTCACCAAGTCAGACTTGGCATGACTGTTACCGTGGACTGTCTGGGGTGGCAGGTACTTGTGTGGTGTCTCCTCGGGAAAAGTTTCTCACTGTGCCCATGAATTCATAACCAAAGAGTTTAGGCAAACAAGGGGTTTTCGATCTTTCTTATGATTCATGGTTACAATTCTTAGTCGAGCTCGGCTGGAAAGCTCATAGCAGCACCAGAAGCCAAGGGAACCGGCCACACAGGGACTGGGGAGAGAGAGCCAAACTTCACTTGCCAGGCAGCAAGTCTGCCAGTCTGCCACGTTTATTGACTCAGCCCCCTCCACCTGATCTACCTGTCCAGGGAAGGGCTCTACCCACTGTGGGCGGGGTCTTCCCACATCCATCAATCTCCTGCAGGGCTGCTCTGGCTTCCCTCAACTGCTAGTTCTTTACAGATGTTCCTGGAGTTCAGTCTTCGATCGCCAAGTTGACACACATATCCAAGGAGCGCCGCAGCCGTTTGCTAGATTGCTCCGGAAAGCAGGTCTCTGAGCCATCCCTGGCATGGAGCTGCAAGGATGTTGTGGGAAGGGCATTCGGAGGAGAAGGAACAGCGTGCAAGAACAGCGCAGACAACAGATGTAGGGAAAGAAGGCGGGAAAGGCGAGGACGAGAACTGAGAGGGGAATGAAGGGCGAGGTGACAGGAAGGGCTTACTCTGCTGGGGGTGAAGTGACCTTGGGGGCCATGTCCATGATCTCCTCATGCAGCCCTTAAATTAGCGCCCGAGCCGTGACAGGTTAGCTCATGGGTCTGTCTTTCCTCTGAAGTGGAAGAGGAGAACTAGGTCAGACCCAAAGGTCGAGGGCTCGTCAGGTGGGGGGAGAGGGGGGTCTGCAGGCTGCTCCCCGAGAACTTCTCCACTAATTAGAATCTGGTTTGCAGCCAAGCTGCGTCGTCCCGGACGACATGTAGAGAGGACGGAAGAGCGGGCCGGAGAATCAAACAAAACCAACGAAATACTGATGGCAGCTGGCTTGATAGAGGTCCGGAGAGGCTTTTGTTGCTGTTGTTGGCAATTTTTAAGAATATTGTCTCCATGTATTTCCTCAAAAACTGCATGGAACTGACCTATCAACATCTCATCATAAAAGGGGAAAGATTACAAGAAGTTCCGCCCCTCTCCGAGAGACTGATGAGGACTCATGCCGATGGATAAGAAAGGAAGATGCTTTCCTCGATGGTGTATCCATGGGGCTAGGATGCTCGCTGGAGCATGGAGCCTGTCAGGCACGGATCACCAAAAGCAAACCGGATGAAACACAGTGGGCCACACAAGTGAAAAGATTTAAAAATAGGAGGGGTCTGGCAATGGAGATGAAGGATTATAAGGGGGAAAGAAGGGAGGATGGGATTGGGGATTAAAAGATGAAAATATCATAAATTTGCTGTATTCATGTATGCAACACTAAAAAATTTATATATATATACATATATATATATATATATATATATATATATATATATAATATCTTCATTACTGCAGAGCACCCGCTCATATCCTTATTTCCTGGCCTTAGGGGAGCAGAGCATGCTGGGCTGAGAGCAGAGGAGCAGGGGCAACATCATGATGGTGAATTTCAAGATCATGATGGTGACCTTCAGTTCTTCTCTATGGCGAGCAGGGAGAAGCGTCCTTTATTATCTAGGGAAATAGCAAGAACCTGAGAAGGCAGCTGCAGGGAGGAAAACTTCAGTGTAATATTGCAAAGGGGCTACAGTGAGAAAGTCAGGGAGCACCCCAAATACTGAAGGCATTCAAGAAGTCAGCTCAGGGAACACTGAGGAAGAGGGGGCGGAAAGAATGTAGGAGACAGAGGCTGGGGGAGGCGTGTTATAAAACGCAGCCTTCTGAACATGAGGTCATCGTTATACTTATAACTCCCTGCAGCAGTAGCTATTTGTACAAAACTTACAGATAATCGAGCCCGTCAATATTTCATCATGTTAGTGAGGAGAACTCACAAGGCCCCACCCTTCCCTGAGGAAGGGAAGCCATTTTCTTTGGCGACGTGGCTGTTGATGTAAGTCGTTCATATTCCACTATGCACCCAGGCAGGCAACCCTGATTAAACCAGTGGGACATACGCAAACATGCATACACACAAGATATAAAAGTAGGAGCTCGAGACATGGCTCAGGGGGTTGA
Organism: Typhlomys cinereus; assembly: GCA_023101885.1. Classification (NCBI taxonomy): domain Eukaryota; kingdom Metazoa; phylum Chordata; class Mammalia; order Rodentia; family Platacanthomyidae; genus Typhlomys; species Typhlomys cinereus. The sequence continues at coordinate 7,175,444 of JALPQD010000039.1, forward strand.
GCCTTTATGTTGGAAGCACAAAGACCTAAGTTCCGATCACAGACTCCATGTAAAAATGCTAAGCCTGTGTTTCCCACCCTGGAAGACAGAGCCTGGGAAACTCCAGAACAAAATGATAACGAGTAGAGCCATCCAGGCTGATTCCTGAAGTCATCCTTGGATCTCCACAGGCACACACTTGCCCTCTTCTACACCCACACACATCTATACACACCAGCACAATGTACACACCCACACCTACATGTGTAAAGAGAAGATATAAAAGTAAGAAGGAGACTTAGAAGAAGAAGGCTTTCAGTGAGAAGACAAGGGGAGATGAGTTGGGGTGATATGGGGCGAAATGACTAAAATTCATTATAGACATGTACGAAACTGTCAAAGAATTAAAAAAAAAGCATGCACGAATTCATCTGGGATTCTGATGCGTGACATCCCTGGATGGTTGGCAAAATTGGACCAGGATCCTCTAATCACGCCACAGTATCTTTCTTGGAGGTGAAAATGAAGATGGTATGTGATGAGACCCAGTAGAACAAGCTGAAGGTCATTATGGTACACAGGTCGTTTACCCCCCCCCCAGTCTTTTTCCTCGAATGGAGTAGTGTGCTGCTAAGGGGGGTTTAATTAAGTTTTCCCCTCTGGGCATAACCAGCTTGTTTTGGTGAGTGCAATATGCCATCCCAGAATATGTCAAACTTCATTTGCAAAATATCAGACTGCTGTTTTTCTCCCACAGCCAATCCACAGCGTCACACGTTCAATAACTTTTGCTCTTTTCATTCTCAAAGATAGCTCTCTCTCTCTCTCTCTTTCTCTCTCTCTCTGTTTCTCTGGAGTCGACAGCGAAATACATGCGGAATCTGGTGCAAAATCCAATGGAAAGAAAAGATATTGTTATTTAAAGGCCAAATAACGGCTTAAAATTAGAGTTGTGAAGGCATCAAAAAACACCAGACTTCCCAGCTGGCTGAGGAGAGAATTCACTCTGCGCTCGTCCACTCGCACGCTAAAAAAAACCACTTCTGACTCTGTTTCTCCCCGGATTGAAAGCTGGTGCCTGCTCTCGGCATATGTGTGTCTCTCTTTAAATTTAGCTCTGAGTCATGTTGTATTACATCGGGATCCAGCAGGCGGGCACTTGGAAAATGTACATCAATGCGCTTATTTTTAAAATGAGGCAAAAATAAAAATATATATGTTTAAATATATTAGGCTGTATTTTTGCCCAATTTCAAAATGGTCGCTCTCCAGAACAAATTAGATAAAACAATAATAAGGAGGATGACACCGAGCTTCTGGAAGGCCGCCCGTTCCGAGGATCCCAGAGCGGCTTGGCAGATCCTATGCTCCTACCCTTCCCTCCACCTTCCAGCTAAGCGAGGGATTTGTCACCGAGACCTCCTCCTCCTCCTCCGCCGGGGACCCCACCGCTCCCTTAACAGCTGCAGGGTGGCCTAATTAAGACGCTCCTGCCTCCGGAGTGTCAGGCCTCTGGGTAGAAGTCAGCGAGAGGTGGGAGAGGAGAGGAACGCGAAGGCCAGCCGCAGCCGGCCTACGGAGATGTCTTTAGCTTAGTGGCTGTCGTAATGCTTTGTGCTGCTATAAAGGGATCTCCAAGAATGGGTAATTGATGAAGGACATAGAGATTCACTTCTCAGAGTTCTGGAGTCTGGGAAACTACGATTCCCTGATCAAAGGCTGCTGCGGCTTCTTGCAATGCCAGCCTGTGGCGGAAGGCAGGAGTACAGAGGCAAACCCCAGGCAAGATAGAACTGGAAAACCACCCACCCCTACCCCCCACACTCGACTTGACTGGACGGAATGGTCAGCAAGCCCCAGGGAGCCTCCTGTTTCCATCTCGTGCTGCCAGTGTGGCTTTCTAAGTGGGTGGTGGGGATCCGAACTCAGGTCTTCACGCTTGCTCAGCAAGACACTCAGCCATCTCCAAGCCCCAAACTCATTTTTGGGGGGACGGTGTATACAAGAGGGCACTTGACTGGGCGTGCATATAGAGGCTCAAGGGTGACTTTGGCAATTAGCCTCGCTTGTTCTACCTCCTTATTGCTTTGCTCTGAGATTTCAGACTCTGCCTTCTGGGTCTGAAATTGCCGGCCACCTCCATTTCCGTCTAGCATTTTACATGGGATCTGGGGATGTAAACTCAGGCCCTTGTGCTTGTGAGGCAAAGGCACGTGCATGCTGGTGGGCGCCAAGGTTTTAGGCCTTGGCAGGGGCTGAACACATGAGCTTAGGGACAGTCCATGACAATGCTGGTTTCCCGCCCTGGCTCTGCCCATCTGCCCTGCCTTCCCGCAAAATGATGGGGCCTCTCTCTTGGGTTTCATTGCTGGGCAGCTGACAGCTCCCACTTCCCACGTTATAGAGAGGACCATCCGAAGGAGTTCACTTTATTCAGGGCTGTGGTGATGGCTCAGGGGTTAAAGTCTCTTTCTCGCATGCAGAAGGAAATGAGTTCAGATCCCAGATCACATGCAGAAATGCCTGGTAGGTATTGCTCCATTTTTTTCTGGGTGGTCTTCACATTTTTATTAGGTGCTCAGGGAGGGGGCTTCTCCATTAGCTGGAGCATTCATAGGTTCTTTAGCCACTTTAGGCTGGGGCCCTGAAGGTCCTGGGGGTGACTGGGCACATCAGACATGTTCCTATTATCTCAGACGGGCACTGGGTAGTTGTAGGACGTGGCCTCTTTGACCACGACAGCATATTTGGTATAAGGGGCTGAGTCCGGGTGGGATTATATCGAGGCCCCCAATTGTGAAGGGCAGGACTTCCTTGGCCCACACATTCTTCAGGAACGAGGGGATCCTCCCACCCATCTTGGTGTGGGCAGCGACAGCGACTCTCGTTCTATATTTTAAAAAAAATGCTGGGTAGATATCATGGTGTCCTCCACTTCCAATCCTGGAAGGCAGAGCCTGGGAATCCCCTGAGCAAAGCAAAAAAAGAAGGTGAAGTCATCCAGGAGGATTTCAGAAGTCACCATGACCTCCACAGGCGCGCACACACACACACACACACACACACACACACACACACAGAGTTTACTTCATTCAGTAAGCTGTTCACCCAGCGTAGATTTATGAACATGTTCGGAAGAGACACACAGTAGTGGTCATGCAGGTGCTTTAGAGGGGGAAAAAATAACTGTCGCAGCATCTGAGGCGCAGGAGAGCTGCAGTCAACACGCGCTTGGTGAGCATGCGCCGCTAACCATGCCTGGCACTTAGTGGGCACTTGCTAGTTTCCCTCAGTGTGTTCAACGGCTGCTGCCACAAATGGCTGCAAACTTAGGAACTTTAAATAAAACACATTTATTATCTTACACTTCTGGGAGTCCTGGGTCTGAAACGAGTCCCGCCGAGCTGAAATGTAGCAAGATGTTGGCAGGCTGGGCTCCCTTTGGAGGCTTGAGGCCAGAATCTACTTCCTTGCCTTTTCCAGTTTCATACGCACGTGTGTGTGTGTGTGTGTGTGTGTGTGTGTGTGTGTGTGTGTGTGTGCATGTGCACGCTTGCATGCATAGGCATATGGGTTTCTGGGCATGTAAATGCACATGCACACGTGTGCAAGCAAACCTGGAGGTCAGAGGTCAACATCAGTGTCTTCCTATGGTGTGAAATTATTCCTGGGGACACACCCACCCACCCAGGATAGGATTTTAACAGCAGACCAAAGCAACATTTAGCACCAAAGTCTAACTTGGCAAACTTACCAGTTTATTGGGGCTTCTTACAGAAGTACAGGTGAGTCTTACTGACGGGCCCATGGGTGACTCCCCAAAGTGGTCACCCTGGAAAGTCTCATGCCCAGCACAAAGGACGCCCTCCCTGTGGCTGCACAGCATCCTGCCTTCAGCTAACTTTCTGCAGCCTATATGCTGTAGCTCCTTCTGAGACCCGAAGGCATGGAGAGCATAGAGCACGATCAGGGCAGAATTGTTTATCAGTGGCTGGGAGGGGCTTCAGGGAGCAGCCTGAATCCAAGGTGAGGACCCATGGACCCTCCTCACCCCTCATCCCTGAGGGAACATCAACAGTCCCAGGTCTGATCTCGATGGCAAGAAGTTACAGCTGGTCAGACAAAGATGGCGGCTGTTTTGTTCAGAGGAAAACGCCACACAGTGCTTCCTCGATTGCTCTCCACCTGTTGTTTTGAGACAGGGTCTCTCACTGAACCAGGAGCTCCATTTGGGCCAGGCTGGCTCATCAGCCAGCCCCAGGGGTCCTCCTGTCACCTCCTCGGCGCTGGGATTACAGACGTAGGCTGCCATGTTAGGCTTCTTACACGCGTACTCTGGATACGAATTCAGATCCTCATTCGCGCAGCAAGCAATTTCACTAACCCAGTCAACTTCCCACCCCCTCTTCTAAAGATCACCCCTGTTCCTCAGCCTGGGGCCCCTTCTTCTGTTTTCAAGGCTGTTCTGCCTTCATGTCCGTCATCATCTTCATTCCTGCCTTGTTCTCGGCAGGATCCTTGTGATTTCCCTGTTCCAGCCAACAGTCTACAAGACCCTCGGTCTCTGATTTAAGGTAGGCTCCTTGTAGAATCCCTTCCTGCTCTGTGCGGTTCAAGGTCAAAACGTGGGTATTTCGAGAGTCATTATTTTGTCTGGACCACCCATGATGTTCAATATCCAACACCAGGAGCTCCAGTCAAAAAAGACAGAAGGAAAAGAGCAAAAGGGGCAGCAAGATGGCAAGCGAACCCAGAGACCTGAGGTTGATCAACAGCTCCTACAGTGGAAAGAGAGACATCACTTCCAAGAGCTGTTCTCCGGGGCTGGAGAGGTGGCTCAGGGGTTAAGCCTCTGCCTTGCAGGCGGAAGATCCTGAGTTCGGATCCTAGACCCCACGCATAGAGGCCGGGCAGAAGCGGGGGCAGCCTGTGTTTCTGGTCCTGGTAGGGCGGAGCCTGTGAATCCCGGGGCAGAGTAAACAAGGAGGAGGTGGAGGCGTCCATGGTGGTTCCCGAATTCGCCTGTGGTTCTACACATACACACACACATACATACACACATATACATGCACACACGCACATGCATGCATTCACGCACAATTGAATAGAAAAAAAAAAGCTGTTCTCCAGCTCCACCCAGGTGCATGCATGCGCTCCTTCTCTCTCTCTCTCTCCCTTTTCTCTTTCTCTCTTTTTCTCTCTCTCTCTCAATCTCTCTCTCATCTATCTCTCTATCTACCTCTCTGTCTCTCTCTATCTCTCTCAACATAAATAAATAAAATTTTAAAAAGGAGTGGAAGGAATTAACTAAAACAATAACACACAGCATTTCCCAACTGAAGGGAACGTGTTTCGGGATTTAAAGACCCTTCAGAACACCCAGCACAGAAGCATGTCAGAAGCTCCCAAGAGACTGGGGAGGCAGCTCAGCTAGTACTGCGCTTGTCACACAGCAGAAGGACCTGTGTTTAGTACATGGAACCCACGTTAAAACAGGAAAAAGGGGCTGGAGAGATGGCTCAGGAGTTAAGACTCTGTCTCACAAACAGAAGGTCCTGAGTTTGGATCCCAGGTCCCATGTAAAAAATGCCAGGGGGAAACGGCAGTGGCCTATGCTTCCGGGCCTGGTGAGCAGAGTACAGGAAATCCCAGGGTGAAGAAAGAAGGAGATAGAAGCAATCTAGGATGATTCCCAAAGTCACCTTTGGCTCTCCATGGGGACACACAGTGCCCTCTGACACACACACACACAATAAATAAATAAAATATATAAGAAAAAAAATTTTTAAAAAGGAAAAAAAAAAAACACTATGGAGGTGTGGATGAGCATTTACAATGTCACCCAAGTGAAATGTGATGGAAGCAGAAGCCACTAGCCTGGTGCATACGTGTGTTTCTTTCAAATAGATAAACAAACAAATATTTTAAAACCCTTCCAAAGATGGATTGGGAAGATGGCTGTCAGTAAGTGCTTGCTGTGCACCCCAAACCCCCACGAAAAGCTGGGCATGGAGATACTTGTAATCCCAGAACTTGGTGGGGGGGGGGGACAGGCAGATCTCTGGAGGTGGAGACGGGCAGGGAGAGACGTCCCCGTGGGCAGTAAGGCAGGTCCTCACAAGGGGCTACTCCTCACACACCCTGTGGCCATTTTACCCAGGCGGGGCTTCTGGATCCTACAGCCAGAGAGATTTTGAGCTAGGCCTTCAGCAAAACCTGGGGTGTAACATTCAGGTGCCCTGGGGCTGAGTCACTTCTGGGTTGGGGAGCTGACTCAGCAGGTGACTTGTGCAGTCATGAGCACTGAGTTCAGATCCTGCTCAGAACATACATGGGAAATGTGAGTTTGAGCTTGCCTTTTCAATCAAAAGGTTAAAGTAAAAACTAGGGAGAGTCAATCTTAAAAACAGCACTGTGTGATAAGAAGTCTCTCCCAAGTCAACAGGCCCAAAATGTAAATATGATGTGATACTAGAAATTATTTTGTCTTGTACACAGGAACACGCGCTTCCTGTATTGTCCTTCTAAAACCGTCACCCTGCTCTGCACACCTGGGCGATGTCCTGTGCATGAATCACCTACTTTCAGAAGAGAGGGAGGCCAATCTCTGATTACTCAGAGTGGGGTCCAGCATCCTAGAGCACTGGGTGTCTTTTATGCCTTGATCTTATCCCCAAGGGAGGAAACTACCCACCCCTCCCAACCACCTCTTGAAGGGCTCATGGGTGTGTGTGTGTGTATATGTGTGTGTGTGTGTGTGTGTAGAAGAGGACACTGCGTATGTCTGTGGAGGCCCAAAGGTGATATTTTAGCCTGAATTAGGGAGGGACATATGATCAGGCCTGGCCAATCAGCACACTGTGTGTGTGTGTGTGTGTGTGTGTGTGTGTGTGTGTGTGTGATTCTAAGGATGCATCTGCGTGTATGTGCCTGTGGAGACCTAAGAGGACATCAGGAATCATCCTAAATTGCTCTACCTCCTTATTACTTTGCTCTGCGTTTCCTGGTGTTTTTACATGGGATCTGGGGTCTGAACTCGGATCCTTTTGCTTGTGAGGAAGAGGTTTTAACCCCTGAGCCGTGTCCCTAGCCCCAGGTCCGTGTCTCAGTATTGCTGTTTTGTAGGCACCGGAACGTCGAGGGGCCACAGTCATATTACAGCACCAAGTCAACACACACAAGGCTTTCGGCCACACCATGTCCTAACTTTGCAAAGGCTAGATCACGGGGGACAATTCACCTGAGGGCCGTGGCTGTGCCCTGGCACGTGGTCCCAGCTCAGTTAAGTGGCTGCTGAATGAATGACTAATGGAATGACTAATGCATTGCTGCCAATAATAGTGGTCGTCGCTGGCAGCAGGGCCGCTTTCCCCAGGCATCAAAATTAGAATATGTGGGAGGTGGGGGACAGAAAGAGATGAGAGGCACTCTCTCGAAGAGTCGGATGCCTTCCCCAAGGGGGCATCCCTCCTCTCCCGTTTAGGAATCAATAGCAGAAAACTGGATTTCGTCTTCTCTGAGTTCGTGCGTCCTTCTCTTCTCTCACGTCAGCCTTGAGGGATGGCAAGAGCTGCGAGGCCAGTCAGGGAGCTCCAAACACCTGTGCCAGGGATGGGGAGTCGCTCTGTCTCATCCCCCCACGCACATTACCTTCACCTCTTCCCCGGTGATCAGCACAGGTGCACTCAGTGGACCTGGAGAGTTCTAGATCAAGACTTGGGATCTTTCAGCCTTAGTCTGCTGCCCAGCAGGGCCACACGGCAGGCAGCCTGGGTCAGCAGAGACAGAGTTGGAAGCATCCTCCTTGCCGGGGTGCGAAGCTCCCAAGACGTTACCTCCCTGGTTCTCCCAGGCAGACTGGGCTGTGCGCACCTCGTTTTGGTCTTCTCTCCCTGTGAGGATCCCCCTGTTGACAGTCACGAGAAACCAAGCCTTTTCCAACATCACTCAAAAACAAACTATCCACGAAACTCCTTCGCATTGGGTGTTTTTATGGGCATAGTTGTCAAGAGGAAGCATTTTGGGTAAACACAGAAAACTCTGTTACTACTAGATTAATGAATCCCTCCCTCATCAGATGTGCAGCCTCAAGTCCATGGGCCGCACACGGGGTGCAAAGGCAGAGCCTGCCCAACACACCCAGGGTGGGGAAGCCAACACCCGTGTAAGATCTTCCAGGAAGGACAGGGTGGGTACATGCCTGTCGATCAGGTGGATTGGCAAAAGCTGAAGTTCAAGGCTGAGAACCGGATGCAATGGCTTATGCCTCCCATCCCAGTGCTCAGGAGGATGAGGCAGGAAGGTCACTATGAGTTCAGAGGCCAGCCTGGGCTGCATGATGACATCATGCATCAGAAAAGCAAACCAGTTGGGAGCTGGGAGCTAGACAGTGAGGTAGTTCTATTTAAGGAGTCAATCTGATGACTGAGCACTGAGCCTTTCAGCACATCTATGAGGAATTATTTAGTTAAGGCATGCCTGTGGGAGATTGTCTAATTGATGGGGGACGCTCCCACCCACAGTTCAGGGGGGCGTTCTCCTGGCAGGTGAATAAACTGGAGAGGAGCTGCCGGAAGGTGGCAGACTGGCAGCCTAGAAGGAGCGCTTTGGTCTCTGCCCCTCTCAACATACCTATGGAGGTGGTGTGACCAGCAGTGCCCCTCTCCTCCCATAACGAGCAACTCTAACTGGGCACCGTGAGCGTGAACAAACTCTACGTTCGCCTAAACTCTTCGGGTTGTGTGTTCACGACCGCCATGGGAATATGGAAGTAAGAGAGATTGCAAGGGTGGCGGGAAAAACCAACAAGCTGGTTCTGTGAATCCAGCACATGCCACACATTGGGTTCCTTTTTCTGTTTAAAGAGTTTTTTTTGGTCTGATTAGAAGAGCTATATTTACCTGCCAAAGACGCAAAATAAAACACACAAGTGTGTAAAAATGGAAACGGTTCCCGCTTCCCCTCCTGACTGCCGAGACTGTTTGTATCTATCTGCTCGTTTCTATTTGGGGTACACGAGCTGGCCTTTCCCGCGTGGCTTAGACTCTTGAGCGCCTGTTAGGGGCCAGAGCAAGATCCCTGCACCACGCGGGAGAAGCAGCCCAGCCCCGGGGCAGCTTCCGCATTCTGAGCGTTGCTCTCCTTGACCTTTAAGGCCTGGAAGAGAAATTTCCCTGATTCCTGTGGTTGGAGGTGCGTTAGCATGGGCCGCGTGTCATCCACCTGCCATCAAGTCCTGGGGGTTCTGCCAGAGAAACGTTTCTAATCTGATCTCCTCTCACTACCTGCTCCAGCCCTCCCTGGTCCCTGTCACCTCCACCTTGTCTGAGATGCTGCTATGGTCTCCTCTCAGCCTCCCCTCGGCCTCCTTGCACGTACTCTGCCTCCCCGAGATGCGCTCTTCTGAAAGAAGCCAAAGGGATCTTGTCTTCTTTTCTTCCATGTATGGGCATGAGCATGTACACACATCTGCATTCACACATGCAGGTATGAACCCACACCTGCACATGTACATACAAGCCTGTGCACACATGTGCATACACACGTGTGGACACGCACATACACATGAACCTGCACAGGTGAACTGGTATATACACCTGCCCCATGATTATACACGCACACTTGCCCCATGCCTATACATGCATTCATATGAACCCAAACATATTTGATCCTCCACATATACCTATACACACACATACCCGCACACAGACAGATAATCATAAAGGGGAGGAAGGGGACCAAGGTGTGCACGTGGCAGACTCCCTGATGTCTTGTGCCTTGGCTCCCTATGTAGCAGTTTCTAGCAGGTGGATTGGAAACACACACGAGTCTATGCAGCCAGGCATAGTGGGGAACATGCAGGAGGCTGAGGCAGAGGGATTGCATGCGTGTGAGGCTTGCTTGGGCTACACAAAGAAGTTCTGCCTCAAACGAAAAGGAACAAAAGGCTATGTGAAGGGTCTCAGACCAAGATGACAAACCTTCCTCCACTTGGCTTGGAGTGAAGTTGACCTCACGTGTCTGTGGGTGCAAAGCTGGCTAAGGCACGAAGCCCTGGGTTCCATTCCCAGCAGCACATTAAAGAGAGATCTCGTGAGTCTTGATGGAGCAGAGCCAGGTCACTGGCTGTGGCAAGCTTCAAGAGCAGAGGAGGCTTCCGGTCACACGGAGCAGCTTTGAAGAGTTTTCTTTGAAACAATGCTCTTTCTTCTTTTTGTGTTTCAGGGTGATTGTTTTCCACACACATTCAACCCAAGGGGCAGCAAGAACTTCAGCGCCCAAGGCAGAGGCAATGCTTTTTTAAAAAGCTTTACATTTTTTTTCTTGTTTTGTAATCAGAGTGACTGCATAAATTACTATACAACAGCGCTAGCATGGTGAAAGTGATGTCACTCAGTCGTGTGTGCGTGCGTGCATGTGTGCGTGCGTGTGTGCGTGCATGTGCGTGCGCGTGTGCGTGCGTGTGCGTGTGCGCATGCACGTGTGTGTGTGTGTGTGTGTGTGTGTGTGTGTGTGTGTGTGTTCTTTCTGGGTCTGTTCAAGCGATATCCCCAGCGTGTACCCCTCCATCAGGGCAGGCTTAGCTCACTTGTTCCAGAACCTTCAGCACCACGGACAGTAGCCAGCGCCACCCAGGAGTCTGACGCTTCTCAGGACCACGTTGCAGGACAGAGGACATCCTTCAGACCTGAATGATGGGCACGGATGTCCCAGATGAACACCAGGGTACAGATCAGCCCAGGGAAGAGATATTCCACACAGGACAACTGTCCTGCACATAAACTACAAAAGAGGGAGATGACAGCTTATTGGAAGAGCTTTACAAAGTCTCCTGCGGGCCGAGGAAATGGCATCAAAGTGCTTGCTACACCAGGAGGACTGGAATCTGCATCCCCAGATGCTGTGTAAAATGTGGGGTAGGTGTGGTGGGCTACCTTCATTCCAGCCTCGGAAGGTGGAGCCTGGCCCCATCAGAGAGCTCTGGGTTTGATTAGAGACCCTGCCTCAAAAGAATCAGGTGGAGCAGTGATGGAAGATGACTTCTGCTATCAATCGCAGGCCTTCATAAGCACAGGCACACATGTGTATGCGCATCTGTAATGCACGTGTCCCATACATATGCAAGCATGCACACACATGCCCCCTCCCTCCACGCAACATGAAACAAAGCCAACACTGCACTAACTGCCAAGGGAAGATGGAACATGAACAATGTAGATCACGGAGGTCCCCAGGGAGGCCTAGACTGCGTCCCTGGGGATGCGGAAAGCCACCACAGTCCTGTAAGAGGAACAGTCGCTCTCAGCAGCAGCTGCTCTTCCAGGCAACTTCTGACACCTCCACCTGGGTGACAGCGGGACGCCACAGAACATTTTTCTTTTACTTTTTAGCAGGTAATATTGCGCACGGCTCAAAACCAAGAGGAATCAATGGAAAGCCTGTTTTCACCTCCATTCTCCTCAGCATTGTCAATCAATGCAACTCATCTCACATTCTTCACTTCCTCGGTGCTGGGAACATGCGTGTGCCTCGCCACACCTGGCCTGGCTTTCCCATGTGGAGGCTGGGGCTTGAACTCGGGTCTGCTTGCTAGCGAGACAAGCCCTTCACTGAGCCATCTCCTCAGCCTTTATACCTTTTGCTCCAAGGCCAGTTCTTGTATTTGTTCTAGACCTTCAAGGCTTTCTTTTCTAAATGTGTCTTTTGTTTCCAGCTCTTTCTCTCTCTGCCTGTAGCAGTTGCTGTTCTCTAGGGACAGAGACAGTAGGATGGGTAGATAACGGACAGATGGATGATAGAGAGGGATAGACAGAAGGTAGATGATAATGCTGATTGATAGATTGATTGACAGATGATACATAGATGATAGATTGATAGATGACGGATAGATAGATAAATAGATACAATAGATGGATACATAGACAGACAGACAGACAGACAGACAGACAGACAGACAGACAGACAGATAGATAGATAGATAGATAGATAGATAGATAGATAGATAGATAGATAGATAGATAGATAGATAAACAGATGATAAATACATGAGGATAGATAGATGAACAAGACAGTTCACTAGGGCAAATGGCTTACATGAGTTTGGAGGCTTAAATGTCTCACTGTTTGAAAGCTGGTAGCCAGTGGTGGGCTTCAGTCCACTTCAGAAGGGCTCAGTATTCGGAAAGTTGATAACGTAGTTTGTAGTGTGAGACCAAAGGCCCACAGACCTGAAGGGTGGGGTCAGAGGCATAAATCTTGGAGTTCAAAGCTTGGCATTGTACGTTCAAGAATAAGAGAAGAACGCACGCTCACTGCGCTGGTGAGAGAGGAAACCACCTTTCTGTTCTGTCCATGTCCCCCAGCTGACTGGCTGCCCCTGGCAACACAGGGTGTCCTTCCAACTCACAGGGCAGTGACTGGCACTATCTCGCAGACAATCAGAACAAGGCTGTGGCCAGTTCGCTAGGAATCATTAGCTCCTCTTGCTGACACCTGGAATGAAGCACACTCCATTTCATCCACTGCGAAGTTCAGACCTGCCAAGTCCCCAGCTCCGTGGCTTCCGCATGCAGGATAACGTTGGCTGGAATGGAAGTTCCCTGCTCACACAGACCCTTTCGGAGGCGTGGGGCATGGCCCGCCCCCCTGTGCTGGCTCCCCTCCCCAGCCTCTCAGGGCAGTGCATTGCAGAAAGGATATTAAGAAAACGCCACTCTGGCCGACATCTCTCCCTTGGGCAGCGCCCAGCGAACGCTAACTGACTCCTGCTATCCGACTTCGTGCTGTTCACAGGACCTCTCAGACAGGTTGGAGCACAATCAACTAAGCGACCACTTTCCTAGTTGGTCCGCAGCTCGGGCCCTGCTCCCCGTGGTCAGCTTCAAGCGTTATCCAGGTCAGCAAGGCACCCACAAGCTGTTTCTCTAAGTGAGCAATCGCCTGAGTTCACAGAGGTTGCACAGCAAGGGAGGCCTCTGGTCAAAGCCGAGCACCCTCTCCACTTGGCAGTGACCCACCACAGCCCCCAGGGCGTGGGACTCCACATCTAGTGCTCTCTCTACTGTGAACCCCACCAGCTCCTTGTTCCCGGGCTTGGTTGCTGAGATAGTTCACGGGGCACCGACACCTCTCCCGCACAATGGCGAAATCTTTCCAGATAAAACTTTGTTTCCTTCCCCTTTGCATGTTTTATATCAACCCCCCATGGTGCCAGGGCGCTGGAGCTGATTAAGTATTTTTTAAATAACTCAATGTGGTGATTTGAGAAAGGACAGGTTATTTGTAATCTTTCTCTCTCTCTCTGTCTCTTCTATCTCTCTCTCTCTCTCTCTCTCTCTCTTCCCAAGTGTCAAGCAAAAACACGTATTACTCAAAGGCGTCCCTGCAAGCTGGTACAGCCACAGGTGAGGAGTTTATTCGACACCTGCACTGTTTGAGTCTCCATACCCCAGCATGCTGCAGCAGGCACCCAGCAAATGCTGGCGGCCTGGGTGTGGGGGAGGAGAACTGGCGGCCCATCTATTTGAATATTCATGAGCATGATGATTATCCAGGCCAAGCTTCCTCAGGGATCTTGGATTCTGGTTCTCCGATCTCTACCAAAGAGAAAGCCAGAAGCAAGCAGCAACTTCCTCAAGGTCACGCACAGCCGCGACGGGAACCGGGTGTGCAGTCCTGTACTGGATCAGTCTCTGGCAACGTGGCTTTTTTCCAAAAATGGAGCTAATGATCGTGTTGCGGGGCTCCCACAAGCGTGCACACCAGGCTCCTAGCGTGGTATCTGGCGTGGTCGCTGCGCAGCGTGAGATGGCTACTGCAGCCGAGCTGTTGACCCTCTACTGGTGAACTTGCAAGGGACAGGCTGACCCCTCGGCAGGGCTTGCGTCTGTCTGTGTCGTACGCTGCAAGCGAGCATTGGATGATGCTCATCAGCCACAACTTACCTCTGACCAACCCAAATGTCCCCTGTCCCCCTGATGATAGCTCTTGACCGTGGTGGGACACTGGATGTGTGTGACTGGTCAGATAAGATTCTGAACTCCCCCCCCCCCGCCCCGCCTCGATTTCCCTTTTCAGCCCTTAGAACTTGGCAGGAGGAAGAAGATGCAGAAGGCTCTGATTGATGGGTTCTTGAGGCTTGGAAAGGGCCTCTGGTCCTCAGAGCCAAGCCCGTTATTTAAAGAACACTGATGGAAAGAATGGAGCTGGCTATTCAAATCGCCCTCGGAGGACCGGCGAGGCGGCCAGTCATCGCAGGGCATTTAGAGAGCTAATTCCTTGCTTCAGTATTTAAGGCCTCTTCCCTTCCCCGCCCCCGAAAAAAAAAAAAAAAGCTACATCCATCTTCTAGGAAGAGAAAAAAAAAGCTTTCGCATCTTCCTGCTATCTAGAGATTATTTAGTGCTCTGGTATCGACACCGCTTCTGTAGGAAGATTCAGAGATGAAGATTCCGTGTGTTCAAGTGCCGGTCATTTTTCACCGTCACTCAGTGACAGAGGAGTCTGGAGTCGCTGCGGCAGATTTGTCTTTCGTGATATTGATTGTGGGCCTGTGTGCGTGCTGTCCCCTCTGCCGGGGCCCTGGGAGGCTCGGGCATGGGAGGTGGTGGGCTAGGAGAGGGGGCTGGCTGGCGGGGACCCCGCCTCTGGCTCTCCACTCTACTAGGGAGTCTGGGTGGAGACCACCAGCAGCCGGCGGCACAGAGCCAGCTGTCCACGACATGTCCCGTGAGTGGAGGAACGTCCCCAGTCACTGTTCCCCGAGTCCTGTTGAATATGGGTGCGGCCCGAGGTTTGGGCTTTCCAGAACGCCGGACGTGGTCAGCAGCTCCCTGAGAGCCACGTGCTTGGTGAGTCCTCTACTCCCAGGGGTACTGCCTGCTGGCAAGGGCCCTGCATTTGCAGAACTGCCTTCTGCCACAGGGCTACTGGGCGGGGAAGAGCCTAGTGTGTGGTACGTGCTTAAAATCTGCCCCCCTGCCGCCCCCGGGGAGGCAGAAATGGGAAGATCCCTGCAGCTCACTGTCTGACGAGTTTAGCTGAATCATCAGGCCCCAGATCCCAAGTAGATTCTGCCTCAAAACAAGGCGAAGATGGGGCTGGAGAGGTGGCTCAGGGGTTAAGCCTCTGCCTTGCAGGCAGAAGGTCCTGAGTTCGGATCCTAGATCCCACGTATAGACGCCAGGCAGAAGCAGGGGCGGCCTGCACTTCTGGTCCTGGTAGGGCAGAGCCTGTGAATCCCGGGACAGAGTAAACAAGGAGGTGGAGGCGTCCATGGTGGTTCCCGAATTCACCCGTGGTTCTACATACACACACACACACACACACACACACACGCACACACACACGCACACACACACACTCCCTGAAGAACAACATGGCTGTTGACCTCTGGCCTCCATTGGCCTCCACTGGCCTCCACTTCAAGGTACACATTGGAGGCTGGGACAATTTCACAGTGACACAAACAAGCTTGCCACAAATTCAGGTTCTCTACCCTCCCCCACCCTCGCCTAGCACTCTGCTGGCGAACCAGGGTCTCCCAAGCACCTTCTCCTCCGAGCCCCCACCCTGAAAGTCATGGTGAGCTTTGGGGCCCTTGGGATCCGTGGAAGGCAGAGCCCCGGCCCTGACATCTGGGTTGGAGATGCTGCGAATTTGTAAGAAGCCCATCTCTCACTGTCAGGCTGTTGCCTAGTGTTTAGCCTCCTCTGTTCCTAAATTTCATCCATCATGCCTCCTCGGGTCCTGTAAGTCATCCCTCCCATCGCCCACGACACTACCCTTTTCAAGGCTGGTCTACTCTTTCCCCGTGAAGCCTGTTTTGACACTTTGAAGACAATCTGTAGGCACCAGCATGCTCCCAGCCACAGACCTGGAGTCTGGGAGACAGGAGTGGCCTCGGGACCTCGCAGGCATCCTGTCTTCTTACTTTGCTAAATGGATAACAGAGGCCCAGAGAGGCCGTGACCTCAGCAAGGCCACAGGTTCAAGGTAGCTTGGCTTTTTAGAAATAAACCTGAAATTAAACAAATGAAAGAAGTCTTGGGGCTGCAATGGATAAAACTACGCATGCGGGGATTGGCAAGATGGTTCAATGGGACTGGCGCCCACTTTCAAACCAGTGACCCGAGTTCAATCCTCGGCAGCCCATATGGTGCAAGGAGAGAACTGACTTGCGCAGGTTGACCTCTGACCTCCACCTGTGCACCACAGCAGGCATGCCTCCCTCTCTCTCTGTAATAAATAAATATGTAAAGTATCTTTTAAATGTGCATGTAGAGCTAGGGAGATGGCTCAGTTGGTAAAGTGTTTGGTTTGCAAGCACAAGAACCTGAATTTGATTCCCCCAGAAGCTATGTAGAAGGGCCGAGCACGCTGACATACGCTCGTAATCTTGAGAGGGGAAGGAGACGACAGGAGAATCCGAGTTCACCACACAGCCAGCCTAACCGGCTTGGCCAGCCTAGGTCACCGAAGACCCTGTGCCAAAACACAGGTGGAGGTTAAACCCTCTGTCTCCCAAGCAGAAGGGCCTGAGTTTGGACCCCAGATCCCATGGAAAAACGCTGGCCAGAAATAGTGAGGGTCTGCACTTCCGGCCCTAGAAGGTGGAGCCTGGGAAACCCCAGAGCAAAGCAATAAGAAGGTACAGCAATCCAGGGTGCCTCCCTTGAGCTTCCATAGGCACACACACTCAAGGACCCTTTTCTACACACACACACACACACACACACACACACACACACGCATGCACGAACGCACACACAGATTAAAGAGTCAGCAAAACAGCAAGAAAACATCGAACGTTCAAATTCCGAAGGTGGGAACAAAGCTGAAGGCTGTCCATAGGAGCTTGTCACAGTGTGGGTGTCAGGACATGAAGGGTCTCACGGCCAAGCTGGGGCAGGGATGGCACGCGTCTGTCTGTGTGTCTCTGGCGCTGGCAGACAAAGTACTCAACAGATGTTGAGAATAACAATTGGAGATTGCGGAAAATGATCTCACCGAAGGGAAGACCAGACATGTTCTCGAAAGCGCCTCTCCCTCTGCTAGCACACCAGGGAGGGTGAGGGGGCGTCGATGTCACCCCAGAGAGACAGGCAGCACAGAAGGCAACCAAAAGGTGGCTGGGACGCATGGAGAACAGGCAGAGCCATGGGATTGCCTTATGCATAGTAATTAGGGGATGTTAAGTTACTATATGTGGAGCCAGGGATGTAACTTAGTGGCACACATACTCATGTTGTACACACACACACACACACACACACGCATGCACACGCACACACGCACGCGCTGCTGTCCCCTGCCACGGTGATTACAACCCCTGCCTCTCACCTGTTGCCCTCTTCACTGTGGTGCTTGGAGTTGTTCGCATGTTTTATTTTTATTTTTGAGATAGGGAGTCTCACAGACTGCCCTCACATTCTCCTGCCTCTACCTCCTGAATGCTGGGACACCAGGTGGGCACCACCATGCCTAGGTAATGTGGCGCCAGGGATGGAAGCTGGGGCTTGGTGTGAGCTTGGCAAACACTCTGCCAACCGAGCCACATCTCGGCCCCTCTGTGGCTGCTTGAACTGTGTTCATATTTCTCTGCATGCAAGCAGCACCCAAGAGGTATCTCTAGGAAAACATCCATGACGACACCGTCTTCCCGTGGATTCTGGTGGGGGAGGGGGCCCAGGAGACACAGTGGAATGTCCTCAAGTGTCAACACACTGCAGGGGCCTGTCCATCAGAGGCTGTGCCATAAAACATTCTCACAGCCACAAAGTATCTTCACGAAGCATAGAGCGTCCTCGCCCACCGCAGAGTATCTTCATGAAACATTCACGCCAGCTTTTTGTATTTATTTATTTATACCCTTTTAATGCTACATGCATGAAGATAGTAAATCTATGGTATTTTCACCCCTTAATCCGCAATTCCATCCTTCCTCCTCTTCCTCTCACAGCCCTTCTCCCCTGACAGTCTCCCTCCTATTCTGAAGTCTTTTCGCATGCGTGGCCCTGGGGTTTCATCTGGTTCGTTTCTGACGGCAGTGTGCCCGCGTACTTGTAGAGCATGAATCATGTATCAGTGGGTATCTTCCTTTTCTTGCCCAGCACCATTAGTCTCATCGGTCTCTCAGGGAGGCGTGGAGCTTCCTGAAGGATGTCCTCTCCCACGGCACCCTCTTTTCTGCACGGGAGGAACATCCCTGCCATGCACAAGCCAACACCGAGCGCCTTTCTCTGGATGGCACAGTCCAGACCCCAACTGATTTCCAGCTCTCTGAAAAGCATTTCCAAAGCCTACTGTTTCTAGATCCAGAGACATCACAGCGAGTGTGTCAGATCAGCCTGACTGGCTCACGTCCCAGGACCTGCCAGGGGCCTGTTTGTCCTGGCGCTGGTGCTGCCTTGAGAATGGGACATCTGGCCTCTGAGGATCCAAGGATAACTTTGTAAAGACATTCCCTGTGGGGACACGTTCCCAAGCAGGAGGTCCAAGGCCCTGCAACCTGAGTGGTCCAGGGTGATATCTTTGGGGACTCCCAGGCATAGGAGAGAGAGAGGGAGAGAAAGAGAGAGAGAGAGAGAGAGAGAGAGAGAGAGAGAGGAGAGAGAGGAGAGAGAGAAAGAGAGGGGGAGAGATCCAGCCAGCAGAGCGCTTGCCTCCTTATCCATCAGCTTGGCCTGCCTGGTTCCCATTGCGCCCCCAGCTAAACTCACTGGGCCCCATCTCTCTGCTTCTCTGCTTTGCTCTGTCCCTCTGGGGAGTAGCCTGTTTTAGACTTCCCTCCCAATTGGATGTGTCTTCCTCCCTCTGAGCCAAATCTTATTTTTGTTATTTTCCACCGACGTCCTTAACCCCCTGTGTGGCGTCCGCATCGGAGCTCTGCCCTCCGTGGCGACCAGTGACACCTTCCAATTAAGGATCCTATGCAAATTTCATTAGTGTGTTGTCGACACCCCATTCCTGATCATTGCTAAAGATGTTAAGTGGGAGCTGAGGGGACACTAGCTACACACGCTTTCAGCAGCACTGTTCCCTGCCGTGTGTGTGTGTGTGTGTGTGTGTGTGTGTGTGTGTGTGTGTGTGTATCACCCCCTTTGTGAAGGAGGCTTTTTTCCATCCCGGGCTGAATTCATTTTGCAGGGAAAGCTGCATAATACATTATGGCAAACGTTTTAATAAAATCTAATCTTGTCGCTTTGCACAGTCCCCCGGCATATGTGGGCTCAGCAGAAGAAGGTGACCTGCTTACTTTCCACGCGAGAGAAATGGTCTTCAAGGTGCCAGCTGAGTTGCTTCGAATATCTCTGAGCTCTTTGGTTGGCCAACTAAGAGCACATACTATACATCTACTGCAGGCAGGCTTCACATGCTGGGAAGAGAGGCCAAAGAGGGAAAGGGATGATGGGAAAGGGGCTGTGGGAGTCCACGACTGTAAGAAAACACTTAAGGCTGGCGACTTTATAAAGAAAAGAGGTTATTCAGCTACTAGTCTTAGAGCTGAAAGATCACGCGGGGGCAGCTCTGTTGATCTGGCTACTATGAAACGTCCCTTGGCTTGACGAGCTCATGACGGATGGCTGTACAAGAGGGTCACATGTCGAGGCATGAAGCCAGAGAGAACAGATCAAGAGCCAGGCTTGTTCTTTACCATGAACCCACGAGAACTCACCCCTCCCTCCCTCCAGACAGCAGCACCCCAATGACAAGAGACATTCCCCATTAGACCTTGCCTTTAAAAAAAAACAACTTTATTTGGTGTGTGTGTATGTGAGAGAGAGAGAGAGAAAAGAGAGAGAGAGAGAGAGAGACGGGGGGGGGGGCACTGCGTGTGTATGTCTTGGGGACCAAGGGTGACTTCAGGAATCATCCTGGATGGCTTCTACCTCCTTTTTGCTTTGCTCTGGGATTTCCCAGGCTCCGCCCACCAGGGCAGGAAGTATAGGCTGCCTCCATTTCCTCCCGGCATTTTTTACGTAGGACCTGGGATCCAAACTCAGAACCTTCTGCTTGCGAGGTAGAGTCTTAACCCCTGAGCCATCTCACCGGCCCTAGACCTGGGGACAGAGCTGCCAACACATGCATCTTAATGCTTTCTGCTTCCCCAACTGTCTTGGGCATCCATCTCCTCAATCGCCTGTTGAAATCAGATCTCAAGACAACCGGCTGCTTAGGACAGCTTTGGGTCAACCCCTCAGCTTTTCAGCCCCTTCCTGGGTCATTAGCAGACTCCCAGCCCCCACTCCCCCTCCCCCAGTTTTCCTTAGCATCTGGTTTCCAGAGACACAACCAAGCATTACAGCATCCATTCATTCCTGCTTCCCCCAAGTGCCGTACTTCCCACCACAAAGCTCCCCCTTCAGGAAAGTGGGTATTAGGTTTCCGGAGGAGGAGAAAGGCCCCTCTGCGTCCATAAAGTGGTCTCGCTCTTGGATCATGTTCAAACCACAGCAGGGGCTCTTGTCCTGGAAACCTCCCTGTCCAGCTGAGCAGAGAGCGAGTTCCATCCAGGTGCACAGAGAAGGGTGCTCCCGCCCACACACAGACGGGGCAGGGGGGGGGCAGCTCCACATTCAGAGCCAAGCAGCTCGCATCAGGTGCCACCCGTATGCAAGCATCGCTTGTGTCCTGAAACCCTGACTTTTTTTTTTCTTAAAATCAGAAACCGGTTTCCATGCGCCCCTCAGCCTGTGTGAACAGTTTCCATTCTTACAATTCTTTCTCCTCTTCCTTCTCCCTTTATTCAGTTGTAACTCCAGCCATCTTGACACTACTGATAATTACTCTGAACACACCTCCAAACAATAAAGGTTTGCCTTTTTTCATACAACCATAGTGCTATTAATGCATCCAGCACACAACAGTATCTACCAGCTGGTCCTTGTTTAACGTTTCCCCTGATGGTCCGAAAAATGTCTTTTTACAGTTGTTACACCTGAGTCGGGACCCAAAGAGGGACCACACATTCTGTCTGCTGGACGTGCCTCTGAAGCCTCTTAGTCTATAACGCAGCCTTTAAAAATGTCATTCGTGTGTCGAGGAGTCTAAGTCATTTTTCCTGTAGAATTCTAAATGGAGTCTATTCCAAAAGACATTTGTTATATAAAATATGAATTCAGAGAGATTAACTAGGAGAAAAAGTAAGAGCAACTGACACTCACCAAGCTTTTGAAATATGGAGTCTTAAATTGGAGGAAACTAGGAGATTGCTGTTCACACAAACTCTGAACCCCCGTCCCTACCGTGGGCACTGTGCAGAGGCCTTTGCAGGAAGAGACTGACAGATATGTCCCCTCCACTTGGCAGAGGAACTCAGTTGGGGATTCTTTTAGATAGCAAATAATCCTTTTACAGATAAAGCACCATTGTTTCGCTTAGTGAAGATTCTCACATCTATTCACACAAATGGGTAGAAAAACAGCTGTTGCCGGAAAGGAGACTGTATAAAGTGGGAAAGGAGGGGATGTGATTGACTAGTAGTGTTGTGCTTGCAAGAGTCTTGAAGCTGGAAAGAGAGAAAGAGAAGAAGAGAGGAAGGAGAAAAAGAAGAAAGAAGAAGGGAACAAGAAAGACAAAAACCAGACAAGGAGCCAGGGTCCTACGAGAGTCCAGCCAGGGAGGTTTAAAGCAAGAATAACTGATGTCCGTTGGTTAGACCGTAATGGAATACTTCCTTTTTCTTTCTTTTTTTTTAATCAGATGAGTTTCAGAGTGTTGCTAAGGCTGAACTCCAGGTCAAAACAATTCTCCTGCCTCAGTCTTTCAGGCAGGTGAGAATGCTGTCTTCAAATGATTGTGCATGTGATGTACACTTCTACAACACCTGCACAACAGTTGGTCTATCAACGTTTCACCATGGATGAGGGAAGATCTCAAAAACACCACCTTCCTGAGAGACTACTGAAGGTTAACACCAGACAGGGGAAGGAGAGATGCTTTACTCCACAATTTACCCACTGACGGGTCATCCACGCCCCAGCAAGTACACAGGCTCCTGCCAGTACAGACATCCCAAGCGCCACGCATGCAGAAAGACGTGAACATTGGAGGGAGACCGGCCAGAAAGGAGATAGTGTCAAATGGGAAAGGAGAGGATGGGATTGACAAGTTGTGCAAACACATAAATTCATTGCATTTATGTATCAAAATTATTATGTATCAAAAAATAAAAAAAAACAAAGACAGTCAAAAAAAGAGCATGCTTGTGCACACATGTATGTTCGTGGACATGTGTACGTGCCTGTGGACGCCTGAGGACACGCTTGGGTATACGCTTGGGAGAACTGCGCGCCTCCTGGGTGAAAGGGTCTCTCATGCATGGAGCTTATAGTTAGGCTCGACTGGTTGCTCAGCAAGCGCCTGCAATCCTCCTGTCCAGCCCCCAGCACTGGGGTGAGAATCACACACTACAGTCAGCCTTTCTGTGTGGGCCCTGGGGATGGAACTCGGGTCTCAACGCTTTGCCAAGCACTGTGCCAGCCGAGCTGCCCCTCCCTGGCCCAGCTGAGAACTTCTTTACATCCGAAACAGACCCCTAGCAGCAGGAGGGGGAGTGAGACCAGCTATACACCCAGCAGAGATGGGACGGCCAATGTCGTGGGACACTTCTCTCGGAGAGACACCACACAAAGCTCTTCCCAACCCAGAAAGGATTTCAACAGCAGACCACAGCAGCGATTAACACGGAGGCTAACTTGGCAAACCTACATGAGTCTATTGGATTCACGTGCAGAGGCGTGGAGGACCCCCCCACGCTGTCACACTGGACCGTCCCATCCCCAGCATGGGTGACGGCCTCCCCAGGGCTGCAGAGGTGGGGTCCCCTGCTTTTATTAACCTTCTTCAGCCTGCAATGTTCAGGGACCTCGAGGACACACACAAAATCACCTGCAAATAGCTGCCAGGTCTGAGGCAGCAGCCAAGGGAGGGTCTAGCAACCCTGCCCACCCCAACTGTCCCCGAGGGAGCATCAACAGCCAGCAGGTTAGACGTTGATGATCTCTTGTGCATAGTTACAGTTGGTCAAAGATGGCGGCTGCTTTGCTCAGAGGAAAGCGCCATGCAGCATTCGTATCAGACAGATACGTGGCAGCCACAGTCTCCACAGCCCGGGCTGAGTTTTCTGAGTTGGAGTCTCCTTCATGGCTGCCTGGTCTCTAGAGACCCTCCCAATGATGTGGGAGGAGGGCTCACCATGGGGTGTCTGGGACATAGCTGGGACCCAGGGGGCGGCGGCAAGAGCATGTCTACCCGTGGTCAAGACTGAATTTCATCTGCAGCTTGCCAGACAGATAACCTGTTCATTCAATCTGCCCCACGGACAGTGGATGGCCGCATCGGGAAAAATCTATCAAATTGATTGGCTCTCGTAACAGGTTGATTGGGGGATAATAAAACATTCGACTAAGCAGAAAAAGAGAACAGGCCGATCTGTTAGAGGCGGCTCGTGGCCGCCAGCACTGCAGCTTCTAAGGGTGAATCTGAGAACACCCCTTCCTGGGATGTGGGTACCAGCAGGCAGATCACTTTGCATTTCCGGTTTCGGCTTTACCCTTCATCATTTTTCCCAAAATATCAAGTAGGTTAGGTAATCCCTGCAGGGCCCTGGTGTGCTGAGTGCGTTTGTTTACCCAGAGGGATCCGGGAGGTGGGGGGGGCCCTCCTCTGACTGCTTCAGCCTCCACACAGCAAGGCAGGACAAAGGAGAAGGACCCCAACAGCTCCGCCCCGCCGGCCCCTCCAACCTCTCCCAAGGGACCTCAGGGGGAAAGGATTTGGGACTTTCTCAGGACAGACTGGCACCCGCCCCAGGCAGAGCTCAGATTCAAGGTCAGAATGGATGACGGACTGCCCCATGCCCAGTTTCTGGTGTGCTTTGGTTGTTGTTAATGCTTCCAGTTGTTTGAGACGGGGCCTCCTGCAGCCAGTGGGCCTTGAACTCCGTAAGGGCCCAGAAAGCCCTCCTGCCTCCACCGCTTCAGAACTGGGATGACAGTCGCAGCCCACCAAGCACGGTTTATGAGGTAGTGGGATCGAACCCAAGCCTCGGTGGGCGCTAGGCAGGTGCTCTACCACCTGAGCCACATGCCCTCAACCCCACGCTTTTACCAGGTGTCTATCGCGGATGTCTGCACGTTGGGGTTCCTGTCAGAATAGGTTGGCAGGCAGCTGTCTCTGGTTCAGTGGGGCTACTAGAACTTTCCACTCCCCTTCTGGGCTGAGAGCAGGTTCCCAGGTCTCTAGTCTTTACCACATGGTCTCCAGAGCCATGACAGGATTTTCGCCAAGGTCATTAGAGACCCACGACGCTGAGCATCCCATAATGCTCGGTGTCACTCCTGCTTCCTCCCTGGCCTCTCGCCTCCCGCCTCGGGGACGCCCCTTCAAGGTATTAGGTTTCCTGCATGACGACTATGTGACTGTGCCACTGAGTCCCCAGTAGGAAGGAAAGTCTTCTTGCTGTTTGGATGCGAAAGACGCGGCTCACATCCCAGGCTCCGCTCTGGGTCGCCTGTTTGGGCGGGGCTCTCTCTCCTGGCACCGCCAGCGGGCAGAAGGAAGAGGGTCAGAGTCCTTCAAAGCCGGTGTTCAGATAGGGCTCTTACTGACATCGATCCCCAGCAATCAATACCTTCTTTTCAATCAGCGAGCCTCATATTTCACCCCTCTCTGCGTGAGCCCCCAAAATAAACCCAGCCCATATCAACAGCCCCTCCCCGTTATGGTTGGCACCTTCTCAAAGCTGACTTGAATTTCTCTTTCCAAGGTGTGTGGGGGCTTCCTCACCAATGCTAACGACCCCTGCTACTGCAGTGGTGTGTGTGTGTGTGCGCGCGCGTGTGTGTGTACACATTTACGAGGGTCTACAGGCGTAATCCCCCAGCGCATGTGTGTGTGGAGGTCAAAGACTATTACAGAGATGTCTTTCCTCAGTCTTTCTCCATCTTACTTTTAAGAGAGTCTCTCACTGAATATGAGGCTCAGCTTTTCAGCTAGGCAGACCCAGGATGCGCCATCTCTGATCCCCCCCCCCAATACTGGGGGTTTGTAGGTAGGCACCACCACACCCAGTTTTTTACTCCAGTCCCGAGGATCTGAACCCAGGTCCTCAGGCTTGTGCAGCAAAGCCATCTCCCCAGCCCAGAGTCATGTCTTTGCCATGAATGAAGCAGGGGCAGCCAACCAGCCCAATGCCCCATGGAGACGCCAGCTTCCGATGCACCCCCTCCACTCTAATCAGTTCCTCCGATCACAATGTTATTTTACCAATAATTTAGTCCCAGATAGAGGTAGTCTTTACTAGTGAATGGCTTCAGAGCCTCAAGTTAGCAAAATACTAATGCTACCGATTTATCAGTTCTCACTGATGGAAGTTTCTGGAAGTTGCAGGACAGATGGACTATCTATCTTAATGAGGAGACACTGACTGTCAGGAATGGGTGGGCTGCCTCTGAACCCTGAGGCTTGCTCAGACCATGAGGTCAGGGATCAAGGGTGGAAGCAGTCAGCAAGCCTGGCGATCAGGATTTTAACCTTGGCACAGGACCCGCCACAAAGTCTTCTCATGGGTTGGTTCTCTGTGACACATGGGCAGAAGGCCTGGGGTGAGTTCAGGGATTTCCAGGACTTGGCAGGAGACATCAAGCCACACACAGGCAGCTCCCTTCCCCTTCCCCAGACTCTTTCAGACTTTGCGTGGCTCCTCGGGACGTCAGAGGAGGCATCCTCCAACTCCAGTGAGAAGCGCCCTAGAAATCGACAGCGTGATTGGGAGTTCATCATGTTTATTTTTGTAGTTACCTTCTGTTTGCAGCGAGTATACTGATTTCCCATTTACCATGGTGATGTACGGTGTCTTTTGAAAGAACATATATTTTGGTTAAACAGCTAATGATTTGCAATAAAAATCCTGAAGAAGTCAGAGTCTGGGATGTACGACAGATCTAGCGCTAAACACAAGGGACCTGGGGAGTTTAGGAAACTTAAATGTGTTTGATCTGTCACAGGAGATATAGATTGTGAAAGCTGTCACACACACACACACACACACACACACACACACACACACACACCCATGCACATGCACACATATGCATGCACACATATGCATGTATATGTGCATACATGCACACACGCACATATACTTGTACAAGCACACACAATGTACGTATATATGCACAGCGCACACACACACACACACACACACACACACACACACACACACACACGCACACACACGCAGTGCTCAGGCTGATTGGCGTGGGGAGGGTTGAGTACAAAGCAGCCCAGGGCTGAGGAGATGGCTCAGGGGTTAAAGTCTTTGTCTTGCAAGCAAAAGGATCTGTGTTCAGATGCTTCGTAAAAACACTGGATGAGTGCGGCGATCCACCTACAATTCCAGCCCTGGAAAGCAGAGCCTGGAAATCGCCAGAGCAAACTGGTCCTGGTGGTCTGCTCTGGATTTGATTAGAGACCCAAGCTCCCAATAAGGTGGAGAGAAGATGATTCCTGTGACAGCCTTGGGCCTCCACAGGCGCACACATCAAGTGCGCTTGTGCACATACATCCACCCATGCATGCCCACTGTAAATACACATCATGAACACACACACACACACATGCTCACACCCACATACACACATGCCTGAAAGACAAACAAGTACATGAAAGGCACTAACATTGTTAGTCTTCAGAGGAAACAAACCTCAGGGAAGGCTCAGTGGATAAGGTTTCCTGCCCCATAAGCACACGCGTGAGGATTAGAACTCAGAGCCCAAGAACCCCTACACAAGCAAGCAAGGCATGGTAACCACTTGCACCCAGCCCTGGGGAGGAAAAACAGGTAGTTTGTGAACATGTGAACACATATGCACATGCCCTGAGCACACACATATATAACACATGCACACGCACACACATGAGCGATGGCGGGATGGTTCAGCAGGTGAGGTGTCTGTGAACAAACCTGGAGACCCGAGTTTGATTCCGAGTCCACAGGGTGGAAAGAGAGAACTAACTTGTGAACGCTGTCCTCTGACCTCAGGATGAGCACCGTGGCATGTGCACATATTCTCTCTCTCTCTCTCTCTCTCTCTCTCTCCCCTCTTTCATAAATAAAAATATATTTTTAAAAAACCACAAAACATTCACAATGACACATGTCTGCAACCCCAGCACTCAAAAGGTAGAGACAGAACATTAGAAGCTTGAGATCAGCCTCAGGGGCGTAGTGGAGCTGGAAGCCCACCTGGACTACCTGAGACCCCATCTCAAAACCCAAACCCAAGCCACAACAGACCAGTTCACACCCACGGGATCAACAGCCACACAGTATACAAAGGATGCAGTCCTTCCCACGCCGCTGGTGGGAATGGAAAATGGTGGCCACTTTGCAAGACAGCTGGGCAGTTCCTTAAAAGACACAAAGCCGGGCAAGTCCTGAGTTCTGATCCCACATCCCATGTGAAAACTCCAGGAGGAAAGGATGGTGTCTGTATTTTACTCCTGGAAGGCAGAGAAACTGAGAAACTCAAAGCAAGACAAAGAAGAAAAAGAAGCAATCCAGGGTGATCCCTGAAGTCACCCTTGGCCTCCACAGGTACCTTCTGATACTGCACGCACACGCACACGCGCACGCGCGCACACACACACGCACGCACAGCTGTTGTCATTTGGTTCAGCCATCCCACTCTTCAGCACACGACCCTCACCCAGACAGGCTCAAAGGTTTGTCTCCCAGTTGATTCCCACACTGTCACTCAAGGTGATGGTCGAGTTAACCTTCACACTGGTTTTCTAAACACCATTTGTAATACTAAATTGACCATATCAGACTATGGGTTGGTGGCGTTTTATGGCAGAGCATGTGGGGGGGGAGGATAATCTCCTTCTTTATGTGGACACAAGAAAGAGCCAGTAAGACCCACTGTTCTTGGGAGGTGTTCAAGGTCCTGCACGTAGGATGTGTACACTGCGCTCTGCTTGCCTGTTGAGTGAGTTCCTAGTTCATTGAGGAGGCAAGACTCGAACTGAGGTCCTGGATGGAGTGGAAAGGAGACACCGAGCTGAGCGCCAACGTGTCTTTCTCTGCTTCCCAATTGCAGATGCCACGTGACCAGCTGCCTCCCGCTCTTGCCGCTGAGTCGTGAGAACGGGTTACTTCGTTCCCAGAATGTGATGGATTCCTGCTAGTGGGAGCAGGTGCGAAACCCACCTGCCTGCGGTGGCAGGAGGCCCTGGCAGCCTAGGGGTTGAAGTGACAGTGCCTTCAGGTACGGCCCGCAGCTGGAAGGAGGGCAGATCGGGAGAGCCAGGACGGAGGCTGTGGGATCACTGGGGATGCGCTCATTTGTGGGAGATGTGCCACTTCGTGGGCCCGAGGGAGGTCTTTTGAGCACCGCAGCACCCAGAAAGAAGCACCCAGAAAGGAGACTTCCTTACAATGCAGCTTGTGCCTGAATCTCTCAGGGAAATAAGATAGAATTCTGAAGCGTCGCCGCTGGTGACCGTCATTTGGGGACACAGGCACAGGGTCATGGAGATTCGAATCCATATGGCAAGAGCAGAGGCAGCTACAAACACCAGCAACACCCCAGATTTCCAGCACAGACTGCCTGAAGGCGGGAGTGGCGGTACTAACCTGTACCCCAACAGGAACCTTCTCCTGCAGTCACCTCCAGACCGCAAGTCCTACTAGCGCTTTAGAAGAGTGGAAAGAGTTTTTTGGGCTCTGTTAAGCACTGAATTGTGCCCCGCCCCATTTGCATGCTGGAGTCTGAACTCCCGGTACCTCAAAATGTTACTGCATTTGGAGGTGGGGACGTGGGCGTGGTCACCCGCAGTGCATCGGCCATGCAAGGAGAAGGAGCCGAGCGCCAGCAGCGCAGCCTCGGGAGACCCCAGCACTTGACCTTCACTTGCAGAGTAGGAGACAAGACATTGTGCTGTGTCAGCCGCCCAGCCCCGGGGCTTTGCCAGGCAACCCTGGCAGACTTACTCAAACCCTCTCGCCCGGGGCGTGCCAGGCTGGCTGGAGCCAGGGTGAGACCCAGCCGGGGACCAACACTCTCCTCCCGTGCCAGCCTGGCTCCGACCCTAGGGCCTGCAGGACTCTGCCCGCTGCCCACACTGCCCATGTTGCCCTTCGCCCTCACCCCTCCCAGGAGGCACCTGAGCAATGGACCTCGGTTTTCTCCAGTCTGGATACTTTCCCTCTGCAGGCCCCAGCTGCAGTTGAGGTCAAGCTCTTCGTGGCGATTGGCCGGGGGCCCGGCTGGCCCGCATCTTAATCCTGCCAGAGCAGATCTCTAGCTGGTGACCTTGGAGGACTCTCTAAGCCTGTTACATGAAAACGGGAGGCAGGAAGCTCCTCAAGAGGGTCAGCTGTGATGGCGGAGGTGGGATCCCCCACCTGGCGTCAGGCCCCTCTGACCCAGCTCTGCCTTTGGCCTGGCTTCCTTCCTCAGGGTACACAGAGAGGCGAGTGTTTTCTTCCTGAGGATTGTTCTGGAAACCGCAAAGAGCACAGGCTCTAAAGAGCAGCTGGGCTGGATCGTCCTGCTCTGATCCACAGAGGAACGCTTCTCCCTGGTCCCCAACCATCTCCTCGCCGACTTCCCCAAAACAGGCCCAGGGAGGTGATGCCTAGCATTCGGCCCGTGGAGACCTCTGTTTTCTAGACCCTCGTCTAAGAGCAGCCCCTGGTGCTCCCCACAGAGGGAAAGCTTAGTGTGGAAAACACGTGCAGAGTCTAACTCAAACACACTCCTAGGTTTTGTTCATTTCACCCTGAGGGTCCCCAGCCCCTCACTGCCCAGGGATGCAGACAGAAGAGGGTCTCATAGTGATCTAGAATGACTGACACTAAGGCTGGGTTCTGATGGAGGACACGCCCACTGCCCCTGGCTCTTGCTACCCTCTGCAAGGCTCCTGGGTAGAATAGGGATCCGGCTGGGGTGGGGGTGGGGGGGACAGCTAGACATCTGCCTTAGCAGCTGACTCTCCTTTTTTTCTGTTTGCTCAGGTATCTGGCTAATTTCTGCATGGGATCTTCATGTCCGGAGCTCCCTAGGCCCTTCTAGAATTTTCTGTCCTGCACTTAGCAGATCTTCTCTCCTTTGACAAATGGACTCCACTCTCCTCCCTCTCTTTGGATCGGGATTCCGCTGATTTGTGTAAATCCTGCGTTATAAAGTATTAATAGGGCTCGGGCAGCCAGTGCCCTGTCTCCAGTTTCCTGTCTGTTCCTTCCTGGAACACTAGTAACCGGGCAGAGTACCAGTCAGCAGAGGCCGCGGGCCTGACTGTGCGCTTCTTCAGTCCCTCTTCCGGTCTGGTTAACAGGCACTTACTGGACCAAGCTGGTCGTGATGACTGACACGAGCGCGGGAAGTCACCATCAGGAGGGTTAGCATCCGAGCAGCAGAGAGGCAGCCGTGGCCAGGGGCTGCTGGCCAGCGGTCAGCTAGAGCCAGGAGAGACCCAGTCACTGCACAGGGCTCCGAGCAGCATTGCACTGACTCTACATGGAACGAAGGATGGAAAGAGGAAAGGGGGGCCCCAGGGGTCAGGATACGGAGGTGTGGTGGGTGGGCGAGGGTGCTGCAGGGAGGTGTGTGTGAGTGACAGTGCACGTGTGTGGACACCTGTGTACCAACCTTCAGTGTCATTCCTCAGCTGCTACACACCTTGTTTCTGACAGCATCTGCCATGAGCTTGGAACTCGACAAGTGGGTTTGGCTGGGGGAGGGGTCAGCAAGCCCCTGAGACCTTCCTGTCTCTGTGTCCCCAGCTCTGGGATTGTAAGCAAGCACTACCATGCCTGGCTGGCTTTTTTATGGGGGGTCCTTACTCACTGAGCTATCGTCCCAGCCCAGGACTGTGATTTAAATAAAGCTTTGTCCATTGAGCTCCAGCTAGAGGGACAGGCAGGGCCCATCCAGGCTGAGGGACTTTCTTCTATTCTGAAGCTCGTGGAAAGGTAAGGCAGGCCTAGGAGAGCTGTGACAAGGAGGGACAGGAATCAGAGGGTGCTACAGGCAGACTGTTCTGGAAGGAGGGGGAATAGAGCCAACCTTTAGCAAGCCTCTATTCCAGCCTGCAGCCACTATAGCAACTTGTACACGCTTAGCGGCTCAGCGCAGATGCATGCTCTTACAGCTCTGGAGGTCGAAGTCAGCATCAGTGAACTGCCATCAAGGGGGTCACCAAGGCTGAGCCGGCTTTGGAGGCTTTAGGGAAGGATCGGGGATGTCAAGGTTTGGAGGCACGTCTGCAGTCCTAGCCCTCATGAAACCAACTGGGAGGGCTGCAAGTTCAAGGCCAGCCTGGGCTGCCTAGTAAGACCATAGCTCAAGAAAGAAAAATAGGGACACTGAGGTGGCCCAGTGGTAAAGGTGCTTGCTTGCAAACCTGGCCCGCTTCAATTCCCAGAAGCCCACGTGGTGGGAGGAGAGAACTGACTTCTTCAATGTCCTTTGAGTCCTTTGACCTCTCCCTGTGTGACATGGCATGCATGTGTAGCGCTCTCTCTCTCTCTCTCTCTCTCTCTCTCTCTCTCTCTCTCGTCTATTTTTCTCTCTGTCTTTTTCCCTCTCAAATAACTAAATAAATAAAAATATTTTTTAAAATAGAAGGAACAAGAGATTTGGGATTTAAGTCGAGGGACTCAGTTAACGAGAGTTTTGGGACTGACCAAATAACAAGGGAGATGAGAGCGGGGGACTAGGACCATGCACCCAGGAAAAGACAGGCAGGATGGGACTGGGTACGAGGTTCTGAGGGCCAATCAGAGAGAAATGGATGGAGGCAAAGAAGGGGGAAGAGAAGGCTCAGGAAAGCAGCAAAGCAGGGGGGGCCCTCAGGGTGTGACCGGGAGAGGATGTGTTGCTGGTGAGGCGCATGCTCAGTTCTCCTCGTTCTTACACCACAAGGGATATCCTACCTAGATGACGTCCTGCCCACGATTGTGAATCAAGACAATCTCTGGCCAGAGTGCCCAGAGGCCAACTTAACCCAGAGGGCTGCCCTCAGCAGACCTGCAGGCCTGCTTTCTAGGGGTCAGGTTGACAATACTAACCGCCACACACCGCCAGCTTCCCTAGTTCTGAGAATGTGGACCCACGGCGACGCGTCTCCCAGGGTCTTCTGCTGAGATTTCTGAGTTGCACCTCCATGTGAACCAACTCCTTTAATAAATCCCTATCGTGTGTGTGTGTGTGTGTGTGTGTGTGTGTGTGTGTGTGTGTGTGTGTGTGTGTGTGTGTGTGTGTGTGTGTGTGTACACTGCCTGTGGCTTCAGTATGAAATGCCTCCCATAGATTGACGAGTGTAAACATCTAATCCCCACATGTGATGTTGTTATGGAGTCTTGCTGGAGGAAGTGAGTCAAGGGGCCTGCCTTAGAGTTTGAGAGCCCATTCCACTTCCTGTCTGCTCTCTGCTGCCAGACTTCCCCTGGGCAGTGATGGGCTGTGTCCCCTTGCACTGTGAGCTAAAATAAACCCTTCTTTTCCTTAGTCGCCTTTTGTCAGGTATTCAATCACAGGAACGAGAAAGGTAAGTAATATACACATACACACACTAGTGCACATGCAGTCTCTCACACACATTCTGTCTCTCTGGAGAACCCTAATACAATTATTCATCACAGCCATTATTTAAAAATTAAATTACATGAACCTAAAATTAAACAAATTGTATTAAAAGCTGAGGCATTCCCTGCTCAAGATGCACGCTTAATTATCTTAGAGTATGCCATACCCTGTGCCCGTGAGGTTCATTGTGCCCCTGGGGTATGTGAGGAGGGAATGAGGCCACCACAGAGCTTCCCTTCTCTGCTCACGGTCAGTCACAATACGCTGGTTGGCTGGAATCAGTCACAGGCGAACATGTGCTAACCAACAGTACAAATTGGAGCTTTCTGTTTCTTTCTTCCTAGAGAAGGCTGTCAGACTTCACCTGTGAACGACTTGATTTGCAAGAAGTCATGTGAAAATAGAAGTGAGGGGGAGACAGGCTGACTTCTCTGCCAACGGGTGTGTGTGTATGTACAGGTTCAAGTGTGTATGTGTGCATGTGTGTGTGCGTGTGTATGTGTGAGTGTACGTAGGTGTGTACTCAAATGTGTATGAGTGTGTGTGAGTGTGCAGGTTCAAGTGTGTGAGTGTGCATTTCTGTGTGCATGTGTAAGTTCAAATGTGTGTGTATGTGTGAATATGCATGTGTGTGCTCATGTGTGAGTATGCATGTGTGTGCGCATGTATGTGTGAGTATGCATGTGTGTGCGCCATGTGTATGTGTGCATATGAGTGTGAGTGTGTATGCACGTGTATATGTGCATATGTGTGTGCGTGCATGAGTTGTGTGTATAAATGTGTATGTGTGAATGTATGTGATGGGTGTGTGTGTACATGAATATGTGGACATGTGGGTGTGGACGTGTGCATGCATCCACGTGTGCATGTGTGTATATGTAAGAGATGTGCATGTGTGTGAGCATACACATGTGCCTGTTCGGGGAAAGGTCTTACATCGGAGCCCGGGCTGGCCTTAAATCATGTGATCCTCCTGCTTCCCCGCTTCCCTGGGATCAGGCTCCAGCACAGCCAGCTGGTGTCCAGGTTTTCATAATGTTGCAACGTACATTGCAACAAGGTGTCACATGATGAGGTACCCTCTGCTCCCAGCAAGCCCTGCCTCCGCGTGTCCCCTCACTCTGTCCACAAGAAGACAACGTCTTCCTCTGCATGTGCGTGAACAGTGCTGGGCTCAGCCGCCCAGCCACCGTCTCTCCACTGGCAGTGGGAGGCTGTGGTGGTTAATAGTGATAGATTGGCAGGATGTACAGTAACCTAGGAGAAAACGCTCTGGGCATGTCTGGGAAGAAATTTCCAGGTTACATTAACTGAAGTGGGAAGACCACCCCGTGTGCAGCCCATCCAGTGGGCTGAGGTTCTGGACTGAAGAAAAAAGGAAGGAGCAAGCACCAGCCTTCATCTCTCTGCCTCCTGACTGCGGGCAGCGCGAGACCAGTGCCCCCTGCTCCTGCGCTGTGCCTTCCCTGCCATGGTGGACTGGCCCTTCGGCCCTGAGCCAGAGCCAGTGCTTCTTCCCTGAAGCGGCTTTTGTCAGGGATTTTGTCACATCAACGACTCACGTGACTAATGCAGATGCCCTTGGTCCCCACCGAGCCACACCCTAGAGCTGCAAGACTGGAAGAGGCAAAGACCACCTCGCTCTAAGTGACGCCTCGATCTTCACCCTAAGCACAGTGAGGGGCCCCTCGGTAGCAACAAAGCGGCTCCTGTCTGGTGACCCTGAGAACGAGCGCTCCCCCCTCACCCCCCCACCAGACTCATCCTTGCCTGGGTCCCGCCTCTCACTAGTGGGAAGCCCCCAGCTTCCTTCACATTCCCGTAGCCTCGGAAGCCCCCCTGTGAGGGAGTGACCCGCCGTGTGCCGTGTGCACACAGCCCAGCATCCGCTGTCCTCCTGCCTCGGCCTCCGGAGATCCACCATCACAGGCGAGTGTCACCAATGGGTGCAGGTTTTCACCCCTCTGTAGAAGGTTTTAAGATGGCGGGTGAGGGAGAGAAGAGGGAAGGCGGGAAGTCGCCTGTGGCAGGAGGCAACCACGGTATCCAGGAGCCACGAGACCTCGGGTGGACCTTCCCCTCTCCGGCCGCAGTGTTCCTATCCGTCGTAGGCCATGGAGGGCCGGTCCCTGGGAGACTCCCGCTGTCCCTTCTAGCTCTGGACCATGAAGGTGCCTACAGGGGCTCCTACCACCCACCTGGGGTCCCCACGGGTTCCAGGGTCCCCTGATCCAGCATCTCAGCCCACGCCGGGTGCTGTGATCTCCCCCCTCCCCTGCCTCCCCGGCCTTTCCTGCTCCTCCGAGCAGGATCCAGGCAGCTCTGCTGCCACTTGGCCCCGCTGATGGGAGCCGCTTTGTGGGAGGCTTTTAAACCTCCCCGCTTCTGCGAGCATCTATCGATCAGCCTGGGGCCTTAATGGGCTGCTTCTTCGTCGCCCGCCTCGCCCGCTCCGGCCTCTATTGTTCTGGACAGCCTGCTGCTCCTTTCAGCTCCCAGCAACGTCGCAAGGCAAGAGTCGCGTCTCTCTTCTTGGGGAACGGGGACCCTGGGGCCAGCCTCCACCTCCAGAGTGGGAGACAGTCCTGTCCCCAGCCTGGGTCAGCCAGGGGCCCTACTGGACGGTCCCACAGCCAACCCTCCCGCCCACCTGGATCCTAGGGTGTGTGGATGGTCTTGCTCTAGCGCCATACTCTTCCTCTCCTTGTTGTCAAGGATGCCCCCCTCCCCAAGCCCCCCTCCTTCCTTGGTGATAGTTTTCTGGCCTGTTGCCATGGACTCCGGTCTCACCCGGCTTGGGCTTGGTTGCCTGCCGCAGGTCCTCTGGCTTTTTACAATTAAGTCGATACAAGTGCCACTCCCCCTCCCTCTTTCTAGTATCTGTATTTCAGATCGATGTGGGGCTCAAAGCCTGTCGATGACCCTCTGGTGAATTGTGACCGGCTCAGCGCTGACAGGCCGCCTGCTCTGACAAGGATCCGGTGTACTGGACATACTTACCACATCCAATGGTCACCTTGTTTGGGGTCCTCTGTGTCCGTGTCCCACTGTGCTGCGTGCCGACTGGTGCCTCCCACCCCATCCCACCCACCATCATAAGCAATTTACGAAGGATCGAAACAAGCCCTGGAGTGTGTGTGACACCCGCTCTGACGGCCCACAGGCATCTTCAAGAGAGACTCCGGCCCCCAAGGGACCCGCAACACCCGTGGCAGGCCAGGAGGGGGAGGCACTTTTGTTGGACCTTATGGGGCTGCTGGTGGCCCAACATGTGCCGTCCGCTGACAGCTGGCCCCCGTGTGCACTTTATAGCGACCCCCTTCTCCAGTCATCAATAAAGCAGTCAAGATGTCGCTTCCAACAACTCTACCGGCCCCAGGGCTGCTTCTAAGGCGGCCGGACAGGAACACGACTGGTTCAGGACAGGTCATAAAGGAGATGCGGCCCAGAGCCCAATAGAAATCAGCACAACGTCTGGCCTGCAGTCCTCTGTTCCCTCAGCCGGCTGGTGACGAACACTTCTGAGTCGAGTTCTCCCGACCCGTAAGTTGGGCATCAGAATGTCCCAGAGGAAGAGTTCTGTCCTCTGAGCTCCCCTGGCTGTGTGTGGAGCACCCTGCCTTCGCTCAGGGCTGGGCTGTGTGCTTCCTCCGCCAGCTCCAGGAATTCTCAAGGATGGCGCCCTTTCTAGAAGGTTCCCACAGATCTGAGAAGGTGGCTGGAGTGGATGTCAAGAGTATGAGTGACGGGGTTCTAGAACATCGGCTGGAAACATGGCTCCGTGAGTAAAGCTCTTGCCATGCAAAGGTGGCACCAGAATTTGGCTTCCCAGAACCCACATAGAATTCTGGGTGGGTAAGATGGCTCACCGGTCATTCCGGCGCTTGGAAAGCAGAGACGGGGGTGGGAGTGGGGGGATCCCTGGAGCCAGCTGGCTAGTTAAACCAGCCACAATCAGCAAGTTCCAGAATCAGCAAGACACCCTGCCTGGATGCGTGAGCCAGGAAGAATCCCAGTGTCAACCTCGGACCACCACGCAAGTCTACACACATGTGCGTGTGCACCGACACAGATGTAAACGCATATGCGCACATGCATGAACATGCACACTTACACAAGCAACAGACAGGTTGTTTGTTTGTTTTTTAAATAGCGATCTCGGCAGTCAGTCCCTCCTGCCCTGTCCTGCCCTGGCGCTGCCGCTCACCTGGTTTTTCTTCCTAACAGGTCCTGTGCCCTATGGCTCTGGCTTCTCTCACTTGACGTCGTGGCTTCAGGTCACACGTGCATGACTTTTGTGTTGTCGTGACCAAAATGAGAGCCCCCCCCAGGCTCATGTGTTCGCATCCTTAGCTGGTGCTAATGTTTGGGGAGTTTGTGGTGCCTTTAGGAGGTGGAGCCTTGCTGGAGGAAGGCATGGGGTGGGGTGGGGTGGGGGGTTCAAAGCTTGAGTGCCCTGTCCTGCTTTCTCTCTCTCTTGCTCTCTCTGCCTCCCGCTGACTGTGGTGACGTGAACTAGCCTCTTGCTATGTGAACTCTGCGTACAGCCATGCCTTCTATTGTGCGATTTCCTCCATAATGGACTACATCCCCTCTGGAATTGTGAGCCAGAGAAATACTCTTTTCTCCCCTAAGTAGCTTGTGCATGCATATTGCCTCAGGCAACAGAAAGGAGAGTCACGGTGACAGGAGAAATGTTTCTTTCAGAAGGCTCTGGAGTCCACAGCTGCTTGGCCCCACACTAGGGCAGAGCATCACGGGGGAGGGACCCTGTGGCATCTTCACGGCGGGCAGGGAGCAGAGGAAAGGGAGGGGTGGCACTAGCTGGCGTGTTCCTTATTCTGCCAGGCCTACAACCCATGGACGGTGCCCCTCATGTTCAGGGTGGCCTTGGCCTCTCTGGGAGCACCGGCTCCTCTCTTCCTGCCCCTAGGCCGTTGCACCTGCCTGCACATCTCCGGCTCCTCCTGATACACCCCATGTGGAGTCTAATCCCTCTCCAGGGCTCAGCTCCATGCCGCTTCCTCCTGGAAATCTCTCTGGCCGCCTGCGCAGGGCTGCTGCCCAGGTCCCGAGGGGCTGCCACAGCGCCTGGCCATCGTCAGGGAAGCCAGCCTGAGCCAGCCTCATCTGACCGCCTTGGTCTGCGTCTGGAGATCGAGCTGCACGGCTGTGCACTGCTGCGTCCACAAAGCCTAGCACGGTACTGGGGGTGCTGAGTGTGTTTGCGTGGGTAGGCATGTGTGTACAAGTGTGTGCAGGTACATGTACAAGTGTGTGTATGCAGGTTGTGCAAGTGCATGTATACAAGTGTGTGTGCAAGTATGCTGTGCAGGCGTATGTGTACAAGTGTGTGCAGGTGTGCATGTGCAGATGCATGTATACAAGTGTGTGCAAGTGTGATGTGTAGGTGCATGTATGCAAGTGTGTGTGTACAAGTGTGTGTGCGTGCACGTCTCTATAGATACCAGCTTTCCTATCATCCACCTTTTTTGTTTGATGTGTGTGTGTGTGTGTGCAACATAAGTATGTGTGCCCATGTTGCAGAGTGTAGACACATACACGCCACAGGATTAATGTGAAAGTCAGAGGACAACCTCAAATGCCCCACCTCTCCTTCTGCCTTGCTTGAGAAGGGGCGCTGCGTATACCGGGAGATCTGGCATGTGGGCTTCTGGGAATTCTCCCGTCTCTGCCCCTTTCTCTGTGCTGGGATTACAGATGTGCGCCAGCACATGACTCCACACAGATCTAAGGTCTTCATAGTGTCACCACAAGCACTTACACACGAGCTGTTGCCCCAGCTTGGTTTTGTTTTTCCTATACGTGTGTATGGGTGTTGTGTGTGTGTGTGTGTGCGTGTGTGTGTGTGTGTGCATGTGTACATGAATGCATTTGAATGTGGAGACCCAAGGGTGATATGAAGAATCATCCTCAATCTCTCTTCCACCCTATGGTTTTGAGTCTGGGTTTCTAACTAAACCCAGAGCAGCCCTTAGGGTGGTCTGACCAGCCAGCTTGCACCTTCTAGAGCTGGATCTACAGGTGGGTCGTCACATCTGCTTGGCACTTTTACATAGGATCTTGGGGTCTGAGCTCAGATCCTTCTGCTTGCAAGGTGAGGGCATTAACCACTGAGGGGTTTCTCCAACCTCACCCCTACCTGGGTCTTGAGACGGGTCTGTCACGGGATCTGCAGCTGGTTAATTCGGGCTGACCCAAGGGCCCCAGGGGTCCTGGCGGGTACTGGGATCTGGGGATACAAGCACACTCCACCGTGTCCACACTTTTGTTTTTAATTCTTACCTATTCATTTATTTGAGAAAGAGGAAAGGAGACAGGTAGAGAGACAGGGAAGGATGATGTGAGGGAGGAGAGAGACGGGGGGGGGGTAGGGGAAGATAGAGGAGAGAGAGAGAACACGGCACGTTGATGGGGGTCAGGACAGCTCTTAGCCCTAAGCGCTCACCGTCACGTGGCTTCCAGGGATCCAGCTCAGGCCACGTGATTGCGAGCGGGCACCTTACCC
This sequence comes from Typhlomys cinereus, assembly GCA_023101885.1. Lineage (NCBI taxonomy): Eukaryota > Metazoa > Chordata > Mammalia > Rodentia > Platacanthomyidae > Typhlomys > Typhlomys cinereus. The sequence goes on from JALPQD010000039.1 coordinate 7,214,549, forward strand.
ACTGAGCCATCTCCCCAGCCCCATGGCGGGTACTTTATAAAGTATTTCTAGAACGACTTGTGTGTAGCTCATCAGCCGGTCCCGGCCGGCAGCCCCTGGGGTTTTCCGGCCTTCCTTGGAGGACTGGTACAGCCGCCTCCACTTAATATTTCCAGAGGCCAAAGACCCTTGGGAGCCTTGTGGAGAATGGGAACAGAGATGAATAAGAGTCCTGCCCATGGGTCGATTTGGAGGGATAAGATTAACATTAACAACCCTGAGAATGCGCGCATCCAGCCTCTTGCTCTGGGTTTCAGAATGATTCAGTGAACAATTACAGCCATCCCAGCATATTCTTCTGGATTCTCCCAAGCCTGGCATCTTCCCCTATATGTGCCACACCCAGCCCTGAGGATAGCTTCCCCTGGTGTGTGTCTGCATCCTCTTAATCCAGCACATGTGCCAGGCAGCTCCCATGCCATCAGAAATCCGGCAAAATGTGTCTTTTCATCACTTCATTTTGTAGCTACACACCATGGTGGCTTCTGGAAGGAGCGGAACAATGTCGGACCCCAGGGAAGAAGGCTGAGCTTTTCCTAATAAGATGGCAGCAGAGACGACGCAGATGGTATGAAGGGGCCGCTTCAATAGGGGCTGGAAGGACGCCCCTCGAGGGGGAGCAGCCGGCTCAGGCGTCCAGCGCCGCTCCAGCCGAGGACGCTGGCCACAACCAGAGACGGCGCCAATTAAACCGCTGGACCTGGGCTGGGGCGCAGCTAGGTGCCGGGCACTTGCCTGGCACGTGTGAGGCCCTGGCTTCATCCCCAGAACCAAGAGAAGGAAGAAAAGAGGGAGGGAAGGAGGGAGGGAGGGAGGGAGGGAGGGAGGGAGGGAGGGAGGGAGGGAGGGAGGGAGGGAGGGAGGGAAGGAGGGAGGGAGGACACACAGAGACACACATGCACACACACCAGGACTCAGTCTTCTCTGTTTGGTCCATGCTGGTTGAGCAAAACCAGCCTCTACCTGTTTCTATTTCTCACATCTTCCACCAGCTTCTCACGGAGAATCTCTCCACTCCACACCCTTGGAGGGACCATCGCAAAGCTGTCCCGGCCTCTGACACTTCTGCGGGCTGTGAAACTATGTCTAGGGTCCTTCAGACGACTCAGTAGGTGGAGGCAGCTGCTCACAAACTCGTGGGTTCATTTCCCAGACTCCATGCAGTGAAAGGAGAGAGGGGATTTCTGAAAGTTGACCTTTGACCTGCACACAACCCCTTGGGATATCCCCCCCACGCACACATATGTGTATATGAAATCGATGTCTATCTTACTCACTGTGGTCTGACATGAGCCTGCTGCATAAGTGGCTGTTCACGTCTAACCAAGTGGAAGCAGCTTCTGTCCCGCCAGCACTCAAAAAGACCTGCAACGGCTGCATTTGCTTGGAAAGTGGTTTGTTTGGCTCTACAGCTTATGAGAAACTTGTGGATACCAGGCGTTGTGTAGCGACTTCATTCTCCAGATCCGAGATGTATGAATTATGTTTCTCTTTGTATTTCGGTTATTTTATGTGTGTGTGCTTGAGATGCCTGAGTGTGTTATTAGGTGTGTACATGTGTGTGTGTGTGTGAGAGAGAGAGAGAGATGATGTGGGAGCGCCATGCTGTATGTAGAGGTTAGAACACAGCTTCCGGGTCCTCACCCGCTGTCCAACCTGCTCCAGCCAGGTCTCTTCTCTGCAGAAGCTGTAGCTTCCCAAGATTCCCACGTGTCGGCCTCCACCTGCCCCAGAGACTAGCAACGGCTGTGGGGTCCAAGGATCCCAACACAGGTCATCAGGCTTGCGCGGCAAGCACTTGACCCACCGGGCCATCTCGCCAGCCTTGCTTGTTCTTCCTTCCCGGGTCACTAAGCATGTGCCTGGGCCTCTCCCAAGAACCTGTCTTCGTGGGCTCTGCAGGCATGACAGGGGACCCGGGACCTCACTCCACAGCCCTCAGCGCACAACTTAATCAGGTATGTCCCACACAGCCGTCTCTGCCCCTCATACACTGCTCTACATAAACACACATGCAAACACACATGTACACACTGCATGAACACACATGCACACACTCATGCATGTATACATTGCATGAACAGGCATGCAACCAGATATATGCACACTGCATGACATACATCCACACGTGCATGCAACCAGATATGTGCACACGGCATGAACACGCATGCATGCACACAACCACACATGTAGATGCAACACAGTGCATGTGTGTAACCACACATGTACACGCTGCATGAACACACGTGCGTGCGTGCAACCGCACACGTACATACCACACAGAGCTTCACAGTCTTGAGAACTGACTCACTTGAGAAGTTTATCAAAAACATCAAATACTAGAATCTGCCTGTCGCTTTACTGAGTAGATTCCACACCACACATGCATGACCTTGGAGAGGATCAGAAGCTCAGAGAGGTTAACTCACTTCCCCGGATCACACAGCTGGACCGGCACACGGTGGGATCTGGTGCTTATTGAAGCCTTTGGGTCGGAAGCTTATTCAAATGGATCCTTGGGCAATGACTGCATCTCTCTGGTCTGCTGTCTTGTGACCAGCTCCCCTCCTTTCTGCAGAAGCCAACTGCCAAGCTGGGGCCCAGCACAGGGCTCCCCACCTTGCTAGCCCGGTCTCTCCCTCACTGTCTCTCTCTGTCTTCAGTCCCCTTTAATTAAGCAGCCATTCTTCAAGGCAAGCAATTGAATTACCCAATTATGTCAACCTAACTTGATTGCTGCTCTTAACACAGGAGCTTGGTGGCATGGCCAGGCAGGTGCTGATGGGGGTTCAGGGGGAACTGGCACAGCCCTTCTCCCACCCCGCCCTGGGGACCCACGTGGCCGATCCGACACTGTCCCTGGTAAGAACAGTCTGGAACCCCGTGGCTCTGCTGCTCAGGCTCAGCCACCACGAACTCTCCCCCGTATCTGTGTGGGGGACCCCATCTCTCCTGTAATCCTCCTCTCTCCCCCAACCCTGAATCCCACCGGACAGTCCCTGGACTTCTCTATAGCACCCACAGAACTTGGCTATTTTGTGGATTCATCCTGCAGCCCTTTAGTGGGTGTCTGCACGTGGGCACCCCGCCAGGAACTTGGTTCTGAATATGAAGTCTCACTGTCCCTTGGCCAGAAGCCCGGGGTATGGCCTTCACCCTGGCCAAGGGTGGGAACTGACAAGTCACCCCCTGCTCTCTCTCTACCGCCTACACCAGCTTCAGTTCTGAGGCCCTCACAAAGAAAGGCTCAAATATCTTGCTGAAAATAAATAATAGCTATTAAGACATAATTCTCCTTCTGCGTGCATAGATAGTAATAACTCCTTATTGGATGAGCTTTCTGTTGTAGCAAGCACTTGTTTCTTGAAATTAAATCTAATTGTTTCTACTTTCTAATTTTAAAAAAATTCAAACCTATTTGGGAATAGTAAGACTAACTAACCCCTGCATGCTTTCCCTCGATCATCAATTACGAAAAAGAATTTCCCTTTGCTTTTTTTCCTCCCAGACACCAGCTCTTCTTACAGCCTTTGATTTGCCTAATCTTTGGAGAATAAGTGTCGCTTCGCCATGAATTACTTGCCTCGTGCATCTCCTGAGACAATGCTGCCCGCAGCAGCTTTGGGGTGACATCTGTTGTGTGACGTTCCCTGGGGAGGGTGAACACCCTAGGTTGGGCCCTGATGATGTGCGTCTCCACCAGTATCCCCTACGTGCAAGCAATATGCTACATGCTAATGTTATGATGAGACTGGAGAGATGGCTCAGGGGTTAAAGCTTTTGCCTCCCAACCAGAAGAACATGAGTTCAGATCCTTAGATCCCATGTCAAAATGGCAGGGAGAAGTGGTAGACCTATAAATTCTGGTCCCCGAAAGCAGAGCCTGGGAAACTCCAGAGCAAAGCAATAAGGAGGTGATCCAAGGTTCCAAGGTGATTCCCAATGTCACCCTTGGTCCTCCACAGGCACACACAAGTGCACTCTTGTAAACACACACACACACAAGAATGGTATGACAGGGGCTGGAGAGGTGGCTCAGGGGTTAAGCCTCTGCCTTGCAGGCAGAAGGTCCTGAGTTCAGATCCTAGACTCCATGTATAGACGACGGGTGGAAGTGGGGGCAGCCTGCGTTTCTGGTTCTGGTAGGGTGGAGCCTGTGAATCCCGGGGCAGAGTAAACAAGGAGGTGGTGGAGGCGGTCCATGGTGGTTCCCGAATTCGTCCGTCGTTCTACACACACACACACACACACACACACACACACACACACACACACACAATTGAATAAATAATAATAAAAAATAAATAAAAGAATGCTATGATAAAAACTGGCGAGATGGTTTAATGGGCAAAAGAAGCTTGCTACAATTCCACCCAAGTCTAGCTTAGTGAACCAATGAGTTTATGGGAGGGGCTTATAGGAGTGTGGTAAGGGGTCACCTTCAGGAACCTGACTGACTCAGAGGCAGCTATGTGCTGAAAAGCGAACCCAGCATGCACCAAGATTCCTCACAACTGCATTCCCACAACAGCTTGCAGACAACACCCTGACAGCCTCCCCTTCTCCAGGACTGACGCTGCATAACCCTGGCTTCAGGACCTTGTGCATCTGTAGCTTTCAGGAGCTTCCTGAGCCTTGTAAGTTTCACTCACTCCTGGACCTTGTAAGTTTCTGTCACTCCCTGAGTCTCAGGAGTTTCTCCCCTTCTCCAGGCGCAATTGTTTCCATTCATAGAAAATAAACCACTGGGCTGGAGAGGTAGCTCAGGGGTTAAGCCTCTGCCTTGCAGGCAGAAGGTCCTGAGTTTGGATCCCAGATCCCACGTATAGACGCCAGGCGGAAGCGGGGACAGCCTGCGCTTCTGGTCCTGTAGGGCGGAGCCTGTGAATCCCAGGGCAGAGTAAACAAGAAGGAGGTGGAGGCGTCCATGGTGGTTCCTGAATTCATTCGTGGTTCTACACACACAGACACTCACACACGCGCGCACACATACATACGCACACACACGCACAATTGAATAAATACTAAAAAAATTAAAAAAAAGAAAATAAACCACTACTCAGTCATTCTCAGGGAATTTAACACTGAAGGATAAACTACACCCGACCTGTGTCCACGCACTCATTTTGCCAGCATTTCCAGTACTGAGCTTTGAAGTTATTTTTTCCTGTGACCACTGAGGACCCTGTTGAGACTTGACATTTTGCCCAATTCTAGTCTTAACCAGTTCCTCAGCCTTTTATGTATAGTAGTAGGCTGTGGTCCGAAACAATGCGTTCAGATGATTTCATCATTATGAAAAGACACGCCTGGCTGGTGCTACCTGTTGCTCTCGACACCAAGGTCTGGCTGCAGGTGACCGTGATCCAGCAGAACAGAGTCACCTGTGGTTGTTGGGGCCTTGGTCACATGTTCCGTACCATCAGTAACTGCAGGCGTCTCACTTTTCTGAAACAGGCAGACAGTTGTCCTCTACCAACACTCCACACATCAAGTAATATGTCACATAAGAGCATTTCAATGAGGGCTGGCAAGATGGTTTGGCAGGTCAAAGGTGCTTGCCGTAAAACCTGTGGGCCCTAGTTCAAGCCTCAGAGCTCATGTCAAGGTAGAAGAAGAGAACTCCACAAAGTTGTCTTCTTATCACACACATGCCCACTTACACACACACACACACACACACACACACACACCCCCAAAAGACTGTTGGGATGAGTATGACATCATAAGGTCATGGAACCCAATGGAACCACAGCTGCGCGTGGTCCATTGTTGACCATATGCGACGTGGGTTGAATGTTGTGTGCACATACTGCTTTAATTTGTGGGAAACTTTCAGGATTATGAAAAAAAAACCTGGAGAGTCCAGCGAGGCCCCAAAGCCTTCCTCTGGCTTCTCCTGCGGTGGTCATCCCAGGTGATCACAGGACATTTGTTAGAACCGAGAAATTGACATGGTAGAAGCAGCAAGATGGTTTAGTGGAGAAAGTGCTTGTTCACAAACCCAGAGACCTGGGGTTCAATCCCCGGGAGCCCACATGGTAGACGGGCAGAACTGATTTCTGAAAGGTGTCCTCTGACTTTCATATGCATTCTTTCTCTCTCTCTCTCTTTCTCTCTCTCTCTCTCCTCCTCTCTTTTCTCTCCCTTCTCTGTCTCTCAGTTCCATAAGTCAAGCATAAGGAGAATCTCTTTCCTTACCCAACAGATACGTTCCTGAGAAGTTAACTTGGATTCTCCAGAATTTGCTAGACGTGGCCACGCCTTGCGCTAAGAGGTCACATGACCTCTTCCCCTGCACCAGTCTGGCTGGCTCAAGAAGCCCTGAGAGGAACATCGATTTGTTTCAAGTGGAACAACCACTTGTTAGCGGAACCCAGATTCGAGTTCTGCTCTTTTTGTCCTGTAGACCCGTCTTCAGCTGTAAGAACCGGCTTGCTTCCCAGGTGGAGGGTCCCCCGTTGCCCTGGACACCCCCTCCAGCAGCAGTGTAGAGAAAGCTTTTTGTAACATGCTTGGGGGCCCGTCAGAGTAGCGGGGAGGGCAGCCAGCCGCTCACGGGGGAGATGCTAATCCCGGGGCTCCACTTTAATAAGGGGTCCAGCTGGTGGGAGCTTTTATTTTAGCGAAGTGTGAACGCTGTTACCATGGAAGGCAGCCTTATGTCCAGGGAGCGGGGCTCTCGGGAGGAAACGCGCCTGTGACGATTTTCCCTTTATCGCCTTTCATTTCCCTCTGAGAGCTTCAGCCGGGATTTTCGTTTCAGATGCACGGAAACTGGCCCAGGAGTGACAGCGAGGTGAGGGGCTTCTGCTCGGCCTCCCCCATGCATGTTTACCACAGCCCCTCCTGGAGGAGAGGAGAAGATGTATGTCCCCTAGGGACGGAAACCATCTGAATGGGAAGTGGGACCAGGGGCCAGGCAACCTCCCAGACATGAGCTCAAGTGTCCCTCTACTGCCCCCTGCTTCTGTGAAGACTTGTGTAGAAAGGTCTCTTGGCAAAAAGCGGGGTGCAGAGACCCTTGGAAGAGTCTGTCTAGTTTTGAAGATCCACCACCCTGCCTCTTGGATTGCCTTTGGAACAGTGCGTGGTGCGTGGCAGACAAGAGTGTAGGATCCCAGCTGGGTGGGACGGGGTTCAGATTTAAAAGGCTGCATGACTTTGGGCCAGGGTATAGCTGCTCTGGGTTTCTGGGTTCATTTGCAAACAAGGGGTGGCGGTGGATACAGCAGAGGAACCAGAGTTAAGGAAAGATGCAATGCGTGGCACACACCTGACGCCCATCATGGGGAGGTGGTGAGGGTGTCTGCCCAGCATTTGTTTCATGTGGGATCTTGGGATCCCAACTCAGGTCCTTATGTTTTGCCGCAAAGGCTTTAACCCCTGAACAATCTCCCCGCTCTTTTTTTTTTTTTTCTTAAGAGCTTGGGACACGGCTCAGGGACATGCACGAAGCCCTGGGTTTCATTCCCAGCACCACGTACACCAGGCGTGGTGTTGCATGTCTATAATTCAGCACTTGGGAGGCGGGAGGTAGGAGGAGCAGGAGTTCCATGCACGCTTCTGGTACACAGGACGTTCAAGACCAGCCTGGGCTGCATGACATCCAGTTTCAAAAGAAAAAAAAAAGAATTTTCTATTGACATGAAAATTGCACATACGATATGTTTTGACACATATGCATTACATAACGTTCAGATGCGGGCAAACCTATCCGTCTCCTGAAATGTTAATCGTTTCTCTGCAGTGTAAACATTCATTATGCTTGGTGCTCTGTGGCCGACTTCCTTCCTTCCTTTCTTCCTCTCTCTGCTCCCCTCTTCCTCCAACTTCCCACCTGGAAGAGGGATGGGAAGAAACAGGGTTCTCAATACCCTTCATCTGCCCTGGGACCCCCCCAGGCCTCATGGGACAACTCTTGGCTGTGCTGAGCATGTCTGAGACCACGTGACACACAACGTGGACCTCCTGTGTCCTAGCAGAACACGGCACCTATTCAGAGTCCCGATTGTCAGGCTGCCTGCCTGCTTGGGACTAGGTGACTGTCCAGACAATCCAGAGAGAGAGAGAAAGACACAGAGAGAGAGAGAGAGAGAGAGAGAGGGAGAGAGAGAGAGAGAGAGGGAGGGAGGGAGGGAGGGAGACCGGGGTGAGAGCAAGCTCTACCAAGACCTTGGATTTTAGATCCTCCATGCTGACCCTATTCATCCACTAGTTACTCTGCTTGGCCCGAGTAGCAGGAGACTTAGGGAGCCACAGCATCCACCCCGTTCTCACTCTCCACTGTCCACGCACCAGCTCTCCATCTATTGGGCATCTGTGGGGATTGGACCCAGAGGGGTCCCTCAGCCAGCCTGGCTGAGCGGTCCCAGGAGGCCATCAGCCTGTGGCACGTGGCAGAGCAGCTGCGACCAGGACACCACGATGCAGCATGGGAGGGTTCTGTGAGGGGACAGAGAGGCCAAGCCATCATCCACCCTCCCCAAGGGCCCGCGTGACCACCTCTCTCTCAACACGCCTGAGATCCAAGGGTAGACAGGGCCCCCCAGCTTTGTTCCCCACCATTCTCTAGGTTAAGGCTGATGGCACAGCCCCTGTGGGAACATGTGAGAAGCCCCAGGGCTGCACAGAGTGGTGCCCACAGCATTGCTAGCGGGTTCCACACTGCACACTTGCTGTTCTTGCGTCCTTAACATGAAAGGGCTCAGAGAGGTGGCGCTACTCACCTCAGGCCGCCCAGCGGATGGGTGTCAGAGTGGGGATGTGCTTCAGTTTTCTTTTTCTTTTAATTTTACTTTATTCTTTCAGTGTGTGTGTGTGTGTGTGTGTGTGTGTGTGTGTGTGTGTGTGTGTGTATCAGAGAGTACATATGTCTTTGTGGAGAACCAAGGGAGACCTCGGGAATCACCCTGGATTGCTTCTACCTCCTTTCTGCTTTGCTCTAGGATTTTCCAGGCTCCACCCACCAGGACTGGAAGTGCAGGCCACTATCATTTCCGCCTGGCGTTTTTACATGGGACCTGGGATCCAAATTCAGGACCTTCTGCTTGCGAGGCAGAGTCTTAACCCCTGGGCCGTCTTTCCAGCCTTGCTTCGGTTTTCTTACATCTGCCACATTTTTTTTTCCTAAGCCGGATCTCCTTCCCTAAGAACCTGCTGCCTTCTCAACACTCTGGCGCAGGTGGGGGCGGGGCAGGAAAGGGCCCGTGGGAAGGAGGAGAAGGAGGAAGCAAGAATATCTAAAATGCTCATCTCTGGATCTGAGGCTGAAATACAAGCGCCCCCTGACTCAGCAGGATATTAATAGCCCTGTCCGTCCTGGCTCCAGCGGCCGGCCAGCAGCCCATGCCCCCCACAGTCACCTTGTGGCTCCCTCCGTGTGAGAGTGCTCCCCAGACGCTCCTCCCGGCCAGTGGTTGGGGGTTGCAACACAGAGACAGGCACACTAGACACTCAATAAGTAACTCTGGAGGGGACAGATTGCTGGATGGACAGGCAAGGTGACCCGTGTATTTCCCAGAACCTTTTTTCCTCTCCCAACTTGATCCTGGGAGTGATTGCGTGGGATACATCTCTGTGCACACAGGCTGCTGTGGTCACCATCACACTCACCATCACATTCAACTCAAAGCATTTTCCAAGCACCTGTTTGGATCTGGGACGGTTCTGGACAGTCCATGGGGTGAACAGAGACAGTCTCGCCCTGAACAACAACATACGGTCCATTGTGCCTATTCACTTGGCCCTGACAGACATGACTAATCCATCTCCAATCTCCAGACAGCCATGACTAGTCGATTGCAGCACTGCATCCTGAGATTCCCACTCATCAGCGTCCGAAGGATCATGGACGTGTCTGTGTGTCTCCATCCTAGAGCTTGACTGAGAGAGAGTAGAGGTGGGCAGTGGAGGGTCTCCCTGCCCTCGTAAAGGATGCCCTCTCTGGATGCAAGGCAAATGCAGTGTGTGGATGTGCGCATGGGTGTGTATTGTGCGTGCATGTGTGTATGCATGCATATGTCTATGCATGGCTGCATGCTTGTGCGTGAATGCATGTGTATAAGCATGAGTGTACGCTTATGTGTGCATGTGGTATGCATACATGTGCATGTGTGTGCTTGTGCACGTGTACACGCATACGTGCTGGGCTTCTAGCGAGCCCACACCCACAGTCTGCCTCTCCTTGACACTCTATGGACGTTTGGGGAAATATGGACTACATGAACTCAGGGCCTGCTTGGGAAGGGCTGGGGAACATCCCCGGTCAGCCCAGCTCTGTCCCCTCCTTTGATCTTGGGGATCCCAATCCCAGAGAGGGACCCGAGGATGCCACCAGCGACCTGAAGCTCATGGGGCCTAGGCTGGAACAGCAGCTCCAAGCCGGCACAGGTGGGAGCCTCAAGGCAGCAACCTCGAGGTCTGGGTAGAACTTGGAGCCCATTTTGCTACTCAAGCCTCGGTTTTCTTGTCTGTAAGATAGGGGCAAAAAGGGCACTTGTGCCAAAGTCCAGTAGGTAGTGTACACAGGATGGGCACAGAAGGAGGGCAGAGGGTGAGGTTCCCGGTTTCCCAGTGGCCACGGATTCAAGCTCTACTACTTCGGTTCCTATAGCACAAATGGGAAACTGAGGCATAGCAGGTGACCCGAGATCACGGTGGGTGGGGGGAAGTGTGGGGATTCCAACTCGGGTTTCAGGTGCTGGGGTCCGGTCCATCAACACTAGGCTCACTTACTGCTGATCGAAGATCCTCACCAGGACCTGCTCGGTTTCCCCAGCGAGACCACCCCACACACGTGTGACCTAGGACCAAAGGGCCCCACAGCAACCTCCCAAAGCAGCGCGAGATGCTGAGGCCGAGGAGTTACGGGGTCCCAGATGACCAGCAGGCAGGCACAGGAGGCGACGTGGGATGAGCCGTGTCGGGGCCTCATGCTGGCAGAGCTGACCTCTGGCCCTGGCGGGGCAAGAACAGGCAAAAGGGAGTTTAGACTCAGAGTGCCCCGTTCCCAGACAACTTTGGGAGTCCTCTGTGGGGGGAGGGTCCTTCCAACTCGCAGGTGTATTGGGCTGGGCAGCTGGCCCCACATCTGCATTTACTCAAAGGGGGTAACAAGAGTGAGGTTGGGATCACGGGGTAGAGGGGCCAGTGATAGGGGGAGCCCTCCCGGAGACAGAGGCAGTGTGGACAGCTAAGAGGTCATGGATAATGGCTAGCAGAGGCAGTGGAGCGAGGGGCCGGTGACTCTGGAGCTGTCTCTAGCCATTAACTAGAGATGGAAGATGAAGAGCTTCAAGCTGTGAGGAGACGGGACCTGCCACACCCTGGGCACCCCATCTGAGCCCTTCCTGTGAGCATGGACCGGGGCGAGGGAGTACGAAGAAGAGAGACAGGCCGCAGTGGGTCAGAACTGCAAAGAGCACAGAAGATGGGCTGTTCAGAGAATGGTCACCTGTGCCCTTCAGGAGGGGAAGGGCAGAGCACACAGGACTAAAGTCAGGGCTTGACGGAGCCCAAGCCTCAGAGTGGACGAGTGAATGAGGAAATTGGTGCATGTGTCTGTGTGTATGTGTCCATTTATTTGTGTGTCTGTGTTTCTGTGCATGTGTGTGTCTGTTTTTCTATGTGTGTGTGTGTGCCTGTGTGCCCATGTGTGTGCCCGTGTGTGTGTGTGTGTGTGTGTGTGCGCGCGCGTGTGCCCATGTGTGTGCCTGTGTGCCCATGTGTGTGCCCATGTGTGTGTGTGTGTGTGTGTACTCTTGTGCGTGTCTATGTGTATGTGTCCATTTATTTCTGTGTCTGCTTCTGTGCGTGTGTGTCTGTGTCTGTATTTCTGTACGTGTGTGTGTGTGTGTGTGTGTTTCCTGGCAGGAGGACATCCTCCCATTCGTTTTCTTCTTTCTCTCCCTGTGGATTTCTTTCAGCATTTTTAGCTGTTTTTGTCCAGCGACCCTTGTTCCTAATTTGACCATCCTCCATGGTTCGTCTACACAGGACTTGGTATGAAACAAGGATGTTTGGAAGTTGAGGCCTATCTGGGGGACCCTTGTGAATGATCATGGACCCCGGGGTGGGGACTGGCCACGTCCCCCTGTGGGCTCTCCCATAGAGCAGGAGAGAGGGGGCGGAAATGCCCAGCAGGTATTTCTATAACTGGGTCAATTATGTTATGATCAGCACACGTCTGAGAGGAAGGCACATCTGCTGCGCTGTCCTGGCGCAGGTCACCTGCTCGGCGAGGAAGAAAAACATATTCCTCTGGGTGCTGAGCGGAGCCCGGAGGGGCGGGATGGGGGGGGGCAACATCTTCCTGCTGAGACTGCGGTTTCTTCCAACAACCATCTTCCTGCAGCTCCTCCCACCTTTGGTGGCACCATCCTCGCCACCTGCCGACCACATCTTCCAGCTGGGCAGCCCCAGGAGGCTCCCGAACACCTGTTAGGGGACAGGGAGGACAGAGGGGAAGGGGGCCAGCCAGGCCAGGCAGCCAGGCAGCAGAAACCATCTCTGAAGAGACAAAGGCAAGGTGTGTGGTGGGACTCAGGATGCAGCTCCGAGAGCCGGGGAGACCAGGGCTGCTAACCCCAAGGGGGAATGCCTGCTGTGACCCCCCCACTATTCGTGTTCCAAACTCACTCCGTACCTGAGAATGAGCCTGTGTTCCTGATCCTTCTGCCTCCATCTCCCATGTGCTGGACGACCGGCATGTACCACCACGCCTCGCTGGGGTGGGGGTAGGACCCGGGGCTGCGTGCTTGCCAGGCTGTGCCAACTGAACTACACTCTACCCCCCCCACTGCTATTCTGACCCAGAACAAACACTGTCCCCAGCTGTGGCTTTCCCATCGTCACTGAACCTTTAACAAAGATACACCTGAGAGAGACCCTCTCTGAGTGGGTGCCATCTCACAGAGTCCCCCTCCCCGCTCCCCCCAAGAGTGCTCCCAATAACATGGTGAGATGGAACCTGAGGTCTAGGTCTGGCCCAGCCTGACTGCTGGCGCTGTGGGCACCGTGGCCATGTGGCTGAGCTTCCTGCCTCCATGCTATGGGCACTGTGGGCGCTGTGGGCACTGTGGACGCTGTGGGCTACAGTGGCTTTGGGCTGCCTGTGTCAGCAACACCACTGGGCTTGCACACTCACAGGCACGCATGTGCACACACTCTCACACTTTCTTAAACCCAATCGCCTCCATAGCTTGACCTATGCCTGGCACATAGTAGGTGCTTAGGAAGCATCTGTGAGGTTCATGGTCAATTTGGTGCCTGTGACATGGGTGATCCCTCTAGATTCACCACACTCTATAGCAGGACCCTGTGGACCTGTTGTTGTTGGCATCCCTACGGCCCAGTGGGGGCCTGTGCACAGTAGGTACTCCGTGGGGAACCCAGAATTGTTTGTAGAGAGAAGTCTTTCGAGCCACAAGCTGGTAGATGGAGTGGCCACCAGTTCCCATTGGATGAGGAGCCCCTGTTCTTCTTATCCTTTCCTGAGATCTGAGGAGTCCCCAAGATCCTAAGGTTCCCTAACACCCCAGGAGCCCCTAAGACTCCATGATTATAGGGGTGAATGCTCTTGGTCCTTCTGTGGTCCCTACAGCTTAAGCCTTGCTGCTGGTGAACCCTAGTTCTCAGCCCTGCTCTGGACGGAGAGGGTGGGCTCCCTCTTTCCAGCAGCTACCCCGTACCAGGGGATCCTGCAGCGTTGCCTGGAGGGCCTGGAGCTCTCCCTTCTAGGACGAGGTTTCCTCTCTGCCTGGCGCTCAGGAAAGAGGTACTTCGTACTATCCACCCCTTCCCATCGGGGGGGTCCTGGCCAGGTCTCTGGGGGAAAAGATCATGCACCCTAGGCAGGGTGGCTCTGGGCATTGTTCTGAGCTGCCCAAGGCCTCTTTGCTGTGTGCCCAGGGGAGGGCACCAGGCCATTCCAGGTCCCTGCACCTTCTGCTGGCGAGTACAGATCGAAACACCAGTTCCTTCCCAGCGTCACTGGGAAACGAGTTCTGGAATCATCTATGCGGGGACCAAGGCCACACATCCGCCACCCCAGGGTTCCAGCAGCGCCACCCCGGGGCTAAGAACCGAGTTCTCAACCTCGGTCCTCTCATCTGAACACCGAGGAGAGCACTAGCATCGCCCACCCAGTGAGCGGAGGACACACACAGGAGACGCTCAGTGAACCTCTGCGCACCTGCCCCGGTGGGCACCTGCCTCGGCCCTCTGTGCTAACTGCTTTCTAGAGCTAAAAAGGTTTCAAGTCCTGGTTCATTCGATCCTTATGCTGGGCTGGGAATGGTGGCTCAGTGGTTAAAGCCTTTGCAAAAGGAGTTTGGATCCCCAGATCCCATGTAAAAGATGCCGAGTTGATCTGGCCGAGCCTGTAATTTGGCCCTGGAAGGCAGCCTAGGAAACCCCAGAGCAAAGCGATAAGGAAGTAGAGCAATCCAGGATGGTTCTCCCATGTCACCCTTGGGCCTCCACAAGCACACACATGCTCAAATGCCCTCTTTTTTTGTACACACACACACACACACACACACACACACACACAATCTTTATGCCAATGGGATATCAGAAGCTTGGCAAGATAGTCCTTGGCTCAAGGTCGCAGGGCAAAAACAAACAAAACCCCACCCATCAAGCAGGAATGTAGCCCCTGGGTGCTTGACTCTGGTTCCACAAACCTAACATGTCTGCTATGGTCATGGCTCATATCAGATGTAGAAGGAATCCTGGATGTGAACCATCAACCCATTTCCAAGCTGAGAAAAACCAAGGCCACAGGAGAAAAAAAGACTAGTGTAGAGACAGGGCTGCCATTGGTAGAACTAGTCCTAGGGTTTCTTCAAATGTTGCCTCATGTCCGTTGAGTCCTACATACATTGTATGTACGGTGCCATTCAGTTTCAGAACTGCCCTGGCAAAGAGAGGCTATTTGGGTAAATTGCAACTTGGGTAAATTGAGGTAGGAAGGCCATAGCTTGCTGGTAATGATGCAACTAAGTCTCACAGGGAGCCTGACTGTACAGCCCCGATCCACAGCGACTTCACAGAGGCAGGCTGGCCTTGCCCAGCAGCTAAGGTGTCTAGGTAAACTGTCCTTCTAGAGGATGGGAGTGTGCAGGACCACAGCTGGGGCAAGGTGGGGTGCAGCTCAGGGAGCTGGGCAGCGCTGGAGCTGGTAAACCCCACCTGCCCAAAGATGCATTAGCCCCCTGCCTCTGCAAAGAGCAGTTTACCCAACAAAACGCAGCCGAGCAAGGAACGTCATGTGACCCTCGTTGCAGGCAGTGCACATCTTGGGATGTGTGGATGAAAGGCACCATATAAAATGCAATCAATTATGAATCACCATTACTGAATTAATCACATGTATGATTAATACGGTAATAATAATTAATGGAAGTATGATCTGGAGATTAGAGTTAGAACTGGCAGGAAGGAGCCGGGGGCTTCATTGAGGCAGCACAGCGGGGAACGCCCTGGGAGAGGGTCCTGCTCTCTCTCCCCTCCGGTCTGTCTGAGCTGTAGAAACAAGAGGCTCGGGATGTCTAGAAACCCCTAGAAAGACCTGGGCGGGGTCCCAGGTGCTTACCACCTCCTTACAGGTCCATCTCAACTGCTCAAGGTCAAAGGGACAAGCGGTTCTTAAAGGATCCAAATTTGGGCCAGGCACAGAGAATACAATGAACAAAGCCACTGGTGGGTACGTGATGGGGGTAACTCTGGGGCTCCCGCTTGACTGTCACGGGTGGGATGAGCTTGCTAGATCTGTCCCCTCCTTCTGTCTGTCGGCCTCAGGATTTGTCTTCTCTCAAAAGTCCCCAGGGAGCTGGACTCATCTGTTACCACTGTTTGCAAGCTATGAGATTATTTTTGCATGCGACTTGATAATTCTCTGTTACTCTTTGGCCTCATGTTTATTTCCTCATCATAAAAGAGTCAAGTGATAGTGGAAGAATACATACAATAAAGCATGTAGTTCCCCCATCTCCTGTTTATAACTTGATGCATCTTTATATCGCTATAAGTCTATGTCTCTCTCTCTCTCTCTCTCTCTCTCTCTCTCTCTACACACACACAAATGGCTTATATACAGATCCTTTAAAAAAACAGCAAGTGGAATAGAATTAAGTGCATTGTTCTACAGATGCTTTTTGATAGATTTCCACATACACAATTCAAATTAGCCCAGTGCAGTGAATCAAAATCCTACCAATGAAAATGGTTCAGCTGCTATGTGAGGGGAGCTGGCGATGGTTCTGGGGGGAGACTGAGTAACGCTTTCCTACTCCGGTGCTCAGCTGCCGCTCTCCGCCAGCAAAAGGTCATTTGTCAGAAAGCACCTTAATGCGGTTTAGAAATGAGCGGCTGGCCACCTGGTCCCTCCTCGGCTGGAATACGATCCGTCCCCCCAGCCCTTTATTATTCCTTGAAAGAAGCTCTTCTCCCGCAGGCTTCTGGGAGGCCCGATCAGGAGGGCTGTACGGGGACCGCCCTCCTGGGCAAATCTCTTCCTCCTCTTACAGCTGGGGAAATTGAGGCCACGAGCGAGGAAGAGATCTCCCCGGGGCACACAGCACAGCTAGTTGGGGCGTAGCCAAGAAAATCCATTATCCTGACCAGTGCCCTGCCCACTACACATGGTTTCCAGGGTCTAAAAGACCTGCTCTGCAACAGGCCCCTGAAAAGGATGTTGGCATTAGTCTGGTGTGTGTGTGTGTGTGTGTGTGTGTGTGTGTGTGTGTGTGGTGCATATGTGTGGGTGTGTATATGTGTTTTATGGTGTATGTGGCATAATGTGTGTGTGTGGTATGTGTATGTTTGTGAGTATGTGTATATGTGGCATGTATATGGTATGTGTGCATGTGGTATATGTGTGCTGCATATATGTACAGGTGGTGTGTATATACATATGTGAGGTGTGTGTGTGGTGTATGTGTGTGAGAAAGATGTATGTATATTTGAGGTGTGTATGTGAGGCGAATGTGTGTGTGTGGTATGTATGTGTGTGAGGTATGTATGTATGTGAGGTGTGTGTGTGTGAGGTATGTATGTATGTGAGGTGTGTGTGTGTTAGATGTGTGTGTGAGGTGTGTATGTGTGTGTGTGGTGTGTGTATATGAGGCGAGTGTGTATGTGTATATATGTGAGGTGTGTGTACGTGTGCATGTGTGCGCATGCGGAAGAGGCACTGGAGAAATTATCTCGAGTAGGGACAGCTTTGCAGACACGGGTCACGAAACCACCCTAGCGGTCACGCATAGGATGGACCCTGGTCCCGTGGCTGTGGGCAGATGAGCTAGGAATCAGACGCAGGCGAAACTCTGCGCACCTTGCTGGATGCTCCCGGGATGGAGTGGCCCTGCCTGGGAGTGACCAGACCTGAATGGACAGGTGATCACTCACTGCGAAGGGCCCACACTGCTTGGGACCCAGATCCTGAGCTCCGCCCCTTCCCCAGGGGCAGTGAGGTTGAGAGCAGGTGCCCCACCGCTGGCCTGCATCTGCAGTCTTGGATGGTTTTGCTCAGCATGCTGTCTTCAGGCGGAGATACTCCATGGCACTTGCGAAAGAATGCTGCCGTTCACACTTCACAGAGGGGAAACCGAGGTGCTGGAGCAGCCTGTGCCACGCCCTAGTTAGTCAGTGGTAGAACACGCACCGAAGCTGGAGTTGCTGCCTCCCAAGCAGAACCTTCCAGAGCAGCGTGACCTTGGGCAAGTTACTTAACGTCTCAGAAGCTTCTTCTCTAACTTCAGCTTTTGCTCACAGCAGCTAAGTCACAGATTTGCACACAAGCTGGCTTGCTTGAAGTCTGGCATGAAAGGTGTTCAATAAATGTTTATTACGATGAAGATTATTATCATGGGTGACAATTTTTAATTCTGCACCCTCTGCCTGCTTTGCCACCTAAATGCCACTCAGCAGAATAACCCTCGGGCAAGATTTCGGAGCAGCCAGAGAGCAGGGAAGGGTTAAGGTGGAAGTAAAGGGTGGCAACCGGGCAGAGACTGAGGTGCCCACTCTTGTTCCCATTTCTGAACTTCTGTGACCTTGGGCCTCCCTCCCTCTCTCTCTCTGCCATCCTTTGTTCCTGGGCATCCAAACACAGTGCTCACTGTTTGAGCACTGCAGCAAGAACAAACCCCAAGGCAGTCAGAAACACCCTTCCCCCCAAAAAAAACCCCAAAAGCGCCCCTGGAAGACCAGGGAGTCTCCACACGGCCCAGGAGGTCGCCTGGCAGAGCAGCCTCCAGGGGGCTAGAGAGAGTGTATGTAGGGCTGCCCAGCGCTGCCAACTCAGTAGCCTCTGCCCAGCTCCTGCAGGAGTCCTCCCACGCCCTCTCCCCAGGCCTGCCCTGGGGAAGCGGAGAAGCCCTGAGCGAGGCCCCTCTACTCGGTGCTCCCGGTGGAGCTGGCTTGGATCCGTCAAAAGCAGGGCCCATCAGGCTTGGGGGCGGCGATGTGTCAGCTGGTATTCAGGCTCTGGTTGTGCGCTCAGAGCTCTCCCCCTCCCCAGCTCCCCAAATCCACCCACCCACCCCTGTACCCACAGCTCAGGGCCTTCTGGGCGGCAGCACTTCACAGAGAGGGAGAGGGAGAGAAAGAGAGACCGAGGAACAAGCAGCCTGGAGCCCTGGCTGTGGGGGGTGGCGGGTCTGACTGACTTGGCGCCCTCCCTGGTGCCGATGGGGCAGCCCCTATGCCCCTGGGCGCTGGCACCCCGTCAGGCGTCCGGGATTTGGAGAGGGGAGCTAGCTGCAGCCCCGCGGCGCCCAGGCCCGAGCCGGCTAAGGATGCTCTCGGGGCTCAGGGACCCGTTGGCCTCCGGGCTGCAAGGCGATGTGTAGGCAGCGACCCCCCACAGCAGGCTCGCTGCGGCGGCCGCCTGCTGGGGCCACGCTGGCTGCGGGCCCGCCGGGACGCCCCTGCTCCCTGCGCCCCTCCCCGGGCCGAGGCGCGTCCCCCGAGCCTCGCAGTATTTCCTCCCTGCACCTTTAAGAAGAGCGTTGCTCCGTGGTGGGATGGTGTGTTAAAGCCACACAGAGGAAGTTACGCAGCCCGGATCAGACCGGGAGATAAAAGCCCCGATGGTGACCGTGAGTAATGGCAAGAGGATTTAGCCTGGCATTAACTTGGAGCGGAGTGCGGGGGGGCGGTGAGGCGCCCCGCCATCTGCTCGGCGCCGCGCGCTTGGGGGAAGCTCGGGCGCCCGGACAAGCAACGGCTGCAAAGCCCACTGGGGCCGGGGGCTGCACGGCGCGCGCGTGTGGGTCGTCCCCTTGCCGCCCGGGGGGCCCCAAAAGTTTGCACTTGTTAGCAGCGACCTCCCGCTCGGCCCGGGCGGGCGATGCGGGCGTCGCGGGAGGCCCCCTCCCCCGGCCCGCGTCTCCCGGACGGCTGCGGGCGGGGCCCCCGGCGGTCGCAGGGCTCCCCAGCCGCGATCTGACAGGCGAGGCGAGCCGAGCGGGGCAGGAGCCCCGGCTCGCTGCTGCCCTCCAGCCCGTGCGCCCACCCGGTGCCCCCGCCAGAGAGTGGCGGTCCCCTGCCTCCCGGGTCTCGCTCCGGGAAGCTGCTCCAAGCCCGGGTAAGGCGGGCGGGGAGAGCCAGGGCGGCGGGCGGGTGCCGAGGCGCCGCAGCTCGGCCGGGCTGCTTTCGTTTTGCAAGGGTTGGGGTGACCGTGCAAGCTCTTCGCGGGAGCCACTCCAACCAGCCCAGGCGAGGCTCGGATGCAAAAGTTATTTGGTGGCGGCTGCTACTAGCGGAGCACCGGAGTCGCCGAGAGGGGTGTGTGTGTGCGCGCCTGCACGGCATCTTAGCGGAGTCTCTCTGCCCGCTCCCCCCACCCAGCCCACCTCCCCCCGCCCCCCGCAAGCGTGTGTGGGGCGGAGATGGACGTCTCCAGAACGCTTGCTTACATGTGCTTATGAACAGGAAATGCTCCCTTCTCCCGCGTCGCTCCCGGACCCCAATTTAGTGGCCACCAGCCCAAACCACCTCCAGCCGGTGCCCTCCGGGCTCTGCAGATGCGCGGAGAACTCTTGGCTAGCCCGGCTGGAAACTTCTTCCCGTGCTGTGGACAGGGTCGGTGGGGGTGGGGCGGGGGGCCGGGGACGTGACCGCTGCGTGGAGTCGAACTGGAGCCGGCGGCTGCAGAGGCAGCGGGAAGGCGGGAAGACACGGGCGGGCTCCGGCGTCCGCCTGCTCCCCAGTAAGTTGCGGGTCTAAGCTGGGGGGACGGCGGCTGTAGGGTTAAACAAAAAAGAATGCAAGTAATTCCCCAGTGCTTTGCTCTGTGTCTTTTAATTAGGGGAGAGGAGGCGCCAAATGAGGGGGGCCTCGGGACGCAGGCCGGGCCTTTATTAAAGGCGTGGTTATTAATTGCACCGCTGGTTTGCGCGAACTTCGGAGAAGCCAGAGGCGGCGGGATGCTTGGCCCGCCCGTGGTGCACGCGGCTGTCTGCGGGTCCGTAGCGCAGACCAGACCCGGACTCCGCGGCATCCGCGGGTTCCGAACCTGCCCCGCCCGCTTACTCACCATCGGGGACCTGGTCGCTTGTGTCCCGCCCTCAGAGCCCAACTTTCTGGGGCTCCCCAGCCTCTGACAGGGAGCCCAAGGGTCGGAGGAAGCTCTCTTTCTGGAGCTGGGGGTACCCGGCCACCGGAAGTCGGGCGTCCACCCAGTCAGCGGTGAGCGCGGGGCAGCCCACGATAAGGGGGTGGGGGTGGGAAGGTGACCTCGTCCGTAAGGTTCCCTTTTGCCTTCCCCTCTCTTCCCACCATCTCTAAGCAGTTTTCACCCCCTCTGCCGGCTGACGCGCCTGGATGGAAGGGGCACCTCCTGGTGGGCTGGGTCCCCCAAATTCCAAAGGTGCCCCCCCTTGCTAGGGGTCCCCAGGGACCCGCGCCCACCGAGTCAGGTTGCCCCACACAGAGGGCGCTGTGCAGTCCGCGACTCTGGCAAGAGCCTGTTGGCAGGCCGGCCAGCTCCGAAAGGCGCTAATTCAATAAGACAGAGAAATCTGAGTTCAGAGATCTTGATAAAATCTAATTTTCGGGTTTTAATACCCAGGCGATCAGCGTCCTCCCCCCCACACCCTCCCGTTCCTGCGGACTCTTAAAAGAGAGCAAAGCGCATCGACTCCATTTGTTTCTGGGCGCTGCAGTTTCTTAATAATATCAGACGAAGATTTATTTTCCAAGGAGAAACCGATCCGCCAGCATACAACCTCTTACTCTGAAATTTCCCTTACCGGCTTCTCACTCCTTGCTAGTCACCTCGGTTTTTTTTGTTTTTTTTTTTTTTACCCTGGAGACTTTTGCGTCTCTGTCCCCCCCCCCCCCATATTTCTTTTTGGCAAAAACCGACTGTAATAATCGCGTGCTGAGCTCACAGCTCCCTTCCATGCCAGCGCCGCCCAGTTGATTGACTGGCTGTAAACACATTTTTCTCTTGGCAGATTTTGTTGTTGTTGGTCCCCTCCTTCCCCATTTTCCAGGGAATGGTGGCATTTGAGCCAACAAAACTGAAAAGCAATTAATAGATTTGCAAGTTGCACATCTTGCAGGCTCAGGACCTCCAGGCCTCCCCATGGGAGCGGAAGACCAGCCCTGCCCCTTGCAGATGGGTCCTCTTCCTTTTGAGCCACAGCTGGACACCCTGGTTGTCCCCAGCCATCAGGAGCCCCTACCTGTTAGTGAACAGTCGGGAGCCGGCTACTGGAAGAATTAATTAGGGCCATGCTGTTTTCTGTACAGCTTAGCGCTCGGGAGGGGAAGCTCCAAACCTTTGCCGGCCGGTTATTTTATTTTTACTACATTTCTCTCTCAGGTTGTAAAAATAGACGCTGGGCACGTTCTTTCTCTTTCTGAGAGTTTCTAGCAAGGAGCGCCTTCAAGGGCCGGGCAGGCTGTACAACCGGTTTTGTCTTCAAGCACTCAGAGCTGAGATGTGAGAATATGGCCTGGCTGGACCTCATTCATCTGTGTTAGGAGCGTCTCATCCTGAGGGGAGCGGGCCCAGGGAGGGGAGTTAATAGAGATGGATGAGGTCCACTTGGGTGTGGGGTAGAGGGTCTGATGGCTGGGTCTTCTTTCCTGAGCAAGGGACATTCTGGGGCAGCCTGGCAGTGTGTCTGTCTCCTGACTTTTCATTTGGGGCAGGGGCCTGTCTGTGTCCAGGTGGCCAATGAGATTTCATGGAAACCGGTAACTCCTTAGGGACCTTCTAGGGCCAGGGGATGATGGGTGAGGGTCAGGGCGCCATGCATGCAGCCTGGGAATTTAAATGCAGTGGCCACCGGTACAATAACCAGAATCATGAACAATATCGTCAATTTTTGCTATAAGTCACTGCAGTAATTTTGGCTCCATTGGTCAGTACTTTTGGCTGGAGTCGCACACTGGCCGGACTCAAGCTTCCTGGTAACGGAGCAGGTGTCTAAGGGACACACCTCATCCACGAGCCACGAGCCTCTCGGGGTCATGTTTCTTTCAGCTAGATCTGTTTGGGTTTTTGAACAGTAGAGCTAGGTCTCTGATCGTGACCTGTGTGTAGTCCTGACCCCCCATCCATCCCCCCCACAAGATGATCGCAAGACGCAGGCCTTGATCCGAACACTTCGTACGCCCAAACACCTTTGAGACGGTGGGAGTCTTCAATCTCTTAGTTTCTCATTGTTAAGAATGTTCAGCTCATGGTTTTAGATTGTGCCAGGGACTGGGGAAAGGTTTGCTGGTGACACATGCTTGGGGGAACTCCCTATAGGGGGTCAGCTGTGGGAGAGGTCCCCCTCTGTAGGGTTACCTCCTTAGCCACGTTGACATTTGACTGCCAGGCGTGGTGCTTTCAGGCTTAGACCTTGCTTCTTGGGGATGCTTCAGAAAGAGTCCGACCCCCCCAGCAGGGGCTGCTGCCGCTGAACCAGCACCCCCATGCATGATGAGCAGACACCTCACATTTTCAATAACGTGCCTGTCTGCAAATGCACAACTCGGAGATTAATAAAAATAACCCGGTCTTCCCTGGAGACCTTGTTTTGTTTTATTTTATTTTGCACATTTTGCCAGAGAGCTTTTGTTCTCTGCCCATCTCCAATCTCCCCCCCTTTTTAATTTGCTGCAGGTGTTGCTGCTAATGAGAGCACACACTCTCTGCTCCTCCCCATGCAAGAGAGAGGCTGCAGCCCAGGTATCAGGATGGATTGACAGCTGAAGTATCCGAAACTTCACAATAAGTCGCTGGTGGCTACCAGCCAAGGTCAGCTGCCCCCCATTAGTGCCTGTCCCCGTCAAGCCGAGGCCAATGGCCTTCCCGGTGGACACCTCAGTGGCTTCTTTAAAAAAAAAATTTCCAATCTGGTCACACAGTTGTCACTTGCAGCCCATGTGAAAAGGAATCTCTTTCATTGGTTTGAGATGCCACGTTGTGTCCCAGAGAGAAGCATATTTCTAGGCAGCCTGTGCACCTTCTGATTTTACTTTATCTTTCCAGTGCAAGCCGGAGGGCTGTGACATGGTCGAGTGGGGCACACCACATTTTAAGGCCACTGTAAAGACGTGGACTGACCGGAAGGATTGACGTTAACAGCAGCCCCATGCCGGATCCCTGAGCATCGCCTCCTTGTCCCATTTCCATCCAGTGTCACCATTTGAGCGCCTGCCCGAGTTGATCAGCTTCACCTCCAGGGGGGAGGAATGCCAAGGTTGGGAGGACGCGGAGTTGCTGGGAACTTCTTCATCTGTCCATCAGCATTCTGAGAAACGCTGGCTCTGGATTTTCCGTACCGTCCGATTGGAAAACACAAGCTCTTTGCCAGTGGGCAGGCCTGCAGTGTGTGAGGCCCCGGGACGGCCCAGCCTCCGCCGTTGCCTCGTACATGTGATATTTCCATGCTGAGGCCCCGGGTTCCCCCTGACCCCACCATCGAGACCACCTCCCGGCCCCCCTCCGGGCCCTGCCCCTGTCCACCCTGCAGCCATGCTGCACCTGCTAGCCTTCTTTCTGCACTGCCTCCCGCTGGCCTCTGCCGACTATGACATCTGCAAATCCTGGGTGAGCACGGATGAGGGGCCCACGTGGGAGTTCTACGCCTGTCAGCCCAAGGTGATGCGCTTGAAGGACTACGTCAAGGTGAAGGTGGAGCCCTCGGGCATCACGTGCGGAGACCCTCCTGAGAGGTTCTGCTCCCATGTAAGTCAGCCAGCTCGCTGCTGGACTATTGCTGCTTGGAGGGTGCGGGTAGGGGGTGCTGGGACAGAGCTCGGGCGGTTGAGCAGAGCCCCAGGGCCAGGTTGCAATACCAACCTCAAAGTCTCTGGCCCACTGTGGAAAGGTGCCAAAGTCAAGCTGCCCTGAGGACCCGAGGAGTCATGTGATATTCTGTGATGGAGGGAGTTTGGGCCAGCTGAACTCCCCCCCAGGATGATTTCCTCTCAGGAAGAGCATAGGATCCATAGTCCTGCTGCCTCAGAGGCCAGCCCCGCCCACTTTGCAGGAAGTCAGCATTCAGGCCAGTGAGTGAGCAAGATGCAGTTTGCAAGAGATACTGTTTGCAAAAGATACAGTTTGCAAGAGATACTGTTTGCAAGGAGGTACAGTTTGCAAGAGATACAGTTTGCAAGAGATACTGTTTGCAAGAGATACTGTTTGCAAGAGACACAGTTTGCAAGGTCATATCTAGCCGGCTTCCATTCATCCCCCTCTGCTGTGCACCCTCCCAATTGGGCGAGCCTAGTCCAGCACACCGTCTTGTGAGACCAGCACAGGCCAAGCACTGAGTAGGCACTTTGCCGAGGATGGTTTTCGGGAAGCCTGGAGGAGGTTCCTGGAGGAAAATGGAGGTGTCAGGCCAGATGGATGGGCAGCCAGTGATCTTGCCGTTCCAACCTCCAGTCAAGGGGCCTTGTCACTCTGAGACCTTGAAGCCATCACAGCCCTTCAGCATTCACCCAGGTGGTTCCAAGGGGTCAGTGATTACGTGGACACTGTTCAGCATACCATCGGGCTCAGAGCAAGTGTCTCGGATAATTGTATTTGTCATCTTAATCATACGGATAGGGAAACCGAGGTGCAGAAGAGCAAGCCTTTGGCCAAGGTCACATACGCTCCAGAGTCGCTGAGCTAAGCTGGTAGAGCAGGCATGCAGGCGGGCAGGGCATGCAGGCGGGCAGGGCATGCAGCTGGACAGGGCATGCAGGCGGGCAGGGCATGCAGGTGGGCAGGGCACACAGGCTGAGCAGGGCATGCAGGCAGGCAGGGTATGCAGGCTAGGCAGGGCACACAGGCTGGGCAGGCACGCAGGCTGCAGGAGCTGGAAAGAAGGCTTCAGGGTCATTCTGCAGGTGGCCTGTGTCCTTGGGGAGCTGCCAGGAGGTGCTGCCAGGTCCCTGGGTTTATAGCTCAGCCAACCTGGTGTCCCCAGCCCCAGGCTCCTGCTCAGGTCTCGGTCCCGTGGGTCCGCTTCAGTCACAGCACACAGCAGCCGGCCCAAGAGGGTAGATTCCCACTTGGCCTTGTCAGTGGTGATAAGGCCGTCACTGTGGGTGGTAGCCGGGGCCGGAGCCAGCTGGGAGCGGGAGGGAGGAAGAGAGACTCTAGCCTAGGGCCGGGAGCCAAGACTGAATCATATGTGGACACAGTTGCTCTGGGGACCAAAGGGCCATCCTGACTCAGGACAGGCGAGGGGTGCTGCGTCCCCTGAGTCAAGACTGAGGTCAGAGTGAACCCCATCCTGAGCCACCCCAGCCACACGCTCCCCAGGCAGTTCACCCGTCCCATGTTAGAGACCACAGGATTTTCATCTTTTCAATACTGATCACTGCCTTAATAAGCCAGGCTGGGGGTCGTTCAGTTGTAACTCATGAACCAGCTTCCAGTCAAGGGCAGAGGACTGAGGTGACCAGCATACAGGGAAGTCCGAGGTTCTCCCCTTGCTGAAGCTGTCTAGACCAAGGCTGTGGGCACCGCCTCCCCCCCCCAGGATCCAGTGCAGCAGGTCACACCTCAGTATCCTGATGCTGGCTAAGTCCTCATCCCATTCCCTCCTCCCAGACCTGTTTGGAGTGAGGAGGTCTGGGAGGGACCAGCACCCCTAGACGCCCCTACCCCCATGGTCCCATCGTCGACATCTGATCACCTACCTGTCTGATAGACGCAACTATCAAACTCTTTTTATGACAGGCGGCCTCCACGTTGCCTTTGATTACAAACGTGAGCCCAAGGAAGGTGGGGAGACTGCAGGAGCAGGTGATAGACAGTCCCCCCTCCCCCAGGAGGGGGATTTAGCTTCCGGAGAGAGGTGGGGTCACACCCAGATGAGGGTTCAAACCCCTCAGTGCTGATGTTTACTGTGATTCCCTGGGACGTGTCTCTGGGGTGTGCCTCGAATCTTCTCCAGGGTACCCTGAGATGAGCCCTACTCTAATCCCTCTGTAGTGATTAGAAAGATTGCCCAGACCCAAGGTCACGGGCAGAACATGCAAGGCCGGCCAGGCAGGCGCTTGGCTGTGACCAGCACCCGTTCCTCCCCACCAGGGGGCACAGTCTGCCTTCTGCACAGCTGACCTCTCTGCACCTGTTTCTTCCGCTTTCAAGAAAGACAATAGTGTAGGCGTGTCCCGGTGATGAGCTCCGCCAGGAAGCTCCCTGATACACTGTGGCTGTAACTTATCACTGTTGTCACTACGCTCTCCATGTTGTTCGGGGTCTCTTTGCTCCCCGGGAGAACACTCTGCCTCTGTCCAGCCTTGGCCACATCACACTCCACATGTCCTGTCTGCGGGCAGCAGGTGGTAGACGCCTGTCCAGGGAATTTCAGCCACAGTCGGTGTGGCTGACAGACCACAAGGGGGCGCCCTGGCAACAGCCAGATCTCCCACTACCCTCTTGGTCTTGGCCAGTCCAGCTCATGCCTGTTGGTCCCTTCCACCCGCTTGCTTGCAGGCATGGACCTGCCTGTCCCAGCTCCCAGCCAACCAGACTGTGAGCCCTGGAGCACCCCCAGGGGACAAGGGGGATCCAGGGGGAATGGTCCACCCCTTGCAGACTCAGGGATCAGACCCTCATTCTCCCGGGCCCCGGTCCTCCACCAAGACCACTGGGGAGAGCTGAATTGTAAATTCCAGCGTAGCCAGAAAGGGGAGGGGGAATGGAAGACAAGATAAATGAATAAATAAAAACCCATTGGCTCTAAATGCATAAGGAGAATTAATAGGGGATGAGCACTCAGCCGAGGGTTCTTGGGCAAGGGCAAAATTTCAATGAGAGCTATAGAACACAGGTCCCCCCCCCCCCACACACTTTCTGGGGCCTGCCGTAGAGGTCAGTAGGCTCGGCTTGCAGAAGATGGTAGAGGAGGAGGAGAAGGAAAGGAAGAGGAAGCAAAGGCTTGTCCTGTGTCCTGGGGGAAGGGGGGGCAAGCTGTGGCTCAGTGTCTCTAACCTGCTGCCGACGATGGAAGCCTTGGAAACAGGACCAGAGGACTGGAGACTTAGAGAGCTGTGCGTGTGCCCAGCCCTCCTCCGGCCGAGCTTCCAGTCCAGCCTCAGTCTGCTACACGTGTAGGATGCCAGCCCTGCCCGAGACCCGAGGATCTAGACTCTGCAGGGCTCTGAGATCAGGCCTGAGCCGTGGTAGGGAAGCCTGGGGGTGCGGAAGCCAGTTTCCACCTGACCTTTGCAACTTAAGGGGAGAAAGGAGAGCAGGGGTCAGGCAGAAAGGCATGGGATCAGACACTGAGCTGCCCAGACACAGGGTGGACCTTGCGGGGGCTGGAGCTTGGGTAGGACCTGGCCCGTTCATGCCTTGTTCTGATGACAGCTGCCCTCGGGAATCAGAAGCTCCGCTGAGGTCACTCGTGGACTCTGTGGTCCTGAACAGTCATTCACCTTGGTCAGGTTGGGCTGGGGATGTGGCTCAGTGGGCAGAGAACATACCTAGTACACAGGAGGCCCCGGGTTCCAGCCCCACTGCCTCATCAACGGGGCGTGGTGATGCATGCCTGTAACCCCAGCCTCCAAAGGTGGAGGCAGAGGGTTGGAAGAGTAAAGTCATCTCCGCTGCCCAGCATGTTAGAGGCTAGCCTGGACTACGTGAGGCTATTTCCTGTCATATGAGGGTGGATGGATGGATGGATGAATGGATGGGTAAGTGAGTAAGTGGATGGACGGATGGGTGGGTGGATGGATGGATGAGTGGGTGGATGGACGGATGGACGGATGGGTGGGTAAGTGGGTGGATGGATGGACGGATGGATGGGTGAGTGGGTGTATGGACGGATGGACAGATGGGTGGGTGGATGGATGGACGGATGAGTGGGTGGATGGATGGATGGGTGGGTAGTGGGTGGGTGGATGAACGGATAGACGGATGGATGGATGGGTGGGTAAGTGAGTGGATGGATGGATGGGTGGGTATATGGATGGATGAGTGGGTGGGTGGACGGATGGGTGGGTGAGTGGGTGGGTGGATGAACGGATAGACGGATGGATGGATGGATGGGTGGGTGAGTGGATGGACAGATAGGTGGGTGGGTGGGTGGATAGATGAATGAATGAATAAGAAAATAATTCTCCAAGCCGCAGCTTCCCCATGTGAGAGGGAACACACTTGCCTTGCCCACCTTACCACATTCCTGGCAAAGTGAGTCCTAGAATTGGCAAGTACTTAGTCAGAACGTGGACCCCATTCTAGTGCAAGGCGTCACCATTCTGCCTACCTAAGTCTTGATTATCTTGACTTTTTCCACATTGAAATGGATGGACACGGCCTTTACTCTAGAGAGACAGGAGTCAGTAGGCAGCCCCGTGCTGCGCGACCTTCGGCCTGAGACTTAATCTCTCTGAGCCTTGCTCCCACAGGTTGGGGCTATTAGGGGATCATACACCCCACAGACTGTGATAGTAAATGCTCACCTCTTGGCGGCAGCTCTGGAACAGCGGCCATGTCCCCCCCATACTAGGAGCTCCCTAGAGGTGCATCTCTTCTGTGGTCTCATTCAGCATTTGCTGGACACTTGGGGGGTGGGAAGCAGGATAGCAGGATCCGGGACTAGTGCTGAGTCTGGGGGCTTTTACCCCCCGGAAGGTAGCAGCCCTCTCATCTCCCCGCTGCCGTCTCGGGGGGGGGGGTCTCGGGGTTTCCCACCGGGGAAGCGAGGGGTTTGCCCAGCTGCCCCTCAGTCAGCAGCTGTGATTGGAGGCACTGACCCTTCGCCATTCACAGTCACTGGCTCTCTGGAAATGCCCGAGGCAGGGCTCAGCAGGACAAGAATAGATGCTGCAAATGACGTCCTGGCACAGAGCCAGGGACAGACAGGAGAGGCGGAGCCGGCGCTGTCCCGGGCTCCAGGGGCCATGTCCCCGCTGACGTCTCTAGAAGGAACAGGTGTCCTCATGCACCGCGGAAGCCTGCTGCCGGACAACCAGGGCGCACCGGGGACACAGGAAAGGACATCTCTCCAGAGTGGGAGACTTGGAAATGCCCGACACCTTGGACTCACGTTGCGTCCTGATTTTTTTTTTAAGACTTAGAGCAAGAGAGATGGCTCAGTAGTTAAAACTTTTCCCTCACGAGCACAAGGACCTGAGTTCAAATTTCCAGATTCCATGTAAAAATGCCAGGTGGATATAGGGGTAGCCCGGGATTCTGGCCTTGGCAGAGCCTAGGAAACCCCAGAGCAAAGCAATAAAGGAAGTAGGGTAATCCAGGCTGGCTCCTGGTGTTCCCCTTGGGTCTCTACAGGTGCACACACTCAATGCACTCTTACGTACACAGCTGAACGCGCGCGCGTGCACACACACACACACACACACACACCCTATACACATGTACATAAAAAAAAGGACAGGGTCTCATGTAACTCAGGCAGACCTAGAACTTACTGTGTAGCCAAGGATGACCTTGAACCCCTGCCCCCGCCCCACAGTGCTCGGATGGCGGGCATGTGCCGCCATGCTGGCTTCCATGTGGTCTGGGGTTGGAAGCCAGCCAAGCACGCCACCAGCTGAGCGGCACCCCGGCTCCCTCGCCCTGTTAAGACAGCTTCCTTTTGTGCCCTCCTGCATATGTTATCACAAGCCGCCTCCCACCCAGGCGGAGCAGGCGGTGGATGGGCAGATGGACAGGCAGGCTACGCCGTGCTGGCTTTGGGACGGGGCCGGTGGGAGGAGCCTGCGTGTATCCTGCCCCTTCTGGGCTGCAGGACTTTAGATAAGTCCCTGTGACTCTGAGCCTTAGTTTTCGCATCTGCAGATGGGGTGATACTCTGAAACTTGCAAGGATGTTTGGTGAATGACATGAGGTGAGGGTGGGAAAGCCAACCAGATGTGGGCACCAAACAATACCTATCAAAAGGGGGTGAGGCTTCCATTCTACAAAGCAGCTGGGTGCGGGGACAAAGGAATGGATAGGAAGAAGTGATAGAAAGAAGGCGACTCTATGCACACACACAAAAAGATGCGAAAGTGTGGGGGGTCCAACCAGAAAGGAGAAAGTATGAAGTGGTGAAGGAGGGGGGTACATTTGGGTAGGAAGGGGTGAAAGGGACATGAATTCATTGTATTTGTGTGTGAAAGTGTTGAATTAAAAATATGCATCCAAAGGAAGACAGTGACCGCACAGGCAAGGCGTAGGGGTTGGGGGTCTGATGTGGGGGGCCTGGAAGATTCCCAGGCATGGACGTATGGAAGGAAAGCGACAAGGAAGGGGACTCGTCGGCGGAGGCCATAGAGCAGGGGGAGCAGGTGGTGGCAGAGGTCAGCCGGTCCCTCAGTCCCGCTCTGCAGAATGCTACACTCTTGTCAACGCCCTCCAAAGGGAGGGGCTGGGGGCTCCTCCGTCTGTGCCTGGCATCTAGCATGGGTGAGGCTGGGGGATCCCCCGTGGTGGGGCCACACGCACCTCACCTCCCAGCTTCTGCTGCCCCAGGAGTGGGGTGGGCTGCACAGCTGACCCCCCACCCTGCACAGGCCTCTGTGGGGCCACGGCTCCTAGGACTCCTGGCAGGTCAGGAGGAGGCGAGAGGTGAAGGGGGAGCTGTGGACTCAGCGGGGACAGTTGTTTAGGTGGGAGAGGGGGGCTTCTGATCCCCCCAGGTACACACAGTCTGTAGGTGAGGGCCACGTGGGGACAGAATGGAGGCAGAATGAAAGCCAGAGAGGCCTGGCCAGGCAGAGGGGACTACGGCCCAGCCCCTGAGCCTCAGTTTCCCCCAGCGGCGGTGGTGCTAACTTAACCAGTTCATCTGGTGTTCCTGGGCACTTGCCAGAGACAGGCTGCAAGTTTGGGGGAAGCCTCCATCGGTCACAGACAAATCGGGGACTCCGGCACAGATGGAAGGCTTCCCCACGTGTACCCCGCATCGGGCACTGTTGGAAAGAATAAATCTCTCTCCTTTTTTTTTTTTTTTTTTTTTTTTTTTTTTTTTGAGACGCAGCCTGGCGTTGCGCTCGCTGTACAGCCCAGGATGCTGATCCTCCACCTCCACCTTCACAGGACGGGGTGACGGGCTTGTCACCTGGTTTTAGGAGGTGTTGGGGACAGAACCCAGGGCTTCTGCATGCTGGGCAGGCGCTCTACCAACCGAGTCCTAGCCCCAAAGCATTTTTTTCTCAAAATGAGTATAATTTACCCTACGCAAAATTAATGCTCACAATTTATTTTAAAGAAAATATTTAGACAAGGGGATGGCTCAGTGGCTAAGGAGTTTGCTACTCAACAGAAGGACCTGAGTTCAGATCTCCAGATCTCACTGGGTAAAATGCTGGATGGATGTGACTAACTGTGGAATTCCAGCCCTAGAAAACAGAACCTGGGAATCCCCAAAATAACCCGACTCTCCAGAGTAGCCCTAATAATGGCCTCTGGGTTTAGAGACCTGGGCTCACAACGATAAGGTGGAAGAGCGACTGAGGATGATTCTGATCTCAAACTCAGGCCTCCTTATGCATGCACATTCATGTACGCATACCTGCACGCGTGTGTGCGTCCATATGCCCCCCACATGCAAACTTGTGTACACATGCCATACCTGCATATATACCATAATGTAAAAAAAGGAAATGCTGAATGTAGAAAAATAATAACGTCCTTTGCCCTGTACCCATGTTTTAAAAAGTATGCGAGTCAGTGGCTTCCAGCATTCTGTAGTGACAGCCTGTGCCTGGATCCAACACCTCTTTATCTTTTGCTGAAGAAACTTCTTGTGGTGGGCTAGTCCCTCCTCTTCCTCCCCCCAATCCCTTAGCAACCTCTAGTCAGCTTTCTGTGTCCTGGGCTGAGTTATTCTAGATCTTTCAGGTAGACCAATCAGCCAGCACATCCAGTGTATGAAGGAGAATCTCGTTACCGTCTCGCTTTGAGTTTCTTCTCAGGAACTTTTCGGCTGTTTGTTCTCTGAAGAGAGAGTTTCTAGTCAGGTTCTTTGGACATTATTCAACTGGGTTGTCTCTTGTTGAGCGGTGTGTGCTCTTTGTATAGTCCGGATCGTCCTTTCACGCCTTGTCCTGTTGTTTGACGCACAAAGGCTTTCCTTTTAATTTGAATAAGATCAGTTTATTGTCGCGTTGCCCTTTCAGCTGGTGCTTCTGGTGCCCCCTTGGTGCCATTGCTGGACCCTGTGGATTTGCCTGGTGTTTTCTGTGAAGATCTTTGTAGTTTTACATTCAGGTCTTCGATCCACCTAGTACTTTTGCGTGCCGTGTGAAGCAAGGGCCCACAGTCTCCCACGAGGACCTGCCCAGTGCTCCCTGCGCCCTGGCTCAGGGCCTGGGCTTTCCCAGTAGCTTTTCCTGAAATCTCTGTAGAAAACCCATTTGACTGGGACCTTGCGTATATTTCTGGACCCTCGTCAAATCCATTCCATCGAGGTTTCGAGCCTGCTGGGCACAGAACTCACCAGA
The DNA here is from genome assembly GCA_023101885.1 of Typhlomys cinereus. Lineage (NCBI taxonomy): Eukaryota > Metazoa > Chordata > Mammalia > Rodentia > Platacanthomyidae > Typhlomys > Typhlomys cinereus. Next base: position 7,247,495 of record JALPQD010000039.1, read on the forward strand.
CCTTGCCCAGTGTACCTTGGGGCAACCACAAGCTACGCCGATGTGCCCATTTTATAGATGCTCAGCATTGGTGTCGAGGCTAAGGCCCAGATGCCTGCCATCTCCCAGCTGAGCCTGGGTGAGGCCCGAGGAGGGTGGAGCCATGCCGCATGACCCTCCCCCCCACACTTTCCTACCCACCTCCAGTTTGCTGGGATGTTGACTGACTCTCAGAGAAGGGTCATGGGGAGCGGGCACAGTGACTCCTCTCTAGTCTCTCTGGCCTCTGGTCTCTGAGCTCTTCTGCCTCCCCTGTACTCCTCCCGTCGTCCTCCGGGAATGTATCACTCAGGTGTCTCCTGGGCACAGTAGATACTAAATAAACCCAGGTTGCCTTGTTCCTCTGCCCCCAATAGTGGGCACAACTTAGGAGGAGTCACAGAGGTTGTCAAAGGCCAGAGGAACCCCAAAGCACGTTAACAGCAGAGCCAACCACTCAGGGCAAGTGGGTAACCCATCTTGCCCCTAGCGTTCTGGGCTTGGGGTGGAGCCCTGGGGACGTCTCAGGGGGTTCCATTCTGGGCCCCTGTCTACCCACACTTACGCATGGTGACATCTGGTGGGGTTACAACGGACGTGGCGCCCCTTGTGGGGTCCATGCCTTTGCTTCCTGGCTGGCCTGGGCACCCACCTGTCACAGGCTGGCTGCCACCTCTCTCAAGGGGGACCTCAGGACTGGGCCTCTGGGTTACGTGCTGCCGCGTCTCCCTGGGTGCCAGGCGTGACCCTTGCAACACTCTCAGCAACTGTGCGGCACAGATGAGCAAGGGAGACCCAGAGAAGTGACGACACCGGCCCGAGGTTGCAGAGCCCAGATGAGACCTTCCCCGGGGCACTGTCCCCTCCTTCCCCCATCTCCACGCCAGTCTGTTCTGTAGCACAAGTCAGAATGGCCTTTGTGACCTTGGGCAGCCGCAGAGGGGCTTCGCCTGTAGGAAGGAACTGAAATGAAACTTCCCACACTAGTAGAAATCCTCCAGCCCCGACCAGGGTCGAGTGTTCTAGAACGCCCCCCCCCACGTGGAAGAACCAGCAGACTTCTCCCCAGCACCGTTTGTCCTGAGTCCTCGGGGACCCTTTGGGCATCCTCAGGCCCCATTGTACCTTGGAGTCATTTGTCCACTTGACGGCAAACAGTGGTCAGGGAAATAAGTAAGAATGAACCAGAACACCTCCCCCCTCCCGAGTGCCTGGAGCAGCTGGCTCTCGGGCAAAGGTGAGGAGGGGACTGGACCAGTGTTGGGGGATGGGACCTCCCTCTCCAGGAGCTGGGTGACCTTGTACGAGGCTCTTCTTTGAGGCATCTGAACTTGAACCTCCACGTTTCCAGCATTCTTGACTTCCTCCTGCTGCTTATGGATGGAAGCAGAACAGGACTCTCCCAGACCCCAGGGACCACCCAGGGAGAGCAAAGACAGGAGACCCTGCACAGGACCCTCCGCAGTCAGGAGCTACAAAGCCCTCTGAGGATCTCGGTGTTTCTCCCCGTCCCAGTTTGCCCGCATGCTGCTGAGAAATTCACGACCAAAGGACTCAAGGGGGACAAGGGGTTTTACTCTGGCTTATGACTGTCCAGCTACATCTCTGGGGTCAGGGGACCTGGCCACACCACAGCCCCGTGATTACAGCATGTCTATCTGAGTGTGTTGAAGAATGCCCCCTTCCTCTGTCTCATCATCCTGCCCACTATAGGTTGGGCCCCATTCCAGCAATCAGACAATCAGGCTTGCTCAGGACTTAACTACTAACTCTTTACAAGTGAGACCAAAATTCAATGCACACACACACATACATACACACACACACACACAGAGCTGCAAAGCTGGTAAGCACTTCCAACCACAACGGCCCACTGTGTAGCCCAAGGCCTGCTGGGAAATCTGGCCTCTCAATACTGACTGGTCAGGCTCTCTTAAAAACTCGCCACCACTGCCTGCCCCCAGATGACAGGCACCACATCTGGGCGTGGGGAGGCTCTGACATTGCTGGTAAGACCCTGAGCTCTTTGGGAGTAGGGGGGCATAGGTGGCTGCCCCCCAGGTCTGCCTGATGAGTGATCCCTGAGGCCTGAGGGATGAACCCCTGCTGACACAGGGTGGGGCAGGGTGTCCCCGAAGCAAGCCTTGGACTGCACAGTGGGCCGTTGTGGTTGGAAGTGCTTACCAGGTTTGCAGCTCTTTGTGTGTGTGTGTGTGTGTGTGTGTGTGTGTGTGTGTGTGTGTGTGTGCACTGAATTTTAGTCTCACTTGTAAAGTTAGTAGTTAAGTCCTGAGCAAGCCTGCAGGAGACTGTCTGATTGCTGAGCAGGGGCCCAACCTATAGTGGGCAAGATGATGATACAGAGGGAGGGGGCATTCTTTGACACACTCGGAGAGACATGCTGTGATCACGGGGCTGTGATCCTCCTCCTGCCCTGTCTCCTCTCCCTTGGGGAAGTGTTCTCAGCCCCCCAACCCCATGTGAACAGCGGAGCCAGGGGCAACAGCAGGTCAAGACTGGGAATCAACCCTCCTTGAGACGCCAGGCTACAACACGGGGACTCCCAGAAACCCCGTCATGACCCCCCGCCATGCCCACATTGCATCCCGGTGCAGTCACAGCAGACTCAGGGGCAGGGTCCTGAAACCGGGCAGCAAAGTTTGAGAAGGGCTCGTCGCCGAGTCCCTGGTTACTTTCACCCTCCAGCTTCGGCCATCTTGGCTTCTTTCATTCAGAGACCAGGGCAGAGAGAGGATTTTGTGGCTCTCTCAGTCCTGCAGAGAGACCTTCTGTCTGAGCTGAGGTCCCCTGCACGTTCCGGCTTTGGGGTCTGGGAGGGCCAGCCCCCGTTGGAGTTTCACCCTTGGGATTCTGGTTCCAGGGCCTGGTGGGATGGTGGGCCTGGTGGGATGGTGGGCTTGGTGGGTTTCACCCTTCGCTCCCCTCTGGCTCCAGCCTCCCGTCTGTGTGCACCAACAAGCTCCTGCCTGACCCCAAGTGCCAGCCCACCACTTCCTACAGTGCTGTGCACACCCTACCCCAGTGGCACTGTGGTCGTCCCTCCACCTCAGACACTCCAACCTGGCGGGCCTGGTCCCTGGCAGAGCCCAGCTGGGACTCCAGCTACTTGAGACGTTTCTAGATCTCCAGCCAGGTGCCCTCCGGGGCTTGGCACCTTAGTCATTTATGGGGACCAAGCCTTCGCCCAAGAGTTGATGGGTGCTTCTCTAAGGTTCCACAGACCCACGTTGGGAGAAGTGTTGGTTAGCTGGTTGGCTGGTCGATTGGTTAGTTGACTACTTTGCTGATTGGTTAGCTGGTTGGCTGGTTGATTGGTTAGTGACTACTTTGTTGATTGGTTAGCTGGTTGGCTGGTTGATTAGTTAGTTGACTATTTTGCTGATTGGTTAGTTGGTTGGTTTGATGATCAGTTGGTGGGTTTATTGTTTGGTTAGTTGGTTGGTTGAATATTTGGCTTATTGGTTAGTTATTTGGTCAATTGATTGTTTGCCTGGCTTGTCACGTTGTTAGTTGGTTAATTGGTTGGTTGATTTATTGGCTGGCTAGTTGACTGATGGGTTTGTTAGTTGGTTAACTGACTGGTTGGTTGGTTTGTTAACCAGGTGTTTAGTTGGTAAATTGGTTAGTTTGAATAGTTTGTTGGTTGAAGTAATTGGCCTGTTGGTTAGTTGGTTTGCTATTTGGTTAACTGGTTGGTTGGTTGATTGGTTAGTTGATTGGTTTGCTGTTTGGTTAATTGGTTGGTTGATTAGTTAGCTAATTTGTTAGTTGGTTGACTGGTTGGTTGGCTAGTTTCTTGGTTGTCTTCTTAGCTGGTTAGTTGGTTGGCTGAATATTTGGCTTATTGGTTAGTTATTTGGTTTGTCACTTTGTTAGTTGGTTAATTAGTTGGTTGACTTATTGGCTGGCTAGTTGATTGGTTGGCTGATGGGTTTGTTAGTTGGTTAACTGACCAGTTGGTTGGTTTGCTAACTGGGTGGCTAGTTGGTAGATTGATTAGTTGGTTTTTTGAATAGTTTGTTGGTTGAATAATTGGTCTGTTGGTTAGTTGGTTTGCTGTTTGGTTAGTTTGTTGGTTGGTTGGTTAGCTAATTTGTTAGTTGGTTGATTAGTTGGTTGGCTAGTTTCTTGGTTGTCTTCTTAGCTGTTTAGCTGGTTGATTGATTGGTTGGTTGGTTTGTTGTTTGGTTAATTGGTTGGTTGGTTGGTTAGCTAATTTGTTAGTTGGTTGGCTAGTTGGTTGGCTGGTTTCTTGGCTGCCTTCTTAGCTGGTTGATTGGTTGGTTTGTTGTTTGGTTAATTGGTTGGTTGGTTAGCTAATTGGTTAGTTGGTTGACTAGTTGGTTGGCTGGTTTCTTGGCTATCTTCTTAGGTGGTTAGCTGGGTTGGTTAGTTGTTTGGTTGAGCCGCTGATTGGTTGGCTTGTGAGTTGGCTGGTTGGTTAGCCGCCTGGTGGACCTGCTTCTCTCTTCTCTCTCTCCTCTCCTGTCAGCCCGAGCAGCGCTTGGAACGTCACCTCAGAAACGCCGTCACACTCCCCTCCACCAGTGTCCTCACAGGCAAGGTCTGAAGTAGCTTCTCCAGAGTAAGATCACTTGGTTGGTGACAAGTAGCTGATAAATGAGTGACTAAATCAATGACACCTTGCGACACAGTCCATCCCTGCGGCCCACTCAAGGCTTCACCAGGACCATCTGCCCCGGACTCACTCTTCCCTCTGCCACGCCTCCTAACTCCCCAGAGAGAAGCAGGAAGACTCCCTGGGCATAGACCACTGTTTGGTGGTGGGTCTCTCCTGAGCTTCCTTCTGGGTGCGGAGATAGGGGACCCCTGAGCAGGTGGCGTCACTCTGACCCTAAGTATTGCATGCATCAGGTTGCACCAGAGCTGTCAGTAGGGAAAGCAGGACATGTGTTCTCTTGGGCAGCAGGGCACACCGGGGAGGTGTCCCCAGCAAGGGGTACCCCAGGCAGAGCCCCAGGGCCCAAGAAGGGACAGAGGCTGGAGCACTCAGAGTGGGGTTTGGGGGAGACCTACACACACCTGGCTTGTGCTGCTGTGGGGCATCTGCCAAGCTGAGCTCTAGCTGGGGATGGGAGACCCAGGGGCTAACACTGGCCCCGATGGGGGTGGGGCAGAGTGATGGGTTAAGGTGGGGTGGGTTACATCATCACCCCCAAGGCACCTTTCTGTCCGTTTCTGGACGTGACCCTGTGGCCTGATGACGAGCAGGCAAGAGGAGCGAGGGGCACCTGGACCTGAGACTGTAAAATGAGGGGAGCGAGGGGCCCTGACACCTGCCCTGGGCCTGGCCAGTGTGGGGGTCCTCACTGCCCACATTCCCCCTCCGTGATGAAATATTCATGCCAGCAGGGCAGGCTGCCCGCGTCTAGCTTACGCCTCGCACAAGCTTTTAAAGAGCAGGCTGCTTTTCCTACCCTCTAAGCATTTTCGAAGTCGCCAATCAATACTGCACTTTACCAGGGCTGCCGACTTCCTCCCCCTACGCCCTGCCCCCACCCGCCCCTTCCTCCCTCCCCTTTCCTGCTTTCCGTCCTCCTCCCATCCTCTCCTCCTTTCATTTACTTTAAAAAAATTAAGTAGAAGCGTTGATCTGTTTGGATGGGGAGCAGGGTGGGAGGAAGGCCAGCTGCCCAGGGGGGCAGGCTCAGAGCTGGGGTACAGGGTACAGGGGCCAGAGGAGGAGGGGCGGCAGGGCAGAGCACAGTGCAGATCAAGAGGGCTCCGGGTGGGGGCGGAGCTCAGCTGGTGGAGCACTGGCCTAGCATGCACTTGGCCCTGGGTTCGATCCCCAGCACCTCGTTAACTAGAGGTGGTTAATGGGCCATCCTCAGCTACATTAGGGAGGATGGGGTCAGCCTGAGACCCTGTCTCATAAAAGAATGGGGGCAGGTTTGGGCCTGTCTTGCTTGCTTCCCACTTTCTCCTGATGGATTAGAAAAATGTTTACAGCATCACCAAGGAAAACAGGAGCAACAGAGCCAAAAAGATGGGGTCCCTGGAATGTGGAAGGACGGAGCATGTGCCAAGCAGACCATCAAGGCTCTAAGAATAGAGCAGTCTAGTGGGAGGCGTCTGTCTTTGGGGTAGTGAGTTCCCTGTCCTTGCACATATGCACGTGAAGCGGGACCTTTCCCTTCGAGGGCCAGGCCCACGCGTGTCTGGTCAGTAGGTGGTGCTTCAGGGGCTGCACTGTATCCACCGTGGGGGCCCCAGGGCTGGGTGCCAGGCACGCCTCAAGGCTGAGAAAGCATTTCCTACCCCGAGCGTTCCTGGAAGTCTGGCCGTGGGAAGAGCTCACATATGCTCAGGGCACAGCAGAATGCAGCTTTTTTTTTTTTTTTTTAAAGATAATTTCAAGTTCCTAGAGAGATTAACCCTCTTATAGCTGGAGCCGTGGCAACCCCACCCCCATCCCCTATGACTGTTCAACAGACTGAGAAAGGCAGATACTCTGGGGCACAGCCCAGACTCCCCAAGTCCTCCAAAGGCTCGATGGTGGGATCTTTAGGGAGATGGGGAGAAAGACGGAGGCACTAGGGTCTCTGTCCAACTGCTAAAATCAGCATGCTGAAGGGGCCAGGGGTCTATAGAGTTGAGGTCTTCTCAGCCCCCGCTTCCTGCCTCCATGGCTCCCCCGGGTGCCAACTCCCATGCCATTCAATGTTCAGAAATGTTTTGCTCAATGTCACTGGGTACAGCAACTTTGGAGAGTACTGTGCAAGGGGGAAGGCCCAGATCCAGAAGGTTCTGGGAGGACAACTGTGGGCAAGGGGTGAAATGAAGGGCTTCGAGGCTCCCTTTTCCCTCAAGCCATTTGGGGGGCTCACTCCAGGCACACAGAGAGCTCTTTGCGTGCAGAGATCCTTCTGGCTGACTTGGACTGGGTGTGCCAGGGCAGACCTGGGGGTGCTCTGTCCAGGTCTGCCACTGAGGCTTGGTCTGGGGGAAGACAGGAGTCTCCAGGGCTCTGGACAGCTGGCTGCTGGGAGAACAAGGGAAGGGAGGTCCCCCTGGGAAGCTTGCCTTCCCGACCTGCGCAGTGGATCCTGTTTGGGAGAATTGCTCTTGTAGACCAAGAAGGGTCTCCCTGGACCACATCTCTGGGTCGGTCTCTCCTGCAAACAAGAGGGTCACCTTGCTGGTGTCCAGGGACTCTGTCCCACGGGAGGCCAAAAGGGGAAGGAGCTCCGAGAAGGGAGAAGGATGAGATCAATGAAACCATGGAAAGGAAGAGGGAGCTGGAGAGGAGGAGGGCCAGGGAGGAGGGGAGCCAGGGAGGAGGGGGGCGAGGGAGGAGGGAGGCGAGGGAGGAGGAGGGTCAGGGAGGAGAAGGGTCAAGAAAGAGGAGGGCCAGGGAGGAGGAGGGCTGGGAGCCAGAGGAGATGGTCAGCGATGTGGGGTGGCCAGAATTAGAATCAGCACGGAGCAAAATCTCTGTTTCCGCCTCATTAATAATTCATCTGTGCCGCAAATTCTCTTACCAAGAAATAGGAAATAATTTGTTAGGGTGAATTCCCCCAACACGTGGCTTTCTCCCTGCTATTGGGCCAGGGGAAGGGGGCGTGGCTCCGTGCCCTTCATCCTGCGTGGCTGGAGGAACCAAGGACCTAAAGGGAGTTGAGACTTTTGAGTGTTGGCGGCACAACTGTGTGGTCTATGCCCACTTGGTCGTTTTCTGAATGTGGAGAGGCACGAACAGGGTCAGGCCGTGCCCAAGGTGTTTAGGAGCATGCCATAACCTAAGGGGTTATGGGTATCATTATTGACGCACCTGCCTGCCTGGCCACTACCATATTCCTCCCAGTCCATGGAGGTGGGGGGATAAAGGGGGAGGTAGTAGGACTGGATCCGTTGCCTTCCCTCTTCCCCTTCCCTGACCTTTGCTTTACCCCCAGAGTCCCTCATCTCAGCCCCCATGGCCTGGCTCAGCCCTCCGCAGTCTCCCATCTCCGGGGTGGATTCAGGATTTGTAGTGGCCTCCAGCCCTCCAGTGAAGTTGACAACTAGGCAGACAGGTTCGAAAAGAATCTGTCAGCTGCTGAACTGTTCCCGGGCTGCCCACATACCCAGGTGGCAAAAAGACAGGGCTGTCTGTCTCCTGGGGGCGGGTGAGGGGGATGGGCTGTCTGTGGGTGAGTGGGGAATGTCAGGGGGGTAGGTCAGGGAGCTGAGCCCTTTCTGTCTCAGATGAAGGTCAGTTTCCCAACTCTGAGTCATCATTGGTCGGGAGCTCGTGACCTTGAGAAGTTGCTGTGTGTCCTTCCTAGTTTATAAGATGAAAAGAAGCCACAGAATCCAACAGGGAGAGGGAGGATAACTCCCATGGGTGCTGCTAGGGTGGGGCGGACAGAGAAGATGTGACACACTCGAGATGACCCTGGGCGTATGCCCAAGCCACAGGGCCATGGAGAGAGGTCCTTTGCCCACCAGCATTCCCGATCAGACACTATGCCAGGCACTTGCCTAGTGGTACCCAGTGTGACTCCTCACAGCGACCCCGTAGAGTCGGAGTTGCCAACCTCATTGGACTTTGGTTCTTTCACAGAGATTGCCTGAGTCCCCTGAAGGGACCCAAGGCTACGGCTACTCTGGAGATAGAGCTCCGGGGAGCAGATCCTCTGACCCGGAAGCCCAGACCGGTTAGAGAGGCGACATGTTTTCCTGACACACCCCATGCTTCTGGCTGAGACCCCTGTCAAAAAAATTAGGAGATTGGAGGTGTAGACAGAGCACTGGCCGGGGTCCACCCCCAACACCAGGAGGGGAGGAAAAGAGAAAAGAGGGAGGAAGAAAGAGGGAAGGAGGGAGGGAGGGATAAAGGGAAGAAGGAGGAAGAAAAATAGAAAATAGCAAGACAAGAGCCTACAGGTTTTTAGTTTGAGTTTTATGTGAAGGCGCTCAGGCTTTTATGAGAAATTAAGACCCAAAGACCTGGGTAAATCTGAAATTTTGTCTTGGCACTTTTTTTCTTCAATACCAGAAGGACCCTCCCCAGCCAGAGTTTCCCAGTGTCCCGAGGGAGAAGATGGGGACAGCTTCTTGACTTTCTTCATTTTGAACTCGTTTAAAATGTGTTAAAACGCATCAGGCCCAAAGAAGGTGAGGGGTGGACTGGAGAGAAGGCTCAGGGGTTGAACCTCTGCCTCGCAAGCAGAAGGACCTGCATTTGCATCCCAGATCTCATGTGAAAAATGCCAACCAAAAATGGCAGCCGCCTAAACTTCTGGCCCTAGAAGGCGGAGCCTGGGAAACCCCAGAGCAAAGCAATAAGGAGGTAGAGCAATCTAAGCTGATTCCCTAGGTCACCCTTGGGCTCCACAAACATATCCTGTTGTCCCCGTACCTACACACGTGTACACACACACACACACACACACACACACACACACACACACAGTGGAAGGGCTCGCCAAGCTCAGGGGGCTCCCATGTGGCACAAACCACAAGATCCAATGTTTATTCGGGTTCCCTTTGTAAGTCCTCAAGTGGGATGGCCGTGGTCGAGATGGTATCCGACAGTTTAAATTTCGAGCCCAGTCGGTACAGAGTCGCCCTTTCCTCTTCCTGGGATTCTCGTTCCGATTCTCCCTCCGTCCTGCCGGTCATTCTCATCCCATCTTTTTGTGGCTTTCACCAAAGCTCTCGCCCACCGTGTCCACCACCTGGACTCGGCACAGAAAGCAGTAGAAAGACAGAAGCGCTCAAGAGACCGAGGTGTGCGCTCCCCAGACTGTCTGCTACCCAGTGTCTTAGCAAGAGACCTGCTCCCCACCTGATTCTCTGAGCTGTGACCTTGGCTGGCTGAGCTGCCCCCATCCAGGTGACTTGATTTGTTTGCGGAGAGACTGGCAACATGCTGGGCTCAGATTCCCCAAAGTTGGGTCCCATGGAGTCTGAGGACAGTGAAGCACCTGCTTCCCGCCCTAGGGGCTGATGGGAAAGAACATCTGTCAAGTGCCCGACACCATACTGAGCACTGGATAGCACTGGTGTCATTGTGCTGTTCTGGGGCAGCTGTCACCAGGGCAATGTGCTCCGTGGCCTCCTGGCTCTCCCTCCGAGAAGCCTGACCCTCCAGCTTCCATCCCCTACCTGGAAAGATTGCTGGGAGAACCCCCCAACGCATGCATGCATGCGCGCACATACACTAACATGCATGAACATGCTACGTAAAAGTTGCTGAGTGGGGACACGGTCCAGGTATTCTACACGTGTGGCCTCAGGAGACACAGAGGGGCACTCTGAGAAACCAAGGCCAAGCCTGCAAGCCAGGAGCTGAAGTAGAGCTCAGAGCTTTTACACCCCTAATGGCCAGTGGCTCAGAGAGGTCAGGGGGATCCTGCCCCAGATTTGAGGTTACAAGAGTCTATCACTGACCTGGAACTCTGCCAAGTGGGCTAAGGTGGCTGCCAGGGAACCCCAGGGATCCGCCTGTCTCCACCTCCCCACTACTGTGAGTATAAGTGCCCAATAAGTGCCCACCACCACATCTGGCTTTTCCCCGTGCACCACCACATCTGGGTCCCCCTCCTCCACCATGCTCTCAGCATCATACTCAGCTCCTCATGCATGTGAGAGGAGAAATCACAACCTCCAAGGCTTTTAAAACCAGAGATATGGGGGCTGGAGAGATAGCTCAGGGGTTAAGCCTCTGCCTTGCAAGCTGAGGGTCCTGAGTTCAGATCCCAGATCCCACGTACAAATGCCAGGTGGAAGCTAGGGCAGCCTGCGCTTCTGGTCCTGCAGGCAGAATACACACACACACGCACACACACACACAATTGAATAAATAATAAAAAAAATTTAAAAAAAAAACCAGAGATATGTATGGGGGTGGGGGAGCTTTTTGTTTTGGGTTTTTTTTTTTTTTTTTTTTTTTTTTTTTGGTACTAGTCACAAATTGGTCAAAGAAGCACTTGGTGCTTTGGATAGCAGCTACGTTTGACTTTGGTGCTGTTCCGGAAGGTTCGCCGTTGTTGCCCACCCACGCCAGGTCACTGTAACTGGTTTACTGTCTGGATCATCACTAAATCTGCTCTGGAGGCACAGCAGTGTGCGGACCTGGGAGGCGGGCGAAGCCACCCCTGCCTCCCACCGCCCTCAGCTGTCCCCGTGGGGGGAAGACCAGAGACTTCATCCACCCCCCAACTCCCTCCAACCCTAGAATTCTCCCTGGAGGCCAGGAGGCCTGGGAAGGGAGGCTGAGACTGAGCAGGGCGTGCTGAGAGAGCGCTTCAGCGGACACGGGCACACCCTGTGGGTCCCTCAGTGCAATAGAATTCAGGACCCTGGGGTGGCCAGCCATGGGCACGGGGCAGATGGAAGGAGCGGGGGGAGGGCGACAGTGGCCACGGCTTGCTGCTGAAGCCCACTCAGCAGCCGTGGTCAGCTGCGAGTACTCAGGCTGCTTCTTAGTGCCTGACCACCTGCTTCCGGGGACGAGGTGGGGCTTTGCAGGGTGGGGGGTATGGTGTCCCCAGCCCCTGGCAGAGCTGCTCCATCAGCCTCTCTGTGACAGACAAGCCGAGAGCAGCTGCTGCTTCAGGGGACTTTCACCCCAGGGGCCTGTAGCAGTTCAGGGCCAGTCTGGCAGAGAGGTGGGCACGAGGCAAACTTTGGTGACTCCTGACAGCTGGGCATGACCGGAATATCAACAGTCAGCATGAGACAGATGGACAGTGACAGAATCACCAGGGGACCAGGTGGCCGACACAGGGATAGGGCTGAGGTGCCAGGTGATTGCTGGGAGAACCCCCGCAATGCACGCATGCGTGCACGCACACACACTAACATGCATGAACATGCTATGTAAAAGTTGCTGAGTGGGGACACGGTCCAGTTACTCTACACGTGTGGACCCACTTGGCGCCGGGGCACCAAGAAAACCAAACTCTCGGAAAAGGCCCCAGAGAAGCTCTCGGGGACACCCTGGAAAACCCAGGGTCAGCACGGCCCCTCCAAGCTGCCCCCCTACTCTGAGCGGGCCCTCAGCCCCTCTCTGTTGGCTCACCCCAATGAGGCTGCCACCAGAAAGTTCCAGAAGCTACTGCTACAGCAGAAACACCGCCTCATATATCTGCCAGTCGAAGATGGAGGTGCTGACCGGAGTGGCTTCCCGACCTAGCTCTTCAACTTGCAGATCCCCCGTGGCTTTTCTCTGCGACTGTGCTTGGTTGTCCTCTTACAGGGCCAGGCCGGCTCGGGGTCCACGCAGGGGCCGCCATTAACTCAGTTGCCCCCCAAAATACAGCCACTCTTGGAAGTCCTGAGGGCTGGGGGGCCATCGATAAAAGAATTCAAGGGGACATGCTTTGGCCCCAGCAAGGCAAAGCAGGGGTCATTCCAAGGGGGAGGAAGGTCAAGCTGCCTCTGAACCCCCACATCCAGGTGCCTCCCACTCCGCTTCTCAGCATGCAGCAGAGGCTCCTTCTGCCCTTAGACTCAGAGCACACTTCCTGCCACCACCACAGGAGACCCAGGGTTGACGCCAGTCAGCTTGGGTCCTCCGACTGCGCACCTTGCTGCCCGCTCCTGGTCTCTGAGTCTGGCTCCACCAGCTCATGGAGGACAGAAACTCGGAGCAACATAGTTCTTTCATCCGTAAGTGTAAAACTAACGTGGTAAGATACTTTTAAGATGCCATGTGTGCCGAGTGACTCTCGAATGGATAGAGACGATGTGGCCTTACTGCTTTGCATATTTCAAGGGTAGGTATCAAAATCATTTAACCTTATTGTATGGATGGAAATCTAGAATGATAACGAATTTTTTAAAAAATCAGGGTGACAGCAGAGGACAGGGTGTGACCTGACCAGAGTTGTTGTGGGAGTGGCAGAAAGGTCCTTCACTGGTTTCAGTGTGTGTGAGTTTGCCAGCCATGGGGGGGCGGGGGGCGGGGGGAACCACTGAGTGTGCAGAGGAAGGAGGAGGAGATGAGGGAGAGAAGGAGAAAAGGGAGAGAGAAGGAGGAGGGAGATGGGGAAGAGGAAGGGAAGGAGGGAGGAGAAGGGAAAGGAAGAGGGAAAAGAGGAGAGAGAAGGGGAAGGGAAGGAGGGAGAGGAGGGGGAGGACAAGAGATGAGGAGAGGGAGGAGGAGGAAGAGGAGAGGCAGGAAGCCCCTCCCACTGTCCCAAGAAAGCCTGGACCAGTCTTGTCTGCCTTGGCCCTGGGTTCCCCATCTGCTTAGTGCGGGGCTGGACTGGGTAGGGCATCCCTGTACCCCAGGGTTCCGACTTTACCATGAGTCAGCAGGGTCCAGCCAGGTGGACTGGGTCACTGGCACTATAGGGTGCTGAGGACAGAGCTATTTTCATCGAGCAAGGCTTTGTGGGTCCCGCATGGGTGAGCCCCGGGGCCCTGCCCTTCCACCCAGGGGCTCTGGGCTGCCTGAGCCCTTGTCCTATACAGTGGAAGATCAAAGCCTGTAGCCAGAGGCCGACTGCGGTGTCACTGGCTGGGGTGGCCACAAAGCGCCCCCCCCAGGGGGACCGCATGGCTCATTAGAGCGCTGGAGGTTTTTAACTCAGATCCAAGCCACTCTGACTCTGCGCAAGCACACACCTAAAATATTCATCAAAGGGGCTGCGAGTGGACTGGGCTCCGAGCGACTGTTTTCAGTGATGGGAATCTGTTGCTTGTTAATTGATGGGCTTTTATCATCTGGACAGTTTCGGGTTAGCAGAAGACTAAATAAAAAGTACAGAGCTCCTAACGGCCCCCGTCTTTCTGCCTTCCCTTTCTTCTTACGGTGCACCTGGACAGCTACTTCCTGCCGCCTGGACCTGGGGCTCCGAGACTACCAGGAGATGTGTGGGCACAGGGCGGGGCCCTCTGGGCAGACGGTCCCCCACGGCCAGCGCCCACCCCCTGTCCCTCTCCCCCTGCAGGAGAACCCCTATCTGTGTAGCAACGAGTGCGACGCCTCCAACCCGGACCTGGCCCACCCGCCCCGGCTCATGTTGGACAGGGAGGACGAGGGGCTGGCCACCTACTGGCAGAGCGTCACGTGGAGCCGCTACCCCAGCCCGCTGGAGGCCAACATCACCCTGTCGTGGAACAAGAGCGTGGAGCTGACGGACGACGTGGTGGTGACCTTTGAGTACGGCCGGCCCACAGTCATGGTCTTGGAGAAGTCCCTGGACAACGGGCGCACGTGGCAGCCCTATCAGTTCTACGCCGAGGACTGCATGGAGGCCTTCGGCATGCCGGCCCGCCGCCCGCGCGACATGTCCCCCTCCAGCGCCCACCGGGTGCTGTGCACCGAGGAGTACTCGCGCTGGGCCGGCTCCAAGAAGGAGAAGCACGTGCGCTTCGAGGTGCGGGACCGCTTTGCCATCTTCGCGGGGCCCGGCCTGCGCAACATGGACAACCTGTACGCCCGGCTGGAGAGCGCCAAGGGTCTCAAGGACTTCTTCACCCTCACCGACCTGCGCATGCGCCTGCTGCGCCCGGCGCTGGGGGGCACCTACGTGCAGCGGGAGAATCTCTACAAGTACTTCTACGCCATCTCCAACATCGAGGTCGTCGGCAGGTAAGACAGAGAGAGGCTGGGGGAGGGTCGCCCGCCTCCTGGGACAGACGTCTTCTGTTGTCCGGGACGGTACCTGTTTCCTAGAATGTCACGTCACCTGCGACCTGGGACATCACATCATTCTCGGAATGCTGTGTTATTTGGATGCTCATCTGGGTCTCGGGATGTGGTCTGAGACTCAGGGTGTCACCTGGTTCCTAGAAGGACCCGTTGCCTGGTACCTGGATGTCACCTGGTTTCCAGGGATGGATGCTCTGGGGTACCTGGGATGTTAATTGAGCTAGTGTTTCGTTCCTGGGACGTCTCCTGGTTTCAAGGATGCGCTCTGTCCTAGGTGACGGGGATGGTGTGGACCAACTGCCTGAGCTTTGCCGTGTCAGGGGAGGTACTTGTATGGGTGGCATACATCCTTTGCCTGGCCTGGGAGGGCAGGGAGGGCTGGAGCTGGGCAAGGGGGCAGGGCTGGCACTGGGCAAGTGGGCAGGGTTGGTACTGGGCAGGTGGGCAGGGCTGGCGCTGGACAGGTGGGCAGGGCTAGGTTAACGTTGGATGCTCATGGCCATAAGCTGCTCCACAGCCACTGGCCCAGTGGGCTTTTGAGTCTGGGGGACCTCAGAACGACCCCCAGACTCCAGAGTTCAGCCAGAAAGATTCAGGAGTCAGCAAAGCCATTCTACTCATGGTTACAGCTGCCGGGGAAAGGAGCAGGGCAGAGACCAGCCGCAAACTTCCCATGGCCAGTGGGGGCGGGGGGTGCGGACAGTGCTTGACTCTTCTAGCAACGATGGTGTCCCATCCCCCTGGGGCCCTGGTGCAGGCCTCTGATCACACAGGCGTGGCAGAATCCCATGTGGTTGCCTTAGCTGGAGCCCCCAAACCTGGAAGGTCAAGCCCTGGGTCCCACCATTAACTACCATTGGACCATGTGTAGACTGTCAACAAGGACCAAGACCCCCGGTAAACTCACATTTGTCTAGCGCTCCAAGGACTCAGACACGTGACTCCAGGGATCACATCCCAGAAGCTGGGAGTGGGCAGGACTTCCCGTGGGAGTGTGTGGGGTGTAGCCGGTGTGAGCCTGCTTGGCCATCCCCTCACTGTGAACTGGGAGAACATTGTTCGGGGAGCTTTGGATGCAGGCAAGAGACCGTTGTGGGGGCAAATACAGCAGTGGCCAACTGGGCGCTGCACATGTTTGGCAGATAATGACATTGGCCGTACCACAAGGACTTCAACCCTGAGCTGTCTGCACGGAGCCTTCCAGAAGGCTCACAACAGGTGCCCACCAGGCAGTATGTGCTCAAAGAAAAAAGGTGTTGAGTAAAATGAATTACACTCAAAGGAATTGGGGTGGGCTGGCGGGGTGCACTTTCGTGGGCAGCTTGTGTCTGAGGCTTGTTCCCGTGATGATGCGCGTGGACTCTGGAGCGCGGTGCCTGGGAAAACAGGGGCAGCTTCGAAGCAGGCAGAAAGGCAAGCAGGTGCGCATGGGGGCTGCGGCCGTGGCTGCCTGTGATTTCTAGCACATGACATTTCAGTGGGGAATGCGCTGGGGAGATGGCTCAGGGGTTAAAATCCTTGCCTTGGATGCAAAGGGACTTGAGTTTGGATCCCCAGATCCCACGTAAAAATGCCAGGCAGGTGTGTCAGCCCACCTGTGAGTCCAGCCCCTGGAAGGTGGAGTAAGCTGACTAGCCACGCTAAAAACGGTCACGGTGTGCTCTGGATTTAATTAGAGACCCGGGCTCACAATAATAAGGTGGAAGAGCGAGGATGATTTCTGACATCACCCTTGGGCCTCCACAGGCATGCACGCTCAAGTACACTAGTGCACACACACTCACACACACGTAAACACAGTCCACATATACATAAAGAAAGAAAAAAATAAAGCCTGGAATGTTCGGGAAGGTGCGTGAGCACTGTGGTGGGAGACAGAGATTCAGGCTTTTGGCCACAGGTCCCTGTAACTGAGGATACGATTCTCTGATTGACATGAGCTCCACCCTCTTAGATCTCTGCAGTCCCACCCAGCTTAGCACCTGCAGTGTGGGAGTCAGGACCCCAGACCCTTCCAGGGTCCTGGCTGCTTCCCTTTTGCCCAGGGGACCCCCACTTTCAGGGTGTCTGGTATGCTGCCTTACAGCCAGTGGTCACTTATAGGGGTCCTGCTTGTCCTGACCTGTAGTGGGACAGTCAGGGCTGGGGTGCACTTGAGCCCTTCAGGGGGCCAGCCACCTCTCTGGTGACCTGGGGCCCAAGCCCCTCCCCTCCTTGTGCCACACCCTAGACTTTTGTTTTCTATCTGTGACACGGCTCAGGCCGCCAGGTGCCCCCCCCTCTCTGGCAGCTTGGCAGGGCAGTCCCCGCGCTCCCTTGGCACCCAGCCTTTGTGGGCGCGGGGATTAGCTGTCGTGGTGGCGAAAGTGCAGCCATCAATTCACAGAGTAAGCGGCTGGTTGGCAGGAGAGCGGCAGCTTGGTTATCGATTAATTAGGTCTGGTTAGATGGCACGTGGCGGGTGTGGGCACCAGTAGAGGCTTGCTCCTCCCCCAAGTGATCACAGGTGGTCACAGGTCCTGGCATCCAACAGCCTTCTCCGTGGCTTCCCTCACAACTACTTGCTTTGGGGGGCCTCGCTCTGTGGCCCCTCACTCTGTGGCCTGCTCACAATAACTGCAGACACCCCAAATGTCCAAGGTGCCTTTGCTTCTGGAGCTAGGGTGAGAACTCTGAGTTTCTTGAATATTCCACCCTCTCCTAACCTCCCTCCTCCCCCCAATGGTTATTGAGGATCCCGAGGTTAGCAGCAGCCCAGGACAGAGCATCGAGCAAGCCAGACCTGATCCCCATCCCCGGGACCAGCAGGCTTGGGGCCGCTTTCAGCCTCCCCCTGCTCAGCTTGACTCAGTGATAGCCCACCAGGCTCCCAACCCAGGCTTGTCCAAGGTCAAACGAGGCGCTGACCCCAAGGTTCCCGGGTTTCCATCCCAGCTCAGCTCTTCCATGCTGGAGCAGTTAATGCCACGAGGCAGGGACTTGACCTCCCCCTAAACCAGAGTCCTTTGATTCTCCCACAGATCTGCCTATCCAGCTCCAACAGGGGCCCAGACAGCAGGGGAGGCAGGAGGGGGAGAGCCGGGGCACATGCTGGGGGGTCCAGCAGCGGACAGCGCAGGGCCCTCGCAAATGAGGTGTTTGTACAGAGACAGATGGGGGCACAGGGGTGTGGCCTGCATGGGTGGCACCCTGGGGCTCTGCCGTGCTGCAGCCCAGTCCCAGGGGTCCATTCCCGGAAGTCAGCAAGGAGCCAAGAACTCTTGTCCTTCTGAATGTGGGGCGCTCAGGTGCGGAGTGGGGGAAGACTAGCTTTCAACGGTCCAGAGAATCTGGGCCAAGATGTGGATGAGAGAGGAACCAGATTCCCCATGGACGGCGTAGCAGCCAGGACGGAGCCCACCCCGTGACTCGGGGGATGGGGGTGGGTTGGAAGGGAAGACCTCCCCAAGCCCCACTCCCAAGCACTTTGGTCTGGCAGGTCTGGGGGAGCAGTCCAGAGGCTGTATCTTTGCAAAGTTCCTCAAGGGAGCTGGGGGGAAGGGGAGGGCGGGACTTACCAATAGGTAAGCTGCTCAAAAGTCAGAACCTATCTGAGTCTCAGTTTCCCCATCTGCAAAATGGATCCCTGGCACTGACCTTGCCCTCAGGCCCTCCCTCAACCCAGAAAAAACTCTTAGAGACTCGAGGATGCCGACATGCCTGGCCCTGGCCAGCTAGAGAGCAAAGGACTCGTCGCCAGACATGCCACCTGGCTCTGCCCTCAAGGGCCAAACCCCCGGAGGGAGGGACCTGCGGACCCCAGGGAGGTCACTGACCTAGCAGGCAGATTCGCAGCTCACCGAGGGCCCAGGGCCCCTGCCCTGCCCCGCCCCCACCTCTCTTTCTTCTTCCGCAATCATCCTGCCCCTATTGATTGCCTGTAACTGGAGAGCCCGGGACGAGAATAGAAAGAAGGGCGGGTGGGCAGGGTGGGGGAGCGGGAAGCTACGGTTTCTTCACTCCCACCCCACATTGCTGTCACCCTTAGCCGTCCACTGCACACATGGACAGTGAGGGAACCATGGGAGGAAGAGGAGGGTGGGCCTGTCCCTCGGTGATGGTGACTGAGCAAGTCACACAAGCCTACGGTCCCCTGAGGCCTTTCTGTCTCCTGTGAGGATCCATGTTCCCCGTAATACAGATGGGGAAACTGAGGTCTGGAGGTTAAGAAATGGATGCACCTGCCTCTTAGGATGGCTATGGTCAGAAAAAAAAAAAAAAAGCAAAAAAAGCCGAAAACTCCAAGTGTCCACAAAACAAAAGCGGTGGAGAAGTGTGGCCGTTGCTATGGGAAGGTCAGTGAACTGTGGCCGTTGCTATGGGAAGGTCAGTGAACTGTGGCCGTTGCTATGGGAAGGTCAGTAAACTGCGGCCATTGCTATGGGAAAGTCAGTGAAGCTACTGCTGTCAGGAATGCGCAGCAACTCAATAAGCCGAACATGGAATTATCATGTGACCAGAAATTCTCCTTCTCATGTGGCTGAACAGACAGACAGCTGTATATCCGTGTTCGCAGCAGGATGTCCAGAAGAGCCAAAAGCAGGAAATAACCGAAGTGTCTATCAGAGGATGATAGATTAACAGGATGTGGCAAATGCACATCATGGAATATTATACACTCCTGAAAAGAACTGAGCATGCTTGTAATCTCAGCACGGGGGTTCTGAGTTCAAGGCCAACCTGGACCTTGTCTCAAGGGATGGGGTCACAACTCAGGGTGGAGTGATTGCAAGCACATGCCAAGACCTGGGTTCTATCCCCAGACGCCTCAAGAAAGCGAAGTAAAAACACCAAAGCCTTGACCTAAGCCAGTCACCAAAACAAAGTCTATAGATTCCACTTCGAGGCAATGGCTGGAGCTGTCAGTTCACAGAGACACCAAGTCCAATGGGAGGTGCAGGGGCTGGGTGGGGGCCATGAGGAGTCAGTGTTTGCCAGGGACAAGTTTCAATTTGGGAAGACAGAATGTTCTGGAGGTGGTAGTGCTGCTGTGCTATGCGCACTGCACTCTTCAGGATGGCGAGCTGGTGGGTTTTGTCTTGCATTTTTCACAAGATTAAAAATAAACATATGGACAAATGTGTGACTGGATGGATGGATACAGGGATGGAGGGAAGGACGCATGGATGGGTGAATAGATGAATAGATGTATGGATGGTTGGATGGGTAGGTGGATGGATGCATGCATGAATAGATAGAGGGATGGAAAGATGTAAGGCTGGGTGGGAGGATGGATGCATGCATGCATGCATGCATGCATGGATGGATGAATGGATGCATGGGTGGATGGGTGGATAGATGCATGGGTGGATGCATGGGTGGAGGATGCACGGATGATGGATAGATGCATGGATGGATGGGTGCATGGGTGGATGGGTGGGTGGATAGATGCATGGATGTATGCATGCATGGGTGGATGGGTGGGTGGATAGATGCATGGGTGGATAGATGCACGGGTGGATGCATGCATGGATGCATGGGTGGAGGATGCATGGATGATGGATAGATGCATGGATGGATGGCTGCATGGATGGATGCGTGGGTGGGTACACGGATGCATGGGTGTGTACATGTGATGGTATATGTGTAGGTACATACATGCATGGATAGATGAGTGGTCTTTCTGTGGTATTTTTCAGTTAGATCAAGTGTCGTATGTATTTTCCTGCAGGTGAGCAGGCACCATCTTTGACATAGTTGCAAGAGACCAAGATCACACTACTGAGGGTCCCTCAGAGACAGAGGTTGATGAGGATCACTGAATCCTAACCTGGGGTTACCTGGGCACCTCCCAGCCATTAGTGTGCAATTCTGCCCTACATAAGCGCGAGTAGCCTAGAGTACACAGAGTCATTGAGGGGGGGGGGCATCTCTAATGATGGGGGCTTCCCCATCATCCATGTTGGGGATGAGTGTCCAGTGGAACTGCTTTGGGGTCACCCACGCTGCTTTGGGGTCATCCACACTCCTGCAAGTAACCCTAATGGACCCATAGCTTTGTCAAGTTTGACTTTGATGTTGATCGTTACTTCAGTCTGTCACTGAAACCCTATCTGGGGTGTAAAGATGCTTGTGTGGTGTCTCTGCAAGAGAATCTTCATGCCGTGACCTGACCCCTGTGCTTCCTTCCCACCCCACCCAGTGGGGACCACGGCTTTGAGGGTCAAGCGAGTTTGTCTCTCTAGAATGGCCAGGGGTGCCCAGGCCTCAGGGAGCACATGGAGACCAACTGTCATTGTGTAGGAAGAATCCCAGGTTACAGCGACCCCACAAGGCCTTCTACTGGGGACGCAGACTCTTGGAAGGTTCGAGGATCCGAGGGGTTCCAGTAGTGCTAATTATGCACGTGAGAGTCGTCGGGAGAAAGGACCTACGTGAAATTCATTCTCGGAAGGACCTGCGACCCCCAGTCTCTGGCCACGCGCTGGACAGGTGGCTGTGCTTCTGCCTCCCACGTTTTCTTTTATTTGGGGGGATAGAAACCAAGACTCAGCAAGGGCTCTGCCACCATGCCTGACCCACTGTACTGACTCCATGACCAGTCGCTGCAACTTCTAGAAGGATCTGACAGCAGATAGCTCCAGGTTCCAGTTCATCGTGGCAGGGAAGTGACTGCATCAGAGTCACAGGGCGCTGACCGTGTCACAGTCACAAGAGTGGACACAAGACCCAGCATGCGTGCACTGCATATCCGCCAATGGCCAGCCCACTGTGGTCACCATCAGACCACCTTCCCCGGGGAACGGCCCCCCTCACCTTTGGACTGGAGCTTCCCCCATCAGCCGACTCAGTTAAGTCAGTCAGGCTCAGGTGCGACTAGCGGTCACGTCCTGTCAGGTTAGCGAAACCGACCATCACACATCTCTTGGGAGATGTATGTCTCACTGGGAGCTGTCATTCACCTTGAACTGCCCCCACTAACCCTCCTGGGCCCTGCTTCCCAACCAAGACGACGTACCCACTCTTGTCCACCCTGTGAGAGTCGGGGTGCGCAGTGCCAGGCTTCAGGCTCCTGCCACCCCTTTGCAGCCAGCGTCTACTCACCACTGAGTGGGGCCCACCTTCTGAAGCAGGGAGCTGGGAACTTGGGATCTGGTGGGTTTCAGGGAGTGCTGAGAGCCCCCATGTTGATCTGAGGGTGGGGCTGCTTGCCAGCATGGTGCCCGCCCAGTCTCTGTGACCCCTTTGTGGGCATTCCTATCAGAGGGTCAGATCACCCCTTGTTAACTAAGCCACAGGGTCACAGGCATTGCAATACGGTGCCACAGCCTGGGAGTTAGGGCAGAGCTTTCTGTGGACTCCAGGTCAGAAATCTGGGTGCCAGGCTGGCGCTGGAACCTGTGGGGGCACAGCCGTTGGCAGCCCCTGTGTCACCACCTTCCGCCCCTTCCTGCCGCTTCTCTCTGCTTCTCTATGTCCATCACACAGTCTCTCTCTCTCTCACACACGCACGCGCGCGCACATACACACACACACACACACACACACACACACACACACACACGCATGTGTATGCGTGCGTACACACCTTCCTAGGGCCCCAAGCATGCTGGGTTTAGGGCTTACTCTGTTCAGGGTGTAAGGTGGCTTAATTTTCATTTAGGTCCTAACCACATCCCCAGAGACCCTTTTGCCCCCAGTAAGTCACGTGCACAGGCCCAGGGCAGGCAGGACCACAGTACAGCTTTGATGTCGGGCAGACTCGTATCTTACTGCTGGTAACTCCAGCCTGTTGGGGGCGGATGGGGGCTGCAGCCCAGGGCTGCAAGAGGCTGGTACTCCTTGGAGGGAGAGGGTGGGACAAACAACTAGGAACCCAGACGAGAGCTAAAGCGATGGAGACACAGGGCGGGGCTGGGAGCAGCTGAGCGTATGACAGGAGGCCGCTTCCATGGAAAGGCTGAAGGGTGGGTGGGTAAGGGGTGGGCATGGAGGCCCTGCCTTGGATGGGTGCAGGGGGCCCTCTGGGGACTCAGCATGTTGAACTAGTGCGGAAAGAGACGGGCACACAGCGTTGCTCCCTCGCCCCAGGACAGGGTTGGTTCTCATAGAAGGCTGGGACAGGCGTGGGAGGGCCGTGGGCGGGGGTGGGCCCAGCAGGCCTCTCATGCGCACCTCACTGAGTCGACTTGGGGAGCTGGAAACTGGCGGGCGGGTCTAAGCACGAAGATAGTCCCCCGGCAGCTCCAGCAATGGGGGTTTAGGGAGTGGGAGGGGGGGCAGCGCCTCGGTTGCTGGAGGTAGCTTTCGACAGTAAGATTGATGGGACACCAGGTAGAGCATGCAAATAGGGGTTCCCAGAAGACCCCCAGGTTTCTGTCTCAAGATACTAGATGGATAGAGACTTTACCTAGTCGAAGAGGGACAGAGGAAAAATTTCTGGAGGGAATTTTTAAGTACGTGCATGTGTGCATGTGTGCATGCGTGTGTGTGTATATGCATGTGTGTGCACGCGTGTGTTTGTGCGTGTGCGCGCGTGTGTATGTGCATTGTGTGCGTGTGCATGTGTGCGTGCGTGCACGCGTAGATCTCCCTCAATCGCTCTCCAGCTTATTCTTCGACACAGAGCCTCTCAGTGTCCAGTTTGGCCGCCTGTCTGTCTCTCCAGTGTTGGTTACAGGCACCCACAGCTGCGCCCGGCTTTTTACGCGGGCGCTGGGGGTGTGAGTTCAGGGCCCCTTCTGGTGCGACAAGCACTTTACCAAGCAGGCCCTCTCCTTACTCTCTTCATTTTTGTTTTCATTTTATTTACTTGCTTATTTATTTTGTGAAGCTGGGGTGGGACCTGGCCTCCCATGAGGCAGGCAAGTGCTCTGAGCCCCAGTTTGTTCAATGAACCCTACAGTAAAGCTGGTCTCTCGTGGATGTGGGTCCATGAATTCTAACACATTTACAGGTTCTTGTAAATCACCTTCGTCTGGAATGGTCTCACGTCCCGAAGAACACCCCTTGTGACAGCCCCCCGCCCCGGCCGCTGCTGAGGATTGGCATGCCAGAAAGTTCCTGCAGATGAATTGTCCAACCCCCGCTCTCCCCTGTACCCCAGCTGTGTGCCTCGGAGGGGCGTCCCCCCGACTGCCTACAGAGCCCAGTTCTGCCAGCCTTGCCCCACAGGCTGCATGGCTTCCGCTAGACCCTGGGCCCCTGGTAATCTCTCCCTTCCCCTCGAAGATTCCCCCCCTGCCCCTTCTGCTTTGGAAAGACCAGGAACAGAGCTGCTGTGAGCGATCATTCGCAGGTTTCCACGCCAACCTGTTCCCGCTTCTCCAGTGGCTGCTCAACCCAGTGCTGAACGGCAGAGCGCCCTGGGCTTCTAGCTCTCCGTGTGTGCTGCGGAATGAGCGCCAGGCAGGCCTCGATTTCCCTAACTGGAAGACGGGTGCTACTTCTGAGAGCAGCATTATCTTGGAATCTGCAAGCTTGCTACGGCCCGATGGAGTCAGTGGTCAGAAAGGGGAGGCGTGTTAACTGCGAGTAGTCAGTGGTCTGTCAGGGTTCAGTCCTGAGCACAGACTCCATTTCTGGTTGTATCACTCAAGGGCGCCAGGCACAATCCTGGATCTGTCTCTCTCTGCCTATGTCATAGTTAGGCACAGGTGTCAACTTGACGGTTGAGGGTTTGAGCTCTGGGCACACTTGTGGAGCATTAGGGGTTGAGTTAAGCCCAGAGCAAACCTGCAGGAGATTGTCTAGCTGATGGGGAAGGCCCAGCTCATGGTGGGTGGGATTAGACCCTGGAATAAATCACAGAGAGCTGGTTGAGAGGTCAGCATCCTTCTGTTCACTTGATCAGACATGCTGGTCTGGCAAATAAAGATCGTCCCTCTCTCAGCCATTAGGTAGAGATGGGGTGGCCAGTTCCTCCGCCCTGGTTTGGTGCGCGCTCTACCGTCACACTGGACTGAGAACTGTAACCAGACTGTTGGAAGGAAATAAACCCCTTGTTCCCTTAAGCCGTTTGATGGCCATTTATCAGCAACCATGCAGGCGAACCGCAACAGCCCACTTCATCAGTGGGAAAAGACTCATTGGAATGTCAGATGTAGCCCAGGTGACCCCAATAATACCTGCTGGTAGCCCACAAGGAAGGGACAGGAATCCTGCCCCTGTATCCCTGTACCTACCCTCCAACTTCGCAACTTGCAGGGACTTTAGCAGCTGTAGCTGCAACTTCATTAAGAGACCTGGGACAGATGGCTGGGGAAGGAGGGGGGTGGGTGGGGAGTTTCAGAGAAGGGAACTGGGTGGGGAGGAAGGAGATGGAGCCCAGACTCCTTCCCAGACCCTGCCCAGTCAGTGGGCGGGAAGGGACTTCCACAGCACTTGTCACACAAATACCCAGCGCACACCTGTCCCCCACACTTCCCTCACTGCCCCCCCAGCTCCCAGGTGCTGACTGTAGCCCGGGTGCTGCTTCAGTAGGGGCCTTGGCTTGACTGTGGGTCTTGAGGGCACTCTATAACCCCCCTATTTGAAGCTACCCATTTTGGCTTGTTGTGGCTTCTTTTGACTTGGCAGTGGAGATGATGCCCTGTTTGGACCCCTCCCTGTGCCCCCTCGGCCTGAGTAGATGGACCCTCATCAGCTCCCCAGCACCCCAGAAAAGAGGTAGGTGCAGGATTAGGATCTCGCGTGGGGAGATGACTGTCCCCGTCCCTGGTCCCGGTCCCTCTGGCCTCAGCCCCCCCATTCTGGAACAGTGTGCTCCCCTACACCAGTCCAGTCATGTCTCGCCTCAGCACACGTCCCCACAGCGGCTTCCCGCGGGTCTTAGGGTCCAGGTCACTCATCTTACGTGGACCACACACTTTCTGGACCTCTCTGCGGCCTGGCTGTGAGGTCCAAACCAGCCTTGCTGAATGGTGGGAGACTCTGCTTCTGCCCGGTGCCCCCATCTGTGGCAGTGCGCCTGCGTGCTACCCAAACAGACTAAGGGGAAGGGGGGGGTCTTAGGATTCTGGTTACACTTCTTAGTCCGGCTTGGCAGGAGAGTTCACACCAACGCCAGGAGCCACCAAGGCAACCGACCACGCCATGTCCCCAGGGATCGCTGAGAGAGGCAAGCCTCACCTGCCACTTGGCAAGCCTGCCCAGCTGTGCCGAAGCGTGACAGCCCACTGACCGGTCTCCTGGGCTCGTCCCTCTGCGCAGGGGTTGGTCTCGCCCCCGGTGGGCTTGTCCGTCCCACGTCAATCACACGCTGTCCTGCAGGCTCGCTCAGGCCTCAGCCATCTCCCGACTCCCAACCCTCAGCCGCCAGGTCAACACGTGCCACTCAGCCCTCGGCCGCCAGGTCAACACGTGTCACTAGCTAGCCCTCCACTCGCCTTCCCACACAGGGATTGGCTCGGAGGTGTTCTCTGGAACTAGAGGCTGGAGACCTCTGGCCTCTTCTCCAGCCGCAGGTACCAGGGGCACCTTACCACGGCCATGCGTGCTCACGCCGGCCACACCCAGCCCCCTCAGAGGATGCAGGGACCCACTGCGGCTTGTTCCCTCCACAACACCAGTGTCAGCGCAGGAGGCCAATGCTGTGTGCGCAGTACTTGATTCCATTGCTCACTGAGTGCTGTGTGCGCAGTACTTGATTCCATCGCTCATTGAGTGCTGTGTGCGCAGTACTTGATTCCATCGCTCATTGAGTGCTGTGTGCGCAGTACTTGATTCCATCGCTCATTGAGTGCTGTGTGCGCAGTACTTGATTCCATCGCTCATTGAGTGCTGTGTGCGCAGTACTTGATTCCATTGCTCACTGAGTGCTGTGTGCGCAGTACTTGATTCCATCGCTCATTCATTCATGAACAAATGAATGCATATGCACACATGAGTCTTAGCTCTCCGTAACTCTCAGAGGACAGGAGTGGAAGGCAGGCGCCCGCTCAAGCTAGGAGGGGCTAGCACCCACCCTCCGCACAGTATCTCGCTCCCCATCTTCTCAGGACTGGCCTCTTTGGTCTGCCTCGTAGGCCTGCCCTGCTCCCCAAGTGTTCGGGCTTCCGTGGAGGAAGCCAAACCCCTTGCTTTTCTCAGCCAGCCTGCCCCAGCTGGGATGCCTTACCAGACTCTCTAGTTTTCCCTCAGAGACACCCCTAAGTCACCCCCAAGCTCCACTGACCCCCCGCTCGCTGCCCTCTCCCGTGAGGTGGGTGGACCGCGGCTCTGCTCTGTAATGGGTAATGTAATTTGTCGGCCGAGCAGAAGTGTATGTTAAAACGCTTCATACGGAAGGACTTGGCGCAGAAGCCCAAATTCAATTTAGCCAATGAACTCAATTGCCGGCCATCCACTCCAGGACGCGCTGCAGCCAGCATCTGTCCACATTACCGTGGCAGAGTCCATCTGTGTGGCTGGATGCTTGAGTGCCCCCCTACAGCTCTGTGAGTCATCTCCCTTCCTCCTGGGGGTGCGGGTGGGGCTCAGCCTTTGGACCCTGCTGTCTCACTGAAGTCTGGTGCCTCCAGTTCCCCTGGGTCAGAGTCCCCAGATAAGCCATGGTTCCCTGGTCCTTAGACCTCGACAGGGGGCCCTGCAGCTTCTTGGCTTCTTGGCTGACTGTCTGCTGAAGATATGACCTTCCCTTCCACTCTGCCCCACCAGGGTCTGAGACCCTGTAGACTGTGGGGTCCATTTTAATAGGCCCAGGCTGGGGCAGGGTGGGGATTACCACCCCAACCTAAGGTGTGCCCATGGACCCTAGTCCCTTTAGTTCCCAAGAGACCTCCAGATAGCCTCCCCAGGCTCCTCATGCAAGAAGCAATTTTGGTGACCACCTCCCCCCTCAGCCTAAAGAACAGTCGCCTCATCAGCAAGTCTTGGGTTTGAGGTTTTCCCCAGAGCAAAAGAGCAATTTTTATCCAAGACAAGCAATCATGCTGGGCAGAGAGAGACAGAGAGAGACAGAGAGAGAGATGCCGTGGGCTATCTGGCTTCTGGGGGGTCAGAACCCCACAAGTCTGGCCTCTTGTTAGCCAGGATGATAACGAATAGACAGGTGGTTATTTGGGGGGACAGGCTGTGAGGATCAGTTATGGAAAACCCCCAAGTGGGCTGTTCTAGGAAAAGAAGAACTGGTTCTCCTTCCCCTTTGCCCCCCACACCTGTGCACCCTATTTTGGAGACACTATGTACACTCCGAATTTCCCCTTGGGGACTGACCCTTCAAGGAAACCAGGTCCTCAACTCAAGCACCCCTAACCTTCCCCCCACCCACCCACACTGCCCGCAGTCCCAAGGAGTAGGCGACGTCACTAGTCGGCTGGGGAGCTGACCTATATTCCATGTCCTCCGTCTGGGAGTCGCTCCAGCACCCGCCCTTCTCCCCGGAGGAGGGGAGGCCAGCGCTCACGACTTGGGCAAGTGTCAGTGCCAGGCCCAGGTCCAGATGGTGCCCCTGCTGGTGGCTCCTGGGCATTGCTCGCCCCTCCCTGCTGGGCAGGGCACGCTCAGGCCTGGCACAAGCCAGCGTCCCTGCTGTTCTCCAAGTAGTTGGCAAACTCCCAGCCGGGTTGCCAGGCGTCCCGAGAATTGGGTAGTCTGGTGTGTGCCCAGTGTGTGCTCGGTGCTCCTCAGAAAAGAGTGATGCAGGGCTGGAGAGGTGGCTCAGGGGTTAAGCCTCTGCCTTGCAGGCAGAAGGTCCTGAGTTCGGATCCCAGATCCCACGTATAGACAGATGCCAGGTGGAAGCGGGGGCGGCCTGCGCTTCTGGTCCTGGTAGGGCGGAGCCTGTGAATCCCAGGACAGAGGATGTGGAGGCGACCATGGCGGTTCCCAAATTCGTCCGTGGTTCTACACATACACACACACACACACACACACATATACATGCACACGCACACGCGCGCATGCGCACATACATACGCACACACGTACAATTGAATAAATAATAATAATAATAAAAAGAAAAGGGTGACGCAGCAGGGCCAGTGTCCAGCGGTGAGCCGGAGGGGACCAGGGGTCGGGGCAGAGGTCATTGTGGCCACATAGTGACCAGGGGTGGCATGTGGGGCTTCCAAGTGAAACTTGAGGTGCCCTGCTAAGTTTGAGCTTCAGATAAATAGGAAACGGTTCTTAGTGTAAGTGTACCCCAATGTCTTGAGGGATATACTTACATTAACAAAATTATTCCTTGTTCATGTGAAATCCAACTTTTTCCCTTCTTGAGATGGGGGTCTCTCCGTGTCGCTCAGGTTGCCCTCAGTCCCCTGGACTCCAGCCATCCTCCTGCCTCTGCCTCGGAATTAGTCAGAAGCACAGATGCTCCTCACTGGGTCATGTGTGGTGTCCACCGAGGCACTGGTCTGTGTGGGTGTGGCTTGGGAGGCCAGTGGATATGCCCTCCTGGTGTGGTCAGTCATGTGTGCTGGCTGCTGGGGCAGCCGGGGGTAGGGCGGGGCTAGGTGTTGGTCCTTGGGGTCACCAGGGGAGGCTTGTCCTGAGCGGTGTGGTCCATCCACTCCCACTGGGAACAGCCACGGACCAGGTCCACAGACCTCCATGTTTACACAGCATTGATAGCAGAGCTTTGAACTTCCCTCCTCTTTCTCCCGCCTCCCTCTTCTTTCTCTTCTTCCCCTCTCCTCTCTCCTTCCTCTTCATTCCCTTCTCACTCCTCTCTCTCTCTCTATCTTCCCTCCTTCTCTGTCTCTGTCCCACTGACATCAAGAAGAGCCCACAATGTGCCAAAGAGTATATTAGGCACTTAAGAAAATTCAATGGCTGAGTTGAAAATGCAGAGTCTAAGTCGGTTGGTCCTCGTGTCTAGCTGAAGATTTCTGGGACCCAGAGAAGTAACTGTTCAAGGTCACCTGGCCAATCAGTAGAAAGGCCTGGGCCAGGAGCGAGCTGCTGGCAAGTGTGCCCGTGCGCAGGTGCATATGTGTGTGTATGTGCAGGTGCATAGGTGTGTGTGTGCAGGTGTATATGCGTGTGTGCATACGTGCATGTGCAGGTGCAGGTGCATATGTGCATGTGCATACATGCGTATGTATGTGTAGACGCACACGTGTGTCCCCATGGAGGTTCTAAGAGTCAAAGTGAGAGACTGTGCATGACATGGACTGAGCGCGGCCACAGCCCACGGGGCCCTGCACGCTGGCCGGCCCCTCGCTTCATCTTTTCATAACTAGATTGGTTGTTCATTCTGATGGAAACAAGGCTTGGCGGTCAGGTGAAACTTGGCAGTTTTCTTGTGAAACTGATGATTCCCAAGGTCAAGTTCATTTAAGAGATTCTTGAGCAAACTGATTTCCCAGATGGTGGGGAAGCATGTGTTGGGGGGGTGCAGGACGGGTCTGGACTAGGAGGAATCTCCTTCTCAGGAGGTGGGGGGTCCCTCCCTCCCACAGATGTGTTATCTTGGTCAAGGTCAAGTCTCAGACCTGCCTCAAAGCCCTCTGCTACCCCCTGAGACCTGGGCCAGTGGAAGCCTTGCACGTGCTGATCTGGCATTTTCTCCTGTAAAGGGAGCAGAGAAGGGAGGGAGGAAGAAGGGAGGGAGGGAGGGAGGGAGGGAAAGAAAGAAGCCTCTAAATATTTCCGGCACAGATGTTGATCAAGCAGCCTCTCAGCTGAAGTCATCCCCCCAAACTTTCCAGTGCTCCCCATCACATACATTCACCCATCCACAGTCCTGAGCTCACGTGCATGCACTGTGTGTACCCACTTAAAGAGTGTGTTTCCGGAGCCTTAAGGATGTCCACAGAGCTCTGAAACACCACAGCCCCACTCATGAGTATCTTCCCCCCAACAGAAGCCCGCTGCCTGGGGCCCCGCCCTCAGCACCAGCCACCACGCCCACCAGCCCTCTTCCTGTCTGTAAGGTCTGCGGCTGATGGACAGTGCTGTGTATGACAAACCCACGCAGGGTTCTGCTCAGCGTCATGTTTTCGAGGTTCATCCACATAGCAGTGTGGGCCAGAGCCTCCTTCCCTTTGGCTGACGGAATAATATTCCACTTTCTGTGTACAACACCATTTTTAATTGTCCATAGTCAGTGGATATGTTGGGAAGTGACAGCTTTGAGACGTCACGAATGATACAGCTGTGGAAGCTTGCACGTAGGTTTCCATGTGGACGTGTTACTTTTCATTTGTACGTGCATGTATGCATGCACGCTCACACGCTTGGGTGTGTCTGTGTATGCAGGCGCTGCGTGCATGTGAGTGGAGTATGCATGCATGTGGTGATCCAAGGTTGGTAATGGGATGTCCTTGATCACTCTTCCTTAGTCTTTCTTTGCGAGGCAGGGTCTCTAATCAAACCCAGAGCTCACTGATAGGGCTAGCCTGCCTAGACAGCTTGCCCCGGGAATGCCCATCTCTGCCTTCTGAGGCTGCAGTTGCCAGTGGACCACCCCACCTCCCTGGCATTTCGCTTGGGATCTGGGGATCTGAACTCTGGTCCTTTCAGTTGTGAGGCAATGTCTTCACCTCCAGTCACCCCCCTCCCCGCCCCTTCTCGCTGGATGGTGCATGTTGAAGTCTTTCCTTGAGCTGAAGTCCTGTTCTCCTGTTTCCTGGCTCATTTTTTTCTGCCTTTTTTTTTTTTTTTGGGTGTGTCTGATGCTCCTGCGGAAACCCAAAGGCTGTCAAGTCCCCCATGGTGCGTGCTGGGGTTTAACTCAGCATTCAGATCTTCGGCCCCACACCAGGCTCTGCATGTGTGAAGAGATAACTAACCTCATCCCGTCCAGTGTTTTTCTTCAGCTACTTCCAACTTCTCTAAATCCACATGATTTTTTTAGACTTAACTCGCTGAGCCAGTAGCACTTTTGAATGGGCAAGTTTGGTGTTGGTCACCGGAAAAAGTTCTGCATAATCCAAAATCGTCCTGCTTAGGAAAGTGACAGTGAATG
Source organism: Typhlomys cinereus (assembly GCA_023101885.1). Taxonomy (NCBI): domain Eukaryota; kingdom Metazoa; phylum Chordata; class Mammalia; order Rodentia; family Platacanthomyidae; genus Typhlomys; species Typhlomys cinereus. The sequence continues at coordinate 7,279,039 of JALPQD010000039.1, forward strand.
TGATGGTTTGCTGGGATGGAGGGGGCTTGCAGAACGGGTGGGTGGGGCTAGCAGAACAGGTCGCTGGGGTATGAGGATCTGATGGACAGGGTTTTACAGAGCAGACAGGTGGAGTGTATAGAACCTGTGGGTGGGGCTTGAGAGCAAGTAGGCAGAGCTTGCAGAACTAGTGGATATGACTAAGGCTTTGTAGAATGGATGAGTGGGGCTTTTCACAGCTGGTGGGCAGGGCTTTTCACAGCTGGTGGGCGGGGCTTACAAAGGCCTCCTAGGATAAGTGGGACAGAACATAGGAGCAAGGACAGAACCCTGGGCTGCCATCCAGCAGAGGACACAGCAAGTGCTGAGCCCAGCCGATGGGGGCCAGAACCTGTGCTGGACAAGGGGTGCTGTACGTGCGCACACACATGCACGTGTTCTTCCTCTTCCCCTAGAAGAGAGGTGCTGGCTCACTTGGGAGCTGCCAGGAGCAAGATGCCCTCCACGTGCATGCCTACGGCAGGCTGGGCAGGGCAGGGGCTGGCAGGCTGGCTCCCTGAGCAGAGCTGGGTCAAAGAGGGCCGTCTGGATGGGGTCAAGAGTGACCAGCCGTGTGACCCTGAGTGGCGGCTTCCAGCCTGTGGCCCCCCACCCCCGCTCAGCCCTCGCCCCCAGGACACCTGCTAGTGTGACCACAGTATGCTCCTCAGATCTACTGGGTTCTTTTGCATTTTTCATAAGCCAGGGTCAGTGTTGTCACCCAAAGTTGGCAGAGTCTTCCTGTAGCTGATGCTAAAAACAGCCCTTCCTAAGGGCAGAGGTGGGCAGTGCATTCCAGGCTCCTGCATCTGGATGCTCCTATCCCGCTAGCTCAGTGGGGGTTATAGGAGTCCAGAGCTGACACACTGGGAGCTTTGGAGGTCAGATACAGTTTGTCAGCTTCAGACAGGTCTCTGTTCCTGCAGACCTCGTCAGAGACTCTATATAGTTCATTAATACAGCGACAGGTTGTTGCGGGTGTCAGCAGGCATGGGAAGGGAAATGCAGATAATATTGAGTGTTTGACCTTAAGAGATTCAGGCATAGGACCTTCCCTTGCAGGGACCATCTCTGGGGGTCTGGTGTCCCTAGGGAAGGGTCCATAATGATAACTTAGCGACCTTCATCTGCCTCCGTCTCGGGAGAAGGTGTGAGCTCAGTTCTCTGTGCTCCACAGGCAACGTCTTGCCGCCAGGGGAAGGTGACCCAGGAGTATTTCAGATTTCTGAGCCGCATGGATTTTGGAGCATATTTGCACAGGCTGAATGAGCTGGCTCAGAGGCCGCACTGAAATCTAAGCACGGAACTTGTGTACGTTTCATGTGCAACATGGCCACACAGCCCTAGTTTGTACAGGCTCTGGGTCCCGTGGCAAGCTGCGGCCCCGCCCAGCAGGCCCAGTGTGGGGGTCTCCGAGTGAGGGATTTCCAAGCACTTCATTAAGGCTTTGGGATTATGCTGCTCCACCTGCACTCATGGGAAGACCAGACGACGCTGCTGGATGGGGTCTTTGGTGGCTACTGGCAGTCTGTCCCAGAAAGTTCCAGGCTGACCTGAGAACCGAGCCTCACGGAGCATAGTGATGGTGTCAGTTGTGTTTGTGTTGCCGTGACCGAAAGACCCGTAAGAACGGCTTGAAGGGTGCGCCCCGACTCAGAGGGCTGGGCCAGGGGTCGCTTGACCCCATGCATGTGGCCAGAACACCATGGGGTTAGAATGTACGAGGAGGACAGACTTCCCCTCGTGATGGACAGGAAGCAAGGGGACAGGACTAAAGACCCATCTTGCTTCTAAACAATGCTTTTTAAAATGTAGGTTTTGTTTTTTAGAGCAGTTCTGGATTCACAGTTACACTGGGCCTAAGCTTGAGAGAAGGCCCCCCATCTCCATATCCCCTCTGGCAGCATCTACCTGCAGCAGCCCTTCTACCACACTGAACACGCCCACACTGCCGGGATCCCCCACGGACACGCCCACACTCACAGGATCCTCCATGGACACGCCCACACTGACCGGGTCCTCTATGGACACGCCCACACTGACCAGGTCCTCTATGGACACGCCCACACTGCCGGGATCCCCCATGGACACGCCCACACTCACAGGATCCTCCATGGACACGCCCACACTCACAGGATCCTCCATGGACACGCCCACACTGACAGGATCCCCCATGGACACGCCCACACTGACGGGATTCCCCCATGGACACGCCCACACTGACCGGGTCCTCCATGGACACGCCCACACTGACGGGATCCCCCATGGACACGCCCACACTCACAGGATCCTCCATGGACACGCCCACACTGACCGGGTCCTCTATGGACACGCCCACACTGACGGGATCCCCCATGGACACGCCCACACTGACCGGGGCCTCTATGGACACGCCCACACTGACCAGGTCCTCTATGGACACGCCCACACTGACGGGATCCCCCATGGACACGCCCACACTCACAGGATCATGGACACGCCCACACTGACGGGATCCCCCATGGACACGCCCACACTGACCGGGGCCTCTATGGACACGCCCACTCTGCATTGTCTGGAAGAGTCTGCAGCAACCTCACTACGGACAGTGCAGAGAACCCGAAAAGAAGCAGAGAGACCTGGGCTGTGGCTCAGGCGGCTCGCACCATGCCCCAGATTCCACGCCCAGTACCCCCAAAATGTGGTGGTGCACACCTATCATCCTAGCACTGGGGAGGCGGAGGCAGAAAGGATCACAAGTTCAAAGTCAACCTCAGCTACAGCGGTTCAAGGCCAGCCTGGGCCACTTGAGACCCTGTCGCTTTCCTGTTGGTGTCCTGCCAGGGCTGGGGTCCTCAGACAGACTGGTGTGCTGTGAACCGGCTTCCAGGCCCCCACAGTCACCTGCCACGCCCTGGTTAGGTGACCCCACCTTCTGAGCCCCCTCTCCGTCCCAGGGACCCCCTCATGCTAGAAGCTCCCTCTCCACTTTCTCCAGGCAACACCAGGCAACCCTCTTGTGGGTTTGCCCACAAGCTCCCCTCCCTCCTCCCCTCCCTCCTCCCAGCAACACTTCTAGGCGGGTAATTGACACGCACAGCTGAAGAACTGTGTGAATATCCCTGGTTTAATTAGCACATTATTTACAGGGCAGATTTACAGAAAGCCACGCAGCAAGCCCAGCAGTTCCCAGCCAGTTCCCAGCCCTCTTCCCAGTACTGGGCTGCAGGTGACCACGAGACCAGCCGAGGCCCGAGGATGGCAGTCAGGAACTGTCACAGTGCGCTAGAGATGGTCGGTGGCGCCGTCCATCCGCCCTCCTCCCCTCCCACTCACTTCAGACTTTTTCACATGCTCCGTATTAACCAGTGCCCCAGCAGGGGGGACCTACTTGCCTTGCTGACCTTTCATCTCACTGTCCCCCGGCTCAGAGCCTGCCATGCGACAAGGGCCCTGCATGCATTTCTTCTTGCCTGTTGCAATAAAAATTCTACTGGGCACAGCAGTCGGTGATTTGCTTTTTCCAAATATTGACAACATGTCTTGGCAACCTGCCTCTCTCAGAATACAGAACTAGCGCACGCGTACATGCTCCCTACCTTAGCACCCTCGTGCACGGTCCCTGCCTTAGCACCCTCATGCACGCTCCCTGCCTTAGCACCCTCGTGCATGCTCCCTACCTTAGCACCCTCCTGCATGCTCCCAACCTTAGCACCCTCCTGCATGCTCCCAACCTTAGCACCCTCCTGCATGCTCCCAACCTTAGCACCCTCCTGCATGCTCCCAACCTTAGCACCCTCCTGCATGCTCCCTACTTGCCCAGCACCTCATGAATTTTTGGGAGGAATGGTGTGAGAGAAAAGGGGAGAGAGAACAAGTGAGGGAGAAGGCACACACACATGCACACACAGGCACACATATATGCACACACAGGCACACATGCACACACCACACACACTCATAGTGCTGTGGTGCACAGGTGGAGATCAGAAGACAAAGAACAACTTCTGGAAGTCATTTCTCTCCTACCACATGAGCTTCAAGGAATCAAACTCAGGTCACCAGGTTTGAGAACAGACACCTTCCCTGCTGAGCTATCTTGTAGACCCAGGTTTGCTTTTTTTTAATGAATTTTTTTACACCTTTTTTTTCTGAGATGGACACTGTAGCCCAGGCTAGTTCAGAACTTGTGATCCTGAGCTGGAAAGATGGCTCAAGGGTTAAGCCTTTGCCTCAAAAGCAAAAGGACCTGAGGTTGGATTCCAGATCCCATATTAAAAATGCATGGGACGATGGGGGAGGGGGGGCAGTGTCAGCCTGCACTTCTGGTCCCAGAAGGCAGAACTTTGGAAATCCCAAAGCAAAGCAATAAGGCGGTAGATGCAATCCAGGATGATTCCTGGTATCATCCTGGGTCTCCACAGACACGCACAGTGCCCTGTCACACACACACACACACACACACACACACACACACACACACACACACATTAAAAAAAAAGGAACTTGTGATCCTCAGCCTCTGAGCACTGAGACTCACTGTGCACCACACACCTGGCTCTCAGCGTGCTGTGGAGGACTGCACTCATGTACACACACGTGTACACATGCACACATGCACACACATGTGCACATGTACACACATGCCCACACGGCAGCAGGGCTCTGCAGCTGGTGGCCCTCTGCCTGCATCTACCTGGTGCTGCGCAGTGTGCTGCTGTGACCTCTGCTACAGACTTGATCTCTGTTCAATTTCAATCCCTGTGCCAAGCCAGCTTCAGGGGACCCTCCCCCCACTCCCTAACAGACTGCTACTGCTCAGAGCCTGAAGCCCCTCCCCTGATTCTATCTCCAAAAGGCTTCTATTAAAAGAAACTCCCCAGCTTAGGGCTGCCCGAGGTGCAGTTTATGTAGGACGGGCAGGATCAATGCTTGCTGCTTTCTCTTTATTTACCAGTTTGCCGAGTAATGAGTTGCTTATAAATATTTGAAGCAACAGTGAATAATACATGTGTGGATGGATTGACAAGGCTGAGAAGCAGGGTTCTATCCGTCACTCTCGGGGGCCGGACATGCAGCCCACAACTGGGACGCTGTGTGTGCGCACAGGAGGGGCTGGGGCAGCTCTTGCTACCGGTCACCCACTCTGGTTAAAGACCAAGGTGAAGGTAAGACATGTAGTCGGTGTGCCAGCCTAGTGTGCACGAAGCCCTGGGCGGATCCAGCGCTGGCTAAACAGGCACCAGGCATGGGAGGTGGAGGTCGGAGGATCGGAAATTCAAGGTTATCCTTGGGTATTTCCTAACCTCTCCTGAGAGAGTGAGACAGAGAGACAGAGACAGAGAAGAAGAAAGAAGGAATGGAGAGAGTAAGGGAAGGAAGAGAAGGGACAGGAAAGGAAATGAAGAGAAAAGAAAGACGTATGGGACTCAAAAGCCACCTTGCTAAAACCACTGGGGACTGAGCGTCCCATCCTACTTGGTAGCAGGAAGTCTTGGAATCTAGTCATGGAAGGGGAGTCCCCGGGCTCATGATGGCCACGTGGCCTCCACCACGTGCCAGCACCAGCCTGCCCCGCTCCGAAGGCCTCCCCGAGAGCTCGCTGACTCGCACTCCCTCTGGTCCCCTAGGTGCAAGTGCAACCTCCACGCCAACCTGTGCTCGGTGCGCGAGGGCAGCCTGCAGTGTGAGTGCGAGCACAACACCACCGGCCCCGACTGCGGCAAGTGCAAGAAGAACTTCCGCACTCGGGCCTGGCGCGCCGGCTCCTACCTGCCACTGCCCCACGGCTCTCCCAACGCCTGTACGTATGCAGCCTAGGACTGATCCTCAGTGCACATGGGCAAGCACACGCGTGTGCAGAGAGGCGCGTGAGTGTGTGCACACACGGCAGGCATGCAGGGACGGGTAGGCGCACGGCACACACGCTGGGAAGCGTGGGCACAGACACAGCTAGTCGGAAGCCTGGAACAAGCCCCTCCGGCTTCCACTGCCCCTCCGGCCTTGGCTTCAGGCAGGGGAGACCCCAGCCAAGTAGCTTAGCGCTCACCTGCAGTTCCCCCCTTCTTCACCCTGCAAGCAGGGCAGGGGTTCCTGGTGATGTGCAGGCAAGTGTTTACGGCACCATGTGATACACTGACATCACGACGCCCAGTCCCCTTCTCTTGCACCCCAGCCCAGCCCCCTGCAGCAAGGCTCCAGTTTTTCTGTTTTTCAGAGTGTCTTTTGAGGTCCTTGCCTGAGCCCCGATTGCTGTCTCCACCTCACTCAGCTGCGCCAGGGAAGCCCACGCATGTCTGTCTACAAGGTGGACACTATTTAGGGGACTCACCCCCCTTCCCCCACACTCATCAGGTGCCCCAGCACAAGCTCCATGAGGTCACAGCTCCCAGGAGACCCTGTGAGTACTCCCCAGACCTCTAATCCAGGCTGGCTCTATAATGAGTGCTCCCCCAGATCTCCATCCCAGGCTGACTCTATAGTGAGTGCTCCCCCAGATCTCCATCCCAGGCTGACTCTATAGTGAGTGCTCCCCCAGATCTCCATCCCAGGCTGACTCTATAGTGAGTGCTCCCCCAGATCTCCATCCCAGGCTGACTCTATAGTGAGTGCTCCCCAGACCCCCATCCCAGGTTGACTACAGTGCTCCCCAGACCTTGATCCCAGGCAGACTATACAGTAGATGCTGTAGAGCCCGAGCCCCCCTCCCCCGGGAGTTGGTGACATCTGAGATGTGCCGGATGCTGTGTTTGAGCCTGAGGCTGCCTGGCTTAGCACTGCACAGATCCCTAGTGACCACGGCTCTCCCTAGTGACCACGGCCCCTTCGGGGTGTCCTTGCGCCATCCGCCCTCCAGATGAGCGCCTGAGTAACCAGCCAGGGTCTTCCTGCTCCTCAGCCATGCCAGGCAGCACAGTCCAGCCCCGAGGCTGGCAGCAGCCCCTGGACCACCCACCCGCCCCAGCTGACACCCTCCCTCGCCCGTGAAAGATTCACGGGGCTTTCAGCTGATCAAAGCCAAGAGTCGCTGTGACAGGCACGTCGATTGTGGGCCAGAGCAGCCCCGTGACAGCCTTTGAAGGGGGCTCGCCAGGCTCTCCAGGCACTCCAGGGTCTTCAAAGGCACTCAGGGGGCTTGGAAGGCTGCAGCACACTCCCTGCCTGCTCCCTCCTCCGAGTGCCTGTCCCCATTTCTTTGTGTCCTGAGCCCTTCCCATGATCCCCAAAGCTGCCTCTCTCACGGGGAGGCTCATCTCCCCATCTCTCCTGCAGCCCCCCACAGCCCCCCCATCATTTCGCCCTTTTCCTGCCTCTATCTCCTGCCGGCTGTTCCACTACAAAGCAAGACTCCTGCCGCCATTCGCTGAAGATCACCACCGGTCCTGAGCCACCAACGACGCACAGGCCCAAGGCGGCTGCACGTGGCTCCTCCTCCCTCCCCTGCAGTGTCCCCCACCCCACGGGAAGGAGTCATCAGCTTCAAGCTGTTTGGATCTTGCCTTCTCTGGGGGCAGCTGGGAGGAGCCGGTGACCTCTACCTCCCCGACCTTCTAGGACTCTGGCTCTCTGTAGCTGCACCCTGCTGGGCAGAGCTGTGGTCTGCAGGTCTCCCTTGACTGGGCCCCTCTTACCTGCTCCTCTGTCTCCTGCCCCTTCCCCGGCCCCCCTCCCCCATTTCCCCTGCGTTCTCACACCTTCAAACCCATTGCTGGTGTCTTTGGTGTGAAACCCCAACTTGTCAGTCTCCCCATGAATAAGACCCCTGAGTTCGGCCCACCTCTCCCTCCATTTCCCACTCCCAAACCCAGAGTCCTCTAAGGCCATGTTTCTAGAACTCCATCCCTTGGGACTGGCTCCTCCCACTGAATCTCTGGGGTTGCCTCCCTTTGGGGTTCAGTCTGGAGGTCCCCCTACCCCAGCATCTATGAGGCCTTACTTCTTGCCTCCCACATTTCCAAGGTCTCCTTCAAGGGGTTTATGTGCAGCTGCCAAGACAGATGTGTTGTAAAGGCCCGATTGTCAGGAGGCCCACGTGCCCCACACGCCGCCCCTTTGCCCACCCCGCATGTCCTCTCTCTGGAGAGAGCCCCGTGCCCTCATGCAGTCCTGTGCAAGGAGAGGAGTCCAGTCCCTGTGCCTGACGTGGGCTCTGTGCCCCTTTGTCTCCTGCAGGTGCCGCCGCGGGCTCAGCCTTTGGCAGTAAGTACACCGCGCTCGCTCGCTCGGAGGGCTCCGTTCCCGTCTGTTCGCTTCTCTGCCTCTCATCCTCCCTGCCTGAGGGTTGCTGTGGTCACAGCCCAGACTCCTTCCTCAGAGCTGCTTTGGAAGGCGGGTGGTCCGTTTGTGTTATTCCAAGGCCCTGGACCCCCAAGCAGGACCCTCCTGCTGTTTCGGTCTGCGAGGCTGCCATTACCCAGATGGTTCTCTGAGACAGAGCAGGATGCTGTAGTATCTCATTTAAACCTTGCGGCTCTCCCCTCCCTGTGAGGAAAGATTCACCGTATGTTCTGAGAGTCGGCAGAAAGGCCTTGCTAGCATCTCAGAGGTGCTTCAGGGATGTAACTCTGTGGGGCCACGCCCTGTCTGTCCCAGGCCCCCCACGCCAGTGGGCAGACAGGGCACCGGAAGGGAGCTGGATCCTATGGGGACAGAAGTGACGGCTGTTGTCACCGTAAGGGGCCGCTCCAGGGCCCCCACTCCCTCGGCCTCGTTTTCCCCATGTCTCGCCAGGTGTCTACAGGTCCCAGAAAGACCCTGCCCCCAAAGCCCCTGTGGGCACTGAGGCCTCTGCAGCCCCCAACACTATGCAGTGCACAGGTGGGTACAATGACCCCGTCTCTCTCCTGGGAGAGCAGGTGCTTTCTCTTAGCGTAGAGACGCTAGCGCCCCTTAGGCCACTGCCCCCGAGTCCCAGGTAGGACATCTAGCCTCCTGTCCTTCAAGACGTTGACAAGAAGGAGCCGGAGGCCAGTATAGCCACGGGGGAAGGAGGACAATGTAGGGCAGCTAAGGAGGGGGCCCTGTCTCCCACGTGCGTGGCTCTGTGGCTCTGTGGGATGGACCGAGCAGGATTGTCAGAGGGGGCAGTAGGAGCCCCTGAAAAGAGACCCCCGAACCCCTGTGGGCTGAGGCCAGCTCAGGCAGCTTTTTTTCCTGATTAGCAAGTGATCAGATCCACAGACCTGCGGGTCTGGCGGTTTTGTTTCTCCTGCTTATGGGAGGTGTGGGGGGCACCTCTTGCCTCACCTTGCTCCCCCAAGGAGTCTTACCAGGTCCAGAAAGATCCCTCAGCTCCTGGGGGCACCATTCAGAGGGTGGCAAAGGACTTCCTCCTGACCTCTGTCCCGCCCCCTGCAGGGGGGACATGGCTGGACAGTGTCCTGGACCGTCCTCTCTCGGTTTCCCGTGGACCTGCCCGGCTGTTCCCTCCCCCTAGGCGGGTGACAGGAAAGGACAAGGCTCCCCCATCAGCCGAAGTGGGAGCCGCCCACTCTTGGGCCACTCCTACCTCCATCTGCTGGGCGAGGCAGCCCACCAGGTGTCCCCTTCCCAGCCCCTCCTGCTCAGCTCCGGGGGGAGGGGGAACCCTGGCTTCTGCTCTCGTTCCCCACATCCACTCCACCAGGAGACACTGGGATTTGGTGGCATCTTGGCCATCAGGAAACTTGTCGGGGTATCACGGAGCCTTTGAGGGGCTTGGCCACCAGAGGTGTGGGCCTCTTGTTGAGTCTGTGGCAGACAGAGGGGAGCAATAATAAGGAAGGAAAAAGCTGCTGCCAGCGCCCCCCCCAGTAGTCTGTGGGGACGGGAGTTAGGCTTTCACCATCACACACAGAACAAACTTGGAGGGTGACAGATCAATCTACAGACATGGCTGAAGAGATGGCTCGGGGGTTAAGCCTCTGCCTCACAAGCAGAAGGACCTGAGTTCAGATCCCAGATCTCACATGAAAACACAAGTAGAAATGGCAGTGGCCTGTCCTTCCAGCCCTAAAGTAAAGCAATAAGGAGGTAGAGCGACCCAGGGTGATGCTGGAAGTCACCCTTGGGCCTCCATAGGCACACCCAGTGCCCTCTGAGACACACACACACACACACACACACACACACACACACACACAGGTACAAAAAAATAATCTGTAGGGATGAGGTTTGAATGGTAAGGGTCCCCAGAATTCCCCCCCAGTAAGCAAAAGCCACGCCCACCCTCCAGATTGCAGTAACACCCTTGCCATGAGAACAAGTGCTGCGTGGGTCGCTGCACAGTGAGCGGAGGGGTCACCACGGGGTGACAGCCACAGCCTTCTGTGTCCAGGGGTCCCTGGCTCCTGTGCCCCCCATCCGGACAGCAGGTGATGGAAATGCAGCATGCGAGTCTGGCTGCCAGGTGCTGCAGCCCCACCGTGGAGGGGACTGAGGCTTAGAGAGAAGCAGCTGGATCTATTATGCAAATTATACCTCAATAGAGCTGTTTTTAAAAAGGGAAAGAGAGAGAAAGAGAGACGCAGTTTCCCAAGGTCCCCAGTTCGTAGAGACGCTAGGCTGAGCTGGAATGCAGACCTGGTGGAGTCTAGAGGCCACTTGCCGCCTCTGCCACCCGGCGCTTCCTCTCCTAGGGCCCCAGGTGCTAGAAGATGGTGACGCCTTCAAGGTCTCGCCAGCATAGCTCGTGTCCCAAAGGACCAGATGGGGCTTCCTTTTGATCTTAGCACACACGGGACATCACAAGACATCTTCCCGCACTGCACCTGAGTATGCCATGCAAAGCCAGCCTGAGGATCTCCCTCCCTCTTTTCCTCCTTCCATTTTTCCTCCCTCCTTTCCCTCCTCCCTCCCTTCTTCCAGACCTGATCCCTTCCAACAGGTCCCCGGCCTCTCTGGCCAGAGCCCAAGCTGAGCATTGTGGCCCGGCCCAGATGTTTCTGCCTCCTGCCTGTGTCAAGCCGTCTGGAGCCCCCTAATCCTGCCCAGCCTCCCCGTAGAGGTGCGGGAAGCCAGGCTGCAAAGCAAGATGCCTCGGAGGCAGTTTTACCGGGGCTCTAATTAAGCCCCTGCCAATTTGGGTCCTGCAGCCTCCCTTCCTTGTTGAATACCGTATTAATGTTGATTTGATGTCCAAAGGCTCTGGGCTCCCAGCGGGGACTCTCCTACCCCGTTCAGCTGCTAGACTGTCTTTCTCTTTCCCCATCAACTACCAGGGGGTAATCCCTTTCAAAAGCCCAAGTCGTCAGCCCTCAACCCACCCCTGCCCCCCAAACCTCTCTTTGGTCTGTCACTTGAATTTGGCACAGAGCAATTCCTGCCTGTGTTCCTGGTTTTGTGACCAGTCTGTAAGGGACATAGGTGGGATGGGGGTGGGGGACCTCACACTGGGGAGTCTCTTGTAAAGATGAGCCCAAGAGGAAGAGCAGCCTCCAGAAAGGTGGGATGGACGTGGGATGCAAGTCTCAGGGGAGGCCCGTTAGAACCTCTCTGGACACACGTGGCATCTTGGCCAAGACTCTGGAGACCCCTCTGAGCTCACACACAGTCCTTGGTCTGGCTCATCCTTAGTCACAGGAGAAACCAGACACACACTGGCAAGAGTGTCTGAAGGCAGGTATCCCAGGCAAGGAAGGGTTGCCCAAAGTCCACAGGCTCTCAGGCATGGGGGCCCCTCCTGTTCAGCTTCAAGCCTGTAGATGCAGTAGTATAGATGCCTCTGTAGTAAATTCGAACCCAGATCTTTCGCCTCTATAGTGTTGCTGCTTATGGGGGCCTAGAGAGAGTTGGGGGGGCATCGCCTTCAGATGACTTGATCTCTTTTCTTCTTCCTCCTAAGAATGGACCAAGGCATCTACGGCCCCCCTTGGGGACAGCCCCCACTCACCCCCGCTGTCCATCAGTCCAGAAGGTATGGGGGGATAGGACCTGTGCTAGACCTGAGACCCCAAAAACTCCATCCTTGGGCTCCTCCCTCTGTAGTGGATATAGCAGACCTACTTGGTGGGGTCCTGGGCAAAAGGGGGGCCCAAGAAAAGTAATGGAGACAAGTTAATGGAGACAAGTTTGGGGCCAGAGCAATAAGGAGAAGGGCCAGTGGGTGACACCCTAAGCCCCTCCCGAGGACTGGGGGGAGGGGGGCTCTCAAGACAGGGATCCTTTCCCTGGGTCACAGGACACCAGGGCAGTTCATGTCGCTGCCACATGGGCTAAGACTGGGGAGAGGGGTGGATTGTAAGTAGACAAAAGTGGGAGGACCAGCTTGGGCAAAGGCCTGGCAGCCTAACAATGAAAAAAGTGCCAATTAGCAGAGGGCGCCTGCAGGGAGCACCGAGAGCCAGGCCAAGAGCTTCGCCCTCCCACCGCAGGGGGAGGACACGTGGGGAAGGGGCTCATCTGCAGCCACAGACAGAGGTGCACAGAAAGCACATGGGCCGGCATCCCCTAGAAGGAAGGTGCCCCCCAGCTCACCTGTTCTCAGCCTATTGTAAAGACCACCCACCCAGCACAGGTTCCCCTGGAGCCCTGGCAAGGAACGAGCAGCCGGTGGGCCTTTGCGCGCCCTCTGCTGGCTGCCTTGCTCATAACCAGGGAGGATCAGACGTTTTAACTGCATCCTGGGAGCCCTCAACAGGAGCGACCCTTCCCGGGGTTACTCGACCCTCTGCTCTGGACCCACTGAGGGGTCGAGGACTCCCAGAAGGAGTCCGACCAGTGCCAAGCCTCGGAAGGTAGCATGATCACCACCCCCTCCAAGTGTGGACTTGGGGGGGGGTTGCATGTGGAGATTTGGGTCAAATCTAGGGACAGAAACAGCAAGGCCTTAGCTGGGGCCGGGAGGAGGCTCAGAAAGGAAAGAGATGTGGTCGGCACTGCCAGGCTGAGAGTCAGACGGAGGCCCTGGGGAGCCGCTCACATCAGCAAAACCTTAACACCAGGTGCAGGGAAGATATTTAGGGATCACAGCAGATATGTGGGGGGCTCAGGGGACCATGGCAGTGCTGAATGGAGTTACACCGTGTCACTGCACAGTGTATTACAACTCTGGGCTCCGAGAGTGGCCTCCCTCCCCCACCTGAGGGCCTATGGTCTCTTGCCCATCTCAAATGTGAGCAGGTTGACAAGGTTGCCCGGAACTGGCCTGGGGCACCGGAAGGCTTGGCGAGCTTTTCCGTGGGTGCAGTCCCCGAGCTTTTCCATGGGTGCAGTCCACGCGCCTGGGGCAGCTGAACCAGGGCAAATTCAAGTACTGGCTTTTCGTCTCTCTAAACCACGGCTGTCCCTGCCCGTGTCAAGGGCTGTAAACTTTTCCAACTGAAGCCCAAGTCTCCTGAAGTGATACCCATTGAAGAATTCCAAGGTAAGAGGTGGCCTGGGGCGCAGTCGAACCTCACGGCATCTCTGCCCCCCCCCCAGTCCACTGGAGGGAAGAAACTTCACAAGGACAGTGGCCGGCTCAGAAGACACTGCCCAGGTAGCTGGGTCAAGGTTAAACTGAGTCTCTCTGGCCCCGAGGGAGCTGAGAACAGGATGAGTCAGAAGCCAACTTAGGCATGGTGGGCAGGCACACAGCAAGAGGAGGGCCGCCTGAAATAGCCTGTCCTGGGTCCCCTGGGAGGTGTGGCCCGGGGACCTGTCTTGGTTGGAATGAAATGTGAAAGCTGGGATACTTGGGGTCACTGAGGTTGCCCTTCGGGACGTGTGCCTCCTTGGGGTGTCCGGAGGGCCAAGGTCTGGGTGGGAAAGCCCATGAGCTCCCCTAGGCGCATCTGACGGGTTTCTCTGGGGTCTCCCACACCTCAGTCCTACCCTGCCCCATCCCAAGAGGGAGGTAAAGTCCTCTGGAGATAGATACTCAGCATTCTGTTGAGGTGGCCACGTCCTTCCTCCTGGCTTTCTTGGTGAGTGGCTCGGGGATGTTACATCCCTTAGGGACACACGAGACGGTCCTTCCTGCAGCAGGGAGGATGACCCCTCACATCGGACGTTGCCACTCTGCGATGTCACGAGCATTGTACCCCTAGCGGTCACGGGACTTGGCAGAGCCACCAAGGTCAGCCTAAGAACACGAGTGGTGGGCTGGGCGTGGCGGGCTGGGCGTCCAGCTCTGCTGGACGAGTACCTGACTTGCATGTACCAAGCTTGGGCTCTGTCCATGGCAACACATCTAAGCCAGGCATGGTGGCCCATACCTGTCACCCCAACACTTGGGAGGCAGAGGCAGGATGGTCAGAAGGTCAAGGTCATCATTGGCTCCAAAGGGCATCCAAGACCAGCCTGGAGTGCAGGAGGTCACGCTAATAGGAAAGAGGGAAAAAGGAAAGAACCACTCATGGGAGGGGCTGGAGTGGTCCCACCTTTGCCCGGAAGGGGCTTTCTATGGTTTCAGCCTAGCAGTGAGGTTAGAAGATGGCAGGGGCAGCTGGAGACCTTGGCACTTACAAAAGACCATGCTCTGGTGGCAGCTGAGCTTGCGAGACGTTCTCATTCGTACGACAGGGTCCTGGGGGACGGTGACAGCAGGCAGTTTCCTTCGGACCCTCTTCCAAAGCAGTGCAGGAGGAGGCGTCTGGCCCTTTCCATCACGACGCCATCCATGCATGCCTCTGTGGCCATCGCGGAGCCTGGCTCTCCTGCCCAGTGCAGCCTGCAGCGTGACCCTGTCCTCCTGGCATGAATCACTTTCTAATCAACCCTGGCACTTGGGCATCCTTCAGAGAGCACTTTGCCCTGGCATCTGGCCAGGCATCATTAGCTGCCGCAGGACTCTCGGCATCTTTGCCCAGAGGCCGCAATGGCTCTCCTTGGACTGATGGCTGGCAGGCCCAGCTCTTCCTGGGTATACAGGGGGCTCCTTCCAGCTCCTTTTCCAAGGATGCCCCCTCCTGACCTCTCTGCATGGCCTTGGGTGTGTCCTTTCCAAGCCTCAGTTTCCCCTAAAAGCTCACTGACCGCTGCCATTTCTCCCACCTGGCTGATCCAGACTGTGAATGTTACGGCCACTCCAACCGCTGCAGCTATATCGACTTCCTGAATGTGGTGACCTGCGTCAGTTGCAAACACAACACTCGAGGTCAGCACTGCCAGCACTGCCGCCTCGGCTACTACCGAAACGGCTCCGCCGAGCTGGACGACGAGAACGTGTGCATCGGTGAGCCGGGGTCCCCCTCCCCCTCACTGCGCACCAGGGCAGTGCTGGGTGGGTGGGGAAACCCCTGGGCCAGAATCATCTGAGGAGACACAGGCACCCCAGTCCCAGGGTGGGGATCCTCTCCAAAGAAAGATGCCACTGCCCCGCTCTGCTAGAGACACCCCCACATCCATGCTGGGAGACGCTGGAGTCCAGAGACAAAGGCTTACTGGGCTGCGCACATCTGGACGTGTCTCTTGCCCTCTCTGGGCACTTCCTAAAATCAGGAGTTTGGGGCCCGGGAGATGGACAAGCAAGGGACCTGACTCTGCACCCCAAGACCCGTGTAGAAAGCCAGGCCCCATGGCACATGCTCATAATCCCATGGGGAGGTGGCTACAGGCAAATTCCTGGTAACTGGTAAGCCAGCCTGGCCTACTTGGCAAAGTCCCAAGCCAGTGAGAGAGCCTGTCTCAGAAAAGTGGAAGGTGTCTGAAGGATGATACCCCAGGTTGACGTCTAACACATGCGCACATGTGCACGCACGCAAAAAACCGCAAGCACATATGCATGCATGCAAATACACACATACACATGCGCATGCACGCAAACAGATGCATGCACATATGCATGCAAACACTGCATGTAGACAACACACACACACCCTGGGAGTTGGGCACGTGTTGCAGTCCGCCTGCATGGTTGCTGATAAATGACCATCAAACGGCTTAAGGAAACAAGGGGTTTATTCTCTTACAATTTCTGGTTACAGTTCTTAGTCCATCTTGATGGAGAGCACGCACCAACACCAGGGCCGAGGGAACTGGCCACACCATCACTGCATAACGGCTGAGAGATGGACAATCCTTACTTGTCAGATCAGCATGTCTGGTCAAGTGAACTGAAGGATGCCCACTCTCTCAACCAGCTCCCTGTGATTTATCCAGGGCCTAATCCCACCCACCATGGGCTGGGTCTTCCCCATCAGCTAGACAATGTCCTTCAGGTTTGCTCTGGGCTTAACTCAACCATCAACTCTCTACAACTGTGCCCAGAGCTCAAACCCTCAACAGTCAAGTTGACACCTGTGCTTATCTATGACAGCACATGAGGGTTTCTACCCTCTCTCTGTCGCTGAACCTTCCCTTCAAATGCTTTACAAGTCTCACCGACCTGGGGAGCACTTGGTCCCTTTGGTCAAAGCTGTGTTCCAGGACTGGACCTGGACAGGAGAAGGAACCTAAAAGCCTGGTGGAAGGAAGACCAGGCCCCAGACCCCCTAGCTCTCCGCGGTAGCCACACTGTAACTGGCAATGCTGTTGCCCAGCCCCAGCCCAGGTCGGCTCAGTTGCCGGCTGGAGCTAGCTATCCGTCTGAATCACGGCCCTAGCTTTCAGACAATCCCATCAACTCTGAAGTGATGGAAATAGAATTGTGTTGCCCGTATCACAGGGGGCCAGCTGAAGGGGCAGGGCAGGGCCTCTGGATCGGATTAGAGGTGTGCTTTCCTTTCCTGTCCCTCTCTGCCTCTGTCTTGGGCTTCCAGCCATGTGTGCCAGCCTAGACTCAGAAAACCAGCTGGGGCAGGAAGGGGTGGGGGCCGGGAGGCTCTGGGGCTGCAGCTTCTCATCCTCCTGCCCTGGAGATTGGTGTGGACACGCACACACACCCACACATGCTCACACGCGCGCGTGCACACACACACACACACACACACACTCGCTACAGCCTTCTGTGCCTTTTGCTTAGGGGCGGCCCCTCTTCAGTCTCCTAGCTCTCCAGGGCTAGGAAAGAGGAAGGGAGTGTTGGATGCTGGGGAAGGAAGAACTACCAAGTTTTCCCTAGAGATCTGGACGACCCGGCAACCTTCACTGTTGCTCCCGGGAACGCAGTGTGTGTGGATCACCACTAGGGGGTGCAGACTGATCTAGCGGGCAGAAAAGCAAAGCGCGCAGGGGTGTGTGGGGGAAGGGTGCAGAGCACGCGGGGGTCCAGCGGGCAGAGGGGCCGAGCGCACATGGTCCAGGGGATAGAGCAGCAGAGCACACAGGCCGCCTGAGTGTTCACGAGTGTGCTCCTGCCCTCCCAGAGTGCAACTGCAACCAGATCGGCTCTGTGCATGACCGCTGCAACGAGACCGGCTTCTGCGAGTGCCGCGAGGGCGCCGTGGGGCCCAAGTGCGACGACTGCCTCCCCACGCACTATTGGCGCCAGGGATGCTACCGTGAGTACGCCAGCTTTGGTGGGCGGGGCCTCGGGACTACAGAGGGGCAGGATCTAGTGGGCAGGGGCTGATGTGGGTGGGGCCTGGTGCTGGGCCGGTAGGGGCAGATGGGCGTTACCCCAGGCTCCAGCGGGCAGAGACGTGGCGGAAAAGTGAAGCTGAGGATTAGTTGGGAACGGGTTGGAGTCGGCTGAAGCTGCGATTGCACAGAAATAAAGGCCGGCGCGACCCTTGGGGCAGAGGCTAGGAGGCCCCGGGCTCAGGAGGCCACACAGCAGGTGCCCAGGGAGGACGCTCAGTGACCAGGTGGGACACTCTTGGCGAGGCAACCCCGCCGCCGTGGCCATCCAAACAGTGACAGTGCGGGGCGGGCCCCCGGGGTTCCCACATCCAAAAGCTCCGACGCCAGGGGGGTGGCCCGGATCCCACCACCACCACCACCACAAACACGAGCCGCCTCCACTGTCCCCTCCGCCCCGCAGCCAACGTGTGCGACGATGACCAGCTGCTCTGCCTGAACGGCGGCACCTGCCTACAGAACCAGCGCTGCTCCTGCCCGCGCGGGTATACCGGGGTGCACTGCGAGCACCCCCGCTGCGACCTCGCCGACGGCGGCGGCGGCGGCCTGGACTGCGACCGCGCGCCCGGCGCCGCCCCGCGCCCCGACACCCTGCTCGGCTGCCTGCTGCTGCTGGGGCTGGCCGCCCGCCTGGGCTGCTGAGCCCCCCAGGGACCCAGGGTCCCAGCCCGGCGGCGACAAGGGTGCGGCCGAGCTGCCCCCAGGTGCTACTCAGCAGTCCTCCAGCTCCCTCCTCCGCTCGGCGCCCCGCCGCCGGCGCCGCCCGCCTGCCGCAGGGGACGCTGCGGGGCTCCCGCCACTTCGAGTTGGTTATTTTTTTAATTACCCTTCGCCCCTATTCTTTTTTTCTTTTACTTCCTCTTTTTCCTCTCTCTCTCTCTCTCTCTCTCTCTCTCTCTCTCTCTCTCTCTCTCTCTCTCTCTCTGCGGTGAGACAAGAAGTCGGGAGGAATACTGCTCATCCCAACACCCGCAGGTCCTGCCCCCACCTCACTACACAGAACTCTTGCGGACGTCCCTGCGCCCGTCCCTGGCCACCACCGGCCAGCGGACGCAGAACTCCAGTTGCCTACAACTCTGACCGCTGACTTGATTCTCTTTTGTATTCTTTATTTCCTTTTGCACTCTCCAGACCCCAGGCTCCCTGGGGAGGCCTGGCGCCCAAGGAACTCACCATCCGTCGGAGGGAGGGGCAGGAGGAGGGGTGGGGAGGGGCGCGTACTTGGTTTTGTAGAGAACTATTTTTGTTGGTATTCTACTGTCCCCTGTGAGGATGGACTCGGGTGAGAGCTGGTCACCGCAGTGGCTGATGTATTGGAGCGGACAGTAAATCGAGTTCACTGCTGCCTCTTGCCCCTTGCTTTCTGTGTTGATGGACACATGCCAGGTTTGGGGTTTAGAGAGGAACCCACGAAAAAGTCTTAAAGAAACCACCTCTCCCATTGGGTCACTCCTCCCCAGGCTATTCTCTGGAACCCTGGACCCCCAAATCCAGAGTGACAAAGCCCAGAGGTATGGGTTCATTTTCTCCACTGATTAAAAAGTTAAAAGGCAGGAAGAAATTAACATTTGAAATGGAAAATAACAAGATGGTCAGGAAATGTGGGAATACAAGCAGGCAATCCTGGGAAGAGCGAAAAGGAAAACCTTGGTTCCTGGAGCTTTGAACCAGCCTAAGAGAGCCGCCGGCTTGCAGTGCTACACAGAGGTATCTGTCCAGTCTGAGGCAGCGACTAGGAAGGAGCTTTGGGGAACAAAAAAGTACAGGATAGACTCCCCCAAATCTTCAGCAAGTTTCCAGGTGGAGCCGATTCCCTGGGTAGGGGGCGGTCTTCCAGCCAAGTGACTGACAGGCCAAGCTGAATTAACTCAAGGGAAGAGCTCACCATGGGTGTTTCCTGGTGCCCCACTCTGAGCCCCCACAGTGGAAGCAAAGGGTGGGGTGCGTCTAATCCCAGCGGGAATGTCTGAACACTTTACTACGGGAAAGGGAGAGTGCTCGGATTTGTAACCGGTTTCCATGGCCACGAGGATGAGGATGGGCGTGCCATCTGTTAGCTCCAGAGCCCATGCTCAATGTCGGGTTTCACCAAACCAGCTGCTATCGGGCTACGTCAGCCTGGCCACAGCCCCTCGCTTGCCAGAGAGGTGGCCACTCGAGATCCTCAACCCACTCCTTCCCCCTTCGTTCTGAAGGTGAGGGAGGGGCTGTGGAGAGACAGGGACACCCAGAAAAGTCGAGAGAGAAGCTTCCTAAGAATCCCAGGTTCACCGGCTTAGGCACTTGGCACAGGAGGATTCAGTCTCCGAGGCTGGCTTGGCACTGCAGCCGCTGGGCACTACTACCCTCTCGCTGCTCACCCTGGGAGACGGTCTGGCTTCCCTTCCTGCAGCGTGCTTCCAGACAGCCTGTGGCCCCACCCTGGCTTCCAATTGTTCCTACTGGTCATGCCAGCCAGTCACCCTTGAGCACTGGCGTCTGCCGGGATAGGAAGCTGAGAACTGGAACAAGCCCCAAAGCAAAGCTACAGCTGAGCTGGCAAAGCTCCGTCTTGGGGATCCAAAGATTCTAACAGAGAAGATTCCTGAGATCTATGGCTGGGTGTTAAACAAGACCAAGGCTGAATGTCGCCCCCTGCTGGCCTCCCTCAGCACTGACCTTCACAAAGCTCTAGAGGCTCGGCTTCCCCCACCCCGCCAGTGTGCCTTCTGCCACAGGCTCCAGCCTCACGTTTGCCCGATAGAATCCCACTTTGCCCATCTGTGAACAGGAGCGCCATGCCACGTGACACAGCTCTGGCCAATGAGAGGTAGGCAGGGATGACAGATGAAGTTTCTAGAAAGCTCCTAAAAGCCCTTTCCTCTACTCCCCTTCACAAGCTTGGTTGGCCACACCGGGTCCTGGCTCCTCTCTCCCACCCCTTCCCCCAGCACTGTCTACAGGGCGGGGGGGGGGCATCTGGCACCCTGAGCATGCGTGCTCCCCATTGGGGTGGTAAAGCCAGGAGGTAGAAACTGGCAGTCTGAAGCCCCAGTAGGGCCGCTGCCCACGCTTGTGGATGTGCAGAATAAACCCCAGGAGGCTCACAGTCGGCCTGACAGAATAGCCAGATCCTCTCTTTCTTAGCCCTAGACTTGGCTTCTAGACCCCGAGCCCACTGAGGTCAGAGAGAGATGGCAACCATGTGCAGACAGATACCCAACGTGGGGACATCTCTGCTTCTCCCCAGAGAGGGACCTGCCTCCACCTGTACTTAGGGCAGTGCAGGGCAAGCAGACCCCAACCCACCTTCCTGCTGGTGACTGCATATGAAGGGTTCTGGCATCAGTTAGAGTCCCACGCAGTCTGGGTCCCGCCCTGGAGACACCGGATGTGCAGAGCCCGTGATCCTCAGGGAACATTCTGCTATGGAAAAAGCTAGGCCAGGGAATGGGAGGGGCCCGTGGTGGGTCTGACCCACGGGATGGGGTTGGGGCTGTGGAGCAAAATTCCATCACGTGGAGACTCCTGTCTTGAGGCCAGAGTGGGCAGTGTTGGAGCCTCTTCGAGTTGGGAGGGGCTTCTGGGAGCTGTTAAGGGGCTAGGGAAGTCGTGGGGAGGAGAGGGACCCTCCTACGAAGAGGCTGTGTGCCCCACATTACTAGTTATTACGGTGCATGCTCAGCCCTTCATGTCACTTGGGAGCGTCCCGGACACTGTCACCCTCACACTGCTGTGTCCTTCCTGACCTGGCCCTGCTGTGTCAGCATCTCTGGGCTGACTGGTCGGCGTGCGAATGGAGGGACAGCGAGTAAGCTGTGAATCAGAATGGCAGCCGCGGTCCCCGCGGACCACTCAGGCCCTGACCTCGGCCGGAGGGTGGAGGGAAGGTTGCCAGTATCCATTTGGAAAATTCTGACATCTTCTAGACCCATGGGCGAAGGAGAAAAGGTCAGCAGAGCCCGAAGTCACAGCCCGGCCCCCAAATGCCCACATCTCGGAGGCACAGGCAGGAGGGGGGTGTGCCCAGGGCCCACCTTGCTGACCTTAGACATTAGCCCTACCCTCCACCCTAGGGCCAGGTCTTCAGTCTGGGAGCCGACGTCCCTGGAGGCTGCATCACTCTGGGGTCCTGAGCACTGGGACTCAGGTGTGACTACTTCACATCACTTGCATCCCTTCCCAGCTGTGACATGCGCAGGTGACAACCGCCCACAAGCCGGCGACCCGAGTTCAGTCCCCACAAGGTGCATACGTGCCGTGTTCTCTTTCTCGCTCTCTCTGATAAATTATAGATATAAAGATTTGTCCCGGGTTGAGAATCATGGGCCGAGGGGAAGGGATTGTCCTGCTCTGAGGAGCTAGAGAGGCCAAGGAGAGGGAAGTAACTTGCTGGAAGTCATAGTTGCTAGACGTGGACCCGGACTGCCCCCAAGGGGGTCTGACCCACACATTTAACCCAAGGCAGTCAGGTAGGCATCCAGTGCCCACTGGGGCAACCCACCCTGTCCCTGACTCCTCCTGGCCTCCCTCCGCTGCCCCTGCAGCCTGGACAGGCAAGGCAGGGTCCCCAGGGAGCCTGGCTTCATCTTAACTGCTGCCCAGAGCCAGGCCCTGCCCACTAAATAAACAGGACTGCTTTGTCAGCATCCAGCTGCCTGCCATGCCTCACGGATCCAAGGCGCTTTAAGGGTGCCTTGGGAGCAGCCCACATCTCCCACAGGCCTCCGAGGAAGGAGGGTCTAGGCCCCTGCTGGCCTTCCTGAAAGCAAGAGGCTCGGCCCTTCCCGACCTCATCTGGGAAGGCGGGGAGAGGGGGAAGAAAGGAAAGATTTGCTTATTTTTCCTTTTGGACACACACATTGCAACTTGTTGGAAAGTTAGAAAACACAGAATCAGAAGGGCTGGCAAGATGGCTCAGCAGGTAAGGCACTTGCTTGCAAATCTGGCTCCCTGAGTTCAATCCCTGGAAGCCCAAACAGTGGAAGGACAGAACTGACTTCTGAAGGGTGTCCTCTCGCATCCATTCGCGTGTCCTGGCTCTTGTGCACCTGCGCACACTCCCTCTTAAATAAAAATAGTAAGAACAATACAGATAGGCAAACTGATAACATGTCTTATGTATTTTGAGACAAAATCTAGCTGCACAACCCAAGCTAGCCTGGAATGTCTCACCCTCTTGCCTCTGCCTTCTTAGTGGCAGAATTGCAAACTAGTGCTATTTCATCCAACTATTCATAATTTTTAAACTTTAAATTAAAATTACCCACAACCCTCAATCCAGAGCTGATAACTGTTAATGCTTTTGATAAATGTTCTGGTGTTTTCCCATAGATGAAGCCCCACACAGATATTGCTTGCCTATCTCAGCATTTCTTGATCTGACAGCTGAGGTCTGGCCTTTTAAAAAGATATATTTCTGGCTTGACTTGTAGCTTGTGGATTTGGTTGTGTGTTTTGGGTTTTGAGAAGAGGGCGAGGCTATCAGCTGCCCAGGGTCATGCAGCCAGGGAGAGGCGCCTGAAGCAAAGACGCTCCTGATGCTCTAGGGTCCTGACTGGGCTAGAAGTCCTTATGCAGAATGGAAAAGTTTCCACCTCCTCCTGCCCCAACCTGCCACATACTGGGGTTGCAGGTGTGAGCCACCACACCTGGTCCTGTGTCGCCCCGACTGGCCTTGAACTCCTGGGCTCAATCCTCCAGCCTCAAACTCCTGAGTGTTGGGGAATAAAGGTGCATGCCATTATACCTGGCTTGCTGAAATGATTAAGTGTGCTTTGTAATGCATATGTGCAGGTGCACATATGTGTGCATGCACGCGTATACAGGTGCATGTATGTCTGCATGTGTGTATGTGTGTGTGCAGGTGCACATATGTGTGCATGCATGTGTGTACAGGTGCATATATGTCTGCATGTATGTGTATGCAGGCGCACATATGTGTGCATGTGCACATATGTGCGCTCATGTGTGCATGCATATGTGCATGTGGGGAGGTCAGAGGACAACCTCAGGAGTTATCCTCTGAGACATCATCTGCCCTTTGGCCTGGAGCTCCTTAGTAGTTGGGCCAGGTTGGCTGGTCGTCCGGCTGCCTCCCCAGCACTGTGATCCCATGAGCCCCCAACACCCGGCATTTTTCAGATGGGTGCCAGGGATTGAACTAAGGTCCTCATGTGGACGAGGCAAGCTCTTTACTCCCTGGCCCTACTGTGGTATTTTGATAAGTGATTGGCACATCTGTCACCTTGAACATTGAATTGGGAAGATTCGGAACATTCTTGCAGCTGGCTTGAATTCTGCATGGATTAGCTCGGCCACCATGCTAGGCCATCTGCTGTCCTGCTGAGCCCCACACCCCTGCTCTTCTCTTGGGGGGGCTGCTGAGAGTTAAGTCGAGGCTCCTCTGTTCCCATCCTACAGCTCAGCACATTGAGACGCCTCACAGCTGGGAAACACCGCTGACCGATTCAATCAGCAAAGGAGAAAACTGGGGGCGTGGGGGGCAGGGAGTTTTGGGACCCACAGACAGATGACAGGAGAGCTAGACACAGAGAAGAGTTCGCAGTCAGGACAGTCTGGGTTCTGACACGATGGGAGGGCAGAGGCTGCTGGGCACTGCCTCCTCCCCCAGTCTGTCCTCTGCCCTGGGGCCGCCTCACCATCACTCCACGGAGAGGGATGGTTCTTGCCTCCCCCGCCCCCAGCAGACAAGAAGGGGACAAAGAAGCGACACCTGCACATTCACCAGAGTGGGTGTGTCAGCTGCCCAGCGTCACTCGGCCAGGAAGGGACAGGTCAGTCCTGAGCCAAGGCACTGACGCGAGCTGCTTTGCTGACCGACTACTTCCTCCCTCCTCTGCTGTGATCATGGCTGTGACTTCGTGTCCGCGAACCCTTCCTGGCTGCCTCAGTGAAGTTTAGCACCACGTTCAGAAAACCAGAAGGTGTTTCTTGTTCGTCTCTATTTTGGTGTGCACACGTGCACAATTGCGCTGGTGGGTGTGTATACGCTAGAAATCAGTATCATCAGGAGGGGGCTGAAGAGATGGCTCAGGGGTTAAACCTCTGCCTTGCCAACAGAAGGACCCCCCCCCAGCGCCATGAGTTCAGGTGCACACTGCCACACCTCTTTCCACATGGGCACTGGGATTGAGGTTTAGATCCACCACCTGGCCCGGGCGAGCCCTCACCCTTCCATCTCGTGCCCGCCCTCCACCCTCTGTCTGCCCAGCTGCTGGCTATTGGCAGGGCCTCCCTGTGTGGCAGGTGGGGAGTGGGGATGTGAGTCTCATCTGCTCGTGTAGGTCCCCCAACCCTCCACAGCAGTGTTCCTGACACTAGGTCAGGCCCGAGGCAGGAGGCTGCCAGGTGGCTTCCGGAGGTCGCCCCGCAGCTTCGATGCTTCAATGACTCAGAATCTTAAGCGGTGGTACTTGCCACGGCTGGCCGGATAGCCCCCACAACGGGAGGGTGGCAGCAAAGAGAGGTCAGCTGGGAAGGGTCTGGCGCTTGACAGACAGCTATCAGCGGTATGACTCTAAGCCAGTTCGTTGGTCATCCTGTGTCCTTTCACTGTGAGGTGACCATCGGCAGCGCTGGCTTCCCAGGGCTGTCCTGAGTCAGAATTAACACTCAGAACAAGGCCCATGAGACACAGGCTATCAGCCAGTGTCCATCCGTCCTCAGCGGCCTGTCCCTCTGGCCGCACAGCTGCCCAGCGCCATGGCCTCCCCTCTGTCCCTCCTCTCCCTCCCTCCTTCTCTTCTTTCCCCCCGTCCACGCACTGCTGCCGCATCAATTTTTCCTGGGGGGAAGAGAAACAGACATCCGCTCGCCCAGACAGGACATCAGCAACACACTGGTGAAGCAGTGACGCCATCCTAGGGTGTGGCCCCAAAGCAGCCACACGACCAAAGAGTCTCGCCCAGGAGCTGGGGATGGCTCAGGGGTTCAAGCCTTTGCCTCGAAAGCCAAAGAACCAAGTTTTGATCCCCAGATCCCACATAAAAAATGCCAGGCAGATGCAGAGGCTGCCACAGTTCCAGCCCAGAGAAGCGGAGCCTGGGAAACCCCACTAGACAAGGAGGTGGAGCAATCCAGTGATTCCTGGTGCCACCCTAGGGCCTCCTTCCACGGGCACACACTCAAGAGCCCTTGCACACGAGCCCACAACACACACATCCCCCATGTGCAAAACAAAACAAAACAAGCTCCTCCCCAGAATGGACGAGGCTCCGCCCCAGCAGCATGGAGACTCAGCCTCTGAATACTCAGACCCGCAGGGCCACGAGGCCACGAGCAGTTAGAACGGGTCCCGCCCAGTCAACAGGCCCCATCTTGAGGGTCCCTGTTGCAGTCTGCCTGCATGGTTGCTGATAAATGACCATCACACAGCTTAAGGGAACAAGGAGTTTACTTTCTTACGACAGTTGGGTTACAGTTCATAGTCCAGCTTGACGGGAGAGCACACACCAACACCAGGGCCGAGGGAACTGGCCACCATAACGGCTGAGACATGGGCAATCCTTACTTGCCAGACCAGCATGTCTGGCCAAGTATACGGAAGGATGCCAACTCTCTCAACCAGCTCTCTGTGATTTATCCAGGGCCTAATCCCACCCACCATGGGCTGGGTCTTCCCCAGCAGCTAGACACTCTCCTTCAGGTTTGCTCTGGGCTTAACTCAACCATCAACTCTCTACAACTGTGCCCAGAGCCCAAACCCTCAACAGTCAAGTTGACACCTGTGCTTAACTAGGACAGTCCCTCAGGAGAAAGAGTGGCAGCTCCTTTGGGTCACGACTGCTAGGATTGGAGGACTGTGGTCTCCCACAGTGGGCAGCCCGGCTGCTGCCCCCACCAGTGGAATTGGGGCTCCTTCACACATTCAGGGGAGCTGATCACACCTTCATGCCAACCAGGACAGAAAGACATTTCAGATCTCTGCCCACCACCCCCAAGGGGGTTGCGATGCTGCAGGCTGCCAGAAGGACAGGACCCCTGAAGAACCCCTCAGCCTAGCTCCCCCTCCCCAGCCACCATAGTACTCTCAGTAACCTAGGCTGGCCTTGAACTCTGCAATCCCCCTACCTCAGGCTCCCTCGTGCAGGAATTACAGACATGCGCGGGCCTTCCAGTCTTTGCTCCCAACGGTCTGGGAGTGTGCAGAAGGAAGCTAGCCTGGAGAAAACGTCATACAAAACCCCCCAGCCCAGCTTCCAGAGTCCTCGCTGCACCCTGACACTTCCCAAGCCCACCTCCATGATCCGCACTTCTCTCAGGGATCCTGTCTTCCAAGCTTCTGGGGCAGAATGGCCCTTCAAGATCTGCCTGCACCCTTCAATGGCTCTCCTAGCCAACATCCAAAGCCTTCCAAAGCTTTCCCCATTTCTCCCACCAAATGGTTCCAAAGACTTTGAAGCCCCACGGCCAGATTCATCACAGTACCAATGTCTGTTTTGGTTACACAGCTCACCGATAGCTACATACAGAATACCTGACCCGAGCAACTTAGGAGAGAGAGGTACGATCCAGCATGGCCGGGAAGGTACGGTAGCAGGGAGCCGGAGGAGCTGATCACACCCCATCCGCAGTCCACGCAGGGAGCAGGGGAGGGATGAATGCAGACACGCATGTGCCTACGCGCGTGCTTAACTCACTTTCTTCTGAGGCCAGGGAAGGCCGCCTCCCTCGATGGCTCTGCCCACTTCGATGAAAGCAATCAAGATGGTCCCCTTCCTGCAGGTGACCCAGAACCCAGGTGTCAGGAAGTCAGCAAGGCTAACCCTCTCTCCACCCGTCCCTTTTCACCCAAGAAATGTTTGTGTGGCCACAGGTATGTCAAACATATGAACCAGACCACAAACAAATCAAACATCTACTGATGATGGGGTCATAAAGAAATTTATTTTAAAACAATTTGTGTGATAATATAGCTTTACCGTTCATTAGAGACTAAGGCAAATCTGCACAGTGATGAGATTTTTGCAAGAGGAATTCAGTCTTGGCTGACGATTCAATACTGCCTGGGGTGAAATACTTTCCTGTGTTGGCCAGTATTTTTGTTTTATAATCCTCAATGCCCAGGGCGCTCAGTCACTCGAAGACCTGATACAATGGGCAGGGGTGTGTCGGGGGCCATTTTAGAAGTCACTGGAAATTCTGCTGATCTGAAGCTGAAATTCACTTAAAGAGTCTTTTGAAGTAAAACCCGGGCAATTTTTAAATTTTTTTAAATTTATTCAATTGTACATGTATGCGTGTGTGCGCGTGTGTATATGTATGTATGTGTGTGTGTAGAACCACGGATGAATTCGGGAACCACCATGGACGCCTCCACCTCCTCATTTACTCTGCCCCGGGAATTCACAGGCTTCACCCTACTAGGACCAGAAACGCAGGCCACCCCAGCTTCCGCCCGGCGTCTATACATGGGGTCTAGGATCCGAACTCGGGACCTTCCGCCTGCAAGGTGGAGGCTTAACCCCTGAGCCACCTCTCCAGTCCCCCAACCCGGGCAATTTTTAATTTTTATTATTATTATTATTTATTCAACTGTGCGCATGTGCGTGTGAGTGTGTGTGTGTGTGTGTGTGTGTGTGTATCTGTGTCTGTGTATATGTAGAACCACGGACGAATTCGTGAACCACCATGGACGCCTCCACCTCCTTCTGCCCCGAGATTCACAGGCTCTGCCCTACCAGGACCAGAAGCGCAGGCCGCCCCCGCTTCCGCCTGGTGTCTATACGTGGGATCTGGGATCTGAACTCAGGACCTTCCACCTGCAAGGCGAAGGCTTAACCCCTGAGCCACCTCTCCAGCCCCCCGGGCAATTTTTAAAGGCAAACATCCTAAGACAGTATGATCCAGATTGATGATTTTGACACTGACAGTGGTAGAAGACTGTTGAAAGCAGAAAAGTTTGTACGTACAGTCAGAACACTGTACTGTGACAGTCTTGTCCCTGGCCGAGGTGTTCGGCAGCATCTACCCATACCACATGGGTGACGAGTGGTGGCCACATGATGGGGTGAGCGATGCCACAATCACCCCGGATTCACCGTGTGTTTGATCTTGAATTGATTTTTGATGGGCATTCAGAAACCCTTCAGATTTGCCACCTTGAGTTCTGAGGGCACATGTGGGGCTGTGACCCACAGTCGAGGGTGCTGGGATTTGGGATCATGTGGTTCATGCCCTAGGGCCAGGCGATCCCGTGCTTAGCAGAGATTTCCAGAGAAAACGCAGCACAGAAATCTGCGCAAGGGCCATAGGAAGCAGTGAGAAGTGAACCGCATAAAGCAAGGAAATGCTCCAGCAGGAGGCGAGACGGGTGGGTACACGGGGTGTGTGCCATGCACCTGATGGGCAGGTAAAATAAGCCACCGGAGAGGGTGCCCCTCGGCTTGACATCTTCCCCTGGCTGGTAGCGCGCAGGGGTGCTGTGTGTCTGCTTGGATCCAGGGCAGGAAAGAAAATGACACAACCTTCTTCCATGAAGAATTTAGATGGCCTCTAAAACCAACAGTCCCCCTGGCCAAAGGAAAAGAATTCCAGGAGGCAATGTACATCTGCAGGAGTAATGGCAGACGCATGGCTACTTGAAACAGCTGGATGTGATCTTGTCCCCTAGATGGGACTGAGGCTCACCTAACATTAGCGACGTGCACCTCAGAGTGGGCCCTCCAGAGTGGCCCCAGAGATTAGATCAGGATGGTCCTGGCCTTGACAGCAGCTTAATCCACTGCAGGACTTGAAATATGAATGGGCTGCTGTGGAAGGTGCGGCCTGGTCAGGAGTACGTCACTGGGGGAAGGGCCTGCCCTGGTCCCTCCTGCCCCTTGCTGTTTTCCTGGTTGCCAAGATGCGCCATTGCTCTCTACCGCATCCTCCCCACCATGATGGATGGGCTGAGACCACTGAATCCAAGCGCTAAAATAAATCTTCCTTTATGTTGTTATGCCAAGCACTGGCACAGCCACACAAAGTTTAACCTGCTGGGTAAGGACCATGATTTTTTTTTTTTTCTCTTAGATTCTTTAAAAATCTGTGTGATGAATACAAAACCTCTCTCCAGGCCATGAAATGGGTGAATGTAATCCAGATGACATGAAATGTGTACACATGACCCAGACGTCACGCAGAGATGACAGACAGAGAAGATCTAGAGAACTGCCTCTACACAAAAGCAGGATCCCCGAGGATGCCGACACCAGCATCCGTTTGCCCCACCAGACAAGCTGACGTCCTTTGCCATGAGACAAGCGTAGCTGTAGGCTGGGCAGGAGGAGTTTTGTTGGCACTGGGTCTGCAGAGAACAGGCTGCTGCTTCACCCTTCCAAATCTGGGACCCACCCTAGGGATTCTGGGAATTCTGTGTGCAGAGTAACAGGTTACAGGAACCAACACACTCTTGAGTCTTCCCAGAACCTCAGGGCTTGGAATTTTAGTTTACTGGAGAGTCGACTCAAAAAGGAAGCTCCAACCTCGACTATTTTATTTTTACTTTTGAAGACAGGGCCATGCAAGTCCAGGCTGAACTCATGAAGTAACCTAGGCTAGCCTGGAACTCATGGTGATCCTCACTCTACCAGGCGTGGGGACACCATGCCTCTCCCCTCCAGTTGCTTGCAGGAAGGGAGGGCAAGGGCCTTTGGGAATTGCACCTGCTCAAGGCAGAGCAGAGGATCTCTGCAGACCCCTGTGGTGTCCCCACAGAATGCTCAGGACCTCTCCGGTGGCGGCAAGCAGGGCTCTGCGGTGACAGAGGGCTACCTCCTGGCACATCAACCTGCCAGCCAATGCAACCATTTGGCCCTGCTGCATTTTAAAATCTGTGTACCGGGCCCAAGAGTAACATGTCCACCTGGGCTGGGCAAGTAGATGTGAGGCATGTCAGGGATACAATGTGTGGGCCACACATTCCTCGGCTAAACAAATGAGGAGCACCACAGGTGACCCCCTTGCTCAAAGAGCAGCTACTCGGGAGCCCGCTAGGGCCAGAGCGGGCTGCCTTGCTGAGACCCATCTTCCTAGGCCTGCCTCCCACCTTGTGCTGCAGTGTGGCATTCTGCACCATTTTTCCTTCTTTCCCTCGGACCCTCTGCTGAGCAGCAGCAGATGTTCAAATAGCTTTTCTTTTTCTACTTATTTTTTTAATGGAGAGGGAGATGACTAGAGAAGATATGCTAGGGCCTCTCCTTTCAGGTGACCCCGCTTCCAATGCTGACTGCTCCACAGAATCACGTGTCCCCAAAGCGATTCAAATAGTGCGGTGGGGCAGAGGCCTCGCCCTTGTCCCCAGCTCACTCCCAGACCGAAGGCTCCCGAGGACACAACCTGCTGGTGCGTGTGTGCCAGGGAGCATCTGCCATCTGAGGCTGGAGGCCGACTGTGGCGTCGCTTGTACCACGCAGAACGGAGGGGCAGGAGTTAGGCAGGTCCCCACGTGCATATGAGCTATCTCCATGGGCTGTACGATGCTGTAAATTCTGCTTGAACCAAAGCTAAATTTTAGTTTCCTCCCTGAATTACTTATTCCTCAAACAGTGAATGGGGACCCAGAGGTGGGGCGCCTGCGTGGGGCTGTGGATGGTCCAGAGGGGACATCTGGTGAGGAATGGCTGCTGCGGCCACCACAGCCACGGGTCCTACAGGTGACGCAGTCCTCGGGCCATCTGGCAAACTTACCCTCTCTGACCACTAGAGCGTGCATGACTGAGACTGGGCTGCGTGAGCCTGGGAGTCCATCCAGGACACCAAGTTGGCACAAGCCGCCGTGACCATGTTCCCGGTGCTGGCATGCACTGCTTCCACCCACTACAGTCCGCTGGCACCTCTAGGGGCTCCTGCCATGGGTCAGTGCACGTGTTCCTCTCGTCTCACCTCCCACCACTGCCTGATGTGAGCTTGTGATCCATGGGGTGTTTCCCTTACCTCCTCCCCGACCCCTTTCCTCAGCAGGACCTGGGGAGCCGGGAGAGCCGGTGGGCTGGACAGTGAACTGTCCAGGGGAATCACACTCGTTCCAGGATAAAGGGAGACAGAGGGCAGAACAAGTGCCTAGTGCTTCAGTTAGCGACACATAACACTTCTAACCCAGTCAGTTTGGTTTCCACTTTTATTCTGCCATTTTCTCTTAAAATGTAGGTGTTAACAAAGATAAGAGGGTTACTGTTTGCCAAAATCTAGTTATGAATCCATTGCAAAGTCAAAGCTACAGAAAAAGATTACCAATCTGCACAACTTATTTTAGAAAATAGTTTAGTACATTTTTGTTATAAAACTCATTTATAAGAAGGTATTCACAGATGCCTATCAAATTTGCTCTTGATAACATAACTAAACAAATGGTGCACAAGTAAATCCAAGGCAGACCACATGTAAGGAAACAAAACAAGTTTTTTTTTTAAGTAGAATATATTCACTTTGAAATAACAAATTTTCCAAGAAGTGAGCGCACTTTCTTAAAGCTGCTGTAAAGACAAAGCAGAGTCACTTTTCATCGTGCCGAGATTGACAGGCACTCAACACAACTGCTCTGCCGGTCACTTCAGGAAAGGCTGCACAGTCACACACTAAACACTTTCTGCAAATATTTTTACCGACTGGAATAAATAAGGCTTCCGAATCTAATGTCCAAACACCTATTTTTTTGCTGAGAAGTTGGTGTGGGCACCTAGCCTGGTCGCTAGCCCTGGCTCTACAGACTCACAGGACACCACAGTCTTCATTCCCAAGTGACCCAAATAAGGTCAGCAGGGGCTGACACACACAAACCATGACAACAGGCTCAAACTACACCAGACAAAGCACTGCTTAGTGGGTGGCAGCCAAGTGTGCGTTTCGGGAAAACCCGTTTGTAAAAAGCTTGTTTCTCAGTCCATGTTTAGTATGAGCAGTCTCCCTCAGAACCCAGCTTTCGGACTGAGCTCCTCGGCTAAGCCCTGCTAACCTTCACCTTGCCTTGCATTTCTTTACAAAGCCGTCAAGACAGGCTTTGCTACAATGAGGCCTACAGTGGCATTCAATTGGCATGGGGCTACAGGTTTGGGTACCAGGATACGCAGGTAATAAAATATGGAGCTGAGACTTCTGACAAGACTTCTGACAAGCAAACACTGTCTTTTCAAAGCTCTTAATAAAATATGCTTCAGTAAAATTTTTAACATAAAAACACTTTTGCTTTAAAAAGGAAAAAAAAAAAAAGGTGACAAAAAAAATTTCAATAATGCACACATCTCCAGGGACTGGCATCCAGTCCTCCACCACTACCCACCCCCCCAGTCAGTGGGTGCTGCACAACAACCTGCCATACAGTCCTTCAACTGTCATCTCCACGGAAAACTCACATACTGTGGCAACGCCATGGTCCAAGCCCTGTGGAAGCTGGAAAGCTGGATACCAGCGGGTACCCTTTCCCCAGTCCTAACCTCCTCACCTCCACTTGCCAAGCCTCCTTCCTTTCAGACTCTCAACAGCTCTCACTGGAAGCCTAAAGTGCCCTCCAGCGGCCCACCAAAACACTGCATGCTCATCAGCTGGACAGCTCTTAGGAGACCACAGGAAATGTCAACTCTGAATTCTTGTAACTGTCTTTTCAAGTTTCTTTCCTGACCTTGCCATGGGAAGTGCTACATTCCTCTCCAGACCCCCTGAAGGCCCAAATGAGAAACATAAGCGGTGGATTTTTTCTAGGCCAAGCCAACACTAGATGCAAGTAACCACGTCTACAGTCCACCAGT
Source organism: Typhlomys cinereus (assembly GCA_023101885.1). Lineage (NCBI taxonomy): Eukaryota > Metazoa > Chordata > Mammalia > Rodentia > Platacanthomyidae > Typhlomys > Typhlomys cinereus. Next base: position 7,312,176 of record JALPQD010000039.1, read on the forward strand.
TACAAGCTCTCAGGATGCTGGGGCGTCTGACTAACGGTGTTCACATTCTCCTTCCATTTCAAGAGGAAAATTGAGCTAGGGAACTACTGCACTGTAAAGTAGGCCAAGAACTTGTCACGGACACTCCACAGCTTGTGTGTGCCAAGGCGCCTTGTGGGCAAGCGAGCTGCACAGGCCACCATCCCAGCATGGCTGCTCCCTTCGGGCCAGGAGACCCCAGGTGTTTAAACACTGGCTAGCAGACCCACAGCGCTAACTCCGTGTGCTCCCAATTCCTGAGACTGCTAAAGAAAACCATTTGTCCAACAGGACTGACTTTTTTTTTAAAAATAAGAAGTTGTGTTGGTAACAAGCAACATCTTAGGCAGAAGAAAAGTGGCTGCAAGATAAAGCTCTAAAGGACTTTTGTCATTTCCTGTACAAATATACATTGACCTTTACAGCATCCACTCTAGTCTGGTCTAGAGCTCACAGATGTGAACTCTGACTCCAAAGATGTTGTCACAGCCAACACAGGCCTCTGGAAAGTTGGCAACTGGCAACAAGCATTGAACATACAAACAGGTCCCAGGTCAGGAGGCATTGCTGTGCTACTTGACAGACTCTTTAAGGGGGAATTATCACCTTTTGTGGGTGTTCTACTGGTGAGTCACCCCAAGTTCCCGGCAGGGAGTCCTGTCTCATGGCTTCACTATAAAAACCTCCTCCTCTTGGTACTGCTGTCCTCGGGCCCCCTCCGGTACCAGTCAGAGTTCCTCAAGGAGTAGCGCGTCGCAGAGCCACGAGGCGCCTCGTCGCTGAAAGCCCTGGGCCGCTGCCGGGGGTCGCGCCCCGCCTCCGGGCCGCCGTATTTTCTCCTGCTGGTGGAGGCAGCAGGATGAGCAGGTGAAGGCTCAGGCTCCAGGTGTCTAAAGGTGTTCATAGGAGCCACTATGGCAGTGGAGGGCGGCACCATGCAACTCAGGTCCTGGTGAGTCACAGGAAAGCCCGGTTCTCCCAATGGAGGGGTCGCCCCAGAGTGCTGCGGGCTCGCGGGCTGAGGATCCCTTAGTAATGTGGCCTTGGCTTCAGCATCCAATCTCTTAAGTAGTCGTGGGTCTCGCAGTCTGTCCTGAGGAGGTGGCTTTTCAGGTTCCTTTGAAGCAACACAGTTGGAGGACGAGGGGTACAGAGAAGACACGAAAGATGTCAAGGCAAGCCCACTGTCGAGCTTACTGCTGGGCAGGCCACCCTGCGGTCTGGGTGCCTCGGGGGCCGTGGCCGGGGGATGGGTTAGAGTCCTCTGAAACGCTGGCTTGAGTTTCAGAATCTTTGCTGCATCGTGTCTGTAGTTTTTGCCGCAGGTCTTCACGATGGCCCCACGCTTCTGAGCGTCCTGAATCAGCTCGTTCCAGTGTTGGTTTTCCTTGAAACGAAGACCAGAGAGAATCAGCTACTGCCCTCCACACACTTCCTTATGCCTGGAAACACGGGCCTACCTGTCACTTCTGAACAAGTGTATGCTGGCCAACTACCCTCAGCAGACAAGAGAGATGGAAATGGCAAGTTCACCCACAGCCTGACAAAGCCACATACTAAAGCCAGGGCTGGCCACGCCTGCAGGAACTCCCATCACTCTCTTCGGGCCATGCTCCGTGTTGACGCTTTCATCAGCTACCACTAAGCCGCTTTGATTTTGGACAGGGCAGACTTTCTAACAGGAAATCTCATTTAAAGACAAACTTCCAAGAGCATATGACTTCTCTGGAAGCATTTCCTAACTTTCCAAAGACCTCCTAAGCCACACAAGAGCTAAACATTTTAATCCAGTAAGTAGGAACCCCACACTCTGTTGAAGATGTGACAAGCACCTTGTTTAAGGAAGGACAGACACACTTTTCCCCGAGGAGTCACCTGTAAAACATGCTCATGGTTATGAGCATTAGTGTCTCATCAGAAAAAAAAAGTGAGGGAGAGAAAACCGACTGAAGAAGAAAAAGGACCCAGGCCCTCTCCTGTGGGCTCCTGTACCATTCAAGGTGAGCAAGAGGCGGGCAGTCTGCACGCCCCTTGCTTGCTGTGTGTCCTTGTCAAGCCACGAGACCTCTCTAGGCCTGTTCCGGTCTTTTTTAATCAATTAAAAAAATTTATGCTTTCCCACTTGCCATTTCTAACTTGGGACCACTTCTTGACTAAATAGCAATTTCTATGTTCACACCCAGAGGAATTTGTGACTAGGTCGCCACAAGCTTTTTGTCAAGACCATACATGAGCGCTTTCCAGTGCGACTCCATCTAGATTTCCAGCACTCAGTAGTCTGAAGCAGGACTGTGAGAAGTTTTGAAGACAGCCTAGGTTACATGCTGAATGCCTGGCCAGTTTGGGCAATAAAGTGAGACTCTGTCTTGAGAACAAAACTTTAGTATTCTACGCCAACCACAGAGATGCAGTTTACCCTCTAGAAACACCAAGCTGCCAATCTGTGACTGCGCTGTGGACAGCAAAGGACTGACTGAGGGTAGATGAAGGTAAAACACTTAAGGATCCGTGACTGAAAGGATTCAAAAGTCTGTTCCAAGTCCTGCAACAGTCCCTTTCCTATTTTTAGTGCGTAGGGTTATGTATGTGGGCACGCATGCAGAGGTCAGGAGACAAACTTCAGGCTTGTATCTCCTTTAACCATGCAGGTCCTGGGGATTAAACTCCAGCGACAAGTGCTGTCCGCAGAGCCACCTCATCAGCCTATGGAGCAATGCATTCGCTAAGCATAAGACCGCAAGTGAAATGGAATTTAGTGCCACAGATTAGCAGGGGGGAGGCACACCGTGCTCAGGCTTCCTGATCTGATGAGCCATGGGAACCATCTGACTCAGAGGTATGGTCAGGCTACAACAAGTCCTAAGACCTGAGGTACAATAACAGCATGCTACAGAGAGACCTACAGAAGCGACTCGAATCTGTGGCTCTCAGTTCTCTACTCAGGTCCCCCTGTGACGTGGATGGCTTTACGCTACACAAACTTGGCATTCCTGCAATCATGAAACAGTTCTAAGAAGTGACTTAGTCTTGGCCTCTCAGAATGAATCGAGGACTTTAATAGTCTATCACTCCATAGACCTAGTACGCTGGCAAAAGGGAAACTGTACTAGGCTCCTGGGGGCCCAGTAAGGGTGCCTGTAGGACAGCACTCAGGGTCTGCAAGTGAGGCTCACATCTCCAGGAGCATTTCCCTCTCCATGCCAACATTACCAAAGTCTATAAGATACTCAGTTTTCTTCAATTTCACACACAAAAAAGAATTTTGTAAGTCATGTGAAAGGAACTAATTTCGTAAAATTCAGATCCTGAACTGAAGAGATGGCTCAGAACTTAAAGCAGCCCTGCCTTGCAAGCAGAAGGACCTGAGTTGAATCCCAGATCCCACATAAAAATGCTGGGCTGAAATGGGGATGGCTTGCACTTCCAGCCCTGGAAGGCAGAACCTGGGAAATTGCAGGAGGGCAAAGCAATAAGGAGGTAGAACAACTCATGAAGTCATATGCAAGTAAAATTTCACATTTTTATGAACACAGAAAAAAATATTTTCAGACATTCATAGAGAATTTCAAGAAAAAAGGCTTACTTAATAGATATGAAAAACAAACTTAAAAAAAACATTTTTTACTATTGAGTGTGGGTGTGGGTACACATCAGCATGTGTGTGGCGGTCAGAGGAGTCCTTTGTGGAGTCAGTTCTCTCTATCTTGGCATGGGTTCCAAGGACTAAAATCAAGTTGCTGGGCTTCATGGCAAGCACCTTACAAAGTCATTGGTTGTCTAAGGAGAGGAGCCAGCTCAGCTTTTTTTTTTAATACCCATTTTTGTCAATTGCCACCAGAGAGTACTCAGTATTCAGTATCTTTACCTGTTGCACTATCTTGCAACTCATATAATATATAGATATATGTTTTAGCAAAGCACTACAAGTAAAATGAGATTATTTTTATTGACTAGTATCCGAAACAAGAAATGCAGTTCTAGAGAAGGTAAGGAATAATAGTTATCTTTCTACTCCACTTCTTAAATGCTTATTCCTAAGCATATTTAAGAGTAGTAATACAATGGTTTTACTTTTGAGTTTTTTTGGTGTGTTGCTGTTTTAACAGATTAGAATTCAGGACCTTGATGTTAGGCAACTACTATACCACCGAACCAAGTCTCCAGCCCAAGTAGGCATTTCTAGTATATTAGAAGCAATTTTTTTATTTATTATTTATTCAATTGTGCGTGTATGTGTATGTATGTATGTGTGTGTGTGTGTGTAGAACCACAGGCAAATTAGGGAACCACCATGGACCGCCTCTACCTCCTCCTTGTTTACTCTGCCCCAGGATTCACAGGCTCCGCCCTACCAGGACCAGAAACGCAGGCCGCCCCCGCTTCCGCCTGGCGTCTGTATCTGGGATCTGGGATCCGAACTCAGGACCTTCCGCCTGCAAGGCAGAGGCTTAACCCCCCTGAGCCACCTCTCCAGCCCCCAGAAGCAATTTTTAATAATATTTCAACTCATGATGAAAGTTTTTCCTTGCTTATTTAGAAATAGGGGCATTTTAAGTTATAGTTTTTACAATTTCTTTCAAGGGTCTACAAATAAGTCAAAGGCCACACACATTTAGGTAAGTGCTAAGTGAGAAAGGAAGCAGAGTATGAACACTCTGTGGTAGTAATAAATAAAAATGGGTATTTAAAAAAAAGGGGGAATTAAAAATGGACAACCAATGACTTTTTACTGAAACCGCAGGATGTTTGCCCTTAATGACGCCACACCAAGCATGTGCTGTTCTTCCCTAACAGCAGCCCCGGGCACAGCGGCTCAGGGAGCAGCCTGCAGTGAGCAGAGCACAGGGCACTGCTGCCTCAGTGTCCCGGGGAAGCAGAGCCAAGCGCGCTCCTGCATCTCTGCTCCACTGGATCAGCTCATTAAGTGTCAAGTTCTGTTCCAGCACTTTGCACGCAGGGGTTTACATGCCCCCTTTCCAGTCCTGTCCCCAACACAGATTGTGTTTTTAGGAAGGTCACCTTCAAAATTTAGCATAGACAATTTGGGATTTGAGTTGAGAAATGGCAAGTGGTTTGTGTGCATACAAAAGCTCAGAGGAACCGGTCAGGGTAATCGCTATGTTTACTCAGAAATCACTTCCATTTTGATGGAAAACAGAAACAAAGACTCAGTCCAATAATAGTAACCAAGGGCCCCACAGAGTACACACCATCAGAGTTCTCAGATGTCCAAGGATGAAGAGGCTGTACTTGGCTCGAGTAATGGTGACATTCAGTCTCTGCAAACTTGCCAGGAATCTAGGCAACAAGAAAGTTAGCTTTTTCTCTACAAAGACTTCCCAGCATTTGAGGATGTGCAACGCTACACCTACGGCACCTCTTTTCCTTCTCTGCTCAGTGTTTTTCACTCTGTCTCAACACTAGCCCCCAGCACAGAGCAATTCCCAACAAAAAACAAACCAAACCCTCCAAGTGACAGAATTTTTTAATTTCCTGTTTTGCTTTGAATGAAACACTGAATTAACCATACAACTTAACTTTAAAAATATCGGGGGCTGGCCTCACCCCGCGCCCTAGGGGGTAACATACAATGCCCACCAGGATGGAGTGAAGGGCATTGCAGGAGCAGCAAAACTGCAAAAGAAAATCAACAAACCACAATCCAGAACTTCAGAGACTCTATATCAACCACCTAGAACTAGGCCAGCTTAGTCTCTCCCCATCTTGAAGCTCAGGGAAATTTGCGGAAGAGGGGGCGGTAAGAGTGTAAGAGCAAAAGGATGGGAAGGAGCAAGGATATTAAAGATACTCTATACTAGTTAGGGCTGAAGCAATCATAATTGGACTTTGCATGCCCTGCGCCATTGTCCAACCCACTTGTGGACCTCACAAAGTCTAGCATCTGCTGAAGGCACCAAGAGCCTTGGAGGTAAAGGCTTGGCAGCCACAGCAGTGTTCCTATACCTAAGGGGAACACGGGAAAGGGTTCAGGGAAAGGCCACTGGGTCCTTGTACGTCATCGGAGAGGAGGGCCCAGAGGAGCGTCAGGCATGCACACTAAAGGACACTCTGGGGAATGGGGGGAGGGGAGGAACTGGGGGATGGGGAGGAAGAGGGGTGGGGAGGGGGAGCAGGGGGTACGGGGGGAGGAGGAGGGAGGGAGGGAACTGGTGTACCTAATAAGTTTGTATGAGCTGAAATAAAAAAAAAAAATCGGGGGCTGGTGGAACAGCTCAGTAAGAACTCTTTGTCACATAAGCCTGATTCCCTCAGCTCTTATCTCCAGAGCCCACATAAGGTGAACGGACGGACAGAGCTGCACAAAGTTGTCTGACAAATTCCATAAAGCTGTCCTCCAACCAGCTTGAGAAGAATGAACTATCTACAAAGTGATCCTATGCTAAGTGGCCTGTGTGTGGACACGCAGCCCACCCTAGGGATAGATAAGTATCACTTAAATTAAATTGGCTCAAGCTGCCCCCCCCCTTCTTCCCACACCTGCCCCCAGTGTACTTGTGCAGACAAAGGACTCTTTAGAGCCCCAGCCCGCCCGGTCACTCCCAAGGACAGCTTCACTGCCTCGGCTTGTCTGCAGCTAAGAAACTAACACGCTCTCACAAGGATGTTTTTTACCCACCTTCCACAACTATTATAAGAATTAAACAATTTTACAATTTGTAAATTACACGTACATCTATAAAAATAAAAATTAATCATGTAATAATTGGCCTAGACACCCAATGGAGTCCTAACCATCTTCAGTAAGTAAGTTGACAAGAGTTAATGTTAGACAATAGTCAAATCAAGAATGCCCTGCCACACACTGGGAGGTCAGAGGACAACTCTCAGAAGCTGGTTCTCTCCTTCCACCACGTACGCTCTAGGCATCAAACTCACGCTACCAGGCTTGTGTGTAGCATCTTTACCTCTGAACCACCTTACCAGCCCTCCACCTTATTTTTGACAGGGCTTCAAACTGAATCTTTTAACTGCTATTTAGGATATACTGGCCGGCAGGCAAGCCCTTGGGATTCAAACTCAGGACCTTACGCTATGCAGCAAGCATTTGCCCCCACTGATTCATCCCCTCAGTCCTAAAACACTCCGCAGGCTTCAGTGAAAGAAATGGAAAATAGAAGATGGCGTTCTCTAACACTGACAACGAGTCTACGCGAGAGCACTAACTTTTTTTTTTTTAAATATTTTTTATTATTTATTATACAATTGTGTGCATGTGTGTGTGTATGTGTGTGTGTGTAGAACCACGGGCGAATTCAGGAACCACCATGGACGCCTCCACCTCCTCCTTGTTTACTCTGCCCCGGGATTCACAGGCTCCGCCCTACCAGGACCAGAAATGCAGGCCGCCCCCCCTTCCACCTGGTGTCTATACGTGGGATCTGGGATCCGAACTCAGGACCTTCTGCCTGCAAGGCGGAGGCTTAACCCCTGAGCCACCTCTCCAGCCCCGAGAGCACTAACTCTTGACAGGTGAACAAGCAACTCACCCAATTGAGCCTTGTGCAGCACTTGCTCTGACACATGTGACAATGATGCAGTCCTTCTGACGACCCTGGAAGGCGTCCACGGTATCTACTTCTGCTAGTCTATTTACAAAAGGGAAATTTGTTTATTAAAAACCTTCCAAATACATGTAAACGCCAGTATTTTAACTTACTTCACAATATCTTGGTAACAGCCTCAATCCTACTCCTCCTCTTACTTCCTGAAACCACTGAGCAACTTTCTGCCTCTACAGAATTTCTTAATGCTAGAAATTTCATATACATGGAATAAAAAAGAATGTCACCCACTGGGATGTTTTTCCAGCACTAGATCTCACACTGAAGTCCACCACATCCCGCTGGGTTTCTCATGGCAGCTCAGGTTCATCAAGCTCCCTGCTCGCTCAGCCTCCCATGGGCTGAGACCACAGGCTCGGCCTAGCACTCTGGTGACGGAGCGTGCCAGAGCACTTCCTTTTGCTGCCTGGTGTCTCACTCTAGAAGTCCTGCAATCTACGCACTCAAAAATGGACTGTGGATTGTTTCCAGCTACGGTTCTGATTAATGCTGCTGTGAATATTAATTTGGGATTTTTCAGTTCTGTGGGTAGGTACCTATAGAAGACACGCCAGGACAGACAATAATTCTACATTTAACTTCTAAGTCACCGAACTCTCAATATTGCTTTGTCATCTCTTTTCACCCATCCCAGTTTCTCCACACCCTCTCCACTTACTGGCCCGTCTTTGCTCTCCACTGCCACTGGGCTGTGAGTGCTCTGCAGCCTGACTTGCAGCTCCCCAGGGACCATGATGCTGAGCATCCTTCATGCTTACGAGCCACCTGTATGTTTTCTCAGAAACATTTGCAGTATCTCTCGCCATCCTTAAAATTGCTGCACTATATGAGTTCTTAATATTTTCCAGATACAAGCCTTAGATATATGACTTCAAAGTACTTTTTTCCACCTGTTGGTTGTTTTTCCACTTTTTGGGGGACAGGGAAAAATGTGCTGCTGGGGATAGAACCCAGGATTATGCTAAAGAGTGGTCTACACTGTACATTGACCTACACCAGACCCTTTCACTATTTTTATTGGGTCCTTTGACATACATTTTTTTAAAACAGCTTCTATGAAGTCCAATTTACCAGTTTTGCTTTCCTTTGGTGTCCCATCTAAGACACTATCTCCTAGTTGCAGCCATACATCACTTATCTCTCCTTAAGTCTGTTAGTTTTAAATTTTACCAACTTTATAATCATTTCTATTAAAGGCAGCTGGAATTTTGAGACGAACTATCAGCTAGGGAACACTTCCCTCAATAGAACTAATCTTTCCATCCTTGACTATGTCTTTCCATTTATTAGAGTGTTTTAAAATTTCTTACAATGTTTTGCAGTTTTCGGTTCTATTTATTCCTGAGTATTGTATTACTTTTGATGCTTCTGTAAGTAGCTTTCATTTTCTTTTCATACTACTCCTTGCTGTCATACAACATACACAATATCTATATTCACCTTGTATTTTAAAACTGTTAAACTTACTTATACTACAGGTTTCTTTGTGTAGTTTCATTAATGCTTTTATAAGTAACACCATATAAATGCCTTTTGTCTTTCTTCCTTAACTGCCCTGGCCAGAGCCCTCACTAGTATAATGTAGAAAAGGAACAGAGCAAACATCCTTCATGATCTTAGGAGAACAACTATCATCAAAATAACATTAGCTGTTTTTCGCAGATGCCCTTTATTAAGCTGAAAGACTTTTTGTACTTGTTTCTAATCAAGGAAGCATGGTAGACTTTGTCAAGTGCCTTTTTTCTTATGGTGAAAGGTCCTCCCTTCTCTCTCTCCATACATACATATACATACACACACACACACACACACACACACACACGTATTTGTGGGTGTTTTTGCATGTAGAAGTCCACTTACTTGCTCTTCTCCACCTAATTTTTTTTGAGACAGGATCTCTAATCCTGCTGCCCTGACTTCCAATGTTTAAGCTCTAATTTTTACTGTAGTGACCAGGAGACAAAAACACAATCTTAGCTAGGTCTAGTAGCACTGGTCTAGATCCCTGCTACTGGGGAGACTGAGGCAGAAGGATCACAAGTTCAGAGTCAGCCTGGGGTTACTTCCACAGTCACAAGAACATAAAATAAAAAGGACTAAAGCTATTAACTCAGAGGTGCACTGCCTATCTATTGGCACGCATGAGACCCTGATTTAACCCCAGTGGTGCAAAGAAAAAAACTTCGCTCTGTATTTGAATGAAATAGATCTAGCTACAATAATTTATTAAAGAAAAAAAAGAGATGTGACTAGCTTTTATAGAACTAGAATTCAGAGTAATGACTTAAAACCAAAACCTAAACAACCTGCAGAGTTCTCAAGTCAATTACACTGTTGAGTATAACACAACGGTAGTGTGCCAACTACCAGGAAGCACCACATCTCCAGGAGCTGTAAGTACTCAGTACCTGCCCGCATAAACTGTGAACGCTGGTCTCTCTGTGCCTGATCGCAAGGTTGTATGGTCTTGAAACCACTTGTTCAAAGTTTCCTTCTATTTCCTGTTATAATTCAATCTAAACACTAGAAATACATAGAAAAATATCTTACCCTTTCCTTTCAAATTCCTTTTCCAATTCCTTCTGAATCATCGTCTTCTGAGCCTTGTAGTGGGTTATTATGCCAATATTTCGGAAAGAAACATCTCTTCTTTTGTCTTTAATAAGCTTAACTATTTCCATTACTAACTTTATTTCTTGAATATTGACATAGGAGCTAATAAACAAGATGGAAAAGACAGTATATCAAAACTAAAATAATGTAAACTCTGGGAATGTGGCTGAAGAATGAACGAAGAGCACATACTCATTGTCTCGTCTTTCTGACCCATCTCCAACGTCAAAAACGAGGTAAGGTTGAAATGGCCATTCTATCGAACAGCGAATGGTTTCAGTAAATCTATAAAAAAGAATCATATTCAGAAAAGTATACTACAACTCTGCTTACCTTCATTTTTTCCTTTATGTGAAATGGACGTGAAAAAAAAAAAATCAAGGTTTTGAACAAGAGACCTCCTCTTTTACAGATGTTGTCAGTGAAAGTACAAATAGATTTTATTTCTATCAACACAATGAAAATATAGCAATTATGATTAGAAAATTTCTCATAACCAAGTTAAAAAGTGCAAGCTGGGCTGGAAAGATGGCTCAGGGGTTAAGACTCTGCCTCAAAAGCAAAAGGTCCTGAATTCAGATCCCAGGTCTCATGTGAAAATACCAGGCAGAAACAGTGGCCTGCACTTCTGGCCCTGGTGGGCGAAGCCTTGGAAAACCCAGAGCAAAGCAAAAAAGAAATAGAAGCAATACAGGATGATTCCCAAAGTCACCCTTGGTCCTCCACAAGGACACATAGTACCCTCTGATACACACACACACACACACACACACACACACACACACACACACTAAAGCTCAAGTTAAAAAAGAAAAAAAGAACAAACCATAGAACAGTATTGTAGAGTATGGTTCAACTATTTAAAAAAAATAGAGAGGAAAACATACACATTTAGGTAGGGCTAAAGGATGCAGGGAAGGGGTTGCGTGGGTGGGTGGGGAGGTAGGACAGAGGGACAGTTCAGAAGAGTGTGTGCATCATGAAGATAAGGCCCTCAGTAATCTCCAACACCTCCAATAGCAAACAGGCATAAAGCTACTGGCGACTATCCCTGGACAATGTAAGCATGTATGACTCTTTTCCCTCGCTAATGGAGACTGAACCTTGGGGCATCAAGAAGCCAGGCAAACATTGCCACTGAGCTCTGTGTCCAGCCCTGGGTGAGCTTTCCCCACTCTTTCCTTTTTTAAAATCTGAATTTGATATAATCAAAATGATGGTACTTTTAGAAAATAATCATTACAGTTTTATGACCTGTGCTTTTTTCCTCTCTCTGAAACAAGGTTTTACTCTCCAGACCAGGCTGGCTTCAAACTCACACCCATCTTCTTGCCTCAGCCTCCCGGGTTACTAGTATTATAAGCATCAGCCACCAGCCTGGCCTGATTTATACTTTTACGACATGATGTCTCCACAAGCAGCTCCCCTATAGATCAAACAAACGACAGAAGAAACCCACCTATTTGTTTTCAAGTTTTTGTTATACACATAAAGAGAAGGGAAGAGACATATGTCTGGATGCATCCTGTACTGGATGGTCAGCTGTAGGATGGGCAGTCTGCCCGTTGTATTCTGCTCCACACTCTCCTCCAGCAGTTTGTAGAAGCGGGCCATCATCGACTGGTCATAGCCGTACTCCTGTGCTTTCTGAGAGGAAAAACAGAACCTTTCTAAGAACTTGTTTATACTTTCCCTACTATTACAAATGATGATGGTACTCTGACAAGTAAGTACCACAGTTTAGGTGGTGCAAGACCACAAACCATCACAGACTCAGAGGAAGATGCGCCTGATCCTAATCCTCAAAATCATGTACTTTAAATGGGAATTTGCTCTTTAGAGCATCCACATAGTGCTTAAAAAAAAAGTTAACCTTGTGAATGAACCATAACCAATTCTATTGTGATGCTAACAGAGGCTACCTCAATAAACCCATAAAAGCAAAAAAATTTAACACAGATTTTAACAACTATTTTTGCATCATGTCCTCTCATTGACTACCTTTACAAAGCAGCCTGTTAAATAAGTAATTCTTCCCCCACCTACTTGCACATGCTGAGCACCTACAACCTGGAGCTGAGACTACTAGGGTAAATCGGATCATGTTATATGAGCAGATTTTCAATGATTTCACCAAGTAAGAAGTTACAACCTCCATGTGTAAGACAGTGTCCTAAACAAATAAGAAAATTGTCTTCATGTTATCATAGTTGTGTCATGACAGACAGAATTTACAATGAACAAATCACATAAAGATTCAAACAGTATATACAGTGCTTTTCATGAACTACAGGTACATAGTCCTCTGAGAACCGTGTGGCAACGGGCTCATGATCGAGGTCAAAGACATTCACCCTGGAGATGCACGAACAGCCTGACTGAACAAGCCTATTTCCCAAGTCTCCAAAGCAGAGGCAAAGGTGCTAAATCCTCATACTTGCTAAGGGATTTTTAAATGTGCTGTGTGCCAAAGTAAAATAACTATTAACAGACATCTGTTGATTTCATCTCTATCCCTAATAGAATATTTAATTTAGCCCTAAGCCTAATTTTAGTCATTTCTTTGGGAAAGAGAAAAAACAGCTACGTAAGATATCTAGTTACAGAAAAAAAAAAAAAAAATACCGAATCTAACCTGCATTGTAACCTTCATTTGTATGCTCTGACATGAAAAGAAGACCTGACATGCATTGAAGAAAGCCTATGTTGATAGCATCTGGCACGTTCGCGGTAGTATGCTCTAGAAAAAGTCCATTCTGCAAAGGACAATTCACTGTCCCAAACGAACAAACACCCACATGTCCTCAAGTATGTACACAAACCTTAAAACCAATGGATACCTTAATTTTCTATCACCCGCTAGAACCATGTCCAGTAGAACTTTGTCTTCTGAGTATGTACGTACGTGTACACTTGAGTGTGTGCATCTGTGGAGGCCTATAAGAGTGACAATGGGGATTATCCTAGATGGCTGTATCTCCTTAATTGCTTTGCTCTGTAGTTTCCTGGGCTCTGCTTTCTAGGGCCAGAATTGTAGGCATCACCATATCTGCATGGCATTTTAGTGTATCCAATATCAAGTCCTTTTGCTTGTGAGACAAAGGCTTTAACCCCTGAAGCCATTTCCTTAGCCTGAGACTTTGTCTTTCCATTACAACAACCTCAACATCCAAAATAGTACTCTGAGCTGGGTGTAGAGGTAAACTCCAGAACGCAGGAAGCTGAAATAGTAGAATCACTGAGTTTGAGTCCAGCCTGCATTACAGGCCAGTCTGAAATACATGAACAAAAATTCTGTCTCAATATAATCCATAAAAACAAATGAAGTGTGCTGGGGAGATGGCTCAGTGGTTAAAGCCTTTGCCTTACATGTGATCTGAATTTGGATTTCCAAATCCCATCTAAAAATGCCAGTTAGGTTTAGCAACCTGCCTGTAATTCTAGGCCTGTAAGGCAGAGCCTGGGAATCCCCCAGCTTAAAACAGTGCGTTGAAAGAGTGATAGAGGATTCCTGATATCGCCCTTGGGCCTCAAGTGCCCTTACGTATAGACCCCACATGTGCCCATACACATACACACATATGGAAAAGCAGTCCTTGAATCATGGAGCACTCTACACATAACACATATATATTGGGGAAAAAGCAAATGCACATATATATGCCCAGCGCTATCTGCAAAAACACTAACTTGTTCAACAGTTAACCTCTAGAAACAAATAGGAAATCAGCTTTGTAGTTAGTTATTTTTTAAGCTTTTTAAACTAGGTCTGTCTTATGTGCACAGTGCTGATCACCAAGGGATGGGTCTTCAGCAGGCGCAGAAGCACTCAGTCATGCTCAATTGTATGTCACGAACAAATGGTAACCACAAAGCACACCCCACACGAAACTCAAGAGAAATGTTTTAATAATCCTAGCTCTGAGATTCGGAGTCCAGTACTCTCTATTTGTCTGAAAGAGTAGGGATTAGTAAAACATGGAAATTTTATTAAATTCTAAAACAATGGTGTAGGCCTATTTTCCTCAAACTGACTCTGATAGCATTTCTAGGAGAAAAAAGAAAACTGAACAAAAAACACAACACAAAGGTGGAATGCACCACTACCATTGATCTCTCAATGAAATCATCTTTTCCTGTCACCTTCACTTTCAAATGACTGGAGGGGCAGACATTTTCTTAAATTATGGAATAGAGAGTGCCAAATCACCTCTTCTATTCATACCACTTCCTCGGGGCTTTTTTTCCTGTGCTAGTTTTTCAGTGTATTTTGGTGTGCATGTCCATGAGACAAATCGGCACTCCAGTCATCTGTGTGCCGCCCTCTCCCAGCAGAGCCGGCGGAAGGTTGGCCATCTAGGTCAGCTGTCCAGGCAGCCCTGCTCTGGCCGCACACTTGAGCACATCTATGAACAATGAGGCACCAGCAGACAGCTCATGTTCTCATTTCACTCTGTAGTCTCAAAGGGCTCCAACTCGAGGTTCTGTCTCAGCCTCTCAATGCCAGCACACAACCACATCCAGCCAAAGGTTTTCTTATTAAACCACAAACAATGCATTTTTTTCTCAGTCATTTCCTAGTTTTCCTATCAGTAAAAGATGATAATTCAAAAATAAAATCTTGAAAACTGAACTGTCCTTCAAGAAAAACAAGGAAAAAAAAAAAAGACCGCCCCTGGAATCTCAACAGAAAACACTCACCATAGAAATGACTGTGGGAGGGAGTTGCTTAGGGTCTCCTACGAGGATAAGTTTGTTGCAGCGGTGGATGAGTGGAGAGAGTGTCTCAACTTCACAAGACTGCCCAGCCTTTTTATAAAGTATAGAAAAAGAAATGGTCATAATTATCTTTGCTATTTATCTACCCACATGCCTACTTCACTAAAGTCCTGATCATGTGAGAAAGTACCATACAGCACACGGAGATTTTGTCTTGTCTGTAAAATACTGGGGATTTAACTTAGGGCCTCATTGTATTAAGCAAGAACTCTATCACTGAGTTCCCTCCTCAGCCTTTCCTATACTAGGTATCAAAATAAGTATTTTTTAAAATATTCAATGAAACATTGGATGAAAATGTTCTTATAACATACACACCAATAAAAATATATGTAAAAAGAATAAAAAAGATTTATTTTTATAAGAAAGCAAATCAACTAAACACAATTAAAAAGAAATCTACTCTGAAATCGGACACAATAGTTGCCACTACTTTGGGAACTAGCTACAAATGAGAAGGCTTCTGGTGAATACTGTTTGAATAAACACATGGCTGCACTTATAGATTATGGGGACTGGATATCCTGGGTAGACTCTCTGCATGTAATGCTAGGTTTCTTTTATATTCTTATGTTTCATTCTGGCAAAGAGATATTCACTAAATGTATGCTCGGTGAACGGGTAAGAAATAAAGGCTCTTAGCTGGAAATAATTATTCTGCTTAAAGTTGTCAAAAGCTATAAACACACAGTCAAAGCAGGAGCTAACTAGACCCTCAACAGAGCTATTGCTAAGAACAACAACAACAAAATCAGGCATCAGAGTGCTTATCTCGCATGCATAAGGCCCTATGCTCAATCCTTAGCACTGGGAAAAAAAACAAAACAATGATTAAGTAAAATCAGATGTAAACAAACTCCCCCTCCCAAGAGCCATGACTTTATAGCTTTAGACAACTTTGAGCAGAATAACTAGATGGCCAGAACACTGACCTCATCAACAATGACACAACTGAAGGGAACACCCCCCTGCCCTCGAAAAGCAGACTCAAGCAATAAGCCACCACTTGTGCTCAACGTGCAGCAGATGACATGTGACTCCAAGATGATAGTATTTTGTGTCTTCTGAGGGCGCCCCTGAACCTAGAACAGATCAAGGTTAACCATATTAGTTGCACGTAACTCTTCGATTATGACAAGCCTATCTTCATCATTTAAACATGCAATGTTTTTTCACATGACCGAAAAAATATTTAGTGAAAGTTAGAGGAGTAAGCCTCAACTCTAGCAAAGAGCAGAAATATCTGTCCAAGTCAACCATGAATCTCAAGGCACATGCACTTCAGCAAAAGGCAGCAACCAGCTCCCATGCTCACAGGCGAAGGTTACTGCCACGTGTATCTTCTCTTGGTCACTGTGCCAGTTAAACTTGGCTGTCAATTTAACACTTGGAGCTGATGCCTCTCTGTAGATTGTCTTAATTGCGCCTACTGTGGGCGGCACCTTTCCCTACACAGGTGTCCTGTACAAAGATGCGGACTGTGAAGACGGCTGGACACACGGTTCTCCCCGCTCTGCTCCTGACTTTGGATGTGGTGTGGCCGGTTCCCTGGCTCCTGCGGCCACTGTCCTGCCAGGATCAACTGTGACCTGTGTCGTCTGGGTTAGGTATTTATGACAGCAATGGAATATGAACCTAAAACCATCCAGTGAGTAGTCATAGTCTGCCAACATGGTGACTTTAATGGCGTACACAACACTTAGGTACTGAGCACAAAATTCACAGTACTCAAGAACTTCAAATGAACTTCATCCATGAATACTGGAAGATGAATTTGGAACTCAATTTAAACTGTTAATGGAACTATATATTAAATTCAACTATACTTATCTCAGACCAAAAATACTAACATCACCTATCCCCCTGAACCTTCCTGATTTGATTAGAGCGACAGTCTAATGGTCAGGACACAGATCTTACTTGGCCTAGCTTCAATTAACCCAACTTTTACCTGATATTTTTACATTCAAAGGATAGCAAGAAAATCCTATGGACCTAGCTCTGTATCTGGAATTCAAAGTTGTGAAGAGCATCATCCTTAAGCAGAATCAGGGGGGAAATGAACCCACAGTAAACACATATGTACTGAACATTTATAGGTCTCAAGATTTTGCTGCTATTCCCTGAGTAATGCAGCGCAACAATGGCTCCCTAACACTCACCTGGCACTAGTTACCACACGGAATCTAGATGACCTAACGGTAAAGGCTACACACATGGTGTCCATGAACTGCATCCCTAGATTTGATGTGGTGTCCTGAAACCAATGCCCTGTGCGTGCTGGGGACCAGCTGCATATGACACACAGTTAAAAGACAAGTACAAAGAACTTAATCTGTAAAAACAAAGTTTGGGGGGGGGCAGCGTCAACAAAATGGCTCAGCAATCCAATTTCCAGAGCTGACTTGGTGGAAGGAGAGAACCAACTGCCACAAGTTGTCTTCTGACCTTCACACATGCACCTTGGCATATGCATGCCTCCCTCATAAATTTTTTTAAAACAAAGAGGGGAGGAAGAAGGAAAAGCAGATGTCTTCTCCACTGTCAATCTACTTACAGTCAGACTGGAGGCAATTGTCCACAGCTGTCCCCTTCTCCCTAAGCTTACACGTGTGGTGCTCCTTCTCCTAACCCCATGCTATTGAAACACCACTCAGTGAAACACCCAAAAACCTAGTTTCATGAACTACTCATCTGATGGCAAAGATCCTAAATGCTTTTTGCAGTGTGAGGAAAGAAGAATATAAGAGGGATTTTTCATATTGACCCAAACTTAAAAAACAAAAATTATTTAAAAATAATTTATAACTCACCCCTTTCTTAGAAATGTTAAGATGGTGATAAGTATTTTTAAGTTAAAGACAAAGGTGAATGCTACTATATCATTTTCTCCACTTTTGTGGGTGCTTGCAATTTTTCATACTTTTTGAAGTTAGAGACAATCCCTTATGTTACCTGAACTATTTCTTTAAGAAAAATGCTACTACTGAACTTCTTACCTCTTTAATTTTTGAAGCAAGTTCTTGCCTTTCTTTTGAAACTTTAGCAATGTTTTCATCTAATTCTTGCCTCTGAAAAAATGAGAATGGTACCATTAAAAACTAAAAGCTAAAAAAAAAAAAAAAAAACTTAAAAGCTATTGGGAGGCTTCCTACTGACACAGCTTAAAAATGTCTCACCATAATCTCTAAAACAAGCTCGTCTTGTCTTATCAGTAAGGTCTGGGACACACATGCTACATGTTGGCAGGACTGTCTGGTGTGTTGCATGTATGTTATGTGCATGCTAACACCCCAGCCTTGGAGCAATGGTCCTCCGCTCACTTGAACCTCCGCTCACACAAGGTTCTCAGCACACTGACACATCTCCTATCACAGTATTGAGCATAATGGAGGCTTGGGAATTGTAGACCACTTCTCTTAAAAACCAGGAAGTGACCTGCTGAGCAACCCAGGATTAATCCAAGCGCCTCCTTTAAAGACCTTCCCTCAGGTTTGTAAACTGAGAGGGTGGAGCTAAGAGACTGGCACTTAACTTTTCATGGAAAAGAAAATCCAGGAGGAAACAGTCTCAATCCAGCCACACTGAAAGCTAGTTCACTGTTGAATTTCCAGACATGTGAGCTAGTAAATTCCCTTTTTGTTTAACCTAATGTGAACTGTGTTTCTTTAACTCAAAAACTGAAAGATGTTTTATTATATAACAAGTAATGTGGCTAAAAGTCAACAAATCATAAACTTTTAAAAGGAATTTTAATTTTAATAGTCATGTCTGTTACATTTATCTCCAGTGGCTTTAGAGTCACAAGAGAGTTGAAAAACTAAGACTATATGGTCTACAAAATCTGTAATATTTGTCTGTCACAAAAAAAGCTTGCTAAGCCATTACATAAGCTCTATGTATACTTTACATGGGAACAGCACCCTTTCTCTGCAGAAGAATGACATCAACTACTCATCAACTAGTCTCATAAAGTTATTATTGAAAGGTTAGAATTAGAAACATTCGGGTACCTGTATTTCCCGCCCACCGCGGCATAAAGCTCGTTGGCGGGAAAGTTCATCCAGTTGACGATCTAGAAACTCCTTTCTTCTATGCATGTCTTGAACATGAGAAGGCAAGTCTTTTTCTAACATAAATTTAAAAATCACATGTTAATTCTAATAAATTCACATATAAACACAGCTAAGCCATTGCAGATTTCTCAAAAATTACCTTCAGAGTCTATTTATTTGTTTGTTTTTCCCAAGTGAAGTAGGTGGGTATGTGGAGATTAGAGGATAACTTGCAGAAGTCATCTCCCTTCTCCCACCATGGAGGGTTCCAAGGATCAAACTGAGGTCATCAGATTTAGCAGATCTAAATCATCTTGCTAGCCCCACACAAAATGCAATAGAGAAAACACTAATGTGTACCATAGTCAATACTTACTCATTCTGTGGTTAACTTGGTTGTCCAAACTGAATTTTAGGACCTCACTATTAATAGCCTTTTCTGGACCCAGTCGTACTAAGTTTATATCTCCACAGTTTCCTGTTGGTAAAAATCACACTGAAAACACTAATAAAGACACACCAATAAATCTTATCTCTACACATAGTACTTACTTTAAGAAAATACATTATCAAGAAAAGTAGTGTCAGCCGTTGACTACATATCAGGAATATCACTAAAGAAGTCTTAATATGCTCTTCCAGATGTTCTCCACAACAACTCAATACGAGCCAGTAAGATCACACAAACAGTGTGCTGTGAAGCTGAAGGTCTAGCATACTACTGTTTCTCAATGTTCTATACTCTTGCTGCAGCTCGCCTGCATGACTTGCTGATAAATGACCATCAAACGTCTTAAGGGAACAAGGGTTTATTCTCTCTTATGATTCCTGGTTACAGTTCTCGGTCCAGCTTGACGGGAGAGCTCATACCAACATCAGGTCCGAGGGAACTGGCTATACCATTACCACATAACAGCTGAGAGACAGAGGATCCTTACTTGCCAGAACAGCATGTCTTGGCCAAGTGAACAGAAGGATGCTGCTTCTCTCAACCAGCTCTCCATAATTTATTCCAGGGCCTAATCCCACCCACCATGGGCTGACATCAGCTAGACAATCTCCTTCAGGTTTGCTCTGGGCTCAACTCAACTACCAATTCTCCACAAATGTGCCCAGAACTCAAACCCTCAACAGTCAAGTTGACACCTGTGCTTAACTATGACAACTGTGTTCCACGGCAAAGCAGATTTGGAGAATGGTAAATTAAAGTAAAATAACAGGGTGAAGAAAAGAGTTAAGTCAGTGCCTAGGCAGTGGTTTTCTATTCTAATCAACATTATTGACATATAATTTACAATCATCCCTCACAATACAGACGATGTGTTCCAATATAATCTCCGGCTAAAGGGACATAAGCAAAGATGACATTGGGCGTCTAGAGAACTAACTTCCCTCAAGTATAGTTCATTTGATCCTGCTGTCACCTCATCCTCCTTTCACTCTTGGTAGTAGTTATTATGGCTGCAGCAGCTCTCCCTGACCAAGAGATACACATAAGGAAGGCAACAGACAAAAGGAAACAAGTCTCCAAAGACTCTTCAAACCAGTAACTGTTGGCAGTCTTCAACTGCCCACCTCTGACTTTGTACATTAGAAACAAACTTCTATCACAAAACCACTGTATTTGGAATCTCTACTACTTAGAACGGAATCTCTAATCTTAACTGTCAGATATTTTCAAGGAAAATAAAAATAAAAATCTGATGGGAATAAACATGTGTGATCCAACAGTACAATCTAAATCTGGAGCAACATCATCAAATGTTATATAACTCTGCATCTTCACTCAAGCATTCCCAAATCACCTATGGTGACCTAATCACAATTAAGAAAACTCCACCCTCCAGTATACCTGTGACTCTGTGCTTCAGTTTCCCTGACTCCCCTCCATAACACCAGGCTTACCTAGCACCAAGTTCACAGGACTGAAGGTTACTGACAAGCACTCAGTCACCATTAACAAACAACATTCTACTGCTTCCATAAACCACGATTTAACTTCATCAGTTACCATCCCTATATCACCAATCACTAAACATCTGCTGAGCTTCAACTGAGTGCCAGGCTGTTGTATTCCAGGTAGTGGGGGTTACTGAATGGAACAAATCAGATTTCATGGGACTTCTATAGACCTTATTACTTTCTGGCCAAATTGAACTACCTACCTGGGGTTGCCTTACACTGTTCCTTTTTATTGACAGCCTTCTCGACTCAAGTACCCTCCTTTGTCCCTTCCTGTGTCTAACTCCTGGCTGCTTTTCTGTCTTCATCATAGACCACGGTATCATTTCCTTTCAATGTCCTTCCTCCCTCAACCCTCATGAGACTGGCCCAAAGGCCCACTGAGTTGTCTGACAACACCATTTCACTTCCATTATAGATTGTATCACTCTACTCTCTAATTGCCCACTGATCTGTCCCATTTTTCATTAGACTATGTCCTTCTGAAGGACTCATTGTTGACACCTCAGTAGTTGGTATAGTACCTGGCACAGGGTAAATACTAGGAGAGGGGGAAGAGGAACAAAATCTGCTAAATCAATCAAAAAGTACGTAAGAGCCACTGCTCTAGGTGGAAGCTGTTACCAGTTTGGCTTGTTGTCACTCGAAGGTGCCCAAACTAACAGTGAGAACAGAATCACACTAAAAACCCATGCAAGTGACATACCCAAAGGATTCTTCTTGTCTTTACATTTTTCTTTGAATTCAAGAATAATCTTTTTCATAAGTTCATCAACGGCCGCATTGGAAGGTGCACATACAAGGATGCGATTCTGTTTGATTTTGGCATTGAAGTTTTCATCTGAATGTCCCTTCTTCGGGATCTACAATTTGCCACATACCAAACAAAAAATAGTCATGAGCTCCATAATAGCATCTAGGTTATCCTCTACTTCCAAGAAGGTTTAAAAGTATCCACAACAGTTAAAAATAAATAAAAGCATCTACATCTTTCACAATAATGTAATTCATGCCTATGAAGGGAGAGGGAGAAGAGGACACTGTATAGGGCTTATCAGCACATAAGGCCCTGGGCTTCATTGCCAGACACTGTAAGGAGCATGAAGCAGAACAAGGCAAAACCTACTCCTGCATGAAGTTTGACCACAACTGCTCTGTGCCTTGCTTTAATTAATAGTTGCTCAATCAACACTTAGCCCAAGAATACATTCCCTAATGGTTACCCTGAGGCCATTTTCGTCTTTATGATTGGTTCCAGTGCTTTCTCTTTTATAATTCTGCCTCCCTCTGCTACCTCTTTCCTTAATGCAATTCTACCATATTAAAGCATCCCCATTCACAGTGCCTCACTTACGTCCATCAGTAAGCGGAACAAGAGGCCAACAATAGTTCTTGATTTTCCTGTTCCAGGTGGTCCATGAATGAGACAGATTTTGGCAACTGATGGTGACTGTTTCACCATGGCATACGCAGTTTCTATGGCTTTCTTTTGGTCGTCATTAAAATCTCTTAAGTAGGCCACCTACAGAAAAAGTCATTTTTTGCAAGGAGTTTTTTTTTTTTTTTTTATAGTGATACATAACAGAAAGATAGCGAAACTCATCTCTTCAATTTCTTTAAATCATTGTCAAACAAAAAAGGTTTATTAGGGCTGGAGAGGTAGCTCAGGATTTAAGACTCTGCCCCACAAGCAGAAGGTCCTGAGTTCAGATCCCACATCCCACATAAAAATGCCAAGCAGAACTGGCATCAGGCTGCACTTTTGGCCCTGGTGGGCAGAGTCTAGGCAATGTCAGAGCAAAGCCAAAAGTTAGAAGCAATCCAGGATGATTCCCGAAGTCATCATTGGTCCTCCACAGGGACATACAGTGCCCTCTGACACTGACGCACACACACAAAATAATAAAAAATGTTTAAAATATTAAAATAAAAAGTTTCACTATAGCCAAAAAAGATCCCAAAGTAACAAATCTAAGAGCCATTTTCACAAAGTTCTTCAATTAAATGTCCACAGATTCAGCCCACTTACACATAAAAGTGCATTTTTATGACTTTTAAAAATATCTTAAATGAGAACAAGAACAAGGGAAAGGGCATACCATGGCACATGGGTGGAGGTCAGAGAACAACTTTTCAGTTCTCTCTACCATGTGGACTTCTAGGAATCGAACTCAGGTCACTATGTTTATAAGCAGGCATCTTAAATCACTGGCCAGTCTATGATTTTTTTAAAAATATGGTCAATTTTTTTTTTTGCTAATTATTTGCTAATTTAAGCTTTTCTTCAATTCCCTCCTTAGATAGAAAAAAAAATTCCAAGATGATTTCTTTGCTAACATGTCACAGTGAAAACAAAAGCGTAGTTCTCAGGGTCACACTTGAGTCTAACTTCAGTTTTACTCTCAAGCTAGATCTATTCTCCCAAACCTCTTTGTCACTGGGTATATCTTGGATTCCTTTAAAGGTGAGAGATGACTTAGACACTATTTACCAATGCTCTAGAATACAAACATAAGCATGTGATGGGGGTTCAAAAATATTAGTTTTTTCTTGCATTTCTGTGTTAATTTCCTGGAAAATATAGCTTTTAAAATGGAAAAATACAGGTTCACACAAGGTGACAATTTCATCTTTAAATTTTTTTTATTATTATTTATTCAATTGTGCGTGTGTGTATGTACGTGCGTGTGTATGTACGTGCGTGTATATGTATGTGTGTGTGTATGTATGTGTGTGTGTGTATGTAGAACCACGGGCGAATTTGGGAACCACCATGGACCGCCTCCACATCCTTCCTTATTTACTCTGCCCAGGGATTCACAGGCTCCGCCCTACCACGACCAGAAACGCAGGCTGCCCCCGCTTCCCCCCCCCCCCCCCCGGTGTCTATACATGGGGTCTAGGATCCGAACTCAGGACCTTCCGCCTGCAAGACAGAGGCTTAACCCCTGAGCCACCTCTCCGGCCCCAGACAATTTCATCTTTAAATATGCAAGAATACCACCCAATTCTCCACCAAGCATTTAAGAGCAAAAGTCACTCCTTTAACCCTGAGGCTCCTACTCTTGAATTTTGATCACTTAGCAACATTTGAGTACCCTGTTCTTTTCCCTGATAAAACAAACCACATCATACACTTTGCAGTGTTGAAGGGAACTGAACCTTGCATGGGCACAGAACATGCTTGTGGAAAACATGCACGAGATTATAGCAACACATCCTGACCTGTGTTTTCTGACTAACTGGCATTGTTCGATCAACACTCACAATTTTGTCAGATGTTACAGTTGGTAAATCTTTGGTACAGAAGTCCACAGGGTTTGGATTCAGAACAACTCTGGCCAACTGGTTTCGACTACTCAACAGCGACATAGCTTTCAGTTTCCTTTGTGTAGTTACCAGAGAGCTGATTACAATACACCTCATAAGTGCATTTAAAGTGGCAGGCAAATTATCCTGAGTCTGGATGGAAAGGCAACATTCAGCTTTCCCATTACGCACTATGATCAAGAAGAAAAAGCAAATTTATCAGTGAATAATGTTGTCCAATTACAAAAATAAGTCACAAGTTTTTACAACTTATACTTCTGTATGACATATGTAAAGAATTCACTTGCATTTACTTAACACTTTCTAAGAACCAAACTATGTTCCTGGACTCCAAAGACTTATTTTTAGAAGAAAGACGGCAAAGAGCAAATAAACGTGTCAGCTAAGTGCTGTTGAAGAAAACAGAAGAGATTAGTAAATGACAGGAGGGTAAACAGGAGGCAAGACAGATTGGTCAGAGTCTTCCCATGATACTTAGCAGACACCTGATGAAACGAAGAGAGGAAGAAGAATGCTACAGGTAAAGAATCACCAAATGCAAAGCTCGTCAGCATCAATGTGCTGGGATTCTTAAGAAAGGCAGCCAGGAAAGTTGGAAGGAAAAGTGGAGGTAAATGGACTAGAAGACCCAGAATGTAAAATGGGGATATACTTTGCAGAACGCTATATACCACAGCAATAACTCTGAATACAGATAGGTGAAAAGCTGTAGTATGACTCTGTAGAAAACCCATGCTCTGTTTACACGCTAAAAAGAACCACCTGCTGCTGCCAACAGACCATAAGTGCTGTGGCAACAGCACGGTATGGCAGCTGCAGTGACAGCGGCAGCAAGGTGTGGCTGGATCTGGACATTCCAAAGTCAGTGGAATCTGCTAATGACTAGATGAAGAGTGTGAAAGAGGACCATGGGGTGCATGGAGGCCCCCCTCACTGAGATGCTATTCTGAGCAGAGACTTGGAAAAACACTGAAGGAACAACAGACATCAGGTAGAGGCAGGAGGCAGGAATGTATAACAGCTCTCCAACTACAGATATTTGAAAGTTCTCAACCCATCATTTTGTTCAGAGGGGACACGATTGTAAAATGATAAATTTGACAAATGTAATCATTTCTAGGGGCCAAAAGCACTGAACAACACCAAGAGTCCCAGCTCCTTACTAGACACGAGGTTCATTTAAGCCCATGACTTTAGACAGTTTAAAGCCTTGTTTGCTGTTTATTTATGAGTGTGTGTGCACACAGGCATACCACATATGATCAGAGGCCAACTTTGAGAAATAACTTTTCTCATTACACAATATAGGGTCTTGAAATTGAAACTAGAGTTGTTAATTTTGTACACAAGGACACAAGGACCTGTTGAGCCATCCGATGGTGCCTGAAGGTCTCATGTGAAAAATAAAAAGAGAGGAGAAGAAGGAGGGAGGGAGGGAAGAGAGGAAGGGGAAAGGGGTGGAAGAGGAAGAGGAAGAAGAAAGTAAGATGGCTCGAAAAAGAAGAAGGCAGCAAGATGGCTCTGCCAGCAAAGACAATTGTTACCAAATCTGACAATTCAAGTTCAATTCCCATGGCACCACATGTGGAAAAAGAGAACTGATTCCTACAAGCTGTACACTGACCTCAACACGCATAAAAACACAAACCATAACAGAGGTTAAAAAAAGAAAAGGAACAAAATGGTGATTTCAACACTGGACGCTGATGTTGACGACAATCCTGGATCTGTTATTTAACATCCATGGGCCATGGCTTCCTGACAAGCAAGGAATTAATTCTCACCACCTTATGGGTTTGCAGCAGACCCATAATGTAAATGGGAAGGACAAGGCTTAACAACATAGAGGGACTTGTTAATTTCAAGCTATTCGGTGGGGGGGGGGAGAAATCCCTGAGACACATGGATGAAAAAAAATGATGGAAGCAGATTCTTTGAGCCCAAGTTGTCTTACAATGAGTTTTACAAGTGATTGTCTCATCAGTAATTAGTCACAAAACCAAAGTTGGATGTGACTAAAGATATTAAGTCAAGTTTGCAAGTTAAGTCTCTATCATAAAATGACAATGACAGAAAAAAAGAATGAATCAGAAGAGGCAGACACTGAAAGCAAGCTTTTAAATCAAAAGCGATAAATACATGGTCTCTAAAGGGCAGGCCATCAGCATGACATACACCTTTTTGCAAATGTGTAGCAAACAGTTCAGAGAGAAGCAAGGGGCTGGCGGCCTGGAATGTTCCATGTTACTCACTGGCTGAAGTGCGGCGGAACTTATGAATATAGCCACAGTAGTATTCACTGGGATCCTGCACACTGCTTCGGGCCTTGTCTTTCCTCTCTGTATTCATGCTCTCGGAAACCAGAAACACCAAATCATTTTCCTTTGGGTGAAGTTGTTGGGCAAGTTCAGATTCTTCTAGGTACACTAAGAAACATGAAGTCAGCATACACGTAACTAATAGATTTTCAAGATTAACTTACAAGAAATTAGACCTTCTACTCAATTCAAAAGTAAACATCCTAGTGGACTATGCATGTACTTTTAAATGGTGATCCAGTCTAAAAAATTTACAATGTTGATCATACGCTAACATCTTTTTTTCCTGAAAAACTGCCATAAAACCAAAATGACATACTGGGCTTCATCTGGGAGCCTGTACTGACCAGTGAAGCACGGCTACATCTGAAGAATCCAGCAGCTTCTTATACAACCCAACACTTACTCAGCACACTACTCCCATGCTATGGATTTGAGAAAGAGGACAGACTTCTATGTCTATGTGGGGTTATATTCGGAGCACTCCACAGCTTCTTGTAACAACAAATATGGAGCAAGGATGGTGTTCCAAAGCCAGGCAAACTTGCAAATTCTAACTCACATATTAACAATGGAATATTTAGCAGTAAAGGAACAAACTACTGGTACTGCACCATATAAATAAATCTTTAAAGTAGTAGTTTCATTACTTTTAATTTCACTTTAACTAGCATGAAATATTCAATGACTTTTAATTTAGAATTAGAAAACTTTCAAAAAGCAATCGAAAAGTCCGTTTTCTGTTGTGGAAATTATTGGATTCCAACAGAATCATGATGAAAGAAATAAGTTTTAAGCATAAAATTAAGTAAGATTATACATATGCAATGGAAAACTAGGTTTAATACATAAATTACTGCCTCTCACAGATCTTATACTATCAAATATAGGCAAACTAATTTTTGTTTTAATACTGAATGACACATTATGTGCTTCTGGGCTAGAGAGGTGGCTCAGGGGTTAAGACTCTGCCTCATAAGCAGAAGGACCTGAGTTTGGATGCAAGGCAGAAATGGCGTCAGTCTTCACTTCTGGCCTTAGTAGGCAGAGCCTGGGAATCCCAGAGTGAAACAAAAAGGAGGTAGAAGCAATCTAGGATGATTCCCAAAAGCACCGTTGGGCCTCCACAGGGACACACAGTGCCCCCCCCACACACACACAGCCTGTATCTCACCCTATTTTCTCCCCCAAACAATTTACTGTTTCTCAGTCTTGAAAAAACTGGCTCCTTACAAAGCTCTCCCCTACACTTCAGGTGTGACTGACAAAAATCTATCGGATATTGCAACAAATGTCATCTGGGAAGCAAAACGATTCCTGTGAAGACTCACTAGTTCAGAGCAATGAGAAGAGAAACAAAACAAAACACTGGAGTCATCTCATAATCAGAAATTTCTAATACTGGATAATATACAAGTTGCCTAAGAACTGACTTACCCACGAAGTCCCAGTATTTCTTATAGTCAGCTGGAAACTTTCGCAAATGCAAATGATAGAAATTCTCTTTACTTGGAGAGTTGACCCACTCCTGTGCCGCCTATTAAAAAAATCAAGAAATTAAAAGAATTCTGAAAAACCATGATACACAACATAATCTTCCCAAGGATACTAAAGTCCAGAGCTCAGAATCCCAAGTTATAACCTATAAATTTGTACAGTTTTAAAAATTATCTACAACTCTGCATCTAATTCAGAAGTCATTAGCTACTTGTGGTTATTTAAACTTGCTAGTTAAAAATGTAGGGTTCTATGAGAAAAAGTGTTATTATTCATGTCTATTGGCCATAATTCAATCCCCAAAGCCCACAAAGTGTAAGGAAAGAATTAATTCCTGAAAGTTGTCCTCTTCCTTCCACGCAGGGCTCCTAGGCCCCTGGCAGAAGCAATTTCACAACAAGATCATTGCAAGTCTAAAATGATTGAGAGCTTAGAGGCAAGCTTTGTGATTCTTCCTACTAGCTTCTAAAATGTTCTTATTTCCCAACCTCCCAAAGTCCTATTGAGGATCTTGGAAGAAATAAAGAGGACCTCTCTCTAACCCAAATTTACAAGGAAACCACTTCAATTTTCCGGGAAAAACAAAACCAAAACAAATCATTTTATGAAACCATTTTGATTTAAAGTCATGAAGAATTAAAAGACTATAGGTACTAAACTGCTTTTGCACTAAAGTTAACTCAGTAACTCCAAGGTAGACACAGCACAACTTTAATACTATCCACTGCCTCTGGCTGGCAAGTCAGGAAAGCCTTTTCTGCCATGTACGTAGTGCTCTACCTACAGCCACAGGTTGGAAAATGTGCTCAATAGGCTCTTTCCCACTCCACTTCTTATCTACGGAATTATTCTAGACTAGTCCGCTACTTCTTCCACACTGAGAACACAGGTGCCTCCCTAGTTGCCCAGGGATTTCTCGCAGTATGTTTTTATTAGTCTGACTTCAACTATATTCCTTGGCTTGGCAATGTCATTGCTAGGAGACAGTGAATAGCACCACAGTCTAAAAAATGGTTTAAGCTGAAAACGACAGAACTGCCTTCTCTCCTCTTCACCTTCCCTTCTCAACTTTCACAACCTTTATGCTATTAGAAGTCATGTATTCTAAAAGTTATTCCAATACATCTGTTCCTTTTCATTTTTACAGATAACCACCCAAAAAAAGTCACTACTGTTTTTCTCCTAGGCTGCTGTAACCAACTTGTTAAGACCTACATTGTGCTTACCTTTCTACAGTGTATTCTCTACCCAGGAGCCAGTACTGATCTTTCTTATGTAAGAAGTATAAATGGACCCTTACTGCTACTCTCCAGCCTAAACACAACCAACTCAAAGGCTTCCACGGCCTGCTTACCGATGTGAGCATGCAACTCAGTGGCAGCTCACAGGACCATATACTATCCGGCTTGAACTACTACTCTGAATTTTCTTCAAGTTTCACTCCAGCCATACCAGACTGACTACCTCTCCTCTTGCACCCTGATTCCTCCCTTAAAGCTTTCTCTTAGTGCTCCAATACCACCTCCTGCTCAAACCTTTTCTGGTCCTTAGCCACTCTTTAGGAACAGCTTCCAAACATCACTCCTCACCTGAGTCTGTTTCCTTTTGCAGAACTAATTAACCTGAAATTAATCAAAGATATCAAACGACCTCCCTAATGAAAGTCTGAGTACTGGGAATCAAAGCTGAGGCCTCCCCTGTTCACATGAGCTATAGTGACCAGAGGCAACAGTAGAGTTTCTGCAGAAGGGAATATGGAGGCAATTAGAAGAGAGCTCTTAGGAATGAGCAAGAGACTGGGAGGAAAGATGTGCAAAGAGAAATTTACCATTCACTGCTTGATGCTGTTCAACGTTATTTGCCCTTAGCTACTTTTAGCTGACAGTGTTACCGTAAAACATGCAGAGAAGACATGCTGGCATTCATGTCATTTCACATGCAATTTAAAGGCAACATCTGACTCACACAGATCAGCTACTTTAACTGTACGATAACTACCACTTGAAAGTCTCAAGAGTCAAAGAACTGAAACATACTTACTGTTTCAAAGGCATTCAATATAATCAAAGGGAGAAAAATGTTAAAATATTCTCCACAATCTTGAAATCTGACGGGCACTGGTCTTGAGATGGACTGAGAAAGACTTGCCGGGGCTCCACATTTATCAAAGTTCAAAAACATTTGGTATTTCCATTTTAAGACTTCCTTAATAAAGGTGTCAAAGATAGCCTGTGAGGACCAGAGGAAGTTAGCTGGAGAAGTTAAGAAAGATCTATTTTCGCTGAGTGGAAGCCTGTAAGCGCGTGTGCTGGAGGCGGTCTCAGTCGGAGCCTGAGGGCTGCACAAGCTCTTCACTTCAGCCACCGGCTTCGGAGACATCACGGCAGGCGGCGCTGCTGCTTTCACAAGAGACTGTGCCCCGCTTGGTTTATTCTTTATGGAGGATGGAAGTGGTGTGCTTTCCAAAGACTTGGAAAGATTGGCAATTCGGGAAGTTCTACTTGAGCTAAAGATCTTAGTAGTCGTAGGTCTCGATCTGTTTACAAAAACAGGCAATGCAGGTTTACGAAACACATCGTCATCTGCTGCTTTAGCTGCTGAATGCTTTGCGCAGTATTCATCCTCATTTTTCACCATCTCAATGCAGTCTTTATGCTTACACTTTGTGCCACCCACAGCCTCCACCTGAGGACGCCGGAAAGACTCTTCTACCTGAATTCTACCTTTCCCACAAGCCACTTCAATGGGTTTGGTGTAAGTGTTCTCCACTTGTGAACATAAGTCCATGTCCTCAGGATCATGTTGTGTTAAAAACAAATTATCATCGTCTGAATCACTGTTGGACTCGGGTCCCACTGCTTTCAGAGACGGCAGCTCTACACGATGCACCGGGACATCGTTTCTACTCAAAGGGTCCTCTGAAGTAGAGACAATCATTTCTTCTGCTCCATTCACCACTCTAGAATCATAGTGGTTCCACCGACAAGTTTCATGAGTCACCTGAGTCACGGCATACTTGGCTCTCAGGGATTCTAGTTCAGGAGACACGCACGCAGTTAGCTGCTTCTCGTTACTTCGGCCAAGTTCACGTTCGTCACAACTATCTGACCTACCAGATTCTGACACAGGTCTGTCAGCACCCTGGGCTGCGTGGAGCCTCGACCTCATAGCATCTGGTCTACTGTAGTGTGATCTGGTTCTCATCTGCCTCTGAAACTGAAGGTCCTGACTTGTAAGCAGTTTCTTATTATTTCTGACAGAAAGAGTCTGAGGAGCAATTAGCTTAGTCTTTTTGGGTGCTTCAACTACCCCAACAGTCTTGCCATGATCTCGTAACTGGACGATACAGTCTAAGGATCGCTGGGACAAGTCAAATGCCTTCCGAGGAGCTTTTTTCAGACCAAGTTTTTCAACTGTTGAAGTTGGTTCGGGACACTGACGAAACTTCTTTGGAGGCACAATGGCAGGCGTGGTTCTGCAGCTTATATAGCACGCGCCTTTACTCTGCCCTCTTTTGGTGTCTGAATTGGACTTCTTAGCTTTAGAAGCTGGGATTTTCCGAACAGTCTTTGAGCAAATACGAGGCTTTGGAGACCTCAGTGACTCAGCGGTCGCTCTCGCGGTGCTTGAACCAAGAGCCGCAGTCTCCGCATCTGCACTTGCTAAGTTCTTTCCAGGAACGGGTCTCTTGTTCTCAGACCGCTCCTTTTTGACAGAAGATGAAGGCTCCTGGGGATCGTCAGCTGCATGTTTGTCACATCGTTTTCTCTTACGTTTTTTTACTTCCTCGACAGAAACACTACTGTGTGGTTCTGCATGGTCATTGCCTTCTGCTTCATTCTTAACCTCTTCCTGCACGTTGTAATCTGCACCGCAACCCAAATGACTGACTGTGCTATCGGCTACGTGAGTTACACATGAATTCCTCCCCGCCTCCAGAAGGGAGTTTTTGCTATCTACGTCATCATTCTGCCAAACTGAATATACTTCAGTTGAACTTTCAAACTCAAAAACCTGAGACTCAGAGTCCTCAAACTGTAAACTACAGTCTGTCCCTTCTTCTTTCACAAACCCCTTTTCCACATCAGGAGCAGCTACTGAATCCTGTTGCCCGGGTTCTTCCTTCTCAGCACAGACTTCGTCCTGTTTGTCATGTTTTTCAAAATCAAGAATTCTTTCATCACTGTCTTCCTCCTCCTCCTCTTCTTCCTCCTCCTCCTCTTCCTCCTCCTCCGAATCTGAAATGACAATGATCTGTGCATGGCTACAGTCAGCATTCCTTTGGTTAGGAGTGAAACATTTATCATCTTTTACTTGTCTCGGAGGCTGAGGGGAACTTTTCTGACCTGAAGCAGGTGGAAACTGAATGACACTGGTTTCACTGAATAGACATAACCTGTGGAGGTCTCTGTCCAGCCGAGAATCTGATAAGGAGTCAGGCTTCGCCAGAGATCTTGGGGTGTCTTTTCTCTCCAAGGGAGGAGAGATGAGACCTGTATTCTTACTCACTTCCTGACTTCTTGATTCAAGTACCGTCTTCTCAGGAACCTTAAAGGGAGCTGCTTTCTTCACCACCACGTTGGTCACTTCTGTAAAGGAGATCAAATCTTTATCATCAACATGGTATTCTTGTACCTGATGATTGTTTGCATCAGAAGGAAAAAAGTCTATGTCATTGGCGTCTGACTTCGTCGTCAGCGATACACTGTTCTGAAGCTTCTGCTCATCTTCGTGATCAGGAACCCCGCTAGGGTCTGAAGACAGGTCATGTGAGCCAGAATCCCTCCTTGCTTCTCTTGCATCTTTCTCTTGGTCAGAAACCACTATCGTCCCCTCCACGTTGACGCTGTTGCCTGTCCCAGCCACACCTTTCTTGTACTGCTGCTTTAGGACATGTGATAATTTCTCACAGATCTCAGCTTTCTGGGCTTTCGATTTTGAGGTTTTGGCAGGAACGCCAGCCTTCGGCAGCACATCCTCGTCTAACATGGACACTTTTTCCAAATGATCAGCCAATGAATTCGTTACCATTATTATTCCTCTATGCTGCTTGGAACACGACTCAGCTGAGAGATGGTCTTCTACACTCAGATCTGTAACACAGCTTTGCTTGGTCTCTTCTTCCACATGACTTGCTTTACTCAATACCTGATCTGCATCAGCTTTCGTTGGTTCTTTAGAAAATCTTGGGCTGCAATTTTCCTGAAAAGAAATGCTTTCCTTATGCTTATCTGCGTGTTCACTTTCTTCTTTAAAAGATGTAGGAGTTTTACATGGAGAAATCAGATCCACTGAAGCATTACACTGAGGACTTTTGAATTTTATGTTTCTAATAATTTGTTTTAAACAGGTTTGTAGGTCATGGGTTTCTTGGCTAGTTAATTGCCAACCCAGAGACAAATTTCCTCGGAGGAATAAGTTAAGCTTGTCCCAAAATCGTTTACAAAGAGTCTGCTGACCCAGCTGATAACCTTCTTTGAGTAGACCCCTAATCAGCTGCACACAAGCAAGTGGAACAGAGTTGGATGGTGCTGAATGTGGCAAAGAGGACATCACTGCTGGTCCTTTGGAGACATTTCCAGATAATTTCTCAGCACTTCTTGCAAAAGCAGTGGTAGGAAGCTTAGCACATTTTACAACAGCTTCTACCCACTGCTGGGAACTAACCCACAGCAAATGCAAACATTTTTTGTTTCTATGCAGTTCAATCACCGACACCAAAATCAGAAGGAAAAATTCAGTAACTTTGTCACACACAGCATCTGTTTGGTTGAGGGCACCTTTGACTTCAGAATACAGATGATGAATGACCTCCACTATGTAAGCCACACCTAAGTCTTTAAGATCCATGAGGGACTGAACAAAAGGGATAAACCAGAGAAAGGTGCTGTTATGAACACGCATATCTTGACCAATATCTGACTGAAGTACATTGGCCAATGTTTCCATTTCTTCATACATGTTAGGACAATAATCTGGGCAAATGGCGGATCTCCACCCTGAATCCTAAAATGGAACAAAAAAAATTCAACATTCAGATAGGTTTAACACCCAAATTGTAATATAAAAAATATATATAAAAGAAATATATTCTACATCTTTACCATTCTTGTCTACTACACTTTGTCTACTACTTTATTTCTTGTATATATAAATCCCAAAGAAATTGCAAATATAACCTGAATTTTAACATTAAGAGTTCTAAGAAAATGCAAATGCAAACCTTCGAGTATTTCAGCCTTCCCATCAACTAACTTCTATACTGTTCTACCACTTAATCTCTTATCCAGTAAACTTTCTACCATTCCTACATACACTTAGAAATTTCCACTGTGGATGGGTTTATTTTTCTTCATACCCTACCCATTCATTTCACCAGAACGCCTTTCATATACTAGGATTCAGAATAGCTACATATCATAAAATCAGTGTTCAACTAATTATATAAAACACTTTTCTATATAACTACTACCTGAATTTTTAAAATATTTTGTACCTTTTTGGTTTTTTCTAGGTTGTAATTGTACACAATCTGGCTGCAAGTCACCATATCATCCGAATGTGGCTCCGATTCTAACTTGGTCCTTAAATATTAAAAAACAAATAGAAATAACTGAAATGGAGTTTATCTGTGCTGGGTATGGGGTGGTCTTTTGACCAGTTACCAAAGACTTCCTTTATAGATACTGTTTTAAAATTCAAATATTAACTAACCGCACAGAGCTATTCCGTATATTTTGAATCTCCCTGTTGTAGCTTGTATTATTGATAATGGTTTGAAATGCCTCTATAGGATCAATAAGCTGTCCCCACACTTTTGATCCAAGTCGATCAAGAATCACCATGAAACAGTGTAACGCTGGCCAGAAAGGATTCATGCGATCATCTGAAATGCAATACAACAATTGAATTAGAAAAACATTCTAAAATAAAATGAGAATTAAATATTCTTAGAAAAAAACCACAAAAACAAAATAGGAAGCAAAGTTATGTCAATCCTTGGGAGATTTTTTTTTTCCTAAATAGTAATGTGTGGCCTTTAATTAACAACTACACCACAATGCTCAATGAATTCCAGATATTTATTATATAATTGATTAATCTGGTTAATAAAGTAAAACACTCTAAAATAGAAACAATTATCAGACTGTTCAAAATTTCCAAACTGACTTTATAAACGTATCCATTTTGATGCACTGACCATGTATTCCAAGAGACCTCATCCACTCACACATGCCACTCATGTGTGTCACTGAGTGAGATTCACCAGCATGCTCTGCTCACAGTGTATTGACAACATAAGGCAGATCACTGAATTCCTTTTCAAATAGAATACCGCCAATTATATAGATCTGTAGTTCTGCTTTCCTCAATTTTCAAATTTAAAATGAGTAAACAATTCAAGTATTAATTAAAATTAATTTAAAAAGCTGCCAATTTTTCAAAAAAAACACTATTATCAGTGAAAAAAAATTTATATGGGAACCAGTTAAGTGCACCATGAAGCAGTTTAGGTAAATGCTACCTTTTCACCTGCTTGTCACACCTAAAACCATCTTTTCTTATCAACCTTCCTGAAAGTTTATATACCACCTTCCATGGGGGGAAAAGTGAGTAAGAGAGAGAAAGAAAGAGAGAGAGAAGAGGAGAAGGAGGAGGAGGAGGACAGGCCCAAATAAAGGATAGGGTAAGAGAAATTCTAGTTCAGCATGTTCCTGAGTTTGATGAGCCATCCACAATGCTGTCAGGACAGAAGCCTTTGGCTAAGCCTTTGGTTAACAGTAAGCAGACACACATGAAATCTCAGATATACACTCTCTATTTCCATGTGACTATTTACTTTTGTAGAACTGTAGGAATTTCTGATATTAAGTTCTCACTTCACCCCTTTCTCATTTTCCTATCAGATACACAATGGTCAAGATACTGATCAAAAACCTTCCATAGGGCCTGTGAGATGGTTCAGTGTGTAAAGGCTCTTGCCAGCAAGTTTGATGACTTTAATTCAATCCTCTGGACCTCAGGGCAGAAGGAAAGAACTGACTGACTCCCACAAATGGTCTTCTGATACACACACACACACACACACACACACACACACACACACACAAAAACGCAAGATTTTTTTTTAAAGAAAAGACCTTCCATGGATCCTCAATGTCATATTAAATTCTTAGTTAAAAACAAAACTTTGTATTTTTCATATTCCCACAATTACACAGTATCCACAGCACAAATAAATCAATGGCTTTCTCCAACAAAAACTACACAGAACGTCTTCCTGATTAGCACTGCCCATCAAAACCTTCTCCATCTCACAGCCTCCTCTGGCATTAAACATTACTAGTCACTTCACCTCCTACAGTTTAGCTACCTAGATCCTGCACCTTTACTTCCCATAGGCCTCACTGAGAGCCACGGCTGTGTTTGTTTTTTAGTGCTTGAGATAGAGCAGGGTCTTGACCGGCCTGTTCCTACACCACTTCCCGTCAAAACTTTCTTTTATGGCCTTTTGAGTAGATCACTTTCCATTTCTTTTGTACCATTCACAGCACAGTAACTGAGAACAGTACCTTGTTTCCTGAACTCTCAAACAAGGGAGTAAACAAATCGGTGAACCAGTCACAAATGTTTCTTAAGGAGGTGACTCAAATCAAGTAAATAAACTGGATTAACATCATAGAATCTTAGTGCAGACAGGCACAGAAAAAGAAATGAACAATGTGTGCTGAAAATGTTGGCAAACCAGTCTGAATCCGAAATAAGCTAGCAAAAATGTAGGCCAATGGGGACGGGATAGGGGGGGTACTAATTTCTTTTAGGATCTTCCACAGCTGAGTGTGCAGAGAGGTGAGATAAGCTGCTTGCATAGGGTTTGACCTCCCTAGTCTTTAGAAACAAATATTTAAATACACATTCCCTATGATTGGTTTGGCACAACCAACACCAAAGCAAGGTTGGAGTCCAATAAATAACATGTCTACCAATTTTTAGTTTCATGGTTCTCATTTTTTTTTCTTCTTTTTTGAGGCAGGGTATATGTAAAGTCCAAAGTGTCTTCAAATTCTGTTCTTCCTGCCTCGATCTCCTTAATATTAGAATTGAAGCAACCTTCCCATCTGTACTCCCACTTGGTTCAGTTTTCATTTACAGTCAACTGGAATACTTGAGACTTTTCTGCCATGATGGACATGCTCTCCCATTTCCATGCTGTTTCATACAGCAGTTCCATGTTCTCCCGTGTCTCTACTGTCTAGTACAATAGCTCTCCACAAAGGTAGCTATGGAGACTTGAAATATCACTGGCGAGAATGAAAAACTTAAGTTTTTATTAAACTTAAGTAACCACAAATGGCTGGTGGCTATGTTAGTGAAACACTAGAGAACCATGGAACAATTAAGCAGCAGGCAGGAGAAATGATGATGCACAGAAGGGGATTCTATTTTTCACTCTTTCTGATCATAAGAGAGCTTTCTAGGCATCAGTCACATCCTCTATCAAAGAAAAGTGCTGAATCCTTTACAAATCCTTCTGAATTATAAGTCTGAATCTGTGACCTGTCATAAAAAATTCTTAGGATACAGCTCAGCAGTAGAGTACTTATCAAGAAAGCTAGAGGCTCTATGTTCTTTTCTCCACACTCTCTTACACTCAACTCTTAATAGTGACCCTATATGTATATACTGTATGTGGTATGTGTGTAATCAGAGAACAACCTCAGGTGTCAGTCAGGGTCGTCTACCTTGTTTGTTGTGTGCCACACTGTACAGCAGTCTAGCTAGCCCGTGAATTCACAGGGATTCTCCTACCTCGGTTTTCCACCTTACCTAGGGGTAACTGAGGTTATACATAGTGCTATGACCAGCTTAATGTCAGGATTCAAAATGAGGTTCGCATACTTGTGTTGCAAGGGCTTTCTCCACGGAGCCATTAATCCAGCCCAACATTAGTAAATGTAAATGATACCATCACAATACTCACATTCCTGGAGAAATGGCTCAAGAGTAAAGCCTTTGCCTCAAAAGCAGAAGAACCTGGGTTTAGATCTCGATCCCACATAAAAACACCAGACAGAAATGGCAGTGGCCAGCACTTCCGGACCCAGAAGGCAGAGCCTGGGAAACCCCAGCGCAAAGCAAAAAGGAGGTAGACCAAGTCAGAATGATTCCTAAAGTCACTCCTGGGACTTCTCAAGTGTTCTCTAATACACATTCTCACACATACATATTGGTACATGCAAAAATAAATAAAAACATTCAAAATTATTTAGAAGTAAAGTATACATCACCATTTGATTCCTTCTCCATGGTGTTTA
Organism: Typhlomys cinereus; assembly: GCA_023101885.1. Classification (NCBI taxonomy): domain Eukaryota; kingdom Metazoa; phylum Chordata; class Mammalia; order Rodentia; family Platacanthomyidae; genus Typhlomys; species Typhlomys cinereus. The sequence goes on from JALPQD010000039.1 coordinate 7,350,647, forward strand.
GTATCGACTGCATGAAGTCGTTTTGTTTCCCTGAGCCCAGCAACAGAGAGTCCATGGCTTGCTCCTCAAGAATCGTCAGCAACATACATATGCCTGTAAAATTAGTCAGTTCCTTGACTTCATAAAAACAACACTATTTTAACAGTTCTGTTGTAGTTGGGGGAAAGAAAGCAAAAAGATAAAGCAAAATACAATCTAGTTCCTCAAATAAATATTTGAATGTGAGATATCCTTGTATGACTATTCCCAAATAATAGACTCTACATGTCTTCGAAAAGTAACATGACAAAACGGTGGTTGATTAGTTAGACCACAATGTCTAAGACATCCACCGTGGAACTTATATTTTATTGAATCTCAGATGGCTTCAACATTTAGGTGTGTCACATGGCACAGACCCATGTACCAATAAGACAGAAAAAAAATCACTATTAATTAAGACACAACTTTAGAACCAGATTACAGAAATAGACATGACCTTCAATCATGACAGAACGTGAAAACAATGCTAACATCATTTTCTACTTGGAAAGATACGTACTATGGTACAATATATAACATCTACAATATGGTCAATAGTAACATGACTACTATGGGAGCAACCAACTGCTTTTGAGATTAGATCTGAGGTCTGTTCCACAGAAGGGAATTCATATCTGGTCCTGCAAACAAGGGAATTCATATCTGGTCCTGCAAACTTGGTTAAAAAAAAAAAAAAGCCTACAGCTGGCAAGGTAGTAAGTTTTAAGGGGGAACCTACTACTGCTGCTGCCGCTGCCACTGCTATCAAACTCACTCCAATTTATACTCACAGATTTGCAGTTCAGTCCTGGTCAGAAAAGCTTGCAGTGAGCAGCTGCTAATGCAAAGATTAATAACTGCTCATGGTGCTGAGAATAAATGACTGTTAAGCATTTCCTTCCTAAATAGGACATCTATATCACTCCTCCAAGGCTCTGGGGACATCATGGAAGAGGGGACCCAAAATAAAGTAAGAGCCGGAGAATGAGGAAAAGTGCTATGAGCCACTGTCTTCACGAATGCGCTACTGCTGCACTCATGAAGTCCGAGAAGCTGTGATCACTTGTACAAGATCCTACTCATCAACATTCCAGCGTGGATGGGGGAAGGGTTCTTGAGGCCCCCACCTCAACTGAGGAGCTACTGGAAGTTAATGACTGCTAAGGAAGGGAGAGCCATTTTTCTTCAGGAGTGTGGCTACTAGTAAGTTGTCCAAGCTCCAGTAAGTAAACTATGCCATGCACATGGCAAGCAGCCCTAAGTACTAAAAACAGGGGGTAGATGACTCACTTGTTACAGCATTCATTACACATGAAAATGACTAGTTTGCATTCCCCAGATTCCACAAAAAAATAAATTTAAAAGAGATGGGGTATTCACACACGGTATCCTGGAACTTTTGCAAAGCCTGAGAATCCCTAGAACAAGCTGTCTAGCCCTAATGGGCCATTCTGGGTTTAATTAAGAGGGCAAAGCTCACATAAGCTCACCCATATGCAAACGTAAATACACATTAAAAAAAGGAAGAAAAAAAAAAAAAAAAACCAGCAAAAGTAGGAGGTAGATGTGCTAGGACAAAGAGGGGTCCAGAGGAAGTGGGAAATAGTAAGAGGGCAATGGGGAATGGATTATACTAAGAAATAGTATAGACCTGTATAAAATAGCCAAAGAATACAATGTCTATAAAAGTCTATGCATTAGTTAAGTCAACTTAGTAAGAGGACGAAAGCTGGGAACCAGGAAGTCTTGCATCTAGTAATTTGGAACAGAGCACCCTAAGAGATCACTTACTGTCAAAACAGTCAGAAAGAAAATAACTGTATTAATGTAAGAACAGTACTTACCTAACCAATAGTTTTTGTAGTTGGTAGCATCATACATGTGTGAGGGGAGAAGAATCAATTTACCCTTTTCCAGCACTGAAGTGGTATAAATGTCTGGACTTTCTAAAAGCCCCAACTCTATGACTTTAAAAAGGCAAGTTAACACCTCCTGTAGATCATAATAATCATCTCGGTCCACTTTTCCCAAGGTTCTTGCAGTCAAGATAGCCCACCGCCGAACCTAAGTATGGAGCACAGCATGTCCACTACTTATCCCAAATAGTAACAGTCTACACAGGACAGAACACAAATAATGTCTGCAAACCTCAGAAGACATCAAACAATATTCATGCTATGTATAGACCTTATCTAATACTGACCAGGCAAACCAACTCATTTATGAGATATTGCTTCCATTCATTTAAGCATTAGCAAGAAATATGGAATTAAGAGATCATACCACCTAAGAGTATGAAAATGGTATTTTTAAAAATCGTTAGGGACCAGCAAGATAGCTCAATGGTAAGGTGTCCATCTACAAACCTGATGACCTGAATTTGATCCCCAGAAGCCCACATGGTGGATGGAGAGAAGTGATTCCCCACCCCCACCCCCAACCCTACAAGCTGTCCTCTGGTTTCTACATACATGCTATGGTACAAACAAATACACATGAAAAAAAGAAAAGAACTTTGCTTCAATAACCTGAAGGCTTATTACAGTGTGACACGAAGCAGCATGTCATTACGGTCCCTGTTCATCATAGTGGGATGTTTGCACTTCCTTCTGGGGAGCACTTGTTCAGATCTTTATCCATTTTTCTTTGAGATATTTTGTTACTATGGCCCACATCTTTTTGTTTGGTGTATTCAGAAATGCACATCTGCGTGTGTGCGTGCAAGTGTGTGTGTAGACAAGGACACCATGTGCCCATGAAGGCCCCAAGAGTGACTGACATCATCCTGATTGCTTCTCCCAGGACCCATCTTCTAGGGCTGAAAGTGCAGGCTTCCCAACACTTCCGCCTAGTAATTTTACATGGGATCTGGGATCTGAACTCAGGTCTTTGTACCTGCAAGGGATAGGCTTAAACCCTGAGCCATCTCCCCAGCCCTATGGTGCTTATTTTACCCATGTTTGTAAATTTATGTTTGCTTTGTCTATGATGTCTATTGATAAATAAAAGTTCTTAATGACAATCAATACTGTGTTTCTTCTCTATAAATTCTTTTCAACTATCCTTGGAATGTGTTGACGCTTTCGTGGCTTGCTATATAGTTATCTGTGTAACAGTTAATGTATAATTGAAAAACTGGCTAGATGTACAGCTCATGGTCATGGCCCATTATGTCAAATTTGCAAGCTCTCACCAGTTATTTGATTCCATCCACAGTTCTGTCTACTGATTTATCAGTACTGAAGAACATTGAGAGCCCTTCCAACAACAAAGAACCTGATGTCTTACAGAGAACTGCAGCACTTACACTGAGTTTATCTGAATTAACAACCACTTGCTTAACTGTATTATCCCCTGTCTCAGTGGCTTTATTTGCTATTACTATAGCCTCACCAGTTTTTTGGTTTTTTTTTTTCAGGCATCTGGAAATTTTTTCATCTTTTACATCAACCTTTCTTTGTTCCTATATGTTTTGGTGGTAAACTGCCTACTAGAAACAGAACATCTACATTTTTTTTTGTAATCCAATCTTATTTTTAATAAATCCAGTTTGTTTATATTAAGTGCAGATACCTTAAGCCTATTTTTCTAATCTATTATTATATTGTGTTTGTGTGCATGTATGTGAGGCTGACTTCTGAAAGTCACTTTGCTCCTTCACCTTCTGCAGACAGTTCCATTCCTGTTTCTGCTGCAGTGCTGCTAACTCAGCCTCCACCAAATTCTCCTGACTTCACCTCCCATCTTGCCAGATGTCATATGCACACCACTACTTTGAGCTTCTTGTAGGTTAAATGAATCCAATTCAGGTATCCGGCTTCCAAGGCAAGCACTTTCAGCTGCTGAGCCATTTAACTGGTCCTTAACCCTGTTACACATGAACTTTTTTTTCCTATTTCTTTGAAAAATATTCTAATCTAACTCTGCCCCAAGAACATGTTCTGCAATATGCACACTTCTAGTCCAAGATGAACACTCTACACACATGTCCCACTCTCTAGCCTTGTCTATAAATTGAATCAACAAGCTATTTCTTTCCAAATTACTGCTGATATAGTCACCTTCGTTGAACTTGGCTTCCCCTTACCCCCAAAACAAGTTGTTTCTGTAGCCTAGGGTAGAACTCAAATTTTGTAGCTCAGACCAGCATCAAGTTTATGGGATCTTCCCACTTCAGCCTCCCAAGCATTGAGATTATAGGCATGGGCCACCATGTCCAACCTGAACTTAAGCTTTTTTAATTCTTAAACATAACATTTAGTCCATTTTATGTTTCTTGCAAAATGTCATGATTTATCTACATACTCCAATACAAGTTTGTGTATGGCAAATCTCTATGAATTGTAAATAAATGGGCTATTCTAACTATATTCTAATAATTAAAAAGTGTTCAAGAGACACATTTTTGCCTTCTAAGTCCTTTCCCATCAATGGTCTATAAAAACAACACTCTAATTTGTTCTGCCCCATAAGAAATCTTTTTTCTGTAATTGTTTTTACAGGAGGATAGAGTGTTAAAAGAAAATTTTCACTATGATTTTTGCTTTAATGGCATTAAGACAAATTATAAAAACTAAGCTCTGAACCCAGGAAAAACAACAACAAACTGTCTTCTTGTACACAACTGTGACTGGTTCTTGTGTCTTTACAGATCTTTCAAAAATCTTCTCAAATTTACCTTTGGTGCATTTAATTTCATTATTCTGTACACACGGAGACTTTGTCTTCTCTGCTCTTCTGATACCCTAGTAGGCTTTCAGCAGCAGCAGCCTTTTTTAGATTCCAATAAGCTAGTGGCTGTTTGTTTCTCTAGTATTTCCTTATTTTTATCTTTCTTCAGCCTTACTTACATCTGTGTTCATACTACTTCTACCCTCCATATGTATCTTTTAGCTTTCATTTTATACTTTTTTTCCTTCTTTCTTAGGGATTTGTTCAATCTGGTCTTTAATTCAATACATTTTTTCAGTTCTACCCATTTTATCATCACATCTCCTAAGGCAGAGGGAGCTCATACTCCAAGCTGACTGACTCACTGTGCAATGAGAGCGACTCAACTGGCGGGCCTCCTGGCATCACTGTTTGTGCACTACTGACGATTGAACTCAGGACTTTATGCACATGAGATAAGCACTCTTTCTATATTTTGGCACAGCATTCTCTAAGGGCTACTAACTTAACCTAGTATTGAAGTCCTGACTGCTAATGTATGTGGAAGTGTGTGTGTGTGTGTGTGTGTGTGTGTGTGTGCACGCTGGCCTTACCACCTAGTAATCAACACCTCCAGCCTCAGCCCGTGGATACTTCCAGCATTCCAGCTGCACGTGCATCTATTCCTATCTACTCTCCCAACCTGATGTCATTCTTTTTTCTAGCACCTAGGACTTTCCTGTCACACAAATCCTACCTCATCTATTAGCAAAATAATTTTAAAATATCTTAAATGACATTTCCATTTGTTAAAAAAAAAGTGGCAAAAAAAGCAGGAATCCTCCACTAGCTAAATGTGACACACTGAAAGAAAATCAAGTATTTCCTTTTATGCCTTTTTAACCTTAGCATTATCCATAAGGGAGTATCCTCCTCACCTGCCTGAACCCATCATCCTGCACCTTCTACCTAAAAGTTAGTATTGCAAAACTTGTTATTTTTTAAAATATGTGCCAAAACCATTATGAAAACTTCTATTAAAGCTACCTATTACGTATAAAAAAAATTAACTCTCATTGCTTGACATTTGTACTCACCATTTCATTGGGATGAACCAAAAACAAATAGATCCCTGGATGCTTGTCAAAAACCTGAAAGGAGCAATTGGCTTGTTCCATGCGACAAAGGGCTTCCACGCATAGTTCATCTAAACAAAGATAGACATCCAAATTAAGCAAACTCTCAAAATTTTCCTTGGTTGTTGGGTAAGTTATTCCTTAAAAAAAAAAAGAACTGAGACATAAAATAGCGATAATACAATTTTTTTAACCTACAGAAGATTTTTGTCTTTATTTTTTGAGACACTGAGGATCAAACCTGGGGCCTCACGAAAGCACTCTGTCACTAAGCTCCATCCCCAACCCTGACTGACTATTCAATATTGTGATCACAGTGTTATTATTGTGAACATACTAGAACGTCTATTCAGACATTATGCAACTGTTCCCATAGGACATCATCTTAGCTGTACAGTCATACATCCAATTCCTTTTACATTTGCTATCTTGGTCATTTGAGGAACAAGTCAGCATTTCCTCTAGCAGCTAGTCACCTACTGAATGATCAACCTACTTATTCTATTAGATCAGTCAGTTTCAGTGTGTTGAGCTTCAAAACCTAGCATGCTAATGATAGTAGATGGCTTTGGGGCGGGGAATGATGACTGTAAAAACCTACAGGAGCTTGCAGTACTAGAAATGTTCTGCTTTCCAGATCTAGATGCTGCTATCTAAGTATAAAATATTAAGTTACATACTTTACTGAATATACATTATTTAATAATGTAAGTTTAAAAATTTTAGGTCTTACCTTAGAAATAATTTATATACTCTAATCTCTAGATCTACTTTTCAGAGGACAAAGAGAATCAAGGAGTTAGGGAGATGGTTCAGTGGAAAGGGCCCTTGCTATCTAAGCAAAATGCCCAGAGTTCAGATCTCCAGATCCCATTTACAAATGCCTGGTAGGTATGGCAGCCCATCCATAATTCCAGTACTTACAGGCGAAGCCTGGGAATCCCTGTAACAAGTTGGCTAGTCAAATTAGCCAACACATTCTGTGTTTAACTAAAGACAGAGACTCACAATAATGTGGAAGAGTGATCAAGGATGATTCCCGATATCACCCTTGGGCCTCCACAGGCACGCGTGCGCGCGCGCACGCACACCCACACATACCATACAGGAACCACAAATAAATACACACGTTAAAAAAAAAAGTTAAAAAATATCACAAGAAATCAGGAAAACCCATAAAATGTACACCTTGAAGATAAGTATATGGTCTTATCAAGTCATACTCAAGGCAATAAAAACTGTAGATGGGCCTGGTGGTGCAGACCTGAAATCCCAGTTACTCAGAAGACTGAGATAGAAGGATCCCAAGTTTAAGAACAACTTAGAAGAGTCTCAAAACAGAAGTACAGAGAGGACTGTAAACAAGTAAAAGACCCTGGGTTCAATTCCCAGAGACACAAACAAAAAGTACTTTGAATATGTAAAAATAGACTGTCTGGATTAAAACAGAAGAAACACAAACCAAATGTAATATATGATTTCTAAACAGATTATAATTTAAACAAAACTGGCCAAAAACTACAACAGTAGTTTTTTGAGAAAATGTGAGCAAGGGCCAGATAGTAAATGTCTTAGCTATTACTTTTAGCACCTGGCATGTATAGTCGCACTACATTCTAACATTCAGAAGACTAAGGTCTATGAGCTTAAGGCTAAGCTACATAGTAAGACCATTTTGGAAGTTGGTCTTAGAATAAAAATCAGATTCTTATTTTGCTACAAAGACATTTTCTTTTAGTGTTTTTATTTAGTATTTATTAGTTAGTATACTAAGTATATTAGTATTATTTAGTATTTAGTAGAATTTAGATTTTTTTAGTATTTTATTTATGCATTCATTTTGTGTGTGTGTGTGTGTGTGTGTGTGTGTATGTGTGTGTGTGTCAGAGGGTCCCTGTGGAGGGTTCAAGGATAACTGGGAATCATCATCTTTTTTGTTTCGCTTTGGGATTTCCCAGGCTCCACCCACCAGGCCATCACTGGTCCACCTAGCATACTTATGTTGGACCTGAGATCCAAACTCAGTATCTTCTGCTTTCAAGGCAGAGTCTTAACCCCTGAGCTATCTTTCTAGCCCACTAAAAAGACATGTTCAATTCTAAGAGAGTCATGTTAAAAATTGCAAACATTAAGAATCCCAACAAGCGATGCTGATTAGTGAAAGTAAGGGGTTTTGTCTAAGACACGGTCTCATGCAGCCCAGACTGGCCTCAACTCCTTAAGTAGCAGGGGATCACCTTCATTTGATTCTTCTGTCTCCCCCTTTCAAATGAGAGCCTGCAGCCATGTCTTACCCAACTGGCTGGCTTGCAACTATGAGGATTATTTTTGCTCCCCCTTCTTACGAAAGACTAATTTGACCATGTCTGGAGATATTTTTGGCTGCAACAATGATAGAATAGTAAGCAAATGGAATCTAGGAGATAGACAGAGGCTAGGAATTCTATTAATCCTGAGATGCAGGTGTAATACAGTCCTCTGGTACAAAAACATCTATGACCAAATGGAGAACTTACTGGAGGTAATTATAATAAAAATGAAATAGACCAAGAAATACATGTTGAAGCAAATGCAGCAAACATGTTAACAAACACAAAGCCTTGATAATATATACTGGAAAACTATGAAGTGTCCAAACTATATATTTTTTAAACTTCATTTGTTTTTGTGCATGCGTGTATGTATGTATGTATCAAAGGGCACCATGTGTGCCTGTGGAGGTCCAAGGGTAACTTCAGGATTCACCCTGGATTGCTTCTACCTCTATTTGCTTTGCTCTGGAGTTTCCCAGGCTCTGCCTTCCAGAATCGCAAGTACAAACCACCACCATTTCTGCCTGGCATTTTTACATAGGACTCAGAATCCAAAATCAGGACCTTCTGCTTTCCAGGCTGAGGCTTAATCCCTGAGACATTTCTCTAGTCCAGACTCCAATTCTTTTTTTTTAATTTATTTATGTATGTATCCATGTGTATATATGTCTGTGTGCCTCAGAGGGCACCGCATATGCCTGTGGAGGCCCAAGGGTGATTTTGAGTGTCATCCTGGGTAGCTCTAAACTTTGTTCTGCAGTTCCACAGGCTCTGCTTTGCAGGACTGGAAGTGCAGGCTGCACCCTTTTCCACCCAGTGTTTTTAAGTGGGATCTGGGATCCAAACTCAGGTCCTTCTGTTTTTAAGGGAGAGGCTTAACCCTTAAGCCACTTCTTCAGCTCCACAGACCCAAATTCTTAATAAACTGATGTGACAAGAAACAACCAAAAGGAATAATAGAAAATAAAAATCTCCCGGGCTTTTCCATATGGCTAAGCAGGTCAAGGTTCTGTTGCTAAATAAGCCTGACGATATGAGTTCAATTCCTAGAGGCAACGTGATGGAAGACAACCGACACCCTCGAATCATCCTCTGAGCTCCACAAATGCACTGTGGCATATGTGCCAATGCAAACATACACACGCATAAAAGATAAATAAATGTGAAATAGAAATGTAAAAGACAACAGCTAAGAGGGTCAGTGAGCTGGCTCAGTGGACAAAGGTACTTGTGTAGAAGCCTGGCAACTGAACTGATCCCCGGAGCCCACATGGTAGAAGGAGAGAACGGACTTTTGCAAGCTGTCCTCTGGCTTTGCCTGTGCACTCTGCCATGTGTGCACCTGAACGTGCTCATTCACAAAACTGAAACTTAAAAAACAAACACCCCATATACTCACTAATGCGCTCATGTAGAAGTAAATAAGGATATTTCAGTATTTCAAAAAGTGGAACTCGAAGCTTGTTTTCAAAGTCTTGGCCACTGAGGTCAAATGGCAATGCCTCTCCATTGTTGTCAACTATATATAGTTCATCGTCTTCTCCAGTCTCTGCCTTCATACATTTCTCAAAGTGATTTGTCAGCCGTATAATTTCTAATTCCCATAAAATCTATGAAAGAATAGATTTTTTCACCTTATTAACAAAAACATATCAGTTGACTTTTAAATTTATCTTTAACTATACTTACAAAGAACTTGTGCATTTTCATCACCCATTCCTTACCCCCACAGCCCCATCCATACTACCCCCAAATTCTCTTTCTCTCTTCTTTCTCACACACACACACACACACACACCGCATGTGCCATCTACTGGATCCTATTTGCTAGTGCCTGAGCACCCGGCAAAGATGCCAACAGCCACCACTTTTACAAAGACTTTTTTTCTATGGACCAAATTTACAAAAACTTTTACAAATTCAAAGTATTATCTATTATAAGTTGCATACAGACACACTTTGGAAATGGACTATAGGTTTGGTTTTAGACAACTGAAACAAACTAATATTTCAATGAAATGAGATCTTCTCAGAGTGGGTGAGGTCCAGTACATGTAAAAGTTGTGCTTACGTTATTTCAATTACATAGCCTGTATCTAAAAATTAGTAATGTATACATCTTAATCTAGCCAAAAGAACATCAGAAATTGGTGCTTATCAAAACTAAGATATAGGTGTTTACTTTAAAATAAGCTTAAAAACACTAGATAGTTTCAGCATGAAGCTTTGTAATTGGGCTTTGGGATGGCTTAGTAAGGTGCCTGACGCCAAGAGCCAAGCTTACTTTGGGTACACCTTTGAGGAATTGTCTAGTTAAGTCTGTAGGTGACTGTTTTAAATGTACAAATGATATAAGAAGACCCAGTCAACAGTGGGTGGGATCACTCCCCAGGCAGGTGGATGGAGAAAGCTGAATGGAATCCAGCAAGCCAACAAACTAGATTCTTGCCCACTCTCTCCTATCACTGACACCGCATGGCCAATTCCCTTGGCTCCTGTGCTAACTCTCTCCTGCCATCATGATCACTGTAGCCTAAGACTAGGAGCATGAGTAAAAATTCTCTTTTCCCCTAGTGGTTTGGTTCACATATTCATATGTAAGGAAATACGAAACAAACACCATGCAATCACGAGGACCTGAACACAGCTTCCTAGCAAATACGTAAGAAGACAGGCATAGCGGCCATCTGTGATGCCCGTGCTGGAGTAGCAGAGACCGGCAGATTCCTCAGCTCACTGAGCAGCCAGCCCAGTCCAACTGGGGAGCTCCAGGAGGATCAGTGAGACCATGTCTCAAGAAACAAGGTACGAGAGTAACTGAAGAAGACACTGCCGTTAACCTCTGCCTTTCACATGCACACAGGTGCTCACACACACAAAAAGCTTCCTAACTGGCAATATTTACAAAATTCAAGATATTCCCCAGAGATCAGTCATCCCCGCTTCCACCAGAGAAATGTAGTAAATCTACTACTTGTCTTCAGTTTATAACATCTCCATAAAAAAGAAAACCAGATTTTTGTTTGTTTTTTTTTTTAAACTAGGATCCAGGCTGGACTCCACTTGCAATCTTCCTGCCCCATCTCCCGAGTGCTGGAAATGACTAGATTCATAAAAATGCTTTATAACTAGAACTGACAGACTATAAAATTGTACTTAGGTTTCAATTCCATTCCATCAGAGGTAAGTGTTCACGTGGTACTATATATTGTAAAGTTGGGTGCTAGAGCTGTATTAGGTTTAAAAGCTTAAATCCTATCACTGCTTCCATGAATCCTCTGACGGAATTTAGCTCACTGTGGGAATCAGTCTCTGGGAAACAGTACCGCTCTAGTGTCAATTACCTCATGCAAGAATGGCACTTCCTCTCTTGCTTTGTGGTATTCAGCCACACACTCCAGGCAGTAGCAGAGGTCTTCATCTGCTGTTTCAAATTCACTGGTTCCAGTCTTGGATGCATAGCACTTTAGGAAGTCAACAGTGGAAATACCACCCGGTGTACACCAACAACAGGTACTCATTTTGCACCTATATTCAGAAAAGATGTTATCTAAAAACTTAAGAAAATACTTTATGAAGAAAAGATAACTTTGTACTTGCAACCCAAGTCTTCAACTTAAAATGTTGCTTCCAGGGCAGTTGGTTTTAATTACCACCCTAGTAATGGAGAACTGACCCTTCAGGCACACCTATGAAGCATTTCTCTATAGAGATTATCTGATGTAAGAAGATGTAGCCTACAAAAGATGGGAGGTTGGAAGGAAGGAAACGGAGAATGAAAGGAGAGGGAGAGCGAGAGAGACTTATCTAGTTAATTCAACAAACTAGTAAGATAGAAAGTTCTCCAGTCCCTGCTGATACCCTCCTGCTATAACCACTATGACCTGAAACATTAGCAGGAATCAAAATCCTGTGTTCCCTGAAACTGTTCTGGCCATGTATTCATTACGACAGATGTGTGAAGATTAAGAATGCTTCTACAGGGGCTGGAGAGGTGGCTCAGGGGTCAAGCCTCTGCCTTGAAGGCAGAAGGTCCTGAGTTCAGATCCTAGACCCCACGTATAGACACCCAGCGGAAGCAGGGGCAGCCTGTTTCTCTAGTCCTGGTAGGGCGGAGCCTGTGAATCCCCAGGCAGAGTAAACAAGGAGGAGGTGGAGGCGTCCAGGGTGGTTCCCGAATTCGTCTGTGGTTCTACACACACACACACACACATACATACACACAAGCACACACGCATACACGCACAATTGAATAAATAATAAAAAAAATTAAAAAAAAGAATGGTTCTACAGCTAGAATATTCTGCTGGCTACCTCGTGACTAATTAAACCCAAATCTGAGAAAAGGGCAAGGGGCAAGGGGCTTAACTTAATGAAGCAGTGCCTAGCAAGCAATCCCTGGGTTTGATTCCCACCAAATAAAAAAACAACGAAAAACTGAACACAATCTATTAGTGATAACGTTTTAAGGGATGCATGACTGTACTACAGAGCAGGTACAAGCCTGTAAGGTACTGATGGAAATTATACAAAAAGATACAGATTAATGCTTTCCAAGTACAGATTTTGGAGTGTCCTAATTTAAAGAGTCAGAAGCTCAAGAAAATTTTCCTATTCTCAAAAGTTCCTGGAAACATAAAAACACACACATGGGCTAGAGATGGCTCAGGGGTTAAGACCCTCCCTCAAAAACAGAAGGTCCTGAGATCAGATCCCAGGTCTCACTGCCAGGAGGAAATGGCAGTGGCCTGCACTTCTGGCCATGGTGAGCAGAACTTGGGAAATCCGAAGGTCAAACAAAAAGGAGGTAGAAACAATCCAGGATGATTCCCAAAATCACCCTTGATCCTACACAGGACACACAATGCCCTCTGATATACAGACACACATACACAATAAAAAAAACCCACACACATATAAACCTACACCAACATCAAAACACGTGCAGCGTATTGTCTGGTGTGAGGAGATATATGAGTTTGCTTTACTAAAATCCTCGTCCTTCAGTCACTATATGCTCTAACAGCTACAAATGGTTAACAACCTATTTATTACTTGTAATTTTAATTTTTAATCCTATCAGATTTCTACATCCAAACTCAAATGTTAGTTAATATAATCTTTCCAATCTTAATAGTATCAAAAATAACAAAGCGGGCCCAGGGGTTAAGCCTCTGCCTTGAAAGCAGAAGGTTCAGATATTGAATCTCATGTAAAAACGTAAGCGAAAATGGTGGCTGTCTGCACGTCTGATTCTGGAAGGCAGAGCATGGCAAACTCTAAAGGCAAAACAAACAGAAGGTAACGCAACCCAGGGTGATTCCCACAGTCACACCTGGGCCTCTACAGGCGCACACAGTGCCCTCTGATACTTATGGACACACATACCTGCAAAATTAAAAATAGAACAAAATACAAAAAGAATAAAGCAGAGGCCAAAGAGATGGCTGGCAAGTAAAGACTTGCCACCATACAAGCAAGTTCGAGCCCCTGAACTCACGTAAGGGTAGGAGAGAACCAATTCTGTGAAGTTCTCCCCTAACGTCCATGTACTACAGTCTACGTGTGAGCAGCATGTCAACACCAATCTGCAGCAACACAACGAAGGAGGTCACGCCCAATGCGAGTCAAGTGCACATGCATGTGAAAGTAAGGGGGCCATGGGAAATGAGCTGAGAGCCTGACCTGGGCTCAGGGACTAGGTGCTCACCTAGGTGTGAGGCCCTACATCTGATTGTCGATCACTGATCAAAACAAGAACAGGGCGACGCATGAGCTTAGCATGCACAACTGGATCCAATTCCAGGTACTAGGAGGGGAAAACACAAGAACTATATAAATAGATGAAAGTTTCATCCACACAGAGTAACTATAAACTTCGCTGTGTTCATCCATAAACTCCATGAGCCTAACTATGCACTCTTAGTAGAGTTGGTATCATCCTAAAGAGGAAAAAATCTGATCGGTGACATGAGCAGCCTTACACTTTAAGTACATACATGGCATTAGATATGTATCATGCAGGAGGAGGAAATGTGTTTGTGGTAGCATTCAAACTCATGACTAGTAAGACGGTTCAGCAGGTAAAGCACCTGCTTGCAAACTTAGCAACATGAGTTTCCTCCCTGCAACCCAATGCAGTGGAAGGAGAGAACTGACCTCCACCCATGAGCCTGTGCATGTGTCAATCAACCTCTCTTCTTCCTCCTCTCCCTCTCTCCTCCCTCTACCTCAAATTAATATTAAAAAAGAAAAAACCCTTGGAAGAAACAATTAGAAAAATATCTGTACCTTCTTTACTAAGGATATGGAGACAATAAAAGGCTAAGAACCCAAATGAAATCACCCAATTTCCAGATTCAGAAAAAGGTAGCATGAGGTCTGTTAGAAGGCTTATAGAAAACCAGCCACATTTTGAAAGAAATACTTTACTGCTTTGTTAAACTTCCTAATTTCTTTATCCCTGATTAAGTAATTACACATAAATGCAAAAGTGTAACCAAAAACATGCATTTTGTCTACTCGACTGGTTTTTCTGATGGATGCCCCGTACAGTGCTTATGAAGCACGATTTCTTCACACTTTCAGTACAATCTACAGTAGTTCCACCAGTAAAACACATACAGAAAAAAACACGTGTTTCAAAGACAGAAATCAAAACATTTAGAATTTCAATTTGCCAAGTCATAAACAAAGAACTTCCTAAAAGTACAAGGAAAGTACGAGCTAGTGCTCTCATCTGGGGAAAAAAAGTAGCATGAAAGTTCAGTCGTGGAGCCCCCCCTAACTCTGACCCACTTATTTTACCAATGTCTTCCTCCCACATGGCCCCTGTGGATGAGGGGAAATCAGGGGAAACTGACAGTCCTCGCTGCTTTCACAGATGCTCTTTCAAAAGCCTTGTCCCTGGTGAAGAGCCTCCTAACACTAGCCGTTCACAGCTTGTGATCTCACTCAATGTGGTAATGAACTAGTTCCAAGAATAGAAAGTAAAACTAATCTTTAAACATCAATGGTTTCAAGCACAATCTTGCCAGATAACAAACTGCAACTTTTAAAAAAAAATTAGTGATTGTAGTGCAACTAAAACATGGTACTTCAAAATGAACAGGCGAGCGAGATACCTACCAGTGAAAAATGAGCTTCTGATGTCACCAAGAAATACTCCACATCTCAGAAGGCTAATGTCTCAGTACAGAGGGCGTTACCACCTCAGAAGAGGTTAAGTGTCCAATCAGGAGTACACAGAGAGCCGTGTGGCAGACCACAAAATGACCAGAAGCCTCAGGCTTCTTTGTAAAGGATGCAGATATCTGGCTACGCCCCCCCCATTCTGTCTTAACCGTCAAGGTCCACTGGTTAAGCCCAAGAAATCACAACACAGTGTTTTTGTTCTTTATCAGGGAAATCATTGCTCAAGTACTGTAAATCCTGTAAGTCTTTGCAGCACTGAAGTTCTTGAGGCCTGCTTTATCTACATGCAACTCCTAAGAATATCAAGGTCAAGATCTAAGACTAGAAAAAAATGCTAGTGTGTGAGCATCAATCCAAGAGGGCTAATGTTTGAAAAAAAAGAAAGTGAGTTGCACAAGCAGCAACCATCTTGAGACAGCACCTCTCAAACATTTTGTTTTTGAAAACAAGGCCCTGCTGTGCATTCCAGGTTAACCTTGCTCACCGTATAACCCAGACTGGTCTAAAATTCAACATCCTCCTGACTGAACCTCTTGACTGCTGGAATTACAAGGAATTACCCATGTCTTTCTTTTACTGTTCCAGCCAAACATCTTTCACAAGTAATTTAGGGTTTTCCCTTTTAAGCTTTTTTATACTCTTAAACTTTCAACTCAACCTTCCCCATCTCTTTGCCTTGTGCGCCTGCCATCGTGTCTGGCTTTTTTACGTGGGTTTTAGGGGCAGAACTCAGGATCTCATCAGGACCTCATACTTGTAAAGCAAGCATTTTACCAACTGAGCCATCTCCTCAGTCCCTAAAAAATGTTTTCATGAAAATCCCTAATCCCACATTACTGAATCAAATAAACTATTTAGTTGACTCTAAATTAAAGGTTTACTCTGAGAACCCCTAGCTGTATCAGTGTACCCAAACTTCTCCGGACTGCCTTCAAACTCTTGGGTTCAAGTGATCTCTTACCTTGGTCTCCCCTACAAAGTGTAGACTACAAGTGTAGGTATTAGATTAACAATTTTTTTTTCTTGAGAAGCCAAGAATCAGACCCAGAGCCTTGCATTGGCTATTCAAGTGTCCTACCACTGAACTATATCTCCTTATCTGTAACTTGGAAAAATGTCAGAGAAAGAGGTACATATATGCCTGCCATGATATACAGGTGGAAGTCAGAGGACAACTTCCAGAAATTCTCTCCTTCCACCATGTGGCTTCCAGGAATGGAACTTAGGTCAGAATTTGGGTCACCAGGTTTGCCAGCGCCAGCAAGCATTAAAGCATTAATTCCAGAACTTAAGAGCTAACTTCAAAGTCCCATATCTCTAAATCTAAACAGGACCCCAAATCATGTATCTCCTCGGCCCAGAGGGTGGCCCTTACCCTATCCTGAAGCCACAAAAAACATCTGCTCATCTAGTGGCAATCTCCACCCAGCCCTTTTTCCCACCACAAGCCCAGTAAAAACCCCAGCCTGTCACTCCTCAGCGCAGGCTCTACTCCTGAAGACTGTTGCCTTGATGTCCCCTTTTCATTTTCCTTGTCATACCAGCCCACCCCATCTAACAGCAGTCTACCCACTGAACTAGCTCGTTGGCCCCCTGTACTTATAATGCAGTGCTTATGTTCCAGGTAGTCAACAAATGAAAGCCAAGCCTACAAATGCAGAGAGATCTAATACTTTACTGAACCATGTGCATCTACTCATGATAGCAGCTCCAAAGAACCTGACTAAAACAGAACAAGGTTCTTCCCTTGCTGCTACTCGCCCTATCCTCCCTGTACCCACAGCATCACTTTCCCCTCCATCTGCAAACCAGTGTCCAGCAAGCACTTTGAACACTCTCCCTCCCTTTGCCTTAATCTCTAAGATTCAGTGTCTATCTCAATTACATTGCACTTACTTCTCAGGGCCACTGACTTCAGTGCCACTTTTGCCTAATCTTGGTTATCACAAGTGGTACACATTCTTTCTGCCTCCTCCAACCCACCACCAGTTTTTCCTTACATAAAACTTTTGAAGCCCAGGTAATTCAAGAGAGGAGAATAAAATACCAACTGCTCAACTTCACACACAAGGTCCACCGGACCTGTCTTGGGTCTCATCTCTCATTCAATCTCTCTTTGCTCCTTTATCTTATCTCCCTCTCCTAAAAACAGTTAGGCATATTTCCACCCCTCTTATCTTTACCAGGCTAACTTAAATGTAAATATGAGATCTAATTCAGAACTCTTTAAAGTTCTTCACTAGTGATTCTGAAAGAAAACACCTGTTCAGAAACATCAGCTTGCAACACACCCGACTTCTCTTCCAGTCCTTGAAGGCTTACTCTGCCCCTCACTTTGCTCTCGCTGGACTTCCCAAAGTGATAGGATTCCCTGTTTACTTGCCTATCCTACTTCAGCAATTCTAAGTGTCAGGGCCTGTGTTAGGTTTTTTGCACATCAAGTGTTGGATATGTTTTGACGGCTTAGAAGCTTTTTAAAAGATAGTTACCTTTTCCAATAGCCTACAGAGAAGCGATCCTCTCAGTTGAGGCTGCTGGACTTGTTAATGAGTGCGGATCTATATTCAGATCCACTCATATTTGGCCCTCAAAAGGACATTTCTGAAATTGAAAGTAAAATGAAGTGACCAAAGTGTCTCTTACACTCTTCATCTCATTGCGTCCTGCATCACCCCTACGCGGTGCCCTCTGCAGAGGGGGCTCCAACAAGGTCACGGCCTGTCCGTGGGCTCGCTAACACAATAACGCAAGCCCGCACCCCGACCCCCTCGTTTCTCAGCATCGGGTCCAACACAAGTCAAGCAGTCCAGGTCTCCGCCCGTCACGCGCCAAGCTGGTCCAAGCTGGTCTCCTCCGGGGGCGATCGCGTCCTTCCTTCCGTGGGGGGCGTGGGAGCCGCTCACGTTGTCCACTCGCGCAAGCTGGGGGCGCCCACGACGCCCCTTGGCGCCTCCCGGATGTCGCGCCGGGCAGCGTCCTGCATCTGGCACCTTCCTCGGCGATACCTGCCCCCCGGCCCGCTCGGGACCCCGCAGCGCCGCGACCCTCGGCCCCCACCGCGGGAGGGGCCGGCGAGCCGACGCACAAAGGCAGCGCCTGCGCGCGACCAGGCGCGATCGCGCCCAGCTCCCCACGGGCACCGCGCCCCCCCCCCCGCCCGCCGCCTTCCCGCCCCCCGCTCTCCTCACCCGGCTCGGCCCCGCGCGGCCGCTACCCCACCTCCATGTCTCGACCCCAAAACCAGCCGCGGACGGAAGTGCGATGCCGTGGACGATCGCCCAACCCGCGGCGGCCGCGCGCGCAGGCGCCGCCCCCGGCTCTTCCCCCCCCGCTCGTTCCCCCCCCCCACGACTCTTCCCCCCCCGCACCCCCCGCATGTTTTGGTTCGCCGAGGCGGATCGTGGGAAGAGAAGCCGAAGGGCACTTCCGGCCTCGCGGATCCGACCAATCAGGAGGGCCTATCCCGGGAGGGGCGGGGAACTTAGCCGTTAACCCGCCTCCCCAGCCCCGGCTGGCCCCGCCCCTCGCGCGCACCCCCGGGGGTCCGGGCCCGCGCACTTACCCGCCGTTTCCGTTCCGGCTCTTCGGCCAACGCCTCCGAAGTTCCGGGACGTTGGCGGGCAGTGGGGGGCGGGCAGGTGGACGCGGGGATGTCTTCTCAGCTCTCCTTCGGAGACACCAGACCGCGACACATGAGCGTGTTATCGGGGAGGGCGAAGGGGGTCCCGAACTGTTCCCACGAGAACACGGCCCCGTAGCACCGGAGAGTCCGCTACTCGCGACCCCACGGAAGGCGCGCGGCTCCCGCTAGTGACGCCAGGGTCGGGGGCCGCGCGCGGGGGGAGCACGGGGGGGTGTGCCGTCACGGGGAGGCCAAGCGCGGGGCGCTGGGGGACCTGTCACAGTCAAAGGTCGCGGGGCAGGGGGGCAATCCTATCGCTGTCAAGGGCCATGCAGGGAAGGGGGTCCCATCACCGTGGAGGGACGCGGGTGGGGGGCCTATCGCTGCCGGTGGAGGGCCACGGAGTGGGGTGATCCCGTCCCCCTCGAGGGCTGGGGGGTCCTATCACGGTTGGGGGATGCGGGGCTGGAGTCCAGGATCCTGTCACCCTCGAGGGTCGCGAGGTGGGGGATATTATCACTGTCAAAAGTCGAGGAGCTGGGAGGGGGATATCGTCACTGTCGAGGGCCATGAGGGGGAAAGGGGGGTCCTATCATGGTGGAGGGTCATGGGGGAGTCCTATCACCGTCAAGAGCCATGAGGTGGGGGGATCTTATCATTGTCAAAGGTTCCGATGATGGGAGGGGGATATTGTCAGTCAAGGGCCACACGGGGGAGGGGGGCAGAGGAAGGGGGGACCCTATCATGGTGGAGGGGGGTGGAGGAAGGGGGAACCCTGTTGGGGAGGTGGAGGAAGTGGAGGTCCTGTCATGGTGAGGGGTGGAGGAAGGGGGACCCTGTCTTGGTGGAGGGGGTTGGAGTTAAGGGGGACCCTGTCATGGTGGGGAGGTGGAAGAAGGGCGGACCCTGTCATGATGGAGGAGGGTGGAGTTAAGGGGGACCCTGTCAAGATGGAGGGGGGTGGAGGAAGGGGGGACCCTGTCATGGTGGGGGGTGGAGGAAGGGGGGACCCTGTCATGGTGGGGGGGTGGAGGAAGGGGGGACTCTGTCATGGTGGGGTGGTAGAGGAAGGGGGAACCTTGTCATGAAGGGGGGCAGAGGAAGGGGGGACCCTGTCATGGTGGAGAGGGGTGGAGGAAGGGGGAACCCTGTTGGGGAGGTGGAGGAAGTGGGGGTCCTGTCATGGTGGGGGGTGGGAGTAAGGGGGACACTGTCATGGTGGAGGGGGGTGGAAGTTAAGGGGGACCCTGTCATGGTGGGGAGGTGGAAGAAGGGGGGACCCTGTCATGGCGGAGGGTGGAGTTAAGGGGGGACCCTGTCAAGCTGGAGGGGGGTGGAGGCGAAGGGGGGACCCTGTCATGGTGGGGAGTGGAGAAAAGGGGGGACCCTGTCATGAAGGGGGGGTGGAGGAAAGGGGGACCTGTCATGGAGGGGGGTGGAGGAGGTGGAGGAAGGGGGACCCTGTCATCGTGGTTGGGGGGGGTGGAGGAAGGGGGGACCCTGTCATGGTGGGTGTTAGAGGAAGGGGGAACCTTGTCATGAAGGGGGGTGGAGAAGGGGGTGGACCCGTCATGGAGGGGGGTGGAGGAAGAGGGGACCTGTCATGGTGGGGTGGTAGAGGAAGGAGGCCCTGTCATGGTGGGGGGGTGGATGAATGGGTACCCTGTAATGGAGGGGGGTGGAGGAAGGGGGGACTCTGTCATGGTGGAGGGGGGTAGAAGAAGGGGGGACCCTGTCATGGTGGAGCGGGATGGAGGAAGGGGGGCACTCTGTCATGGTGGGGGGGGGTGGAGGAAGGGGGGACCCTGTCACGGAGGGGGATGAAGGAAGGGGGACCCTGTCATGGTGGAGGGGGGTGGAGTTAAGGGGGACCCTGTCATGGTGGGGGGGTGGAGGAAAGGGGACCCTGTCATGGTGGGTGGTGAAGGGGGGGTCCTGTCATGATGGAGGGGGAAGGAGGAAGTGGGGGTCCTGTTATGGTGGGGGGGTGGAGGAAGAGGGATCCTGTGGTGGGGAGGTGGAAGAAGGGGGGACCCTGTCATGGGGGGACCCTGTCATGGTGGGGGGGTGGAGGAAGGGGGGACCCTGTCACGGGGTAACCCTGTTATGGTGGGGGGTGGAGAAAGGGGGCACCCTGTCATGGTGGAGGGGGGGTGGAGGAAGGGGGGACCCTGTCATGGTGGGGGGGTGGAAGGGGAGACCCTGTCTTGGTGGAGAAGTGGAGGAAGGAGGGGCCCTGTCATGATGGAGGAGGTGGAGGAAGGGGGGCCCCCTGTTGGGGGGTGGAGGAAGTGGGGGTCCTCTCATGGTGGGGGGGTGGAGGAAGGGGGACCCTGTCATGGTGGAGGGGATGGAGGAAGGGGGGACCCTGTCATGGTGGGGAGCTGGAGGAAGGGGTGACCTTGTCATGGTGGAGGGGGGTAGAGGAAGGGAGGACCCCATCATGGTGGGGGGGTGGCGGAAGGGGGGACCCTGTCATGGTGAAGGGGGGTGGAGAAAGGGGGGACCCTGTCATGGTGGAGGGGGGTGGAAGAAGGGGGGACCATGTCATGGTGGAGGGTGGAGGAAGTGGGGGTCCTGTTATGGTGGGGGGGTGAAAGAAGGGGGATCCTGTCATGGTGGGGAGGTGGAAGAAGGGGGGACCCTGTCATGGGGGACCCTGTTATGGTGGGGGGTGAAGGAAGGGGGAACCCTGTCATGGTGGGGGGTGGAGGAAGGGGGGACCCTGTCATGGTGGAGGAGGGTGGAGTTAAGGGGACCCTGTCATGGTGGGAGGTGGAGGAAAGGGGGACCCTGTCATGGTGGGGAGGTGGAGGAAAGGGGGACCCTGTCATGGTGGGGGAGTGGAGGAAGGGGGACCCTGTTATGGTGGGGGGTGGAGGAAGTGGAGACCCTGTCATGGTGGGGGGGTAGAGGAAGTGGGGGTCCTGTTGTGGGGGGGTGGAGGAAGGGGGACCCTGTCATTGTGGGGGGGTGGAGGAAGTGGGGGGTCCTGTTGTTGGGGGGGTGGAGGAAGGGGGACCCTGTCATTGTGGGGGGGTGGAGGAAGGGGGGACCCTGTCATGGAGGGGGGTGGAGCAAAGGGGGGTACCCTGTCATGGTGGGGGGGTGGAGGAAGGGGGACCCTGTCATGGTGGGGGGTCCTGTTATGGTGGGGGGTGGAGGAAGTGGAGACCCTGTCATGGTGGGGGGTGGAGGAAGTGGGGGTCCTGTTGTGGGGAGGGTGGAGGAAGGGGGACCCTGTCATGGTGAGGGGGTGGAGGAAGGGGGGATCCTGTCATGGTGGGGGGGTGGAGGAAGGGGGGACCCTGTCATGGAGGGGGCTGAAGCAAGGGGGGGTACCCTGTCATGGTGGGGGGGTGGAGGAAGGGGGTTCCCTGTCATGGTGGAGGGGGGGTAGAGGAAGGGGGGACTCTGTCATGGTGGAGGGGGGTGGAGTTAAGGGGTACCCTGTCATGGTGGGGGAGTGGAGGAAGGGGGACCTTGTCATGATGGAGGGGGTGGAGGAAAGGGGGACCCTGTCATGGGGGAACCCTGTCATGGGGGAACCCTGTCATGGTGGGGGGTCCTGTCATGGTGGGGAGGTGGAGGAAGGGAGGATCCTGTCATGGTGGGGGGGTGGAGGAAGGGGGAACCCTGTCATGGGGGGACCCTGTTATGGTGGGGGGGTGGAAGAAGTGGAGACCCTGTCATGGTGGGGGGGTGGAGGGAAGTGGGGGTCCTGTTGTGGGGAGGGTGGAGGAAGGGGACCCTGTCATGGTGAGGGGGTGGAGGAAGGGGGACCCTGTCATGGTGAGGGGGTGAGGAAGGGGGGACGCTGTCATGGGTGGGGGGTGGAGGAAGGGGGGACCCTGTCATGGTGGAGGGGGGTGGAGGGAAGGGGGACCCTGTCATGGTGGAGGGGGGTGGAGGAAGGGGGGACCCTGTTCATGGTGGAGGGGGGTGGAGAAGGGGGGGGTCCCTGTCATGGTGGAGGGGGGTGGAGTTAAGGGGACCCTGTCATGGTGGAGGGGGTAGAGGAAGGGGGACCCTGTCATGGAGGGGGTGGAGGAAGGGGACCCTGTCATGGAGGGGTGGAGGAAGGGGGACCTGTCATGGTGGGGATTGGAGGAAAGTGGGGGTCCTGTTATGGTGGGGGGGTGGAGGAAGGGGGGACCCTGTCATGGTGGGGAGGTGGAGGGAGGCCTGTCATGGGGGGACCCTGTCATGGTGAGGGGGGTAGAAGGGGGGCCCCTGTCATGATGGAGGTGGTAAAGGGGGGCCCCTCTCATGATGCAGGGGTGGAGGAAGGGGGGATCCTGTCATGGGGGAACCCTGTCATGGCAGGGGGTGAAGGAAGTGGGGGTCCTGTTATGATGGGGGTGGAGGAAGGGGGGACCCTGTCATGGTGGGGGGGGTGGAGGAAGGGGAGACCCTGTCATGGTGGGGGGGAGAAAGTGGGGACCCTGTCATGGTGGGGGGGAGGAAGGGGGGCCCCTGTCATGGTGGAGGGTGGAGGAATGGGGGACCCTGTCATGGTGGGGGGGTGGAGGAAGGGGGGATCCTGTCATGGGGGAACCCTGTCATGGTGGGGGGTCCTGTTATGATGGATGGAGGAAGGGGGGACCCTGTCATGGTGGGGGGGGTGGAGGAAGGGGGGACCCTTTCATGGTGGGGGGAGGAAGGGGAGACCCTCTCATGGTGGGGGGGTTGGAGGAAGGGGGGATCCTGTCACTCTCGAAGGTCGCGGGGTGGTGGGATTTTATCACTGTCAAGGGCCGAGGGGTATGTTACTGTGGAGGGCCGAGGGGTATGTTACTGTGGAGGGCCGCCTACGGGGGTCCTCCGCGCACCGCACCGACCCGTCAGGGTTCAGGCTGATGCTGGCCCCACGGGCCCCAGGGCGCCCCGCATCCCAGTCCCCCGCCACGTTCCCACAGCCCACGCGCCCCCCCACGCTCCCCGGCGGGCCGCGCCCCCTCCACGGCCCCCGCGGCCTACGCCCCCTCCGCCTCCCTCCGCGGCCCACGCGACCCACCCCCCCTCCGCCCTCCTCCGCCCTCCTCCGCGGCCCACGTGGCCCACGCCCCCTTCGCGTCCCCCCCGCGTCTCGCGGCCCCCCGCGTACCCCCGCGGCCCGCGGCCCCTCCGCGCCATCCCCCCCCCGCAGCCCCCCGCCTCCCGCGGCCCACCGCGGCTCATGGCCCCTCTGCACCCCACCGCGGCCCACGCCCCCTTCATGCCCCCTCCATGCCCCCTCCGCGGCCCCTCGCCCCACCAGGGCCCACACACCCTGCTACGGCCCACCTCGTCCCTCCCCTCAAAAGTCACAAGTTGCGGCAAATCTTTTAAAACCCGCCGTCCAGTTCCTGGAAAACCAACGCGGGAGGATCGGCCTCGTCCACGCGACCCCCGCGGGAATGATCCAAAACAAACTGCCCCCCCCCCAAATTAAATAAAGGGTTTAGGAGATAATGGTAAAGGCTGAGCCCAAGTGCTGGGTTCTGTTTCTAGCGCCACAAAAAGAAAAAAGGGGGAAAAAACCCAAAAGGCCGGAGGCAGGTCAGCGACCATCCTACCTGGGAGAATCTCAACGGAGAATGAGCAGCCCGACGGGCGAGAAGGGGGACGGGATCTTAAAAGAACATTCCAGAAAGGGGGCGTGGCTGGTGGGACCGTTAGAGGGCGGCTTTAGCCAATCAGGATGCAGGGGTGGAGGTTGGAGCACGTGGCCCTGCGACCGTTATTTTCCTGACTTCCTGTTTTCTGTGGCCCAGGCAGTCTTCCCGCCAAATCCCAAGGAATTGCTTAGGAAAGAGAACTGTCTCAAAACGGCTCAAAGGCCGTGTGCCTCTAAGAACAATGCTCAGGATAATTAAAGATTAATAAATAAAACTAGACTCCCAGTGGTTAGCTGAAGCTTTCCATGCAGAAGCACAAAACGTGTCCCCAGTGGTAGAACCGGAGATTAGTTCTTCGGTATAGATCCTTTAAGACTACATGACACAGATGTGGTCGTATGATAAATTCGGTCACTTTTATTAAAGTAGCTATGACAAAACATGAATGATAAGACACTAAAATCCACAAAACAAAATACTGAATTCTGTGGGTCCAGCAGATGGCTCAGGGTTTAAGGCCTTTGGCTCAAAATGAAAAGCCAAGGAACCTGAGTTCCAATCGCCAGATAATATGTAAAAATCCCCCCTGGACACGGTAGCGACCTGTAGTTCTGGACCTGGAAGGAGGAGCCTGGGAAACCCCAGAGCAAAGCAAATGGCGGCAGAGCAATCTGGGATGATTCCAGATGTCACCCTTGGCCCTCTACAGGTGCACACATACACAGCAAAAACAAAAATAATAAAACAATCTGAATTCTGAACAGGGTACCTATCCTCGAGATGGGTTAACCTGCAGATCCCAAAATAGTTTTAGGGTACACAGCAAGTTCCAGGCCAGGTAAGCTACAGAGTAAAAAGCCTGTCTTAAGAAAAAATAATTTTACAGGGACACACAGTGCCCTCTGATACACACACACACACACACACACACACACACACACACACACACACACAAAATAAATAAATAATCTTTTGGACTGGAGAGATGACTCAGGGATTAAGACTCTACCTTGCAAGCAGAAAGCCCTGAATTCGCATCCTGGATCCCATGTAAAAAAAAAAATGCCAGGCAGAAATGGTGGCAGCCAGCACTTCCAGCTCTGGAAGACAAAGCCTGGAAAAACTCACAGCAAAGCAAAAAGGAGGTAGAAGCAATCCAGGATATACCCGAAGTCACCTTTGGTCCTCCACAGAGATGTATAATAGCCTCTGCTACACATACACACGCGCGTGCACACACACACACACACACACACACACACACACAAATAATAAAAAATAAAAATGAAACATGCTATTTCTAAAATAATGTTTTCATTATTAATAATCTTTTCATAAATAAGATTGAGCCAGGTGTATTCTGGAATTACAGACCCCAAACTATAGGTAACCAAAGTGCTCTAACAAACTTTGTGAATATAAAGTTAAAAAAAAATTCTTTGTTTTGAGACAGTCTCTCGCTATGGCCCAGGCTGGGCAGGATCTCACCAAGTAGCTCCCACTGGTCCTGAACTTTTGGCAACTGCCCCGCCTCAGCCTTCCTGATGCCTTATGATGGTGTGAGCCATTGTTTCAAGCACACCTGGGGGGCCTGTGCCACTGACTTCTACTTCCCCAGAGGTCTATGCCACCCAGCAATAACCACACCACACGGGGGCTTACTGATTGACATATTCCAGGGCGCAGGTCTCGAGCTGGGACCAGAGCTGGACGAAGGGATATTTCTGCGCATTGCCAGAGCTGAGGGGTGCCGGACGATCAATGGTCACCTCCTCAGGTAGCAGGGCGTACTTTGGCTGGAGCTGCATCGGGGAATTCGGCTGCCAACTGGACAGAGTCTCAGGATGCTCTGTCCCTACCAAACTGAGGTCCCGGTTCTCAGCCTGTCCCTTAAATACTGTTTTATTCCACATTACATCATTGGGGTACAGGTCTGTTTACAGTTTACAATACAGTTGTTTTGCCTCATTTTGATATTACACATTTTCATTTCTTATGTCCTCCACAGTTGTATCACACCACAGCTAGGCTGATGCAGCAACCCACTTATCTATCACACACAATTACATACAGTTGTTTTCACATTCAGTTGTGTTCACATTCTTTTAATATTACACATAGGCTTTCTCATTTACTAGCCTTTCCACATTAATTTCTTCCTCACTGAAACTTTCCTCATGCTCTCCACAGTCCATCTCCTGATTCCCAGGGAACCTCTTGGGTTCCGTGGGAATCACCTCAGTCCGTGATGTCCGTCCCAATGGGCAGTGTTTCTTTCTTCGCTGTGTTGATTGGCAGTACCACCTGGCTAATTGTCAGCACGCATTTCTGGTGAAGTCCATCATTGTTTTCCTTATTGCGAAGTATTCCAATGTTGGTACTCTATTTCTGTCGTCTGCTGTCCCCCCCCCCTTGTTACATCCAAGGTATTCCAATAATACCTTGTTAGCTGAATCACATTTTGAGGCTCATCTTTTATTAGTTGTGGGTACATCCAGTTGAAGGTTGGTCTTCTGTCTGATGCTATCAGTGCCAGCAGTGCTCTTGTCTGTATGGCGCTGATTTCTAATGGTTTTATATGTCTCAGGTTTCTTCTCATTTGTGGATGGTGGTAGAGTAGGTGTCTAGTAGTGTCAGTATGTCCACACGTCCATGAAGAAATTTGGTCCTGCTGGTGTCATGCAGATTCCCATCTGTCTTCTCTCGGCATTCTCGAACATATAATCTTTTTGGGTTACAGTTCCCTACTCTCCTTAACACTGCTCTCTATCTATAATATCGTCTCCTTCCTCTCTTACTGCTCTGAAGGTTAGTGCCCTGAAACAATGTTTTATTATAGTTTGTAATATTTTTGGACTGCTGCATATTAGTACCAAGATTACCAAAGCTAACACTGCAGTCTTCATCAGTCCCCTGAACCAGTGAAATGGGTTCAGGTCAGGCAAACATGCTGTTTTTAGTAGGAGTATTAAATACCAATGACATTGATCATTTGACCAATTGTGTTCCATAATCAATGTATCTGTCTGTACTTTGTGTCTAGCTTTCGCCAAATCTTCATTGAATCTTATCATGGTGAATACGTGCTGTGTTAGTTCCTTATCTATTCTTTGGAATGTATCATTGTTATAATCTATGTATTTCTTCATCCTTTCCTGCAACTTGCTCCACTCTGTGCTGCATTAAGGTAGTGCAAGCATATTTCCTTTTAAATTTGGTTAGTGGTCCTATGAAGTCCATCTGTACTACTAAGTTGAATCTTCTCTTTTCAGTTTCCTCTGGCTTCCTTCTAAACTGTCCTTTCCTTTTACATTCTTGACATCCTCATAATGCATTTTTTATCTGCTGCCCTGTTGTCTTTATGTTCCTAAACCATTCATATAACGTATGAGTCCCTGGATGGCCTAATTCTTGGTGCATCTGCAATATTAGTGGGCTCTGTACTTCCCATTGCCTTTCAGTATCCTGCTTTATTTTCCATAACTTCTTAAGTTTCACTTCCATATCCCCTATCTGTTCTGGTATTTCTTTTTTTTTCTAGTGTCATAATTTTAGATAGTTCATCTACCTTTCTATTCCATTCCTCATTTCCTCCTCCTTTTTTGCATGTGCTTTCACACACCTTGGTCACTATTTCCTTTGCTGTCTTGGCGATCTCTTCCCAGGCCTCTGTACTCCATATCTCCTTGCCATTTAACTTCCAATTATTTTCTTTCCACTTTCTTGACCAAAGAGCCAGTCCATTTGCCAATACCCAGGAATCAGTAAATATATGGCATTGTTTCTGTTTTTCTTTTAGTGGCTGCTGTAATGCCAACAGTCCTGCTGTTACCTCTGCATGTTATACGGATTTTGAGGTGCCTTCCTCTGTCACCACTTTCCCATCTTGGGGTCTCAGTGTTGCTGCCTTCCATCTGATGGATTTCCCATCCAATGTGGCCGACCCATCCATGAACCATGCATTCTCCAATCCTGGGGTTCAAGTTGTCAGTCCCCATATCGCCAGGGGTGTCTCTTTCGGGGCGGAGGCAAACTTTGGTGGGTGGGCAGATGGTTTGGTCCATCTCTGTGATTTCCCAGACCATCGCCTGTTGGGTTAGGGAAGATACGGCCCCCTTTGCTACTGACATGGAATCCTCCAGTTTGGATTGCAAATACCATCTCCAGTGGATAACCTTGGCATCTAGGCTTTCTGGTATGATGGTCTCCTCCCTGGCCTTCAGCCAGGGTAGGAGCGGTATCATGGTTCTCAGTTCGACTGGGTGATGTGGTGCCAGAAGTGACATCGTTTTTGTCCACTTCATATGCTGTCCACAGTGTTGTTTCAAACACTTGAGTATGCAATCTGTGCCCAACTGGAATTTCTTAGCAAAGAATCCCAGGGGTCTTGTTACTGTTCCTGTGTGTATGTGGCCCAATTTCCATGGCTCCCGTGGAACAATATTTCCACTATTAGCTTTTCTCCTTCTCTAGGGGTGTATAGCCTTCTCTGCATCCTGATTGCTTCCTTCATTGCTACTAATGCTTCTTCCTGTTCTTTTTCCCACAAAAAATCCTCTGCTTTACGTGTTATTCTGTATAATGATTCTAAAATTGACCCCACATAGGGTATGTGCTTCCTCCAGTATCCAAATAGACCCATTATTTTTTGTGCCTCTTTCTTATTTTTAGGTTGTTCTATCTCCTTGCTCTTATCAAAACTATATTGTCGGGGATGGGGCCTTGTGTAGATCATTATACACCTAAGAACTTCACTTCTTTTGCTGGTCCTTTTACTTTGTGTGGGTTTATGGCCCAGCCATCCTGTGCTAGTCTCTCCTTCGCTTCTTCCAGTGCTTGTGCTATCTCCTTTTGTTTTCTTAAATAATCGATTACATCTTTTATTGTCTGGAATGAAGCGAACACAATTTGAAGTATTATTTTCATTCCACTAGGGGCGCCTTTTAGATGGTGTAAATGGTGCATCCCACGGGTGGCACTGCCGGGGTTATCCACAGCAGCCCTAATTTCCTGCACCTCCTGATGCCTTCCTCTGGGTTACTCATGACCTAGTGTTCTCTACCTTGGCCATGTCTAGTATGGGAAATGCCTGTCACCAGGCTCCTCCTAGCCATTCCCACAGAGTGTGGTCTCTGTCTGGGAGTATTGCTCTGTAAGGTCGGTTAATGCTTAGAAAATGTGGGGGTCGGGGCTGGAGAGGTGGCTCAGGGATTAAGAATGCTTCTACAGGGGCTGGAGAGGTGGCTCAGGGGTCAAGCCTCTGCCTTGCAGGCGGATCCTAGACCCACATATAGGACGGAAGCGGGGGCGGCCTGCATTTCTGGTCCTGGTAGGGCGGAGCCTATGAATCCCGGGGCAGAGTAAACGAGGAGGTGGAAGTGGTCCATAGTGGTTCCCGAATTCGCTCGTGGTTCTACATGCACACACACACACACACACACACACACACACACACACACACACGAGCACACACGCACAATTAAATAAATAAATAATTAAAAAAAAAGAAAATGTGGGGGTTCTCTATTATCCCCACCATTTGTTCCATCTCCTGTCCAGTTAGTCTTAGTGAATCAGCCTCCCTCTCCCATACCTTTAACAGGTGTTCGCCATCTGCTAGCCCTTTCTGCTGAAGTCAGCTCTCATTTGCTGCATCTCTGTTCTAGTATAATCTCATGTCTCCGTGCGGAGATCTGCATTTAGCATTTTTGCATTATTGAACCACAGTTCTAGGAGTGTTTGCGCTTGGGGTCTTGTTACCTTGGTAATAGATCACAGCAGAAATGAGAAGAGCGTCCCCTTCTTCTTTTTCCCCTCCTGTTGGTCGTTCCCTCCTGGGTTTTCAGCCTCGGGTTCTGGGGCATCTAAGTCTAGTGCAAATGGGTTTGTCTTGCTAAACTTTTGCACCATTTTTCTAGCTAGTACTTTCCCATGCCTTCAATCCATATCTATATCCTCAATGGCCTTTATCGGTATGGCGGGAACCTTGGCCTTTGCCTCCAGCAAAGGTTCCACTATGGTGGGGTCCGTAAGGGGCAGCTGGACATTAGTCTCTATATGTAACCCAGTTCCTCAGAAAAAACTCCCTATCTGCCTTGGGTCTGTTCCAAGCTCCAGCTGAGGCAGCATCATCAGGCGGGGGGGGGGGGACCTCGGCTTCTTCTGCTGGTCTGACCCTGAGCAGAGCCCTGCTCTCTGGGAACCCACCTCCCCGGGAGCAGGGAGGGCCCTGCCAGGGCTGTTGCAGGCCCTAGTCTCAGACCTTCCCTAGGGCCAGAAGAATGACAGTCACTTTCCTCTTGTGACCCCATGGAAGAGCTTCCTGCTGCCCTTGAGAAGTTGGGATTTTATGAGTAACCAAATTCCTGTTTAATTTCTAATTTCTGAGACTCAGTGTTTTTCTTTTGTAATATGAAAGACGCATAATGCGTGACATTTTTAACCATTATCTCTAATTTTCAATCTTCTCATAAACCTAACATTCCACAAACCTTCACAACATACTTTAACATTCTTTTAACTTTCTAAATAAGATATCTCATCCCATAAACCTTCTTTCAAACCTCTTGCACACCTAATTACCATACATATTTTCTTCATACTTGATGGTTTCCTGTTGTTTATCCTTTAAGAAATGTCCTTTAAGGGGGCTGGAGAGGTGGCTCAGGGGTTAAGCCTCTGCCTTGCAGGCGGAAGGTCCTGAGTTCGGATCCTAGATCCCATGTATAGACGCCGGGTGGAAGCGGGAGCAGCCTGCGCTTCTGGTTGTGGTAGGGCGGAGCCTGTGAATCCCGGGGCAGAGTAAACAAGGAGGAGGTGGAGGCAGTCCATGGTGGTTCCCGAATTCATCTGTGGTTCTACACACACACACACACACACACACACACACACACACACACACACATACACACGCGCGCGCGCGCACACACATACATACATACACACGCACAATTGAATAAATAAAAAAAATGTCCTTTAAAAGAGGCAATAACAGTAGATGTCATCTTAAATATCATTATATCTGAATTAAATTAGCAAGAGTGTAGCAGAACACAGGAGTAGCACACCTGGGAACAGGGAATTAGAAAGCAGATTTGTCCCCAAGATAGGGAGCTCATACATACCAGGAGAAGGAAGAAATTCCAATGAATTTTTCAAAAATTCAGTTTTCCTTTCTGGCTGTTAAATATGTTGATATTACACATGGGAAAACAAATTTTTAAAGGAATTACAAAAAATGTTATCAGATCTTAGGTAAAAACACAATTATCACTTTTTGTGAAGTTTCATAAAAATCAAGATAAAACAAGATATTTTAGTCAGTATGTACTCAGGCCTTTTAATGTTATCAAAATGATTCATTCTTAAGTATGCATATGCATTTAAATTGAACATGCCAAATAATAAAAAGTCAAAAACCAAAATAAGAATATAAGTGTACAATAAAAATAAAAATTGAAGTGGCCACAGCTTTGTTATTTTAAAACATAAAACACATATATTACAGGAAATCCAGATAACTAAGTAAGTCAAAACACTTAAAGTAACTCTTAAAATGAGATCATCATAGACAAAGCACAAAAAATGACAGTTCTTCTGGCCCCTGCAGTAAAGGGGGGCAGAGGCTTTCTTTTTCCTTAGTTGCTTTAGAAATTGAAATAGAGATATTATTGGGTAAATTAAAAAGGAGACAGTTTAAAATACACATCTGCTGGCCTTGAAAGTGAGCCATTCATCAGAACAGAGAGTGATGAATTTTCCTTTCTTCATTTCAACACTTAGATTTTGAGTTCTTTCCCTAAACTCCCTGAAGTGGTCGTCATAAGAGTCATCTGAGTCTGTCCCATTTCGTCCATCAGTAGTGCCAAGACAATACACGACAAAAAGGAAGGACAAACAGAAGCAAGGATTCTATCTCCACTATCAAAATTATTGTTGATATATGGATATTAGTCAGCTCAGACCCCATAAACAATTTCTAACACCCCTTGGATTACTCATGGCCCTTGGAATTCCTTGAGCAGTTCATAACAGGCTTCCACCTGCTCTGACCACAATCTGTCCTTGACAAAGTTGGTAAAATGTTACTGTAAAGGCTGCTCTTCCAGTTTAGGGGGGATCCCAGAACATTAAGTATTTCCTAATTTGGAGCTGACCGGTCATCGTTATAGTCACATACACAAATTGGGTCAAACAGTCCATGTCTAGCCTGTCCAGTGTTTCACAGGGAGGGCAAGTGAACAAGTACAAAATGGAAACAAATATGTTCAGGTCCCACATTCCCCCCTTTTCTTTAGGTCATCCTGAGACCCAATCATGGGTCTGAAGCAGAATATTCTTCCTGCCCATAAGTTAATTGTTTGTTTACTATGGAGAGCTCATCTCCATATCCTTCTATCTTATCTCTGAGAGGACTAGAGTCATTTCTTCAGCAGGAGTGTTTGTTCAGGATAATCCCAGCAGTGGGGGATGGCCTTTAGAAATTTTAAAGACCTCCAAAGACCTTAGAGACTGTCCCAGCATGGACTGTCCTAGATCTGTCTACTGTACCCCTTATGAAATGCTGGGATGGTGTAGAGGTCTTTGGCAGATGGCTTTGTCTCAGGGTTCATCTAAAGGAGACAAAACAGATAAATTAAGCCTACAAGATCTACACAAAGATTAAGTCATTAATTCAGAAGGCACATGGGATAAACCAAAAAAGCCCAGCAATCTTACTGTAGGTACAGGCAAGAGTTAGTGAAGAAAACCTGTTACCTCACCTGGAATAGTTACTGCCTTTGACTGGTGTAAAAGCCAAGAGCTAATCTACATACTGGAGATCTTTTTCCTCTAGCAGCTGTAAATCTCCAAGGTCACGTTCTAAGGCCTGTCCAAAAAAAAAAAAATGTAATTGTCTTAATCTTTGGGTAAAACAATCTAAATTAGTCCTCCTCTCCTTTCTGGAGTCTTAAAAGCAAAGTGACACAGGTCTTTTTGAGACCAAAGGGATGTAGGCCTACTCCTCCGATCTAAATGAAAAGCCAGCTTTGATTTGTCAATGGAACTAGTCTGTTTAATAGCAGACAATTTGCTCTCTGCTTCTTCCTGGTTTAATTACGTTTGCCATTGCATTTTCCTCTGTAAAGCACTAAGCTTAATTTCAGGCAAGCTTTTAGGACAAGTGTAAAATTTTACTAAACTTTCTGCTGACATATGTCTCTGGCTTTAACTCTACAGCACAAACTGTCTTTCTTGGGCCTGCAAGCTTTCTGGTACATGCTGTCTGATTCCATTATCCTCAGAAATCTATGATTCTTTTTTCTTTAGCATCTTTGATGCCTCTAAAACTAGAACTACATGGATGATTTCATAACAGTGCTAAAATATCTTATTTCGTTAAGTCTAAACCTAGGATATTCAGGTATTCAGGGATGTAAATAAAGGAATGCCTAAAAACAATATCATTAAGTATGTAAGGAATCTCAGTAGTTACTTTGTCACTCAGTAGTGACTGATGAACTTGTCATTTCCCTGATCCTAAACATTTTAGTAAGATCAAAGGTTGACAAAAGCTTAAGAAGGAAGTTGAGCGCTAGAATTTTGTGCTCTCTTGTCTATTAACAGAGGCTTCCTATCTGCATATTAAACTCAAGGTTCTCATGAGATGCTAGACCTGGCATTTTGGGCTTCTATCAGATATCAGCAGTAAACTCCTTTTCCCATCGGAAGAAAGCTAAGAGCTTCAGGCCATTTTTGGAACATAGGCTATGTGGAAGCTCCCTGTGCTTGGAACAGTCCCGAAGTGCCCGCTCTGGTCATATTCAAAGCATCCTTTCCATTTTTCCCCTGTCAGGAAGCTGATCTGCTTTGGCGTGCCTGTTAGTTAGGCAGATGTCAAGTTTTGGTTTCTTTGTTTCTTGGTTCTTTCTTTTTTCCTTCTTTTCTGTCTGGAGAAACTTCCTAAGTAATTTAGGCCAAAATCTTGTAAGGTAAAGGAAACATGAGCCTGAGTTGATTCAACTGTATTTAGCCTATCTTTTTTTTTTTTTTTTAAACTAATGATTTTTTTTTATTATTTATTCAACTGTGCACATGTGCGTGTGTGTGTGTGTGTGTGTGTGTGTGTGTGTGTGTGTGTGTGTCTGTGTATGTGTAGAACCACGGACGAATTTGCGAACCACCATGGACGCCTCCACCTCCTTCTGCCCCGAGATTCACAGGCTCCGCCCTACCAGGACCAGAAGCGCAGGCCGCCCCCGCTTCCGCCTGGCGTCTATACGTGGGATCTGGGATCCGAACTCAGGACCTTCCGCCTGCAAGGCGGAGGCTTAACCCCTGAGCCACCTCTCCAGCCCTATTTAGCCTATCTTTTCTTTTAAGATTTCTTTTTTTTTAATTAAAAAAAAATTTTATTATTATTTATTCAATTGTGCATGTGTATATGTGTGTGTGTGTAGAACCACAGGCAATTGGGGAACCACCATGGGCCGCCTCCACCTCCTCCTTGTTTACTCCACCCTACCAGGACCAGAAACGCAGGCCGCCCCTGTTTCTGCCCGGCATCTATATGTGGGGTCTAGGATCCGAACTCAGGACCTTCCACCTGCAAGGCAGAGGCTTAACCCCTGAGCCACCTCTCCAGCCCCCTATCTTTTCTTTTATAGATTCTAATGCTGGATCTGACTTACATTGATCCTGTTAACTTTTAAGTTAAGGGGGGGTCTGCTGATGTGGAAGCTAGATGAAATTCCTATTCCACCTTAGTCTTGAGGGCATTTCTATTGGAAGGCAAAGCTTTTCCTGCACTACTAGCTGGTACCTTTGGTAGAGATCTCTGTAGTCTCATAACTGTCATTACCTCAGACATGAAACATTTCTCCTTTAGAGCAAATGTTTCTAGGAATTTCCTTCCATCGACTAACAAGACCTAAAGTCACATTGATCCCCACCATACAATGCAGACAAACAAAGGTTGGGTATCTCTCCAGGAGAGATCATTCAAGTGTCAGTCTGGCCACACCCTTTGCAAGTCATGAGTGATAACTTAGCTATAGTGGGTTCAGCTGCTTCGTGACTTGCGACCGGATTCTAATCTGATCCCACCCTAGACCATATGTTATCATCATGGAAACACAGAACTGGCCCAATTGAATCTCGTGGCTTTAAGAGATCTTAAGGATCTCGCCATGGGACTACAAACTGGAGCACAGAGGTGTAACAGGTTTCCGACCTCAGGCCTACATTCACTCACACATTCACACAGAGGTTAAAACATTCTTCCCATATTTTAAAGGTGCCCTTTTCCTCCCCTCCGGGAGAAGCGTGCTCCAAAAAGTGAGCAGAGATTGGTTTAGCAGAGTCTCTTTCCCAAGATGGTATACAAATAACAGTGCTGCTCTGTTTTGTTGGCGAATCTCTTACTTAGGAACTGTTCCCATGAACTGGGGTTCCTTTACCCGACAAGTTGACTCCTTGTTTTGTAATTTTTAAAAGGGGAAATCTGGAGTGTCTCCACAGTTAGGAATTCTATGTGCTCCTCAATTTAGCTAACTCAGCCACCAGGTCATTTCAGTCTTGTGTGGAGGTACTTCGCCTGTGACCTGCCCATTGTCCTCCTGGAGTGTAGTGTGTCCAGGGGAGTTTGGGTAGGGTTCCCCCCACTCCGCTTAGGTCGCAACCTCTTTTGGCCCAGAGGGCTTACTCGGATGGTTCGTTCCGCGCCTTGTGGGAACGACAAGCCTCGACTGCTCCCGGCTGCTTCCCCCTCTCTCCCCCCAGGCTACTTTCAACTAGCATCCTGCCAACTACACCAACTGTCGCGGGCACACCTGGGGGGCCTGTCCCGCTGACTTGTACCTCCCTGGAGGTCTATGCCACCCAGCAATAATCACACCACATGGGGGCTTACTGATTGACATATTCCAGGGCGCAGGTCTCGAGCTGGGACCGGAGCTGGATGAAGGGCCGTTTCCGCGCATTGCCAGAGCTGAGGGGTGCCGGACGATCAACGGTCACCTCCTCAGGTAGCAGGGCGTACTTTGGCTGGAACTGCATCGAGGAATTCAGCTGCCAACTGGACAGAGTCTCAGGATGCTCTGTCCCTACCAAACTGAGGTCCCGGTTCTCAGCCTGTCCCTTAAATACTGTTTTATTCCACATTACATCATTGGGGTACAGGTCTGTTTACAGTTACAATACAGTTGTTTTGCCTCGTTTTGATATTACACATTTTCATTTCTTATGTCCTCCACAGTTGTATCACACCACAGCTAGGCTGATGCAGCGACCCACTTATCTATTACACACAATTACATACGGTTGTTTTCACATTCAGTTGTGTTCACATTCTTTTAATATTACACATAGGCTTTCTCATTTACTAGCCTTTCCACATTAATTTCTTCCTCACTGAAACTTTCCTCATGCTCTCCACAGTTACCATGCCTAGCTCAAAAATACTTGAGGCTCCTGCTGCTCCTCGTTGCCTCTGCTGCCCATGAAGGGCTCAGAGAAGGCTGCTGGGTAGAGCTGCGGGGACAGCCTGCTTGTGCTACAGCTGCAACCAGCAGGCTGCCATTTTTGGCAAATGTGTTGCCAAATGCATCTGGACAGCCAGAGCATTGTGCCAGCAGAGGCAGGTAGGAAAGGCGCAGAGACACACTTATCTATCAGAAAAGACAGGGAGGGTCTCAATACCAAACTGTCTGGCTCCTGGCACAAGGAACAGTTCAGTGGTGGCAGACGGTTGGCAGGTTGACGGTGAATGCTTGGCAGATGTCTCGCAAAGGGTTGGGGCAGGAAGGCAACATACAAGGGGGCAGAACTGCCACTCTCAGACTTTGTCACAAGAGTGGAGGGCAGGCTCATGCCTCATGGAAAAGGCCTTTCGAGGCTGACTTCTGGCTGCTGGGTGGACAGGACAAGCTAGGATTAGAGAAGAAGCTTTTAGATATCCTGTTGCGAGCAACTGGTCAGGGAGTCCCAACTACCATTTTAGTCATTTGTTAGCACCAGGTAATACTTTGTCACACATTCGGATCAAACCCTAACTAGATGCCTGCCTAACCCTCAGGCTGTTCATCCTGCGACATCACTTGGTCCTTGGAGGCACACGATCCTCTCCACGGAGGGTCTCACTGGCCCTGAGCTCGAGAGTGGGGTGGGGCACTCATCCGGGCTACTAGGGAGCCTGGAAGTGGGCACACAGCTTCTTGCCAGCTAGATGCTCCACTACACAGCAGAGCAGAGCAGAGCAGCATCACCGAGCTGATGCACTCGCTAGCAGGTTGGGTTGATGTAATGTCTGGATACCCACCTTGGGATTGCCCCATCTGCATGGGGCAGCCTAGGGTTACCTCGTGTGCAGAGTCCTTGCCTTGGGTCTATCTGCACACATGCTGGCTCGCAGGCCGGGGAAAGTACAGCTCATGAACGTACTTGCACATTCTTATTTATTACAAACTTATTTGTCCCAGTAGGAAGGTTGGAACCTATCTGGCGGAGATGCCTTCATTTGGTTCCATGCCACACTTATTTTTGCGTTCCCAGCACTTTCCCAGCACGGAAATTCCTTGAAGATGCTCTAGCAATGCAGGGTGATGGTTTGCAACCCTGTGTCTCTTTCTACCCTCCTCTGTCAGTTATACCATTCACTTGGTTACCTGGATCCCGTATTCAGTGTCCTGAAAGGAGGATGTCCACAAGGCACCACTAAGAAGCAATGAGCAGGATGGAGAGGCGGCTCAGGGGTTAAGACTCTGCCTGGCAAGCAGAAGAACCTGAGTTTAGATCTCAGGTCCCATGGAAAAACTCCAGGTGGAAATGGCAGTGGCCTGCACTTCTGGTCCTGGAAGGCGGAGCCTGGGAAATCCCAGAGCAAAGCAAAAAGGAGGTAGAGCAATCCAGGGTGATTCCTGAAGTCACCTTGAACCTCCATAGGCACACATGTTGCCCTCTTCGACACACACAATAAATAAATAAATAAATAAATAAATAAATAAATAAATAAATAAATAAATAAAATATCAATGAATAGATATTTTAAAAGAATAACTTTAGTTTTCCAACTGTCAAAATCTATAACTATAAACCAAATCCAGACATTTACAAAAAATGAAAAAAAGACATTACCTATCACCACAACTTGTCTCATTTTATTACCTCAGTGAACCACAAAGCCCACATCCATTTCTCTGCAGAAAAAAGGTCTTTTGCCTGGCAAAATTCATAAAACTCTGTTGCTGTCTTAGAAAAGTTCCTTTCAAACTAATGGTCTCATTTGATGATACCATGTACATTTTTAGGATTATTTAATAATAATAAAAGAAACCTAACTCTCTCATCCCACAAGAGAGAGGGTTAGGCTCAGTTATTTCAGAAGCACTTTTCATGAAGATCCTTGTCTTTGACAACAGTGTCAGTCATTGGTCAGTTGCTAGTGTTCAGGGGAAAACTTAAAGCTGCAGACAAAACATTTGTAAATGAAGAGACACCACTAGCACTTTCGTTTCCACCCAAGAGCAAAGGAAGTGTAAAGTCAGCAGGGGAAGTAACCAGAAGGGCGTAGAAGACACAGAACAGGAAAACAACAGAGAAAACTCACCAAAACAAAAGCCGGTTCTCAGAAAAAATGGGCAGAGCTGTTGCTGTAGACTGCATACTCGTGTTGCCCCCAAATCCATAAATCAGCACCCCAACACCCATGGGAAGTAGCAAGTCACGAGGGCAGAGTATTCAGCATTAGAACAGAGCTTGCTTCCTCTCCCAGTGGGACCCCACCAGAGACCAGGCACCAGGGTCTCTGTACTTTCATCTTCCTCCTCATGACCTGCAGAACTACAAGAAGTAAATATTTACATGAAGCCACTGGCCACTGTACAGAATTCTTTCAGAGCAGACTGAACCGACTGGGACACTTGGCAAATATTCAGCAGACTGACAAAAAAGACCCAGATTACTCAAATTAGAAATGCAGATGGAACATGGGCTAGGGAGAAGGCTGTGGCGGAGGGAGGGGGAGTGTTAAGTCTTTGCCCCCAAATCAAAGGGACCTGAACTCAGATTCCTAAAACCCATGTAAAAAATGCCTGGCAGATATGGCAGTGGCCTGCCTGTACTTCTAGCCCTGGAAGGCAGAGCCTGGATGTTGAAATTAGCCTGCGTGTTGCTGATAAATTTACGACTGGAGAGTTTAAGGGAACAAGGGATTTTATTGTGACTTAGGATTCTGGTTACAGTTCCTTGATCCAGCTTGGCAGAAGAGCCCACACCAGTTCCAAGGACCGAGGGAGCTGAGCACCTCATATCCACTCCACAGGACTGCAGAGAGAGGGACGATCCTCACTTACTAGACCAGTATGTCTGGCCAAGTATACTGAAGAATGCCAACTTCCTCAGCCAGCTCTCTTCATGTTATCCACCTGTCTGGGGACTAGCCCCGCCCACATGGGGCCGAACTGCTAATTTCTCACAACTATGCCTAGACTTTGAGCCCAGAGTAAAGCAATAGAGAGATAGAGCAATTCAGGATAATTCCCAATGTCCCCCACAGGCACACGCGTTCAAGTGCCCTCTTGTATGCACATCTGCACATATTATGTTCCCCCCATACACATGCAGGAAAATGTAGAATATCCTACTGATATTACCCAAATTGCAATGATTACCGACAGTGCTTCTGACAGAGGGCTGAAAGCACAAGGCCAACCTGTCCCCACCCGAGCTGAAAACTGGTGAGTTGCTGGGGCACACCGGGTTGGGGGGGGCAAGCAGAAAGAGGGCCCAATCTTGTGTACTTTGTCCCAAGTGTGGAACACAGGCTTGAAACTCACTGACCAGCAAAGGATGAGTTTTATGTACTTACTTATTTTTATATTTTACTCGCTTCTTTGAGAGAGGAGACGTGCCTGTGCGTGTGACGGCACACAGGTGGCCCGAGGACAACTTTCAGAATGCAGTCTCTCCTTCCACCATGTGGGCTCCGGGGATGGAGCTCAGGTCGCAGGCGCCTCACCCACTGAGCTATCTTGTTGGCCCCGACATAGAATTTTAAAGAGGAGTTTTATTACTATAGCAAGGAAGCTTAAAGGAAAGAGTGGGGAAAAATTATGACAGAAAGCAGCATTCTGGAGGAGGCCTGAGGAGTGGGGGGACCAAAACCTGTTTTGAGCTGGATGTCTAAGGGGCTTTTAGTAGACCGTATGGCAGGGACCAGACTGTGGTCCTCTGAGCGCCTATCTGGCTAAGCAGTGGGGGTCCACGGCCAGCCCCGCGGCCAGCCAGGGAGAGGATTGAGTGCCATCAGACATCTCTGACTTCTGCCTTACCAGCTGCTGCCCTTGACTGTCTGCTGACCCTGGCTGGCCTTGCTACAGTTGACCTTGCAGGAGTCTGGCCGGAGTTAATTAGACGATACTATGTATATAATTGGTCTTGGTTCTCACCTTCACATGGGTGGCTTGCAGTTTTGCCATGGGTCTTGTTTCTTTTCTATGTATGGAGAGTTAGTGCTTAGCCCAGTTATCAAAGTGTAGCTGCAGATTGTCCTTTAAAGCACAATTTAGCCCCTTGTGTGCAGAGGGGGGAGGGGGAATGCTCTGGATGGGGGGGAGTGCCTCTCCTTAGAAGCCCTTTTACTGGCAGCCAAGTCTGTTCAGAATGAGTTGTATGTAAGAGGACGACAGTTCCTTCTGTGTGTCCTTCAAGGTAGGAAGTGGGCAGGAGCCTGCTGGGCAGAACCCAGAGTCCTGTCCTCGCCTGGTTGGCTGGTCCCCAATTGTAAGCCCTGTCGTTCTGAGTCCCTAACTTTTCCTTCCAACCCCGGCACAAGCCTGTTGTATGGGGATGCTGCGGGGCCTCCACATCTGTGCCTCTTTTGCACTGCAAGGGGCTCTGGAATTTTCCACAAGCTATGGCATATGTATGGCATATGCAAAGTAAAGGCCCTGGGCAAGAATCATTTCATGTGTGTGCGCATGTATGTATTCAGGTGTGTGTGTGCATGTATTCAGGTGTATGTATATACGTGTATGCATGCATGCATGCGTATGTGTTCAGGTGTGTATGTGCATGTATGCATGTGAATGCATGCATGTGCGCCTCTGTGTGTGTGTATGTGTACGTTCACTTGCAGAGATCAAATCTCTTCCCAGGTCACTCTGTACTTTATTGTTCTGAAATAGGGCTCTCATTGAACCTGTCAGTCAGTACACCGGCTGGCCAGCAAGCCTCAAAGATCTGTCTCTGTGCTGCCCCCTGTGCCCAGGGATGCTGGGATCCGAACTCAGGACCTCATGTTTGCATAGCAGACACTTTCACATTTGTCCACATCTCTTCTGCAGAATAAGTCACACGACCCCCTCTGACCCTCCTCTACATTCAATGACATGGGAAGAGCAAGGTGGAGAGAGGCTATGAGCCCCACCAGAGCTGCTCCGTTGCTTTAGGGTGCAGCTGCTGTGCCTCCTGTCCCTCCTCTGTCTGCTGGCAGCCTTCTGTACTTCCTCTTTGAGATCGGAGATGAGCTCCGTTTGCTTTCACTTGAGAACATCCGTATGTGGTTGGTCCCCGCCCTACACAAACGGAAGCCTGCGACAAACTGCCAACGTAGCAGGCGACTCGGTGAACACATTGCTAGAGACATAAGCTCTCAAGGCTTACAGAGAAGCGGAAGCGCTGGAGGGCAC
The DNA here is from genome assembly GCA_023101885.1 of Typhlomys cinereus. Classification (NCBI taxonomy): domain Eukaryota; kingdom Metazoa; phylum Chordata; class Mammalia; order Rodentia; family Platacanthomyidae; genus Typhlomys; species Typhlomys cinereus. The sequence goes on from JALPQD010000039.1 coordinate 7,392,848, forward strand.
CATAACAGAGATGATCAGTAAACAAAGCTCTCCCACCGAGAAACAGTCCAGGACGGCAGGCACCAAGGCCTCTATCAGTTGGAAACAATTATCAACTGGACTATTGAGGGCTGAGCCTTCAGATACGTCTGTGAGGAACTGTTTCATTAAGACAGTTCCTGAGAAAGCGACATTATCCAACTGATATGGGAAGACCCAGCCTGTAGTGGATGGGTATTCCTTGGGCAGGCAGAGAAGATGGAAAGAGCTGGTCGGGTACTTAGACACACACACAGACAAGTGAGAACGTATGCCCTGCCCCCGGCAAGTCCCTGCCAGAGAAGGCGTGGCCAGTTCCCTCGGCCCCTGGTGTTGGCATGAACTCTCCTGCCATGCTGATACATGCAAGCGATAATGGTAAACGAGAATAAAACGTCTTGTCTCCCTACATGACCTGTGTCCTGTAGTGACATGAGGCGTTGTTACAAGGCCCAAACTTCTCAAGCATTCTAAAATAAAAAGGGAGGCGCACTTCCTAACACATTCCATAGTAAGCACAAACCCAAGACCTCAAGAAGAAAACAAGGCTCTTATAAATAGCACAGGTCTATTTAAGCCCAGCTGCTGATCTGTCCTTTAGTTTGAGTTTAATCCATATACACTCAGTGTAATGTGGGCTTCCAGGGATCAAACTCAGGATGTCAGGTTTAGGAGCTGGCACCTTAAGCCTGATTCGTTGGGTAGCTGTCTGGATGGCTCTTACCAGCTTTTTCTTTCTGTGGACTACAGCAGAGACAGGCTTTATTCGGGGGAAATTTGAGAGGGTCTCTTGCTAGGTAGGTCAAGCGTGGCCTTTCTGGGGGAGATGGCTCAGATGTTAAGGCCTTCGCCTCCTAAGCAAAAGGATCTAAGTTCGTATCCCCAGATCCCACGTAAAAACTGTGTGGATATGGTAGTGGCCTGAAATTCCAGCCCTGGAAGGTGGAGCCTGGGAAACCCCAGAGCTTATGAAGCAAAGGCTGTAACCCCTGAACCATCTCCTCAGCCCCAGTAGTGGATTTTGGTAGATGGGAGGCTTCCAGGAAGCCCCGGAATTTGGGACGTGACCGGGGATGCAGAGATACACCAAAACCAGTACTAATGCACACGGGAGAATTTTACTAGCAAGCACAATGGCTGATTCTAGATCCAACAGAGGCAGCGTTGAAGTCTGATCTTGGGGATACTTTCAGGGCAGGGGCATGTACTGGAGGGCTAGAGGGTGTGCCAGTTTATCTTTTGCTGCCGGTGGGCTGGGGGCTATGAGAGTCCTGGGGACTATTTTATCTCTGCTGGGGCTGAGGGCTTTTGGACACATACATTGGAGGCAGATGTGGGGAGGGGAGCAGCTCGAGCTATTTTGTGTTCAACATCCCTAACAGGTAGGGCGTCCCTTTCTGCCAGGAATACAGGTGCAATTAGCACCCGATAGCCCCTGAAACCTATGCTTTGTGAGGCCAGGTAAGCAAAGGTCTATCTCCTGAAGACATAGCTAGCCCCCGACCCCTCCCTCCCTCTCTCTCTCTCTCAATCTCTTCACCCTCTCCACCATTTGCCAGGAGGTGACCAGCTTCTCTTCAGGCCCAAAGTATGGACCCCAGGGACTAAGGGATTGAAACGGCCTGACTCCATCTGCCAGTAGAAGTCTCTGCACGCCGACTCAGGCATTTCGTCACAGCCGAGGAAAGCACGGCAGATGGTACCTACCCTGCAGCCATGGGGACACAGGCTTGGAACGACTCAGGCCTGGGATGCTGACCCGGGTCTGCAAGGTGGTGATGTCTTTGCAGATGTGAGGAACATGGCTAGGAGATGCCAGGTGATGGAATGTGAGGCCATGGCAAGAGGCAGAGGGTAAGATAAGATGGGGAAGAAGCGGGGAGCAGAGGGGCGCATCCAGAGGTGGTGGGAGTGGGGTTTGCTGACTGACCGCATGGGGAGGGACAAAGAAAAAGTCAAGAAAAAAATGTTAAAGTTTGAGCGTGGACTGGGGGTTAAAGTCTTTGCCTCACAAACTAAAGGACCTGAATTCGGATCCCCAGATCCAGTGTAAAAATGGCAGGTGGATATGGCGGCGGCCTGCAATTGTGGCCCTGGAGGCAGAGCCTGGGAAACCCAGGATGATTCCTGATGCCGCCCCTGGGCCTCCAAAGGGACACACAGTGTCCTCTGATACATACAAAGCATGAAGCTTCTTGCAGACACTTGGGGCTCTCGCAATCACCCCATCATGTGCGCAACTTGGTGGGTTTCCGCCTCAAAATCCATCCGTTCCGCTCTCTGCTAATGGGAGCCTCTGGGGTATGGACCTCTGAGCCAAACCCCAGCTGCAGAGCTAAGCCTGTGGACTGGAGCCTTTCCCGTCCTCCTGGCCACAGTGATAGACCCCAGGTGAACCCTGGTTGGACAAGGTCTGTGAACCGGGTAGAGAACCACCGTCCGCACCTTAGAATTCATTTCATATGCATTTGTGTCAACAACAGATTTATTTAGACTTTTACAAAAGTGAGAAAATATACTCCTCTGAAATATGTTAAAATATCATTTCACGTCAATTAGATCTATATTACCATTTTTAATTGCCACATAATATCCACTCTAGGAATGAACCATAACTTAACAAATTTTCTATTAAGAAAGTTACCTTGTAAATTTTTTTTCTCTTATCACCAACTTGGCGATTTACACACAGTTCTGTTATCACTTTAGGACAAAGTTCTGGGTATGGAGCCACTGTCAGAGAAGGCACCCTTCAGTCTTTGGTGTATCTTGCTGGATTGCTCTCCACCAAGCTGGGGGGGGTTGATCAGAGGGCAGCGCGGGTTTCCATTAGTTTGCACACAGCTGCTATTGATTCTCCTGCCTCCACCTCAGGATGCGGGGGCGCCAGGCCAGTGTCCACGTCTCAGATCCGTGGTGCTGAGCAGTGCGCAGGCCTGTCAGCTGTGCCCCAGAACAGAACAGAACACTGACAGTGGATGACGCCTTGTGGCCTTGTGGGTGTCGCCACACCACGCCCCCCCTGCTGGATGCCATGCCTACGATGCTACGTGGACCACCCAGGAGGCTGACGCCTGATCTCCCTTGCGAGGTACCTGAGACCAGAAGGCAGGAAGAGGCAAGAGCTACTGTGCTCCATGGGCACCTCTTCAAGGCTGGCAGTAGCGGACAGCCCTGGGCTTGCTGGGCTTATCACACCGGCATCTGTGCGTGTGCGCGTGATTGTTAGAGGCAGAGTATATAACCCAGGCTGGCCTAGAACTTGCCATCCTCCTGCGGCCCATCCTGGGTCTGGGATCGCAGGTGCACAGCACCCGCACTCGCTCGGCTTTCAGTCCGCAACTTCCAGCACTGAGGCCTCTGCAGTAAGTTCTGATTGGCAACTGTGCCCGAGCCCCACAGCCCCCTCCAGCGAGACGGGACCCAGTTGTGCATGGAAGAGAAGGGAGGGAGGGGGGCTGACTTGGAAGGCACCTGAGGTGAGAAGTCTCAGCTCCGGCCATGAGCAACTAGCTGCTCGGCAGAAGGAGATGCAGCAGTGTGGGCGGAGCAGAGCCACACCTGCCGTGGAAGCCACTGGAAAAACAGAGCAGAGCGGTGCAGCTCCAAAGAGGCCCAGCCGCCATGTTTCTGCTGGCTGTGCAGACCGGAGCCCACTCAAGGGATGGCCACAGAGCGTGACCCCAACTCAGCTCCACGGGACCCTTAGTGTGTGGGTTTCAATACAACAATGCAGAAACATGAAAGCGACTTGCGAACTTGCCACGGCTTGACCAGGAGACATGGCTAATGCCCAGCACCCTGGAGACGTGGTTAATGCCCAGCACCCTGGAGTGGGCACCTGGAGCGACCACAGGTGCTACAGCAGTTTCCAGGCGGGCCGTCCAGCTCTCTGGTCACTAGGGTCAGTTTGAAAGGCGCTGTGGGACTCCCTGGCTCTCTTCTGCTTGCGGGCTGTGAAGGGGGCAGCTGGACGGTCAGGTGTTGTAGTCGTGACCCTACAGGCCCAGAGCAACAGGCCCAATGCATTGTGGGTCAAAGCCCCAGAGACATGTGCTGAGATACTTTTATCTTTAGCAGGTCACATCAGGTACGGGAAGCTAATACATGTGCATAAATACTGGTTCCCACACCCACGTGCTCATACCCAGCAGACCGCGGAAGGAGGCTGAGAACGACCTCTGCTCAGCTGTGCTCTGCCCCGTCCTCTCCCTCGCTGTCGTCACAGTAGAAGATGTCTTTGAACAGGAAGTCTTGCCTGGGTGCTGCGGGAGTCTGGATCTGGGAGTCTTTCTTCTGCAGCTTCTTGTTTAACTTTTCTTTAAGCAGAGGCAGACTGGTCTCGTACAAGTAGTCGATGATCTCTGCGTAAAAGAAATGTATTTGGAATCATCTGTGCGAAGCCTGCCATCAAGTTCAAAGGACACAGGACCAGAGCATGGCTCCCAGCACTCGGGACCCCCTGCGGGACCCCTTACTGGGTCCCTGAAAAACATCCTGTAAGACTGGCATCATTTCTTTTTTTTCTTTTTTGTTCTTTTTTGGGCTGGCATCATTTCTTTTTTTTTTTAATTTTTATTATTATTTATTCAATTGTGTGTGTGCGCGTGTGTGTATGTATGTATGTGTGTAGAACCACGGGCGAATTTGGGAACCCCCATGGACTGCCTCTACCTCCTTGCTTACTCTGCCCCTACACAGGCTCCGCCCTACCAGGACCAGAAGCTCAGGCCGCCCCCGCTTCCGCCCGGCATCTATACATGGGGTCTAGGATCCGAACTCAGGACCTTCCGCCTGCAAGGCAGAGGCTTAACCCCTGAGCCACCTCTCCAGCCCCTGGGCTGGCATCATTTCTAATCCATCTAGTTAGGCTTTGTGTATGTGTATGATACACGAATGAGTTTGTATTCATGTGTGTATATATGTAACCAGATATACACATGTGTGAACATATGTGTAAAAGCAGAGGTCAATGTTGGGTGTTATCTTCAACTGTTCTCCACTTTGTTTTTATTATTATTTATTATTGTTTTATTTTGTGTGTGTGTGTGTTAGAAGTATCCCTGTGGAGGACCAAGGGTGACTTTGGAAATCATCCTGCATTGCTTCTACCTCCTTTTTGCTTTGCTCTGGGATTTCCCAGGCTCTGCCTACCAGGGCCAGAAGTGCAGGCCGCTGCCATCTCTGACTGGTGTTTTTTTTTTTTTTTTTTTTCTTTTTCTTTTCTGCCTAGCATTTTTACATGGGACCTGGGATCCAAACTCAGGATCTTCTGCTTGCAAGGCAGAGTCCTAACCCCTGAATCATCGATCTAGACCTCCACTTTGTTTTTTGAGACAAAGTCTCTCACTTGGCTACCTATTCGGCTAGACTGGCTGGCCAGCTCCAGGGACCCCCCTGTCTCTTTCTCCCAGCCCTGGCTTACAGGTTACTGCTGCACCTGACTCCATATGGGGGCCAGGACTCCTAGCTCTGAGGCTTGTGTAGCAGGCACGCAGTGAAGACACTAAGCTGCCAAAGGTGCCGGAGTCAGGGGAGGCAAACCCCAGGATGGACGGCAGATGGAAGCAACCCGTGCTTTGGCCACCCTCCCGGGCGCGGTACCCACACTGCGCTCAAAGGCAGCCGTGCTGTGGCGGAGCACGGGGGCTGACCTGGGAGCTCAACAGAGTGCTGCGCTCAGCCTGGGGGAGGGGGTCTGATGTCTAGTTTTTGTATTTTTTGTCAGCTTCCCATTGCTTTGAGACACTGTCTCGTGAAGCCCGTGGCAGTCCTTGGCCTTACATCTTGGCCCCCATTCCCGACCTTCTTCCCACTGCCCAAGTGCTATGCTCACAGACCAGGATCACCATGTGCGGCCAGCAAGTCTTGCTGGAGTTTTTTCATTTTCAACATTCGAAGTTCCTCACATGGGGCTGCTGAGCTTTGGGACTGGCACAGATGGCCACAGGGCGGAACCCGGTTCTAAAAGTATTTTTGAAGTGGGTGTGTCAGGTGGCATGGGTGTGTGCTCACGACTGCACACACAGGAATCCAGGAGCAGTCAGTTTTCCCTCTGAGAGTGCACCAGGCGTGGAGCTTGATCTGCCCACTTTTTTACAGCCAGGACGAAGCTCCTTGCACACCCCGCCCCACGGTGCCCCACACAGCTCTTAACTAGTGAACAGCTTCAAGTACTGACCTGGAAAAGTCTTTTTCTGCCAGAAGGGGACACAGGCGGCTTTCAGCTTATAAAACTTAACTTGAACATAAGATGGAGGGACATCCCTTTAGAAAGAAAGAAAAAAGAACATCGGTTAAAATGTTATCAACTTGGGGCTGGAGAGGTGGCTCAGGGGATGAGACTCTGACTTGTAAGCATGTCGCAGTCTGGCTGCGATCTGGATCCAAGGCCCGCTAGGTGTCCAAGGACAACTCTGAACTAAGTGAATCTGAACTCGTTTATTGAAGTTTGTAACAGATTTTTATACTAGAAGATTTTAGGGCAAAGAATGTGTCACTGCACCTGCAAACAGAGGAAGACAAACACGTACCCTCCCAGTCTCCTATGCTTAGCACGAATCATCTTATGCATAAACAATTTTTAAGTACCTAACCCGTTATTTGAGGGTAAAGACACAGACAGGTCTTATTACATATTAACAGGCTCTGTTCCATTCCCCAGTATCTCCAAATCTATCTATTTTACAATGTTCCACCCAACAGCCACAGGGTCTAGGTCCACGATGCTGTCATTGCATTAATAAAGACTGTATATGTGATTAGTTAAAATACACCCAGGAGGTTGAGCTCCTTTTAATTTGTCCATAGAATTTGGATTTCAATAAGGAACCTGTTTTAATAAACTATAAGTGCGCCATATCTATTATATATTCCCGTAAATGGTAAAGGTGAATCTATTGGAGGGGGCGCATGCCACATTAATTTTTCCTTTTGGAGGATATCAAATTCTGGCTGTTATCATATAAGCTGGCCTATATTTGGTCATAAAGGCAGGAACTTTATTAGGATTTATTTTATTTCTATTTTCTAATAACATATACTTTATAAGAAACAGTTGTGTACTGATTTTAGTTAACAGATGGCATAATCTCATATATAGTGAATTTCTGAATTAGTTAAGCAAGAGTCATATTTTTGAGGGAATTTTACCCACCTATGTTTTTGGACTCTTGAAATTACTCTCTAATTTCTTTAGAATCAGTGTATATACATTGTGGCTAACAAAGAAAAGGCAGGAGTGACATCTACTTGGTGTGTGGGACTAGACATCTACAGTTAGAATTTAAGTTAAAGTTAAAAGCAGGCTTGACACTTATTTGCTAAAAGGAAACGGAAAAAAGCCTTAAAGCAGATTTACTTGGTATCTCCAGTTCAAAGAGCAGCAACTGTAGGGGGAGGTGACAGCCTAACCAGTCCTGAAGGGGGGAAAAAAAGACCTAAGAACAGATAGGAGGCAAACCCAGTCCACAAAAGGAAGGAATTCACCTGCCATTGTCCACGCAGATAAGGGGCAAGACTCAATTTGTGAAAGGGGGAGCGGTCCCTAGCAACTGTCCATTCCAGAGAGCAGGCTTTAAGCCTGAGAACGCCCATGTTTCTCATATTTTTATTATTTGTTCCAAAATAAGCCATGTCCTGTTTCCAGAAAACACTTCCCTGAAGCAGTCTTCCCCATGTCGGGATCTTGTCATGCAACATGGTTGGTAGAGGATGCAACGTAAGCAGAAGGACCTGAGTTCAGATCCTGAATCCCACGTAAAAAAAACAACAAGAGGAAATGGTGGCACCTGTGCTTTTGGCTCTGGAAGGTGGAGCCTGGAATATCCCAAAGTGAAGAAAAAAGGAGGCAGAATCATTCCAAGCTTCCACAGGCACACACGGTGGGTGCCCTCTCTCTCTCTCACACACACAGAAAAACACACAAATGAAAAATAAAAATGTTACCCTCTCAATCTAACCCCGGGAGCACATTCATTAAGGTGTGATCCATCTATACACGCATGTCTCCTTAACCCAGACTATGAATTCACCATATCCACAGCAGTGATGGAAACATGACCTCTGGGAAAAGCAATTGCTTATTTGATTTAAAAAACAAATAAAAATCCATAAGCTTGATGTGTTGGTTCACATGTAGTTCCTGAGTCCAGCACTTAGAAGGCTGAGGCAGGAGGATTGCTGTGACTACTGAGCTACACAGCAGTATCAGATCAGCCAGGGCAACAAAGCAAAAACAAACATGAAACAGGGGTTGGGGATGTAGCTCAGGGCACAGTGGGTTTTTATTTTCAGCGTTCTAGGCCCGAGTTTGATCCCTAGCACTAAAAACTAAACAACCAATCCCACACCAACCAAACGAAGACACTCCAAGAAACCAGAAAGACCGACCCTCGGCAGCAGGACGCTCTGCTCAACGTGGTGCCTGGAGAACACAGAGCGACACCCAAGGATGCCCACAGCAGTCAGTGATCCTATGACCCCAGAGGAAGGAGGTGACCCTTGTTCTGGAGCCGGGGAAGCAGCCAGACAGACCCCAGAGCAAGCTGGTTGGCTAGACTAGCCACTGAGCTGGCTCCGCAGGAGACCCCGTCTCAGCAAGTAGAGTGCAAAGTGATCACAGACGAAACCAGCCGTGGGCTTCCACATACACACACTGTGCACGCACCCCTACACGCATGTGCACCCTCACATTCACACCCTCTCGCATGTGCACCCTCACATTCACACCCTCTCGCATGTGTACCCTCACAGTCACACCCTCTCGCATGTGCACCCTCACATTCACACCCTTTCGCATGTGCACCCACATTCACACCCTCACACACGTGAACCCTCACATTCACACCCTCACACACATGAACCCTCACATTCACACCCTCACACATGTGAACCCTCATATTCACACCCTCACACACGTGAACCCTCACATTCACACCCTCACACACGTGAACCCTCATATTCACACCCTCACACCTCCACACCCATGTGCACACTCATATTCACACCGTAACCACGTACATACACAAATCCTTCCCACCTGTCCATCACACCATCGTCAACCTAGATGCGTGACGTGCTGGGCACCGGGCTGACCCACACTGGGAGACCCTGGCTTTTGCTCAGTGCTGTTGCTAGAGCCAAGGGCCTGGGGCACAGCTGCTCATGTCTGGAGGCTTTGGTGTTCTAGACCTACCAGTGCTTCCCATCGCTAAGCAGGACTCGCCCTGCCTGCTGCAAGCGACTGCGCGCTTGATTCCTGCTACAAGTATTTTCTCAGCGGAAACTGAAGGAGGCGTTGGTGGGTGGTCATAGGTGTTAAGCTCTAAATTTGCCATCAGGAAACACTTTAGGTGCGAGGATGATCTATGGATGCTGAAAAAAATGAAGCCCCCTACAAACAACAAAACCCCCAGAAACAAAGGAGAAAATGAGAGAAGAAAGGAAAAGGAAGCGTCTGCTGATTCGAGGTGTTGAGGAGGCAGAGCCCACCGATCCAGCAGACCCGTGGTTCCTACGTCAGTCTTCTGCTCCGAGTGTGTGTTGGTGCATTGAGTGCATGTGTGTGCGGGGTCCAAGAGCGATATTGAGAACCATCCTTAATCACCCTTCTGCCTTACTGCTTAAGTCGAGTCTAATTAAATCCACAGCTTGCCATTGGACGTAGTTTGGCTTCAGCTGTTCTATGGATTCCCAGCCTCTCCTCTGCTGTTGGAATTACAGGTGGGCTCTTGCGCCTGGCATTTTTATGTGGGATCTGAGGATCTGAATTGTTCACACGGCAAGCTCTCTAAGTCGCTGAGCCATCTCCCTAGGCCTGAACTTTGTTTTGATTCTGTTTATGTCTAGTTTTCTTGTAAATGCCACGAATTCTAATGCTGCTTAGACACACACAACATGCAGCATGCTTCGCCCTCAAATGTGACAGGCTTCATTCATTCGTTAGAAATCAACTTTATCTAGGAATTAGTGTCACGTGAACAGGGCCTTACCCTATGGTGCTAGCAAGATCTTCCCAATTTATCTCATTGGCGTCTTCCACATTCAGTTCATACAACCTAGAAGAAAAGTAACAAATTTAAGCACAAACCATCTTCCTGACTTGCAAAACACCGAGCACTGGAAGGCACTGGACCATGTCCCCCATTCCAGCTCCTGTAGTATGCGGCCGATCCTAGGCTCGCCCAAGGCCAGAGTGAGGGAGCAGAAGGGCTGGAAGCTCCGCCCACTCAACAGCCCAGAGGAACAGCACAGCTCACTCCTGTCGGTGACACTGTGTCAGGACCTTGGGGTGCACTACTTATGCATGGTGACCCCCAGCCTGCTGGGCTTGAGGTGCATCCTCGTGGGACTTCAGTAAGAACTAGGCTTAAACCAGAAACTCAAAGACCAAGCATTGGGGATGCTGGCGAAGGGGTACCACATGGTGGTGGGCTCTGTGTGAACTGTAGGACAGAAGGACTCAGGTCCAAAGGGAAAGCTGGAGCCAAATGAACCCCCTTGACCAAGCACAAGGAAGTTCCCACATGTTATCCCGTTAGGATGGGAAATGGGGACTTGGAAAAGTAGGTCACATGCAAAACTTGGGGACAGTGTCTGAAGAGGGTCATAACCCTTGGCAATGTCAGCAAGGCCCCTGCAGGGTCTCAGGCCACCATTCTTTGCCGTACCTTTCGATGAGGTTGATTTTCGCGTGCAGAGCATTGACCCCACGGTATACAAAACCGCCCCGAGTCATCCTCTTGGTTAGAATTTCTGTCCTGTTAAGAGAAAGGAAAATGCCACTTTTGGTTTTAAAAAAAAAAAAGTAAAAATTTCCTTATGTAAATTGCCCTCAGAACCAGCTTGAAACTTTAACTTTTTTACTGGGAAGGAATGAATGAAATGATAGATAAGTATGATGATTGAAGTTGGACAATAGATACGAGTTCCGTGTTACAAAATTTGTGAAATGGATGTGTGTGTGTGTGTGTGTGTGTGTGTGTGTGTGTGTGGTGTGTGCACGATCATGTACATGTCATGTGTCACTCAGGAGCCTGGAGCCCACTGACTGACTAGGCTGCCTGACCAATGAGCCCCCGGGCCTGCCTGCATGTTACAGACGTGACACTGTCCAGTCTCCATGTGCCCAGGTCCGTAGGGCATAAGCATTTCGCCCCAGGCTGTCGCCCTGCCCCATGATGGGGAACCTGAAGTGAGAAGAACAATTCTCCTGGCACGAGGCAGCGCACACCTGAAGGCCCTGCCTGTTTCACTGCTGCAATAAAAGAGGCGGTGGTGCCCAGTGTGCCATTGTGCACCTCAGGGCGAGTGCAGTGGTGAGCGAGAACCACCTGCCAACTTCCCTGGCACCCTCACACTGGATGACAAGCCACTGAGCCACCTCCGCCCCCTCCCCCCCCGCTAGTTTTGGTTTTTTGGCTGAGGACGGGGCTGTGTGATACCCCACAAGAGCCCGGCCAGTTAGCTCACAAAACAGTTGATCTCCAAGAGCTAAACTCAGAATCAGCCTGCCAGATCGTCAATTCTTCCATTTACTTTCTTTTCTTTCAACTTTTCAGATGGCTTGCTATGGAGTGCAGGATGGCTCAGCCTGTGAGAGCTGGCATGACAGACGTGTGCCAGCATGCTGAGCACATACCACGCGGTCCCAGCCAACTGCACCCATGTTCCAGGTTAAATCACTTGAGCTCATTCCAAGGTCTTTAAGTTGAAAAAACACACGTGGACTCAGAAGCAGCTCTCCCTTCCACCACCTGCCCTTCCCACACGGATGCACCATCTCTAGCTGAGCGTGGACCTCTCCTGCCTCACCCTAGAGATGGCAGTGAGGATTCTGCTCCCTCCACATGATACGCCCCCACGTCACCTCTTTGGTGGAGTCTATGAACAAACGCTGGACGTGGGATGTGCACCTGACTCTGCTTCCATCCCCGGCACCACAAAAGCAAAACCACCCACCACGCATCCCAACAGGAGAGACTGCATGGTGCACACGGTGTGAACAGGGTACTGGAGCAGTCAATGTGCAACCCGCCTCCTGCGGATGTCACCCTGACAGGCGCGGATCAGAGTGCACCTTGCACAGGGTGTGGTCACCAACGGCTGGACCTGTGGGCACGACCCTCCAGGCTTGGGAAGGAGACATGCAGCTCTGGGTCGGAAAGCACCTCTCGATCTGAGTTGGGACCCTATGTCTGGACCACCTCATTCTGTGCAGAGAAAGACAGAGGAGCCGCCAGACCAGAGCACAGGAGAGGCGGAGCCTTGAGGCCACGGCCCGGGACTTGTCTTCAGAACACTGGGCTGAAGATGGAGCAGGACGCAGAGTCCCCAACCCACCACACTCTGGCCTTGGTCCTAGTGATGGCTGGCAGGTTTTAGGAGGACCCCCCCCCCACATACACAGGATGGCCCACACTTACGGCCTGCAGGTGTGTTTGACTCAGGGCAAGTGTAAGTGCTGGAACCAACACAAGCTGATAGCCATGCAGGCAGTGGCCGAGCGCTCCCAATGGGGAGGCTCTGCACAGCAGCCAAGCAGATGTTCTCAGGAGTCTCACCTCAGCACTATGCACAAGAGAGCATCACACTACAATTTGCACAAGAAGCCTCAGAACTTACCACTTACTTTTGCACTGCATCCAATTCCTGGTTTCCACCTTAGCTCCCACTTCAACCCACGATATGCCCTTGTAGAGTTTTTCCCGAACAATTGATAGGCGACCTTCCGGATTTTCTTGGAGTTTAGAATCCAATTCTTTCAACTCTTGAGAAGACATTTTCTTTAGAATCACTTCTTCCACAGCCTTGATTAGCTTCTGGGTTTCTGTCTTACTCCAAGAACCATGGTTTCGTTCTGCAGACATAAAAGGATGATCTTGTGCTGGCTAATCTTGCTTGCTTTCAAACACATTAAAAGTGAAAGTATACATGAAGTACTTTCCAGAAAGGAACAGTTACCTGCATGTTAAAGTGAAACTACTACTGTGGTCACAGACTCTTCTAAAAACCACAGCTAGCCTGGGGGGGGCGGGGTGCCTCAGTAGCTTGTCACACAGTGTGAGGATCACACTAGTGAAAGTCAGGGGATGTGGCAGCCCACCTGCAACCCCAGCACTTGGGAGGTGGAAATGGGATTCCTGGGCGAGCTACGGGACTAGGATTAGCTATATGACTAGCTACACTTGAAAGCTCTGGTGTCGGCCACGGAATCTGCCTCAAGAAAATGGCAGCGGCCTGTGGCTCTGGCTCTGGAAGGTGGAGCCTGGGAAACTGCAGAGCAACGCGCAGAGGCGGTAGTGCCATCTGCTAGGTGGTTCCCAAAGACACTCTTGGCCTGCACAGGTCACACATACTGTCCTCTGATACACACATGGAAATTAAAAAAATGCGAGAGAGAGAGAGAGAGAGAGAGAGAGAGAGAGAGAGAGAGAGAAGGAACCTGCCTCAATATACAAGGTGGAGAGTGATTGCAGAAGATACCTGGATTTCAACCTCTGGCTTCCATACCTTCACGCTGGAGTGCGCGTGCACACACACTCACATCACACACACACATGCTTGTAAATCGGAAAAAGGACCAAAGCCAGAAATTCTTGACCGGTTAGTCTGGTAACTAGGCGCGGTGCAGCACGGTCGCGCTGGCTGAGCGCGCACAAAGCTCTGTTGTTTTTCAACCTTGAAGATATCGCTCTTCCTGTTCTCGAGAACAATGTCTCTGATGCGCGCTGTCGAGTTTCCAAACATAATAAAATTAGCAGCGCTGCACAACTGGGACTCTCGGGCGACCTGGACATGTGACACACGTCTCTCCTCAGAGCCCCTGTGGCGTGACAGCCATGGTGACAGCCCAGGTCCTGCCAATGATGTACCCAAAGCCTCCCTGGGCCAGGCGTCCACGCGGCCATCCAGCAGCTCGGGGGCCCTTCACGCGCTGCGTGTGGCAGTGGTCGGTAGTGCCAACGGGCATAGCCTGCATGAAGCTTTGCACTGACCAATGTTCCTGCCTCCCCCATAACAAGTGGACAAACGTGCAAAAACCAAGAGATTCCCACAAATGCTCCGAAATTCGCCATCACCGGTCCTCCCCGTGTGGCTGGAGTGGGAGAGTTCATGCTCCGAGATGGAGACGCCCTTCTCAAGGCAACTGTGCATTTTGTAGTGAATCTAAGAGGCACTTTGGGTTTTGTCTGTTAAACACACAGGTTTGACGCACCTGGGATTCCCTGTGAACCTCTGACTGACCTCAGTCTCTTGGTCTCCTGCTTGGGCCTCGACCCTGCTGAATTCCAGGCATGAGTCTTTTTGTTTTTGAGACTCACTCTGTAGCCCAATCTAGCGGCAAACCTGTACTTCTCCTGTCTCAGGCTTCCAAGTACTGAGGGTCCACCAGGCCCAGCTTAGAGCTTTTGGCTTTTCTGGGGTGCTGGGGGCCAAACCCACAGCCACAGAAGTGCTCTACCAAGTCCTTACACCTGTGCCCAGGCTGGCCTCAAACTAACGATTCTCCTGCCTCAGACTCTCCAGTGCTAGGATCACAGGCCTGTGCTGTACCGGGCTCCAAAACACTCCCTGAAGAGGAAACGGGAAGCCCCCAGAGCAGTTAGAGGGCTGAGGCCACAGCTGGCCTCCCAGACACCACGAGGATGCGCCTTGTTGAGGTTCTTTCCAGCCAGCATCCTGAGTGAGACCGGCAAACCCCTGGGGAGCCGAGGCTGGGGCTGCACCCCAAGAGTCTCGCTGCTGGGGAGCTGAGGCTGGGGCTCCTGACCCGGGGGCTTCGCTGACTGCAGGGGAGGGTACAAGCAGAGAGAGGGGCTGCGACCAGCCTGCTGCGGGCACTCTCCACGGGGACGCATCTCATTGCGACAGGTCACTTACGACTGCCAATCTGCGAGAACTTGAGGGCGACAGAGAGGCTGCTTCTCTCCACCATGGCCCCGATCTTCTTCCAGTCGTTGCCGTGGAGGGAGTGGTAAACCTTTAGCTTCTCCGTGTCGCCCTTGCTGTACCTGAGAGAAAACGGATTCCCAGTTTAGTGAACAACGAGGTGGACAGATGATGAAGTCACAGGAAACGCCGGCCACTGCTCATGACCCCGCGATAACAGAAAATACTAGAAACAATGGACTCATTTTATTTTTTTGTTCTTATGACCCATAACTGGTAACTTCGCAGCTTGTGAGCTTCCTTAAAATAGAATAACGCTTAGAAGTTGTGAGTAATAAGTTTTAGCCTTTTAAGTTTGTAATCTGCAAGTGTTCCTCAGCCAGCTTGTTAAAAGACAGTTGACTGACAGGCCGCATCGGTACAAGGACGGCTCACGGGTACCACGCAACGCGCAACAGATGCTCCGCTGACCAAGAGAGACGGCTGCAAACGGATGCCCCTCCAGCCGCATTCTGGGACACCTGGTGGTAGTAAATTCTAAGAAACTTAATTAACAGTCAAGAGCTGAGTTCATGTGAAGTTTACTGAATTCCTCCTTTCGTCTGTTAACCCTCCCCTTCCCCCCACCTGACCGCCTGCAACTCCACACTTATCTCTGCACAAAAACAAAGAACTGCGGCTCAGGGCTCGTCACCCCAGGACCTAGCTGGTCTAGCATCAGAGTGAGGAGACCCGGAACCTCCACTTCCAATAAACCGCCTCTGTTTTTTTGAAATTCAAACTGCGCTCTCTGGTGTTTGGCTGAGCGTACCCCAAAGCTACAGAGGCTCGACAGGGGCCACGTCCTCCACCCATAGAGGCAGGTCAGGTCAGAGGCCAAGAAGCAAAAAGCAAAACCATGGAGCTGATCTCACTTGTGCTGGGGTCACCATGGCAGCAGTCGCCATGGCAGAGGGGAGGGCACCCTGCAGGGAGGGCTGCCCTGGCCGCCTACCTGAGTCCCCCATGGCCTCCCTTGCTCATGCCGCCTCCTCTGGACCAAGGATGCTACTGAAGTGTGGCATGAGCCACCCAGAGAGCTCGTCTCGCTCAGCATCCACGACATGGTCTTGCGGATTCTCTCGAGGGGGATGTGACTTTGTGACCGGCACTTCCCGGCATGCACAAGGCCCTGTTCCAGCGACGTACCACCCAGCTGAGAGCCACGAGTGACCCCATGACGCCCTCCACTCGAGCTTCCATTCCAGTGTGACTTTTACTCTTTCAGTGCACAGCAACGTGTCCCATGGCCACGTGTGGCTAGCGGTTGAGTGGTGGGTGGCCCGGCTCTGGGAGACAAGTCCCCGAGGCAGCGGCTGGTGCCCTCTGGCATCCAGATGCCCGGCGTCAGTGACATCCAGTGGGCACTCCCCACATGGCCCAACATAAACACGTATCTGCTTAGAAACCTCAGTGCATCAACCCCATAAAACAACACATGCCAAAGAATCACTTCATGATGCTAAATTGGAGTCTGACTAAACACGGTGAACACTGAAGTGGAGAAAGGCAATGAACATTCTTAGATTCCTAACCCTTGATGCAGGGTGGAGGTGGGGGGCAGGGTGGTTTTGGAAGTCACTAGGGCAACATCCAAGGCCTGGTAAATATCATCGGTTCCAATGGTGGTTGTTCTAGGTTGTTCCCCAGTTGTTCTAGGTCAACCATGAGCTAAAGCTTTCAGGAAGAGTCTGTGCATACGGCTACGGCACAGACCTTTGGACGGCTGGGGTGGGGGTGAGAGGAGAAGAGAGGGAAGAGGAAAGCAGAGAAGGAGCTGAGGTTCAATGAAAAAAAAAACTAAATTGAAAATTCAGTAAGAAACTTAGTATTTTATGGGTTAATGAAAAGTACTCTAAGGGCTGCAGAGATGACTGAGTGGTTAAAGCTTTAGCCTCCCAAGCAAAAGGACCTGAGATCAGGTCACCAGATTCCAGGTGAAAATGGCAACGGCCTGTAATTCTGGCCCTGGAAGGCAGAACCCGGGAAGCCCAGAGCAAAGCCTTAAGGCAGAAGAGCAATCTAGGATGATTCCCGATGTCACCCTTGGGCCTCCACAGGCACACACACTCAAGTGCCCTCTTGTACACGCCCCTGCATACATACATGTACGCACACACATAAAAGAGAGAAAGTATTTTAAAATCTATGGGAATGAAGTAACATGTTAGCTGCTGTCCTCTCAAGGCACAAAGCTTTTGTAAAATTTTAACTTTTTTTTTTTTTGCGCGTGCATATGTGTCAGGGGCACTATGTGTCTCTGTGGAGGACCAAGGGTGACTTCAAGAGTCATCCTAAATTGCTTCTATTTCCTCTTTGCTTTGCTCTGGGATTTACAAGGCTCTGCCCACCAGGGCAGTACAGGCTGCTGAGGTATCCACCTGGTATTTTTACACAGGACCTGGGATCAGAACTCAGGACCTTCTGCTTTCAAGGCAGAGTCTTAAGCTCTGACACATCTCTCCAGGCCTCTTTTGTGAAATTTTAAAAGTAACTTAAAGCAATAAGGAGGTAGAACAATCCAGGGTGATTCCCAAAGTCACCCTTGAGCCTCTATAGGCGCACGCACTCAAGTACTCTCTTCTACACACACACACACACACACACACACACAAAAGTAGCCCCCTGAAGCAGAGCCAACATGCACTGCACACATGCAACCAAGCTCTTAGGAAGTGGAGGCAGGAAGCTCAGGACTACAAGACCAGTCTGGGTCACATGGGACCCTGGATCAAACAAAAATAAACAAGCAAAGAAATCCGTGAAGCAACAAATGATAAAATCAGGTATAACACTGGGAACTAGGTGTTCTGACCTCCAGCACCTCCGGACACTTGGCTTCTGTGGCTTTCAACTTCCTTTGTGTGTGTGTGTGTGGGTGCATGCGTGTGTATAATCTCTAAGTTGGAAATTCTTTTTAAATTTTTAAAATTATATTGGTAATATTTACTTTGGTGTGTGTGAGAGACAGGGATCGTGAGAAGGGGGGGAGAGAGAGAGAGAGAACAAGCAAGAGAGTGCGCATGCTCAGGTGGGGGTCGGAGGACAACCTGCCTCTCCTTCCACCCAGCTCTGGCCTCACTGGCTCCAAGGGCAACTGTCACCATCCACGATGCTGCAGAAACACAGGCCCAAGCTTCTCAAATGAAGAGAAGGATCGACTCGTGATATTCCAGAAAGTTCCCATTGGCCCTCTACTTGCCAAAAGCATTCCCTTAAGCCCTCTTGGAGGTCTCATCCTCAGCAAGTTTCCTGAAGGATCTCTCCATGCTTGATGCCCCCACCCCGGGGCTCATGAAAGGACATGCAGCCTTAGTTTGGGTGTGAACTTTTCTTATTCAGGGTGATTTCTTTCTGCAAAGAATTTAACGAGGAAATATGGCTTGCGATCACAGAGCGTAACTGGCTTGGGAGCCTGGAGGTGGAGGGACACCTTCCTTCGCAGTCCTTTGTCCTTGGATGCCCATCGTCCACACTGCACATACATTTTCCTTTATAGAGCTGAGCTAAGTCACAGCTGGGAACTTCAGAGAGAAAGAGGTGGGCGAGGCACTGCTCTGGCTGAGGGGACATTGTGGAGAGGGGGGCTCTGGAGCCTGGGCTGGACCTGTGGCAGAAAGCACTGAGTGGGAGCCACCTAGCCGATGCCGAAACCTAAGCGTACAGAAGAGAGGAGGGCTCAGGGGAGAAGGCGGCTTGCATGCCGCCCCTAAACAGGTGGGTTTCAGCGCAACGACCTCCGCAGTTACGTCTCTGTTGGTCTGGACGGCTTAACTGAGTATCAGCAAAGCCAAGTTCCGGCTGAAGGGTGGGATGTTTCTTACCTGCCCTTGTAATTATTCATATCAAACATCTTCTTTGCTCGGTAGTACACGAGCTTCCACGGCCGCGCAATGCCTTTTCCTAGGGCCAGAACACAGAGAGTCAGAGCGGCAGGAGGCGGCTGGTGGGAGACAAGTGTGAGGGTTGTTGAAGGGACCCTGCAACACCCTCTGTACACTGCCAACTGTGCACGTGCTGTGGCTTCCCAGAGTGTTGTAGTGGGCGGGCACCATGGGCGTGTCCCTGGGGAGTGGCACACGCTGAGCGCAAGGTCCTTGAGATCCAGACTCCTGACCCACCGACCGGGGAAGGACCCTCATAAGCAAAGCAGTCGTGAGGGAGCACTGAGGAGCCACTCGGGTGCTAACAGCTCCACCCGCGAGGTGACCAGACGCTCTCCCACCCTCCAGATGAGCGATCCCTCCCGGGCGCCACCGTCTGGCTTCCCTGTGTTCCAGAAAACACCTACAAATTACTCTCTTCGAATTCAAGACAGGTGTCCATCACCTGGACCCACCAGACTCTATGACCTCTTAAGCCCCGCCCCCAGCAGGGGTTCCCCTCTCAGCACTTCTAGAAGCCCAGGGGGCATGCAGGGGGCGTGCCTTGTGCAGCACACGCACCAAAGGGGCGACTGAGAATAGGACGCAGGGCCATTTATTCACATGCCCTGTATTACTGCACGGGAGACAGACGTGTTGCTGAGGGAGGCCTCGAGGTTCGGCCTGGCAGGAAGGACGCCACAGGAACTGTAGGCAGGGGGCGGGCAGGCATGGCACACTCACCAATGTGCAATCTGAATGCGTGCTTTCGCTTTAAGTTGGTGATCAGAGACTTCTCCTCGGGGTACCGGTCCGTGTGCAGCAATTTGTCTGCACTCTCGATCCCCGTCAGGGACAGGAATTCCTGAACGTTTTTCTCTATTTGCTTATTCTCCTTGGCAGAGAACTTGCCAAATCGAATAGCAACACCTGGGGGTACAGGGAGAGAGGAGAGACGCTTGTATTGTTGAGAATGAATAAAATCAAAGCGACTGCACTTCTTTTCATGTGTGTGTGGGGGAAGGTGTGTGTGTGTGTGCACGTCTGCAGGTGTGCGCACTGGTGTGTGTCTTTGTGCATGTGTACAGCTGAGGCTGATATCAGGAATCACACCTGGCTGTTCTTCCATCTTACTCTTTTTCAGACAGGATCTCTAATCAAACCAGAGCTCACTGATGGGGCTAGTTTGGCTAGCTAGCTTGCTCTAGGAATTTGGAGACTGGAATTACATATGGGCCACCGTAGCCATCCTGTACTTTGTGGGATCCCAGCAAGCACTTTAATCGCCAAGCCATCTCCCCAGCCCTCACTTCTTTCCTTGTGTGCACATGTGTGTGGTGGCCAGAGGTCAAACTCATTTGCTCTAAAAGTTGGAAGCTCCTCGCTCATGTATAGCTTATAGTTGTATGAGAATCTCTAGGATACATCATGCCACGTGCAGTGAGTTTCTCTGAACGTTCAGTGGGGACCAGCGGCCTCAGGCCTCACGGACAGAAGTTCAGTTACTACTGACTGATCGTGTCTGTACATCCTGAATGGCGTAGCGTCTTAAATCTGGTATGTTCTGGGGCTGGAGAGGTGGCTCAGGGGTTAAGCCTCTGCCTTGCAGGCGGAAGATCCCGAGTTCTGATCCTAGACCCCACATATAGACGCCAGGTGGAAGCGGGGGCGGCCTGCGTTTCTAGTCCTGGTAGGGCGGAGCCTGTGAATCCCGGGGCAGAGTAAACAAGGAGGTGGAGGCGTCCATGGTGGTTCCCAAATTTGCCTGTAGTTCTACACATACACACACGCATACACACGCATACACACACAATTGAATAAATAAAATATTTTAAAAAAAATCTGGTATGTTCTTTCTGGAAGTTTCTAACAGTGAAGTGAAGGGATCAGTCGCGTGCAGTTGGATCAGGCTCGGGATAAGTCTTGGCTCAGCATCTTGGGGAAGTGACACATCATCACGGCTGATGTGAACCTGAGCAAGCCCCAGGTTTACTTCACTCTGTATCCTGCCTAGTGTCTCACCCAACCGACCTTTGCTGCCAGGATGGACTCTAGTCTGGGGACGATCCGGTTCCATTTGCCTTCTTTAGGGAAAAGCAGGCACTTCGTGGGCTCTAGGACCAAAGTGTAAAGGGTGCTCGCCCTGAATCCACCACACAAGCGGGGTCCGCTCCACACGCAGAGAAGGGCACTGCACACCGCTCACCTTGCGCTTTGAACTCTTTGAAGCGCCCCAGGTCGTCCCGATACATTCGCTTAATGGTGGCGGCAGCCCTTTCCCTGATGCCGGGGATAAACTCCTGGAGCTGCCTCACCGCGGAGCCCAGGTCCACGTCTGATCCCTCGGAATCTCTCGAATCTTCGGAGAGGTAGCCTGCTGGGGGATCGCTAGTCGATTCCAAATTGCTTTCTTCTTCAGCTGCAGGTTCCGACCTAAGAAGAAACTAGATTAACCTCTGGAGCAGAAGCAACTCTAAGCCCCCCCACCCCCAGCTCTCACTCCCCAGTCATTATTTATGCTATGATCTCCAGCTTTCTTCCTCTTGGTTCTAATAAGTAAAGCCCTGTTTTAAGTCCCACTGAAGGTCAGGACCCCCACTCCCCGCTGGCCATGGGCCGAGGTGTACGCTACAGCAGCACTGACCAGCTAAGCCAGTCCTTGAGGTTTATGGTTACGACTATTGTTGCATCAGATATTTTATCTCTATTCCTATTTTTTTTTATTTTTTTAATTTTTTTTTATTTATTTAATTGTGCATGTATACGTGTGTGCGTGTGTGCGTAGAACCACGGACGAATTCGGGAACCACCATGGACGACTCCACCAACTCCTTGTTTCTGCCCCGGGATTCACAGGCTCCACCCTACCAGAACCGGAAACGCAGGCCGCCCCCGCTTCCGCTGGAGTCTATATGTGGGGTCTAGGATCAAAACTTGGGATCTTCTGCCTGTAAGGCAGAGGCTTAACCCCTGAGCCACCTCTCCAGCCCCTTTATCTCTATTCCAATGACCCTCCCAATTCTCTGCCAGTCATCCACGTATCCAGTGTAGTGTATGCAGGAAGTCAGCCCCTTGGTGACCAGAAACACTAGTTCACCGTCTAAGCCAAGGGCTAATGGCTCTCACAGGGCCCACAGCATGAGCACATTTCCGCCTCCTGATCTGTGTTCTGGAAACGTCTCCAGTAAGACAGCACAGAGAAAAACGTGAGCCCTCAGGGCCACCTTGAGTGACTCTCGGCTCAACTTTCAAATGACACTTGTGAGAAACCAAAGGTACGACAATCACTAAGCAAAAGGGGAGAGGGGGTAAACCTGTCATGACTTCCTGGAATAATGAGATACAGTGGGAGAGTCACCAGGCAGGACACACGATAACGGCATCTACTTTCTTTGTCAGTGAGACTACTTGCTCAAGATTTTTGCTGTTCTGCAGAATTCTAATATAGCCAATCCTGTACTTTTTCACACGCGCATGGGCAAATTAAGGGAAACTGGAGGTCTTGAAGTGACCCTTCAACTCCTCAGAATGAAGAGTTGGCAGTTCTTGGTCAAAATCTCATCTGCCTACTTTGACACATCTGCCGAGCTGGCTCGCTGAACACCCGCATTATGCTTTCTCTGATTTCTTCCATTTGACATACACGTGACCCACATGCACATGAATGGCATGCCCATGATTGGCTTGCACGTGAACAGTAGGTGACCGGAATGTGCGTGACCAGCACCTACGTGAACAGTCTCCCAGAAAACACGTCCATTTTCACATTACCTTGGTGTCTCCTCCCCACGCTGCTGTGGCGAACAGGCCTGGCCTTTGGCCTTCTTTGGCCTGTGGTCCACGTCCTCTTCTGGCAAGGTACCACGTGCTCCTGGTGAGTCCAAGAGCAAGTGCTCTGCATTGCTGCCACCGTCACCAGAGGTGGCCAGGGGAGCAGGTGTGCGCTTCCTCTTCTTGGACTTTTTCCTCACATCCTGGGTTCCCCTGACCCCCTCAAGTACCTCGGGGCCGTGGGCAGTCCCCACCTCTCCTTCAGGGTGGGCATCCTCAGGACCCACAGGAGGGGCCTCCAGTTCCTGGTGCCTGAGCGCCTTTTTCTTTTTCTTCTTGGTCTTTTCACCAGCCCCGGGGGATTGTGTGGTCTCATCCTTCAGGTCCGCAGAATCAGCAGCAGGCAAGGATTCCCTCGTGGAAGCTTCTGGCTGGTGCGGGGAGGGGCTCCCAAGCTGGCTTTCCTGGGTGGCATCCGGGGAAGGGATGCTCCTGGGCTGCTGCTGCTGCTTCTTCTTCTTTTTTTTCTTCTTCCTGCCATCCTGGTGAGGCTCCTGGGCACCCTCCGTGTGTGATTTAGCCACTTTAGGCAGCTCGGCGCCGCCGCCGGCTTTGGGCACCGCAGGCAGCTCCTCTCCCCTGGCAGCTCTGGCCTTCTGTTTCTTGTTCACATCAACATACACGATGTCCACATACTTCCTGGAGACCTTGGGCAGGTTCTCAATGTTCTCCTTATTTACAATGACATAGACGCCTGTTTCCTGGTCCACTTCTAAGACGCCACTCCTCTTTTTCTTCTTTTTGTGGGTCCGAGTGGCATTTTCAACCTCCTCGGGTGTTTCTGGGTCTTTCCTGGGGGGAGACTCGAGATTCTGGACATCCTTCTTCCTCTTCTTGAGCTTCATCGCCGGAGAGGACTCTCCAAAGCCTTCTTGGGCAAGCTGCCGGGGTCTTTCCTTAGACACAGGAGTCTTTTTCTTTCTCTTGTCAGAGCCTGCAGTGTGGAGTTTCCCTTGGCTGGCTTCTTCTTCCATTCCTATTTCCTTTGGGGACATGTAACAACAGTGGTTTATTTTTGCCATTTTAAACATGGGGGGAAATAGTCACAGCAAAATGTAACCACGTGACAAACGATAAAGCTGGACCCCTGACTGCAAACTTGCTCTCCTTCAACCCGCGGGAGGCTCACTGAACCCCGCTTGCTTAGCCCCTGAGCTTTTGATACACAGAGCCGTGCCGTGTCCCGCTGGTTCTGACCCCTCAGCCTCCTCTCTGGCAGCAAGTGTCTTGCTTTGGGTCTGCAAACATGCAGGGTCCTTTCCTGGTACCCTGGGATAATCTCTGCAGCCTCCTGCCTTCCAGTGCCTGCTGCCTCCCTGGCAACCTGCAATACCTGGGCACAAAACTTTTAAAAATTTTTTTGAAACTTGATCTTGGCTGACCCTGAATTTGTAGCAATCCTCCTGCCTCAGCCTCTACAGTCCTACGATTACAAGCATGTACCACCCAAGACCACTGCTTTAAGACCATTTCCCCCTCTTCCTTTAGGCTGGACCTGCCACCCAAACAATCAACTTTTGCAGCAATCCCTGCCTCTCTTGGGCCGCACTTGGCCGGACTTAAATCTAAAAGTCAACAACCGCTGATCAGTCATCCAATGGGTATCTCCTCTGCTAACACAACAACTTCTTCCAGGAGGCACTCTGTCCATTTCGCTCCCTCTTTCTCACCACCAGGAAGTCAAGACCCGGGCGTAGGGTCAACATGCAGGCTGCTGCGGTGCAGGCTCGGGTCGGCTTGCAGGCTGCGCGGTGAGCCTCAGGGTGAGGGTTCCCAGCAGCCAGGTCGCCTTCTCAAGAGGACCTCGCCGATCCTAACTTGGGCTCGTCTCTAGGGGCACACAGCGTTCACCAACTTCTCAGAGTTTCCCTAAACTCACTGTCCACTGCTGGAACAAACTCAGTTTCCGAAGTCAGGGGAATTCACCCGTGAGCCTCCCGAAGGGTTCGGGGGATGCTGGTTGGTCTGTCCCAAAAGATTCAGAGGATCTCGTCCCCCAAGATGAGTTCCCCACGCAGCGAGCACGAAAGCGTTTCTCCCCCTCCTCCGCCCTGCAGGACCCACCCACCACGCGTGGAGTGACAGACCCGACTGTATGGGGGTGGGGAGGTGGGACGTAAGCTGCGACCCGAGGCACTGACTAGCGGGTTCCTGCAGGCCCGGGTAGCCGACGAAGCGGCGGCGATCGGGCGACCCGAGGCCGCCGGGTCCCCGAGCACCGAGGCCGCGGGGTCCCCGAGCACCGAGGCCGCGGGGTCCCCGAGCACCGAGGCCGCGAGGTCCCCGAGCACCGAGGCCGCCGGCGACCCGCACAAGCCAGCCAGAAAGTGAACCAACGCGGTAAGACCTTACCAACTCACCCCTAGTTTCCCAGCCAGGAAGCGTTGCTGTGGCGGAGGCGGAAGTATCTGTGCGTCACTTCCGGCCCCGCCTCAGCACCATAGCAACACGATTGGCGTCTCGACTTGGCGCATGCGTAGTTGCTTATTTGGGTTCCTGCAGACTTCGCAGGGGATCTGTGGGCGAAGCATGCTCCGAAAACTAAGAAAGCAGCACGGACGTCTTCCCTTGCCTTGTTCATTCATGCACGCGCTTACCTCGTTCAGCATGTGTTTTTGTTCTGAGCTCCATCTGTGGTCCAGGATTGAACGACCAAGTCACGACATCAGTGAAGCAACCACGAGGACGTCAGGTGATCCTGTAAAGAAATAACACAGGAGGAGATTGACTGGGGACACTGGGTGCTACTTTGGATGGGAGGCCATGCTCTGTGAGGAGTGACCTATCAACTGAGTCCCAGATGCGGAAAGCAAGCAAGAATCTAGGTGGAGGTTCTAGGACTAAAGCTCACTGGGTATAGTGTTTGCCTAGCATGGGTCCGTCCCCAGCACTGCAAAACCCCAGTGTGTGGATGCACGCCTGTATGCTCAGCACCCAGTAAGAGGAGGAGAAAGAAGAAGAGGAGGAGACAGAGGATCATAAGTTCAAAATCACTGATGACTATAAGAAGTTTTTGGCCAGCCTGAGTTTACATAAAACCCTGTTTCGAAAGCGAGGTGGAAGCTACCAGGCTGGAAGCAAATGCAAAGCCCCCCCCCCCAGCTTGGTTTCCAGAGGATATGGGGGAGTGTGGTGGGAGATGAAGTCAGAAGCTAGGGGGGGGCAGTTAGCTGGAGCGGGATCTGATGCACATGGTGAAGTCCCTATGGGCCAGAGGAAGGAAGAGGCTTGGAACTCTATTCTGAGTCTCCTGTTTGAACAGGATCTTGGGCTGGGCGAATAATTTAAAGGTAGAATACGGTACAGTACTGTATGCATTTAGTCTTATAACAACCTTCTATTGCAAGCGTCTTTATTGGGCAGTACCATGATAGTCGTACCTAGCAATGAGAAAACAGACTTAGAATAACTTGGGCTTCCCTGGCGCAGGATTCAATCTAGGCTTCTCCTACTACTCCTCTATCCTGCTATGCCACCAATGAATTCCTTTGTGTGCACACTTGCCGGATCACCCTTGGCAGGTGTGAGACCAGAGGTACAGCTCCGAGGTCGGCCTGAGCTACAAAGCAAGACTCTGTTTCATGAAAAGAAAGTATACAACTTACACTTCTGTGAAAGTCTGGGTGTGAAGCAGTCTGGAGAAACCACAGCTGCCCCAGCGCATGTCGCCCTCATACATGCCACAGCAGGGTTGCCTCCAGCCTTATGTGAGCAGTTGGAAGCCTGTCTGGTCTGTGTTAATGTAGCGCTGCTGTGGCCCACTGCTGATGTGTAAGACCTTGAAGTTCAGACTGGCTGTCAGTGGAACTTGCTCTGTGATGAACCCAGAATGAGCTGTGTGCATGCATATTTACACGTTTAATGAAGATGTTAATCATGGATGGATAAACCCACAAAACATGGGAACTGAAAAGTGGATGGAAAATTCTTCCAGAGTAGTGATTCCAAAAAGCATTGTACTAATCTTTTGGGAGGCTGTTAAACAATTCCTGAATTTCCAGATGCATTGCAAATCAGACACTGTTATTATATCACGTTCTGGCGAGGCATGTGCGTGACTCAGTGGGCAAAGTACTTTCTTGCCAAGCCTGAGTAGCTAACTATGACACCCCCATTCTGTTGCAAAGAATCAGACACTATTGAGTATCATTCTTAGATCTTTCTTTCCACCCGCTTCACCGAAAGAGCCCGCAGAATGGCTGAGGTCACCCTGTGGATTAGCAGCAACATCAGGCCAGGAATGCAGACCGCTATTCATTTTACTAGGCCATCCCGGGAAACTGCAGCGTGGGGAACAGAGGCGGAGAGGGAACTGTGGAACCAGAAAAGTGATCTAGAAGTCGAGGACCAATGGCTCCCTTGGACAGCATCTCTTTTTAACAAAACCTCGATAGGATGCTTGGATTTTCTTAGGTTCATTTAAGAAAACTCTGAAAGGTCGCGCGTTTCAGGACAGAAAGCCAAAAGCAACTTGAGCTGTTAGCGTCCGGTCGCCAGGGAGACGGACCATTCCATTTCTCCTCAAGGGAGAGTCTTGATTTTTCCTATCTCTCTTAGTCCACAGAACGGTATCCAAGACACATTCTGAAGAGCTAGTAGAGTTCGCTTGGTGATCCGAGGCTCCTTGCAGCCTCGAGATACCCCGAGGTGGGCGCGCTCGGCTCCAGAGGCC
This sequence comes from Typhlomys cinereus, assembly GCA_023101885.1. Lineage (NCBI taxonomy): Eukaryota > Metazoa > Chordata > Mammalia > Rodentia > Platacanthomyidae > Typhlomys > Typhlomys cinereus. The sequence goes on from JALPQD010000039.1 coordinate 7,420,163, forward strand.
TCCTGCCCCTCCGGCGTCTACCCCAGGGTCCCTATGGTGCATCCCGGAGCGCGCAAGGGGGTCTCCGAAGGTGGGAAAGATCTTATTCCGCTTGCAGCGGACAGACCCACTTCCCGACGACCTCCAGGATGCCGGGGTCCGGGAAGTCCCACCAGGACCTTACGCGATGGAAGAAGAAGAAGCAGCCGCTGCGCCGCACGGTCAGCCAGATCTGCCCGCCGCCTCGGCGGCCGCTGACGATGGCCGACATCCGCCCGGGCATGGAGAACCAGAGGCTGGGGGTCGTGCGGGACTCCATGTTTCAGAACCCGCTCATCCTCAAGGTGAGCACACCACCCTTCGTCCTCGCCCCTTCCCCGGGCACCCAGGCCGCCGAGGGTGTACCCTGCCCAGTCCCGGCCTCTTAGCCGGGGTCCCGGAGCAGCGCTTGGAAACCAGCTGTGGATCAGGCGGGCCCGGGACCTGCAGGTCTCTCTTCGATGCCCTCATTTAGGTGGGCTGGCAGTGGCATTCACTCGGGGTGTGACTGCGAAGACAGGGTAGAGCAGCCCCCCGCGGGACCCCGGAACTGCACAGTTTGGGAGGCCTGGGGGCTGGGCCCACCGGTGAGACAGGTCGCCGGCAGTGCCCAGCGGTCTGCTCTGGTCGCGTCCCTTCGCCAGCACACCTGCTCGGCTTTTCTGCAGCAGGCGCATCTGATCTCTCACGGACCCCTCAGTTCACAAGTTAATTTCCACCCGGTCCTACTTTTACGCCTTTCTTAACCAAATCCTAAGAGAATTCTAGGAGGTTCGGCAGGCACCCGCGAGGGAGCTGGGTTTCTAAGCTAGATCGCTTTATTGCCCGCTCCGGGCACTATGGTCTGGTTTCCCACGTGGTTGCACAACCTTCGCGCCTGCCCCGGAGCCCCAAGACACAGGAGAGTCAAGGTGAAGTTTGATAGTTGGGGAGGTCTCCATGGAGTAAATTTACTCCGCGCCACTAGAGGGCAGCGTGCCTTCACAAATGCGCTGGTTCCCCAGGTTCTGGGGTCCAGGGGATGGGCCTGCAGGTGGCCATGATCAGCAGGGATTTATCTGATTTATCTGGCTCATTAAAACCCAGAGGATTCCAATTTATTTTTTACGTCGTCGTTTCAGGTTTTTCTTTTCTAACCCCTTCCTTTCCCCCCCTTCTCTTGTAAGGAAATCTGGGCGTTCTTGATACTGCTAGAATGAGCGTCTGGGAACACCGACCTTCCTTGTCTTCTCTGAGCTCATGTTACTCAGAGTTCTGTGGCGGGCACCGCGGCTCTGATATGTCTGATGTGAACAGCCCCTTCTGGACAGGTGGATGGGAACAGAAAACTGGACCCCACTATTGTGGGATGCGGAGGTCCAGTCCGCCTCTGAGACACAGCTCTGAGTCAGCAGTCGTTTTGCCCAGGTTCTGAGAGCCGGGGCCTTTCACCCGCATTCGCCATTTCCCCTGGTGACGCTCTCTCCAAGTGACACATGTGTCTGTACTTGCATGCATATGCTCTATGTCTACGCATAGATTTCACGTGCACTCTACATGTAAATAGAATACATGTATAATATGCACATATGTATGCTTGGCATATATGTGCTTGTATGTAAAATACAGTACATGTAGACATACTTTTTTCTTTTGCTTTCTCCTCCCGGCTATGAGACACGTGGCCTCATGATGGCGCCATCTGAACAGCTGGCAGGATGAATTCCATCCTTGATCCTGAGCCCCAATTGAGGAATAAAAGCTGGACAGGGGGCGAGGGAGATAATTGATCCACCAACGGGGTTTTGTTTTTAGACTTTTCAGGACTGTCTGACCCCTGGGAGCAGCCAAGCGGCAGGGCAGGGTGCTGACACTCTGGTGACGGAGTCTGGGATTCTCTTCTGCCCGCGACTAGCAGGGGGCAGCCTCACCCCTGGCTGTCCTTGGCGTTTGGAGCGCCATAAGGCACATCCCGGCGCCTTGAGTTGGGGATGTCCACGTTCAGTATGTTCTCCTTCCTAGAAGGTCTTCCATCACAACCTGACCTACATAGAAGTTGGCAGAGACACTAAGCGTAAAAAGGGAGCTTGGTTGGTCCTTTTTCCAGAGCCTTCTTTGCTAATGAGTATACTAAGGAAATCTTGGCCTGGCTTTTAGCTCAAGGTTCTGACAGTGTGTGTGTGTGTGTGTGTGTGTGTGTGTGTGTGTGTGTGTGTGTGTGTGTGGTGTGTGTGTATGTGTGTGTAAGAGGGCACTGTATTCCTATGGACGCCCAAGGGTGGCATCAGGAATTATCCTGGGTAACTCTACCTTCTTATTGCTTTGTTCTGGTGTTTTCTAGGCCTTCTGCTTTCCAGGATCAGAAGCCCAAGCCACTGCCCTTTCTGCCTGGCATTTTTACATGGGATCTGGGATCTGAACTCAGGTCTTTGTGCTTGCAAGACAAAGGCTTTAACCCCTGAGCCATCTCTCTGCCCCCCCAACATTATTTTTTTTAACTATTTCAAACAATGTCCTGTATGTAAGAAAGCTCAAGTCTCGAAACTTTGGGATGATGTCAAAAGTAGTTATGATTCTAGAGCATTTATTTCTTTATAGTCCTATACTTTGTGTGTGTGTGTGTGTGTGTGTGTGTGTGTGTGTGTACAAGAAAGTACTTGAATGTGTGTCCCTGTACAGCTCCAAGGATGACTTTGGGAATCATCCTGGATTGGTCTACCTCCTTATTGCTTTGCTTTGGTATTTCCTAGGTTCTGCCTTCCTGGGCTGGCAGGAATTGCAGGCCTTTTCCATATCCATGTTTTTACGTGGGACTGGGATCCATACTCAGTTCCTTTGCTTGAGACAAAGGATTTAACCCCTGAGCTATGTCTCCAGTCCATGGTTTTATACTTTGTACTGAGTTCTCTTATAAATTCCTTTTTGACACTTCTCAGTTTCACTGGCCCAAGTGGTCAGAGCCTGTGCTGGCATATACATCTCATGCCACCCTTGGCCCAGGTTGGAGTTTTGTCTCTGCCTGAGCTTTGAAGATGCGCATTTCTGTCAGAGGGGTACAGCACCTCAGAAATATTGATTCCACTGTATGGGAGTGTAGGATGTCATTCGGATTCGTTTTCCCTTGTGGATAGGGTCGTGTCGTTTTTCATTTAAAATGCAGAGACACTCAACAAACCCAGCCCTCGTATTTCCCACCCGCGGAATTTACCAGAATGTACAAACATCAGCTATTCAAGAACAGTGTCTGCGAGGTGCCAGGGCAGCCGAGAGAAGTGAGAGAGACTGGGGCTTGCAAGCAGGACACCCCACAGCCAGCTGCCACATCGAAGCCCAAGCTGACCGGGATTTAGTTAAAACACGATGGTGTTTTATGGAGCTGCATGAAGAATAGTTGTAACTAGTTTTCGTTAGCCAAGACTTCCAGTTTTCCTTCACTGGGATTCTCTGGAAAGAATGAAAATGAAACCATGAAAGACCCCAGCACCTTCCTGCCTGGTTCTCATTTCCCCCAGAATCCTGAGACTCGACACAGAATCCTGCGGCAAGGGGAGGGCGCACCCTTCCTGCCGTCAGAACTTGGCTGATCCCCCGTCAATGCAGTTATGGGGAGAGATGGCTTGGTTTGCACTACTGACAGCTTTGAATCCTGTTGCCCCTGAGAGGCAGGCTGCGTACCAAGGTGGGAATTGATTGAATCCAGCACCCTCGAAAAGCGGGGGTGATCACGGCGTGCAGTTTCTCCATAATTTATCCCTGACTTTGTTTGTTTCCATGGGAGGTTTATGTCACCGAGAGACGAGCATGCCCTTGTAAGACAGAGTCAGAGAATCACAGCATTCAGGGCGAGAAAAGTTCTAGACATCGAAGGCACCTCCTGTTTGTAAGCCAGTGAGGTCTCCCACTGAGGGATGACACTCCCTCTCCAAGTGGGTGAAACTGGGGTCTCCTGACTTACAACCCCGTACAGTCCATGATTAATTAATCAAGGCCAACCCAGGACACTTCCATCTTTGTCACAGGGAAAAATATTCATAAAGGAATCTGATGTAATATGTCTCAGTCGATGCTTTTCCCGAGTGAGGGCTGCTGGTTTGCTGGGACTTGCTGACGGCCAAGAGATGCGTCTTCCATGATTGCGACGTGCCCGGCACCATCCCGCTCCCTCCGAGGCACAGAAGCAATTCAGACCGCAGCCTCTGCCACAAACACTTAGACCATAAAAACATCATTTACATTTATTTCTTGAGTGTGTGTATTATGTGACCACGTGAGCAATAGATGTACAGTAGACAGATGAAAGAGATAGATAGAGAGAGATAGAGAGATAGATGAGAGATGGTGGGTAGATGGCAGATAGATGAATGCGTATACATGCACATGTATATCTGCATATGGAGGTGGAAGGACGCTTTGTGGGAGTTGGTTTTCTTATTCTACCAATGTGGGTCTCAAGTTGTTGGGCTTAGTGGGAATTGCCTTTACTTGATAAGTCATCTTTCTGGCCTAAGGACTTAACTGTCCATTTTTCTATGCTGGGTAGATGGGATACACAACATACATACACTTGCACACACACATGCATGCACATACACACATGCATATGCACACAATGCACATGCACATGCGCATACATGCACGTGCATATGCACATACATGCACATGCATATATACAGGCATGCACACACACATGCATATGCACACAATGCACATGCGCATACATGCACATACATATATACAGGCATGCACACACACATGCACATACATACATGCACATACATGCAGGCACACGTACAGCAGACAGGTGACGCCATGGGTCAACTGTACCATCCAGTGCGCTCAGGCCCAGGGACAGGGAATCTACCTGGACTTAGAAAAGATGTTCTTGAGAGGGAAGGAACACGTTCATGTCAGGGCGATGAAGGGGAACCCAGGTTGCTCCCCATACCCCTGCACCCAGAGCCAAGTGATTCCACCCTGTTTAGGTCCCAAGAATTAGCAGCTGGTTACCCCACTTGAGTTCTAGTTTGTAGCCTCAGGGCTGTGGCTGATCCTTATCAGTCACCAGCAGGGTGAGGGGACAGTTGTTTGATAAGTGTGTTTACAAGGTTAGGCACTCTCTTGGCTTAGCATCTCTCATAAACATCGAAGGCTGTGAATGTCAGGCATGGAGTCAAACGGGAAGGAGACGGGCCAACCAAAGCAAGTGGATAAACATCCAGTGTTTCCACTATGCCCAACCTCAGTGGTGAAATGTTCCATGTGGAGAGCAAGTGTCTGGGACCGGTGGGGTCCTGGGACAGTCAGCGGTGTAACGTGAGAAAAGAAGGTGTCAGGAAGGAATTCAAAACCATCCTCATGATCTAGTCTTGGTCGGCTGGGTAGGTTTCATTTTCCTAGCTGGTGCTGTGGAGTTCGTCAGCACTCTCTCTCTCTCTCTCTCTCTCCTATTCTATTTTAATTTTAATCGTGTATATGTGTACATATGTATGTACATGCAGTGTGCTTTCAGAGGCCGGAAGTCCATGTCGAATGTCTTTCTCGATCATTCATTGTCTTACTTTTCTTAAGACAGGGTCTCTCACTGAATCTAGAGCTCACCAGTTCTGCTATGCTGTCTAGCCAGCAAGTTTTAGGGACCCACCATCTTCCCAGCTTCCCAGCCATGTACCGCCCAGCTTTTTAGGTGGCCGCTGACGTCTCTGGCACTCTACCAGGGAGCCAGCTCCCCAGCCAATTTTCTTTGCTTTCCCTTTTTTGAGTTTGACCGTGGTTTGCCTTTAGTGGTATGTGCCTAGGCACTTGCTGGAACACTTGACGATACATCGGCAGGTAGACCTGCCCCCGCATCCAGCATGAATCCTTGCTAGTGTCTCAGGAAGCTGTGGAGCCTCCTAGGCAGGTACGTGGAAGCAGACAGGGCTGCGGTGAGCTCGTGGGTGCAACAGCCCTGCCCTGGCCAGAGGATGGTGCCCGGCTGCGCTTTTTCGTTGAAATCAAAACCTTCCTCTTGCTTACACTCAGCTGCATCCTTCAGGAATGCTCAGGACTGTGTCGTCCCAGAGGGCAGAGCTGTTCTTCATGGGCTGCTCACTGGGGTCCCCTGACTGCCACCTTCCTCTGTCCCTCCACAGAAAGGGTGCTTTGGGTCTAAAACACGGATGACACTAAGACCTCATGATTGGGGGTCTTCTCATGAACTCAGCTACACCCTGATTGTGTGGTCCTAGGAAAGCTATTGAGGTCTGGTGGGAGGGCTGTTTCTCCAGGAAAAACTCTGAGACTTAGATGGGCCAGTCAGCAATCACTTTTGGCACTTTCCAGAACATTCCAGGCTGAAGTGTTGAGCACTGTATAAGTCAGGATGTTTTGTTTTATGGTGCTGGGACTCGAACCCAGGGCGTCACCCACGACAGGCATGCATCTACCGCCGAATCTGCACTGACCACCATTTCCTTTTTTAAAAGACAAACGTTTCCTGATTTACAATTGGCACCACAGACAAAATTTCAAAACTGTTTCTATGTCTGTGGGTTTTTTACGGCTGTAGTTACCAGGAATACTTGAGGTCTCAGGAAAGGAAGGATATGAAAATAATGCATCTAGATGGTAGATGGATAAATAGATAATAGACAGATGATAGATAGATAGATAGATAGATAGATAGATAACGGATGGGTGGGTGGGTCCACCTTTATTTCAAAGCTTAAGAAAAATTTAATTAAGTATTCTAATGGAATGCTAACTACGCACTCACCAATATGTTACCTATGCTTTCAGTTCTGTTTTGGGGTGTTGTGTTTGGGATCCTTATAAATATGTGTCATATGATGAAGATGGTGACTGAGCCGGAACTTTCCGTTTGGGAGAGCACATTTACGGAGGACAGTCTTCTGAGAACTGGCTCTGTTAAGCCCCGGGAGGGGCTTCGGGGATCCTCTTCCTGCTTTGAGACCTTCAAGCTGACTAGGTTAAAAACAGGGGAGGGCACAGGATTTCCCATCCCACAGCCTGGTAGCAAATATAACTGTGCTGCGTCACTCCTCTGATTTTTCTGTTTGCAACAAACAAACTAACCAACCTCCAGAGCGTTTGCTGCTCACTGGTGACAATTCACCTTTAAACAAGACCGTCCCCGTCTCTTCTTTCAAACTTTCACAGCCAGACAAATGAGGAGCACTCAGACTGTAACTGTGTGCATATACACACGTGCACATGTTTTCACACATGTGCACACATGTGCACACACAGAGAGAGAATTTGAGGGTTGGTTGTCCTGCAATGTTAAAACCGTGGGTCCATCTTGTAGAGAGGGGCCGGCAGGGTGGTCCAGGCAGCCAGTTGAGCCCAGCGATCTGTCGCTAATTAGTGTCTTGTCAGGAGCAGATTCAGTTCCTCACTGTCAGTGAGGGGACCAGAACCCACACTGATCATGGAGAGTTGGGAGGATTCTGTAAGACCACTAGGCAGTGTTGGCGGCGGTGTGCATGCATCAAAGTAGCCAGTACGCGTGTCTTTTCATGGCAGATTCTTGTGCTCCCTGACATTTCCTTCTCATCAGTTGACACTAAGTAAATGTTGCAATACCAAACTTAGTGAACACAGTGAATTCATAACGAGATGGGCTCGCCTAAGCGCTTACCACACCGTGTACTGCGTCACATACCGCATCGCAAGCACATTGCCGCCCCAGCGCTGACAGCGATTCCTAGTTATGTGCTAAAAAAAAAAATCAATTGCATGTTCAACATCTGGGTCATTTCCTAAGGCTGTCTCCTCATTCGTGGTCTGGTTTCTGAGATTTAACTTTGCCCGTGTCTTGAGTTTGCCATAAAGACTGATTTAATTGAGATAGCATATCGTGGAAAGGATGAGACTCTATCACATGGCCGGTCCTCCTTTGCTGGGATGGGAGGGTGTAGTTTTGCCGTATTCCAGGGAACACTTAATCATCTTTGCAGTCATTCTCGGTGGGTGAAGGTGGAAACGGGTGCTGTTGGCCTCTCCCTGGTGAGCCGAGGTCACCACATCCCATAATGTGCTCTCAACCCCGTCCACCTGTAACAAGGAATCTTTGGGCTCCCAGGGTCAACAGAGCAGAGGCTGGGAAACCTCGACTCTAAACATGGGGGATTTGGTAATATCATGTCTTGTATTCCTTTTCGCTGCTCCCCCCCATCCTCCCCCCCCACTCAGTGCTCCCCTCCCCCACCCCAGGGATCCATTCTCTCCCCCTCTGTGGTGTAGCTTACATAGGCGTGCTTGCTTTTGTGGGCGTCTTGTCCATCTCCAGCCTCACCCACGGAGAAGCTGTCCCCTGCCATCCCACGGCGCGGCTCAATAATTCATTACGCCAGCTAATTAGTAGGGAGGCCGCTCTGCTGAGCAGTCAGTGACCCGTGCGCGATCTGCGTGGCCCCCCTCACTCCCAAGGATTTTGTTCCCGTCTGCATGAACTAATCTAAGATTTAAAACAGAGTGGACTTGGCGTGGCAGAAACTAAACTCCCAGTGGATCGGCACCCCAAGGCGGACCTTGCACTTCCCTTGTGGCGCTGAACTCCACGGTTTCAAGACAGCAAATAAAGGGACCATCCAGCTGCTCTCCATAACTTAAAGGGTCATGGGGGTAGGTCAAGAAACAGAAATGGGCAGTGAGTCCAAAGGTCAGCAGTGACCACACCAGGGCGGGGGGTGGGAGGATTGGGGGGATGGGAAGGGGCCATCAAAACAGTTTCAGAAAAACACTTGGCCAGCCTGAAAGAGGGCATTTGTATCTTTTATATGAACCCAACAGTACATATTTGGGAGACAGGCCAACTCAGAAGCAAACAAGATGAATTTGTGTGTGGGGGGGGGGGTGAACCAGAATCCTTTGTGTTTTGTTCAAAGAGGGAAAAGTGCATGGTCAATTTCAAGGTGTGGATGGCCTCAGCGAAAGGCCACACCATGCCCGGTGGCTGGCCGTGTGTAATGGACCACGGAGCATCACACTGGGTCACTGCGTCAGACAGTCGAAGCCTGGATGCCTCGGCATCCTGCAAAGAGGGGGCACTCGGAGGACATGGGGGGTGCCCGGAGAATGAGGAGGGGTGCCCAGAGGACGCAGAGGGGGCTGATATTTCTGCCCTGGCATTTCTGCAGAGAGAATTAGAAAGTTTGCTGGTGGCCTTGTCAATTCATCTTAGGAGACAAGAGTGAGTGAGGACGCCTCACCATGGTAAAATGCCATCACATTCCAGCTTTTCCCTCGCCTCTCGGCAGATCTTTCAAAGACTCAGAACTTGAGGGCTGGGATGCAGTTCCGTGGTTGAGTACTTGTTCACCCTGTGAGACTCCGGGTTTCCTATTCGGCACCTCAAAGGGACAGGAATTAGGGGGAACAGAGAGGTTAGTTTTGTTTTGCATTGGTTAGGAGGCATCTAAAACCACTAAGGAATCTATCAGTCAATCAACACACTTGGGGACACAAGGAATCTAAGGATTTGTTTTCCATTGGGAGATGACTGGATCTTGGAGATTGGAACTTATAATCTTAGTTAAACAATGAGGGTGTGAAGGTACCACATCAACCTTAAGGACGGGATCCCCACCCAGCGCTAAAGCCAGTGCCACCCTGATGATATGAGGCAGGAGAAGGGCTCACATGTTTCTGGAAGCTTCTACCAAGTCTGGAGGAAAATTAAGAGTGGGGCCCTGGAGAACAGAGAGAATGCCCTTTCCAGACTGCTGAGGGGCCACGCCATGGGTCTCTGTACTGCAGCCCTGCTCTCCAGGAAGAATAGATTGTGTGTGTCCTTGTTTGGGGGAGGAGACCATGCCAGGCAAGGTAAGAGGCTCTGTGAGCAGATCCAGGGCTAGGAAGAATCTGGAACCCACAGGAGGACGGCAGAGTGACAGCTGTGCGGAAAGCCCCAGACTGGAGAGACTTTCGGAGTCCAAGAGAAGGGAATGAAGCGGACCGAGTTTGAAGGCCCAAGAGATGCAGAAACCAGCAATGGATCTCAGCCACTGTGCCTCCATCTTGGACGGAGGGTGACTGGTTGGCAAGGGACAGACTGACAGGCACCCTGCAGGTCACTGCGTGTGACTCTGGGGTGGACGCGTGCATGGTACTGCTCCACCTGGCTGGATGGCAGCAACGGAAGGCAGCACGTGCACATGACGCTTTAGGGTTAGCAGCCTCGATTTGTTTACTTTTTGCCTGTTAAACAAGCTGGAGCCTGAAACCACTCGCAGCCGCCACCAGCCACCAAGTCGTTTGAGGGAACCTGCTGGCAAGGTTCTGAGGGGTCCCTCCAGGCCTACCACTGCGGCTGTTTCCAAAACCCTTATAAACTGTCACTGAAGATTTTGCTCTCTCTTGTAGGCGCCCAGTGGGCATCGATGCGGAGGTTTGAGTCTTTTAAGAACTTCCCTTCTCTAAGAAAAGGTGTTTCTAGTGCTCACAGCAGGATGCCCACACGCTGGGTTTCTGGCTTCTCCCCGGAGTGGGAGTGGGAGAGCCAGGGGGAGGCCGAGGCCCTGGCTTTTTGGGGAGCTCCTGGCTGGAGACTTGTCAGACCCCCTGAGAGTGGCTGTGGCCTCAAGAGCGCCCACACTGTGTGGTCTATGTCCTGACCTCCTGGCAGGTCCCGTGCCTAAGCAGTGCTGATTCTGCGGCTCCCACTGTGCAGGTGCAAAGCTGAGTGGCTCAAGGTTGGTCGGTCATGTGCAGGACGCTCAGGTTAGAGCCAAAGCAGCAGATCAAAGCGGAGCCGTGTCCGCTGTGTAACTCAGAACCAAGTGACAGCGACGGCCGCCATTTACTGGATGCTTCTCGAGTGCACAGCCTCCATTCCTCCTCCCTCTCTCCCTTCATCCCTCCTTTTCTTTCTCCTTCTCTCTCTCTCCTTCCATCCTTTTCTCTCCCTCTTTCTGTTCTTCCTTTTTCTCTCTCTCCTTCCATCCCTCCTTCTCTCTCTCCCTTCATCCCTCCTTTTCTTTCTCCCTCTATTCTTCTTTCTTCCTCTCTCTCTCCCTCCATCCCTCCTTTTTCTCTCCCTTCCATGCTTCCTCTTAAAACTTTGAAGGTTCAGGTTCTAGCATCTCTCTGCATGGTCATGGCTCCGGGCTGTGGGTCTGCTGTTTTGGCTGTAGGTTGTGTTTCTCCTCCAAGCTCTTGACCTCCCTCCCCCCTTCCCTTCTTCCCTCCTTTCTCTCTCTCTCTCTCTCTCTCTCTCTCTCTCTCTGCAGCTGGCATGGAACTCAGGCTAGGGAAGCTGTACCACTGAGCTCCTCAGTAAGCCAAATCTTACACAATCATCCCCACGCCCCTGTGAGGTCCACATTTTAAGTTCAGAAAGACTCTGCGACATTCCCAAAGTCACCCGAGAGGTCAAATGGCAGGGCTGTGGGGTTGCACTGTCGCTTCAGTGAAACCACAGCTTGTCAGACTACTTGGGGAGCAACACTACCAGGTACCTTGGGAAACCCTTTTATTCTGGTGGGAAACAGAGAGAGAGAGAGAGAGAGAGACTCAGTACCCTTGGATCGGCTAGGTCCAGATCTGTCCAGCAGGGCCAGCCTCGTCCAGGGAGGTCCTTCCTGTGTTTGGTGGGAGGTGACCACACACAGTTGGAACTATGGGGCTCTGGGGAGCGGGGAGCTGGGAGAGTTAGGAAGGGGGAAGGACTATGCCCCAGGAGCGTCTATAGGTAGCCGAGAGGAAGAGGAAGGTCATTTTCCGTAGGGGGACATGGCCAGAGACCAGGAGCTGGCAGCCGGGAAGGGAAGCGGAATCTAAGAGGACCTTGCGCTTCTCGTGATCCCATTTAAAATTCTCAGGAGCAGCACATGATAAAGGGGAAAAAAAGCGGCATGGATGTTGTGATTGTCCCGGAAGCCCAGGATGAGGGTTATTTGAAAAGTGTGCCGTCTGCCTGCCTGGCCGCTGGGGTGTCTGGGAGCAACATCTCTATCCGGCCAGTCCAGTGGCCTCACTCTTTCAAAGAGAAGTCACCCCGCTTTTCTGTCTCCCACGCTGGGGCCCTCCTCCTCTCCCCCTCCCTCTCAGAGAGAGCAAACTGTCTTCAGATTAACACCAGCGATGGAAAGAACAGCCACCAGGCTGCACTTAGTTACCATTTAGATAGCCGGCCCAGGCTGTAGAATAGGCATCAAAGCCGGCTCCCGGCAGCGGGAGGGATTAATTTCTTTAGCCAACAGGCCTGATCTGGCCTAACTCATTACCCTGCTTTGTCGGTGTGAGTGTCCGATGCGATTGAAGATTATGTCATTTAAGGCCTTCCCCTTGTTTTCCGCTGCAAGCCTGCGCTATTGAATCGTGCATCGTTGCCAGGCCGTCAATACTCAGGCGGCCTGAGGTTCTAATTCTGCTTCATTTAAACTTCATCAACTCTTCCAATCAAGTGGAAGGACCCGAAATAGGCTCTGTGCAGAGAGAGGCCCGAGCCCTTTGTCAGATAATTTATTCTGCCTTCTCCCCTCCCTCGCTCCCTTTCTCTCTCTCCCCGGCCTGTTCCCCAATCCCCTCACAGCACCCCCCTCCTCCTGATCCCCACGCCCGAAATGAGATTACAGTATTTAAATGACTATGGTAATCAACCCGGGGACCTTGAGCTGAGATGCAGGTTAATTTTTCTTAGCAGAACAAAGAAGCGCGATGTCTTTGGGGACGGCGGTACAATCTGGGCTTCTTGTTTGTGCCCCCCCCTGAAATTTAGGCGTCTTTTCTTGATCCTAACTAGGCGCCAAGCGTGGTTCCTTTTCTTTAAAGGCTGTCGCTATGACAGCAGAATATTCCCGAGCTGATAAATAGGTAACGGTCTTCTCCCCACAGTTTTAATAGGAAAAAAAAAAAAAGTCACGGGAAAGGGTGATCAATTACCTGACTTATTTTTAAACACCCTCGGAATTGTTTCCTTGCTGTGTCAGAACTTTGTAATTACAGCCGCCCGTACGCCTGTAAACTTTTGAATGAAGCATCTTGTCATGGCTGGTTTTCTTCCTGGCAGCTTTTACTGCTATGAAAGTTGAGATTCTGTCATGTTCTGGCTAATTAGAAGTGGGGTCATTAGACTCTTGGAAATCTACATGAAAGTGACTTGTTCCGTTGTTCCTAAAACATTGGCAAAGTTGGCCAGTCCTTCTGCAGAGCCTCCCGGCTCCCGGCCCTTCTCCCCCAGCTTCTAAAACAGAATCAAATCCCGTCTATTTCTTTGTCTTCCTTTGCTGTCTTGTCAGTGCGGTTTTACACGCTGCCGCTCGGTGTTCTCTTTTATTTGTGTCAGGAGAAGGGGTTGACAAGTTCAGTATACAGTGTTCATTTGGCAAGGCAAATTTTCATAGCAATTTCGAGTCGGGAAATGAAACTATCTTTCCACACAATGAGCAACATCATTTTTGAACAGACTTATGAGAGAGAGAAAGAGAGAGAGAGAGAGAGAGGAAGGAAGCAAAAGGAGAGAGAGACAGAGAAGAGAAGGGAGAGAAAAGAGAGAGAGAAAGAACCAGAACTTCATTCCTCCCACAATCCTGAAATGTCAAATAGGTTTGGTAAAAAGTAGGATTTGGTTTTCCCCTGAAAACTTGGTTTGGGAGAGAAAAGAATGATGATTTCAAGCAGAGACATTCCCCCCTTCCCAAATCCCCACAAGTTCATGAAAGGCTGCAGGGAAGTGTCGGACTTCTACATTAAAATGAGTTTGTTTTAAGCCCTTTAAACTATGAGCGAGTTCCTGCCTGTCACTTGCATGTGCAGAGCAAAATATTTAATAACTGGTGACGCTGCCTTCCACAAGTAAGTTCGCAAGTGCTTGCTCCCCCTCCCTCTCCCCTCTTCATCCCCCCCATGCTGCTTCTCCCTCCCTGTTTGCAGGGGACCGGTTTGGGGGGGAGGAAACCATTCAGCCCTTTGTGCTACCAAATTCATCTGGGGCAGTGTTTATGATGACATTTTTCTTTCTTAAAGCAAATATTGACTCACCACGGGGAAATTAAAACTCCATTAGGAACAGCTACAGTGTACCACGGGCGGCGAGCGCAGTCAAAGCTACTATTAATTGGCTTCTTCTTGGGGAATAATTCAGGGAGGCCGAGGGAAACGGGAAAGAGAAGACGGATGGAAACCATAATTTCTTAAAACAACACCATCTAAATCAGCAAAGGTGATCATTGCGTGTTGTTAATCTAAATATGAAGAAGGGGCCGCCTCGTGCTGGGAGGGATTCATCAAGCTTGCCGCCAAGTTCTCTCCAGCCTGCGGAAAATGCAGGATGAAGGTGGGCCTGCAGGCCAGGCTCACCCCGTCTTCTTGGAAGTGTTGTTGCTGGAATACTGGGGCCCCAGGCTTCTCTGCTTTGGGGGCCTTTTCTTTCCCATGGAAGGTGGCAAGACCCCTTCTGCCTGCTTGTTGCACTCTCAACAGGAATTCTCACTGTTCGACCACCGCCCACTCTCCTTCCCTCACTGCTTCCTCCTGGTGCCTGCCCCGCCCACGGTCCATCTGCTCCAAGACTTCTCGGCCATCCTTGGCTGTCAGCAAGAAAAAAGCAAATACTGAGTAGGATGCAGGTGTGGGGGGGAAGGGGGGCTGCTATATGCAGCCATTGGTAGGGATGTAAACTGAGGCAGCCGCATGGAATTAGTATGGAGTTCCTCAAAAAATGAAAAACAAGGCCACCAGATGGAAAAAGGCACTTGCCACCCACCCTGACCACTTAAGTTCCATCCCTGAAACCCACTAGGGGGGACTTCCTGCCAGGTGTCCTCTGACCTCCACGTGTGGCCCGCAGCAGGTGTGCCGCCCACACCCCCAAGATAAGAAAACAAATGTTAAAAAAAACTACAAAAAACCCACCACATTGCTATCTCAATGATTATCATCATTTCCATAGATTAGAGACACTGTCAGTGCTTGATCTAGAAGCTTCCTTTTGCAATGGAAGGTGTTTAATACAGAAAATCACAACTGACTGAGGTGCAGAGAAAGAAGTGACTTTGGACTGTTCAGCCCTAAACAGTGCATCTAATCAACACCCCCCAAAGGCTGAGGAGATGTAAGAATATAAGACCCTGAGGGGGGCACTGCCAGGCTTTATCTTCTGGGCATGACAGGACTGTTCATCCATTAATTCACTGCAGCTATGCCCTTTACAAGACCTGCACAAGATCAACATTTCACTGTGGAAGAAAAAAGATTTCAAGGAGCTCCACGCCTCCCCGAGAGATTGCTGAGAGTTAATGCTGGATGGGGTAGAAAGAGGGGTACTTGCCTCTATGGTGTACCCACTGTTGGTGGGTACACAACCCAGTGGGCCCCAGACATAGAAATCATGAAATTAAGAGGGAGACCGGCAGAGAAGTTTTGCAGTGGGAAAGAAGGGGGCATAGGATTGGGATAAGAGGTGAGATCACATAAACTTATTGTATTCACATACAAAACTCAAGCTGGAGAGATGGCACATGGATTAAGCCTCTGCTCCCAAAGCAGAAGGACCTGAGTTCGGATCCCAGATCTTAATAAAAATGATAAAAATGCTGGGTGGAAATAGCGACCCAGAGCAAAGTCAAAAGGAACTAGGGCAATCTGGGATGATTCCTGAAGTCTCCCTTGGGCCTCCACAGGCACACACTGTGTCTTTTCATACACAACACACACACACACACACACACACACACACACACAGAAAGCTCTAAGTTAATCTAAATAAATTGCAAAAACCTGCTGTTATATGGTCCAGCTAAACTGTTCCTAGTGCTGATCTGGAGGAATCCAAGGTCATCACACCATAGAGAGGCCTGGGCGGCCAAGAGGAGTCAGCCCAGGTGCCCGCCCACAGGTGGAAGCCAGCACCAGCGGAGCATCACTCAGCCATGGAGAAGAGCAAAGACATGTCAGGGCAGAAAGTCTGAATGGATGAAGTAGACGTGACCATCTAAAGTGACAGAGGCCAGAGAGATGTCACTTTTTCCTCATGTGCCAATCCCAGATTTTAATAAAAGACACCAGACAGACGGGGGCTATTAGAGGAAGAAGGGGACCATCGGGGGAGAGGAAAGATAAGGAGGGAAATGGGATGGGTATATGACACATTATTTTGTGTAATTAACATGCACTACTAAAATGTTTATTATTTTTTAAACATGACCTTAGTGCATAATACTGTCCTTTACCATTTCGTTTTGTTCCCAGCCCTTCTTCGTTTTACTCTTTTTAAGGTTTTTTTTTTAGGGGCTGGAGAGGTGGCTCAGGGGTTAAGCCTCTGCCTTGTAAGGGGAAGGTCCTGAGTTCGGATCCTAGACCCCACGTATAGACACCGGGCAGAAGTGGGGGCGGCCTGCGTTTCTGGTCCTGGTAGGGCGGAGCCTGTGAATCCCCGGGCAGAGTAAACAAGGAGGTGGAGGCGTCCATGGTGGTTCCCGAATTCGTCCGTGGTTCTACACACACACAGACACGCGCGCGCACATATACATACGCACACACGAACAATTGAATAAAAAAAAATTAAGGCTTTTTTATTTGTTTGGCGGGTGGGGGGGTGGGAGAGGGAGAAGGTGCGCACATGGTGCTGGACTGGAAGTCGGAGGACAACTTTCAGAAGTCGGCTCTCCTTCCTCCACGCAGGCTGCTGAGGATTGACCTTGGGTCGCCAGGTTTATGAGCAGGTGCGTTACCTGGTGAGATATCTCACCGGTTCCATAAAAATACTTTAAAGACTTCTGCCATTCTTTTTCTTAAATTTATTTGTGTAAATTTAGAGAGAGAGAGAGAGAACATGTATGTCATGGTGCATGGTCAGAGGGCAGCTCTCGAAGTCAAGTCTCTCCTTTCCACCTTCTGAGAATTGAATTCAGGTCGCCAGGTTTGCAGGCAGATGCCTTATCCCCTCCTCCTGGTGTTCTTGCACCTAGCAATCACGCTGCCTCTCAGTTTCCTAGGCTACCGTAACAAACGCAGCAGCTTAAGAACAGACATTGCTAGTCTTGCGGTTCTTGGGACCAGAGGTCCAGAGTCAAGGGAAGGATGCATCCCGGTGTTCTCTCCTCAGCTGGCAAAGACCCTCTGTGGGACACTGCACCACATGTCCCATCTGTCACATCGGGTTAAGGACTCATTCAACGTTACTCCAGTAAGGTGCACATTAAGTAATTACTAGGGCAATAACCTTACCAAACAAGGTCGCATTGTAAGGTAGTGGGAGACTGGATTTCAACATTCAAAGTTTAGGAAACCCAGGTGAACCCCTATACTTGCCACTGACCCCTACACTGACCCCATATGCTGGACATTAGCCTAACTGCAGGGACAAGAGCCAACTGAGGATCCTGCAGGGAATATTTCCTGGCATGATGGGGACAGACTTAAGGGAGTCAAGGAGCCAGTGAGAATCTGGACTTCCATGGTCTTCTCTCCCAGTGCAGAAACGGTCATGTGCAGGCTAGTGCCCTCTGGAGTACTTTTGCATCGAGTATGCACCTGTGCATATGCACAGATATATGTATTTTATTATGCATGTGTATATACATGTGTGTACTGTCTCATATACCTCTGCACAGATATGTATGCATATTATTATGTATGTGTGTATACGTGTGTACGTACTGCCTCGTACACCTATGCATGTACAAATGCGTACATACACATGTACACATGCATGCATATCTATTTATACCACACTGGAAATGGGCAAATGCAGGCAGATGTGGCAGGGGTATGAAGCTGTCAACACACAGAGGCGGCGAAGAACAAGCAATGATATTTCTATTTTAAAAATGACTTTTGCCTGAAGGCCAAGCTATACTCAGTGCTGCACGATGTTATCTAGAATTCAGGTAGAAAAGCTGTGTCCTACCAGACCCCAGATGGTTTGGAGAGACCATCTAATGGGGTGGGGAAGAGCAACCCCAAGACAGGCCTCACAGGTTCAGCAGGTCAGCCCTCTCCATGTCGCTGGATGAAGCCCAGATCCCAGGTAAGCCAGGCAGAGTCTAAGAAGCCCACCAAAGACTCATGCAGCCAGCTGAACTTAGATTTGAACTGCTATTTATTGTAGAAGAGAGAAGTTTGCAATTTGAGTTCAACCAAGTTATTTCTGCTTCCCACCGCCTACTGCTAAGTAGGGCTTCTTCACACGTGCTAGTTAGGCACGCTGCCACAGAGCTATATCCCTAGGCTCCAAGTTACAGTTCTTGCAAACAAATCAAAACAAAATGTCTACACAGCAGTCACAATAGTCCAAGGAGCACTTCACGCTTATTCGGCACATATGCAACAAAGTAGGAAAATGTGGGCTGGTGTGGTAGCTCAGTGGATAAAATGTCTGCCTGCAACTCTGGAGACCTGAGTTCAATTCCTGGAAGCCCACATGGGGGAAAGAGAGACCTGACTTCTGAAGTTGTCCTCTGACCTCCCTCCACCTGTGTACCATGATGTGTGTGTGCATTTCCCCCCTCAAATAAATAAACAAAAACATTAAAAAGAAAAGAAACAGGGAAATATGGCTTTTGGTAAGTGAGAAGACATTGTACTGAGATTGGGTCAAGCAGTGAAGGTTTAGATGAGCAGTTCCGAGGTGTTTTCTTATCCCCCACATCAGCTGCCATCATGTGAAAACGTATGAGTTTGGTCCCTTACTCTCCCCATGCCATTGAAGCTCTTGGGATTTATGGGGTGGGGGCAGCAGCCAGGTCTTCTTTGTCTTGTGTACCCCCAGTGCCCTCAGGAACAGGCGTGGAGTAGGTGCTCAATAAATGTTTGTCAAAGGAGCAAATAAACACCCGGTTTAATGAGTACCTGGGAGATTACTTTCTTAGGAAACAGCAGTGTTGGCTTCCTGGAAATGTCTGGATTTATTTCCAACTCCAACTTCAGACCTTTTCATTTTAAGATTAAAAGACAGGTCTTTTTTTCTGAGGAATAAGTGTAGCTATGCACACAGATGGGTGGAAGCTACAGATTTACAATCTGGCCTCCTGGAGAAGCGAGACATCTATGTGTAGACGCTTGTGTCATCAGAGCACAGTTCATAGCAAATCATTCCCAGGTGTCTGGTGGCGGTGGAGGCGAGGATGGGAGCCGGGCAGAAACTGGCAGCCTAGTCCTGGCCGGCCTCGCTGTTGAAGCATTTAGCAAGGAAATTCAAGTGGAGGCTTTGGCTCTGTGATCTTGTGGACCGTTCTCGTCGGACGCTCGCTCTGCCCAGAGCACCCAATGAAAAGCGAGGAGGTTGTTGGGGAGCAGGGCCACACATGGCTAGTTTCAAACTAGAAAGGGCTTTCCAGGGACAGAACATGAGCCTTTATGATAAAGCTGGAGCACATGCTTGATTTCAATGTCTAGAGAAGCATTATTTGAAGATGCTGAGCCTGGGCTGGCCCGACCCCCTTGTTCCTTTGCTTCAGTCACATGGTGGGTAATCCTAGAACAGCAGAGGGAAGTGCAGAAGGCCACCTGAGCAGGACTTTTAAACCGCGCTAATTAAAACCATCCTTCCTCCTCCCCAAGTCTAATGAGTCAGGAAGACAGTAGGCTAACGAAGCCCTCATCACTAGTGATTACCAATTATTTTATTTATTCACTTAGTGCTGTAACTTCCATTCGGGATCCTCAAAGAGATTTCTCGAGAGCTTTGCTAGAAGCCCTATCCTTCCTTACGGCTGCCGGCACTCCTGAACCACAGCCCCAAGCAGGTGGGTGGTCTGAAATATCATCACACGGGCAGTAGTTCCAGAAGGTCTAGGGGCGCCAGTGCTGGCTTTGAGCCAAACGAAAGCGAAATCGGATTCCCTTTCAGAGAACCCTCCTCCCCAATCCAAGAGAGACCAGATTGCTTGGGAAAGCCCCGACCCCAGGTGGGCGAGCAGTCAAGCTGAAGATGTCTGAGTTGCTAAGGTGGTTGGTGAAACAGGGTGTCTTTCTTATTAGCATTTGTTTCTGCCGAGGTAGCAAGAGTTCCACGAATATGGTCCACCATGGAGCTCAACGCTACCTTTTCAGAGAGCGCTTTTTTGTCTTTATATGTGTACAAGTGAGCACTTGAGTGTGTGAGCCTGTGGAGCCAGGGTGACATTGGGAATCATCCTGGATTGCTCTGTCTCCTTATGGCTTTGCTCTGGGGTTTCCCAGGCTCCACCCTGTAGGCGGCCGCCCTGTCTACTTCACATTTTTACGTGGAACTTGGGATCCAAACGCAGGTCCTTCCTTTTGTTTGCGAGGCAAAGGCTTAACCCCTGGACCATCTTCCCAGCCTAATTTTAAACATTTATGTGAGCGTGTATGTATTTTAGAGGCAACTAACCACTGTGACCATTGATATGTCCGGGATAAGAGGGCTCAACAGTTCTTTACTTTGGGGGCGGCTGATATGACCCATATTCTTAAAGAAAGAAGGTGAACGTAGTGCTTCGTTCCACACTGTGCTTTGCCCTGGGTCCCCGAGAACAGGACTGCAGGACGTGGAACACATGGTCAGGAACTGCTGCATGAGCCACAGTTTCCCTGGGAGGAATGTGTGGGACCAGCCCCCCCCTTCCTTTCGCTAGGGCCCTCCCTGACTCAGTCCTTCAGAGAGCAGAAACATCCTCCTCCTCCCTCCTAGAGCTCTGAGTGGGTGCAGCTGGGTGGGGGGTGAGTCAGGCTCTGATTCATCTTCACATAAAGCAGGCACTGTCAGAGTTTCAACTCCTCTCGATACGATACTTTGATCTTCATGTCTAGGGTTGATGTCTCTCTTACTCACTGATGCTGTGGTATAGTGATCAAGGCTACAACTCAGAGAGGGCTGGAGAATTTTGTTATCACCATCATCATCACCACTATCACCATCACCATTACCACCACCACCATCATCATCATCATCATCATCATTGTCATAGTTAGGCACAGGTGTCATCTTGATGGTTGAGGGTTTGAGCTCTGGGCACATTTGTGGAGAATTAGTGGTTGAGTTAAGCCCAGAGCAAACCTGCAGGAGATTGTCTAGCTGATGGGGAAGGCCCAGCCTGTGGTGGGTGAGACAAGGCCCTGAACAGGTGAATAAAATACTGAGAGCTGGTTGAGGAAGTCAGCATCCTTTTTTTCACTTGGCCAGACATGCTGGTCTGGCAAGTAAGGATCGTCCCTGTCTCAGCTGTTATGTGGTGATGGTGTGGCCAGTTCCCTCGTCCTGGTGTTGGTGCGTGCTCGTCCATCAAGCTGGACTAAGAACTATAACCAAGAATCATAAGAGAATAAACCCTTGTTCCCTTAAACCACCTGATGGTCATTTATCAGCAACCATGCAGGCGAACTACAACAGTCGCTGTCATCATCACCATCATCATCACCATCACCATCACCATCACCACCATTATTATCATCACTATAACCACATAGTAACTACCATTACTATCATCACCATCATCATCATCAATGTCAACATTACCATCATGATCATCATCACCACCATCATCATCACCATCATCAACATCAGCATCATAGCATCATCCTAACAAAAGCATTGTTTTTTGTCATCAATGTTAACATCAACATTTTTAATTTAATATTTTTATTTATTCTTTGGCAATTTCATGAGTCTATACAAAGCATCTTGGTCATATCTACCCCCTCCCTATTGTTCCAAAACACATCCCTTCCACTTTCATGTCCTCTTGTTGTTTTATTTAAAAACCCAATGACAGTAGTTGGTGCTACCTGCATGCGCATGGGTGTCTGGCCATCTGCCGGAGCTCTGGCAACCCATCAGCAGCCTCCCTCCAAAAGAAAAACGATTCTCCCTCCCCCAGTGCCAGTAAGTCCTCAGCAAGGAGGGGGAACCTCGTGAGCCCCTCCCCCACCGCACCTGGAAGTAGTCCTCCCTACCCGTCATGAGTTCTTCCCACCCTCTCTTCTGTGATGTTACCTGCGCTTTGATTGGCATCGAGGGAGGAGTGGTAAAGATGATCCATTCAGGGCTGAACACTCAGCGGTCACTCATTCGCTGTCCTTTGATCAGTTATGAATCTCTGCGTGAATTACTGTCCACTCAGAAAGAAGCTTCTCTGGTCAAGGGGAGAGCAGTCCTCATCTATGGCCCTAACGGGAACGTTTAGAAAGCAGCTTGGCAGCACATCATCCATTTAACGAATCGGCAATAGTAGGTTGCAACCCCAGAGCCTATGACCTCCCCATTTATGGGCTTTTGACTGGTCAGATTCACAGTCCCATTTAGCAATGTCCCTTTCCCCAGCCTAAGCATAGCAGCAACATTGATGGAAACCTCAGCAGTACCAGCTTGCGCCGATCCAGTCCTCCGTGTGGACCAGGTCCTGGTTGACAGCCTCTGCTGGCATGTTCCCAAGCCATGCCAGACCAGGTATTATCATCTTCACCTAACTGGTAAGGACACCGTACAACTTGCCTGAAGCCCCCATGCTCATGAGGGTGGAGACCCACTCCTCAGCCCTCCTCCTGTTCACTAACCGTAACTCTGACATCACTGACTAGCTACAAGGATGGCTAACACCTGGATCAAGCCTCGGGCTTTAAAAAGAACCTCATGCGCATCTTCTTTGGTACCAACGAGGGAGGTCCGCCAGGATGACTGCTGTCATTTGCGAGCTGGGGCAGCCAAGAGTCAGGGGTCAAGGGACTCTAAGAGCCCACCACTGGGCTGGAGGTATCGTTCAACGACAGCGTAGTTACCTCCATGTTTGAGGCCTGAGCTCAATCCCCAGCTCCAGGGTGGGAAGATCCGTCAAAAGTCAGTGCTATGTGTGTGTGCTTGCATGCGTGCATGTGTGTGTGTGTGCACGCGCACAGGTGCACATGTATGCATGCCCTCAGGTGTGTGGGTGTGCTACCAAAGGTCAATCTAACATGTTATTCCTTAAGACTCATCCACCTTGGTTTTCGAGACAGGGTCCCTCCCCCCTGAGACCTGAGACTCACTGGCTCCGGATCCCCAGGGATCCGCCCCTCTCTGCCTGCCAGCACTAGACTTGGAAGTGCACGCCACTGTGTACCCAGCTTTTTATGTGGGGGTTGGTGATCTACCTCGAGTTCACTGCCTAAGCCATCTCCCCGGCCCCTTGAGCTACTCTGGAGGCTGTGTCTTAAATCCTGCTTTATTCCCCATGAATACTTCTGGGGTCTGGACCACTCTTGACTTTAGGGTACATACGTCTCGTAGGTGGAGTTTTCTAATGCAATTTTCTGTGTTCCCAAAATAGCCATTGCATAAGGGTCCGACCTCCTCCCGAACAAACTTGGGAAGATCTTGACCTTCCATCCTTCCCTTCTGATCCTTCTG
The DNA here is from genome assembly GCA_023101885.1 of Typhlomys cinereus. Classification (NCBI taxonomy): domain Eukaryota; kingdom Metazoa; phylum Chordata; class Mammalia; order Rodentia; family Platacanthomyidae; genus Typhlomys; species Typhlomys cinereus. Next base: position 7,443,447 of record JALPQD010000039.1, read on the forward strand.
TCCCTTACCTTCCCCGGGGTCCTAAATATACAACACCAGGATTGGTGGGACCTTTGTTCTGAAGTTAGGGGAGCAGGAAGCCCCGCCCACCTGTCATTTGCATACACTTTCTCTGGGAGCAGGGTGGCTGTGGGCAGAGCTATTTCTATGCAGCGCTGCTCATTACCACGCAGACAGGGAGAAGTTTGGGTAAAAGCCGCTCTGAGTGACAAGATGCTCTCACAGCGCCGGGTTCACGGATCACTCGCTGAAACTGACAGCTTCTTAATGCACAGCTACTCTGGCGCCGAAACACGGCGTGTTTTTGTTTTTGAAAGTACAAGATGACCTATTTATTAGCTGTGATTTGAGCTGAGTTTACACGCTGGGAAGCGCAAAGGGAGAGCAGTGGGCGTATTTCTTTTGGGGGGCCACAGACTCCCGCTCCCCTCCCCCCTCCACACACGCACAAGAAAAACATCGAAAACCTAGTGTTTGGAATTGGACTGGACGGATCTGCCTTGAAATGACAGCTTACCTTGGAATCACGGGAAAAAGTTGCCAATTACCTTAATCATGCTTCTCCAGGTAACAACAAGGAGAGTTCGTAGGCCTCCATGGGAGGGGAAAGACTGAGCAGGGGTTTGTAGGGAGATGAACAACCGGGATTCAATACTCAAACACTGGAAAGCTATTGTCTCTTTTAAAAGCAGACCTGGGGGGGGTCGGGGGGGGGTCAGGGCCTTTTCTCCTCCACAGATGGCCTGTAACCACCAGCTTGTATGCCCCTGGACCCTTTTAAAAGCCCACGATCTTAGCCAGGACCCCAGATCTAGCAAGATCCTGGGTGCATTCAGATATAGAAGTGCTGGGTCTTCTTGCTTTTCTTTGTGACTCTCTGTTGCTGTCAATCATTTGCTTATTTGACGCCTACTGTGTGCCAGAAGCCAAGCTACGTACTAAGAATGTAAGAAACAAGGCCAGCAAATCCCACCCTCTCTCTCCTGGAGTCTTTAAGCACACAGAGAAGCCACCCAGTCAGGAGGAGTGCGGGGGGGGGGGGGGTCGGCCTCACCTGGACAGACCTGAGTTTTTTCAGTCTCGGTGGCATTGAAGTTCCCAGTGTTTGTCAAATAAGAAAAACACATCTACAGTCAACTTATGTCATGTTGTTTTCCATAGTCACATGAACCTTATAGATTATTTTAGACATAGAGATACTTGTGCCAATTCCTGGAGGTCTACATGGTAGAAGGAAAGAACCAACTTCTGAAAAGCTGTTCTCTGACCTCCACTCTGCACTGTAGTATACATGTGTGAGCTTGCTCTCTCCCTCTCTACACACACATGCACACATAGACATATACGCACAAAAGCACAACACATACTCATATATATAGTCTCACACACAGTCACACACACACAGATCGTTGTGTTGCCAAAACGTCATTGTGCTTAGCTGTGTGTACCTAACATTGCCAGGGTTCATCACCCAGGACGCAGTGAGCCTTCTTGTGGTTGTGAGGCCCGACTCAGAACATGGCCTTGAACGCAGACCGCTGCGTGTCTTGCACCGAGTGTAGATACTGTACTCCAGAATCTCCGGGTTTGTGACACGGGCCTCGTTCCCACGCTTCTACATGGGTCTGCAGCAGTTCTGGATAATTTTTCCCATTCTCTCCACTCAACCGTTGAGCACATCCGATAAACCCTTCATTGCCAACTTTATGCTTGGTCCTGGGGGAGGTGGCAATGAGTCTAGGGGTCGGGGAACAGGGCTTAGCCACCCCGAGATGAGCGTGGAGCAGAGGCGAGGGCTTCATGTGGCCCCTCGCTGGGTCAGTAAAAAGTCTTTGTCCTGGGCTGGAGAGGTGGCTCAGGGGTTAAGCCTCCGCCTTGCAGGCGGAAGGTCCTGAGTTCGAATCCCAGATCCCACGTATAGACGCCAGGAGGAAGCAGGGGCGGCCTGCGCTTCTGGTCCTGGTAGGGCGGAGCCTGTGAATCCCGGGGCAGAAGGAGGTGGAGGCGTCCATGGTGGTTCACGAATTCGTCCGTGGTTCTACACATACACAGACACGCGCATGCACACACACACACAGAGACACACGCGCGCGTGCACATACACAGTTGAATAGATGGTAATGGTAATGATAAAAAAAAAAGTCTTTGTCCTGCTCTTGCCATTTCCTTCTCCCATGGAGCCTGGTGTGTGTGTGTGTGTGTGTATGTGTGTGTGTGTGTGTGTGTGTGTGTGTGTGTGTGTGTGTGTGTGTGTGTTGTGGGGTGGGGGAGTTGTTGCCACACTGGAGAAAGTCAGCGTTTGCCCCCCAGAAGTCCTGGACTCCAGCAGATGCTGCGGAAGGAGGTATTTGTGAGGATAAAGCCCTCCGACGGGGCACTGCAGCCAGGCAAACCAGAGCCACCTGCAAGCCGTGCCAGGGAGACAAATGCCACATCTGGAAAGATCGCCGCGTAATCCGCAGCTTGTTATTTGGACAGGAAGTTCTCTGTCTCCTCTGAGAATCGGCCTAATTATGGGCTGGAGCCGTGCCAGGAAAGAGGAGTGCGGGGCGAAGCAGCAGCCGCGTGCTGACACGTCTGGGGCGTGGCAAGGGTGTGGCCTGTTCTGGGTTGGGTGGATTCGGGAGCCAGGGCAGAGGCGAGGCCGGGCGGAGCCCGCGGCTGGCCAGGCTGTGTCTCCTGCAGGCTTTGCACCTGGAGGTGTGTTGCTTTCAGTTTCACAGCCTTGGAAACACTGAAGGGAAATACGTTCCCCTCCTTAAAAATAGGTCGATGTGCATGTGTGTGTGTATGCATGTATGTGTGAGTATGTTGCATTCGTGTGTGTGTGCACGTGCGCGTGCATCTGAGCATGCATGTGCAGAGGTCACAGGTTAACATCAGGCATCGTATGCACCACTCTCCATCTTTTTGGTTTTTATTTGTATGCATGTGTTCACCTGTGCGAAGGGCCTCCATGATGCGCACATGAGTTTTCCTTGACTCTTGTTCATTGACACCAAGTGTCTTCACTTGAACCCAGAGCTCACCTCTGTGGCTCCTCTCAAGCCAGCTTGCTCCAAGATCTCCTGTGTCACCCTCCCTGAGACGTCAGGCCGGCCACACACCCATCTGGCCTTTACGTGGGTTCTGGGCATCTGAACCCGGGTCCTTGCACTTATAGGATAAGCCCTTCGCCTGCCAAATCATCTCTTCCACCCTCTTCACTTTATTTTGCAAGGTAGGAGCGCTCATGGAACTCGGAGCTCATCGATTGGCGAGACTAGCTGGGCAGCAAATCTGGGGGAGTTCCCTCTGTCTCTACCCCTCCCAATGGGATTATAGACACATGCGGACACACCTGCCTATTTGCTTGGGCTTTGGGGTCTGAGTTCAGGTCCTCATGCTTGCACAGCAAGTCCTTGGTGGCGAATCAGCTCAGGACATTTGAATGCAAAGCAAAGGGCACTTCTGTTAGTCTCACCTCTCGGATCCTTGTGCTTTTGTGGGGTGCTCTCATAAGTGAGCAGGGGCTCCGGACACAGCTGGAGACATCAGGCACCATTGCCCACCTTCTAATCCAGCTGCCTTGCTCAATCCTAAAGGCTTCACTCCACATGTGGTGGCAAGGAGTTTCCCCGGGCTCTGATCCCAGACACCATGGGTGTGGCGAGCCCCCAGGGACAGATGACTGACAGTGGGCAACAGGTGGAGAAGAGCGTCCTTAAAACTAGGAAGACAGGTGCTAACGAGGTGGGAGGAGGAGACAGGTCGATTTCTAGAAGCTCAGTGCTTAGCCAGCCCAGTTACCTGGCAAATTCTATACCACCCCACACCTACCTGTTATGGTAACTATTTATATATTTGGAGGAGGGTAGGAGGACATAGGTAGAAGTCAGTGGACAATTTTCAGAAGTCAGTTCTCTTTCCATCAGTGGGATTGAAGTCAGCTCACTAGCTTTTCAAGTAGGAACCTTTACCCACTGAGCTATCTGATTGCCCTCCCCACATACGCACTTTTTTTTTGAGACAGTTTCTCTGGTCTGGAGCTGGCCAAGCAGCCCAGGTTGGATGGCTAGTGAGTCCCGGGTGGCCTCCTGTCTCTTCCCCTCACCTCTAGGATTATAAAGGACAATCCACCACATTGGCTTAAACAAACAACAACCAAAAACCCAAACAACATGGGTTCAGGGGACACGGAGTCAGATCCTTGCATTTGCAAATCCAGTGCTTTCCCCTCCAGGCCAGCTCCCCAGCCTAAAAGAGGGGGCTTCTAGACTGCCACAGGTAGAGCCCCCAAGAATATGGAGCTGATTAGAGAATCAGGCGCCTCTCTTTCTCTGGATTTGCCCTAGAATGAGTCTGTGACATCACGCAGCATTCAGAGGCTGTCTGCGGGGGATGTGCTGGGACGGGCTGGGGCATGCTGGGACGTGCTGGGACATGCTGAGGCGGGCTGGGGCATGAGTGGGTCTCCCCGGAGGTGGTAGTACTTGTTTTGCAGTCAGCTGAGCCACCATGTTATGCAGCAGGGGCCATGGCGGGAGGCGGCCCCCGTCGTGTGGAGAAGCTTTGTCTGCGAGCGCAGTTCAATTAGACGACAATGCGTTGAATGCAGCGCGGTGATGGTCTCCTGGGCTCAGGACTGACTTTTGGTTTAATTTGGAAATGGAGAGAGAGAAGAGCTCAGGCTGTGGTGGATGGAGAGCACGCACGTGCACGCGCACACATGCGCACACACACGCACGTGCGTGTGCACAGTGTATGCCCGCCATACGATTTTGTTGTCATGTGATCCTGAAGGGTCGTGTCCCTGGATACAGCAAGAGAGGAATGGAAGGAGGGTCTTGCGTTGTCCGGGACCAGGCAGAGTAACGCATCTGAGGTTCAGCTGTGACGCAGCCTGGCTTCACCAGACACACCCACTCCTGTTAGCTTTCACGGGCTACCAAGTGTTTGCTTAACTTCCCTCCACCTTTGGTTCTTTTTGCTGGGCCGAGACTGAACCCAGAATTTCATAAGTGCCAGGCAGCCTCACTCCCAGCTCCCCTCCAATTCTTTATGAAGCTGGGGTAGTAACTCTCACCTCCTGGGCTGTCTTTCTGTATAGTACGTGTCAGTATCCTTTTTTATTACCAGGTAGTTTTCCAGTGTATGGTTATATAGTTTGCTTTTCCATTTGCCAGTCAGCAACCTTTTGGGTCGTGGGCAGCTGTGAATAACTCCGTGGTGAATTTCCACGTAGACAGTTGTGGGCACACACCTCCTTTGGGTAAGAGAGGACAGGAGTGTTTACATAATCAAAGGAACACTCAACTTCGTGCGGCTCTGTCGTGCTGCATTCCCACCAGCTGTGCAAAAGTTCTAGTTGCTGCCTGATCCTGCTTTGCAATCGTCAGTCTTTCTGGAAAATGCTTAGGAACTGGGTGGGCAAATGAGGTGGCAGGGACAGCGGGGTCTCTGCAAGAGTGCAGTACTCAGGTGGCAGCGCTAAATGGACGCTGGAGGGAATGCTATTCCTCGCTCACGGTCTCTGCTGACGTCTGGCCTTGGTCCACGCCTTGAGACCCAGCCTGCTGCTCCTCTACCCTTTGGGGTGGGCAGTGCCAAAGCACCTGTAGCTCTCCCTTCTTGCCTCTCGTTTCTCTGTGTGGTTTTTCCTTTGTTATGCAGCGCAAATGTGTTTGTATCATGTGCATGTGTATATGAACTGTGTGATGTGTATGTATGCTCATTGTATATGTGTGTACATCTGTGCATGTGTTGCATTGTGTGCACATTTATATATGTGTCCAAGTGTGTGCACTTGTGTGTGTACATGTATATATGTATCGGTGTATGTGTGTGTGCTTGTGTGTTGACGTAGAAATCATTGAAACTAGTCAGTGTGCTCTGTCAGCCTCCCAGGACTGACACCTTTCTCCAGAGTTCTCCCCTTCTGGCTTCCTGACCTTTCACCCTCCTCTCCCTCCTCCCTCCTAGGTCAGAGCCATTGAGCTCTGCTTGCTGGGTCGCTCATTTGCTTCCTCCCCACACTGTTCCGCACACTGAGTCAAGGGTTCTTCCAAAGGCCTCGAGTCTGCTTCCTTCAGGGCTGGCCACATGCACGGCTCCTGCAGGGCTGGCCACATGCTTGCAGCTCCTGCAGGGCTGGTCACATGCACGGCTCCTGCAGGGCTGGTCACATGCACAGCTCCTGCAGGGCTGGTCAAATGCTTGCAGCTCCTGCAGGGCTGGTCACATGCACGGCTCCTGCAGGGCTGGTCACATGCACAGCTCCTGCAGGGCTGGCCACATGCATGGCTCCTGCAGGGCTGGTCACATGCACAGCTCCTGCAGGGCTGGCCACATGCACGGCTCCTGCAGGTTGCTGTGAGCTTGCAGGGAAGGGTCCTTAGCAGCAAACCCTGGTGCAGATGACGCCTGTTCCCAAGAACAAGCTCCAGCAGCCTCGGCGGCGTGAGCTTGGGCGGTAAAAACAGGCCGTGCGGTGCAGGCCCATGGCCCAGCTTGGGGCGGAGACCCCAGTTCTATTCTGCTCACCTGGAGTACAGGAGAGAGCCTGGCGTGGAGGGGCAGGTGGCTACAGAGTAAAGGTATAGAAAAGCCAAAGTTGAATTTGATCGAACTAATCTTTAGTTTATGGATTTTTTTGGTCATGATTTTTTATTACGTATATTTATTTCTTTTCCAGTTTTACAGGCATACTGAGTAATTATCCCTGCTCCCTTCCTTCCCCTTTCCTTCTCCCCCCTTCCTCCCTTTCCTTCATTAATCCATCCCACTTCCTCCCTCCCTCCCATCTGTCTGTTTCTATGAGGAACCCAGTCTAACAACAGTGGGAGGGGAATAAACGGACCGTGGATAGGATCAGACGTCCCAGCACTAACCACAAACACTCAACAATTTACGTTCTGAAGAGGCCGCCTTTTGCTCCCAAGACAGCCATTTGTTTAACTGGTACCGATACCAGTTCCCCACCAGGTGTCAGGATGGAGCAGACAGCTGAGGACTAAGGGCCAGGTGGCCACTTCTCGGAGGCTAGTGATAGAAAGAAGAGACACGAAGTATATGACATGCCCATCAGTGGGTAGAATGTCTCATGCTGGGAGTGCCCAGGTCTGGAGGAAGTTGAGAGCAGCCTGACTTCACACCAGTCACTAAGCTAGAGCCTGAAAGTAGACCAGATGCCTTTATGACTCTCTACCTTTCAAATCCTTGAACTCTAAGCCTTGGTGCTGTTAGAATGGGATACATCTGAAAAGCACTTTGTGGTACAGTCAGAGCCACTCGTGGAGCATGTGGCCTAGTCTGCAAAGCAGCTGGATAAATCTGAAGGCTTCAAGCAGCCTTAGCCGGCTGGTCCCCTGTGCACCCTCTCATGTCCCATTTCTCTTCTGCAAAGGAAGGGGCTGGGTGACATGGTGATTCTCAGATCTCTCCAAGCTTAACATTAGTTTCTAAAATGTCAACATAATTCACGTTTCAGAAGAAGGGATCGCATCTCACATGGGCTAAAGTTGGGGCTGTTAGAGTTGTTTAAAAGGACACAGGAATCTTTGATTGTCATTAAAGGGGCTGCAGTACTGGTTTGAGAACAGGACCCCATGTATAGACCCCAGTCTTATACCTTCTTGCCCCCCCTCCACACACACACATACACTGTTTGTCCCTGGAGGTCTAAGAGTGACTTCAGGAATCAACCTGGATTGCTTTGCTGTGGTGTTTCTAAAGTTCTACCTTCCAGGGCTAGAATTTCAGGCCACCACCATATCCACCTGGCCTTTTTATGTGGGATCTAAACTCAGTTCCTTTTGCTTGGGAGGCAAAGTCTTTAACTCCTACATCATCTCTCCAGCCCTTCTTTTTTATTTGTGTGTGTGTGTGTGTGTGTGTGTGTGTGTGTGTGTGTGTGTAGGAGGTGCATACATGCTTACAGGTTATCTGTATGTGTGAGGAGATCTGAGGTTGATATCTGGAATAATTCTTGGTCGCTCTTCCACCTTATTCTTTGGAGACAAAGTCTCTGATATCACTCAGAACTCAGCAACAGTGTAGTTTGCTCTAGAGATTCACTACTTTTCTAAACTGGAGTCACAAGTGAGCTGCCACAGCCGCCTGCATATTACCCAGGATCCGAGGATCTGAACTCCCCAGCTTTTGCCTGCACAGCAAGCGCTGAGCCACTGAGCCACGCCCCCCCCCAGCCCTTTCCTTCTGATTTTTGTAGCAATTTCTGGGGAAAGGTTCAGAAAGCCTGGTGATGCGGGTGGTTTCCTGCCTTAATTACCTTTTGGCATCTGCTCCCAAGCATGGAAGAACCGTTTGCCTTTGTAATTTACAGCTTTCTTCTGAAGCTTGTCCCTTCCTGATTCAGAGGAAGGAAGATGTTCATTTTAATAGATTTGCATTTTATCAGCCCTTGTATTTGCACCAAAGCGTAATAATCATAATAAATTACAGTCCCAATAAGCAGGCTGTCCAAGGGTGGTGGTGACACCCCAGCAATTGATGCGCCTTTCCTCAGAATTTAGGGGCGTCGTAATTTATCAGAGTTCATTTTTTTCCCATCCAATTTGAGGCAAGGCATCTGTGTTTTGTAAGCAATAATCCCTGCCGTTGTATTTCTTGGCTACGCAGAGAAAAACATTATTATTTCTGCCCATTTCCTAGTTATTGCCACAGAATCTAGTAGCGGCTTCATGGGAAAGAGTTTATCAATATTTCAATTATAAACTCCAATTTTCAGGAGGTTTGTAATTCATCTTTTAAAAGTCAGATCAGACTACAAACCGGCAGGCGCTGGGTCCTCCCGGGACCCCGGGTGACTTCTACAATATTAAACAATGGCATCCGGCAGCTGTGTCTCTTTCAACTTTTAGGGTGAGACTTAGGTTCTGCCTCTTCAACGTGAACGGAAGAGAATTAAGCTTCTTTTCCGCCTCAAGGTGTTACTGGGGTTTCTGCCTGCAGCTGAAGAGGACAGATGCTGGAGTTTGCATCCGTGACTTGGTTCAGTGTCAGACGTGTTCAGGAAAAATCACCCACAAAAACCGTTTGTTGCCGACTCAGGGACGATTAGATAATGCACCCTTTGGAACACAGCCGCTTGGTAAACCTTTCTTACACAGGAGACATTCTTGTGTGTGTGTGTGTGTGTGTGTGTGTGTGTGTGTGTGTGTGCGCGCGCACGTACATGCACAGAGGCACAAATGTGGGTCAGCATGTGGAAGCCAGAGATCCAGCACTTCAGGTCCTGGATGTTTCCTCAGGAACCATCCACCTTGCTAAGAATATCTCACCGGAACTTTTCCATTAGGCTAGGCTGACTGGCCAGCAAGACCCAGGGATGCCCCTGTGTCCACCCCTCCGCCCCCTCCTTCCCCAGGCCCTCCTACTGACTGAGTGGTCTCCCTAGCTCTGAAGACCTCTCAGAAACCTGCGCTCCTGGCATTGGTGGTCTTTCAGGAGGTGGCAGACCTGTAAGTTCAGCTAAGAGTCAGTGCTGCATGGAACAGAATGGACCCGTCGTGTGTGACCCGGGCTCTAGGGGGACAGGTGCCCAGCACAGGGGTCTGCTGACTTGCAACAGCCCCTGAGCTGGGCTGGCCCTCCACCTCAGCCCTGCCCCAGGCAGTTCTCTGTAAGTCCCCTTCAGTCACAGCAGGGGCGCATCTGGGGCAGCCCAGGACCACATGGAGTCAGTGTGTGCACAAGATAACAAGCCCACAAGCACAAAAGGTCACAACCCCACATGCAAAATCTCCCTGGTGACAGCCCGGTGTCCATTTTGCTGATTGGTCTGGCCTTTAAAAGTAAAGTCAGTAGATGAGACTCAGGAAGACCCCAGCACGTGGCTGGAGAGCAAAGTGGGCGCCTCTTCGCTGTCCTTGCAGACTCGGTCAGGATCTTTATCAGGCCCGACTACAAATGCAACTGTGTCCTGCAGATGTGTCTGTCTTCCAGGTGAACCCTCAGTGCCTTGTGGGGTTCTTACCTTAGAAAATGCATGAACAGGGGCTGGAGAGGTGGCTCAGGGGTTAAGCCTCTGCCTTCCAGGCAGAAGGTCCTGAGTTCGGATCCCAGATCCCACGTATAGGCGCCAGGCGGAAGCGGGGGCAGCCTGCGCTTCTGGTCCTGGTAGGGCGGAGCCTGTGAATCCCGGGGCAGAGTAAACAAGGAGAGGTGGAGGCATCCATGGTGGTTCCCGAATTCATACGCGGTTCTACACACACACGTACACATACATATGCGCGCACACACACACAATTGAATAAAAAAAAAATTAAAAAAAAAAAGAAAATGCATGAACACCCAGATCTCTTCCCACTCAGCCCCAAGTAGTACGGCTGCCAGTGCAAAACCTTGAGCCCTAACTTTAGGAGGGCATAGAATGGGGTTGCCCAAGGGCCAGCTTTGAAGTCCCCAGACCCAATTCCTCATCTGTGGGCTGGCGAGATGGCTCAGTGGATAAAGATGCCTGCGCCCAAACCTGGTGGCCTGAGTTTGATCCTCAGAGCCAACATGTGGCAGGAGAGAATGGACCTCTGACAGTTGTTCTCTCTCTCTCTCTCTCTCTCTCTCTCTCTCTCTCTCTCACACACACACACACACACACACACACACACACACACACAGAGGAGTGCCTGCATGTATTCTTTTAAAAATATTTATTTATTTATTTAGTGTGGGTGGGTGGGTGGGTGTGTGGGTGTCAGAGGGCACTGTGTGTCCCTGTGGAGGACCAAGAGTGACTTTGGGAATCATCCTGAATTGCTTCTACCTCCTTTTTGCTTTGCTCTGGGATTTCCCAGACTCTGCCCACCAGGCCTGGAAGTGCAGGCCCCTGCTGTTTCCACCTGGCGTTTTTACATGGGACCTGGGATCTGAACCCAGGACCTTCTGCTCCTGAGGCATTTTTAATTCCTGAGCCATCTCTCTATCCTGCGCCCAGCTTTTTCACATGGGTGTGTTCTGAGACTCAAAGTCAAATCTGATGCTTGCAAGATGAATGCTTTACCCACAAGGCCCCTTCCTTAGCTCTTGACTAACACCGGGTCAGAGACAACTTCGGCCATCATTTGCCAGGCCAGGGGATGAGGGTGGGGACACAGCTTCGGATTACAAACAGGCCCGGGCAGACCCTGGGGAAGCTCCCTGGCTGGAACCTGCTGTGACTGTAACTAGGGGCTGACTGAGCTCCGGCCAGGGTCAGCTCTTCCAGCTGAGACCAGGAGACAAGGGTGGTGTCTCCTCCAGCCAAAGCCCCCCCTCCTGTGCATGCTCCGGAGAGGATGCCAAACCCCATCAATAACTGCATCCTATGAAGGCGGAAAGGAAAAAAAAGTCCTAAAATTGAGATTTCGCTATTATTTTCCTCTGATAAAAGCGCGGCACAGAATCGCGGGCTCGTGTCGCCTGCCTAGTTTTTCATTTGTGTTTTTGTTTCATGCGTCGATTTCTCCCCCCTGGCTGCTCCTGGTGCCTTTTCTTCTCTCTCGCTTTGATCTATTCGTTTTCCCCAGAAATGGGGTTTATAAATCACTGTAATGCAGCGTTGGGAAAGATGGTGCTTAGAGCAGGAAGGAATACGTAGCTGCTAACAGCCCCGGCAGGGAGAAAAACTCCCGGCTTGTTGCTGGGATCCGGGGACAGGTTACTGATGGTGTTTGTTTTTTATGTCTGTGCATGTGCCACGGGGGCAGGGCCGGAGGGAGCGATCCGCGCGCCACCCCCATCATATTTCAAGTCTCCTGCTGGCTCCTCAAGAAGTCAGAGGGAGAAGAAGGAAGGGAGGGACAGATCAGCAACATGGGGAGGGAAGAACCAAGCAGCGTGTGAGCGTGTGTGTGTGTGTGTGTGTGTGTGTGTGTGTGTCTTTGGGTTCCCAGGTCCTAAAACATGTCTCTCCTCACTGCCAGCCCGTGCCTTCGGGGTGGACGTAATGAACCCGGCATTCCAGATCTTCGGGTCTAATTCTCCCAGGCACACTTAGAAGCATAACAGCCCCGATCGCTCCTTTCCAAGGCCCGGGTGCTTCTCTCCCTTGTCATGTTTTATGGTCCCATTTTCTTTGCAGCGTGGAGGAGCAGGGCCTCATCGGGCTTGGGGCTGGAGGTGGGCGTGTGGGCCTGACTTGGGGCGGCTCTTCTGCGAGAGCTGGGGACATCCAGAGAGAGGTCGCGAAATGCCTTCCAGGCCCAGGTTGTAAATCAGAACATAAAGCCAGGCTGGAGCCCCTCCTCTCCCGGCCCCTGGGCAGCCCCAGCCAGCCACTTGAAGGGCTGCCTAGAGTTTCAGCCACAAGCTTTTGAGCTCTTCCTCCCCTCCGGGTCTCTCTGGCTTCGGCTACCTGAAGCAGGTTGTGGGAAGCAGCAGAGTACCCTTTCCTTGTCACAAGTGCCCATGTCCTGTGTGTGAAGGCAACTGTCAGTCTCAATCATGATCTTTGCATAGACCTCCCCCCACGGGCCAGATCTGCACAGGACGGAGTGAAAGGGATGAAATTAGGTGGGGAGTTGGCACTGTCCAGCTCTGTTAGCCCAGTGGAACTTTCTGGATGGATGTGTTCTCTCTTCTGTCCCATAAACACAGGGATACTGACTGGTACTCGAAAACTGGCTGGGGAGCATGAGGTTTTCCTCTGCTTTCAAACAGCTCTCAAAGGTGTCACAGATGGAGCCGGGCTCTGGGGATAACCAAGAAGCGGCCCCCTGGGTTGCAGCTCTTGTCAGCCTGGTGACTGTCCCCTCAAAGAAACAACGTGGGAACAGGAGGGTGAGCATAGGAGATAAAGTGAGGGGTGGAGCCCTTTGAAGTCACCCTCTTCCCCAAGTATAGCCAGGGGTGACGGTTGGAACAGATCCAACAACCAGACCAAATCTGAGAAGGAAGCTTCCCTGGGGCAAAAATTAGCAGATAATCCGGATAAGTGCGGCTTGTTCTCCGCAGCAGCTCAGTCTGCAACCCAGAACTGTCTAATTTATCCTGAGCATCTAAACCAGCCAATTGGATGGGGAGCGTGTATGTGTGTGTGTGTGTGTGTGTGTGTAGTGAGCGTGTGCAAGTGTGTATGTGCAGAGTGTGGATGGATGGATGGAATCACTGAAGACCTCCGAGAAGCTTCTGGTCCACAGCGGGCTCCCTGCTGGCGTGTCACAGAGGAGCGTCCCTGGCCGGCTGGAGTCAGGAAAGTCACTGTAGCCCTTCTGCTGGGGCTGCCCAGCTTGGCCGCAGCCCTTCAGTCTCAGGTGCTTCCTCCACTGCCCCTTGGGGAACTGACTTTCCAAAATCTCTCCAGCATGCAGATGACTGAATGGACATGCAGGACATGATACATTCATGCTGAGTGTAAGTTAATCCTCGGGGCCAACGTGACACACCGTATTAACTAAAATCAGCTGAGACCACCTGAAGAGATTATTTGGATTATACAAGACCAGCCCTAGATCCCATCGGAACCTCCATAGATCTCATAGGAACCTCCCAGCAGTGGACCATATAAAAGGGAACACAGAAGAGGAGAGATGCTCTGTAGCTGTGCTAGGAATCCTCTTCCTTCCGGCCACCCGGTTTCTTTGCTTCTTTGACCCTCTAGCCCTCCAACCCTCCAAGTCTTCAACGAGACTAAAGACTCTCTAGGAATCCTCCAGCCTTCAGCTATCACCCACTGGACTACTGGACTGAGCAGCTACTGGCAGCCATTGTTGGACTACCTAGGCCATATCTGTAAGCCAACTCCATATATTCCCTATTTATATATTCATTTTGTTAATTCTATAACTCTAGAGAATTGACTAATACACTGAGGGATAGAATTCAGCCTTGAAAAGGACCAAGGCGCGCATGCGCGCGTACACACACACACACACACACACACACACACACACACAGTCTTAAGTTTCGTGATTTCTACCTGAACCCCACCAACAGAGTCACTTCAGGAGACACAGGAACAGCTGTTCACAGGAAGCCCCGGCAAATGCCTGGCGTGGCGTGACAGTCGGGGTAATGGTAGAACAAGGGTCGTGTGATCGGAGCAACCCTCCCTTCCTCAAGAGCACAGCAGTGTCCGGGATAGACAGGCCCCACAAGGGGCTGCAAGGACACGCTGACAGGTGGAGCACAGGAGCGGGGTGGCCTTCTTGGTTGACAAAACCTACATCGGAAAGGACGCGTCTGGCCTGCCGTGCCACTGGCCCTGCCTTCTACAACCTGCTCGTGCCGTCCTCAAAACAGCTCCACAGGCCTCGCCGTGCCCCAGCAGCCGAGGGGGGCAGGCCCCCCGCAGGAGCAGCTTGCTTCCTCCAGCACAAGGAAGCCATAAATCTAACGCTTTAATCATGCCCTCATGATCATTCAGCAAAGAGCGACGGAGGATTTATTCTGCAGGGACCGCGAGGGGCTGGCTGCGGGGGGCTGTTGGCGGGAATATCGGTTTAGTGGAAGCGGAACTGCTCCCCGGAGCCCTTCCCGGGACCGCCGATGAAGGATGACATCGATGGTCATAACAAGGCCATTACTGGTGTGCGTGGACAGCGCTTTGTTAAAGACAGGCAGGATGCCTGGGTGGGCCCGCGGTGACTCCGTGTGCCGGCCACGGCCCTGCGAGCTCTCCCCCAGGGCTGCGCTGGACCCGCGTCCTTGAGAAAGCAGTAAGCATTCTTTAAAAGCCCCAAGGGTCCTTTGCAGTCTTCTCTGTGAGTGTCGAGGGGGAGAAATCAAGGAAAACCAGAGAGCACCCTGCCGTCCCTCACGCACGGTGGGTGCCTGATATCTAGTTACCCACCATCCCGATGCCTTCATTTTGCAGGGCAGAAGAAAGGGGCCCAGAGAGGTAGCGATTAGTAGCTGTCACACAGCCAGCCTCACAATTCCCAGCGTGAGGCTGCTCTGTCATGTCTGGCCTTGTTCATAGAGCTCCGCAGGAGAGCAGAAGGGAGTGGGGTCCCCTGGGACGGAGAGGAAACCCAGCCCCTGGTTCCCCGAGCTGATGTGAGGGGAGCTGCTTCCCATGCGTCACTTGAGAAAAGTCTTAAGTATAAGCAAGTGTCCCCATCTTTTCTCTTTATGTATTCACTCTCCCCCCACATGCACGAGATGGCATCTTTCCATAGCGTTATGTATCTGTGTGCCAATCCGTGTGTGTAGAAGCAGGGGTGTGTGTGTGTGTGTGTGTGAACCACCGATCACTGTCGCCTACATCATAGGTCACTGTCACCTTATTTTCCCTTTGAGACAGATTGGAAGCTGCAAGTCTCCAGGGAGGCAGGAAGGCTGGATCCCTCCTGTCTCTGCCTCCCCGACATTGTGATTACAGGGGCCCATGACCACACCTGCCTTTCAGGTGGGTGCTGGGAATCCAGATTCAGTTCCTCAAGCTTGCACAGCAAGCATTTGCCAACCCAGCCATCTCCTCGGCCCCTCGCCCACCTCCCCTTTTATGTTTCTGTGGCTTTCGCTCCACAGTCTGAACCGCCCTCATCCTTCTGCCTCCCAAGTGCTGTTATTAGACATGTGGCGGTTGACCGTTATGCCTGATTCTTTCTTCCTCCTTTGTATTTGGCTTTGACTCTGGAAACGGTTTTCTCCTTTGTAAATGGCTTTCTACCTGGATATGCCTAAAATAAGCTCCCATCCTCACCCCCTAATCCCCGCCAACCCCCATTATGTTTATCGCCTCCCGATCCCCAACACTATATACCACCCTACAAAAACACATGTGCACATATTTCAGCAGGTGAAGCCGCAGTGGGGAAGTCACTGAACCACAGAGTACTCATGTTTTAAGATGTCACAGGGCTGAGAGTGACCCTTGGTGCAGGTTGGCTGACTTACAGGCCCTGGCCCAACCTGCCCTCCCATCTCTGCCTCGTCCAGCAGTCTTGTCTGTGTTTCTCTGCGTCTGCTTCCTGCTCTTCTCTGCCTTTCTGTCCTTTCTCTGACCCAGCCTTCTGCCCCCCCCAGCTGGGCTGCCGGGTGCCTGGCAGCCTTTACACACGCCGCACGGGTGTTACACATTGGCATCTCACCTGGTGCCAGAGAGCAAGACCCAGGTGCGCTTCATGGCGTGTAATCACCGGCAGGAGATGGGGTGAATTGCTGACTGTCCCCAGCCTGTCTCAAGTGTCTGCCACCTACCTGAGGTCACGCCCACTGGAGAGCCCAGCTTCCCTAACCTGGAAGACCTGTGACTCAGGAAGCCGATGTCAGACAGGCATGGGAGAAGGGCTGTCCTGATGCAGGTAGCTCCCTGACATTCCCCCCCCTACACACACACACCCCGGAAGCTTCCAGAAGCAAGCCCGGAGCAAGCCGTGAACCTGGCCCGCCACAGGTGGAGCCCTGGTGGGCCTGCCAGCTGCAATCTGAGCTGCCAGGAGGAGGCAGAAACCAACCTGACATCCAGAAAAGTCTAAACGCCGCTCTGGATGCATAGGCACGGGTGACTCCAACACCAAAGAATTCTGAGCTGGAATGGACTTGGGCCAGACGTGTACACCTTAGCCAGGTTGGTCAAGAGTCCTGACAGAGCAGGCTCCCGACTCCCCTGGCCCAGCCTGTGCCACACTCAGTGAGCCTTTCCCTCATGCACCATTAGTAGGTCCTTGGCGTGGGGACAGCCGTGAGGTGACACACTCGCTGTGCGAACCTAAGACCTGAGTTGATTCCCAGAATTCACGTAAAAATCGTGTGTGGTAAAAATCCTAGCAGTTGGGCGGTAGAAGGTGGATCCCGAGGCCCACTGCCAGCCTCGCTTGTGTGGTGAGCTCGAAGCCAGTGAGAGACCCTGTCCCAAAAAACAAGATGGGGGGCTGGGGAGTGGCTCACTGGGCCAAGCCTCCACCTCATGAGTGAAAGGACCCCAATTCACATCCCAGACCCCATGTAAAAAATACCAGGTCCATGTGGCGACTGGCCTGCAATTCTAGCCCTAGAAGGCAGGGCCTGGGTCCCAGAGCAAGCTGAGTGTAGTTTAGGGACCCAGACTCTCAGCAACAAGGTGGAAGCATGATGAAGGGGATGATTCCTGCTGTCACTCGTGGGCCTCCACGGGCACACACGCTCAAGCGCACATGCATGCGGGCATGCGCACAGATACACACACACCCCCCTCCTGGGGACACACACAGACTCCTGTATACACACACATACCTCCTATACACACACACACCTCCTATACACACACACACCTCCTATACACACACACACCTCCTATATACACACCCCCATATACACACACACCCCGAACACACACAGCCTATAGATACACACACAGCCCTCCTGTACACACACCCCCCCCTATATACACACCCCCTAATACACACACCTCCTGTACACACACACCCCTCCTATATACACACACACCTCCTATATACACACACACACACCTCCTGTACACATACACCCCTCCTATATACACACACACCTCCTATATACACACACACACACCTCCTGTACACATACACCCCTCCTGTATACACACACACCTCCTATATACACACCCCCATATACACACACACCCCTCCTATATACACACACACCCCTATATACACACCCCCATATACACACACACCCCTCCTATATACACACACACCCCTATATACACACACACCTCCTATATACACACACACAGCCCTCCTGTACACACACAGCCCTCCTGTACACACACCTCCTATGTACACACAGGTCTCCTATATGCACACACACACACACACACACTTCCTATACACACACACACCTATACACACACACCTCCTGTACACACACACACACCCCTCTTGTATACACACACACCTATACACACACACACACCCCTCCTATATACACACACCTCCTATATACACACACACACCTCCTGTACACACACACACACCTCCTGTACACACACACACACCTCCTGTACACACACACACATCTCCTATACATACATACATAAAAGAGAAAAGAAAAGAAAAATCAAAATGGAAGACGCTCGAGGAATACATCTGAGGTTCACGGCTTGCTCCAGGCTTGCTTCTGGAAGCTTCGGGGGGGTGGGGGGAATGCCAGGGAGCTGCCTGACAACAGCCCTTCTCCCATGCCCGTCTGCCATGGCTTCCTGGGTCACAGGTCTTCCCAGTTAGGGAAGCTGGGCTCTCCAGTGGGCGTGACCTTGGGTAGGTGGCAGACACTTGAGACAGGCTGGGGACAGTCAGCAATTCATCCCATCTCCTGCCGGTGATTACACGCCATGAAGTGCACCTGGGTCTTGCTCTCTGGCACCAGGTAGGTGTGTGGCGTGTGTAAAGGCTGCCAGGCACCCGGCAGCCCAGCCGGGGGCAGAAGGCTGGGTTGGATGAATGAGTTATATTAGGTTTTCAGGGTGTTGTGGAGATCTGGGAGAGAGCTGCACTTCCAGCACTATCTCGTGGGGTCGGCCACATCTCAAGATCTGCTAGTGACCTCCGGAGGTCTCACCCCACCCAGGTCTCTCCTGCACCCTGCGATCCCTCCCCAGAGGTGCCTGCCTCAGCACCAAGAGCAGCCCAGCCCTCAGGTGCCCGCGCAGCCTGCGCTTCCGACACTTCCCACTGGGTGAACACGACTCAGGCAGGTTACGTCCTGCCAGCTCTGTCCTGTGGGAACTGGGAGCTTCTCGGGGCCAGGAACGGTGACGTCTGTCTCTCCTGCTGGCAACCTGTTCCCAGGGCTCCTCGAATGGCCTTGAAAGGTTAAGCCAGCGAGCACCCGGCGGGTTCTTGTGATCGAGCACCCACCCGTCTAAGGCGCCCATGTGGGCACACTCCACTCTCGAGTTCACAGACTGAGGAAGCCATTTTCAATGGCGCAGAATTGAAGTCGCCATTAAGCTGAAACCCCTTCTCCCATCGGCCCCAAAGCCCCCAAAGTCCCTTTTGTTTTTGTGATGGGGCCTCTTCAGTGGCTCGGGCAGACTTTGAACTTCCAGGCTCATGAGATTTTCCCGCCTTTGCCTGGCAGGTGGACTGTGTCCCTCTGCCTGGCCAGTGGTACCAGTCTGGGTATCACTGGAGTCTTTGTGATGGAGCCCCGATGGTTCCTCAGGACTTCTGGTTAGCCAAAGCAGTGGCGGGGGTGCTGTGGACAGAGACAGAGCCACCAGAACCCCCCCATGCTTTCCAGAAGAAGAAGAAGGCAAGATAAAAACACCCTCTGCTTCCCCCTAATTTGTAGTTTTCTGGTGTTAGCGAGGCTTATAAGACACATGCTCCCAATTAGCTGCTGCTCTTAATTTAAATGCTTCATAAATTATCTCCTGCGCGTGTGGATTATCACTTCATAATGCGAGTTAGCATTTAAATAAATAGCTGTGGTGTAGGAAATTAGAGAGGTTTACTTCTGAGGCACCGGCATAATGAAGGGAAATACCACGGCAGAATGGGATGTGGAAGGGGTAGAGGGGCGGGGGGGAAAGAGGGGCACAGGCTCGCCGCGTGCTCAGAAAACTGGAGTTGTCTAGAAGTCCACACACCGTTCGCTGTGCCCAGCTGTCTTTCTTATGCCAAAATTTCACTTGCCTGGTTCACAGGTATATATATTAGTTTAGAAATAATTACAGACTCAGATGGAATTGTAATGGCAGCAGAAGGAGCTCCCCAATTCCCTCTTCCCCCAGTCACCCCCTTAGCCCGATAATGAATGGCATTGCAAAGCCAAGGAAGCTGCTAGGCTCTAGTCACAGACCTGACTCGGAGTCTGCTGCGACTCTGTCCTGTTAAAGCAGGAGCGACAGAGCGGGGGCGACAGGAGCAGACAAGCAACGCTTAGTGTGCACAGAGCCGGACTCCTACGGAGCTGCTGCAGCCCTAGCTAGGAAGTGCTCCTGTTAGAATTGTGCTCCTGTGGTCCTCCCCCTCCCACGTCTCCCCCTCCCACGTCTCCCCCTCCCACATCTCCCCCTCCCACGTCTCCCCCTCCCACGTCTCCCCCTCCCACGTCTCCCCCTCCCACATCTCCCCCTCCCACGTCTCCCCCTCCCACGTCTCCCCCTCCCACGTCTCCCCCTATGGGCAAGGAATTGAAGGGTGGTGCCCGCTAACTCGGGTAACTTGGGGGAGGAGATATGGGGTTTGCAAGCTGATCCTCCAGGAGCTGTGACAGAGTTGGGGGGGTGTAGGCAGAGGGGCATTCAGCTGACTGGCACCTCCTCTTTCTCTGTCTCCTCTGTGAGATAGGTGGCACCTCTAGACTGTAGCACCCTGGAATCTGGGGGCTGCTTTTTTGTGAGAAGGAACCATGGAAAAAATATACTTAACCATTCCATATTGAAATGAAAAGGCCGTGGGTTGCAGAGGGTAAAGGTGCTTGCGGACAGGGTGGCGAGCTGAGCTCTGTCTCCAGAGCCCAAAAGGTGGAAGGTGAGAACCAACTCCTACAAATTGTCCTCTGATCTACACAAGCACAGTAGGCACACACACACATACACGCACACACACACGAAGATATTTTTAAAATAAAAAGGCAAGTGTGGGGCCAGCAAGATGGCTTAGTGAGTATTGCTACACAGGCTTGATGACCTGAGTTCACTCCCTGGAGCCCACATTGGAAGGAGAGAATGCACCTCTGACCTCCACACATACACACACACGTGCATGCAAACACACACACACACACACACACACACACACACACACACACAGAAAAATTCAAAGGTAGGTATGTGTACATTCTTATAATCCCATACTCCAGAGGCATAGACAAGAAGACCAGATCCTCCTTTGGCTATATAGCAAATTCAAGGCCAGCTGAGGCCACATGTGACCCTCTCTTAAACAAGCAGCAGCAGCAGCAGCAGCAGCAGCAGCAGCAGCAGCAGCAGCAGCAGCAGCAGCAGTATGAGGCACTGTCCACACAAGCCCCTGCCCTGAGTGTGAGATCGGCGTCGGTAGCTGTACCAGCGGCATCCTGAGGGTCCTGGGCTTGTGGTCACAGGCTTCCTCAGGAAATCACAAGTGGCAGTGTGGGCAATGCATGCTGCGAGGGTCTTCAGGGAGGATTCCAGGATGAACTGGTCGCTTATTTAGAAAGCTACTTCTCCAGCTCATCATCAAGTAGGATACAGCATGAGGCATGTTGCGGAGTGTAATGACGTGACAGGCACGGTAGTGCCTTCAGAAACCTTGATGACGCCTGCGGTCACGGCGTAGGCACGTGCAGCACTGCCGTCGCAAGCCTGGCTGGTTTAGCCTGTTAGCTTGGCATCAGGTGCGGGATGAGGAGTTCTACCAGCAAGCTGGGTCCCCTACTTGGCAGTTCCTCTTGTCTGAGTCTTTTTTTTTTAAGGCCTTGAATAGCTTTATTGAAATCTGTATAAATAAACGTGCACATTTCAAAAGTAAACGTAAGTGAACCCAAGTGCAGACAAAATTTTAACCTCTATCATGCAGGAGATTAGATTACATTTAAAAAAAGAGAGAGAAAAGAAAAAAGAAGAGGGAGAAAGAGACAGACAGACAGACTCAACGCAGCTTCTCATCTGAGTCTCAAAAACTTCAGGAGATGGTTCTATTGGGCATCTCCATTTTATAGCCAGTGGAGGAGCTTGGTCAAGGTGGTCCAGTTGGGAAGAAACAGAACTTGGGATGCAACCCGTCTCTGGACCTTGCCAAATCCCAACCGATGGAATATCATTAGTGTTGCTTCCTGTGTCCAGAGCATACCAGACATGAGAGAACTACAGCCATGGAACATAGGTGTGGGGGTGAAGTTGGAGCCCCCAGCCTGGGCCAGATGACCGTGCAGATTGTGGGTTTTTTTGTACTTACAAAATTCTTGATTGGTTAAAAAAACAACAGCAACAACAAAGCTGATCATGTATTTAAGACCTGAAATGTTAGTTCAAGAAAGACAGAAGTGGGGTTTGGTGGTTGTGTTGCCCCCAAGACTGTGGTTTTCTAGCCTTAGGGCCTCTCTGGGTCTCTGCTGCAAAACTGTACACTCACAGCACCCCTGACCACACCTGTGTGACCACGACCGCACCCCAGCTGTGACCCTGGATCCCGTCTTCCCAGGGAGGAATCACACTCTCTCTGCATGGTTCATGCTGCTCAAGTATGCAGAGACCAAAGGCTGCCCCTGGAATGTTCTGGGCCTTTGAAGCCAGCAATAAAGGCAGCTAACAAAGCCCCATCCTTGGGGGAGGCGAACCAAGAGGGGTCAGAGCAAGTTTTTTCCATATAGAGAGAGCTCCAGAATGACTCAACTGGCAGCTAATAGCTTCAGGTGATGGCTGGCAGAACGGCTGCGTGACCAGGACAGGCTGGCAGAACGGGAGGCGTGGCCCGGGGCAGGGTGCCGGGTGTATCAGTTGTTGGGGGGATGCTTTCTCTTGAGCAAGTCAAAATGGGGTGTGGCAACTTCTGCCTTTGCACCTGACCCGCTAATCGCATCCCTTGAACGCCTCAATCCCTGACCCTTGTAAAAGGATTTTGCAGAAAGACGTGTTTTGAGCTGCATTTTAATAAGTCAAGAAGAAAGCTCAAAAATTATTTAAAGCTTCTTAAAGAGGCTTATATTTGATTTCTTGGGGGAATTCCAGATATAGAAGAGTAAAGGCGCCCAGGCCTTGTGAGGTTGTTTTGCAAATGGGAAACATCATTTTAGACTCATACATAAGTTAAAGAAGGAAAATTTTGACTGTTCTGTCGTTCCAATAGAGAGGCTGTGAAGCAAGAAGGCTCTTGGTCACATAGCAGAGCCTGAGGTCTTAAAGGGAAGAGAACTGCCTTTGCAGCACCGAGCACTGTCCTTCACAGCTTCACCCCTGACCTTTAAGACCACGTGTCCAGCAAATTCAGATTCTCCAGGTAGCTGCAGGAGTCAGGTCTCAGCGCCTAGCATCTGGGATGCTCAGCCGTGAGCTTACCTCTGGGGCCCACTACTGAGGGCCCCCCCACATCCCCTGCAGCCCTGAACTACCTTCCCCTGATGAGGGGCTTAGGGGATGCTGGGGCAGGAGGAGGAAGCCCCCTTTGTTTTATATTATTATTATTATTTTAATTTATTTATGTGTGTGTGTGTGTGTGTGTGTGTGTGTGTGTGTGTGTGTGTAGCAGAGGGCACTGTGTGTCTCTGTAGAGGACCAAGGGTGACTTTGGGAATCATCTTGTATTGCTTCTACCTCCTCGTTGCTTTGCTCTGGGATTTCCCGAGCTCCACCCACCAGGGCCAGAAGTATAGGCCACCGCCATTTCCACCTGGTGTTTTTACATGGGACCTGAGATCTGAACTCAGGTTCTTCTGCTTATGAGGCAGAGTCTTAACCCCTGAGCCATCTCTCCAGCCCAGGACCCCTCCTTTGAAGCTGAGAAGATAGATAACCTAGGGTGAACTCCCTCAGCATTACAGGGTGTGCGTGCCCAATCAAGGGGAGCACCAGGGCGAGGTCGGAAGAAGGGCACCCAGTGATCCCGGGCAGGAGGAGCGAAGGACCCACCAAACACCAGGCTGGCAGCGTCTCTGCAGAGAACCATCTCTGACAGTGTCGGAAGCTGAATTTTTGTGTCTTACATTAGCCACTGCATCAGGAGCATTTGAGAGCTAAGACCAATTCAGACCCTTGTCACCCCCTCGACAGGGTGTACATGCAGGCTCTCGGGTATCCCCACTTCCAGCTCTCCTTCAGTCCCTCCCGCACTGACTGCTTCGTTGCAGTCTGCCCAGGCTGACCTTGGGCAGTGCATTTCCTTCCTCAACCTCCTGCATGCTGGGGTAACCAACTGTAGTGTGACGTGGATCGGCGAGTGTGGGCTGAGTAGTATCTTCCCCACAAATATATCTATGTCCTAACCTTGGTCCCTGTGAGTGTGACCAGTCCAGTCTCTGTAGATCTTCCCAGCCGAGGTCTGTGGGGTGATGCCATTCTTGACCTAAGGAGCAGGAGTTTTGGCTCAAGAGATAAGATTTCTAACACATACCTGAGGCGCACACCATGTAGAGACAGGTAGAGACTGTGGTAGCTGGAAGTCACTGTGTGCTGGGGAGGGGGTTGGGAACAGCTTCTTTCACAGTTCAGGTGGAACTGGTTCTGCTTGTTCCTTGCCTTTGGACTTCCAGAACCATGAGGGATGTGTTTCTGATGTCTCAGGCTACTGGGTTTGGAGGGTCTTCACAGAAACGCTAGAGGAGGTGACTTAGATTAGAAAGAAATGTCTGGATTTAGTCTTCCTGGTTATTCTATCCTCAGCTCACTCTTCAAGCCTTGGGGTGACTAGAGCCTCCCCCCACCCATCTCCCGCCTCTTACATTCACCTCAGGGCTCCCAACAAGCTCTATTCTCTGTGTAAGAGGCGTTGGGAAGGCCTGGAGGTGCCAGCCAGCAACCCTGGTCTCCATGCACTGTGGTCAGCTGAGCCAGGGACTGCGTGACCTCTCTTAGCACTTATCTACCAAGTTGGTGCTTCGTAGATAAGGAGCTGTTCGTTCATTAATTCATTTGTTTATTCATTCATTCATTCATTCATTCAGAAAAGGTTTATTGATAACCTAGGATATGCCAAGAATGGTTCCCAGCTCCAAAAACACAGCAGTGAGCAACTCAGGCCCAGGAAGCTTATTATATGTATTATATGTTGGGGAGAAGAGAAAGATGGTCACCCAGAGTCATCAGTAGAATAGTGGCAGGTTCATGATCAGAACTGGGGAGACACAGGCTGGAGAAATGGCTTAGGGATATAAGCCTTTGCCTTGTAAGCAAAAGGACCCGAGTTTGGATTCCCAGGTCTCACCTAAACATGCTGGGTGGAAAATGGCAAAGGACTACAATTTCAGCCCTGGAAGACAGAGCCTGGGAAACCCCAGCACAAAGCAATAGAGAGGTAGAGGACTCCAGGATGATTCCTGATGTCACCCTTGGACCTTCCTCAGCACACAGTCAAGTACTCTCTGATACACAACACACACACACACACACATACACTCTCACAAAACAAATAAACAATCCATAGACTCTAGGACTGAGAGATGCTCAGTTGGCAGACAGCTCATTGCACAGATGCGGGTACCTAAGTTTGATCCCAGCGTCCACACAGAAAGCCTGGCACAGAGAGGCTGGGAAGATGACTCTGGGTATAAGCGCTTGTCTCGAAATCAAGACTACCTGCGTCCATAGTCAAGAGCCCACATAAATGCCGAGTGGGGGTGGCAGCCCGCCTGTAATTCTGGCCCTGGAAGCTGGAACCCGAAAATCGCCAGAGCAAGCTGGCTAGTCAGGCTAGCCCTATTGGTGAGTTCTGGGTTTGATTAGAGAATAGCACCCACCACTATCCTGGTCCTGGGAGACAGAGATGGGGGAACCTACGAGATCCAGGTTCAGTGATAGAACCTGCTCAAAAAAAGAGGAAGACACTTGGCATCAACCTCTGGTCTCCATGGGAACATGAACACACGTGCAGCTGTATGCACACACATGTGGGCGCACACACACACACAGCCCACATTCACATCCTGGATGCCACGTCTCAGGTCAGCTTCCTCCGTGCACGTTGTCACTCAGCTCTAGGACAAGTAACTCTTGTCCAGTCCTATTGTCCTGCCCCACTGGGGACAATCGGGAGAAGACACTGTCTGGTGTCCCCTGGACCCTTCCCCGGGCGCCTCTTCCCTTTCCCGATCCTTCTTCTAAGTTTGGTGACCCCTTCCAGTGAATTCTCAAAGCAGAAGGATCTCTGGGGCTCTGAGAGCTAGCTGAACCCTGAAGTTTCTGGGAGGCATTTCAGTCTGAGGCAAGATGTATTCTGTTATATTCTGTTATCTCTAGCGGGACAGGAAGAAGGTATTGGGTCGGATGAGCAGCCAGAGATGAACATCTGGTCGTTAGGCCCCCAGGAAGCCCCAGGCAGCAGCCAGCTGAGGTGAACAAGGGCTTGGCTTTCCCCCAGTGGTGCCACAGGTGCCCACCGTGCCCAGAGAACAGGGGACGATGGGTTCTTGGGATCAGCTGAACCCCTCCGTCTCTCTCCTGACTTGGGGCAGTATAAGCGAAGGCTTACCGACCGTCCCGTGATGTGAGATACTTGAAAAGATAGGAGAGGCAAGGGACGAGAGAAATGCCAAGGCCAGGCTGGCACGGGCCTGAGGTGCGCCAGGAGGACTCACAGCTGACCAATAGGGGGGAGAGTCGGAGCCAGTGGCGCGGCTCATCTGTGTGAGCTCGGGCCCTTTAAAGTCCAAACCATGGGCTTCATTTGCATTTAGATCTCCTCGCTCCCTCTTTTCATCTAAAGACAAATCCTCACAAAAGGCTGCTTAATTAGACCAAATTAGATTTCCACTCAGCGCTTGTCACTCATTACAAAATGCTGTTCTTTTTCTATTTTGGTAATTACAGGCTGGTCTCCCCGCCCGTGGGTAGCGATCACTCCAGCCGGCGTGTCTGACTAGCATCCCTGATTCCGGCCAGGGAAGGGAAAAATGATTCCGTGGCACCAATCTGTCTGGTCTACACATTGGATCCAGGCCGCCGCTGGAGTCTTTGACTGTGAGGGGGAGCTTCGTTCTTAATTCTTTAATGATTAATCGTGGGAGCAACTCAGAGCCTGCTAATTTCCAAGACTAAAAGCTAAAGGCAAACAGATTTCACGTGTGGCAACTGGGCCACACGTTTGAAGTCTTTCCTCTTGCGACCCTGCTCCACTTAGGAAGCCACCCCAAGTCATCCACGTGCCGCAGACCCTGGTTCTCCATTCTTAGGGCTCTGTGACCTTTCACCCCCAGTGTATTGGGGAATTCACACCTACCCAGCTACAGTGCATGGGAGGTGTCCGTTGTGGGTGCAGACCCTGCGTGGGCAGCTGGGCCCGGTTGGCTGGTCTGAGGTCTTTGCTGTGGTGTCCCTAGAACTGTCGAGGCTCTGTGGGCTGCCTGCTCGTGAGTACTCCGTAGTGACGTTGGCGGGTCCCCGGAGCTGCTCACGAGGGAATGGGCATCATCGAACCTGCTAGAAGTTCCTGGGACCATTCCCCCTGCAAGGGTCCATATGTGAGGATGTGGGCACTTACCGGACCCCCTTGCCCAGGGCCGCTTGGCTCAGTGGTGGGAGAGTCGACAGGGGAGCCCACACTAGGCTGCTTATGGGCTCTCCTGCCGTGCCGCATTCTGAATTCCTGCATGAGGGAAGCAGGGGACAGGGGACAGGGACACAGGTGCCGTGGCTCTAAGCGATGTGGACACAGGTGAGGTGGACGCTAGTGGTGTGGCTCTGGGTGATGTGGACACAAGTGGCATGGACACAGGTGGTGTGGTTCTGGTGACGTGGACAGAGGAGATGGCTCTAGGAGACGTGGACACAGGTGACGTGGATCTAGACGAGCTTCAAAAAGAAAGCAGAGCCTGCAGGACATTGGAGGGAGCCGGCCCCCTTGTCCCACTTCACGGAGGAGACGAGGCGAGAGGGGAAGCGAACGCTCCTGACCTCTCCATCCCGTCCACCTCCGACCCGACCTCTGGTCCTGTCGAAGTCGCATAGGCTAGGAAGCGGCCCATTCAGCTGGTTCTACCACACCCACAAACTCCATGTCCCTTGGCAGCTGGAGGCAGGAGGATGAGTTTAAGGTTACCCTAGGCTAGTAGAGAACCAGAGGCCAGCCTGGGCTACACGAGTCTTGTCTCAAACACTAACACGGTGCCCACAGCCGGGCAGGCAGGACTGGCCCTCCTGGGAGTGTTCTAGACCAAGTTCCACACTCTGTTTTAGATGACCTGTCCCAGAAGGCCTGGCCTTGGAGGGCAGCTTCTTTTACCAGCTTCCAGAGCCACGCGCGCTGCTCATGCCCCTCAGTCGCTCGTGTGTCTCAGGAAGACAATGGAAGGCAGGGCCCACCCTCACCCCCCTGCCTCTGCAACCCCCATGGTAGGTGAGGTGGGCCGCCTGAACTTCTGCAGCTGAGTCTGATTGTAGATACCACTGCCCGTGTGGCCAGGGTCACTGGTTGGACTTTCTCAGTGGGGTGCGAGGTCCAGGGGCTCCCGGAGGGAGGAAACATCTAAACAAAGGTGTTTGGGAGCTGCGGGTGGATGAGGAGAACAGGGACCTTATGTGGCCAGCGGTTCAAGCTTCGGAAAGAGAGCTCTTGGTCGGAGGGGAGCCCGAAAGGGAAGAGAGGCAGGCTGGAGCTGGGGTCCCACCCTCCTTCAGGTGCTGAGCCCCCTGCTACACAAGCCAGGCATTTCCAATGACTTCCGGGAATCCACTCACTGAAAGGTCTTCCAGCACCAAACTTACGAACATGTTCAAAGGTCTTAAAACTCCATGCAAGCAAGCAGAATTTTAGCTATTTAGGGCTTGCGTGCAGGGGTACCCCACAAACCACACTGGTGTCTGCTGGCCCTGGATAGACAGAGCCTTGGGGGCGTCTCTTTATTAATTTTTAATATTTATCGACAGGCCTCACATTGTACAGGTTGGCTTCCAACTCACCATGTAGCTTAGATTTGTCTTCAACCCTGGATCCTATCTCCCCATCTCCTGGGTGCTGGGACCACAGGTGAGTGCCACCAGGTGCTCGGACCACAGGTGTGTGCCACCGGGCCCTGTTGGCATGGCACCAAGGATGGAAGCCGGGGTTTGGCGCACATGATACAAGCACGCTCTGGGCTAAACTGCCCCCTGAACTTACGCCTGGGATTCGCTGCTGCTACTGCCCATGGGAACTCTACAGCCCACATGGGACATACAACCTCCTCTCTGCCACCCACCTCCTGGGGGGCACTTGCCCGTCCCCCTTTTTCTGGCCAGAGCCCTCATGGCTGGCCTCTGGACAATGTCAGGCCTGGATGATACTGGTGATGATAGCCGGGTCTTATCTTTTTCTTTGATTAGCTCCCCCTAACCACGGTCCATCTCCAGCCTCTGGGACAGCGGGCACAGAATGTCACCTCCAGAGGCGGAGAAGTGTTCCTTAGGCCCCGAGCCATCTGTCCCACAAGAACCCATCATAAAGAAACCCCACAGGTGGGCGGCGCAGCGACCCCTGCCCTCCATGGCCTCCAGGCTTCTCAGCCTGGGGCTCGGCCTTCCGCCCGCCCCCCCCCCCTTATTAGCCACCTTCACCTCCCACTTGCTGCACCTCCACTACCCGCTCAGCTGACAGGTCAGCTGCCGTTTGCCGTTAAACCCCTTCTCATTTATTACAATACCACTTTTTTTTATTGACATGGAAATAAAATTTACAATCAATGAGATCTTATGAAATATACATCAAAACAGAAGTCACCCCAGCGGCTGGTTTCATCTGTTCCCTGGGAGGAACAAGGACTTACAGGGGGAGGGGGGCGCTGAACATTTTTCTTCCCGATTACATGATACGATTCTCAATGAATCTATAAAGAAAACGAAAACACAAATACAGCAGCCCACAGAATGATTCCTGCGGCTGTCGAAACTTAAAACAGTTCAGTTTCCCTTTGATTTCTGTTTTAAGTTTCCAAGTGTACATAGATCATTCTCTGCCTTTTCCTTTCCTTTCTTCCTATTTTTTTTTTTTAATCCAGAGCCTCCTTAAATCTGAGCTCTCTCAGATTCTCCAGCTTTGACCCTCAGCAACCAAAACTGGCCGAAGGACCACATAACCTGCAGCGCTGGTTTCCTGAGCCGCCGCTGTGCCCGCTGCCCCTTGGCAAGGGCCGTCTGCCTTTCTCTGTTAGTACTCGCTTCAAAGCCGTCTCTACACGGTGTCACCCTGAAGAGGCGCCAGGGCCCCTGCTTGCCTCCCGAATGCCTACTGTGTGCTGGGCATCTCCTTCAGCCCTTCCATTCTAAACATTACACCAGCAGGTGGCGGGATCCCGGGGGCCCATTTTAGGAGTGATAAGGGAGGGAGAGCCAAAGAGCCACACTTAGGTGCTTGAAGTGGAGGCTGGAGAGCTCCTGCTTGAATGGTAATCAAGCTTCTCTTCCTCTTCCTCTTCCCTTTCCCTCCTCCTCCTCTTCTTTGTTCTTCTCCTCCCCTCCCCCTTCTTAGCCCCTTTTCCTTCCCTTCCTCTTTCCCTCCTGCTTTTCCTCTCTCCTTCTGTCCCCTTCCTCCCCTCTCTCCCTTCCTTCCCTCCCTCCACTTCTTCCCTTTCCTGTCCTGTGACTTGAACCCAGAGCCTTGTGTGGGTTGAGCTGCTCTCAGCCTTGTTTTGTTCAGTTTGAAAGGGTCTCATTATGTAGTTCAGGCTGGCCTTGAACTTACTGCCCACGAGCTCCTGAGCGCGGGGATTACGGGAGAGTGCCATCCTATCCGGGTCAAGCTTTGACCCGAGAAGGCCACAACATGCGTCCCTCCACGGAAAGGGGGCTGACCTGCGAAGCCTGCCACGGAGCCTGTCCGGCTGGATCAGAGAGACTCCGTGGCCCTAGGTCCCTCTCCTCACTGTCCACATGAGTTCCCCACGGTGGCCCTGCCCCCCAGCAGCAAGAGAGGGTGTCCTCTGAGTGGACGCCCCATGTCTCATGCTGTGCCGGGTGCCAAGTGAGAAGGTGGACGGATGGGAACCTGCTCCCCTCTCAGGGCTTGCGGTCAGCCTCCAGCAGCAAGGCCGGGGGTCACGGGAGAGGCGCACCGGGATTCAGTCCACTTTGCTGGTCGCTGGTTTGCTTTTGAGCAAAAATCCCAAGCTCTAGAAGCTTCCAGGGGACATGCTTCTAGTAGCAGCTGCCGGTGGGCTTTCAGTGGGACCTCTGTGGGCGTAGCCTTCGATGTCCCACTGCAGCCCAGAACCTGCTCCCCACCCCCATGTCCACCTCCATTCTGTGAACCAAGGTTCTCGTGGGGAGGAAAGAAAAGTTCCCGTGTCGAAGATTCCTCGAGCCAAATGACTGGACTTCACGGCCAGTGAGCGCTGCATGTTGCAGACCAGAGCGGATACCTTGGGCTGGTGTCGGTCCCTTTGCGAGCCATTCACTGCTGGTCTCTGTCCGTCCGGACACCCTTGAGGCCATCACTGAACCTTAAAATGTATTCTCTGCAGACATGAGGTCCCACCAAACTGAAGCTGGGGTGTCACCAGATGTCTGAGGCTCTAGCAGGGCTCACCCTACTGCGCCCTGAACCCTTGCCTGATGCCCACTGCACCCTGAACCCCTCCCCGATGCCCACTGCACTCTGTGACCCCCACCTGATGCCCACTGCACCTTGTGATCCCCCCACCCGATGCCCACTGTACCCTGACCCTCACCCAATGCCCACTGCACCCTGAATTCCTGCCCAGTGCCCACTGCACACTGAATCCCTGCCCAATGCCCACTGCACCCTGTGACTCCCCCCACCTGATGCCCACTGTACCCTGTGACCCCTTACCTGATGCCCACTGTGCCCAGCCTTCTGCCCAATGCCCACTGCACCCTGATGCCCACCTATGTATCTGGTAAACCTTGATTTATGATCTCTGTTGTGTGACTAACCAAGTCTCCTATAACTAGTTCCACAGTGGAGTGTGGTGTTCCCAGGCTGCGCTCACTCGCATTTGGCTCCAGAATAAACTACCTCTAAGTCCCTCTGAAGGGAGAGCTGTGTTTGTGTGCGGGCAACACCCCTGCCCTCCAGGGAGGCTGTTTCTGCCGTGGGGTAGCAGCTGCTTCGTAGCGCTTCTCCCCACACCCCACGACTCTGTTTGCAACAGAGAGGGAGGGATGGAATCCCTTTGGGCACATTGATTTTTCCTTCTACTGTGATAAAATGAGCGTCAGCCAGTTTTAAGCATCCAGTTCAGCGGCCCTGCCTGCATTCACGGCATTGTGTGTCTCCATTTAGTTCCAGACGTTTCTATGTCCTCCCTCCCTCCCACCTGTCTGCTGTCCAACTCCTCAGGTGCATCCGTTCTGTCTTTCTCACTCTAGTTCTATCCACACACTGTGCGGCCCCCTGTGTCTGCCTGGACCCTTCTTCAGCACCCTGCCCCTCTAGTGTACCCTGCGTCAGTAGTGCTTTGTTCCTTTTCGTGACTGAATACTGCTCCCCTCTGCGGCATGTACGTTTTGTTCATGCATTTATCTCTTGAGGTGTTAGGGTACTTTCTTTTTCTGGCCAGGAGAACAGTTTCTGTGAATGTTGTACATGTGGATTCATTTGGGTTAATTTGAATTAATATGGAAAGTATAGGTTCTTTTCAGTGCCTTTGGGCAAAACCTAGAATGAGATCACTTTGCCACGTCTTTAACTGTTGGAGGAACTACAGAACAAATGTATTCAGTTCATAGCTGCTTCTCTTTTTCTGCAGACAGAGCCATGGCTAACTCAAACTCTGGAGAGGACCTGGGTCTCATAAGCAAAGGGACCTGAGTTCAGATCCCCAGATCCTATGTAAAAATGCTGGACATGTGTCCCGGCCCGTGTGGAATCCAGCCCTAGGAGGCAGAGCCCGGGAATCCCAGAGCAAGCTGGCAGGCCAGACGAGCCTTCATGGCTGCTCTGGGTTTAATTAGAGACAATAAGGTGGAAGAGCAATGGAGAATGATTCCTGATGCTACCAAGGGCCTGCACAGGTCCCCAACCCAAGTGTACTTTTGTATACACCCCCCATGCATGTATGTGGCCCTCCCAGACACATACATGAAAGAAAAAACCCCTCTGGCAAGTTCAGTGATTAGCAGCAGCAAGTGCAGCTGCTATTTGGTTTAGACCCCGCTGGCGAGGACCTGGGCGCCCTGAGCCTGCTTTGCAGGCGAAGAGCCGACATTTGGAGGTTAAAATGCTCAAGGTCGCACGAACACAAGAACTCCGCTTCGGGTGCTCTGGCCTCGGCGCCCGCTCTCCATCACTAAACTGTCGTGTCCCGGTCCTGTGCCAGGTGATTTCCGCTTGGATCTGGCTGTGACGGGAGCCATGCTGGCAGCCGAGAGCACTCTCCTCACACTGCCAGGCGCACACTGTCAGGAAAATGAGTTTGCCTGCGTGAGCGTGCCCAGCTGTGAGCCGCGGGAGCTGTCCTGCTGCGGCTGGGGTTCACCACGCGCAACCCCGAAATAGACGAGGGTGCGATTGCAAAGCCAATTTCAGTCTCTGCTTCTTCCAAAAACAGCCTGTTGGTTTTTCCTCTGTGTTGCAGGGTGGAGGCCTGGCGGGAAGTGTGTCTCTCCAGAGCATGTTATTTTTATTTGTTTATTTATTTTATGTGTATATGGATGTGTGTGTGTGTGTGTGTGTGTGTGTGTGTGTGTGTGTGTGTGTGTGCCAGTGTGTGCCAGGACACTGTGTGTGCCTATGAAGACCCAAGGGTAACCCTAGATTGCTTCTACCTCCTTTTAGCTTTGCTCTGGGTTTTCTCAGTCTCTGCTTTCCAGGGCCAGAAATTCAGGCTACCACCATTTCTATCTGGTATTTTTAACATAGGGTCTGGGATCTGAACGCAGGTCCTTCTGCCAGCAAAGCAGAGCTTTAACCCCTGAGGCATCTCTCCAGCTCCCTCTGGAACATTTGTATAGCCAGCTCAGGCTGTAACTGGTGGGGCTGGTGGGCTGCTGACCCCAGATGTTCTTGTGAACACTTGTGAGCAGGTGTCTCGCTGTCTTCCTATATCGGAGGCATACCTCTTTCTAGAACATCCGACTCTTCTCGGAAAACAGTTGTAGGAGCTTCTTCCCCAAGATAATGAAGAGGGGTGCATGGGGAAGGAGGGGAATTCTTCATGTCAGGGGGCATCTAGCTAGTTTTCATTGCTAAAAAAAAAAAAAAAATCCAAGTCACGGTGTCGGCTCCTTCCTGTGTCTCCTGTTAGCTATTTTTCCCCCCCAAACTCTGCTTGTTGCCCCCGTCCACCTAAACCTGCTGCTGACTTACGGGCCCCGGGGGGCCGCCGCTCTGAGCGGACGCATCCATGCGCTCCCACCGCCCGCCGCCGCCTGCTCCAAGTGTAATCAAACATCAAGCTAAGTAGCAAATAAATCTCTCGATCTCACAGGCAGCACAGCAAGATCATGTAAATGCAAATGAAGGGCCTGATTTCAAGCTGTCGCGGGGGAGGGGAGGGAGCGCCAGGCCCTGTGAGGGCCTCACTGGGCAAAGGCCATGCATCAGTCGTGTAAGAGCGGGCAGCACCGGGGAAGCTGCCTCGCAGTGCAGCGAGCAGCGAGCAGGCCGGCTGCTGGCCAGAGCCGTGAGAACCAGGCAAGGGGCGAATGAAGTGGCTGGCAAGGCCCTGGGGGTGGGGGTGGGGGTGGGAGTGTCTCTAGGGCAGGACTCCCGATCGCATGGTGGGGTCCTAGCAGTCTTCTGTCTGGGTAGCAATCACCTCCGAGCATGCCAGGCCCAGACCCGCAATCATTCTACCCTCCACCTGCAGAGGCTAGAAGGGGAAAGAAAGGGGAACCAGAGAAGCCCAGGGAGCAAACTGACATCCTGGTGTCCTGGATTCTTCCTGCCTGACCCCCGCTCTGTCAGGTCTTCCCATCCACCCCGATAACCTGGCGGCATCTGGTGGCCATGGGCAAGGGTCTCGCTTGGCACCTTCTATCAACTCCCATCCTCTGCTTCTCCTTCCTGGCTTACAGATTTCAGGGACACACAATGCACCTGACTCTTTTTTTTTTTTTTTTGGACAGTCTCATGTAGCCCAGACTAATTTGGAACTTGCTAAATTGCCTAGGTTAACCTTGAACTTCTGATCCTCCTCCCTCCTCCTCTTCTTCCTCCCTCCTCCTCCTCCCTCTTCCTCTCCCTCCTCTTCTTCTCCCTTCTCCTCCTCCTCCTCCTCTTCCTCTTCCTCCTCTTCCTCTTCTTCCTCCCTCTTCCTCCCCTTCCTCCCTCTTCCTCCCCTTCCTCCTCCTCCTTTTCCTCTTCCTCTTCTTCTTCCTCCTCTTCTTCCTCCTCTTCTTCCTCCTCCTCTTCTTCCTCCTCCTCTTCTCCTCCTCCTTCTATTCCTCCTCCTCCTCTTCCTCCTCCTATTCCTCCTTCTCCTCTTCTTCCTCTTCCTCCTCCTCCTCTTCCTCCTCCTCCTCCTCCTCTTCTTCCTTCTTATCCTAAGTGCTGATTGACAGATGTGCACCACCACACCCAGTTTGTGCAGTGCTGGGGATCTAACCCAGAACCTTGCTCCTGCTATGCAGACACTCTGCCAACTCAGTCACGTCCCCAGCCTTGTTGTATGTTTTTTTAAAAGATAGTGACATCCACCAAGGCTCACATCTCCAGCCACACCCTTATTTTTTTTAATGAATTTTAAAACACCATGTGCAAAGCAGAGCGTGCACAGAATTTTGAGTCCTGCTGTGCGTTTTCTTATCACTTGACATTGTTTTGCACGGCTCTGATCGCATGTGGGCGTGGCGTTCTCCTGTGTGGCTTTCAGGGTCTTCATTCGCTCGGCTGCCTGCTCGTAAAGGCACTCGGCTGGAAGAGCCATTGCCTGAGTGGGCTCTTCTGTGCAGTCCACCCTGTGCTCCGTGGTTGTTTATCCCAGACCAGCACTATGGAGATAAACAAACGTCCCCTATGCTAACAATGATTGCAATTTGCATTTATATTGTGCTTTTCATTGGAGGATCTTAAGTTGTTTTACAGTAATGAACTACTGTGTGGGCGCATGGTAGGTGTGTGAGTATGCATGCAGGCAGGGACGGAGCAATATGCGCGGATATTTACCTAATAACCACGGGCGTAACTGCATTTCACTCTCTCGGCTCTAATGGAGCACGAGGGGAGGGCTTTTATGTGTCCAGCACACATTTGCTTCCTTTAGAAACATGGGCTGGAGGGGTCAGCGAGCTGCACTGCACGCTGGAGGGGTCAGCGAGCTGTACTGCATGCGGTGCCCAGGAAGTGGACAATCCCCGTAGATTGATGCCTTGGGGGCATCCGGAAACCAGGCATCCAATTCCCTGGCAGAAGACCATTTTAGAGATTAAAAAACCACCATTTTGGAGATAAAAACCAATCTGTCCACCCACACAGGTTCCGTGTGGCCAAGAAGCAGAGAAGCCAGCCACCGCCACCCACTTACTGCAGGGGCGACTCGGGGCCACTTTCTGGGCCCAGGTGAACGTCAGGGCGAGACGGCCGCCCGCGGGAGACATCACCTGCCTCTGACCCCGATGAAGCGTCCATGCTGTTGTGTTGTCGTGTTGGCTGCTGGCCGCAGGCAGCTGGCCCACCCCGTTCCCAGTGGCTTCTGGGTTTCCAGTCTTTTGTGGAAGGGAGCTGCCGGGAGAATCCCGGGACCCCCTGGGACCAGGACAGAGATGGTTTTAATCAGAGCTGAGCGGTGGGAGTGAGGCAGAGAGGGATCCATGTTAATGAGGTTTAATGAAGCTGTCTGCTAACGGGGACAGCTGTCACCCAGCGCTGTGTGGCAGCCAAGCCACAGAGCAGACTCGGAATGGGGAGGCTTGAAGTTGGCTGGGGAGGGCGGGGTGGACATCCTCCGGGCCAGGATTCTCCTTCATTCGCCTCTGGATTTATCGCCTCCAGGAAAAGGGATTCAGGCTAGAGAACCACGTTTAAGCGGCTTCTGATAATTCGCTATTACATAGTGTGCAAACCAAGGGGTGCCTCTTCCAGACATTGACTTTGCAGAGGCAACTTTAGAATTCGGTGAGAATGAGAGATGCAAGGATGTGGGGCATAAAGGGCTTCGCTGGTCTTTCCCCTCCTGAGCCTCAGTCTCTCACCTGTCCAGTGGGGGCTCCCTTCCAGAGTCATTGTGAGAGGCAAGGGGCCAGCCTGTGCTAATCTCAGAGCGTTACCATCTGCGGGAGGGGAACTGCACCCCCTAGTTCATGTGTTTGCTATCAGGATGGTTTTGACTAAATACAAACCTCCTTCAGCTTCACGTTCTCTTTCTGTAAAGGGGGGTTCACTGGTTCAGCATATAGCAAACAGGCACTCAATACATACCTAGGAAGTTCCGGGGCATCATAGATGCCTTGTATACAGGAGGTGCCCAATAAATGCACATTCCTTTTGCTGACTTCTGTAAGAGAGAGCAGGATGGCTGTGAGGCCTCGCTAGGTGGAGAGAGTTCTCCCAGATTCCATGCGGCCAGCAGCCCTCCTACGCACTCTGGGACTTTGGCACAGCCCCTGCTTACTGGCCAGAAAACCCCTGTTACCTCTGCAAACGGCCTTCGCCGTGTCCTTTGCTGTGTGGGAGGCAGGCTGCTTGGGGACCTTCGTGGTCGATCAAAGCTGAGATTTGTGACTAAGTGGCGTCGGCTCTGTGGACATCAGTGAGGTTGCCATGGCAAAGCAGGTGACCACCAGTCCTCAAGTTTCTTAGCATCACAGTGGCAGCTGGTCTCAGACACCTGTCACAACCCACTTGTCCTTGTCTGGGAGTTCAGGGTCAGGGATTCCCCCGAGCACGTGTGTGTCAGACCGAGCTGTCAGACACAATGACCAGAAATGTCCAGAGTCCTGCAGCTCCCTCCACCAGCGCCCGCCACCCTCCACCCCCCCTCGGGTTTCTGGAAGGCCCCATGGTGTAAGCTGTAATCCCCGTCGTGCTGGGGATGTAGAGACAGGAGGATCGTTGGTCAGCCAGTCTAGTCAAATCATGAGCTCTAGGCTCGGTGAGATACCTTGTCTCAAAATAAAACAAGATAAAATCAAATCAAATAAGGCAAAGAACAACGGAAGATGCCTTACACTGACTTCCAGCTTCCACCTGCAGGTGCGTAGACATAAGCACACACGTGTGCTTGCGTGCACATGTGTGTGTGCACGCACACACACAGCACCTGTTGTCGTGTTGCTGGCATGTCTAGAATTTTCACATGAAGCTGGGCTTCAGATGGAGAAGATACTCCCTCAGCATGGAAGGAGGCCACAAAGGAGGGGGACCCCAAGGGAGGGTGCCTGCGTCAGGCCAAGGGGTGTGATGATCAGCACCCCGGAAGCTCCTGAGCTTCCAGCCTCCGCCCTCCCCAGGGGACCTGATACTAAAGACAGACTTCCTGGGTGAAAGGCAGCAAGGAGCTGTGTGTCTGCCTCTTGTCCTGCACGAGGCAGCTGCCGCCGTTGCCTCACGTGCCCTGTGTCCCTCGACCGCAGAGCCACCCGTGCCCCATCATGGAAGGTGGGCTGCCCATCTTGGGCACTGTGGGCATCTTTTCCGGCCCCCTGATCTCTTCCTACGGGGTCAAGGTGTGGGAGGTTACAGTTATCTTTTCCCAAGTTGTGACGATCCACAGTGCTGCTCTCTGGAGGATTACTGCTGGGCAGCGCTCTGTGACATGAGTATCTTGGGGTGGCCATCTGGTGGTTTCTGGCGCTAACCATTGTGAGCGGAGCTGCTGGGGTCGTCTGTAGACTTACTCCAGGGTGTGCGAATGCACCCACTTCCTGCATGTTGTTAATTACGTCTCTCATCGATGTGACAAAAACTCCCAACAGAGGCAGCTTCAGGAAGGCACGGTCCAGTGTGGCGGGGAAGGCGTGGCGGCAGGAGCGGGAGGCAGCTGGTCACGTGGCATCCCACAATCAGGGAGCAGAGAGTTCCGGTGCTTGGCGTAGCTTCCCCCTTTTTTTTCAGTCCAGGGCCTCAGCCTGTGGGATCATGCCTTGTGCATGATGAAGATGTCTTTGGACATGCCCTCACGCACCCCAAAGCACGTCAGTCCAGTTGACAGTGGACGTGAACTGTGCGGGGCGTCCTGGACATCTGGCCTGGATGCTGGCGCAGCAGATGTGCGGCTGCGGTAGATACGTCTGTTCTCCAGTGGGTGTACCAGTCTGCACGCCCACCAGGATCACGGGCTATTCCAACTGCTTCAGCTCCTTGCCAAGAGCGTCATTTTCATTTGGCATCTCCCAAAGGGTGAGCATCTTGCTGCACGGGGCCCAGCTGCTCATACACCCTGCTAATGACATTCCTTGTCGTGCTTGGCAATCTTTTTTCTGTAGGAACATCTGCCTTTATCTTACTGATTTGTAGCTGCTCTTTATATAGGATGAACTCTGTGTGTGTGTGTGTGTAAAAGAGAGAGACAGACAGAGAGGGGGGTGGAGAGAGAGACATCTGTGTGTTGCATTGAACTTGTCTCACTTAGAGGCCTTGGAGATTTTTAGAGATAGGGAATTCTGAAGTTTTCTGCCATGTTCCCCAGAGTACTTGACTGCTGCTAGTTTTGTCCTTTGCGCTCCGAGTGAACCATCTTAGTGCTCTGCCCGTCTTCTTAACCCTGGCACTCCAGGCCTGGGGTTTGGTACAGACCTGGCGCTGGGTGATCCTCACAGCCTCTGCCCCATGGCCAAGGCTCAGGCCAGGAAGGGCAGAGACAGAGGCGCCTGCCGCC
Organism: Typhlomys cinereus; assembly: GCA_023101885.1. Lineage (NCBI taxonomy): Eukaryota > Metazoa > Chordata > Mammalia > Rodentia > Platacanthomyidae > Typhlomys > Typhlomys cinereus. The sequence continues at coordinate 7,482,651 of JALPQD010000039.1, forward strand.
CCCTCCTGGAAGGGGCAGCTCTGTCTTCTTCCAGTTGGAAGGCAGCCCACCTGCACCTGCCCCCGGGAGGGGGCGGAGCCTCTCTTGGCAGGGAGGGGGCTCTCCTGGTGCAGCCTTGTTTTAATTAACTTCCCCAGCAGTCCCTGGGGACCGCCAGAGCGCGTTCATAAACAAATGAGCGGCCAGAGCCTTTGTCTGTAGTCCAGGGTGAGCTGAGTGGAGAAGAATTGAAAACCAACCACCCAGGGGGCACTTGGGCTGGGACCCAGCACTTCTTGAGGGAGATTTTGGGGTCTGGGTTTCCAGATGGGGAAGAAGAGGGAGAGAACTTCGAGAGTCCATGGAGGCTGTTGAGGCTTCATGCTGTGTTCCCAAATCCACACGTGAAAACCCTTACCCCCTCCACCCCCAAGGAGAAGGAGTTAGTGGGTGGGGCCTCGGGGAGATGGTTACATCTTGGTGGGGGCCAGCATGAGGGATGAGCTTGGGTCCTTCTCTACTAGTCAAGGATGGTAAGCGAGGGGGGCCATGGCCAGCCAGGAGACAGGCCCCGCCCTAATTCCCAAGTCCCCCCAATTCCAGAAGTGCCAGAAATGGTTGCTGTTTGTAAGGTTACTCTTAACTATTGCTGTGAGAGAGCATTCCAAGTCAAGTCACTTAAGGGAGAAAGGGAGATTTATTCAATTTACAGTTTCAGAAGGGAGATACAGTCTCTCATGGCGGAGGCGGCATGGCTGGCTGGCCAAAGCTGGAGGAGGCTACATCCCTGCAGACATCTTAGAGGCTGAGAGCGGCAAGACTGCTTGCCGTAGAGGCAGACTTTCCCTGGAGGTAGAGTGGGACTCATCCACCTCACGGCCCACCCCTTGTGACCGCTTTCCTCTAGCGAGGCTCCACCTCTCAAGGTGCCATGACCTTGCCAAACACATGAAACTGTGGGGCACACATCTCAAAACATGACACTGTCTAAACTGCTGGATGTGTGGTAGCTGGTAGCGCCTGCCCTGACACATGGCCAGCCATGGCCCACCACTGTCCAGGGATGGACCCCTCAGTGGAGCCTGACAGCCATGTGGCCGGGTGACGGTGGCAATGCCAGGGGTACAGCATCCGTTCCAGCTGCGACTTCAGCCCTCACCTCAGCCCTCCTTCCCTACCAGGCAGAGCTCGGCAAGCCGCAGGAGAGAACCTGCAGCCTGCCCGGCATTAACTTCAGCTACGGACTCTACATCCGAGGCCTGGATGGAGGGGTCCCAGAAGGTAAGCATGTGTTCTCGGGAGCTCTTGAGGGTGTGTGCATGTGGTGGCCCAAGGGTGGCAGAGAATCATCCTGGGTTCTACCTTCTTATTGCTTTGCTCAAGGTTTCCCAGTCTCCACCTTCCAGGCAAGAACTACAGGCTACCACCGTAACTGCCTGATATTTTCTCATGGGATCTAAGGATCCAAACTCAGGTCCTTTTGCTTATGAGACAGAGGCTTGAGCTCCTGAGCCATCTCCCCGGCCCTGTCTTCGTTCTTTATTGTTCAGTGGGCACAGAGTGGGCTCAGAGCCAGTCCTCTGAGGTCCCGAGGCTGGCCAAGGCCAGGTGAGCCAGGTACATGCAGATCCCTCAGGGCCCCCTCTAGGATCTCTGGGAATCCCGGTCCCCCCTTTCAGCGGGGTGGGGGGCTGCTGGCCAGGGTCAGGCAGGGCTGTGCCCCTCAAGATCTGGGCCCTAATCCCACTGACCTTCCCGTGTCCTTTCCCTTTCTGCAGCCATCGGGCACTGGAACGTGTTTAAGCAGCAGCCGACCTGCCCCCAGGAGCTAACCCGGAACTACATCGCCATGAACCGAGGGGCGGTCAAAGCCGGCCTGGTGACAGCTCGGGAGAATATGCTGTACCGTGAACTCAACGACATCCGCATCAGTGATCAGGAAGATCGGCGCCAGAAGAAAGACCCTCCCTCCCTGCCCCCTAACATGACCTTTGGGATCCGCTCACGGTAAGGTACATCTGTCCTCGCGACTTGGGAGAGCAGGGAGTCAGAGGGCAGGGTATCCTCGAGTCTGTAGTGACCTTGGGTGACAGGAGGTGGCTCAGCCCTCGTTGCAGGACAGGTGTGTGACCAGACCTCTGCTTTCTCTGTCTGTAAGCATTTGTGAAGACCAGGGCTGCCCCCCAACTTACCCAGCCTAGCACCATCCCACATCACCCCGAGACAGGCTCTGCAGCTTTGATTCAAACCTGGTGTCATCTGGGCAGGCATGGTGGCATGCCCCTGGGAAGGTGGAGGCAGGATTCAAGGGCATCCTTGGCTACCTTCCGGGCAGCTGGGGCTGCGTGAGACCCCATCAACCAACCCGACAACAGCAGATCACAGGGGCCACGCTGCTCTTGCTGAGAGATTGCAGGATGCAAGAGCCCCCCATTAAACGTGAGCTGTTGTCAGGGTTTAAATGTGATGTAACCCGCAGACCCAAGATCTTCGAACTTTTAGTACATGTTATCGGTTTGACTTAGACACAGTGAAGAACATTGGTGGCGCTTGGCTCATGAAATTTACAAAGGCAAAAGCTCATGTAATGACCACTCAGGTAAAGGCAGAAGATCTAGTATACACACACACACATACACGCACGCACGCACGCACGCACGCATGCACGCACGCACGCGCGCGCCCATCCTGGCTTGTGTTAATTTCTTCCTGAGAAATCAGCACTCTCTACTCATGATCGTAGACTGGATGGATCAGGACTGCACTCTTTCCAGCGAGGATGTGGCCAGCCCAGGGCTCAGATGGGCTCCTTTGAACCAGTGAGCCCCACATCTCTGCAGAGCTAGACAGGACCTCAGTGAAGTGTGGCCCACTCATGTCTATACCTCTTCTCCTGCCTGATCTCAGGGGGCAGGCACTGGCTCTCCCACCCTCCTTCCAGGATTGGCCCCTCTCAGGTCCCCTGAATTCTCCTTCTGGAACACACCTGTTGTGAAACATCAGACAGCAGAATCCACATTCTTGGAGGACCTTTGCTAAACACAGAAGAAAGTAGAAAGTTCAGAGACAGCAAGAGAGCTCCCTCAGGTCACACAGCATCTTGTCTAGGGAGCCAGATCCACAGTCAGGTGGGCTCCTGTTCTGGGGACTCGTTCTAAAGGAGGTGTGGGAAGGAACACACACACACACACATATACACACACACGCATACACACGCGCATATACACACATATACACACACATGCATACACACGCATACACATACAGACACACACATACACACAGGCACACATGCACACACACACGCATGCATATACACGCATGCATATACACACGCACACACACATATACACACTCACATATACACACACATATACACACTCACATATACACACACACACAGCTCCTGGTCCCAGGGCTTCCCACCTTTGAGTCAGTTGAGCTCAGGAAGGACACGCATTCTCATTAGCTTTCAGTATAAAATCTTAAATTGCTCTAAAACAGAGCGGCCGCCATCCCAGGGTAAGTGGGTGATGAAGCACTCGCTGCACCTTCCTTGATGGGGAAGGAGTTTTGCATATGCAAATTGAATGGATTTTAAAATGGTATTTAATGACCATTTTCGTAGCAGACATTAACATTAATTGCCCAGAAATGAAAGTGCTGCATTGGGTTGCCGTCAGCGGCAAACACCGGGGCCATAACGCTCCATCTTGATCAGCTGCAGCTCTTCCCACCGTGACAGGGCGGCTGGGCAAATTGCAGGCAAAGGGCTTTTACCGACCAGAAACATCCCCCGGCAGGCTCGATCAGCATCAATTTCGTTTTATTTCTCCGTAAATGGAGGTTAAGTGGCGGCGGGAAAAGCTTTTACTGAGATGCCGAACCTGCGTGGGAGCCCCTTGCCCTCCCCATGGAAATGAGGGGGGACCAGTTAAAAACCCATTGCCCCACCCCATAATGGGGCTATTACTTTAAAGTTATGGGGCCAGGGCCCATTCCCTAATGACCACCTTTTATGGGGCCCCCTGGCTTTATTTCTTTACTTTAAAAGCATGCGGAAATTCGATTACACTTGACTGCCAAGGAATTGTGGAGTCATTTGGCCCAATGAATAAATAAACCGCAAAACAAAGGAGGGTTGATTACTCACAGCAGTGCTGCAGATGTGTTAAAAATAAAGTCTCTTTCAGACTCAACTCTCTTGTTGCGATGCACGAGATGGAGGGATACTAAGGTGGGGTGCAGCTCCCACCCCTGGGATCTGAATGCTGGTCACCTCCACTACTTCTTGCCTGCACTTTTATCTATCATTTGCATACATCCCACAGGCATATCCTTCTTCCAGAAACCCCCAAACTAAGACTCACACAGCCTGACAGAAGTCAAACCTAACTTTGGGATCTGTCAGTTACTTTGCCAGTGAGCCTGTTTGGTCCCTAGTCCGTCCTGATTCAAGATGATGGTCTCTAAGCAGGGAGGGCGCCTCTCAATCTGCCAGGCTTGGAGGTGCCAGGAAGCAGAGGTCTGAGTGGGCGTTTGGAAGACAGGGCACAGGACTGTGCCACCACAGGGAGGGGGAGCAGGGCCATGTGGGCAGGAAGATTAGTCTGGTTCATGGAGCAATTAAAAAAGTGGGTGGGGGCATAGCTCAGTGGAGAAAGTGCTTGCCTCACAAGTGTGAGGACCTGAGTTCAGATCCCCAGACCTGCAGTAAAGCCAGATGCACTAGCATCTTTCTGTGAGCTGCAACCCTGTGATGAGAGATGGAGCCTGGAGTGCACAAGGGGAACAAGCGATACCCAGGCTATCCTCTGACCTCCATGTGTACTCCCACACACATAATACACACGTCATATGCTCACACACATTCATACATGCACAACACGTACACATCATAGGCATACACTCAACATAAATGCACATATACATAGCATACATGTACACACATAACACATACATGTCCTATGTGCACACAAAACATACATATCACACACATACATAACACATACATGTCACACAAATAACACACATCATGTAACACAACACACATGCAAAAACATGTATCATGCCCACAACACATGCATGTCAGAGCGCAGAGTGCAGAGACATATAATGCATATCATATGCACAAATAAGCATACATACAACATGTACATAACATATATCATATACACACAACCTGTACATATCATATACAAACAACATGGCACATACTTCTATAAACATATAACATACATTATAAGCACACACATAACACATACACTTCATATGCACTCACATAACACATCATGTGCACACAAACATAACATATACACATGATATGCACAAATAAAACAATACATCATATGCACACACATAGCACATGCATATCATATACACTCACATAACAGTATATCATATATGCATAAAACATCATATGGACACAAAACATATGCACATCAAAGGCATATGCACTTAAAACATCCACATGTACATACAACATGCACCACATACATATGACATGTATATCATGTGTGCACATATATAACATACATCATACACACATAACACATGTACATCATACACTCACACAGACATAGACACATGGATTTCAAAAATGGTTTTGAGTTGCAAAGAGTGTGCAATATTTCATATGAACCAGACTTCCTGCTCCTTTGGACCAAACAGCAGCCAGGGCAGTGGGGGCCCTGTTGGCCACACCCAGACAGAATCCCAGATCTCTGTGAGCCCCCTTCTCGCTGCCTGACCTCTCTTGCTTTCATTATCTGCTTTGTCCTGGTGGACACTGTAGCCTTTCATGAAGAGAACGCTCCTTATCACAGGCGAAAGGCAGAGGACAAGTTCCAGAAGTCAGTTCTCTCCTTCTACCATTTGGCCCTCCAGGAATTGAACTCAAGTCACTGGTTTGCGAGTAGACACCTTACCTTCCAACCTATCTCCTTGGTCCATCTATTTTTTTTTTAAAGCAAGGTCTCATGTAGCCCAGTGTAACGGTTACTCTTAACTATTGCTGTGAGAGAGCACTCGAAGTTAATCAACTTGAGGGAGAAAGAGAGATTTATTCACCTTAGGGGTCCAGAGGGGAGATACGGTCTTTCATGGCTGAGGCTGGCATGGCTGGTGGCTAAAGCTGGCAGGCTAAGCCACGCCCATCCACATGGCTGGAGGATTCCTGGAGAGTCTCTCTTCTTCCCAGTCTCCTGTACTGTGGTTCCTTTTATCTGGTCCACTACTGGGAGGTTCCAATGAGATCGGGGAGTTCTGATGGGATCTAGGGCTGGTCTTTGTATTGTAATGTATTGATCAGATAATCTCTTCAGATGGTCTCAGCTGATCTTGCCAGGTGTGGTCTCAGTTGATCTTAGTTAATGCCAGGTGTGTCAAGTTGACAGCCCAGGATTAACTATCACACCCAGGCTGGCCCAGAACTTGATATGCAGCTGAGTGTATCCTTGAGCGCCCCATCTTCTGCCTCAGTTGGACCCCACCACACTTGACCCGAGGCTGCCAGCCTTGACTTCTTGGCCCGCTACATCCCTTGCAGTGTTTCAAATGGTAGGGTCGTACCAACCCAAGGCCACGATGACGTGAGATCTGAAAGGTGTCTCAGCACCTAACCCCCGCCTCTGTCCTCCATGGGGGGGAGGTTCCAGCCCTGCTTGAGAGGAGCTGGATGGGTACTGCATCTGCCCCAGCTGTGAAGACCTCGCCTCTGGGGAGTGACAGCTTGGAAAGAGCCCAGCTCTCAATGTCCCTGTCAGGGCAGATTTTTAAATTCTCCTTACCACCGGGGAAGGCTATAACCCAGCTCCGCAAACATGCTGCGACCCAGGGCCTGCAACAGACATGTCTGGAGGCCAGGCATGTAACTATTAAAGGCTCACTTAATTATTGATGTGGCTTAATCAGTGCTCATGAGGGCCTGCGCACCCTCAGGACACCTTAATTGTGACTGCTGCTAATTGGTCCAGTGTTCTCCATGATGATTGGCAGCCAGGAGCAAGCAGCCCGGCCTGGAAGCTGGTAGATTCCAGGCACCCGGGGCTCTCTTAGAGAGAGAGCACGCTCGTGGCACACTCGCACAAGGTTGTCAGCAGAAGGGTTCCTGCCCGGATCCCACCCCATACTGGATGAACTCAACATGCTCCTGACATGTTCCTGACATGTCCCTGTGTGTAAGTGTCTTGTGTCCATGTCAGAAACTCTGTGAGCACCTCACCTCACCAAAGGGCAGCAGCTGGGGACACCTGTTTGGGATGTTTCTGAAGAAGACACCGAGGGTCCAAGAGGCAAAATAAATTGTCTGGGGTTGCTGTGTAGTGGGGAGGGGCTGGTGTGACTTGAATGCCTGTGGCAGGTGACCTTAGCACTTCTTAAGACTCCCCAGTGTGTGGGGGGGGGAGATGATGGGGATGGGGCAGCTCCTGAGTTCTCCACAGGCTAGAGATGGGATGTCCTGTGTCTATGCGCCATGTGTCACCTCTGAGAACCGTGACATGATGTGACCAGTGAACAGAGGGAAAACCACCCACGTCCCGGATCCCTTTCAAAGACACGCCTCCACACCACCAGAAGACCCCAACCAGACCTTAGGAGGGCTCGGCCACCTCCCAAGGGAGCCGTGGGAGCCAATCACAACATACCACTCCGTCCCCCGCCCCCACAGACTCCTGGAAGGGACACTCAGAACTTAAGCCCACCCCAGCATCTCCAGAGCTGATCACAGGGCCTTTTCAGAGGTCCGCCATAAATGTTTGCTGAGCGAATGCGCGATCGTGCGGCCATGCTGAGAACTGAATACCAAGCCACACACTCCTTCCACGGAAATCTTAGTTTGTCTGGTCCGGAGATGCCAGTGGATCCTGATATTGAAGGTATTAAAAACATTGGGGCTGCGGAGGAGAAACCAGTCACATGAGGTGAGGACTGCTGTGGGCCGACCTTCTGCGGGTTCCCCTGTTCACCTTGCCGGCCAGAACGGCCCCGTGGTGACAAGTGTGAAGGATGGGGGAAATTTTACCAACCGTTAAAAAAAAAAAAAAGCTCGCTGCCTGTCAGGGTGTGTGAGGCCCTCTGCCAACTGATTTATCTTCAAACTTACAACGGGCCATCAATCACACTGGCTTGTTGTGTTTCTCCTGGAGCCGATGCCAAGCCAGTCACCCTGACTCCTTGGAGGCAGTGCCAGTCTTTGCCCCCCTTCCAGGAAACAAGGGTCTTTCAGGAAAAGAGAGCACAGCTGACCACAAGGGGGAGCTGGGAGATCTAAGAAGCCTGCGCCCCCCAGTCTGCTTTGGAACCCAGCGTGTGACTCCGTGATGAGAACCCCTCTACTCCAGACTGGTTGTCTCCACTGGATGCCCAGGCCCCAAGGACGGACCCCATGTCAGGTTGGACTAAGGATCACCAGAGGGGGTGTGTGCAGGTCAGGAATCGACCCCCAGCCCTGCAGAAGAAGAGAAACACCACCAGAGGGCTGGGACATAGCTCTGTAGGCAAGGAGCCTGCCGGCAAACCTGATGAACTGAGTTCCATCCTTGGAATCTACAGTAGAAGGAGAAAATGGTTGGAAGCTGTCCTCTGGCACCCATCTGCGTGACATGTCATGTGCAACATGTGTGTGTGCATACACATAATAAATAAAAAATGCCGTCAGCATCTGCTGGTGCCCTGCACAGGGGGGCACGGATAAGCATTTACTGCCGGAAACTCATGATGCAAGGTCTTTTCAGGCTTTGAGACAGAGAGTGGAAGCCCCTCGCTCCCCCATTGGAGACCCGAAGAAGAACGTCTGCTCCTGGCCTTCCTGTGTCCCTGCCGCCACCACCCTTGCAGGTCTAAGTACACGGTGCTGAGAGACCGACTGCGTTCCTTGCCTGTATAAATAGAGGTAGCAATTCCAAATCAAGGGGGTGACTTCTGGGCCTTATTCTGCTACCTAGGTCACACTTGTAGCTTCACGTTAAAAAGTTCCTGACATGGGGCTGGAGAGGTGGCTCAGGGGTTAAGCCTCTGCCTTGCAGGCGGAAGGTCCTGAGTTCGGATCCTAGACCCCATGTACAGATGCCAGGAAGAAGCGGGGGTTCCCAAATTCGCCTGTGGTTCTACACACGTACACACACACACACACAAGCACATACATACGCGCACACACACACAATTGAATAAAAAAAAGAAAAAAAAAACAGGATATAAAAAGTTCCTGACAGGGGGCTGGAGAGATGGCTCAGGGGTTAGCACTCTGCCTCATAAGCAGAAGGTCCTGAGCTCGGATCCTAGGTTCCACACCAGGTGGAAATGGCAGCGGCCTGCACCTCTGGCCCTGGTGGGTCGAGCCTGGGAAATCCCAGAGCAAAGCAAAAAGGAGGTAGAAGCAATCCAGGATGATTCCTGGTCACCCTTGGCCCTCCACGGGTTCATACCATTCCCTCTGATACACACGGGCACACACACACAAATAAGTGAATAGTTTTTTAAAAAATGCCCCGACTGGGCTGGGGATGTGGCCCGAGTGGTAGCATACAAGCAAGCGCCTCATCATCACGTCGCCTCATTAAATGCTCAGCTCTACCAAGTGAGGACCAACTGGTCCGTTCTACAGATGGGAACACTGAGGCTCAGAGGGTCCCTTGTCCCGGGCCATGGAGCTGGTCGGTGCCAGTGCCAGGACGTGAATCACACCTCTGTCCATGGTGACTGTGAGGATGTCCGGGCTTCCGGAAAGCAGAGCAAGGTGGGGTGCAGAGGGGGTTGCTTCTCACCCAAGCTGTGCCCTTGTGGGAGACCTGGTGCAGCGACCAGCAGCCCATCATGCCACAGGCATCCTGGGGGTCTGGGGTCCCTGGAGCAACACCACGAATCCTCAGCATAGCCCCCCAGTGGTCATTGCATCAACCCCAGGGAACCTTTGAGAAGGCCTCAGTGTGGGGGGGGGCTCAGCCGGGGCCCTCGGAAGGGCTGGAGGGGTTCAGGAGGGGCGGGCTCTGGCTGGGGTCCAGGCCTGTGGCTGCCCGGCCGGCCGTGGGAAACCCGTCTTCAGAGCTGCAAAGACTTCCTTTCCTCCCTCGTCTCCAAAGTCCTGCGCGCTTCTTCCCGCTCCCTGGCTTTCTTGCCAGAGTCGGCACGGGGACATTTGTCATGCGTCGCCTCCCCCCCCCCACTCCCTGGTGACTGGGACATAGATTTATCCCCAGCCTGCACACTCGCAGCATGGGGAGCAGGGGGCCTATAATGGATCAGGATGCAACTCCCCGGGGTCTATCCAGACCGAACCCCATCTATCAGGAGCCGCCGGGTACCAAGGTCAGCGCTAACGAGGCTGGCTGCTCCCTCTCGCGGTTTCCCCTTCGCGTCCTGCACAGGCTAGCTCTGCTGTGGGTTTTCTCAGTCTCTCCGAGAGCCATGTGGCCAGTGGAGAATGGTGGGGATCTCCCCCAGCCTCCACTGTTCCCCAAGCCTCCGGCCTCCCGCAGCAGCAGAGGTCTGCTTCAGTAACAGGCTGGCTTCCCGGGACACGGAGTGGCTTGAAGAATTGTGTCCAAGAGCAGTGGGCTTGGTCAACAGGCTGGGGCAGCAGACCATGGGCTTCCAGCCGTCCTTCGGAGGTGGGCGGTGGTGTGGGGATGGGACCAAGCGCTTGTGCTGATCAATGCGATACCGACCTCCGCTCCCTTGGCTGCTAGGGAGCGAGGCTCTGGGGGCTCCGTTGCCTCATTTCCTGGGTGGCAGAGGCAGGAGGTCAGAAGTCCCAGGTGGTCCTTGACTCTAGAGCAAGTTCAAGTCCAGAAGACCCCGCCTCACCCAAGCGCTCCCCAAAGTTAATTCATAGGAGATGGAACACGATTCTTACATTCACTGGGGAGTTTTCCAAATAGCAAAGCTCAGAGGCAGGGCTGGGGAGGTGGCTCAGGTTATAAGGCTGCCACTCCAGCGAAAAGTCTGAAGTTTGCATGCCCCAGACCCCACATAAATGCCAGGTGGGCAGGATGGCCGGCTTGGAATTCCAGGTCCTAAAGGCAGAGCCGGGCATCTGCAGAGCAAGCTGCTGGTCCACCCAGCCCTCCACATGGAACCTGGGCCTCATTAGAGACCCAGGCTCAGAACGAGAAGGTGGAAGAGCAACGGAGAAGGATTCCTGATGCCGCATCGAGTCTCCGCACAGCCTGGGACTCTACACACAAGTGCACTTGAGTGCGCGTGTGCACACGCACACACACATGCACATGCACATGCACATGCGCGCACATGCACACATGCACACGCATATGTACCCATGCACACACCACACATGCACACGTGTGCCTATACACATGCACACATGTGTGCACACACATGCATACACACACGTGCACACACGCGCACACACACAGAAGTAGAATGGCATGTACAGCGCTAACTTCTATGTGTTGATCTCTTGAACTGAACAAATGTCGCCGTCTGGTAGGAGTCACTCCCGATCCTTTCCTCATTATTACGTTTATTTTTTAGAGACAGACACTCACTCTGTGGTCTAGGCTGGGCTGGAAAGCGAAGCTCCTTCCTTCATTATTAACAGAACCAACCCAGGCGGAAGCCCCTGTGAACCTGCTCTTCTCCCCCCCCCCCCGCCCCGTCTAGTTTGGGAGAGCCCTGTGCCCTGTCTGTGCATGTTTGCCACCGCCACGCTCTCTGTGCAGGCTTCGCTGACGAAGTGTGACCCGCGCAGTGTCATTCCTGAGTCACGCTGCTCCCAGACGCGTTTCCCCTCGCCTGGCCTGCGCGCGCGTCGCCCCGGCCCACTGTCGCACCTGTCTCTTGGGATGTAGCCGTCTCCTGCCTGCTGTCATCGGGACGCCCGTCATCTCTCCCCTTCGCATGGAGACGACAGGAAACACCTTGCATGCACGGTGTGTGTGTGACATTCCTGGGGGGTTCATGTCACAGGGGAGTAGCTGATTGACAAGGACTTCTGGCAGGCGCCCCCAGATTAACCTTGCAGCTACCTCCCTGACTGTGGATCTCCCAGAGGTTCCTGGAGGACATCAGGGTCTGTGAACCCCCAGGCTTGAGGGACACACAGGCCTGGCATACCCTGCTGGCCTCCTTTGAAGGGGTCTCCTCTTCCACGTCATGGGTTCCAGTGAGGGCGTGGACTCCCACATTCCTCCTGCACAGTGACAGACACGCCTGGCTCTGTGCGGCAGCGTTTACGCACAGTCTGAGGGAGGGAGGGAGATTCATTTGGTGTATGCTTCCAGAGGGGAGATACCCTTCAGTGGTAGGGAAGAGGCCGGCGGTGGCACTCAGGTCCCAGTCGTCACCATGGAGGCAGAGAGAGGAGGAGAGAGGAGGAGGCCACCACAAGAGCAGACCATTAGGGGAAGCAAGGTGGGGCTGCCCGACCTCAAGCCCCCCCCATGACCTGCCTTCCTTCACCAAGACTCCACCTCATGAAGGTGCAAGACCTTCCCCATCACTAACAATAGCTAAGAATGGGGACATAGGCACCTATGCAGGACAGCTCATGTCAAACATGAGGAAGACCATCTACAGTCACCTGGCAGAGGGGAAACTGAGGTGCAAGCAGCGGCACCCCGCTGCTGTGTGCGCTTGTTGAGAACCTCTATCCTCGCTCCAGGCCTGCCTCTCTTTCCTCTGTTCCCACCCTCCCTGGAGGGGTGCCCAGTGGCTTCTCCCCTTTGCCGATGGGTTCGAGGAACATTCCTCCCCACCTCCCACCCCCAAGAGACCCAGGGGAATGTCGGGAAATGCTGCTTCCCGAACCTACCCACCCTCCCACTTCAGCCTCTGGCCCACACACCTGAGCCGCTCATTGAATTCACCCCAGTGACGAATATTAACAAACTACAAATGATCTCCTGACAAACCCAGAAGCCGGGCTGTGCTGCAGCAGGGCCTGCCTCTCCATCATCGGCTGTCACGTTGGATCCGCAAACGATTAAGAAATCACCGTGAGCCGGTCCACTGTCTCATTAGCTCTTGGAGCTGGTTGGCCTGGCCCCAAGCTCTCCTTTTCCACAGAGACCAGGCCCTGAGGCTGAAGCCCAGGAGAGGAGGAGGGGCCAGGGGCTGAGCGGCCGCCCACCCGGGTATCTGCAAGGGGACGGAGGCCCTCAGGGGAAGGCCCCACAGGGACTGGCTTACAGTGACAACCTTCAGGGGTTCCAGGGTTGCCTATCCAGAATCATAAAGTTGGGAGAGATGAGCCCCCAGATTCCTCATGCCCCACTCAGGCTGGAGAGTCAGTATATTCCCCCTTCCCCCGGGACACTGGCGCATCTACTTTCATGTGCATGGAAGTATTTATATGTTCCTGTGGATTCCCGTGTGCGTGTGCATGTGTGTGGAGGTCAGAGGTCAGGCACAAGTGTTCCTTAGGTGTAGTCCGCCTGGATGTGTATGTGTGTGCGTGCGCGCGTGTATGCGCCTGTGCGTGTGTGTGCGTGTGTGTATCTGTTTCTGTGTCTCTGTGTGTGTATCAGAGGGCACTGTGTGTCCCTGTGGAGGCCCAAGGGTGACTTCAGGAATCACCCTGGATTGTTCTATCTTTGCTTTGCTCTGGAGTTTCCCAGGCTCCGCCTTCCAGGGCCCAATGTACAGGTCACCACCATTTCCACCTTTTTTTTTTTTACACACGGAATCTGGGATCCAAAGTCAGAACTTTCTGCTTGTGAGGCAGAGGCTTAACCCCTGAGCCATCTCTCCAGCCCCTCCTGGATTTTTTGAGACAGTGTCTCTCACCTGCCTGGAGCTGTTCAATTAGGCTAGACCTGCCGGCCACCACGTCCCAAGGACCTGCCCGCCTCTACCTCCCCAGGGATAGAGTCTCACATCACCAACTCCTCTGCTTGCAGGGCAAACACTTCACCCACGGATCTGCCCAGCCTGCTGTTACAAAGCTCTCTGCACAGTTCTCTCTCTCCAGAGTGTTGCCAAGTAAACACGGGCAGGGTGGAGCCTTCTGGTCCAGGCCAGAGGGGCAGGGGAGGGAGGCAAGACTGGCACCATCCTTCCTGGGCCTGCAGGAGGATCTCTGTGGCCATTGGGCACCCTGTCTTCCTTGGCTATTTCTTCCATTTACGAAACCCCCAAGATGCTATTTTCTGACTGCAGGGGTGAGGGTGGATACAGCCGGCAGGATTGTTTTTCTCACTCGCTGACTGTGAAAGAAATGAGACTGTGTTCCTTGGTCCCTGAAAGCATCCCCCGGCGCCATCCCTCCTGAACCCCAACGGGCACATAGGCTGTGTCCTGCCAAGCCTCCTCGGAAGGTTTCCTCCAGCCCGTGCCTGCCCCACCCACGCAAGTTGCTGTCTGTGCTGTCTGAATGCCTAAGGTGGGGTGGGTTTGTACAGGATGGAGCTGGTAGGTGCAAGCACATGCAGTGGGCCTTCCTGCTGCCTTGTTTGACCACGGGCTTCCCACAACCAAACCACACGGCAGGCCACGTGACTCCTTCCTGCAAAAGCACCAATGTCATGTTGGGGACCACCTTATCTTTGCCTAATGATTCCACTTCCAAGTGGCTGTGAGGGGGCATCAGCATGCCTGTGGCAATCAGAGTACAACTTTTAGAAGTTGGTTCTCGCCCTCTGCTACGTGGGGCCCCAGGCATTGAACTCAAGTGGACCGGTTTTCACGCAATCACCTTGACTCGCTGAGCCACCTCACAGGGTATTGGTCTGAATCGGGAGAGACGTTCCAACCAACAAGCCCCTCCCTGTTCCAAGAGCTCATGGTTTGCAATCAAGGCCTTCATCATATAGAGGCACTATAAGCTTTTTTTCTTGGGGGGGTGGGAGACAGGATCTTGCCTAACACCCTGACTAAACTCACACTTGCTATATAGACCAGACTGGCCTGGAACTCAAAGCAATCCCCCTGCTTCGGCTTCCTGAATGCTCAAATCGTAGGCTTGAGCCACCGTGCCCAACTCCCTGTCCACTCCTTTGTCCCCGGAGGCTGTGGGCGCCAGGGCCTCCGGGCCCCTGGGGAACAGCAGGCTTGCTGGCGTATTAGAGATGGATTTTAATTTTATTTTAACAAAATAGCTGTCTCCACTGGAAGAGGCGTCAGGCGCAAAAGAAGGGTCCGTCTGCAGCAGAATCACACTGAACAGACTACGGTGCTGTCATTGATTTCCTAGGAAGAAAAAAACTGCCTCTGGCTACTAAACCGAATTAGCAATCACTGATGACCAATTATTTCAGCCCGCTGTGAACGGAGCTCTGTACTGAAATCCGGTTTGTCAGACCCGAGTCTCCTTCTGAAACGCCTTTCAACGAATGTGTACCCAAAGTCCCTCAGAAGGCACCTCCACTTTCCTGGCTCCCGCCAAGTTCTCGGCTCCACAAAGTTTTAATGAGCATCGCGGATAAATGGACTGCCATGAAAGGGGTCTCTCCAATCCGCAGAGCCCCTGGCAGAGGCGTCCCTGCAAATCAGAGCTGTCAGTCTTCATCTGCGCCCACCCCGCGCCCCGCCGCACCCGTGTCAGCCGTAACATTTGCAAACCATCTCCTCCTTCTCCCCGGTGTGCCCGAGGCCTTTCGTGGGAGATCAACCCTGGGTCCGGGGCATCCGTCCCAAAGCTTTGAGAGTGCATTTGATGCGAGGGATGTGGGTCTGGAGGCTCACCCCGATCGGGAGCTTGGCCTCCGGTTTTCTGCTCCTTTAGACTTACTTGTGGGGCGGTGGGGCTGTGTGTGTGTGCGTGGGGGTGGTCGGAAGCGGAAGGGAGATCTCGGAAACTTCCTGCCCAGCTTACAGCAAATGGTTTTTCAGAGCACTGGCCGTCCTTGCCAGCGTCAGACACAGGGGAAAGCCAAGTGAGGAGCAGGTGGCTTCAGTGTGGCCTGGGTTCCCCGGGCCCAGAAGGGTGGGGACGCCGCCATCTCTCTTGCAGGCCTGGCTGAGCCCAGCGGAGTGACCTGTGGAGGGCTGGGTCTAGCGCCATCACTAAACAGCAGCTAGGCAGACAGACCCCACCCCGTCACCTGGGCAGTGATACTCCTTGGGGGGGCTGCACGGCTCACACTCCGGCTGCGCACCTGGAGTCCGATCTCGGCATCTCTGAGTGCACTATGGGGAGCCTCCGTCTCCCCAGCTGCAAGTGAGGGGGATCCTTACAGGGGTGCGGAGTCGGGAGGCTTGCAGCACAGGCCTGGGTCTCTACCCAGCTTAGTTTAAAGAGGCTGCTTGGCAGTGTTATTCTCCACCACTGAGGGGCCAGTCTCGGGCAGGGGCCAGGAGGGGTCAGTCTCGGGCAGGGGCCAGGAGGGGTCAGTCTCGGGCAGGGTAAGAGGAGTGGAGTGGTCAGTGAGACGCAGCCCTGCCTGGTACTCGCCCCTGCCTCTACTCCCAGGTCCCTTGCTTCTCCTTGCCTGGCCGCTTTCTGCTTGTCCCCAGAGACCTTCCGCTGACTCACAGGAAGCTGCTCCTTCCTGTGGCCTTCGCGCCTCTGAGCAGTCCCATGGGAAATTATCTGACTGAGGTGGGAAGCCTCAGTTCACGGTGGATAGGCCCGTTCCCTGGGCAGGGAGGTGAGATAGAACTGGTCAATTTGGCAAACTGGTGTTAGAAAGCATGTCCCTCTCTCAGCTCTTGCTACGGGCATGGTGTGGCCAGTTCCCTGGACTTCTGGTGCTGGTGTGAGCTCTCCGGCCATTGTGGTAGAATGTACTCAGAAGAGTGTAAGCCAAGAGTAAACTCTCTGTTCCCCCAAGCTTTGGTTTCTGTGTTCAGTCAGCAACGGAAAGATGAAACTGACAGTGTGTACGTGTGTATGCATGTGTGTATATGTGTGTATGTGTGTACCTGCATATGTGTGTAGGTATGTATGGTTGCATGTGTACACATATGCATGTGCATGTGTGTATGCATGTATAGATGTGTACCTTGTATGTGTGTGTGTGCACATATGTGCATGTATCTGCATATGTGTGTGTCATGGTTAGGCACAGGTGTCAACTTGACAGTTGAGAGTTTAAGTTCTGGGCACATTTGTAGAGAATTAGTGGTTGAGTTAAACCCAGAGCAAACCTGCAGGAGATTGTCTAGCTGATGGGGAAGCCCAGCCCATGGTGGGTGGGATTAGGCCCTGGAATAAAATATAGAGAACTGGCTGAGAAAGTCAGCATCCTTGTGTACACTTGGCCAGACATGCTGGTCTGACAGGTAAGGCTTGTCCCTCTTACTCATTATGTAGAGATGGTGTGGCCAGTGTCCTTGGCCCTGGTGTTGGTGCTACAGACTGTAACTGGACTATCAGTAAGAAAATAAATCCCTTGCTCCCTTAAGTCATTTGATGGTCATATATCAGCAACCATTCAGGCACACTGCAACAGTGTGTATACATATGTGTATGTTTATGTGTGTATGTGTGCATATATGTGTCTGCATGTGTATGTATGTTCATGTGTATATGTATGTGTACATGTGTGTATTCTTGTATGTGTATGTGTGTATGGATGTGTATGTGTGTGTGGGTGTGTATGTGTGTATGCATGTGTAGGTGTGTGTGCATGTATCTGCATGTATGTGTATGCATGTGTGTGTGTATGTATGTGAAAATGTGTGAGTATGTGTGTGTATGGATGGATGTGTATGTATGCACGTGTATGCATATATATGTGTATGTGTCCTTGTATGTGTGTGTGTGCACGCACACATCCACTGCAGCTGGAGGGGAAGGTCTAAAAAGGCCACAAGCGGTGGAATGAGCAGGAGGAGTTGGGGAGGATGTGGGAGGCAGAGGTGGACAGGTCTGAGTCACAGCTGTGAGATGGAGCTCAGCTCAAACCCTGGAGGATGTGGTGCTGGTGGTGCTGGTGGTGCTGGTGGTGGTGGTAGTGCTGCTGGTAGTGATGATGGTAGTGATGGAGATGGTAGTGGTCATGGTGGTGGTGATGGTGATGGTGGTAGTCATGATGGTGGTGGTTGTGTTGATCATAGTGGTGGTGGTGATGATGATGATGGTGGTGCTGGTGCTGGTGGTCATGGTGGTCGTGGTAGTCGTGGTGATGGTGGTGATGGTTGTGGTGGTGATGGTGGCGGTGGTGATGGTGGTGAAGGTGGTGGTGGTGGTAGTTGTGGTGGTGATGATGGTGATGGGGATGGTGGTGGTGATGATGGTGGTGGTCATGGTGGTCATGGTGGTGGTGGTGGTGGTGGTGGTGGTGGTGGTGGTGGTGAATGTGAAGCAGGGATAACAGGGTCCAATCTGTGTCTGATGGCCTGGGTTTTCCTAGCCGACAAGCCCCAGCAGTGGCCATAGAGGGCGTGGCTTAGGACCTCATGGGCTCCCCTGGAGTGGATCCTCTCCTGCCTCTTCCCAGGGAATAAGAATAGCAAATGTCAGCCGAGCTGTGTGAGCACGTGGACCAGCTCGTCTCGATGGATACGTTTGCAGGGATGGTGCTTGGCTGGCCCGGGTAGACATTTCCAGAACACACATGTAGCGTCCTTAGAAAGCACAGCTGTAAATGAAGCTGCTGGAGGCTGGGGCGCAGGCTAGTTAAGTAATAAAAGCCGCTGCAGGAGAGAGAGAGACAGCAGCAGAGCCGCTGTCTGAGGTCTGTCGAGGGGAGCGAGGGGCGCGAGGGGTGTGAGAGGCGCAGACCTCAGCGAGTCAGAACTGAGACCCCAGGTCCCCAGAACTGAGACCCCAGGTCCCCAGGTCCCTGGCTGCTGGGGCATCGAGGGCTGGGAGATCCACAGCCAGCTTCCCAGCTGTTGGGCTGCCCTGTTCTGGCCTGGCAGGGCATGTTGTCAGGGGTGGCAAGGCAGCGGGGGAGGCTGAGGACTAAGGCTAACGGGCAGCAGGCGCCTCATGCCAGCCAGTTGCTGCTGACTAGGAACGCAGACCCAGGTGATCAGAACTTAGGCACCCCAAGGCAATCCTGGAAAATTACTCTGGGGTGTCGAGCTGGCTCAGCAGTTAGAGGTGACCGCGTGGAAACCTGGCGATGTGAGTTCAATCCCCAGAACCTACATATTATCCTCTGACCTCCTCACAAATACCATGCTATGTATTTCTCAATCTCTCTCTCTCTCTCTCTCATAATTAAAAGATAAAAGAGAAAGTTGTTTGAAATGCCATGAAATGTCAGCTATCCCTATTTGTGTGAATATATGATCCATGGGTACATGATATATGTACGTGGGGCGTGTACATGGTATATGTACATGGGTATCTTACATGGTATGTGTATATGGGTGTCTGTACATGGTATATGTACATGGGGGTGTGCACGTGGAGGCCAGAGTACAACCTTGTGTATCCATTGGGTGCCATCTATTTTGACTTTTTTCCTTTTTAAAACTGATTTTTATTTGTTTGTTCAGTTATTTAGTGTGTGTATGTGTGTATGCTTCTGTGCCTGTGAGTGTGTGTGTGTCTCTGTGTATATGAGTGTATGCGAGGGTGTATGTGTATTTCTGTGTATGTCTCTATATGAGTGTGTGTGTTTTTGTGTGAGTATGTGTATGTCTTTCTCTCTGTGTATGTATGTGTGTATCTTTGTATGTGTCTGGGTGAGTGTGTGTGAGTGTGTGTGTCATGGATTGAAATGTGTTCGTCACAGGCTCATATATTTGGGAAGGTCACGGCACCTTTAGGAGTTGGAGCCTTGCTGGAAGAAGGTGGTCACAGGGTGGGCCTTGAGGTGGGTTAGTCCCACCCTGCTTCCGGGAGAGGCCTGTTCTAGCTGTGGCAGTTTTACAGTTCTGAGCGTACAGGACGGATGTGACTTAGCTGCTGGCCTCCAGCTTCTGCCACCAGCCGTGCAGCCCCCGCCATAAGGGCCTCTGGACCCATGAGCTGAATTCATCTCCCTTTCTCCCCTAAGGTGCTTCACTCTGCGCGTCCTCTCGCAGCAACAGAAGAGAGCACAAGTACAATGTATCTCTCTTGCGTGAGTGTCTGTGTGTATGTGTGTGTGCGTGCATGTGTGTATGTGCACTTGAGCATGTATGTTTGTGTATGAATGTGTGTCTCTTGTGTGTGTATATATATGTGTGTGTCTTGTGAGTCTCTGTGTGTGTCTGTGCGTGCATGTGTGTGTGTATGTGCACGCAATCATGTGTGTTTGTGTATGAATGTGTGTCTGTGCATCTCTGTGTGTATATATGTGTGTGTCTGTGTGTGTGTGTCCGTGTTTGCGCACGCGGGCACACGTGTGTGTGCGCATGCAGGCATGTGAGGGCACAGCTTTCGGGACCCGCCCTCCCCCTGTGGAGTTAGGGTCTTTTAGGACACTCTCCTGTCTCTCATCTCACTGCAGGGCTGCTCAGATACGCTCCACTGCGTCAAGCTGCTGGTCCTGAGCTCCTGGGGCCGGGGATGTATCCAGGGGACATGGATGCTCAGGCTTCCTGTTTGACCCTAGAGCATTCCAGGTTCCCATAAGCAGCAGCAGCAGTGAGCAAGCTGTCCGCTTCCCCTAAAGCTGACCTGGCTCCCATGGTTCCCAGGGGATCTGGGATGCTAACTCAGGACCTTTGAGGCGAGGGTTTCACCTTGGGCCGCCTCTCCAGCCCCCTTCTGGACAGATTAAAAACTTGAGTTCCAGGATCGAACTCAGGTTCGCAACTCTGTGTCGCAAACGCCCCACCCCCAGAGTCTCCTCTTCAGTCCAATCGTGTTTCCCCAGACAGGGTCTCACTAGCCCAGAGTTCACCAAGTAGGCAAGGCTGGCTGGCCGGTCAGCTCCTGTCATTTACTGTTTTGTGCAGGGCTGGGATCGAACCCAGGGCCTTATGCATGGGAGGCAAGTGCTCCACCACCCAGCTGCAGAGGTAACTCCTAGGGCCTGTCTGCTTTCCCACAGAGAGGTGAACCATGATGTCCTGTGGATGCAGTGACCATCACTGGGAATCCATCGGTCTCCACCGAGACCTTTCAGCTGCTTCTGTGAACATACTCACACCTCAATTTCTTCTTTTACTCATAGTATTGTATTTGTAGAGACAGCATCTTAATATACAGTCTAGACTGGCCTCAAATTTTCTATCCTGCCTCCATCTGCTGAGTGTTGAGATTATAGGCAAATGCCATTTCATTCAATGTTAGCGCATGCCTACATGTGTTTGCACGTGGGTGGATGTAATGTGTGTGCAGGCCTGGGTGCAAGTGTACACTTGAGGGTGTACCTGTAGAGGCCTAAAGATGACATCAGGAATCATCCCGGATTGCGATTCTATTTTATTGCTTTGCTGTGGGGTTTCCAAGGCTCCGCCTTCCAGAACTGAGATGGTGGGCTGCCATTTCCACCTGGTCATTTTTAACACAGGATCTGGGGATCTGAACTCAGGTCCCTTTGCTTGGGTGGCCACTTTCTTGGGAGGAAATCCATGGCAACCGGGTCTTGTGTAACCAGGCTGGCCTTGAACTCATTGTGTCGTGTAGACTGACCTTGAGCTTCTGATCTTCCGGCCCCACCTCTCCTGGTGCTGAGATTGCAGGTGGACACCCATGCCTGGCTGAGGGGTGCTGGAGATGCGGCCCAGGGCCTCAGGCATGCTAGGCAAGCAGGCTCCCAGCTGAGTTGCACCCCAAGCCCTAATACAGAAAATGTTATTGTTAGTCAAGAATGGCGTCTTTGTTCTGTGCCACATCCATAGACTCCCCAGGATTGCAGAGCAGTTTGCTTACGGGAGGGTTTCTAGGTGCTGGAGAGAGCCCTTCCCAGCCCTAGGGAGAGGATTTGAGTCCTGTGGAAAGGACAGGGTCTGCGGGTGTGGCCTTGCCCAGACTCTAAGTTCACCTGGCCCTCTCTCCCCAGGCCCTCGACACCCTTCTTCGACTTGCTTCAGCACCGCTACCAGCAGCTGTGGGTGCAGGAACAGAAGGCCACCCAGCAAGCCATCAAGCGGGAGAAGAAGCAGAAGGTAGCGCAGCCCTCACCCCGAGGGGCTAATGGCCAGGGAAGGAGAAGGGCTGGCCAGCACCACTGAAGGCTGACACCCCTGGGTGTGGTCCAGCATCCCCGGGTGTGGCCCAGCATCCCCGGGTGTGTGGTGGTCCAGCATCCCCGGGTGTGTGGTGGTCCAGCATCCCCGGGTGTGTGGTGGTCTAGCATCCCCGGGTGTGTGGTGGTCCAGCATCCCCGGGTGTGTGGTGGTCCAGCATCCCCGGGTGTGTGGTGGTCCAGCATCCCTGGGTGTGTGGTGGTCCAGCATCCCTTGGTGTGGTCCAGCATCCCTGGGTGTGTGGTGGTCCAGCATCCCTTGGTGTGGTCCAGCATCCCCGGGTGTGTGGCCCAGCATCCCCGGGGGGGGTGGTCCAGCATCCCCGGGTGTGTGGTGGTCCAGCATCCCTGGGTGTGTGGTCCAGCATCCCTGGGTGTGTGGTCCAGCATCCCTGGGTGTGTGGTCCAGCATCCCTGGGTGTGTGGTCCAGCATCCCTTGGTGTGGTCCAGCATCCCTGGGTGTGTGGTCCAGCATCCCTTGGTGTGGTCCAGCATCCCTTGGTGTGGTCCAGCATCCCTGGGTGTGGTCCAGCATCCCTGGGTGTGGTCCAGCATCCCCAGGTGTGTGGTCCAGCATCCCCGGGTGTGTGGTCCAGCATCCCCGGGTGTGTGGTCCAGCATCCCCGGGTGTGTGGTCCAGCATCCCTGGGTGTGGCCCAGCATCCCTGGGTGTGGTTCAGCATCCCCGGGTGTGTGGTCCAGCATCCCTGGGTGTGTGGCCCAGCATCCTTGGTTTGTAGACCTTGGCTCTGCTTCCCTGTGCTGGTCCAGCCCCCCCATTTTGCGTCCCCCAATGGGGAAAGGGGATAAGGCTGTGGCCTTCTCCCAGTTATTGAAACAGGAGGTGCCCTGTGTCACTGCGTCACATGCGAAGGGTTTGGCAGAATGCTATCTCATAGTTTGGTAAAAAGTGTCTTCATGCATCCTTCTAGAAGTAGTTTCCCTTCCTACCTGTCTCATCAGTCAATGCAATGCTCCAGTCTATCTAGGCCACTCACACGAAAGCCTGGCATTTGGATGTAAGACACCATGCAGAAGGGGGCTTCTGATCTTCTGGCCCCACCTCTCCTGGTGCTGAGATTGCAGGTGGGCACCACCATGCCTGGCTAAGGGGTGCTGGAGATGTGACCCAAGGCCTTGAGAGCAAAAGGTCCTGAGTTAGCATCCCAGATCCCCTGGGAACCATGGGAGCCAGGTCAGCTTTAGGGGAAGCGGACAGCTTGCTCACTGCTGCTGCTGCTTATGGGAACCTGGAATGTTCTAGGGTCAAACAGGAAGCCTGAGCATCCATGTCCCCTGGATACATCTCCGGCCCCAGGAGCTCAGGACCAGTGGCATGGTGATGTGAATGGCTCAGAGATGGATCAGGGCCGGGAGGAAAGCAAGCTTCGAGTCTGCTGCACCCTACTTCCCACCCCAAGAATGCCAGCCCCTTACCCTTGCACCTCTTGGTCATGCCTGGTCTATTAGTTGAGTTTAGTGTTTTGTTTTGTTTTTTTTTAGCAACTTTTGTCGCTGTGACAAAATAATTGACAGAAGGGACTTCTAGAAGGAAGAGTTCATTGTGGCTCATGGGCCCTTGTGGTGGGGACTTATGGCGGCAAGAGCACGAGGGAGCTGGTCACGCGGCATCCGCAGGCAGGAAGCAGGGGGGATGAACGCGGCGCTCAGTTCTCTGTGTCCTTTGTTCAGTCCAGGACCTCGGTCTTCCCACCTGGGTCAACCCAGTCTAGAAACTCCTTCCCAGATGTGCCCGGAGGCTTGTTTCCATGGTGATTCTGAATCCCAGGGTGACAGCGGGGTGAACCATCTCACTGGGCTTGTCCGGGTGGTCAGGCGAGTGGGTCTCCACTGTTCTCTGGCCTGCAGGTGATCCTAGGGAAGCTATACGAGACCCGGAGCTGCCAACTGAGGAAGTATCAGCCGCCCACGAAGCTGGACGTCCTCTGGCGCATCCCCCACTTCCAGAAGGTCTGTGTCCCCCTTTGGCCACTCTTTTCCTGCTCTGTCACCTGACTTGGCATCTCCCGGCAGTTCTGTGGGCCTCTGCCCACCCTCCCTCTCCCCTCTGCACTATAACTAACGTCTTCCAGCGCTTCCCGGGCATCTGCACAAGGCTCCGAGCTAAGCTAAAACTCTTCCCATGTATCTGTGGGAGAACCGCTGATGCTGACCTATTGCGCAGGCAGGAAATACGGCAAATGCTGACAAATGCCAGGGCCTGGGCCGATGATCCCGTATCACCGAGGCCCAGCGTTGGGGTAACTGTCTGTCCTGGACAGAGTCTGTGTAGACAGAGCCTCGTTCCGGAAATAGGGTCATAATGCACAGCCCATCTGTATCTTCGGGGGTCTACTCACCCGAGGGATGGTATCTTGAGGGAGAGGGCAGTAGATGCCCACGGGGGCTGGAATATGCGTGTGATGTGTGACCAAGGTGAGCAGGACTAGACTCTCAGAGTCAGACTGCTCTATCCATGGGGCCCATGCCCCGGGGGGCCGGATCGGCAGCCACAGCTGGAACGCAACAGTGGGGGGGGTGGAACGTTGTGCAGAACAAGGGTAACCGGAGGCCTGTGAACAAGACAGGGAAGAGGCTGCGAGTGTCTGACTTGGGCAGATGGAGCGTTCTAGAAGGCTACGAGGGAAGTCCTTGACCCCTTTCAGACAGCTGCACGAGGCGGCCTTCTTGGGCGGCCAGTCAGGCCGCTGTGCCACCTTAAACTGGAATCTGGATAATGATGGGGCTGCTGCCTTCGGGGCCTAATACATTGCAACAAGCTGCCAAGCTTCCCCTGCAGGTGCTCGACCCCTCCCCCTCCCCGTCCCCCCCCCATGCGGCTTCTCGAGTCCTGCCCGAGTGGCCTCCATCCAATGTGTGAATGACCATGCGCCCCGCCTGCCCGTCAGTCCCCGCCGCCACTGCACCACAAGCAATGTGACGGAAAGAACTTGACGGATAATCAGGAGGTGGTGGGAGTAGAAGCTGCTCTGCCACTGCCTACACCCCGCAGCTAGGCCTCCTCCACCCCGCAGCCCCTCCCCCCACTCCTCTTGGCGTCTCTCTCGGCATCCCGCATGCTTGTGTGTGTGCGTGTGCGTGTGTGTGTGCGTGCGCGCACATGTGTGTGTGTGTGTGTCAGAGGGCGCTATGTGTGCCTGAAGAGGCCAAGAGTAACATCAGGATCACCCTGGATCGTTCTCCTCATTGCTCTGCTCTAGGGTTTCCCAGGCTCCACCTTCCAGGGAGGTCATTTCCACCTGTTTTTTTTAATGTAAGATCTGAGATCTGAACTCAGGTCCTTTTGTTTATGAGACAAAGGCTTTAACCCCTGAGCCTTCTCCAGCCCTAATTAGGAAGTTTTTAATTATCTTTCCTAATGAAGTGTAAGTCCACAAGTGTTAGAAAAAGAAGAAGAAGGCTTGGGGGGGGGGCGGAAGGGAGATAAAACACAAACACAAACTTCATCCACGAAGACTGAAGATTATTCAGGAAGCTCCTCCAAAACTCCAGCAAGGGAGCAGCAATTTCCCCTCTAGATGGAAATTATTACTGATTTGGAGTCGGGGCGCAAGCTATCAACAGTGGAAGTTCAGAGGGAAGGAATTTCAGTCTGACCAGCTGGTCTCATCCCATCACAGAGTAACCGGGAGTCTGTCCGATTGTCTGTTTTCCTTATCAGATCCTGCTAACATTCCTGATGGGGTCTTGGGTTCAGATCTGTTCCTGATCCTGCAGATCTGTCAAGTGAGTTGTCTGTTTTGAGGTCTGGTTCTGGATTGATCAGGACCAAGCCTGAAGGGCCCCAGCTGTGTCCCCAGAGTCACAGAGGGTGCTGGACACAGGAGGCATTATCAACAAACATCTGGAATAAATGAATGAGTGGACAAACGAATGAATGCACACGTGAATGAATGATGTACAGTCCAGAGTGACCAAACCCTCTCACAGATACGACAGATGCCCTTGACGGCTGTGGATGTCTGAATACCGACCCCCGCCTCCCTGCCCCCATGGGACCTGCCCCCGTGGGACCTGTGCTCACAAGACCCGGCCAGGGCCAGGTCAGGCTGTTGCTGAATCACGGTAGACGCCTCAGGAGGGTCTTTGTCTGGGTGTCGAGTCGCCTGACTGATCCACCGCCCCCAGCCCCAGAGCCCCATCATGACAGGAAAAAGCACTTCCAAAAATGTTGAACCTGTCAGGGTGACGGATAACCTCATGGCCTCTCCCCGCTCTCGAACAGATGTCGGTGCTGAACTCTGTCAGAAATAATTAAACACCTCTCACACGGAAAAGCAGCAGCAGGCCACCCTGGCCACTCCACTGGGCTCCCCGGCCTCCCAGCCACCCCGAGGGTCATTATGTCAGCCAGACCGTGTTCTCAGCTGGCCACTGCCAGGGAGGGGGACTGTGGAGACCCCTGGCCTTAGGTGGCAAGAGGAGGCGCGTCCTCTATGTGGCTGCTCCCCTGGGGCCCTGGAGCGTGCCTGGCTGGCAGGGCCTCAAATACCCAGGGGTCTGTCTGGTCTCTGTGACCCACAGGTGCCCAGAGTCATAGTGCCCTAGTGGAGGCCCACCTGGCAGCAGGTTTGGGGTCTTCCACCCGGGACCTTCACACTCCTCAGGGCCCCAGTGGGAAGACGGGTCCTTAGTCTCCACATCTGGAGAGGGGAGGGTGGAGTCAGTGCTAGGAGGTCTCTTCTGAGCAGAGACCCCATGGTTCCGCCATCCCTGGCCAAGGAGTCAGGTGGGAGGCAGAGCAAGGACTTCTAGAGGGGATAGACCCCCAAGCTCAGAGCAAAGCACGGGGAAGCAGCTCAAGTCTCCCTTGGGTTCTTATGGGACTGGGGTACCCATCTGTCTCCCTAAGGAAAGAGTGACCTGGGGGACCGCGTCTTGTCCACAGTATGCGCTGGGGCAGAGGTGGAGCGGTGTTGGGGGGACATGCTCCACCTGTCCATCAGCTTCAGTCAGATGGATCCCCGCTCCCTGGCAGGGCCGCTGGCAGGTTCTGAGAACACATGTGTGAAGCACTCAGCGTTGTGCCCGGCCCACGTGAAGGCCATGATTGATGGCCGCTGCCACGAGCTCGGCAGCCCCTCGCTCGCTCACCCCCCCCCTCGTTCATTCATTTGTTCCCAAACGCCTCCCCGAGGGCCAGGCTCTGTTCTCCGATCTGAGGACATTGTGGTGAGCCAGCCAGGAAGAGGAAAAGACTGGTGCTGGCTGCCTTGGGTCTGCAGAGAGCGAGGCAGGCAGAAGGGCGGCCAGACCACCAGATGGGCAGGTGGGCAGGTAGATGGGGACACATTTGGGGAAGCTCTGTCACCCCATGGCCTGCTGTGACCATCCTTAACTTATTCTAAAGCAGTGGGGCTGAAAGCAAGAGGCAAGCGGAGAGGCGTCAGTTTGTTCATACTTTAGTGACTGAACGACTATGTAATGTTGGCAGGATGGGCCCTGCAGACAGGCGAGGCTGGGGTGGAGTGGAGGATGTGGGAGGAGATGGAGGTGCCTAAGCAAAGCCCTTTCAGAGTTCTGAGTCTGGGGCGATACAATATGGTAATAGTACCTGTCTGTGGGGTGAAAGCTACCTCTCTCTCTCTCTCTCTCTCTCTGATGCTGTTTGCTCTGGCTTGAGTTTTTCACTGAACACACGTAACTTACATGACAAAAGACAAAATGCTTTGACATACCTGCCATGCCAGTACTTAAGATGCAGGAGAATCAAAAGTTCAAAGCTAGACTGTCAGGTGAGATCTTGCTTCCAAAAAAAAGTATTTTTTAGAGGATGGGAGATGGGACATTCTTTCTCAGGCGTTCCCCCCAGCGGTCAGGCCTCTTAGTCCTCGTTGAGCTCACAGAATGCTTTGGTGCTGCCGTCCAATCCTGAGGTCTCCCATTCCGCTTCCATCAGCCATGAAGGCCAGCGTCTGGCTCCCTGTCCGGGCAGCGAAGCCCCTGATGTCAGGGACCAGGTGTTTATGGCCGAGTTCCCCTGGCAAGTGCAGACAACTCTTTGAAAGGGCTTTGCTTAGGCACCTCCATCTCCTCCCACATCCTCCACTCCACCCCAGCCTCGCCTGTCTGCAGGGCCCATCCTGCCAACATTACATAGTCGTTCAGTCACTAAAGTATGAACAAATTGACGCCTCTCCGCTTGCCTCTTGCTTTCAGCCCCACTGCTTTAGAATAATGGCCCGAGCTATTAAGCTAACGGTTTGATTTACAGGCTCTTGTGCGCTGAACGCAGGATCAGCCTCCTCTTTCTGTGCTGCCTCGGGGTCTCCTGGGCCCCTCACTCCTTAACAGGAGCTGGAGAGGAGGGAAGAAAATGTGGTCAGCCAAGCAGGGCCACCCAGAGACAGCAGCCGATTAGGGAAAGCTGCTGAATCTAAGAAGGGATTTGCTCCGCCACCTTGAAGCTCTCTTGCAAATCACAGCGGGCTGGAAAGTTAAGTCCCTCTTAAACCCTGCCCGCCCCCCACGCATCCTCTGCCTCTCCAAAGGGCTTGCTTGGTTAACACAAAGGGGGGGGGGGTCACTCCAGGACACAGGGTGTCCAACCCAGAGTTCCACCTTTCACCAGGCACAGGCAGCAAGGGCAGAAGCCAGATCCCGGCCCTGCTCGGGGCCTCACACTGGTGTATTTTAAGAATCCTTCGCGCTGGAATAAGAACCATCAGGCGTTGGCACGAAGGCGCTGAGTGGCAGGAAGGATATGTCACCGGCAGGAGCTGAGCCGTAGGAAGAGTGATTCAGACCATCCCTCCCGAAACACAGCAGCCCCATTATAAGTGGAGCCGGGGGGGGGGGGGGGGGGGTTGTATATCATCTGGCACCTTGGAGAGCTCAGAAGGTGATATGACAAGTCCCAAATAGCCAGGGCGAGGAGGAGGAGGAGGCAGAACAGGAGGAAAGAGGAGGCTGTGCGTGTGGTCCAGGGGGACAGCGACCGAGTTCTTGGATCAGTAGAGGTGGCTGGGGACTGGACAGTCTCTGCCCACACACGGCTGACATTGGCTCCGGTAACTGACCCCACGACCTGAGTCCCCCAATCCTCCAGCCTCTGGGAATTTCTGGTTTAATCCAGAAGTGCTTTCCTGGTGACCTGAATTGTATTTCCAGAACCCACATAGTGGAAGGAGGAACCAACTTCCAAAATTGGACCTGTACCATATGCCATAGCGTATATGTTCTCTCTCTCTCTTTCTCTCTCTGTCTCTACTGTGGCCAAACAAATATTTTAGAATTCACTTTCGTGTTGAAAATCAGCCAGAAAATACAATGTGACAGTTTGTTTTCTCGTTAGGTATGTATTTTTCTCTTTCTGTCAGTTATTTCTTGTAGACAGGGTTGTTTGTAGCCAACGTTGGCCTCAAGGTCAGTATGTGGCCAAGAATGACCTTGAGCTCCTGAGTCTCCTGAGTGTTCCCAGGGGGCTAGAGGTGTGCGTTAGCACCTGGTCAATGCAGCGCGCAGGGTGGAAACCAGATTTTCACGCATGCCAGGCGAGCGTACCACAGACCAAACCACATCCAGGCCAGGTATCTATGTGTGATCTCGAGAGATGGTGACGAGCCCCACAATGACTTTGGGGAGTCAGGGAGAACTTGAGGGTCCCTATTGTGTTCTTCTAGCTCATCACCAAGGAAATAAGCCCTCCCTGAGCTAAGGAAGACCCCTTGGGCTGGCACTTGTCCCTTGTGAAATACACGCCTCTCTATCCTGTTGTCCCCCTGTCAGCTGGCACCAAGGTGGTTTGCTGCACTAGACCTCAGGGCTGCCTAGCATCCCGCTGTTTGGTAAAATGAACTCAGGGTTTGTGAAAGAGCAAGTCAGATTACAGGACACTGCTATATTTCCTTGGCATTTTTTTTACATAGTATCTGGAGATCTGAACTCAGGTCCTTTGCTTGTGAGGAAAGGGCTTTAATCTTCGAGCCTCTTCCCAGCCCAGTCCTCTTCATTATCACCCCCACTCCGCAGAGGCAGTGATGCGGCAGCTGTTGAAGCCTGCAGACTTAGCCTCCTACTACTCCAGTCTGCCTTCCACTTTAACACAACAAGCCTGAGTCTGAGATCAATGGCTTCTTTCCTCTTTAGCCTGGGGGCCAAACTGCAATTTAAAAGCTGCCGGACGTTTTATCAAGGTCTAATGGCTTTTGAGGCAGTGGGAAGTGTGGTTTACTGCAAGGGCTTAAATCAGCTGGAGCAGGGCTGGCCACGACCCTCTGGATGCCCATCAAAGCCTCACTTTCCGACCTCCCTTCTCTTCCCTTCCCTCCTCGGGCTCTGCAGTTAGCACTTCTGGCCCCTGACCTCATCTGAAGGCCCGCGCCTGAGCTTGGAGGCCACCAGCCAGAGGTCATATCCATCCTGTGGTAGCTGGCTGTGAACCTTAGGCATGTGAATTTAAGCCAAGGGAACGTGGTTGGTTATCCCATCACTGACGTGGATGGAGGGGAGTGGAGGGGGGGTTGTTGCGGGGAGCGAGACCAGACGCGAAGCAGGGCTTTGCACAGAACCACAGACCACGAGACTGGTGTCTAGGATCTCAGGGTGGTGGGCAGGTAGGTGGGCCGAGGACATGGTCCACGAAGCTGTCCTGAGAACTCCATTTTTACCCTTTCTCATGACGCCTTCCTCCAGATCTGCGCAGCTTTGGAGCATCACTTCCCAGAACGTCTTTATGCAAAACACAGGAGTCCAGGGGGCCTCTGCAGGGTCCTCTTCCCCCGGGGGGGGGCGCTCCGCAGAGGGCACCTCAGCTCCAAGAGCGGGCATATATTTTTGGGGTAGAGGAGCAAAGCAATAAGAAGGTAGAGCAATGCAGGACGATTCCTGAAGTCACCCTTGGGCCTCCACAGGGGTCCGCATGCTCAAGTATGTTCCTGTACACACACCTTCACATGCATGTGCACATATGCACACTACACACATGCAAAAAAATAATGGAGGGAAAATGAGCACACAGGCAATGCTTGGCAGGGTCTGACCAGAAGGGTCATACCAGGGCAGAATCTTGAGCCCAGTGAGGCCTGGGCATCTTCTCCCGCAGGTGAGGGGCTCTCAAGCGTGGTCGTGCTAGGTCAAATGCAGATTCCAAGACCCCACCCAGCAGATCGGGGCAGCTGCCCGCCCCACGCTCTTGGCAGGCTGGTCCCTCTGCAGTGTGGGTCAAAGTCAGCTGCACTTGGCTCAGTGCTGTCTGAGTTATGTAGTTCCTGGGGGGGGGAGGTAGTTGCACATATATGCTGTGCAGTATTGGGGGGTCAACACCTGCTAGGATCTCTTTGTTAATCTGCTGGGGCTGCTGTCGTGAAATGGGAGACTTAAGCAACAGAAGAGGCCTTTGGTTCTGGAAGCTGGAAGGTCAAGATCACGTCTACAGCACAGTTGGGGTCTATTGAGGCCCTTCCTCCTGACCCACAGCGAAGCCCTCTTCTGGCTCCAGAGAGAAGAACTAACTCCCCTGGAAGGGCTCCCCCCCCTTCAGGACTTCATCATGGACTCCCAGGGCCGTCTCCAATACCATCTCACCGAGGGTCTTTACTTATGAATTGGAGGGAGTGTGTAAGTCCATAGCTATTTCTTTCTTAAGTTCAGGACAAATCTCCCTCCGTGGTCTCTTGCCTCCTGGTTCTATCTCCAACTTCTGAAGCCCCCTGGGACTGCTGCTTCCTCGCCCTGTATATAGTTCCCCACGAAGATGCTTCTTCCTCGGGTGCCAGGTTCTTGTTGTCCTGGGGACAGAGTTCTGAGTGTTGCAAGTAGAGCCCGCCTTGCAACAGTAGGGGACCATTCAGATGCTCCGGCCTCTGCCAATCAGAGACGCGCTCCCCACGGGCCTGAAGTTTGTCAACTTCAACCATGTTCCTACACACTTTTGAACCAAACAGCAGTTGCAGATGCTCATCAGAGATCACCTGACTCCTTCAGCGTGAGAACTGATGAGGTCTGGTGAAGGGCCACTTGGGGACAAAGCTGAAATTGTCTACCATTCTTCACAGCCAGTATGCTTCTGACATGGGCTAGGATGGGGCTACGGATGGGAACTGTCACCTTGACTGTAGCCGTGCCACTGAAATCCCGAGTCACAGCTGAGAAGCGCATGGGGCCAGGGTGGAAATGAGATGTCTGACTTGAGAACCCACCTTCCTAGCCAGCAGCATGGGATTGAACTCGAGCTAGGAATTGAGGCCTGGGAATCTGCGTTTTACTCTGGGATCACCGCACAATACTCCTGAGAATTTTATTAACATCGCACACAGCCCATTGGGCATCTTAACTCGCTTGGAAGGAGGCGAGTCCAGTGCTGGAGAAAGGGAAATACCTCTTCTACTTAGAGCTCTAGTGGTCACTGAGATTGCTCGGTGGCGAGGCACCTGTCCACAGGTCTGGAGACCTGAGTTTGATCCTCAGAAGCAACATAGTGGACAGGAAAGAACTGGCTTCTTAAAGAACTCACACTGAGAAGCAGATGGAGGCGATCTTCAGGTGTCCGGGTCACTGGCACATTTCTGAGGACTGTCATCTAATCACAGACACCTAATCTCTCACCCACCCATCCATCCATCCACCCACCACCCATCCATCCACCCACCACCCATCCATCCACCCACCCACTCACCCACCCATCCACCCACCACCCATCCATCCACCCATCCACCCACCCATCTACTCATCCACCCACCCACCCATCCATCCACCACTCATCATCCACTCACCCATATATCTACCCACCTACCCATCTGTTTATCTTTCCACCCACCCATCCACCCACCCATTTACTCATCCACTCACCCATCCATCCACCCACCCACCCATCTACTCATCTACCCACCTACCCATCCATCCACCCACTCATCATCCACTCATCCATATATCTACCCACCTACCCATCTATTCATCTTTCCACCCACTCATCCACTCACCCATTCACCACCTATCCATCCATCCACCTACGCGCCCTCCCATCCATTCATCTACCCATCCATCCATCCATCCATCCATCCATCTATTCACCCATCCATTCACCCATCTAATCATTTATCCATCTACCCATCCATATATCCACCTATCCATCCATCCACCAGCTATCTACCGTCAATTTACCTATCTATCCATCTATCTACCTGTTGATCCATTCATCCACCCATTGATCCATTTACCCACTCATTCACCCATCTTCCCATCCATTTATCTACCCATCCATCCATCCATCCAGCATCCACCCACCCATCTATTCATCCATCCATCCATCCATCCATCCAACCATCCACCTACCCAGTCATCTGCTTATCCACCTACCCATCTATCCATCCATTCACCCATTCACCATTCAAGCACCCAACCATCTACTCATCTATCCATTCATCTGTCCGTCCACCCATCTACTCATTCACCCATTGTCCATCTATTTAACAACCCATCCATCTAGCTACCCATCCGCTCTTCCGTCTACCCTACTCTCTATCTATCTATCTGCCTTGGAGGCTTCCCATCTGCTGACATTTTCTGTTCAGAACATGGCACTGACCTGCTTCCCATCTCACTGAGCACACCTCACTCTAATATTCTCACTCGTGGCTTGACACGGTTGCCTTCCTTGGCCGAGGAAAAGTTCTGTTCCTCTTAAAAGACTCCAGAGAAACATCTTTCTGATCCTTATTCCAGAAAGAGAATGACAACACCACCCCTACTGCCTGTGCTCCGCCCCTGCAGGCTGCGCGTGACCCCGGCTGCCCTGGCAGTAATTCAGGAGTTGCTCAGCGGCCTAGATGAATACACAATAAGGAGCTGGCGGGCACCATATGAACCACACAGCAAAGGACTTAATTTACAGCAGAGCACAGAATCAAAGGCTCTGTCAGCCAAGGAACTGTGTGCCTGGATAACCACTGTGTGCTACCTGCGAAACCCTCTGTCAGGGAAATTTCCAGAGAAAGTAATTAAGGAATCCCCATTGTCCGAACTCAGTGGCAAGAGTTGTTTGAAGCTCACCAGGGATCCAGTGTCTCCTCCCAACTCCATCTTCTTCCGTGGGCAGCAGGGCCTGGGAAGGGACGGGCTGGAGAGCTTCTCTGAGCCTCCCTAGCGTGCTCCTGCTTCCCCGTGTGGGCCTCATGTGCTGTCTTGTCAAAAATGGGAAGCATCAAACGGCATTGTTGCCTGTGAGCCGGGGTGAAATGAAGGTGCAAATACTGGAGACCTTTGCAGATCTGGCCAGCACCGAGGAATAGCCACGTGCCGTGGCTTGCATGACACTGAGGGGCAACGAACGCTCAGCATCCACAGGACTGACATCCGGGCGTCTCCACCGGATTCTTCCAGGACACAAGCCTCTGCATATCCGCCTGGTGGAAGATGTCGCTGGATTTCCTGCAAGTGGCTTCTCCCCAGGATCATGGAGGTCGACAGGGCATCCTGTGCCCCGAGATCACCCCTAGGGTTGGGGGGTCGCTTCTGAGACAGTCCAGCTCCCTGCAGCTGCCCCCTACACAAAGGCTTCGAAAGGGCCCCATTAGCACATCTGTAGCTCTTGCTTGCACCGAAAAGGAAGGAAGAGTCCAGCTGTCCAAGCAGATCAGAGCAGACTTGCTTTGCTATTGGACATCCTGATATTCTAAGGCATAGACAGGCTGCCACGGAACTCGGGGGCCCCACTGGGCAATCTCACTAGCTAGTGGTCATCTGAGTCCCTGTAGCTGGATGCTTGAGGGGGGTTCCCTCCTAGAACACAGCTAACAAATTCCCATCTTGCAGGCTCTGAGGAGGGGAACCCCTCTCCTTCCCGGCATATCTGCTTGTCACCGTGTTGGCTGACAGCCTCATTGAAAGCAGACCTCGCCGCGCTGTGAAGTCCGCCCCGTCTCCCATTCACTCCTTTTCTCAGACAGTTTTTGAAAGGCAAAAAGTCTGCAGCACAGGGTCTGGCCCGTCACCCAAGCGAAGAAAGGGGCACAGCCCGGGCGAGCCCGGATGGCAAGCCTGCTCACCTGGCCCCGCGGTGCACCGCCTCCAATTAAATCAAAATGGTTTGTTTTTAATGGTCTTTTACACTGACAAGTGGGCGATCATTTTGGGCCCATGAGCTGTCAGGGAGCCGAGGCAAATCCTCCGTTGATAATGCCCAATGCTTCCAATTAGGAGCCGCGGCCGCTCCTGGCGCGCTAACGATTCCCCAGCCGCCCCCCAGGCCCCTTTGGCGTGGGCCGTTTCTTCTGCTTCCTCCGCCGCAAATTACTGACACAAAACGGAAGGCCCCGCGTCTCCTCCGCCACGCCAGGCCCGGGCCTGTTGGGTTTAATGAGCCGATGGAAGTTTCGTGGCTCTGGCGCTAAATTCTTTTCTTGTTTGACAGCCGCTCGGCTAAGGCGAGTGTTGACCTTATAAAAGATTTAGTGTTTCTCATTATTTTCTGTCAAGCTTCACAAGTGATGGGTGGGCGGTTATCATTTGCATCCTGGGGTGTGTGTGTGCAAAAGTGTATGTACCTGTGCAGTGTGTGTGTGCGTGTGTGTGTGTGTGTGTGTGTGCGTGTGTGTGTGACAGGGGCTTCGGGTGGAACTGCAAATGGACTGCAAGGGGGTCTCTGTCCCCTGCGTGGGCTGAGGTGTTTCACAGTGGGCGCTGAGATGGAGGAGGGGCGACGGTCCCCAGCAAGGCCACAGTGGAGACGGCAGAGAAAGCCCAGCATGCCCCGAGCTTGGTCAGCACCCATGGGACCACGGATGGGTCAGGGACAGTGTCTAGGCAGAAATACCATCTCAGCTAGACCGGAGGCTTGGGACAGTTTGGGGGTCGCACCCGAGTCTCCTCAAGGAAACTCATTCGTTCCTTACAGGCCGAGGCAGGATCACTGACGGCATACGCTGTTTGAGGGTTTAATACTTGTAGAAAAGTAAAACCATTTTTTAAAAAATGACGCTTATTCTTCTCCCTTGAGATGATGGGGCGCATTTGCCAGTCCTTGTTTTGTTCCGGCACCCATGCCAAATCGGGGCTGCTCTGTAGCTAACAAGGCTCTTGGGGAGCATGGGCTGGTGCCTTTGCTAGCCCCTGCCAGCCTCCCGCTCCTCCTGAAAGACTGTGTCCCCCCCCTTGCCATGGAGAAAGTGCCCACTGGCTGTCCCTGGTCCAGAAGCTACGTCCATCCATCACTACTGACATGGGAGACGATACTCTGATCTCTTACAGGGACCATTTAAGGGAACCATTCAGGTATTCTGAAATTCTTTCTAGTATTTCACAGTAAGATGACTCTATGCTGGGAAATAAAATACACCAAAGAAAACAAGTCGATCAAAAGCCTTTGTATCGCTTCTCAACCTTTCGACTAAGGGAAAGTGTAATAACTTTTGTGCTAAAAAAAAAAAAGATAATCAGGGCCTAGCGAGATAGCTCAGAAGTAAGGTGCCTGCTTGCAAACTGGTGATCTGAATTCAAGCCCTGGAGCCCATATGGTAGAAGAAGAAAACGGATTTAAAAAGAAAAAGTTTTCCTTTGACCTCTACCTGTGCACTATGGTATGCATGTATGTACCCTTTCTCTCTTGTTTTTTCTCCCTTTCTCAAATAAACGAATAAATATAATTTAAAAATAGAAAAATAATACATTAAGAAAGTAAAGAAAGACAGGGCTGGCGAGACAGCTCGGTGTGTCAGGGACCTGCTTGAAGGTCTGGTGATGCGAGTTCAATCCCTAGAAGTCCGTATGATAGAAAGAGAAAACTGACTCCCAAAAACGGTTCTCTCACTTCCGCCGATGCACTACGGCACGTGTGTGCTACGTGTTGCCTCCTCCTTCTCTCTTTCTGAAATAAAATTTAAAAAATGATTTAAATGAATCAAAGAAAAATGGAAAGGGCACCAGACACTATGGCCCTCCCTAAGGCCTGCATCCAGCCGACAGAGGTGGGGTCAGAAGTTCAAGGCCATGTTCAGATGCACAGGAGATCATGTCTGATACTGGGCTTGTGCCTCTGGGTATATAAAATACCCTGGCAACTCAATAATAAGGAGATACATATCCCAACTTTAAAATGAGGAATAAGCAGACTAGACACGGCGCTGCGGATGGCGTGCAAATTGCCGACAAGCAGGAGGAGGAGACCCGACAGGCCCTTTGAAAGTCAAAACCACAGTGAGGGGCCACTCGGCAGCCATGAGAGTGGGTTCAGTGGAAGAGACACTCAAGTGTTGGCAAGGCTGGGTGGAAACCAGGATGTGTGTGGTGCTTTTGAAGATTAAAAAAAAATGGACCAGTCATTTTGCAAAATCACTTCGGCAGCTCCCCAAGGTCTAAACACAGGATCCGATGTGCTCCAACAATTCTATTTTTATGTCCGTACCCAAGAAATATGAAAATGTGTGTTCACACAAAGGTTTGCATACAAACATTCCTAATGGTGTTCATAATGGCAAGAGAAGATGGAAATACCTCAGGCATCCGTCTATCGACAGATGGACAGACAGCATGTGGTCTGTCCACCCAAGGACAACTCCACTCTAGAAAGAAATGAGCTACTGATCTACACTCCGCCCTGGATGAACCTTGACATATTGCCCTGGTCCAGCAAGATGGTCGGCCAGGAGGTAAAGACTTTTGTCGTCCAAACCTGATGACCCCAGTTAGATCCCTGAAGCCCATATATTGCAATTACTTTTCTTTTTGCTGTGAGACTCAAACACAAGCAACTTAGGGAGACAGGGAGGTTTATTTGGCTATGGTTCCAGAAGGGAGATGGTCCGTAATGACAGGAATCTCACAGCAGGACGCAGGGCTGGTTCAGGTTACTAGAGGCGGAGAGAGCAGACAGGAAGCAGGGCAGGGCTACCAAACCTCAAGTCCCTCCCCTCCCATCATCCTTCCCTCAGCAAGGCTCCACCTTCCCCAACATTAACACCGGCTAAGGATCCCCACATGATTCCGTGGGGAACTCACATTCAAACCGTGACACCACATAAACAGCTGGGTGTGTGGGCTCCCGTCTGTAGTCCAAGATCTCCTATGCCAAGAAGGGAGGCGGGGACAGGAGGGTCGCTGAGAAGCTGGCGGGGCAGCTAGCGTAGCGCGTGCAGAGCTGCAGAAAGAACTCAAGAGTCCTGCTTCAGCAAGGTGGAGGAGAGAACAGATTCCCAAAAGTTGTCCTCTGACTTGTACATGCATGTTGCAGCATGCATACACACACATACACACACACTCATCACTTACTAACACATTTTTTAAATTTTTTTTATTATTTATTCAACTGTGCGCATGTGCATATGTATGTGCGGCGCGCGCAAGTGTGTGTGTGTGTGTGTGTGTGTGTGTGTGTGTGTGTGTGTGTGTGTAGAACCACGGACGAATTCGCGAACCACCATGGACGCCTCCACCTCCTCCTGCCCCGGACCAGAAGCGCAGGCCGCCCCCGCTTCCGCCTGGCGTCTATACGTGGAATCTGGGATCCGAACTCAGGACCTTCCGCCTGCAAGGTGGAGGCTTAACCCCTGAGCCACCTCTCCAGCCCACTAACACATTTTTTAAAGTAAGACATTATGCTAGGAGAGAAAGATCATCACGGGACGGCCAGGGTTGTGAGTCCCTGTGTAGCAAAGCAAAATGAGCAAATCCACCAGCTCAGGAAAAAGATGGTGACTGAAGAGCTGGGGGAGTGCGGAGGGTGACTGCCAATGGTCTGAGGGATCTCCAGGCAGTAGTGGTGAAATGTGCTAAACTAAGATTGTGACAATAGTGATAATAACTTCTATGGATATACTCAATCATTGATTTCTATCCTTAGACAAAAAGGGGTGTGTGTGTGTGTGTGTGTGTGTGTGTGTGTGTGTTATAGTGTGTCCTTGCATATATGCACATAGCATGGTTGTATGTGCACACATGTGCTGCAAGACATTCCACAGCTTGTATATAGAGGCCAGAAGACAGTTTTGTGGGATCAGTTCTATCCTCCACCCTTACGTGGGTTCCAAGCATCCAAACGCAGACCATCTGTCAGACTGCACTTAGCTTGTCAGACTTTCTAGCAAGTGCCTTTACCTGGTCCCCACTTTGTTTTGAGACAGGGTCTCTCTCTGGCCTGGATCTTGCCAGGTAGGCTAGGCTGGCTCGGGCAGCCAGAGGGTACCAGGAATCCTCCTGTCTCTGCCTCCTGTACTTGCCGCCACACCTGGCTCTTTTTACATGAGTTCCGGGGACTGGATTCAGGTCTTACTGCTTGCAAGGCGAGCACTGTACCAACTGAGCCATCTCCCCAAACCCTGCAAGCATCTTGAAAAACAAAACAAAAACACTCTCTTAGGTCAAAAGAGCAACTATCACCAGACCCTGTCTTTGAGGGCAAAGCAGCATGCTGCTCATTTGGGTGGGAAAGCTCTGGGGGGCTCTGGGTCGTCCATCCACTCTGTCTCCTGCTTATATGGTTGGAGCAGCTGCCGCAGCTGGACCTGCAGGCTGGTGGCGAGTCTGGACGCACACCCCGCCTTGGGACTGAAGCCATCCGCGCTTTTCCCTAGCAAACTATGCAATAAGGACTTCCACTGCTGCAGACCAGCCTGAGCTAATCCTAAGGAAGACTAAGAGGCATTGGTAGGCTCTCTGTGTGCATGCGCGTGGGTGCTGTGTGCATGTCTCCTGTATGCATATAGGTATGTGTGTATGTATGTCTGCATGTATGTATCTGGGAATGTGTTTACACATGCATGTATCTGTGTCCACGTGTGTCTGCAAGTATGTGTGTGAACCTGCGTGAGCATCTGTGTATGTACCTGTGTGTACATGTATGTGTATATGCATGTCTGCACATATGTGTGAGCATGTGTGATCACACATGTGTTGTGTGCACATGTGTGTCTGAATGTATGTGTGTATCTGTGCACATGTGTGTCTGAATGTATGCATGTGTGTTGTGTGCACATGTGTGTTTGAATGTGTGTCTGTGTGCACATGTGTGTCTGAATGTGTGTGTGCTGTGTGCACGTGTCTGAGTGTATGTGTGTATCTGTGTACACGTGTGTGTCTGAATGTGTGTGTGCACATGTCTGAATGTATGCGTGTGTGTTGTGTGCATGTGCATGTCTGAATGTGTGTGTGTATTGTGTGCACATGTATGAATATATGTGTGCATGTGTCTGAATGTACATGTGTGTCTGAATGTATGCGTGCACACATGTGTGTCTGAATACATGCATGTGTGTTATATGCATATGTGTCTGAATGTATGTGTGTTGTGTGCTCATGTGTGTCTGAATGTATGCATGTGTGTTGTGTGCATGTGTGTGTCTGAATGTGTGTGCATTGTGTGCACATGTGTGTCTGAATGTATGTGTATATCTGTGTGCATGTGTGTGTCTGAATGAATGTGTGTATGCATGTGTGTGTCCAAATGTTGTGTGCATGTGTGTGTCCAAATGTGTGTGTGTGCATGTGTGTGTCTGAATGTATGTGTGTGCATGTGTGTCTGAATGTACATATGTGTCTGAATGTGTGTGCACATGTATGTCTGAATGTATGCATGTGTGTTGTGTGCATATGTGTGTCTGAATGTATGTGTGTTGTATGCACGTGTGTGTCTGAATGTATGCATGTGTGTTGTGTGCACGTGTGTCTGAATGTATGTGTGTATCTGTGTGCACCTATGTGTCTGAATGTACGTGTGGATGCGTGTGTGTGATTGTATGTGTGTGTCTGAAGTATGTGTGTGTGCATGTGTATCTGAATGTATATGTGTCCATGTGTATCTGTGTGCACATGTGTGTCTGAATGTATGTATGTGTGGGTATGTGTGTGTGCACATGTGCCTGTGGAGGGCAGAAGCCCATGTCCGAGTCTTCCTCCATCACTCTCACCTGAGTTTTTTTGAGACAGGCCTTCACTCAATCTGGGACTTACTGAATCTGCTAGCCTAGCTCTGCAGGGATCCCCGTCTCCTGCCTGGCACCAGGATTAAGCAGTGCACCGCCATGCCCAGCCTTGATGTGGGCGTGGGCTCAAATCGGGACCCCAGCTTGCACAGCTGGACTTTCTGTGCTGAGCCATCTCTCCGGCTCTGGCTTTGCCCCTTACAGCTGGACCTCTTCAGCAGGATGTCTCTGAGCCCACTCCCCTCTCCTGTCAAATGGGGGATCCCTCACCCCCCAACCATCTAGGGCCGCCGCTTCCCCTCAACTCCCAAGCCAGGACCAGCGCGGATTGAAGCTGAAAGGAGACCTTGAGGACAGTCGGAGCTCACGGCCCAGCCCTGGTTGGCTGTTCTCGATGTCTCAGCGTGTGTCAACAGGAGGCTCTGACTTGGTGTCCTTGTTCTGTCTATTTTTGGACCACAGAGAAATTAGAGCCGGCAGCAGAAGAACAATTTGGGGGACCAGATGTCTCAGGAGAGATGTTCCCCCTTATAATTGCCTATACCACAACCTGCCCCGTTCAGAGGGGAGACTCCAGGCTGCTCGCCAACGGGGTCCTGCCCGTTCCTGTTCTATCAGGGCCTCTGACCTCCCCCTGCGCAGAACTTGACAGAGACGACCGACCTGGGACTGACCCATAATCTCCGAGTGCCTCTCATTAGAGCAGACAGCCCCTCAATCTTCACCGCAAAGCCGCCCCCAGTCGCCTGAGCACTTGTCACTTAAGAAAAACTAAACTAAAATCTCAGCGCCTGTCATTTTTCTTCCCCTAAGCTCTTTGGCAGATTTCCTTTTTTTCTTTTCTTTCTTTTTTTTTTCCCTCCTCTGCCCACTTCCCTGCGAGCCTTCTTTGGCCTTCACAGTCTGCAGACTTATCTCTGGAAGATTTGGCATCCAGTTGGGGACCGTTGTGTGGTTAATGAGAGGTGCCAAGCGCCAGCTGGTCCAAGTAGGTCTAAGTCAGAGGACTGGACTCCAATAGGCTCTGTGGAAAAGTTGCTTGTCTTGGGAAATTGCAAGACCATGGGCATGGGTTTTCCTGACCATTAGACTCACACGCACACGTGTGCGCACACGGACACACATGCACACACACGCGCACATGCATATGCAGGGCCCTGCCTCCTGCTGCAACCTTGAGGCCTGTTCCCCTCGCACTGAGCATGAATCTGAGCTGATGGGTTCTCCTGCCAGGGAGGAGCCATCGGGAAGATTGGCATAAGCCAGTGCCACGCAGCACAGTGTGGGGAGGGGGCTCACCTCCATCTAACAGCAACGCCTTGGGGCCAAAGGCATCCCACAAACCTTCAGCAAGCAGATCCTCCAAGCCAGAAACGGGGCCTCGTGGAACCCAGGCTGGCCTCACAGTTGATATGTACCGAGATGACCTTGAATCTCTGTGGCTCCTGCCTCTGCCTTCTGCACAAAGCCACCTCCCCAGCCCCAGAATGACCTTTGAAATTGTGGGGGGAGGGACAGATACCTCACCTTCTGCCCCCCCTCTGTTTAGCTAGATTCACACAAGCGTGAACCATCCTGGGTGTCCTTGACAGACGGAATGTTCGTCTTTATTTGGCTTCAGTTCATTGGGATTTAAAAGGCCGCATGGGACAAGGGGCTGCCATGAGCAAAGGTCTCTCTCGACAGCACAGGATGCTCCACCTGAGTTTATCACCCTCTGCCATGTCCTCGTCAGAGGGACATGCCCTATGTGCTTGTGGAGGCCGAAGACAGACATAGGGACTCACCTGGATTACTCTACATTCTTAACTGCTTTGCTGTGGGGTTTCCTGGGCTCTGCTTTCTAGGGTCAAAAATGCAGAAATGGAGGCTGCCACACTTCTAGGAGGCCAGCGGTTTTTACCTGGGATGCGGGATCCAAACTCAGGTCCTTCTGCT
This sequence comes from Typhlomys cinereus, assembly GCA_023101885.1. NCBI lineage: Eukaryota > Metazoa > Chordata > Mammalia > Rodentia > Platacanthomyidae > Typhlomys > Typhlomys cinereus. The sequence goes on from JALPQD010000039.1 coordinate 7,525,409, forward strand.
TGTGAGGCAGAGGCTTTAACCCCCAAACCATGTCTCCAGCCCAATTCAAATAGTTTGTGGGGTGCACGCAAGTCCTGCCTTAGCAGCTAACGCCAACCCCTCTCACAGTGGCCTTGCAGATTTGCAGGCTCATTAGCCAGCAGCAAACAAAGCCCCCACGACTCTCCCTCCCTCCTTTCCTTCCTTCCTTCCTTCCTTCCTTCCTTCCTTCCTTCCTTCCTTCCTTCCTTCCTTCCTTCCTTCCTTCCTTCCTTCCTTCCTTCCTTCCTTCCTGTTTGAGGCAAGTTCTCACTGTGTAGCCCAAGCTGGCCTTAAACTTTTATTCCTCCTGCCTCAGCCTCCTCAGTGGCCCGAATTGCCTTTCCTGGTAAAATCCTTTTTTCTGATCCCAGAGTGACCCACTTTCTAGGCTGCCTCCAGATCACACATCCCTGTGTTTGCTGGCCACCCAGACTCCCCGCTATGAGAGGCAGGCATGCTGGAGACAGGAGAGGCAGGGTGTGGACTAGCTCCGGCCCCAGCTCTCCCCACACGAGCATCTGTCCACCTGTGACACAGGAGAATCCCACGTGGGATTCCCAAGGTCTCTGCCAGCCCCAGCCTCCTGGGACTCTTACCCCAGTTAAGCTACAGAGAGACAAAGGATGTCATCCAGGGAGAGGCAGTGGTTCCTAGACGCTGGGGCCGCATCTCCCCTGGGATCTGCCCCCACTCACAGCTCTTCCTCTGGTCCTGTGGCTTTCATTTCCTCTAATTGCCCTATGCCTTCCCACTAGGGGATTTTGCATTCCCCCCAGCTCCCCCATCTTCCCTAGAGACCCTGCCGCCCCATAAGTGATATCCCTGCTCCAGATCTTAATTCGGTAGCACAGTTAGATGTGCTGGGGGTGTCTGGCCACGCCTCCTGGACACCTACCTGCTCAGTGCTGGGCCAGTTGCTGCTGGGTGCGGGGGTGGGGGGGCACTGCGGCACGGCCCCTCGCTCCTGCTTGCCCGGCATCGTGTACATCTTGTGCAGCGCTCCCTCCAACAGGACGGGCACCTTCTGGGCCCGATCAAGGCTGCGGGGCTGCGGGGCTGCGGGGCTGCGGGGCTGCGGGGCTGCCGCGCTGGGCCTGGCCATGCCTTCTCACCTAGGGTGACCTTAGACAGCAAAGCTGTCTCCCGCTGAAACCATTACAGTTTCTTAGCTCCAGGCGGAGAGAATCGGCAGATGGCTTAATTTAGCAGCACCCCGGAATGAACTCCTCACACCGCAGCTCCTCATTCTTGGATCCTGGGGGGCGGGAGGGAGGCAGGCTTGTGAGCTCATGGTCATTCTTGGATCCCGGGGGGGGGGGGCGAGGGGCAGGCTTGTGAGCACGTGGGGGCTCCCAGAGCCACTGGCGATGAAGCCCAGCGGCTCCTTTCTGTCTGGGGCTTCCTCTCCGCTCAAAGAGAGTTTGCCCCGAGCTTAGTGCTCAGGCCCTGGGGCCGCCACACCTGCAGGGGGGTTGAGACCTGAGGCCATGACAACACTTCGGGAGTCTCTGACCCCCCCACCTGCAGGATGGAAGCAGATGGCCCGATCTAGTCAGGTCTTCCAGGTGGACTAAAGCACAGGATGCCTGTCCCGAGGGGCACCCCTCTTTGGTAGAGAGAGCTGGGAGAGGCCTAGGGTCAGGGAGTGCTGGCCTCGCAAGCATGAGGATCTGAGTTTGAATCTCATGTCCAGGTGTGGCGGCATCTGGAACCCCTGTGATAGAGAGATGCGAGGCGAAGGCTGGAGGAAGACCCCAGCCAGGGAGGTCCAGCCTCCTGGGACTCTTACCCCAGTTAAGCTACAGAAGGGCGAGGTCCAGTCGGTGAGAGGCCCCGCCCCAAGCAAAGGGTGGACGGTGCCTGAGAACAAGCAGGCAAAGTTGTCCCCTGACCTTCAAGTGTGGACACACGGCGTGCTCCAAGTCTATACATACACCAACACGTGCACACGGCGTGCTCCAGGTGTATACGTACACCAACACGTGCACACGGCGTGCTCCAGGTGTATACGTACACCAACACGTGCACACGGCGTGCTCCAGGTGTATACATACACCAACATGGGCTCACACACTCTGAGTGAATACATACACCAGCATGAATACCCCCCCACTATACTCATCAAAGCTCTCCACTTCTGGGGGGGGTCTTTTTTCTTTTTGGAGGCTACCACTTCAACCACCACAGGAGTCGAGGAGGGACATGAAAGGGTGGCACAGATAGGAGTCTACGCTGATTTTCCCTGGGAAGACCGGCTAACATGCACAGAGGCAGGGAATAGAAAGGCAGAGACAGGGACTGGTGTGTATGTGTGTATGTGTGTGTGCTTGTGTGTAGTGTGTGTGCATGTGTGTGAAGGGGAGTTATTTAGTGGGCATCAACTTTCAGATATGCAAATGAATGTGTTCGGCAGGCTTGCTGGATAACACTGAGCATGCTAGGAAAGCAGGTCTTGTGTTCACTACTCCGTGTATGTGTGTGTGTGTGTGTGTGTGTGTGTGTGTGTGTGTGACAGGGCACTGTGTGTCCCTGTGGAGGACCAAGGGTGACTTTGGGAATCATTCTGAATTGCTTCTACCTCCTTCTTGCTTTGCTCTGGGATTTCCCAGGCTCTGCCCACCAGAGCCAGAGGTTCAGGCCACTGCTGACGCGTCCTGGCGTTTTGTTTTGTTTTTGTTTTTTTTTAATTTTTTATTATTTTATTCAATTGTGCATGTTTGGGTGTGTGCACATGTGTGTATGTATGTGTGGGTATGTTTGTGTGTGTGTGTGTGTGTGTAGAACCACGGGTGAATTCGGGAACCACCATGGACGCCTCCACCTCCTTGTTTACTCTGCCCCGGGATTCACAGGCTCCGCCCTACGAGGACCAGAAACGTAGGCCGCCCCTGCTTCCGCCCAGCGTCTATACCTGGGGTGTAGGATCCAAACTCAGAATCTTCTGCCTGCAAGGCAGAGGCTTAACCCCTGAGCCACCTCTCCAGCCCCCATCCTGGCATTTTTTTATGTGGGACCTGGGATCCAAATTTGGGACCTTCTGCTTGTGAGGCAGAGACTTTAACCTCTGGGCCATCTCTCCATCCCTCGTGGTCACTATTCTTACCAAAAGAATTGAAAGAAAAAGAAAAACTAACCTAGCACTGTACCCCACACACACACAAGTTGTGACACAGTCCCGAGCGCAAGGCTCCACTGCTTGGCTCATCTCCAGCCCCACATTGGTTTCCAGACAGGGTCTCACGTATCCACGCCGGCCTGAAACTAACCATGGAACTGAGAGTGACCCTGGGCCTCTCATCCTCCCACCTCTGCCTCCCGAGGGCTGGGGTGCCAGGCGGTCCCGGGGTGCTGGGGTGTCGGGTGGTTGCCGGGCGGGTGCCAGGCGGGTGCTGGGGTGCCAGGAGGGTGCCGGGGTGCTAGGTGGATGCCGAGGTGCCAGGCGGGCACTGGGGTGTCAGGTCTGGGGTCTCGGTTGCTGTGGTCTCGGGTGCTGGGGTGCCAGGTGGGTGCTGGGGTGCCAGGCCTGAGGCTGAGGATGCTGGGGTGCCAGGCGGGCACTGGGATCAAGCCCAAGGCTTCTGTCGGCTGCACCCGAGGCTTCCTGGGGCTGGTTGTGTTTATTCTCCAGCAGGGCGGGACACACCTCTCAGTCTGACCTGCTGCTATCAAGGGTCCCCAGGCAGGGACGGAAGAGACTGTCCTTGGGAAGGAGGGTGCAGGGGGCACACGAGGCTCTTAGCAAGGGTAGCTTGTCTGCTCTGTGTGTGTGTCTGTGTGTTGGTGTGTGCATGTGTGTGTGTGTGTGTATCAGGGTGTGTGTGTCTGTGTGTCTGTGTGTCTGTGAATCAGTGTGTATGTGCCTGTATGTGTATTGGTGTGTGCATGTGTGTGTGTGTCTGTGTGTGTATCAGGGTGTGTGTGTGTGTCTGTGTGAATCAGTGTGTGTGTGTCTGTGTGTTGGTGTGTGCATGTGTGTCTGTGTGTATCAGGGTGTGTGTGTCTGTGTGTCTGTGTGAATCAGTGTGTATGTGTCTGTGCGTCGGTGTGTGCATGTGTGTGTGTATGTGTGTGTATCAGGATGTGTGTGTGTGTGTCTGTGTGTGTATCAGGGTGTGTGTGTGTGTTTGTGTGTGTGTGTGTGTCAGAGGGCACTGTGTGTGCCTGTAGACGCCCAAGGGTGACTTTGAGAATCATCCTGCCTTGTTCTACCTCCTTTTTGCTTTGCTCTGAGGTTTAATTCTGCCTTCCAGGGGCTGGAGAGGTGGCTCAGGGATTAGGCCTCTGCCTTGCAGGCGGAAGGTCCTGAGTTCGGATCCTAGACCCCACATATAGACACTGGGCAGAAGTGGGGGCGGCCTGCGCTTCTGGTCCTGGTAGGGCGGAGCCTGTGAATCCTGGGGCAGAGTAAACAAGGAGGAGGTGGAGGCGTCCATGGTGGTTCCCGAATTCGTCCGTGGTTCTACACACACATACATGCACACACACACACACGCGCAATTGAATAAATAATAAAAAAATTTTAATTCCGCCTTCCAGTTCTGGAAGAACAAGTCACCATTAATTTCTGCCTGGTGTTTTTTTTACTTGAAATCTGGAATCTGAACTCAGGTCCTTCTGCTTGTGACCCAGAGGCTTAACCCCTGAGCCATCTCTCCAGCCCCTTGGTTGCTTTGTTGTCTGGTTGATTCCTTCAGACAGGGTCTCATGTTACCCACCCTGGCCCAACCTCAATATGTACCAGATACCAGCCCTGAAATCCTAATTCTCCTGCCTCCGATCCCTCAGCGCTGAGAAATGTCATCGCCACACCCAGCTCCTCTGGGTTTTTAATGGTAGAAAATTAGCTTGGGACGATCACGAGGCCCTGGGGAAGGGTGGCCCCAGCTTTCAGGTGACATTCGTGACACATCCCTCTCCCCTAGCACTGAGCTGGACAGCAGCTAAGATGGCACCAGCCGGTGGGTGCCTCTGTCGACAGATGCCTGGACCCTGGCTCCCCCATGCTCAGACTAGTGCTCCCCTGCCCTCTCCCCCTGCTCCCCTGCCCTCTCCCCCTGCTCCCCTGCCTTCTCCCCCTGCTCTGCTCAGGACAGGCAAGCAGGGGACACGGGATTCGGCTTGGTCACCTGCTCTTTCTCTCTGTCCACAGGCGGAAGCCCAGATTTCCACGTTCCCTACGGAGGCCGAGCGCCAGAGAGCTCTCAAAGCTCACAGAGAAGAGTATGCCGTGCGCCAGGGTGTCCTGCGGATGGGCAACTACACCCACCCCTAATGCACCCCTGCCAGACAGGCCTGCCGGACAGGCTCTGCTGGCCAGGGACTGGGCTTCAGGTGTCCGTCAGATTCATTATTTTTGATAAAGAGTCCTGAGTCTTCACCTTTAGGTTAGCCTAGGAGCTTCTCCAGTCCCTCTTTCTCTCCTCATTTTCCTCTTCTCTCTTCTTCCCTCTCCTCCTCCTCCTCCTCTTCTCCCTTCTCTTCCTCTTCTTCTTCTCCCTCGCCTCTTTCTTTGGAGCTCTCTCCAAGCCCTCGCTGCAAGATAAACTCAAATTACGGGGAAGTTTTTTTTCTTCTTCTTCAATCCAGACTTAAGGGTCAATTTCGCAGCCCTGTGCCTTTCCCGCAGAAAGGGCGGGTGAAAGGCTTTGAAAGCGCTCATTTCCTATTCCAAACATGAGTTTTAATTGCTCTTCTGGGGATGTCTGGGGTCTCGACACGGCAGGATTCCCTCCCTGGGACCCCTGACAGCAGGAAGAGCCCACGGTTCATTACTTGGGGTTAGCCCCCACCGCGTGGCAGGGCGCTGTCGATCCGACAGCTCCGAGTCTCCTCAGGTCGCTGCCCCTCCACGGGAGAGCGCCTTGCATGCACCTGGGCTGCAGAACCGCTCGGGCAAACTCCCCGGGAACTCTGAACCCCATCTTTCTGTAGGCTCTTGGGCTCCTCTGCACAAATTTCACACTGGTCTGTTTTAAATATAAAAGGCTATTTTTCCCCTCCTCTTCTGGTGTCTTTATTTGAAACCCCATCTTGCAAGCAAACTGAACTGAGACCCTGGGGTGAATGTTGTCAGCAAAACCCCTCAAGGTCCAACCCTCCAGGGGTACCCACAGCAATTTTGTCAAGATGGCCCAGTTCTCAGGACTTTGGGAGTCTTTATATGCTGAACTTCAACCTGGAGTGCTGCCCATCTGCAACCTGAACATGTCTGGTACATGTTCGCGCTAACCAACCCAGCTGGCACACAGCACCCGCATCCCCCCCAAGCCTGCCACTCACTCTGCCTCCCCATGATGAATCCCAACCGCCGAGGCCAAAGCCTCCATCGATCTGGTCCCCTTGCCTCTCACTGAATTCGCTAGAAGTTACTGGGGTTGTAGATCGGTTGGTAGAAGGTTCGCCTAACATTGCCCGAAGCCCTGGGTTCCACCCGCAGAACCCCAAAGACTGGGCACAGTGATGAATGCCTGTAATCCAAGCGCTTGGGAGGCCGAGGCAGGGGGTCAGGAGGCCAAGGCCCATCTGGGTTACAGAAGACTCTGTATTACGTGAATAGATGCGATTGACCAGAAAGCAAAGGCCCATCACTGTTGCTGGCACCGCCTCAGTCAGCCATGACTCTCTTGCAATCCTCCCATCACCTGATAGGTGAGTGCTCCCACCACCTGACAGGTGAGTGCTCCTCCCACCACCTGATAGGTGAGTCCTCTTACTACCTGACATGTGAGTGCTCCCAATATCTGACAGGTGAGTCCTCCTCCCACCACCTGACAGGTGAGTGCTCCTCCCACCACCTGACAGGTGCATCCTCTTGAGCGGGTCAGTGGGATCCTCATCACCTCCCTGCTACCTGCTCCTCGGCAGCTACACCCCAGAGCAACACACATTCCATAGCTTCTGTCGGGGGACCGAGGTCCATCAGGCAAGGTGCCCCAGCCCATCTCTACAGCCCTCCCCACCAAGCTCCCCTCTGGCACCTGCTTGCTCCTGCCTTAGCTCAGTGCTTGTTTTTCTCTCTGCCGGCCACACTAACCCCACACCTGCCCCTTGGCAGTGGTTCAGGTCTTAGCCAAGCTCCTCCTCAAAGAGCTTCCTTGAAACACACCCAGGAAACCCACACCGGCCTGTTTTGTTCTCTGCAGCCTGCTGACCCCACTCCAGTTTCTTTTCTGACTTACTACCCGTCCTCCTTCCAGAGGAGTGCTCCCCACTACCAAGGGGGCCTCCAAACCCAGGGCCAGATCCCATGAGTCAGTTGGCACCTGGCAAGTGTCGTGCTGCACACAGTGATTGCTGGGCTTCAGGCAGACCGTGCTGGGCGGGCCTGGATGGTTAGCATGCCACCAACGAGTGGTTTACACACATACACACACACACACACACACACACACGTACGCACACACACACATGCATACTACACACACATTCATGTGCATACTACACACATACATAGCATATGCACATAGAATGTATATATATAGTATGCTCATACATACGACATATATATTCCTATAACACATGCATACATACATTCACACACATGCAACACACATATAAACACACGTACAAACACATGCAACACATATACATGTATGTGTATTCACATATCCACATGCAATACATATATACATACATGCATACACACATTCATATGTATATGCATATAAATATAGCATACATATATAAGCATGTATAGCACACACAACACATATATACACATATCTGCACATGCATGCACACAACACATACACGATCGTACAACACATGTATATACACATTCACACACATACACATGTACAAGCATACGCAAAAGCATATACCATAAAACACATATATAGTCTATATATGCACATAAAACATATAGTCTATATAAATACGTATGGGCACATGTACACATGTACATATACATGTGTGCATGTATACACACGTGCATGCATGCATGTCATGCAAAATGTGTGTATACATATACAACACATTCACATGCATGCATGCACACATACACATAGTATGCAAGCACAATTACATATATAGTGTAATTGCACATGTGCTTGTGCAACTTATACATATACCTGCACACATGTAAGTGCACACATGCAACACATATAACACATATAAAGCCCACACATCCACGCTGCGACCATCAGAAGTCAGGTCACAAGATGCCACGTACTGACCCCCTTGAGAACCTGTCTCAGCAGGGCTGCCACGGACCCCATGGCCCACCATGGGCTAGCGCTCCACTCCCAGAGCCAGAGGGCAGCGAGCCTCCTCCCTCACCCGGCTGAAGCCACCCTAAGCCCTGAGGAGGGTGCAGAAGAGGGGAGCTGGCGGACTGGCCCCGACCCAGGCTCAGCCTGCAAACCCTGCTGCTGTGGCTGGGACCGGGCGGGATGGCCTCAGGTGAGTCCTGAACTCCCCAGTCCATCCCATGATCAGTCCTCGAGCTAAATGAGACACTCAGGACCTCACCGCTGTGACAAGCCCCGTGAAGCTGGTGTTCAAAGGGACAAATGTGGTGCGGGGTGAGCAGAGGCGCTTGCCAAGCGGGTCTGACCATCCGAGCTCAGTCTCGGGAGCCCAGGGAAGGGGCGAGACAGAGCTGCTCCCAGAGTCGTCCTCGGACGACACCCGGCGCTTGTGATGAGCGTGCATGCGCACATACCACATGCACATGCACCACACTCACACATGCACCACACGCCCTACACGCACCACACGCACCACACGCACACACACACCACACGCACACACACCACACGCACACACACCACACGCACACACACCACACGCACACACACACCACATGCACACACACACCACATGCACACACACACACACACACACACACAGGATACTTATTCTTGAGGGACTAAGGAAAAGGTACGTGGGGTGGAAGGGAAGGGGAGCAACCACACTGAAAGGCAGGAGGAGTCCCCACAGGACCCAGAATCGGGCATTCTTCTGTGCCAGGCCTGCTTCTCTCAAGGCGGGGAGGGTGGCTCCGCCAGCTCACACTTGTCACTCACACCACCACCCATCAGGGTTGTGGCGTGTCCTAGGAGGACCATCCTGAGTCCCCTTCCAGCAGGTTGTGCCCAGGCCGGAGGCCTCGCCACAGACCCCTTCGCTCCTTGTCCTACAGCGCCACCCTCTGGTGAGTGTGAGGCATAGCCAGCGGAGGCTCCTGGCAGGTTGTTCCCCCCCCCCCACTGCTCAGCCCTTCTCGGCTCATCTATTATTTGAGCCTCACAAAGCCACAAGTCTGATTCCATCTTCTTGGGTATCTTGCCACATCGGCCAAAGCCCTGTCCTCATTTGAACCTGACTTGGGGGTGGGAAGCAACTTCCTGCCCCCTGTGACGCAGGATAGAGAATCAGAAGACAGATGGGCTGGCAATTCATTTGGCTTAATTTCCTTAACCTCCCCCCTCCACACCCTCCCCATCTCCACAGGTGGAAAACAGATGTCAAAAGAGATCAGAAGCCCAGAGCGGGGAGCAGGCCCCGTCGGCAGTGTCCTGCAGGCGAAGCATCTGAGTTTGATCCCCGTGAGCAGGCCGGGCCTGGAGGCATGCCTGCAATCTTGGTGCAGACACGTGGAGATGGGGTCCCTGGCACTTCTTGGCCAGCTGGCTTAGCCCACTCGGTTAACTCCAGGCCGCAATAGACTCTGTTTCAAGAAAATGAGACGGGGCTGGCAAGGCCGTTCAGCGAGTACGGTGCCTGCCCCCAAGCCTAGCAGTCTGAGTTTGATTCCTCCCACTACATAAGACCACACGATGAAGGAGAAGCACTTCTGAAAGTCGTCCTCTGACTGTCTCTGACAAACACACTCTCCGTGTCTGTCTGTCTTTCTGTCTCTCTCTCTCTCCCCCTGTTTTTCTGTCTCTCTCTTCTCCCTTCTCCTTCCAAGGTGAATGGCACCTGAGGTTGACCTTTGATCTGGGCTCTCACTCTCACATGCATGTACATGTGCCTGTATGTACACACACACACACACACACACACACACACACACACGAGAGACTATAATTCATTCAGTCCTTCAGGCCCATCCTCCTTTAGGAGGCCACAAGTCATCTTGTAACTATCCCAGAATAGCTTTTCAGCTAGGATGTATGAAAACAGTCAGGCCTCAACTTCCTATTCCAATCCTCATCGCATGCCAATAGCACCAGGCATGCATGTGTGTTGTGGAGACACCAGACTTGAGTCTGAGGCCCCTGTGTGGCTCATTTCCCCACTGGTGGGTATCTGGGAACCTCCTTCCTGGCTTGGCAACAGGCCGGTGTGTACTGTCTCCTCCATGAGCCACAGAGAAGCTGCCACCCCTAGAGTGCTTAAAAGCTTTGGATGCGCTCCTGGGCAGGAGGGGGCGGCAGACGAGGGTCTGACGTCTAAGAGTGCTGGAAGTGGCCTGCAACCATCTCTGACCAGTGAGAAAAGCTGGGATTTGCAGATTACCAGCTAGACCAGGACCCAGAAATATCACTCTCCTTTTGTGCTGAGTCCTTCCGGCTTCTGCCCAATCCTTAGAGTCCTGGTTCATTTATTCATCCATCCATTCCTTCTTCGTGTCTTCTCTCCTTTTTTTAAAATTTTTTTATTATTATTTATTCTATTGTGCATGTGTACGTATGTATGTGCGCGTGTGTGTGTCTGTGTGTGTGCAGAACCACGGACGAATTCGGGAACCACCATGGACGCCTCTGCCTCCTTCTGCCCCGGGATTCACAGGCTCCGCCCTACCAGGACCGGAAACGCAGGCCGTCCCCGCTTCCGCCTGGCGTTTATACGTGGGATCTGGGATCCGAACTCAGGACCTTCCGCCTGCAAGGCAGAGGCTTAACCCCTGAGCCACCTCTCCAGCCCATGTCTTCTCTCTTTATTGAGCTGGTTCTCATTGTCCCAACTATATACTAGTTTCTCTTCCTCTTTTACTTCTTTAACCCCCCCCCCCATATGTCATGTAGCCCATCAATTCTGGATCTCCTGCCTCTACCTCCCAGGTGCTGGGAAAACACGTCTGCACCGACACACTTGCTTTGTGCGATGCTGGTGTTCCGAGACCATGTGCAGGCTGGGCAAGCGTTCCTTCTCCTGAGCTGCCTCCCCAGCCCCCCAGATAATGACCCTTCTGGGCCAGAAGAGAGAAGCTGCTTCTGAAGGGAGAACTTCTATGGCAGAGGGTTGGCAGGAGGTAGATGTGTCTGCCACCTGCCCGCGACACTGCAAAGACCCAGGTCCGATTACAATTCCCACGGAGGTCCCTAAAGCCAGAGAAAGGTTAGCTCCACCTACCACCCCTGCTGCCAGACAGGGCCTTGATGCTAGACTTGTAGCCAGAACGTTCTAATCCTCTTCGGTGCTGGAATGCCACACACGCACCGCACCGTCACACCCGGCCCTGGTTTGCATTTTCCACGTGCTTATCCCAACCATCACAGGCTTGGAAACCACAACCAGAGGGGTGCAGGGCGGCACCCCTTCTCAATAGCGCAGGAATCCCAGCTGCCATGGCAGGCTTGTGCTCTGGCCCGACTGTTTTGAGTTGTGTCTCCAGCCCCGCCCCCCAGCACCTTGTCTTTCACGTATCCCTCCGGACCTAAACATTCCTTGCGCTGTAGCTCCATGCCCTGGGAAAGCCCTTTGGAGCATGGACCCAGCGTTGAGGGAAAAGAAGAAAAACAGAAAATCACACGGGGGATGGAGCCCAGAGTCTTGGCCATAACAAGCAAGCTTTCTATCCCTGAGCTACATCCCCAGCCCCTAGGTAGATTTTTTTAATATAATTCCTAACACTGAACACTGGTAAATGATGAATTTGAATCTACTTGTGAGGAATTACCTACGGAAGAAATTCTTGTTTTCAATGCTGGGGTTGGAACCCAAGGTCTCAAGCATGCTGGGTTAAGTTCTCCCCCACGGTGACCCAGCCCCGCTCTATGAAGAGGGCTGGAAGAGTGGGCACCACTATGTTCTGTGAGCTGTTGGAAGGTGGGTCCCTCTGTCCCACTGTGTGACTGCACACACAGGATAGTGGAAAGGAAGGAGGGAAGGAGGCAAAGGAGGCTGTGGCTTGTCTGCTTGTTCAGGTCCCCAGTCCTGCCTGTCCCGTGACACCCCCCTCCGCACGTGCTTCTCCCTAAGAACTGGCTTTGGTAGGAAGGTCCCGTCCAAAGCGGGGAGCCGACTTCTCCAGGGGATCCGGCCTGCCGGGTTGGGAGAAGCTCTTGCTATTCTTAGTCACACTATGAAGGGCATAATTGCTATTCTTCAGGATCCGAGCCAAGCGCAGTTCCTCATGAGGACCACTCGAGGGGAGCGCTAGCAACCTCAGCTTCTAGCTGGACACAAGGTTGGGTGGGGGCTCAGAAAACAATTTGCTTTCTCCAGGTTCAGAGCAGGGCTGGGGGCGAGGCAGGTGCGTGATGCGAGGGAACACGAAAACAAAACCTTCAAAAACCCAGGCAACGCTTAAAGAGCAAAACTTTGAAATCAGTATATAAAAATGTCATGATGGATAAATAATTTTCAATGCAGATTCACTCGGCTCACTCAATCCCAGCCAGAGTTCCAATGGCACTGGCTGATTTGAAGGTAGTGTCTGAAGCTACCCCAACTCCACCACGCTGACCCTGGACCTGCCTACTCCCGGATTTGAGTGATGGCACTTGGACCCCCAACCTGCAACATTTCTGATGAGCGCAGACCTCCGGAATAACTCAGAAAACACAGAGACTTTCTCCGTACGGTTCTGCCTGTGGAGCCAGCTAAGCAAAAAGGATCAAATGGAGCCTGTCTCCGTTCCAGGGCTGAGCAGTGTTAGGTCGAGTGGGACACGGTCTGGGGAAAGCAAGCTGGTGAGGACCATGGCCCATGGATATTCAGCCCTGACCCAAAGCCAAGTCCAAGCCGGTGGCTTCAGGTGGAGAAAGGGGTGATTTCTTATAACCAGGCTTCTGCAGCCACCCACAAGACTCGCACCCATGCCCCTCCTGAGAAGGCACCGATGCCAACGCCTTTGCATGCAAGGGACAGTTGGGGGAGTGGCCGCAGAGACAAGCTGTGTAGAGGGCCAGTAGAGACGGGGTGTCTCTGCCCCACCCTGATCCTCTGGTGGGGCGTCTTTCTTGACCTTCAGGACTCTGGGTTCATAGAGGCTAAATGTTTAAAAGAAAACCATATCTCACATGGGCAGGTGGGGAGAAAGGGTCTGGGGTCTCAAGTGGGATGTCCAGACAGGGCACCTAAATGCCGAAGTAGCAGTTCTGGTCCCCCAAGTTAAAACTGAGCAGCCCTGGGCACCAGGATCTGGAAATGGTCAGAACACATTTACTTCCTTCCTTCCCTGGAGACCCCGAGCCCCTAGTCTGAAAGGAAGAACTTCTAGAGGGAAGGGGTCTGGGGAGACAGGCCTGCCTCTCACTGTGTGCCAATAAATGGGGGATGGGGGAGAGATCAGAGAGGTCAGGCAATGTGCCCAGGCACACGCCCAGTCCACTGGGACCTGGTGCCCCACCTAAGAACTAGACTTCATTGTCAAAGGATGGTGTGGATCCGGGATCGCTGGATGCTCTGTAGAAATGCAGATTCCCGAGCTATACATGAAGCCAGGCGAGCACATTGAATCCTTCTGGTGGTGGACAGACTGACGTGAAAGAGCCTACCAGGGGATGGAAACAGAAGAAGGAAGGACGCCCCCAAGCTGGGGAAACCCTAACTCCAAACGAAATAAACCACATAGCCTGTTTATGACTTGCTAAGTATTTTCGGGCCCCCACAAAACTTGGGGGGACAGACTAGAGCTGCAGGAGCTTGGGTCCTCACTGTTTGATTTTTCCACCCTGAAATGTACCTGACCAGCCACAGCCGGTTCCTGGAGGCCGTGGGCTTTTCGTTCGCTGAGTCCCGGATCTCTGTCCCAGCCTAAAACACAGACTGCCCAGGGCAGGGGCTGTGGGGGACCCTGGAGGCAGAGAAGGATGGAGGCTTTTGGTGCCTGGAGACCCCAAATCTTAGCACACTGGTGCCATTAACGGGCCCGAAGAGAGAAGAGTAGGTGTCTCATGACTTCAATGGGCCCGGAGTACTCCAAAAGATGAGGGTCCTTTGGGAATGCGGCGGGGGAAGGTACGCGGGGGCGGAGGGGGGGAGTACGCGGGCGCTGGGCGAGCCGGAGAGAGGCCCGCGCTGGGGGTCGGCGAAGGGCCCGCGCCGCCGAGTTCTTTTGATTTATGGGTCGTCTCCTCCGCACCTACCAAACTCGGAAAGAAACCGCTGCGGCAAGGCCCGGAGCGGGAGGCGTCCGGGGCCGCGGCCGCCGCGCTCCGGCCGGGGTCCCCCCTCCCTCCCGCCTCCCGACAGCTTGCAGCCGAGCGCAGCCCGCGTCCCCCGGAGCAGCTCGTCCTCGCGCCCAGTCGGGCCGGCGGCGGGGCCGCTTCCAATCTGCCGGCGGGCGAAGAGGGAGCGCGGGGAGCCGGGCGGGGGGCTGCCGCCCACCCAGCGCCGGCGAGCAGAGCGTTTCCGTTGCTCGGACCGCAAAGGGCCACATGCGGCCGGGGATCGGGTTTGCGCGATGCGAGAACCCAACGAATCCCGAATGCGAATCTGGGACGCTGAGCCGGGGACTCAGGCCCAGGGGCCCTTTCCGGTGTCCCAGGACCAGGGGTGACAGGTCGCGGGGCCGGCTGGGAGAGCCTCAGCTTGGGGCGAGAGGCCGGAGAAGCCTCGGGGCGCCAGGGCGCCGGAGCCCCGCGGCGGAGGCGCGGAGATCGCCTCGCTCATCCCGCGCTCCATGCCCGGGGCTGCGCGGAGACAGGCCGGCCCGGCACGCTCTCCACGGCCCGGCACGCTCTCCACGTCTACTCGGGGGTCCTGGACCCTCGAACTGCAAAGGCGTGGAATTAGGATGCGGTGATGGTATTTGCATGTGAACGGGGAAGGGCCACGTTCCAACTGGGGCCCTTGGTCAGTCGGTGGAACCCACCGGCGAGCCTCCTGGCGCCGAGCAGGGGAAGAACCAGAAGCCACCCGCCAGACATCCTGCACTTGTATTCCAAACTTGGCAGGTCTGAATGCAGAGATACCAAATCACTAGTCGACCCACACGAGTGCTCAGGGAGAAGCTTTTTTTGTCCATTGGCTGCCCCCCCCCACACTCCCTGCCCATCCCCGGGCCACAGCGAGTTCTCCCTAAATGTTCTAGACTTGGTTTTTCCACGGCTCCGGACCTTCCACTCTCGACTTGGAGATAAAACCAGCTCTGAGAGCCCTTTCCCGGATGACACCAGGCCTCTCCCAGGCCAGGGGATGGCAGGGACCAAAGATGCCAGAGAGGATAGAGTCACATGTCGTGCACGGGAGACATCCATCCAGAATCTAGTCCAAACACCCCGAAAACAACAAACTAGAATTTCTTCCCCTGGACCAGGCGAGGCCTTCTTTATATACACACTTCCTCCATTAGGTTTGTCTCCTTTCTGTCTTTTGGAAAAGAAACAGGAGGAAAAGGTGCTACGACCAAACTAGAACATTGTGGGAAAAGCGGGGTGGGGTGAGGGAGAAGCTTCCAAGCCAGCGCACCCCCACCACGGGCCTCGCAGCCCGGCTCGGTTCTCCTGCCGCCAGCCCCGGCCCCCTCGGCTAATCATACTCGTTAGGGGTCCCGTCGCGGGCCCTAAGAATGAAAGCAAACCGTGTGGAAATCGCCGGTAAACCGTTGGGTCTGCGCTGTGTAATTAATTCAGTGTCCTCTTTTTAATCAAAGTGGAAGGTATCGGGCAGCGGCTTGCGGAGCCGTGGACATCACCCCCCAAAATCGGCCAGAGCCAATCAGCGTTAGCCTCCGGGGACACGTGGGTTGAGTCCCCTTTAAAAAAAAAAAAAAACACACACACACGAAAAAAAAAAAGGTAGAAGAGAAACAACAACAAAAAATTCAGCCCCAAGTTAAAAGTGACATAAAGTTCATTTTTAAAGGAAGGGGGGAGGCGAAGGCGCGCGCGGAGGGAAGGACGCGGATCGCGCATGCGGTGAGCCGCGATCGGCTGATGTCCACGGTGGTTACTGAGGGGGCCCCCGGGGCGGCCGAGCGCGCACCCAGGAATCTGCCCCCGCCAGGTGGGGTCGTCCATGAACCGCGGCCGCCCGCCGCCTCTCCGCGGTGCTGACACCCCCAGGTGAGCTGCGTTCCGCCAGCTCGTAGCGGCCGGCGCCCGCTGCCCCGGTGCCCCTGGCCGCCGCTTTGCCTGGAGGAAGAGTGCGGTTTGGATTTTTTTTTTTTTTAAACGACATTCTCTATCCAGATTCCAACAGCCTCGCGTTTCTTCTGTGCCAAAGAGGCCCTCAGGCCGTTCTTCTCCCCTTTTGCTCTCCCCAACTTGGCGCGCCCTCCTCCCATTCCTCCCTGACACTCCCACCACCCCCCCTCGGCTCCGCGGCTCGGCGCGATGCTGCAGAAGACGCGCTGAGCCCTTTTGGATCTAATGCGCAGAGGAGGTTGGCCCGAGCTCCCCGGCTCCCCCAAGGCTGAACTCCGTCCAAGGTGCCCACAGGCTCCCCGCCCGCCTTCCTCATGCCAGCCCGCAGCTAGGGGCAGGGGCAGCGGCGGCTGGGGCTGGGGTGGGTGGGGAGATTTTGGGGAGGACGGGTCGCAGCTTGGCTATGGAAGGCGCCAATGGCTTTGGGATCGACTCCATTCTCTCCCACCGCGCGGGCAGCCCCGCCCTTCCCAAGGGGGACCCCTTGCTTGGGGACTGCCGCTCACCCCTGGAGCTGAGTCCGCGCTCAGAGAGTAGCAGCGACTGCTCTTCGCCAGCCTCGCCCGGAAGGGACTGTCTGGAGACCGGGCACCCCACGACCGGCTGGGGCTTCTGGCCCAGGTTTGGACTCCCACCTGCAGGCCGGGCAGCTCTCTGCCCCGGCCCAGTCCCGCACGGTCACCTCCTCCTTTCTGATAAGGGACATCCTTGCTGACTGCAAACCACTCGCGGCCTGTGCACCCTACTCCAGCAGCGGGCAGCCTGCAGCCCCGGAGCCTGGGGGCCGCCTCGCGGCCAAGGCCGGGGAGGACTTTAGGGACAAGCTGGACAAAAGTAGCAGCAATGCCTCGTCGGATTCTGAGTATAAAGGTAAGAAAACAGGAAGCGAACACAGTGTTCGAAACCAAGTGTACACACTTGGAAACAGGGGCGAAGCGGGTTCAGAGCGCCCCAGGCCCAGGCTCACCAGTTGATCCTGTCTTAACCTCTCTGCCAGCCCTTCAATGTAGAAGTGAGGGGGTGGGGATGGACTGAGAAGAGAAGGGAGGGGTTCCCCAATATGCACAAAGCAAACTTTCTAACTTCTGACTGAGACCACCGTCCCTCCACCTGCCGTGCTGGTGGGTGGCACCGGGTCCCTGCGGCTCTCTGGAGGCGGCCTTCGGAAATAGATAGCTGGGAAGTGGGGACTGGTGCATGTGGTGTGTGTGTAATAGTGTGTGTATCGGGGTGTATGTGTGGGTGGATGTGTGTGTATCAGGGGTGTGTGGCGTGGTCTGTGTGTGTAATCAGGGGGTGTGGGTGTGGTTTGTGTGTGTGTGTGGTGGTCCAAAGGGCAACCGTGTGGATGCCTGTAGACGCCCCCGGGTGACTTTGAAGAATCAATCCTGCCTTGTTCTTAGACCTCCTTTTTTTTTGCTTTGCTCTGAGTTTATTCTGCCGTCAGGGGCTGAGAGGTGGCGCAGGATTAGGCCGCTGGCATTGCAAGGCGGAAGGTCCTGAGTTCGGATCCAGACCCCACATATAGACCTGCGGGGCGGAAGCGGGGCGGCCCTGCGCTTCTGGGCCCTGGTAGGGCGGAGCCTGTGAATCCTGGGGCAAGTAAACAGGAGAGGTGTAAGGCGTCCATGGTTGTTCCCGACATTCCGTCCTTGGTTCTACCACACATACATGCACACACACACCACGCACAATTGAATAAATATACAAATTTTTAATTCCGCCGTTCCAGTTCTGGAAGAACAAGTCACCATTAATTTCTGCCTGAGTGGTTTTTTTTACTTAAAAAAAAAAAACAACATCTGGAATCTGAACTCAGGTCCTTCTGCTTGTGACCCAAGGCTTAAACCCCTGAGCCATCGCTCCAGCCACGTGGTGTGCTTTGTTGTCATGGTTAAATTCCTTCCAGACAGGGTCTCATGTTACCCAACCCTGGCCCAACCTCAATAGGGACCGATACCAGCCCTAAATCCGTAATTCTCCTGCCCCGAATCTCAGTGCTGAGAAATGTAATCGCCCATACCCAGCTCCATCTGGGTTTTTAATGGTAAAAATTAGCTTGGCCGATCAACGGGAGGCCCTGGTGAAAGGGATTGCCCCAGCTTCAGGTGACATTAGTGACACATCCCTCTCCCCCAGCACTCGAGCTGGACAGCAGCTAAGAGGCCCAAGCCGGTGGGTGCCTCTGTTCGACCGATGCCTGGACGCCTGGCTCCCCCCATCTCAGATTTGCTCCCCTGCCACTCAGTCCCCCTGCGTCCCCTGCCCTCTCCCCCTGCGCACCCTGGCCCTCTCCCCCTAGCTTCCCCTGCCCTCGCCCCTGCTCCCCTACCCTGCCCTCTCCCCCTGCGCCCCTGGCCCTCTCCCCCTCTTTACCTGCTCCCCTGCCCTCTCCCCTGCTTCCCCTGCCCTCTCCCCCTGCTCTGCTCGGACAGGCAAGCAAGGGGAACGGGATGCGGCTTGTCACCTCATTGTCTCTCTGTCCCAGGCGGAAGACCCAGATTTCCACGTTCCCTTACGGAGGCCGAGCGCCAGAGAGCTCTCAAAGCTCACAGAGAAGATTATGCCGTGACGCCAGGGGTGTCCTGCGAGAGGGCAACCTACACCCACCACTAATGCCCCTGCCAGACAGCTGCCGACAGGCCTCTGGCCAGGGACTGGGCTTCAGTGTGCCCCGTCTATTCAAGTATTTTGATAAAAGTCCTAGTCTTTCACCTTTGGTGTTAGGCCTAGAGCTTCTCCATCCCTCTTTCTCCTCCTCATTTTCCTCTTCTCTCTTCTTCCCTCTCCTCATCCTCCTCCTTGTCCCCTTCTCTTCCTCTTCTTCTTCTCCCTCGCCTCTTTCTTTGGAGCTCTCCTCCAACCCTCGCTGCAGATAAACTAAATTACGGGGAAGTTTTTTTTTTGTCTTCTTCGTCAAATCCAGACTTAAAGGGTCAGTTCGCAGCCCTGTGCCTTTACCGCAAAGGGCGGGTGAAGGCTTTTGAAAGCGCTCATTCCTATTCAAAACAATGAGTTTTTTAATTGCTTCTTCTGGGCTGTCTGGAGGATCTCGACCACGGCAGGAGCCCTCCCTTGACCCTGACAGCAGGAAGAGCCCACGGTTCATTACTTTGGGTTAGCCCCCACCGCGTGGCAGGGCGCGTCTCGATCCGAACGAGCTTCCGAGTCTCCGCAGGATCGCTGCCCCTCCACCACGGGAGAGCGCCTTGCATGCACCTGGGCTGCAGAACCGCTCGGGCAAACTCCCAGGAACTCTGAACCCCATTTTTTCTGGAGGCCTCTTGGGCTCCTCTGCACAATTTCACACTGGTCTGTTTTAATATAAAAGGCTTATTTTTCCCCTCCTCTTCTGGTGGTCTTTAATTTGAAACCCCATCTTGCAAGCAAAATGAACTGAGACCGCTGGGGTGGAATGTTGTCAGCAGAACCCCCTCAACGTCCAACCCTCCAGGTACCCACAGCAATTTTGTCAGATGGCCCAGTTCACTACTCAGGACTTCGGAGTCGTTATATGCTGAAACTCAACCTGGGAGTGCTGCCCATCCTGCAAACTGAACATGTCTGGTAGTGTTCGCGCTAACCAACCCAAGCTGGCACAGACAGCACCCGCATCCCACCAAGCCGGCCAAGCTCACTCTGTCGCCCCATGATGAATCACAACCGCCGAGGCCAAAGCCTCCATCGATCTGGTCCCCTTGCCTCTCACTGAATTCGCAGAAGTTACTGGGTTGTAGATCGGTTTGGTGAGGGGTCGCCTAGAATTGCCTGAAGCCCGGGTTTCCACCCGCAGAACCCCAAAGACTGGGCCAGTGGATGACGCCTGTAATCCAGCGCGTGGTAGGGCCGAGGCAGGGGGTCAGAGCCAGGCCCCATCTGGGTTACAGAGACTCTGTTATTCGGTGAATAGATGCGATTTTGAACAGAAGCAAAGGCCCATCACTGTTGCGGCCACCCTCAGTCAGCCACTGACATCATCTTGCATCCTCCCTGCACCTGCAGAGGATGTGCTCCTACCACCACCTGATAGTGAGTGCTCTCCCACCACCTGATAGGTGATTCCTCCTACTACCCTGACATGTGAGTGCTCCTCCCCAACACCTGACAGGTGAGTCCGCTTACTCCGACATGTGTGCTCCAATATCTGACAGGAGAGTCCTCCTCCTACCACTGACAGGTGAGTCTCTCCGCCCACCACCTGACAGTCATTCTCTTGAGCGGGTCAGTGGGATCCATCACCTCCCTGCCACCTGCGCCTCGGCAGCTACAACAACACCCAAGCAACACACATATCCATAGCTTCTGGTCGGGGGACCGAGGTCCATCAGGCAAGGTGCCGCCACAGCCCGTCTATACAGCCCTCCCCACCAAGCTCCACCTCTGGCACCTGCTTTAGCTCCTGCCGTAGCTCATGCTTGTTTTTCTCTCGGCCGGCCACACGAACCCCACCCTGCCCCTTTGGCATGGTTCAAGTCTAGCCAAGCTCCTCGCAAAGAGCTTCCTTGAAACCAAACCCAGGAAACCCAACCGGCCTGTTTTGTTTCTCTGCAAGCCTGCTGGACCCCATCCAAGTTTTTCTTTTCTGACTTACTAACCACCCGTCCTCCTTCCGAGGAAGTGCTCCCCACGCCAAGGGGCCTCAAACCCAGGCCAGACACCATGATCAGTTGGCACCTGGCAAGTGGCGTGCTGCACGCAGTGATTGCTTGGGCTTCAGGCAGACCGTGCTGGCGGGCCTGGGAGGGTTAGCATGCCACCAACGATGGTTTACACACAGACAAACACACACACCACAAAACGTCGCAAACACACCATGCATACTAACGCCATTCATGTGCATACGACACACATAGAAGAGCTATGCACTAGATGTATATATACAACACACACACATCGTATCACATGCATCACTATATATGCCTTATAACACATGCATACATAAATTAACACACTGCAAACCAATATAAACCAACACATACAAAAACTGCAACACATATACAGGATGTTGGAATAAACAGCCACATCAATACATAGATACATACATGCATACACACATTCATATGTTAAATATGCATATAAATATAGCATACATATATTAATCATGAAAGCACACACAACAACTATAACACATATATGCACATGCATGCACACGACACATACACGGTCTTACACAACATGTATACACCATTCACAAACATACACATTACAAGCATACGCAAAAGCATATACCATAAAACACATTATAGACTATATATGCACATAAAACTATAGTCTATATAAATACATATGGGCCATGTCCATGTACTATACATGTGTGCATGTATACACAAGGTGCATGCTGCATGTCTGCAAAATGTTGTTATACGAGATAAAACACTTCACATGCATGCATGCACACATCCACATGTATTCAGCAACAATTACATATTAGTGTATTGCACATGGCATGTGCAACTTATCAATATAACTGACACACATGTAAGTGCACACATGCAAACATATCACATATAAAGCCACACATCCAACGTCAGCTACATCAGAATTCAGGTCACAAGATCCAGTACGGACCCCCCTTTAACGCTGTCTCAGCAGGGCTGCCAATGGACCCCATGGGCCCACCATGGGCTATCGCCTCCACTCCCAGAGGCCAGAGGGCCAGCGAGCCTCCTCTCCTCCCTTCACCCGGCGGAAGCCACCCGAAGCCCTGAGGAAAAGGGGGGTGGGCAGAGAGGGGCTGGCGACTGGCCCCGACCGGCTCAGCCTGCAAACCCTGCCGGCTGTGGCTGGAGACCGGCGGGATGGCCTCGAGGTGAGTACCTGAACTCCCCCAGTCAATCCCACGAGCATCCCTCGAGCAAGCGAGACCTCAACCTCACCAGCTTGTACAAGCCCTTGAAGCTGGTGTTTCAAAGGGACAAATGTGGTGGTCGGGGTGAGCAGAGGCGCTTGGGCCAAGCCGGTTCTGACCATCCGAGCTCAGTCCTCGGGAGCCCAGGGAAAGGGGCGAGACAGAGCTGGCTCCCAGAGTCGTCCCTCGGACAACACCCGGCGCTTGTGATGAGCGTGGCACCCGCACATACCACTGCACACACACCAACTCGAAACACGGCAACACACGCTGCAACATACGACCACACGCACACACACACCACAGCCACACACAGTCCACACGCATACACACCCACGCACACACACCACACGCACACACACCACACGCACACACCGCACACACACCACACACACACACGAACACAAACACAGAAGGATCTTATTCTTTTAGGGACTAAGGAAAGGTCGTGGGGTGAGGGGAGGGGGAAACCACACTGAAAGGCAGGAGGGGTCCCCCAGGACCGAATCGGGCATTCTTCTGTGCCAGGCCTGCTTCTCTCAAGCGGGGAGGGTGGATGCGCCAGCTCACACTTGTCACTAACAACACCACCCATCAGGGTTGTGGCGGTGTCCTAGGAGGACATCCTGAGTCCCTTCCAGCAGTTCGGCCCAGGCCGGAGGCCTCGACCACAGACCCCTTCGCTCCGTGTCCTAACAGCGCCAACCTCTGGTGAGTGTGAAAGCATAGCCAGCGGAGCGCCTGCAGGTTTTGTCCCCCCCACGACACGAGCTCCAGGCAGCCTTCCTCGGCTCAATCTATTATTTAGCCTCACAAACCACAGTCTGATTCCATATCGTGGGTATCTTGCCACAATCGGCCAAGCCCTGTCCCATTATGAACCTGACTTGGGGGTGGAAGCAACTTCCTGCCCCCTGTGACCAGGATAGAGAATCAGAAGACAGGGATGGGCTGGCAATTCAATTTGCTTAATTTCCTTACCTCCCCCCGTCCACTACCCTCCCAATCGCCACAGTGGAAAACGATGTCAAAAAGAGTCAGCAGAAGCCCAGAGCGGTGGATCAGGCACCGTCAGCAGTGTCCTGCAGGCGAAGCATCTGAGTTTAGATCCCCGTGAGCAGGCCCGGCCGGGAGGCATGCCTGCAATCCTTGGTGCCTACCACGTGGATCTGGGAGTCCCTGGCACTTCTTGGCACTGCTTAGCCCGCTCGGTAACTCCAGGCCGCGAGAGACTCTTTTCAAAGAAAATGAGACGGGCTGGCAAGGCCGTTCCAGTACGAGACGGGGGCCTGCCCCCAACCTAGCAGTCTGAGTTTGATCCCGCCCACTACAAGACTACACGATGAAAGGAGAAGCACTTTGAAAGTCGTCCTCTGACTGTCTCTGACAAACACACCTCCGGTGTCTGTCTGTCTTTCTGTTCTTCTCTCTCTCGCCCCCTGTTTTTCTGTCTCTCGCTTCTCCCTTCGCCTATCAAGGGTGAATGGCCCTGAGGTTGACCTTTGATCTGGCTCTCGCTCTAACGCACCTGCATCGTACATGTGGCCTGTATGTACACACACACACACACACACAACACACACACACAAACACACACACGCACACGAGAGACTATAAGCCATTCCAGTCCTTCAGGCCCTCCTCCTTTAGGAGGCCACAATCCATCTGTAACTATCCCAGAATAGCTTTTCAGCTAGATGTATGAAACAGTCAGGCCCTCACTTCCTATTCCAATCCTCATCGCATGCCAAGAGCCCAGCCATCAATGTGTGTTTTGGGACACAGACTTGAGTCTGAGGCCCCTGTGTGGCTCATTTCCCCACCGGTGGGCATCTGGGAACCTCCCTTTCCTGGCGTGGCAACAGCCGGTGGTGTACTTGTCTCCCCCATGAGCCAACCAAAGAGAAGCTGCAACCCTGGAGTGCTTAAAAGCTTTGGATGCGCTCCTGGGCAGGAGGGGGGCGGCAGACGAAGGGTTCTGAATGACGCTAAGAAGTGTGGAAGTGGCCTGGCACCATCTCTGACCAGTAGAGAAAGCTGGGATTTGCGATTAACCAGCTGACCAGGACCCCGAAATATCACTCTCCTTTTGTGCTGATCCTTCCGGCTCTGCCCAATCCTTACAGTCCTGTTCATTATTCAGCCTCCATTCCTTCTTCGTGTCCTTCGTCTCGTCCTTTTTTTAAAATTTTTTTATATTAATTTATTCTATTGTGCATGTGTAACGTATGTATTTGCGCGTGTGTGTGTGTCTGTGGTGTGTGTGGAGAACCATCGGGGACGAATTCGGGAACCACCATGGACGTTTCCATTCCGCCCCTTCTGCTCGGCCCCAGGAATTCACGGAGGCTCCGCCTACGCAGGACCGGAAACGCAGGCGTCACTGCTTTCCCCGCCTGGCATCTATACATGGAGCGGTCCGACTCAGAACCTTCCGCCTGCAAAGCAGAGGCTTAACCACCTGAGCCACCGCTCCGCCCATGTCTTCTCTCTTTATTGAAGCGGGTTCTCATTGTCCCGACTATATACTAGTTTTTCTCTTCCCTTTCCTCTTGACTTCTAACCCCCCCCCATATGTATGTAGCCCATCAATTCTGGATCTCCTGCCATCTACCATCCCAGGTGCTGGGAAAACAAGTCTGCAACCGACACACTTGCTTTGTGCGATGCTGGTGTTCCGAGACCATGTGCAGGCTGGGCAGTGGTTCCTTCTCTGAGCTGCCTCCCCACCCCCAGATTAATGACTCATTCTGGCCAGAAGAGAGAAGCTGCTGCTTCTGAAGGGAGAAATGCTATGGCAGAGGGTTTGGTCAGGAGGTAGATGTGTCTGCCACCTGCCCGCGACAAACTACAAAGACCCAGGTCGCGATACAATGCCCCCACGGAGGGTCCCTAAAGCCAGAGAGAATGTTAGCTCGCACCCTACCACCCCCTGCTGAAGACAGGCCTTGATGCCTAGACTTAGTAGCCAAAAACGTTCTAATCCTCTCCGGTGCTGGAATGCCACACACCTACGCCACCGCACCGTCACACCCTGCCCTGGTTTGGCATTTTCCACGTGCTTATCCCACATCAACAGGTTGGAACCACACCGAGGGGTGCGGGCGGCACCCCTTCGCAAACGCAGGAATCCCAGCTGCCATGGCAGGCTTTGCTCTGGCCCGACTGTTTGAGTTGTGTCTCCAGCACCCGCCCCTCCCACAAGAAGCACCTTGGTCTTCACGTATCCCTTCCCTCCGACCTAAACATCCTTGCGCTGTAGCTCCATGCCTGGGAAAGCCCTTTGGAGCATGGACCCCAGCGTTGAGGGAAGAAGAAAACAGAAAACTCACACGGGGGGATGGAGCCCAGAGCCTTGGCCTAACAAGCAAGCCTTCTATCACCTGAGCGTCAAAGGCATCCCCATCCCCTAGGTAGATTTTTTTAATATTTCCAACACTGAACACTTGTAAGATGAATGATTTGAATCTACTTGTGAAGGAATTACTAGGAAGAAATCTTGATTTTCAATGCGGGGGTTTGGAATCCAGGTTCAGCAATCGCTGGGTTAAGGCTCCCCCACGGTGACCCAGCCCGCTCTATGAAAGGGCATGGAAGATGGGCACCACTACTTTCTGTGAGCTGTTGGAAGGTGGGTCCCTCTGTTCCCACTGTGTGACTGCACACACAGGATAGTGGAAAGGAAGGAGGGAAGGAGGCAAAGGAGCCTGTGGCTTGTCTGCTTGTTCAGGAGTCGCCCAGTCCTGCATGTCCGTGACGCCCCCCTCCGCACGTGCTTCGCCCTAAGAACTGGCTTTGGTAGGAAAGGTCCCGTCCAAAGCGGGGAGCCGACTTCTCCAGGGGATCCGGCCTCCGGTTGGGAGAAGCTCTTGCTATTCTTAGTCACCTATGAAGGGTCATAATTGCGATTGCTTCAGGGAAGCCGAGCAGCGCAGGTTCCTCATGAGGACCACTCGAGGGGAGCGCTAGCCACCTCAGCTTCTAGCGGGACCAAGGTTGGGTGGGGGTCAGAAAACATTTGCTTTCTCCAGGATTTAAGGCGGGGCTGGGGGCGAGGCAAGGTGCGTGGATGGCGAGGAACACGAAAACAAGAACTGCAAAAACTCCAGTCAAACGTCTTAAATAGCAACAACTTGTGAAATCATATATAAAAATGTCATGATGGATAAATAATTTCAATGCAGATTCACTCGGCTCACTCAATCCCAGCCAAGTTCAATGGCCACTGGCTGATTGAAGGTAGTGTCCTGACTACCCACCCAACTCCACCAACCAAACGGCTGACCCTGGACCTGCCTACATCCCAGATTTGATGATGGCCTTGGACCCCCACCTGCAACATTTCTGATGAGCACAGACCCCCGGAATAACCAGAAAACACAGAGACTTTCCTCCGTACGGTTCTGCCCTGTGGAGCCAGCTAAGCAAAAAAGGACAATGAGCCGTCACTCCGTTCAGGGCTGAGGCAGTGTTAGGATGTCGAGTGGGACACGGTCTGGGGAAAGCAAGCTGGTGAGGGACCATGGCCCATGAGATATTCAGCCCTGACCCAAGCCAGTCAAAGCCGGTGGCCTTCAGGTGGAGAAAGGGTGATTTCTTTAAAACCATGCGTCGTCAGCCACCCACAAGACCGCACGCCCATGCCCTCCTGAGAAGGCACCGATGCAACAAGCCTTTGGCATCAAGGGACCGTTGGGGTAAGTGGCCGCAGAGACAAGCTGTGTAGAGGGCAGTAGAACGGGGTGTCTCTTCCTGCCCAAACCTAGGATCCTCTGTGGGCGTTTTCTTGACCCTTCAGGACTGCTGGGTTTCATGAGAGGCTACATTATAAAGAAAACCATATCTCACGGGGCAGGTGGGAAAAGGGTCTGGGGGCTCAAGTGGGATTCAGGACAGAGGGCACCTAAATGCGAAGTAGCAGTGCTGGTTCCCCCAAGTTTAAACTGAACAGGAGCCTTGGGCACCAGGATATGGAAATGGTCAGAACACATTTATTGTTACGTCCTTCCTCCCGGGAGACCCCGAGCCCCTAGTCTGAGGAAAGAACTTCTAGGGGAAGGGGTCTGGGGAGACAGGAGGCCTGCCTCTCACTGTGTCCAAATAATTGGGGGAGGGGGAGAGATCAGAGAGGTCAGGCAATGGGCCCAGGAAGCAACGCCCAGTCCACGGGACTGGGTGCCCCAACCTAAGAACTGAATTCAGTGTCAAAGGATGGTGGATCCGGACGCTGGATGCTCTGTAGAAAGGCGATCCCGAAGCTAACATGAAGCCAGGCGAGCACATTGAATCCTTCTGGTGGTGGACAGACTGACGTGAAAGAGCCTACCCCAGGGGGGATGGAACAGAAGAAGGAAGGAAGCCCCCAAGCGGGGGAAAACCCTAACTCCAAACGAAATAAACCACAGGCCTGTTTATTAGCATAACGATCATGATAATTCAGTATACTAATACTTGCTAAGTATTTTCGGGCCCCACACAAACTTGGGGGACAGAACTAAACTGCAGGAGCTTGGGTCCCCCTCAATGTTTGATTTGTTGCCACCCTGAATTACCTGAGACCAGCCACAGCCGGTCTGGAGGCCGTGGGCTGCTCGTTCGCTCTGAGTCCCGGATCTCTGTCCCAAGCCTAAAACACAGACTGCCTCAAGGGGGGGCCCCCAAAAAAGGGGCTGTGGGGGACCCTGGAGGCAGAGAGGAATGAGAGGCTTTCGTGCCTGGAGACCCCAAATCTTTAGCAGCACTGGTGCCCATTACGGGCCCGAAGAGAGAAGAGTTAAGGTGTCTCATGACTTCAATGGGCCCGGAGTACTCCAAACAGATGAGGGCCTTTGGTAATGCGGCGGGGGAAGGTACGCGGGGCGGGGGGGGAGTAATCGGGGGGCGCTGGGCGAAGCCGGAGAGAAGGCCCGCGCTGGGGGTCGGCGAAGGGCCCGCAGCGCCGCCGAGTTCTGTTTGTTTAATGGTTCTACCCTCCGAACCTCCAACTCGAGAAGAAACCGCTCGGCAAGGCCCGGAGGGAGGCGTCCGGGGGCCGCGCCGCCGCGCGCCGGCCCGGGTCCCCCTCCATCCCGCCTCCCGACAGCGTGCAGCCTAGCCGCAGCCCGCGTCCCCCGGGAGCAGACTCGTCCTCAGCGCCCAGTCGGGCCTGCGGCGGGGCCGCGTCCAATCTGAATCTGCCGGCGGGGCGAAAGGGAGCGCGGGGAGCACCGGGCGGGGGGCATGCCCGCCCACCCGCGGCCGGCGAGCAGAGCGTTTTTTCCCGTTGCCGGACCGGCAAAGGGCCACATCTCCGGGGATCGGTTTGCGCGATGCGAGAACCCAACGATACGATGCGATCTGGGACGCTGAGCCGGGGAACTCAGGCCCGGGGGCCCTTTCCCGGTGTCCCAGGGACCAGGGGGTGACAGGAGGGCGCGGGGCCGGCTGGAGAGCCTTCAGCTTGGGGCGAGAGGCCGGAGAAGCCTCGGGGGGGCGCCAGGGCGGCCGGGGCCCCCGCGGCGGAGGGCCAGCGGAGATCGCCTCGCTGCATCCCGCGCTCCATGCCCGGGGCTGCGCGGAGACAGGCCGGCCCGGCAACGCTACTCCCTTCCACGTCTACTCGTTCGGGTCCTGGACCCTCGAACCGCAAAGGCGTGGAATTAGGGATGCGATGAATGGTAATTTGGCATGTGAACGGGAAGGGCCACGCTTCCAAACGGGGCGAGTGTCACGTGGGAAACCCCCAGCGAGCACTGGCTCCGAGGCAAGGGCGAAGAAGCCACCCGCGACTGGTGTGGCGGCATCTGGAACCCCTGTGATAGAGAGATGCGAGGCGAAGGCTGGAGGAAGACCCCAGCCAGGGGGTCCAGCCTCCTGGGACTCTTACCCCAGTTAAGCTACAGAAGGGCGAGGTCCAGTCGGTGAGAGGCCCCGCCCCAAGCAAAGGGTGGACGGTGCCTGAGAACAAGCAGGCAAAGTTGTCCCCTGACCTTCAAGTGTGGACACACGGCGTGCTCCAAGTCTATACATACACCAACACGTGCACACGGCGTGCTCCAGGTGTATACGTACACCAACACGTGCACACGGCGTGCTCCAGGTGTATACGTACACCAACATGGGCTCACACACTCTGAGTGAATACATACACCAGCATGAATACCCCCCCACTATACTCATCAAAGCTCTCCACTTCTGGGGGGGTCTTTTTTCTTTTTGGAGGCTACCACTTCAACCACCACAGGAGTCGAGGAGGGACATGAAAGGGTGGCACAGATAGGAGTCTACGCTGATTTTCCCTGGGAAGACCGGCTAACATGCACAGAGGCAGGGAATAAAGGCAGAGACAGGGACTGGTGTGTATGTGTGTATGTGTGTGTGCTTGTGTGTAGTGTGTGTGCATGTGTGTGAAGGGGAGTTATTTAGTGGGCATCAACTTTCAGATATGCAAATGAATGTGTTCGGCAGGCTTGCTGGATAACACTGAGCATGCTAGGAAAGCAGGTCTTGTGTTCACTACTCCGTGTATGTGTGTGTGTGTGTGTGTGTGTGTGTGTGTGTGTGTGTGTGTGTGTGTGACAGGGCACTGTGTGTCCCTGTGGAGGACCAAGGGTGACTTTGGGAATCATTCTGAATTGCTTCTACCTCCTTCTTGCTTTGCTCTGGGATTTCCCAGGCTCTGCCCACCAGAGCCAGAGGTTCAGGCCACTGCTGACGCGTCCTGGCGTTTTGTTTTGTTTTTGTTTTTTTTTTTTTTATTATTTTATTCAATTGTGCATGTTTGCGTGTGTGCACATGTGTGTATGTATGTGTGGGTATGTTTGTGTGTGTGTGTGTGTGTGTAGAACCACGGGTGAATTCGGGAACCACCATGGACGCCTCCACCTCCTTGTTTACTCTGCCCCGGGATTCACAGGCTCCGCCCTACGAGGACCAGAAACGTAGGCCGCCCCTGCTTCCGCCCAGCGTCTATACCTGGGGTGTAGGATCCGAACTCAGAATCTTCTGCCTGCAAGGCAGAGGCTTAACCCCTGAGCCACCTCTCCAGCCCCCATCCTGGCATTTTTTTATGTGGGACCTGGGATCCAAATTTGGGACCTTCTGCTTGTGAGGCAGAGACTTTAACCTCTGGGCCATCTCTCCATCCCTCGTGGTCACTATTCTTACCAAAAGAATTGAAAGAAAAAGAAAAACTAACCTAGCACTGTACCCCCCCACACACACAAGTTGTGACACAGTCCCGAGCGCAAGGCTCCACTGCTTGGCTCATCTCCAGCCCCACATTGGTTTCCAGACAGGGTCTCACGTATCCACGCCGGCCTGAAACTAACCATGGAACTGAGAGTGACCCTGGGCCTCTCATCCTCCCACCTCTGCCTCCCGAGGGCTGGGGTGCCAGGCGGTCCCGGGGTGCTGGGGTGTCGGGTGGTTGCCGGGCGGGTGTCAGGCGGGTGCTGGGGTACCAGGAGGGTGCCGGGGTGCTAGGTGGATGCCGGGGTGCTAGGTGGATGCCGGGGTGCCAGGCGGGCACTGGGGTGTCAGGTCTGGGGTCTCGGGTGCTGTGGTCTCGGGTGCTGGGGTGCCAGGTGGGTGCTGGGGTGCCAGGCCTGAGGCTGAGGATGCTGGGGTGCCAGGCGGGCACTGGGATCAAGCCCAAGGCTTCTGTCGGCTGCACCCGAGGCTTCCTGGGGCTGGTTGTGTTTATTCTCCAGCAGGGCGGGACACACCTCTGTCTGACCTGCTGCTATCAAGGGTCCCCAGGCAGGGACGGAAGAGACTGTCCTTGGGAAGGAGGGTGCAGGGGGCACACGAGGCTCTTAGCAAGGGTAGCTTCTCTGCTCTGTGTGTGTGTCTGTGTGTTGGTGTGTGCATGTGTGTGTGTGTGTGTATCAGGGTGTGTGTCTGTGTGTCTGTGTGTCTGTGAATCAGTGTGTATGTGCCTGTATGTGTGTGGTGTGTGCATGTGTGTGTGTCTGTGTGTGTATCAGGGTGTGTGTGTGTGTCTGTGTGAATCAGTGTGTGTGGTGTCTGTGTGTTGGTGTGTGCATGTGTGTCTGTGTGTATCAGGGTGTGTGTGTCTGTGTGTCTGTGTGAATCAGTGTGTATGTGTCTGTGCGTCGGTGTGTGCATGTGTGTGTGTATGTGTGTGTATCAGGATGTGTGTGTGTGTGTCTGTGTGTGTATGAGGGTGTGTGTGTGTCTGTGTGTTGATGTGTGCATGTGTGTCTGTGTGTGTATCAGGGTGTGTGTGTGTCTGTGTGTCAGTGCGAATCAGTGTGTATGTGTCTGTGTGTCGGTGTGTGCATGTGTGTGTGTGTATGTGTGTGTATCGGGGTGTATGTGTGTGTGTGTGTGTATCAGGGTGTGTGTGTCTGTGTCTGTGTGTGTATCAGGGTGTGTGTGTGTGTTTGTGTGTGTGTGTGTGTCAAAGGGCACCGTGTGTGCCTGTAGACGCCCAAGGGTGACTTTGAGAATCATCCTGCCTTGTTCTACCTCCTTTTTGCTTTGCTCTGAGGTTTAATTCTGCCTTCCAGGGGCTGGAGAGGTGGCTCAGGGATTAGGCCTCTGCCTTGCAGGCGGAAGGTCCTGAGTTCGGATCCTAGACCCCACATATAGACGCTGGGCGGAAGCGGGGGCGGCCTGCGCTTCTGGTCCTGGTAGGGCGGAGCCTGTGAATCCTGGGGCAGAGTAAACAAGGAGGAGGTGGAGGCGTCCATGGTGGTTCCCGAATTCGTCCGTGGTTCTACCACACATACATGCACACACACACCACGCACATTGAATAAATAATAAAAAATTTTTAATTCCGCCTTCCAGTTCTGGAAGAACAAGTCACCATTAATTTCTGCCTGGTGTTTTTTTTACTTGAAATCTGGAATCTGAACTCAGGTCCTTCTGCTTGTGACCCAGAGGCTTAACCCCTGAGCCATCTCTCCAGCCCCTTGGTTGCTTTGTTGTCTGGTTGATTCCTTCAGACAGGGTCTCATGTTACCACCCCTGGCCCAAACCTCAATATGTACCAGATACCAGCCCTGAAAATCCTAATTCTCCTGCCTCCGATCCCTCAGTGCTGAGAAATGTCATCGCCATACCCAGCTCCTCTGGGTTTTAATGGTAGAAAATTAGCTTGGGACGATCACGAGGCCCTGGGGAAGGGTGGCCCCAGCTTTCAGGTGACATTCGTGACACATCCCTCTCCCCAGCACTGAGCTGGACAGCAGCTAAGATGGCACCAGCCGGTGGGTGCCTCTGTCGACCGATGCCTGGACCCTGGCTCCCCATCTCAGATTGTGCTCCCCTGCCCTCTCCCCCTTCCTCCCCTGCCCTCTCCCCCTGCTCCCCTGCCTCTCCCCCTGCTCCCCTGCCCTCCTCCCCCTGCTCCCCTGCCCTCTCCCCCTGCTCCCCTGCCCTCTCCCCTGCTCCCCTGCCCTCCTCCCCTGCTCCCCTGCCCTCTCCCCCTGCTCTGCTCAGGACAGGCAAGCAGGGGACACGGGATTCGGCTTGGTCACCTGCTCTTTCTCTCTGTCCACAGGCGGAAGCCAGATTTCCACGTTCCCTACGGAGGCCGAGCGCCAGAGAGCTCTCAAGCTCACAGAGAAGAGTATGCCGTGCGCCAGGGTGTCCTGCGGATGGGCAACTACACCCACCCCTAATGCACCCCTGCAGACAGGCCTGCCGGACAGGCTCTGCTGGCCAGGGGACTGGGCTTCAGGTGTCCGTCAGATTCATTATTTTTGATAAAGAGTCCTGAGTCTTCACCTTAGGTTAGCCTAGGAGCTTCTCCAGTCCCTCTTTCTCTCCTCATTTTCCTCTTCTCTCTTCTTCCCTCTCCTCCTCCTCCTCCTCTTCTCCCTTCTCTTCCTCTTCTTCTTCTCCCTCGCCTCTTTCTTTGGAGCTCTCTCCAAGCCCTCGCTGCAAGATAAACTCAAATTACGGGGAAGTTTTTTTTCTTCTTCTTCAATCCAGACTTAAGGGTCAATTTCGCAGCCCTGTGCCTTTCCCGCAGAAAGGGCGGGTGAAAGGCTTTGAAAGCGCTCATTTCCTATTCCAAACATGAGTTTTAATTGCTCTTCTGGGGATGTCTGGGGTCTCGACACGGCAGGATTCCCTCCCTGGGACCCCTGACAGCAGGAAGAGCCCACGGTTCATTACTTGGGGTTAGCCCCACCGCGTGGCAGGGCGCTGTCGATCCGACAGCTCCGAGTCTCCTCAGGTCGCTGCCCCTCCACGGGAGAGCGCCTTGCATGCACCTGGGCTGCAGAACCGCTCGGGCAAACTCCCCGGGAACTCTGAACCCCATTTTTCTGTAGGCTCTTGGGCTCCTCTGCACAAATTTCACACTGGTCTGTTTTAAATATAAAAGGCTATTTTTCCCCTCCTCTTCTGGTGTCTTTATTTGAAACCCCATCTTGCAAGCAAACTGAACTGAGACCCTGGGGTGAATGTTGTCAGCAGAACCCCTCAACGTCCAACCCTCCAGGGGTACCCACAGCAATTTTGTCAAGATGGCCCAGTTCTCAGGACTTCGGGAGTCTTTATATGCTGAACCTCAACCTGGAGTGCTGCCCATCTGCAACCTGAACATGTCTGGTATATGTTCGCGCTAACCAACCCAGCTGGCACACAGCACCCGCATCCCCCCCAAGCCTGCCACTCACTCTGTCTCCCCATGATGAATCCCAACCGCCGAGGCCAAAGCCTCCATCGATCTGGTCCCCTTGCCTCTCACTGAATTCGCTAGAAGTTACTGGGGTTGTAGATCGGTTGGTAGAGGGTTCGCCTAGCATTGCCTGAAGCCCTGGGTTCCACCCGCAGAACCCCAAAGACTGGGCACAGTGATGAACGCCTGTAATCCAAGCGCTTGGGAGGCCGAGGCAGGGGGTCAGGAGGCCAAGGCCCATCTGGGTTACAGAAGACTCTGTATTACGTGAATAGATGCGATTGACCAGAAAGCAAAGGCCCATCACTGTTGCTGGCACAGCCTCAGTCAGCCATGACTCTCTTGCAATCCTCCCATCACCTGACAGATGATGTGCTCCTCCCACCACCTGATAGGTGAGTGCTCCTCCCACCACCTGATAGGTGAGTCCTCTTACTACCTGACATGTGAGTGCTCCTCCCACCACCTGACAGGTGAGTCCTCTTACTACCTGACATGTGAGTGCTCCCAATATCTGACAGGTGAGTCCTCCTCCTACCACCTGACAGGTGAGTCCTCCTCCCACCACCTGACAGGTGCATTCTCTTGAGCGGGTCAGTGGGATCCTCATCACCTCCCTGCTACCTGCTCCTCGGCAGCTACACCCCAGAGCAACACACATTCCATAGCTTCTGTCGGGGGACCGAGGTCCATCAGGCAAGGTGCCCCAGCCCGTCTCTACAGCCCTCCCCACCAAGCTCCCCTCTGGCACCTGCTTGCTCCTGCCTTAGCTCAGTGCTTGTTTTTCTCTCTGCCGGCCACACTAACCCCACACCTGCCCCTTGGCAGTGGTTCAGGTCTTAGCCAAGCTCCTCTCAAAGAGCTTCCTTGAAACACACCCAGGAAACCCACACCGGCCTGTTTTGTTCTCTGCAGCCTGCTGACCCCACTCCAGTTTCTTTTCTGACTTACTACCCGTCCTCCTTCCAGAGGAGTGCTCCCCACTGCCAAGGGGGCCTCCAAACCCAGGGCCAGATCCCATGAGTCAGTTGGCACCTGGCAAGTGTCGTGCTGCACGCAGTGATTGCTGGGCTTCAGGCAGACCGTGCTGGGCGGGCCTGGATGGTTAGCATGCCACCAACGAGTGGTTTACACACATACACACACACACACACACACACGTACGCACACACACACATGCATACTACACACACATTCATGTGCATACTACACACATACATAGCATATGCACATAGAATGTATATATACACAACACACATAGTATGCACATGCATACGACATATATATGCCTATAACACATGCATACATACATTCACACACATGCAACACACATATAAACACACATACAAACACACATGCAACACATATACATGTATGTGTATACACATCCACATGCAATACATATATACATACATGCATACACACATTCATATGTATATGCATATAAATATAGCATACATATATAAGCATGTATAGCACACACAACACATATATACACATATCTGCACATGCATGCACACAACACATACACGATCGTACAACACATGTATATACACATTCACACACATACACATGTACAAGCATACGCAAAAGCATATACCATAAAACACATATATAGACTATATATGCACATAAAACATATAGTCTATATAAATACATATGGGCACATGTACACATGTACATATACATGTGTGCATGTATACACACGTGCATGCATGCATGTCATGCAAAATGTGTGTATACATATACAACACATTCACATGCATGCATGCACACATACACATAGTATGCAAGCACAATTACATATATAGTGTAATTGCACATGTGCATGTGCAACTTATGCATATACCTGCACACATGTAAGTGCACACATGCAACACATATAACACATATAAAGCCCACACATCCACGCTGCGACCATCAGAAGTCAGGTCACAAGATGCCATGTACTGACCCCCTTGAGAACCTGTCTCAGCAGGGCTGCCATGGACCCCATGGCCCACCATGGGCTAGCGCTCCACTCCCAGAGCCAGAGGG
Organism: Typhlomys cinereus; assembly: GCA_023101885.1. Lineage (NCBI taxonomy): Eukaryota > Metazoa > Chordata > Mammalia > Rodentia > Platacanthomyidae > Typhlomys > Typhlomys cinereus. The sequence continues at coordinate 7,561,215 of JALPQD010000039.1, forward strand.
CAGCGAGCCTCCTCCCTCACCCGGCTGAAGCCACCCTAAGCCCTGAGGAGGGTGCAGAAGAGGGGAGCTGGCGGACTGGCCCCGACCCAGGCTCAGCCTGCAAACCCTGCCGCTGTGGCTGGGACCGGGCGGGATGGCCTCAGGTGAGTCCTGAACTCCCCAGTCCATCCCACGATCAGTCCTCGAGCTAAGCGAGACACTCAGGACCTCACCGCTGTGACAAGCCCCTTGAAGCTGGTGTTCAAAGGGACAAATGTGGTGCGGGGTGAGCAGAGGCGCTTGCCAAGCGGGTCTGACCATCCGAGCTCAGTCTCGGGAGCCCAGGGAAGGGGCGAGACAGAGCTGCTCCCAGAGTCGTCCTCGGACAACACCCGGCGCTTGTGATGAGCGTGCACGCGCACATACCACATGCACACACACCACACTCACACACGCACCACACGCTGCACACGCACCACACGCACACACACACCACACGCACACACACCACACGCATACACACCACACGCACACACACCACACGCACACACACCACACGCACACACACACACACACACACACACACACACACACACACACACACAGAGGATACTTATTCTTTAGGGACTAAGGAAAAGGTACGTGGGGTTGAGGGGAAGGGGAGCAACCACACTGAAAGGCAGGAGGGGTCCCCACAGGACCCAGAATCGGGCATTCTTCTGTGCCAGGCCTGCTTCTCTCAAGGCGGGGAGGGTGGCTCCGCCAGCTCACACTTGTCACTCACACCACCACCCATCAGGGTTGTGGCGTGTCCTAGGAGGACCATCCTGAGTCCCCTTCCAGCAGGTCGTGCCCAGGCCGGAGGCCTCACCACAGACCCCTTCGCTCCTTGTCCTACAGCGCCACCCTCTGGTGAGTGTGAAGCATAGCCAGCGGAGGCTCCTGGCAGGTTGTCCCCCCCCCACACTGCTCAGCCCTTCTCGGCTCATCTATTATTTGAGCCTCACAAAGCCACAAGTCTGATTCCATCTTCTTGGGTATCTTGCCACATCGGCCAAAGCCCTGTCCTCATTTGAACCTGACTTGGGGGTGGGAAGCAACTTCCTGCCCCCTGTGACACAGGATAGAGAATCAGAAGACAGATGGGCTGGCAATTCATTTGGCTTAATTTCCTTAACCTCCCCCCTCCACACCCTCCCCATCTCCACAGGTGGAAAACAGATGTCAAAAGAGATCAGAAGCCCAGAGCGGGGAGCAGGCCCCGTCAGCAGTGTCCTGCAGGCGAAGCATCTGAGTTTGATCCCCGTGAGCAGGCCGGGCCTGGAGGCATGCCTGCAATCTTGGTGCAGACACGTGGAGATGGGGTCCCTGGCACTTCTTGGCCAGCTGGCTTAGCCCACTCGGTTAACTCCAGGCCGCGAGAGACTCTGTTTCAAGAAAATGAGACGGGGCTGGCAAGGCCGTTCAGCGAGTACGGTGCCTGCCCCCAAGCCTAGCAGTCTGAGTTTGATCCCTCCCACTACATAAGACTACACGATGAAGGAGAAGCACTTCTGAAAGTCGTCCTCTGACTGTCTCTGACAAACACACTCTCCGTGTCTGTCTGTCTTTCTGTCTCTCTCTCTCTCCCCCTGTTTTTCTGTCTCTCTCTTCTCCCTTCTCCTTCCAAGGTGAATGGCACCTGAGGTTGACCTTTGATCTGGGCTCTCGCTCTCACGTGCATGTACATGTGCCTGTATGTACACACACACACACACACACACACACACACACACACACACACACACACGAGAGACTATAATCCATTCAGTCCTTCAGGCCCATCCTCCTTTAGGAGGCCACAAGTCATCTTGTAACTATCCCAGAATAGCTTTTCAGCTAGGATGTATGAAAACAGTCAGGCCTCAACTTCCTATTCCAATCCTCATCGCATGCCAATAGCACCAGGCATGCATGTGTGTTGTGGAGACACCAGACTTGAGTCTGAGGCCCCTGTGTGGCTCATTTCCCCACCGGTGGGCATCTGGGAACCTCCTTCCTGGCTTGGCAACAGGCCGGTGTGTACTGTCTCCTCCATGAGCCACAGAGAAGCTGCCACCCCTGGAGTGCTTAAAAGCTTTGGATGCGCTCCTGGGCAGGAGGGGGCGGCAGACGAGGGTCTGACGTCTAAGAGTGCTGGAAGTGGCCTGCAACCATCTCTGACCAGTGAGAAAAGCTGGGATTTGCAGATTACCAGCTAGACCAGGACCCAGAAATATCACTCTCCTTTTGTGCTGAGTCCTTCCGGCTTCTGCCCAATCCTTAAAGTCCTGGTTCATTTATTCATCCATCCATTCCTTCTTCGTGTCTTCTCTCCTTTTTTTAAAATTTTTTTATTATTATTTATTCTATTGTGCATGTGTACGTATGTATGTGCGCGTGTGTGTGTGTCTGTGTGTGTGTGTAGAACCACGGACGAATTCGGGAACCACCATGGACGTTTCCGCCTCCTTCTGCCCCAGGATTCACAGGCTCCGCCCTACCAGGACCGGAAACGCAGGCCGTCCCTGCTTCCGCCTGGCATCTATACATGGGATCTGGGATCCGAACTCAGGACCTTCCGCCTGCAAGGCAGAGGCTTAACCCCTGAGCCACCTCTCCAGCCCATGTCTTCTCTCTTTATTGAGCGGGTTCTCATTGTCCCGACTATATACTAGTTTCTCTTCCTCTTTTACTTCTTTAACCCCCCCCCCATATGTCATGTAGCCCATCAATTCTGGATCTCCTGCCTCTACCTCCCAGGTGCTGGGAAAACACGTCTGCACCGACACACTTGCTTTGTGCGATGCTGGTGTTCCGAGACCATGTGCAGGCTGGGCAAGTGTTCCTTCTCCTGAGCTGCCTCCCCAGCCCCCCAGATAATGACCCTTCTGGGCCAGAAGAGAGAAGCTGCTTCTGAAGGGAGAACTTCTATGGCAGAGGGTTGGCAGGAGGTAGATGTGTCTGCCACCTGCCCGCGACACTGCAAAGACCCAGGTCCGATTACAATTCCCACGGAGGTCCCTAAAGCCAGAGAAAGGTTAGCTCCACCTACCACCCCTGCTGCCAGACAGGGCCTTGATGCTAGACTTGTAGCCAGAACGTTCTAATCCTCTTCGGTGCTGGAATGCCACACACGCACCGCACCGTCACACCCGGCCCTGGTTTGCATTTTCCACGTGCTTATCCCAACCATCACAGGCTTGGAAACCACAACCAGAGGGGTGCAGGGCGGCACCCCTTCTCAATAGCGCAGGAATCCCAGCTGCCATGGCAGGCTTGTGCTCTGGCCCGACTGTTTTGAGTTGTGTCTCCAGCCCCGCCCCCCAGCACCTTGTCTTTCACGTATCCCTCCGGACCTAAACATTCCTTGCGCTGTAGCTCCATGCCCTGGGAAAGCCCTTTGGAGCATGGACCCAGCGTTGAGGGAAAAGAAGAAAAACAGAAAATCACACGGGGGATGGAGCCCAGAGCCTTGGCCATAACAAGCAAGCTTTCTATCCCTGAGCTACATCCCCAGCCCCTAGGTAGATTTTTTTAATATAATTCCTAACACTGAACACTGGTAAATGATGAATTTGAATCTACTTGTGAGGAATTACCTACGGAAGAAATTCTTGTTTTCAATGCTGGGGTTGGAATCCAAGGTCTCAAGCATGCTGGGTTAAGTTCTCCCCCACGGTGACCCAGCCCCGCTCTATGAAGAGGGCTGGAAGAGTGGGCACCACTACGTTCTGTGAGCTGTTGGAAGGTGGGTCCCTCTGTCCCACTGTGTGACTGCACACACAGGATAGTGGAAAGGAAGGAGGGAAGGAGGCAAAGGAGGCTGTGGCTTGTCTGCTTGTTCAGGTCCCCAGTCCTGCCTGTCCCGTGACACCCCCCTCCGCACGTGCTTCTCCCTAAGAACTGGCTTTGGTAGGAAGGTCCCGTCCAAAGCGGGGAGCCGACTTCTCCAGGGGATCCGGCCTGCCAGGTTGGGAGAAGCTCTTGCTATTCTTAGTCACACTATGAAGGGCATAATTGCTATTCTTCAGGATCCGAGCCAAGCGCAGGTTCCTCATGAGGACCACTCGAGGGGAGCGCTAGCAACCTCAGCTTCTAGCTGGACACAAGGTTGGGTGGGGGCTCAGAAAACAATTTGCTTTCTCCAGGTTTAGAGCAGGGCTGGGGGCGAGGCAGGTGCGTGATGCGAGGGAACACGAAAACAAAACCTTCAAAAACCCAGGCAACGCTTAAAGAGCAAAACTTTGAAATCAGTATATAAAAATGTCATGATGGATAAATAATTTTCAATGCAGATTCACTCGGCTCACTCAATCCCAGCCAGAGTTCCAATGGCACTGGCTGATTTGAAGGTAGTGTCTGAAGCTACCCCAACTCCACCACGCTGACCCTGGACCTGCCTACTCCCAGATTTGAGTGATGGCACTTGGACCCCCAACCTGCAACATTTCTGATGAGCACAGACCTCCGGAATAACTCAGAAAACACAGAGACTTTCTCCGTACGGTTCTGCCTGTGGAGCCAGCTAAGCAAAAAGGATCAAATGGAGCCTGTCTCCGTTCCAGGGCTGAGCAGTGTTAGGTCGAGTGGGACACGGTCTGGGGAAAGCAAGCTGGTGAGGACCATGGCCCATGGATATTCAGCCCTGACCCAAAGCCAAGTCCAAGCCGGTGGCTTCAGGTGGAGAAAGGGGTGATTTCTTATAACCAGGCTTCTGCAGCCACCCACAAGACTCGCACCCATGCCCCTCCTGAGAAGGCACCGATGCCAACGCCTTTGCATGCAAGGGACAGTTGGGGGAGTGGCCGCAGAGACAAGCTGTGTAGAGGGCCAGTAGAGACGGGGTGTCTCTGCCCCAACCCTGATCCTCTGGTGGGGCGTCTTTCTTGACCTTCAGGACTCTGGGTTCATAGAGGCTAAATGTTTAAAAGAAAACCATATCTCACATGGGCAGGTGGGGAGAAAGGGTCTGGGGTCTCAAGTGGGATGTCCAGACAGGGCACCTAAATGCCGAAGTAGCAGTTCTGGTCCCCCAAGTTAAAACTGAGCAGCCTTGGGCACCAGGATCTGGAAATGGTCAGAACACATTTACTTCCTTCCTTCCCTGGAGACCCCGAGCCCCTAGTCTGAAAGGAAGAACTTCTAGAGGGAAGGGGTCTGGGGAGACAGGCCTGCCTCTCACTGTGTGCCAAATAAATGGGGGATGGGGGAGAGATCAGAGAGGTCAGGCAATGTGCCCAGGCACACGCCCAGTCCACTGGGACCTGGTGCCCCACCTAAGAACTAGACTTCATTGTCAAAGGATGGTGTGGATCCGGGATCGCTGGATGCTCTGTAGAAATGCAGATTCCCGAGCTATACATGAAGCCAGGCGAGCACATTGAATCCTTCTGGTGGTGGACAGACTGACGTGAAAGAGCCTACCAGGGGATGGAAACAGAAGAAGGAAGGACGCCCCCAAGCTGGGGAAACCCTAACTCCAAACGAAATAAACCACATAGCCTGTTTATATCATAACGGATCATGATAATTCAATACTATGACTTGCTAAGTATTTTCGGGCCCCCACAAAACTTGGGGGGACAGACTAGAGCTGCAGGAGCTTGGGTCCTCACTGTTTGATTTTTCCACCCTGAAATGTACCTGACCAGCCACAGCCGGTTCCTGGAGGCCGTGGGCTTCTCGTTCGCTGAGTCCCGGATCTCTGTCCCAGCCTAAAACACAGACTGCCCAGGGCAGGGGCTGTGGGGGACCCTGGAGGCAGAGAAGGATGGAGGCTTTCGGTGCCTGGAGACCCCAAATCTTAGCACACTGGTGCCATTAACGGGCCCGAAGAGAGAAGAGTAGGTGTCTCATGACTTCAATGGGCCCGGAGTACTCCAAAAGATGAGGGTCCTTTGGGAATGCGGCGGGGGAAGGTACGCGGAGGCGGAGGGGGGGAGTACGCGGGCGCTGGGCGAGCCGGAGAGAGGCCCGCGCTGGGGGTCGGCGAAGGGCCCGCGCCGCCGAGTTCTTTTGATTTATGGGTCGTCTCCTCCGCACCTACCAAACTCGGAAGAAACCGCTGCGGCAAGGCCCGGAGCGGGAGGCGTCCGGGGCCGCGGCCGCCGCGCTCCGGCCGGGGTCCCCCTCCCTCCCGCCTCCCGACAGCTTGCAGCCGAGCGCAGCCCGCGTCCCCCGGGAGCAGCTCGTCCTCGCGCCCAGTCGGGCCGGCGGCGGGGCCGCTTCCAATCTGCCGGCGGGCGAAGAGGGAGCGCGGGGAGCCGGGCGGGGGGCTGCCGCCCACCCAGCGCCGGCGAGCAGAGCGTTTCCGTTGCTCGGACCGCAAAGGGCCACATCCGCCGGGGATCGGGTTTGCGCGATGCGAGAACCCAACGAATCCCGATGCGATCTGGGACGCTGAGCCGGGGACTCAGGCCCGGGGGCCCTTTCCGGTGTCCCAGGACCAGGGGTGACAGGGCGCGGGGCCGGCTGGGAGAGCCTCAGCTTGGGGCGAGAGGCCGGAGAAGCCTCGGGGCGCCAGGGCGCCGGGGCCCCGCGGCGGAGGCGCGGAGATCGCCTCGCTCATCCCGCGCTCCATGCCCGGGGCTGCGCGGAGACAGGCCGGCCCGGCACGCTCTCCACGTCTACTCGGGGGTCCTGGACCCTCGAACTGCAAAGGCGTGGAATTAGGATGCGATGATGGTATTTGCAATGTGAACGGGGAAGGGCCACGTTCCCAACGGGGCCTTGTCAGTCGGTGGAACCCCAGCGAGCCCTGGCTCCGAGCAGGCGAAGAAGCCACCCGCAGACATCTGCACTTGTATTCCAAACTCTTGGACGGTCTGATGCAGAGATACCAAATCACTAGTCGACCCACACGAGTGCTCAGGGAGAAGCTTTTTTTGTCCATTGGCTGCCCCCCCCCCCACCTCACTGCCCTCCCGGGCCACAGCGAGTTCTCCCTAACTGTTCTAGACTTGGTTTTTCTACGGCTCCGACCTTCCACTCTCGACTTGGAGAATAAAACCAGCTCTGAGAGCCCTTTCCCGGATGACACCAGGCCTCTCCCAGGCCAGGATGGCAGGGCCCAAAGATGCCAGAGAGATAGAGTCACATGTCGTGCACGGGAGACATCCATCCAGAATCTAGTCCAAACACCCCGAAAACAACAAACTAGAATTTCTTCCCTGGACCAGGCGAGGCCTTCTTTATATACACACTTCCTCCATTGGGTTTGTCTCCTTTCTGTCTTTTGGAAAGAACAGGAGGAAAAGGTGCTACGACCAAACTAGAACAATTGTGGGAAAAGGTCGGGGTGGGGGGAAGCTTCCAAGCCAGCGCACCCCCACCACGGGCCTCGCAGCCCGGCTCGGTTCTCCTGCCGCCAGCCCCGGCCCCCCTCGGCTAATCATACTCGTTAGGGGTCCCGTCGCGGGCCTAATGAAAGCAAACCGTGTGGAAATCGCCGGTAAACAGTTGGGTCTGCGCTGTAATTAATTCAGTGTCTCTTTTAATCAAAGTGGAAAGGTATCGGGCAGCGGCTTGCGGAGCCGTGACATCACCCCCAAAATCGGCCAGAGCCAATCAGCGTTAGCACTCCGGGGACACGTGGGTGAGTCCCCTTTAAAAAAAAAAAAACACACAACACAACGAAAAAAAAAAAGGAGAGAGAAACAACAAAAAAAAAATTCAGCCCCAAAGTAAAAGTGACATAAGTTCATTTTTAAAGGAAGGGGGGAGGCGAAGGCGCGCGCGGAGGAAGGACGCGGAGCCGCTGCGGGAGCCGCGAGGCGCTGTCCACGGTACTGAGGGGCCCCCGGGGCGGCCGAGCGCGCACCCAGGATCTGCCCCGCCAGGTGGGGCGTCATGAACCGCAGGCCGCCGCCGCTCTCCGCGGTGCTGACACCCCCAGGTGAGCTGCGTTCCGCCAGCTCGTAGCGGCCGGCGCCCGCTGCCCCGGTGCCCCTGGCCGCCGCTTTGCCTGGAGGAAGAGTGCGGTTTGGATTTTTTTTTTTTTTAAACGACATTCTCTATCCAGATTCCAACAGCCTCGCGTTTCTTCTGTGCCAAAGAGGCCCTCAGGCCGTTCTTCTCCCCTTTTGCTCTCCCCAACTTGGCGCGCCCTCCTCCCATTCCTCCCTGACACTCCCACCACCCCCCCTCGGCTCCGCGGCTCGGCGCGATGCTGCAGAAGACGCGCTGAGCCCTTTTGGATCTAATGCGCAGAGGAGGTTGGCCCAGAGCTCCCCGGCTCCCCCAAGGCTGAACTCCGTCCAAGGTGCCCACAGGCTCCCCGCCCGCCTTCCTCATGCCAGCCCGCAGCTAGGGGCAGGGGCAGCGGCGGCTGGGGCTGGGGTGGGTGGGGAGATTTTGGGGAGGACGGGTCGCAGCTTGGCTATGGAAGGCGCCAATGGCTTTGGGATCGACTCCATTCTCTCCCACCGCGCGGGCAGCCCCGCCCTTCCCAAGGGGGACCCCTTGCTTGGGGACTGCCGCTCACCCCTGGAGCTGAGTCCGCGCTCAGAGAGTAGCAGCGACTGCTCTTCGCCAGCCTCGCCCGGAAGGGACTGTCTGGAGACCGGCACCCCACGACCGGCTGGGGCTTCTGGCCCAGGTTTGGACTCCCACCTGCAGGCCGGGCAGCTCTCTGCCCCGGCCCAGTCCCGCACGGTCACCTCCTCCTTTCTGATAAGGGACATCCTTGCTGACTGCAAACCACTCGCGGCCTGTGCACCCTACTCCAGCAGCGGGCAGCCTGCAGCCCCGGAGCCTGGGGGCCGCCTCGCGGCCAAGGCCGGGGAGGACTTTAGGGACAAGCTGGACAAAAGTAGCAGCAATGCCTCGTCGGATTCTGAGTATAAAGGTAAGAAAACAGGAAGCGAACACAGTGTTCGAAACCAAGTGTACACACTTGGAAACAGGGGCGAAGCGGGTTCAGAGCGCCCCAGGCCCAGGCTCACCAGTTGATCCTGTCTTAACCTCTCTGCCAGCCCTTCAATGTAGAAGTGAGGGGGTGGGGATGGACTGAGAAGAGAAGGGAGGGGTTCCCCAATATGCACAAAGCAAACTTTCTAAACTTCTGACTGAGACCACCGTCCCTCCACCTGCCGTGCTGGTGGGTGGCACCGGGTCCCTGCGGCTCTCTGGAAGGAGGCCTTTCGGAAATAGAAAGCTGGGAAGGGGGACTGGGATATTTTATAAAGGCAAAAGCTTAGCAGGAAAACATTTCAGCTGGAGCCCTGAGTACAGGAAGAATTTTCTGCCCTTTAATCTGAATTTCCTATCAAGAGGAGACACTAGGATTCCCCTCCCATTGGGCTCAGTGTAGCCCAAGAATCATGCAAAAGAAAAGTCACTTCGAAGGAGAAAGAGCAGCTCGGAAGGTCTGGGCTGGCAGGAGCAGGTTCAGAGATCTGGAGGGTGGGAACGCCCCACACAGCGGCTGTCTCTGACTTTGGTTTAAATGCATTGAGTAAGAACTGTAGCATGTGTTCTAGACCTAGAGATTCCTGAGCCACCAGCCCATTTCCCCCCACTTTATCCCCAGAAACCATTGTGGTGGTTTCTTTCATTCCATCTTAACTAGGGAACTGACCTCGGCATTAAGAGGAGACATGGGAGGAAAGGAAGAAGGGAAAAAAAGGGGAGGAGAAGAAGACAAGAGTAAAGAAGGAACGAAAATTTTCCCTAATTTTGTTTCAGATCTTTAGCTGATTCCTGGGGCCAGGGACACAAAGTTCTTTCTAGAAAGAATCAAGTGCAGAAGTAATCATGGCTTCTGGGACTGAGGCTCCCTTCTCCAACTAGTTGAAAACTAGGAACGGGTAGAGAAGACTGGTTTGGCCCAGTCGCAATCCTTCAGGGCCTCTTTTTTGCTAAGGGACATCTTTGCTGACCGAAAACCGCTCTCGAGTCGTGCGTGGCTGCTTTACCATTATTATTATTAATTCTTGCAGCCCCTTCTTCAAGGTAACAATTTTCCACAAAGTAAATGTCATTATCGCCTGTAACTCCCAGCTTCTATTTCTATGAAACCTTTGCATAAAAATTAGGAAATTTTATCTCATCGTTCCTCCGGACCAACAACTCAATTGAGGATTAACTTTATACTAAAATCCACACAAGTCCTTAGTTCACATCCCATTTCTCTCTTTCCACCTCTAATTGAAGTGGTCAGAATGGTTGAATTGAACTAGAACACCCAGAAAGGAAGTCTAGAGGTATTTGAATACCTTGGCCCGGCAAAGAAAACTGGCCCTAGAGAAAAATATGTGTGTGAGCAATTTATAAACATTGTATGTTTTGTTACTTATAATTTGCAAAGACAACCCCTGTCTAGCTCTGTGGCTCGAGAAAGACTGAGCGTGCAGCCCTGTTACACCCAGTTGCCTCCTTTTATGACTTGGCCCCCAAGTAGGATTTTGAGGAGAGATTCCATTTCGTTTAAGATAATTGGAATATCAATTTTCTTCTCCTGTCCCCGATGATATCTGATCGGAGAGATGACGAGAGCTGGCTGTCCACATATCACTTAAGCAGGTTTGGAGCAGAGGGTGCCCGTAGGAGGTTCCAGTCACCCCTAGGCGCTGCTGCCTTTGCACCTCAAAAGAAAAAAAAGTGAAAAAGGGGGCGAGATCAGCGGCAGCAGAGGCCCTGCCTGGAGAGCTGCCCAAAGGTGCCGGTGGCTTTTTTCAGAGTCAGGACTCTGCCGGAGAGACAGATACATGGAGCCAGCCTGTGGGGGCCGTTAAGTCCCTTCAAAGCCCCCCTCAAAGCCTTCGTGTCCTCCAAGGAGGGAATGGGGAGCAGCTTTGCCCCCTCCCCAAGTCTTTGGCATGAAAGGGAAGTAAGAGTCAATGGCAGTGCTGTCGGCAGGGAGAAAACCAAGCCAGGACTTTGCCCCAGGCAGAAGGGCCACTAGGATTCAGGCCTTGGGCCGCTGACATTGGAGACAGAAGGTGGAGCTGTAGAAGCCCCGGGCAGACCCTGTCCTGAGACCAAACAGAAGGACTAGGTGTGCCTACACCCCACCCACCCCCCTACTCCTCCCAGAGGCTCTGGCCTGCACTGGGGAAATTGTGGGGGGGGGAGTGAAAATGGACCCATTCTTCCTGAATGGGTGATTTTTGTAAGCAGTCAGTCCGGGGGATTGGTGAGAGATTTCTGCATTGCCAAATTTGACGTTTGGGTATCAGTTCCTGCAATTTCTTGAGACTTTCTCTCCAGACAATTTGTTTCCCTCCTCATCCTAACATATCCCCATCTCTTGGGGTGATTGCACCCCTAGGAGCCTTCCTTGGAGGACGAGGAACCCAGTGCCCACCTGCAGGGAAAGGGAGGCTGGAGGCCCGCCTTATTTCCCAGCGTCTTTCCTTCGGTGTGGGTTCGTCCGCCCGCCGCCGCTGACCGCTGCCTTTCCAGTTGAAAAGCCTCACTCCCTAGTGGCTCAATTAACCAGATTATTGGTTCCTACGGAGAGAAATCACCTAGCATTCAGCTGAACCCTGCCACAATGAAACTCACCAGAAAGGAAAATTAAAGAAAAAAGGATACGGTGGGCAAGAGCCGGTGTCCACATCCATGGCCTGCTCGGTTGCCACCTCTTTTCAAAAGAGGAGATGGGATGCCATGGGGCTTATCTGCTGTGTGCTTTCTGTAAGTCAGCCAGAAGAAGGGGTACTCCACCCGGGACCTCAGAAACAGGAAATGGTTACTGTTGGTCAGATCAAGGGCGGTCAATATCCACGCGGGTGTAATGAGAGCCGCCGCAGGGAACGTAAAGACGTGCACCCCACATTAAGCTGGCCGGGGCACCCCGGAAGAAACTGCTTCTGGGATGTTATTTCTCCGGGCGGCCGCCGGCCTTTCCCACACAGTTTGGAGGCTGCCTAGTTCTGGGGAGCCATGCTTCAGACTTATTTGCACGGGTCCTGGGACTGTGGGCACAAAAGTATTTGCTGTGGGGGGTTACTCGCTGGGTTTGATTCTCCTCCCGGATTTTCCACCCTGACACTGGGCCAGCTCCACTCGCTAGAATCACCAGAAACCCGTTCTCTCCCCAGGCAGACCCGGTCCTCACGGGGAGGGGAGGGTTGGGGGGGGCTGGCTCAGTCTCTCCCAGAACAAGGCAAGAGGGGTCCGCTTGCACTTCCCGGAGTCTTGGGCTCTTCCTCCCCAGAGGTTCAGGCCCCAGGCGGTCCCCCTCCATCTCCAAGGATGTGTTCCTACTAGCGCCCCCGTGCATAACACAGGACCACGTCGGACCCCTGGACCCGCAGGGCACAAGGGCACGTCCGGAGGCGGGATCCTGACATTCTTCTGTGTCTCCGCAGTGAAGGAGGAGGGTGACAGAGAGATCTCCAGCTCACGGGACAGTCCTCCTGTGCGCCTGAAAAAGCCCCGCAAGGCCCGCACCGCCTTCACCGACCATCAGCTGGCGCAGCTGGAGCGCAGCTTCGAGAGACAGAAGTACCTGAGCGTGCAGGACCGCATGGAGCTGGCCGCCTCGCTCAACCTCACCGACACGCAGGTCAAGACCTGGTACCAGAACCGCAGGTGAGCTCTGCTGCCGAGCGGAGTAGGCAGAGGTCTCCCTTCTTTTCTGAGGGGCCTCAGAATCGTCCCTGTTCTGAAAAAAAAGTGAAAAAACGAGGACCCCAGAGAAAGCCTCGTTCAAATTCCCAGTAAGGCACGGAGAGCAGAGATGGTGGATGGGCACCCCCTTCAGAACCAGCCCTAGGCTGGGGCCTCAGGCCTCCGGGCTGTCTTGGTAGCAGCACCCGACTCTTGGAGGAGGCCAGGAGGCAGTACCTCAACAGCAAGGGATAGATGGAGGCACAGCCTCTGTGGCTGGCGAGCCCTCTCCGAGGCTGCGCCCGAGACCTGAGCTTCCCTGGGCTCTTCAGTCCTTTCAATGTTTGTAGTCAGGAAAGGATTCCCCAGAGACACACCGGCCTTACTGTTATTCCTCAGGGACAGAGTGGCTGAGAAGTTGGTCTTAGGATGCTGATCTTGAACCTCCTCTGGGCACATTCACAAGACATAGATGCAGCGGACAGGCACACACAGACGCCCCCCCTCCCCACATACATACACATACAGTCAGCCCAGAGTGATCCAGGCTGACACACACGCACAGGCCTTACAACGTCTCACATGCTCCCCTATGGTCACGCACATACTTAGCAGGGGCAGGAATGGTGCTTTCCATAAACAAGCCTTAGAACACGCAGCTCCATTAATAATAAATACTGATTACTGCTCCGGGCATCAATAATTAAGGCCCGTTGCAGTAATTACACAATTATGATGATGATGAATAATTCAGGGAGGGAAGCGGGACAGTGCGGTTGAGTCCCCCTCAGAGGGAGCCCGGATGGTATACCCAGCCTCACCCGCAGGTGAGTTCCCATCCTCGCTGGGCCAGCCCCGCCTGCAGCATCTCAGCTTCCCAGCCCCGGGGTGTGCCCCAGGCCTCAAACTTGGGCGGCCAGAATGTAGAAGGATGTGGCTGTCTGCAGAACCCGGGAAAGTGTGTCTGCTCTTCTCCAGACTTCTCCGGTTCAGTTGCGGCCTCAGCCAGCTGGCTGCTGAGTTACCTGTGTGTGTAGGGGGGGGGGATGATGCTTCCTTTCCAGTAGTCAGACTCCCCACCCCCCAGCTCTGCCATCCTCTTCGACATTATCCCACCTTGATTAGGTTCTTCCCAGGGGAACGGTTACATCCTCTGCGGTTAGACACACTGGCTAGGGAGGGCAGGCTTTGGCACTTAACAAAACAAGAAAATCGGCCCACTCCGGTTTTTTTTTTTTTTTTTTTTTAATTTGTAAAACTGGGGACATCAGTCACGGAAAGTCAATGAAAGAGATGAAACCAAAGGATACACGAAACACAAACAGAACTGTTATTCGTTGAACAGCTAACTTGATCCTTCTTGCATCTCTTCTTCAAGGGACACGCAGTTGAGCGGCAGGGTCTCTGGGTACCGTGGCCCTGACCCCCCTTATATGCGTTTATTTCGGTCCTCAGGACTAAATGGAAGCGACAGACCGCCGTGGGGCTGGAGCTGCTGGCCGAGGCCGGCAATTACTCGGCGCTCCAGAGGATGTTCCCGTCGCCTTATTTCTACCCGCAGAGTCTAGTTTCCAACCTGGACCCGGGAGCGGCGCTCTACTTATACCGCGGCCCTAGCGCGCCGCCGCCCGCTCTCCAGAGACCTCTGGTGCCCCGAATCCTCATCCACGGACTCCAGGGCGCCAGCGAGCCGCCCCCGCCGCTGCCCCCGCTGGCCGGCGTCCTCCCACGCGCCGCGCAGCCTCGGTGAGGCGTCCGCCGACCCCCAGGCCGCGCTCCAGGGCCCTCCTGCCCCCGCCGGGCGCGGGTCCCCTCCGCCGCCCCAGGGCAGGGCAGCCCGGTTCTCCCCGGCGCCCCGGCCCGGGGTCCTGGAGGGGCCGAATGCCAAGTCCACCGCGGCTAACCCTTCCCCGCGTCCTCTCTCCCGGCGGCTGCACCCGGAGCCACTTCTACCCGCCGATGTACATAGGCGCTCTGCCCTCTCCCACCCACCTGAGTCCCTGCGCGCTCCCCAGGGGTCCCCCCACCTTCCCAGGAGCCAGTGGGGTGACGCGGGTGACTGGCACCCTCCCACCCCCTCGGGCGCTCCGGCGATGGCAGCCGAGGCAGGGCGCCGAGCTCCCGCCCCTGCCCGCCTCGCTGACCGTGCGCGTGGGCGGGCGGCCGAGCTCTACATACGGTGTGCGAAGTGTACATGCTTATTTATTCGTGACCCATGAGCCGTGACCGTGTCCGTGAATCAGTGAGTCTGTGGCCTGGGCCCTCCCCATCCCGGGCGGGGCAGGAAGGGGCCAGGGGGCTGGCCCGCCCACCCAGCCCCCCAGACCCCACGTCCACCCTGGTCCCCGGGCAGCCAGGCCTCTTGGGGTTTTTTTTTAAACGTGGAAATAAACTTCTTACAAATGACCAGGCGCCGGTCCGCGCTCTGTCCGTTGGTCTCCGCCCAGGCCTCCCCTCCCTCCACTGGACACTTTGGCCTCTTCGGATCCCGGGTTCCTTGCAATCTCAAAAACGAAGTTTGGTTCCTGTTCTGTCCCCTGGTGGTGTGGGCGCGTGTAGGAGACCCTGGCCGGCCTCGCAGCGCGTGGTCAGGGGGAAGTTCCCTTTTCTCTCGTGGGGCTCCCTGCCTCCCTTCCTCTCCATCTGGTTGCTCGCGGCTCCCACACGATCTTGGGGGCCACGGGTGGGGGCGGGGGTCAGCGCCTGGCCTCCCTCTGCTGCGGGCCGGGTTGCGGTGCCCTCGCTCATCTGGCCAAGACTAGGGCGCTGGCAGCTGGTGACCGGCCCGCTGAGCCCGGGGCCGACAGATGGACTGCGGTGCCCCTGGCTCCCCACCACCCCACCCTCCTCCACCCGGCGCCGCTGCAGCTCCTGGCCTCTGGTGCCAGGTAGGACCCCCGCCACATCGGGTAACTCCTTGCTCTCCATTGTCTCACTCCCCCACTTCCTGCTTTGCTTGGGAGAAATGGGGGGGGGGTTGGGGAGGTTATGCCCTTACGGGTCCCTTCCCACACTGGGCCAGGGGCTCCAGGATCTCAGGGGAGGGGAAGGAGCTTGAATCTGGAGCCAAACCCCAGATCGTGTTCAAAGGGCCAAGGTCACCTCCTGACTCGGAGGGCTCCCCTGGGATGTGGGCGCAGGTGTTCCCCTTTCCCACACCACCTGCAGCTCAGACCCCCACAGGATCGAAATTTGGGAGTGGACCACTCCCATTCCCTTCTGAGAAAACTAGGTAGGATGGGGGGGGTTATGACTCTAACTCGCCCCCCACCGCAGCCAGGTCCGCTACAGTTTCCTCCCTGCCCCCCCTCCAAACCCTCAGCCCCTGGCTTTTCTTCTCTGGGTTGGGGAGGGTATTATTCTAATTCTGCAAAATGCACAGCAGCTAATTAAGTCAAGGAGCCCCTCGGCTTTCAAGTTCTTTTGCATGTGAATGGGGGTTGGTAAATCCCTAGCTCTAGCTGTGGTGGGGGTGAGGGGGGACTGTCCCCAACTCAGGGTTAATGAAGTGGGAGAGGAGTCTCTCACAGCCTCCTGCAAACAAACCCCCAGCAACAACCCCGGCCCAAATCCTACACGGATTGACTTAAACCCAGGGGATAAGTGCTTTAAATTAATCTCATTGAATAAGAATGAGACCAAACAAAACTCTTTAAAATCATATTAAAAATCTATCAAAGGACAACTTGCACCGGTGTGCTTTTCATTTTGTGAAAGTGGAGGAGGTAGCCGAGCAGCCACCTCACATTTACACAGCGCAGTGTAAACCGCAGACACATTCTCGACTATGTAATTGTCCTTGTACCGCAGAGGCGACTTCATATCTTACATTAATGAAGAACAAGGCTTCCCTACAAGTTTATAATTACAATATTTTAAACTGTCCTGCACATCCCATCTGCAATAATAACTTCACCCTCCACAGCAAGGTGGGCTTCTGCATTCATCCATCGAGAAGGTTGAATTGGTTTCTGTGCTTCTAACCCTGGGGCTGGGTGAGCTGGTTTAAACTAGGGAGAAAAAGCCACCCCACCCCCACCCCCAGGGTCCTTAGGGCATCTTCCTGGCACCCACTCCTCCTCACACATCTGGACTCATCGGGGTGGTAGTGATAAAAGTTTAGATTTTCCAGCTGGTCTCAAGGTTTCTAGAAATCACAAATCTGGGCCCGTTTTAAGGGTGCCCTGCCACCTCACTTTTGCCTTAAGTTTTTCCCGTGGTAGACGAGAGCGATGAAGCTTGGCAGTCGTGGAGCCAAGTGAACACTGTTGACTCAAAGACGTTTCTCATTCCAAAGCCTCAAGTTCTTGCCAATGGGAGATGGCGGCCGGAGGGTTCCGGCTCCTGCAGACTGTTGAAGCTCTCGTGGCACAGGATGTGCAGTGGTGACACCGGCTTTGAGAGGGCTGCTTTATGCCCCCTGCCCTTCACTTCACGGGAGGAGAAAACCAAAGGTGCCCATTGGCTGTCCAAAGCTGTCCTCTGCTGGGCCCTGACTTCCCGTGGAAGTGGCATCCCAAGCGCTCACCAAGGGCTCTCTGGCCCACCGTGCCTGGGAATGGGGGACTTCCCAAGGACAGCAGCTAGGGTCGCAAACTGTATGCTTTGGAATGCAGAACAGCTTTCCGCCAAGTGTGCCCCAGGACGAAACTTTATGCTATCCAGGCCGGTGAATGGCTACATTTTTTCTGAGACTCTAATGTGACCACCAGGCTTATGTCAGACGATGCGTTAAGTTTGGGCAATTAGCGAAGAGGCAGGATTGAAAACACACTAAATCAGAACAGGCTGGAACATTAATACCTGGAACATTAACCTGTCAGAGTGTGCAATGGGATGGATGGAAGTTCCATCAATCCTTATTTGCTAAGTCCCATGTTTCTTTATCAACTGGGTGATACGTTAATTGACCTGAGAAGCAGACCCCACAGCACCTCCGGCAAGATGCTCGCCTATAAGTCGTGAAATTACATATACAAGTTTCACTCTTGGAATGAAGTCACTTATACCTCAGCAAAGCTCCTGTGCAGCTCCTTTAGTGACGGAGTACTGGCCCTGGCCGGGGAGGGTGTGGGGGCCTTGCAAGTGGTCATCCTCAATTGTGGGCACTAATCCTGTTTTACACTCGGCTGGGTCGAATCTGCACGCTGGAATCACACCCTCCCCCCTCCCCTTAGATCAAAACCACGTAAGCCATTACAAATAGAAAAGAAAGGTGGCAGATTTGTCAGAGTCAGTTTGACACATGCTCAGGATTTAAGTTTCTGCTAAATGTCACCAGTGGTTCCCCTTGACGCTGGGACCGCTAACCCAGAGAAGGCCCCGTTCTGCAGGAGTCTCCTGGGGCTCAGTCTTGTGTCCAAGGGAAGGTCCTTCTGGTGCCAGTTGCTGACCTTCCTCCTGGCCCTTCAGCTCCCCCTTCTGCAGCCTTAACCTGAGAGGAACTGGGGGGGGGGCAGGACACAAGAGCACAGGCGCACCAGGGCCCTGAGCAGGCCCCTCAGGTCCGAAGCTTTCATTTATTAGGAAATCATTGCCCTCGGGGGTCTTCTTCAAACCTCCCAGAAGCACAATAGTGGTGGGGCCCGCCAAGGTCAAGGTCATAACACAAAGACCCCAGACCTTGGACAAGTTTCCATGGGAAAGAGAGAGCTCCCGGCCCTGGTGTCTTCTGACTTCAAAGGCGAGTAATAAAAAGGCAACAGTAAATCAATTAGCTCTGAAAGAGGGAGTTTGCTGTGAACATAAAAGGGGAGCAATGTGTGTAGATGCCAGGCCATGTTTATGGAAGAAGCCAGCCTGCAGTGCGTGAGACACACACACACACACACACACACACACACACACACTCTCTCTCTCTGTCTTAGTTTTATTGACTTGTAAGGGGGAGGCCCACGCCGGCATAGCGCAGGAAGGCTGAGACTACTGTGGGAAGCTGGTTTTTTCCACCACATGAGGCTCCAGGGATGACGAAGGAATCATGTTTGTGACACTGTGATTCCTGACCAGACAAAACCAAACCAAACCCTCTTCCGCCAAGAAAATAACCATCTGACAAATATTTCCCCTCCTTTGAACGAGCTTAGCCATCCGGGCTTGAAGGGTCCATCTTACAACACTCATGCCAAACCCTGCAGGCCCACAGCAGGACGCTGGGTGCCGCTGCCCAGGATGCAGGTGTAGAGACTTCACCTGTCCCGGCCCTGCTGCTGCTGCAGGGCTCCTCCCCTGACAGAGAGGGTCCCGGCTGTGGATTCACCCGCACCCAGTGCCGAGAGCCACCTGCTGCCTTGCTCAGTGCTTTACTTTCCCTGCTGCCCGGCTGGCTGCTGCCCGTGCCTCCTGCCTTGGGCACCTCCGGCCTCCAGCCCGCTTGAGTATTCGGAGCGCAGGACTGTCAGCGAGGCTGGCGTTTGCTCTGGGTCCTCCGAAGGTCAGGCCTGCGGAACAGTAACAGAGAAGGAAGACACTTGAGTGTTTTTTCTTCCCCACTTGGAAGCAGGCTGACGGCAGCTGGCGCCGAGACAGGGAAGCTGACATTTTTGTGTGAGCAGAGGCGGGGATCCCCTCAATAGCGCTTGTTTTGATATTCCAGGCACCAGAAGATTAGATACGGCGCTGACAGATTTTCCTAACGGTAGCAAAATATCATGGCATTTTTAAAAGTGAGGCTTTGTTCTCTGTTGTTTTCACGGAAAAAAGAAGTCTACGCTCTCCTCTGATGGCAGACAAGGTGTGTGATCCAGCACTTGCCCAAGGATGGGAAAGCCCACTGCAACAGTGAAGCAGTGAGCTGTACCGGGGCAGGTGCCAATGGCCCCCACCAAGGCCCCGAGCACGGAGCAAGAACCGCTGCATCACCAGCGCGTCCCATCAAGCCCATGTGACCCTAGAGTCACAGGAACCAGGGACCGGAAGAGGTGGAGTCCAGTCGGATGCACTGGGGATGGGCAGAGGTTCAGGGCAGGACCGCTCTGGACCGGAGGAGGAGGAATGTGCACATGAAGAATGACTACGAAGGGCAAAGAGAATGCTTAAGACAGGGTTTTCCTTCCAACAGGAGCGACGATATGCTGCCAAGCCCTGAAAGTCCAGGCCAGGAGTCAAAGGTGGCTGCCACACGACGCTAGTTACAGCCGGCTCTGGTCTAACAGAAGGCTCAAGGAACGGAGACCATGAACTCTACACAAGTCCGCGCTGAACCTCAGGCTCACCAGGACTCCCAGTGTGCCGGCTAAAGCCATAGGCTGGGATGATCTCATCCCGAGAACAGCTGTAGCGCACTGTGCTCTGCGACAGATGTGAAGCCAGAAGAAACCTGCAGGGAGGTTTAATTTGCACACAGTGTCCAGCACCCGACTTTGGGTAACATGAGTGCGGGGGAAGGGGTTCTGTGAGACAGCGAGAAGCATGAGGACATACGCTCGGGTTTGGTGTGAGCACTGCCCCCTGAACCCTCACTTGAGTCAGACAAGATTGACTCCCCATTAGAGGAACAAACATGCACCGTCCAAACCCGGTGCTGTGGGCCAAGGCTGTGCTCGTCCCACGCAGACAGGACGTCTTGGGGGTCTTACACGATCTTCTATGGAAGCATGTGGCAGGCGGGAGCCAGGCATGCGGAGCACAGCGGAGTGAGGCTGTGACGGAGGCAGCCCTGTTGCTCACTCGGGAAGGGATGTGGAGAGGTGGACTCGGGCTGCCCCTCATCTGAAGAGCTATGGACATCTAACACGCTAGACCGGGACTGACGAGAGCCCCATTAAACACGAGGAAACTGAAGCCCAGAAACGCCGCACACGGCCCAGGCCTGAGGTTCCTGAGTCGCGCAGCGCTCTCCTGCCGGCCTCCCAGGGAGCAGCGATTCTGAACCTGGATTCCCGCCCTGCGGAGGGCTGTGAAGGCCTGGGGAGCACCAGGCCAGCCGCGCAAGGATCGCCACGAACCAGAGGCTGCCACTTCTGGTACCTGCAGTTAGTTTAATCACGTGGCCCAGTGAGAAGGTCCTGACAGGCAGGAACGCGCTTCTTCCCTCGCTGGAAGCCAGGTTCCCATACGTAACAACTTGAGTTTCAACATATGCAGGATTTCAGTCTAAATCTGTCCCCAGCACAAGCTCTAGCGCCTGAACGGTCGCATTCCTGCTGCACATGAAGCAGGACAGAGACCAATCTCTGCAGGTGGCCGATATACCTGCCGACCTGTCTTGTGTGGGTGACCGACATGCTGCTAACTACAGACCCCAGGACTCCCGTCTCTCGTGGGTGTCTGATATACTTGCTGGCTCCAGGGTTCCAGGCCTGCAGTCTCCTAGGGACCACACCCATGTATGCACAGGCCTATTTCCAGATGGCCCACTGCACAGGGATCCGTCCTCAGGCAGGCAGCTGGGTGTGCTGGGCCACCGGAGAGGAAGCCGCTGAGGACCTTTGGTCCACTGCCACCAGAGAGCATTTCAAGCTGAGGGCTGCTCAGGGCGCAGCGCCTGAGCTGGGGGGGGCGCAGCGCCTGAGGCTGGGGGGGCGCAGCGCCTGAGGCTGGGGGGGGCACAGCACCTGAGGCTGGGGGGGGCGCAGCGCCTGAGGCTGGGGGGGGCGCAGCGCCTGAGGCTGGGGGGGGGTGCAGCGCCTGAGGCTCGGGGGTCTTGGAGCAGGTCTTGGAGCAGGCGTTGCTTGTCTGCTGAGGACCTCACATAAACTCCGCAGGCAAGCAGGGCTCCCTCTTCAGGGCAGACGGCCTGGCAGGACCTCACCGCTGCCCCAGCACCCGCTCTTGCACAGCCAGCTCTGCTTCGCCTTTGTTCTAAGAGCTGACAAGGTGAGGTACCGATGGGAGATGAAGCGGTCCAGGCCTTGCACACCTTCTTCTGCCAGGCCGCAGTTCTCCTGGGAACCCGCCAACATCCTTGCCCTCCACACCCTTGGACCCCTGAGCAAACACCGGAGTGATCCTAAGGTTACCAAGCAACAGATCAGTTTATCTAACTGTGAGGAACTCCCTCACTCACCAGGCGGGATCACTCAGCGGGACAGGCAGATGCCGTTCACACTGCAGTAAAGCAAAATCATCCCCGACAGGAATCAACGGACTGCCCCATGGCCTCGGGAGGGCTGCGGGCTTCTCTGAGCTGCAGGCGCCGCTCGGAAGGAGCCTCACAAGGGAGGAAGTGTGTCTGAGGAGGAACTCCGCTTACGGTACTCTTTGACAGACAGAATTTAAAAGTTTCAATTACTACTCGTTTATTTTACGGCCTTAGGGTCACGCACAGGCAAGCCTGCTTTAGGAGCTAGAAAACATTCGAGTATTTTCCTCTTCCTGCACTCCACCACGTCTCCACGAGCCAGGCCCATGCTTCACCAGCACAGCCTCGCCCGCCAGCAAGCACGCCTCAGGACACCTCGGACTCGCAGCACATCTGGTGCCATGGTCAATGCAAACGACGGCAATGACCACGGGGTCTCCCGCCGACACTGGAGCATCCCAGGCAAGGTTCCCCACAGACACCGACTAGATGAGCAGAGTAAATATCCGTGCCACGAGTTACCAGGTCGAACAAAAGCGTCCACCTGGCTGTGGCTGTAACGACGGCTGCTAGTCCTCACCTTTGCTCACTGACCGACTCACTGACGGACTCACTCGCCAGCACTCAATACCTAGCCCCAGCGGTGAAGCAGCTAAGGACAGACAGGCAAGAAGCCCATCTGGGTCATGATGTGATGGGACAGCCAGAATTTGAACCCAGGAAACCTGGCCCAGGCTCTGGGCACCTTGGCACCATGCCATACTTTTCAAAAGAAGGAGCTACTTAAAAAAGTAATAAAGGAGCTACTTTGCTTGTAAAGAGAGGTGCTTTCACAGTCTCCAGCCTCACAGGCAGCATCGGAGGTCCTGGGCCGCAGCTTGAAGGCTGCTCAACTGTGGGCCCAGGTGGCCTTGACTGTGATCCTAGTAACTTGCAGGCTTCTGTTATCTCAATTTTGACAAAGAGCCTGTATCCTTCTAACAATTAGGAAAACTCAGTATACTCACTTTCAGGGAAACAAGCAAATGGCAGAATGTTGCCTTCTGTCAATCTCTGAGTATTTGCAATTCCATTTCAGGTTCTGCAAGGATTTGCTCTTGCGCTCTGACTGTCTTCTCTCCGGGGCGGGGATTCAACTCAGTGGTAAAGGCGTTTGTTTAGCACGTACAGGCCTTGGGTACATCCTTTAACACCAGCACCAAAGAAGGAAGACAACGACAATAAAACAAACAAAAATAACCCCCAAAACAAACCAACAAAACCAACCACACAAAAAAAAAACCCAACCAAAAAAAACCCCCAAAACAGAAGGGAGGAAGGAAGGAGGGAAGAAGGGAGGAGGAGAGGAGAAAGTGTCTTGGCGAAAAAAATTAGAACTTTTGGGCACACCAGCTCGGCACAAGGAACCCTGATCTCCACGTGCACTCTCTCTCTCTCTGAGCAACACATCCCTTCACACTAGAAGGTTCTGTGGATAACACAGGGCCCAAGCACAGAGAAGCCTAAGGACTCCTAGGAGGCAGAGATTACCTTCAGTGACCCCATCTCCACTGGGGGGGGGGCTGTCCTGGAGGGGTTTGGGTGGGCACCTGCAGTCGGCATGGGAGGACCACCTTGCCTTTGTCTCCTGAGGGGAAGGGTGTGCACTGAATTGGGCCCCGTCTTAGGGCTGTTTGGGCAGACGTTTGCTGGCAGGCTGGCCACTGGAGTTGCCCTTAAGACTTCTTGGGATCTGCCCACAGCGGTGGCGGGCATGGCATGTAGGTGGAGATGGCCTCGCATCAAGAGAATTGCACTTGGGCCTCGGATGGGAGCAGGCCCAATACCAAGAGTGTAGACTATGGGCAACCGGCAAATGCTTGCCGTGGCCCGAAAGCCATGTGCCGCGGCCCGAAAGCCACGTGCCGCGGCAGGGAGTTTGCTGTCCAACCTCTACAAGGAAGGAGCTGAACGAAGCACCTGAAATGGGAAAACTTGGCTTGAACAGACTTAGTTCTCGGACCTTCGCATGGCAGGCGAGCAGGCAGAGCCTGGCTGTCACTCACTGGCTGGTGACAAGTCAGCAGCAAGACAGACAGGGTCTGCGGGTGGGCCCAGGACTACCAGGCACCAAGCCGCCGCATGGCGGGAACGCTGCATGTCAACGTTCGGTTCTTGCTGAAATATGAATCAAGTCGGGACATACGGGGTTGACTGGAACCACACATGTGATTAGGTGGGAAAAACACCAAGATTGATCGGCTCAGAGCAGAACCTTGGCCCAAATCCCAGGGTGCAGCCTTCTCCTGCTTGACTTTCAAAGGTGACCTGGGCAGGCCTGCGACAGATTTCCGTGTTTGCAGACAGAAAACAGGACATTCCCAGCACTCTACTGGGCCAAAAGGACAGTACGGGACAGGATGGTGCGAGTCTGCTCTGGAAAGGAGCAACTGTCGTGTGTGAAAACCAGGAATGGAGCGGCCAGTGGTGGCCTCGAGCCAGAAGGCGCTGTTCAAATCCCAGCCTCATCCCACAGACAGCAGTGCAACTGTGGACAGCGCATCCTCGGTCACACACGAGCAGATGGACACAGGTCATCTGTGGCAGAGGCCGGCATCTGGTCGGCACCACACAGCCATCAGTGCAGCCCCAGTTCCCACTGCCACGCGCCACCGCGGCACTACCTGTTCCTGCAGATGATGAGCAGAGACGGCGTGGCGAGTGGGATGGGAGGAGGCACGGGCGCTGCTAGATGTGCGGCCCACTGTCACGGGGCCCATGGCGGGCTCTGGCTCACGACAAATCTGTGAGCACTATTTGAACAGCCAGGTACAAAAGGACAGTGGTTC
Source organism: Typhlomys cinereus (assembly GCA_023101885.1). Classification (NCBI taxonomy): domain Eukaryota; kingdom Metazoa; phylum Chordata; class Mammalia; order Rodentia; family Platacanthomyidae; genus Typhlomys; species Typhlomys cinereus. Next base: position 7,585,620 of record JALPQD010000039.1, read on the forward strand.
ATTCTGGCCCATTTTTAGGAGCTTTTCCAGTGCGCTGGGTGGCGTGGGCAGCCCTGAAGGTGACCGATCACTTTCTAGTGACATGCGGCTTGCTGAGGCACAGGCCACGATGAGACAGGCCAGTGGCATCTCTCAAGTGTTCTTGCTACACATGGGTTAGAGAAGGAGGTGGCCGGCGCTGAAGTTCTCCTCTGTGACCACTCGCCATGCTCTGCTAAGACTTGGTGCCTCTCCACTGAACAGGTGGGATGCAGCCAAGTGCCAAGGTTGGAGTCAGACTCAGGAAGGGCCAAGTGTGAAGCCAGGTTGCTTCCAGCATCCAGAACAAACTGCCAACATGCCAGAGGTGGGCCTGGCCCCAAGCGCCTCTTCTGTCTGCTGCCCTGGCAGGCGGGCTCTCGGCTGGTGGCACAAACTCACTTCTCCACAAACAACCTACACCTTTTGCTCTGTCCACTTCTTTGGTTACAAAAACCAAGATCCACTCACATACACCAGTGCTCCTAACGAGAGTAACACTGCGTCTTAGCTGAGGAACAGGTCTACAGACCATTCCGGCAGGGCACGCAGGCATGCAGAGGAGCGGCCGCAGCGCACGCGGGCACGCAGGACAGGCTTGGAGTCTGGACTCCAGTTCTCACTTGGTCACAGTGCCTAGGAGAGACTCCATGGCATCCTGTGTGTGAGCAGCTCAGGAGGCAGACGCGCGTCTCCATACTGTGGGCACACCGCCGTCAATCTGCATCCCTCCTCTTACGTTCAAGGAGCTAGATGTGACTTTTCTGACTGCCACCTGGAACTTAAGGACCAGGACAGACACTGGACAGACTTGGAGCCACTGCACACAGGCCATTATCAGGAGAGGGCTCTGCTGACGACAGCACGTCGAGGGGGCAGAGCCATGATCTACTGCACAGGGTTCAAGGACGGGACAGCCGCAGCACGCACTTCAGAAAGGGGCTCAGCAGAATGTGCTTGGCTATGTGGAGCAGTCAGCCAGGAGCTGTCTCAGGACGACAACAACTGAACCGTGTGTAGCAGGGGAAGGCTGGGGCTGTGCTCTGTTGGTTTTTCGAATGTCAGGAATGAGGCGAGCTGGAGTGGGCGGGGTTTGGCGAGGGCCGCTCTCCTGTTGCACACGGCCTCCATCGGTCTGTCTACTGGGCCAGTCCCGGCTTCTGATCTCGGCGCTTATAAAGCTCTAGCATCCCCCAGGAGAGGCCAGCGGGGCTCCTGTCTTTGTCATCAGCCCTGACTGTGTGTGGGGAACCAGCTCTGCGGCCCCTGCTGTCTGCAGGTGACCCAGGTGTGGAGGAAGCTCAGGGTCACCGTGAAATCCCTTAATCGCCTCATTAGCTGGGTGGGGATGAAGGTGTGTTGCTCCATGAGGAGGCAGAAAGCTGGTAATTGCATGATGTCAGGTAGGAAAAAAATAACGGCAGAAGCAAAAGGCCAGATGTAAAAACTGCGTGTGCAAGAGCTGTAATTACACCCGAGCCCGGAATAGCTGGAGATGCAGCACCTGAACTGCAGGGAAAGGCAGGCAGGGAAAGTCGGGCTGGCACTGGGTTCACAAAGGGGGCAATGTGCTCCCTCCACAGGGTATGGGCCCCACTGCCCATACCATACTTGGGCTGACCTGTGAACACCCAGGGAGCTCAGGGCACGCAGTTCCTGCACCCCGCAGTCTGTTCTCCATCCAACCACTCACACAGCGGCCGTCCCGACCCTCGCTCTAGTCTGGACAAGAATCCATCTTTTCCCAGCACCTGCTCTGATGCCAGCAGAGTCATCTCTACAGCGGGGGCAAAGGCATCTAAATGGACCTGCCCCTGCTCCACAGCACAGATGCCAACTGGCCTCCAGCAAGCTACACTTGACAAGCACCTGCCTGTCTTTTACACTGCCCAGGACGCCCGCGCCACGCTGACTTCAGACTTCTACTTAACCATGGTCTCTGGGTTGGAACCTGGGCCCTGCCTTTTACAGCACTCCTTGGCAACTCGGGAGCAGACTCTGTTTCTGCACCCACAGCTGCATCTGTCTGCACAGTGCTAGGTGGTCCTGCTTCTCTGGGCACCGCGTGAGGCTGAGCTCTGGCCTGATGGCGGGTTGGAAGCAGTGGCTCAATGAGTAGACACTGTGTCTGAGTCAGGGGACAGGCCAGGTACACAGGCCTTCCCTGGGCAGCTGCAGGTGGAGGAGGTGCTCAGCCCCGCCGTGTTCTGAAAACAGCTCTGAAAGGTAGTGGGACCATGAGGCAAGACTGGCGCTTCATGTGGACAGCTGGAAAACAAGGAGGAATTCACTGCCCTGCAGCCAGAACAGCCCCTCCCCCCAATCCCAGGACGCTTCCACTCATCCGCAACAAGTATCGCCTGAGTACCTACTACGCCAGGGAGGTGGGGGGCACCTCAAGGTAGGAATGATACCAACCACCTACAAACAACGCATGCAGACGCAACCTCCACATACCAGGGCAGACGAGGGCATCCGTCTGCTCAGGCAGGTGAGAGGCCTGGCTATACACCGGGGCCAGATCAGCGGGGCCTACAAGGAAGCAGTCACTGTGGTGTACTGTGGCCCCTTCTGTGGCATAGGAACAGGGAGTCATAGGAAAGTTCTAGGCCACACAGGGTAAGGGACATTGGGGAGAGGATCCCCGTGCAGACAAGAGTGGGAAGCTACGGTGGGTTGGGGGAGGAGACCAACAGTGCTGGCCACTGTGAGATGGATCAAGAGAGACCACCCAGGTGCAGTGGACCTGCATGGACAAAACCTGTGTTTCCAGTGAGCTGTGTCCAGCCTTGGATCTCACATTTGGCCAATCTGTTTTCTACAGAATAACTAGCTCAACGAAATCAAGAAAATTCTCACAGTGGGCAAGATTCCAGGTTTGCCTTCAGCTAATTAAGTGATATTAGGGAGGTTGTAAATGCCACATAAAAATTGGCAGGCGAGCTGCTCCTAATGACGAGAATATTGCTTTACAGGGCGCTGCAGCTGCAGCTTCTCCATGCTGGTCTTCCAGGGTGTGGGGCTGCGTTCAAGGTTGTTCCTGACAAGAAGTTCAAGATGCTGAAAGGCTGCAGCGACTCATCAGAATCTTTGCTCCCCGATCCAGGGATACTCAAGACACCAAAGGCGAGGGGGGGGGCACAACACAGCCACAGGAAATGCTCTTACTTTATCACCCGCTGGACTGCACCCGGCTCAGCACCTGGCTAATCCCCATGAGGTGAGGGGACGAGGCACAGAAAGCAACTTGCTCAGCACCACGTGGCTCCGCTAGGCCCAGATGCACACTTGGTGCCTGTGCGAGGGGAGTGAATGCAGCAATACTACACACAGCAGGGGGGAGCGCATGGGACCCACCAGGCCGGGAAGACCTGAGCGCCACACTGCAGACCGCGCAAGGCAGCGTGCACAGCCTGAGGGGACAAGCCCGTCAGCACAGCTCTAGCATGAGCGAGAACCACTGCCACACCATTTCCATGGTGATATTTACTTATTCTAAATAATAAAGACGTCTAGGCCTTCAGAACTGTGGCCAGAGCGCCAGCCCTCAGCAAGCGCTTGCTGGCCACGAGCAGCCACAACGAGGACTGGGAAAGAAGGTCCTGGTTTTACAGTGTTTTCCTTCTTGGGTGGGATGCAGGAATGGCTGGGAGGTGAAGCCTCTGCCTGCAAGCCAAAGATCCTGAGTTCAGATCTTGAGGAATCCCAGAGTGAAGCAGAAAGGAGGCAGAAGCAATCCAGGATGATTCCCGAAGTCACCCTTGATCCTCCACAGGGACACACAGAGTTTCCTCTCTCTCTCTCTCTCTCTCTCTCTCTCTCTCACACACACACACACACACACACACACACACACACACACAACGTTTTCTTCCTTTGATAAAACTGGGAACTATGAGGTAACATTTCGGCTAGGATGGACTGAGAAAACTTACACAAGTAAAATTAAATTATTTAAGAACAGCCGACAACTGAGATTGCTACTGCTTATTAATTTTAAAAGGAGATGAGCTGAGAAGAGGGGATGAGGCTGGCTTCCGATGAGCTCCACAGATGCAGCTGGGCACGGAAGACAACATGGGCACAGACTGCAGAAGCTGGACGAAGGCTTGGGTTGCTACCAACGAACTATCTGGGCAGGAGTAACGCAGGCGCGGCAGGCCAGCTGCGCGGAGGACGTGACTCAGGCAGCAGCGCCTCTGCGTCCCGTGCTCTGCTGAGGCGGCAGCACTTGGTTACTCTGGACTCCCTTCCGCAGGCTGTGGGCAGATCAGAAGCATGCGCTGCGCCAGGACGTGCCAGTCAGCAACTCAGCTCTGCCCTGCACAGCCACAGCTGGGCGACTCCGGGAGGACGATGTCACTAGTTCTGCTTCCCATGACTCTGAATAAACGTGCTTCGAAATAACTGCATTTCATGGAAGGAAAATGCTGCTTTTTGTGATGGATGTTGCTAAGGGGCCATTCAATATTTTACCAACATCACCTGTGTAGAGTACATGTAGGTGTCTGGGGCGGGGTTGTTTTGACAGACGTGCGAGTAGGTGTCAGTTTTGTGGCTATGACTGTATTTCTATGTGCAGTGCATTCACTGCTTGCTTTCAAAGCGAGGATGGGAGAACTGACAGAGATCTGGTTATTAAGGTGCATTTGCAGACATTACTTATTTCTGGTTCTGAAGTGCTCAAGTAAGGGATAAAGGCCACACTTCACATTCCCTTAGCTGCTGGATGGGATGCCGGACACTAGGTGCTCTCCTAACCTGCCCTGCCCTTGAGCTTCCTGCTTGGGGACAGCAAGTTCACAGCCTGGGGGTCTGCCTTGCAGATGCATGGTTTGCACGCAGTGTGTTATCCTCTAGCATGAAAGCCAGAGGCGGAGAACAGGCTAGTCTAGCACCTGGTGCTGCACTTCATGAGCCTGCACCAACATAACCAACCTGTTCTCTCTTGGAAGACGGACTTGGAGGAGTCGGTTTGGCTTAGGAAAATATCCGTGACCTTGACAGGCGCAGCTCTGCACCTTTGGGTGGACAGATTTTTCCGTCTCAAAAAGCAGCAACTAGCATTTGCTTGGACCCTGGCGGAGGCGTGCACGATCTGTCCAGTTTGCTCTGCTGCTCACCTTGACCACAATTACAGGGTCCACCTGCAGATTAGGTGCAAGTCACTCCTCACCAGGAGTGACAAGATCCCCAAATATTTCCATATAAGGCACCTACTGTCCCCTGGGACTCTGCACTAGAAAGGGAGGGGAGGGGCAGTGTGGAGAGGTGCCTTCAAAGCAGGGCACGGCTTTGGAAAGAGGCTGCAACAGAACGGCGACTTGCCAGACAGAGCGGCACTGCCACGGTGGAGTAATCCTCTGCCACACGGCTGTCACTCAGCGCCCGGCTCCCTGCCGTGCCACCAGACATCAAAGGCTGCCCCATACCATCTTACATGCTCTTTACTGGCTAATCAGCCTATTCTTCCCTGAATAAAGCCCTGTTCAACCCGCAGTTCGCAAGGGCACAGTGGCTGTGGTACCCATCTGCCATCTCTCTCTAGCGGGTACTCAAGGCAGGGACGACGCTGCTTGGCCTCCCTCACCTGCTGCCTCCGCTGCTTCCCAGGGCGGAGGACCTCGTGGGCAAGGGCCTGAGCTGAAACCCACTGCTGGGATCGACTCTGCAAACAGCAGTCTCAAGCCACAAAGACAGACCGTTTGCTAACACTGGAACAAGGCCCACGTGAATTCTCCTGTCCCTGGAGAGTTGGTGACAGGACACTCAGCCTTCAGATATGAGGACGTAAAATAGTGCGCGTAGCTAACAGCAAACCAATGACAGGGACACAATCGGGGTTCCTAGAACCCAGTCATGAGCGCCTCAGCATGAACCCTCTTCCCTGGACAGACTGGCTCGTGACCCTCACCTGGGCCGTTCTTTCAGCGGCCTGGCGCCGACCTGACATCACCATGAGGTGATAAAAGCATCTTGGGTCCCAAAGCAGGGTGCAGGTGGCATTGTTACAAGAGTCGTGCCGCAGCCAAGGCCTGGCAGGACAGGTTGGGCGACCACCCTGCGGTTCAGATGGCTCATTTTTACCACAATTTCCAGCCACCAAAGGCAATCTTGCAGAGGTCAACAATACGGACTTTCAATTGAGCCTCTGAGAGAGTGAGAAAAGATCCAAAGCTCGCGTTAGGACGGTGCGCAGGTAAAGCACTGGCACACAAGCAAGAGGACTGGAGTTCCCATCCCAAATCCCATGTAAAATTCAAGGTGGGTGCGGGAGCTGCCTGCAATTCCAATCTCAGCAAGTGGAGGCTGGGAACCCCCGAGATAAAAGTCTAAGGTAGAGGAGTGATCACGGATGATTCCAGGTATCAACATTAAGTCTCTACACACGTATTCACACACACACACGCACGCGCACGCATACACACCTACACGCGCGCGCGCGCGCGCGCGCACACACACGAAAAAGAAAAAAGCGAGTTAAAGCCCAAGCTCCAACACAGAGCACCAACCACACTTGGGTGTGGGGTGCCCTCTCCTCCAGACTGGCCAGAAGAGGCCGGCGCTGAGCACGCTGGCAGAGCCAGCACTTTCCGAGAAAAGGCAGCGTCATGGGCTCCTGCCCCACAGCCAGGCCAGGAACCAGCTGCACAGGCTCCTGCAGGACAAGGACCATCAGCAGCTGCGGCTCCCCGAGGTCCCACAACAAAACCTGGGCCAGTGGAGAGAAAGCTTTCAAGTCCCCAACTGCGCCCCTCCCGCTCACGGTCATGTCGCAGTGGAGGTCCTACCTACCCCAGAGCTCCCTACTTTTGGGGTCTCATAACTGTGACAGCTGAGTGGTGCCTGTGGAGAGAGGAGAGTCTGCTGAGCAGACACCTCCAGTCAGTCCCACGAGGCTGGGGCCCCTCCTCAGCAGCACCCCTCGTGAGGACTCAGACCAAGTGCTTCTGGAAACGGGATTGTTTCTCTGTGCGGCCGTGTGCGGTGAGTGCACAGCAGACGTGCATCGCTAGGTGTGGGGCGCTGCGGAAGCCCAGCACAGCCTACACGCCATGTCTCCGTACAGGCCTCAGATGGTTTCGGGACTGGTACCCTCTGAAGCTCCCACAGTGGCAAGCCTCCGCTCAGCCCCTCCTGGGACCTGAAGGCAACTCCGCAGGCCTTGTTGCTGCTCAATGACTGCCACGACGTGGTCCCCACAGGGATTTCTCCTCTTGCTCCAAAACTTTTAGCAAAGTGCATCAATAAAGAGTCACACTGGACCTCGCAGTCCCCAGGTCACCTCGGCAGCAACCGCCAGAGCTGCCCCACGGCGACCTCTGTCCTACTCCAGGACCCCTGCAGCTCAGCTCACCTTTTTGAGTTTGCCTTCCTCTTCTTCATGCCCGAGACGCTAAGGTTTCTGGGAGCATCCCTTAGTCCAAAGCTTTTAGCCACGTGCCCGAGGTGAAGGGATCGGACGTGGAAGATGGGCTTCAGTTCCCTAGGGTAGGTCGCATAGGCTCGGATAAAGGACTGCAGGGCTGGAAGAGAGTGAGGGAGGAGGGCGATCAAGATTGTCTGCACGGCCGCAGATGTGCCGCCCAAGGGTGTATGTGCTTGACACTGGCAGGCCGTGCGCCTGCCCACGCCCCACCCCTAAGCAGGCAGACCGAGGCCGGCCACCGTCCCAACAAGCCCAGCAGAATTTCTGATTTTGTAGCAACCTCACAAGCAAGTCAAAGTCTCAAGCCCAGCATCACACCTGTCCAGGGCAGGCACTTGGGATGTCCACTGAACCACAGACTAAATGAAGTAGCTATAGTGACAAGAGACTCCGTGAAATCACGGACATTCTTAGTAGATGTGTTAGGAAAGACTTCCTGATTTTCAGGTGTTTCTGAGTTGATAGTTAATGCATGTGAGTGTTGCAAGGAGAAAGGAAATGACTAAATAACTGTAAGACAGCCCAGGAAACTTCAACCTCAGGCCTGCCAAGGCCACAGAACTCTACCCGACATTCCTTCTGCCAAGTTCCAATCCCACTTTGAGTCAGATGGAACCGGTTCCTTATTCTGGACCCTCGTTCTAGCTGGAGAAGCCAGGCTCCACTCTCAGAGGGCTGAGCTTCGGATGGACCTTCAAGTCTTTCCCAGACATTCCCTCCTGGGCCCTCCAGGAACAACCTGCAAGAAACAGTGCACCCCCTCCTTGCTCTGGTGGGACAGAACCTCTGCCCTGCGCACACACTGCCCTCCACTCCTCGCCCGGCTGCTCTGCCGCACAAGTGGAGACGGCCCTGCACCACCGGTGGAGGCACCAACTCAATTTCTCTCACCTCACTGGTTGAGCCACTGGACTGGCAAGTTTGCCCACAGCTTAGGTGTAATATCCCAGCAGCACCTGGAGATTGGCGTTTATGAACAGTAATAAAAAGTGTCATTTTAGCAGATCAGCTCCTGGAAGGGTCCTGGGAATCCATCAAAGCTCTATTTACCGAGCAAAGTGAACTCCTTTTCCCAATCGATGAGAAATAATAACGACTGCAGCTCCCCTGCACCCCTCTCTTAAGTCTGTCCTCACTCCCCGTTTAATAACCAGGGACCGGCTTTTTCAAAGAAAATCTTTAACACTTCAAATGGTCTGTCCTGTCTGGAGGGTTCTTAAATATAGAACTGCACGTTCCCATTCTCAGAAAGCAAATCTGCTGCAGTGACCCCCAACATCCGAGTCTCCTGTACCTCCCTGTCTTTCCCCAACCTCAACACGTACTCTGGCCTAGCACACCCTGCCAGGGCTCGATGCCACAGACCCTGCTCCTCCTCGGCGCAAGCACGAGCCCTGGCTCTGCCCAGCCCCACGCTCTTCACACCACACGCCCTTAGGGGAGGAGCAGAGACGTGGGTGTCAAGCAGTACGCACACTGCAGTTTTTCTGACTCATTCTGCGGGCGCTGGTCTCACGGGCACAGACATGGCCGTGCTCCTGTGCGCATTCCTGTTTGGATGATTCTGAGGCAGCGCGGGAGGAAGCGGCTCTAGCAGTGTCCAGAAGGAGCAGGGATATGGGACAACACAGCAGAAAGGGAAAAGTCAAAGGAGAAGTTAATTCAGGCAACGAGGGTTGAGTACTCTACTGGCTGGTTCTCATTTCCAGCCCACTGTGTGACCCCTGGACACTGTGTCCCTTTCATTCTTGGACATCTAGACCTCAACAGGTATCTTGTGGACTCCTGGGATAAGGAGACTGTGAACACGGCTGCAGATGACCCATGAGTCCTGCAGCACCAAGGCCTCGGCTACCCAAAGGGTGGAGAAGGCTGCAGTCCCTTTAAGGACAAATCATTTGGCAAAGTGCCAGTGTGTGGGGGTGTGTGTGCAGATGACCAGAGGCAGAAATGGGCTCGTGCTAACAGCAAACTCTGCTTTCCAAAATTCTCACTCAAAAAGAGTTTGAAATTATTCACTATTTCTGTGCTGAGTCCCTGCCTAAAAGATGTGTAAAAGAAGGAAACCACGAGTGACTGTGCCACCGACTGGCCACAACCCACACAGTTGCTGAGCGTGATGGAGTGAGAACATGCAGATGGCATGGCTTAGTTTCCAGCTAGCTTTCTGCCATAGAGGTGAAGCCAGATGCTTTGCTAATTATTCATGCGGTGGCTTCCAAAATGATGACCAAGGAAAGCAAGTCGATTGGAGGGAATTCGCACATGCAAACTGACACTCAAGAGGTTTCAACTTAGGGGACACAGTAGCAGTTCCTATGTTGTGAACTCAGTGAGGTGACTGGGGTGCAGAGCCGGAATCGATGACCAGAAATTGCGGACTGTGAATGCTGGGCAGCCCTGTCTGCAAAGGTTCAACGAGCTGAGGAGGAGAAACGCCAGAACAAGCTCCTCTCACCACCACCTCTAGCTTTTACTGGGTGATTAGAAGCCTTGAAATGGTTGCAACCTTGCCAAATTCCTCGAGTGCCCTGCACTAGGAGTGATCGAAACTTGGGTTGGCATTTCTTTGCTCTGCAGCTGGGTTCTTACCCCAAGTTCAGCACAGCTGGCTGAGTGTACTTGATTCTCCTTACAAAGGTCAGAACCACACTGACAAATATTCTTATTTCTCCCGAGATATTCCAGTACTTCTCTAGAGGAAGGTTCTTGGGAAACCCCTTGGGAACTGCTGAATTCACTTCTGGAAAATGCCAAGACAAGGTATTATTGAGAAGCCTGGGAAGGCTTCGCACTAATTATATACAGCTGGCAATTACTGCAACTGTACCTTTCATGCTATGCAGCTGACTCAAGTTCCGTGACAACCAAACACTGCTTTTATCATGTATGAAAGTTACTTAAAAATATTTGCTAACCTGGTTTTTTCTCAGTGTTGGGAATAAAACCCTGGCTTGTGTGAGCCAGGTACACGCTCTACCACTGAGGTACACCCCAGTTCTGTTGATGGGCCCTGTCTCTTGGCTCTTGCCCTTTACCCACTGGGGTCTATTCTCACACAGCACCCAGATGGTCTTTCCAAGCCTACATGGCTGTGCCCCAGCTGCCCTGGCCCCCCATGTCCCCCCTCCTTCCTGCAGGGGACTAGAATTCAAGCCACGTGAGTTTATACTCAAGTACTGTCTCCACTAGCTTCCTCTAACTTCTGGCTGAAGGCACATAAATACCGAAACGGTGCCGGCCTCAAGAGACACTAAATGATTTCAAAAGCTGCTTCCCTGGTGAGTGTAGCCTACAGCCACAGCACATGGAAGCCGAGACAGGAAGATCCTAGTTTAAGGCCAGACCTGTCTCAAAACCAAACAAAATCAAACCAATAAACCCACGTCTAAAGAAAGACCGCCCCAGAGCTCTATGCTGCCCAGAGCACTGTGTTTCCGCGACAAGGCAGTAGTAGCGCACGGGTGTGCACTCCTCCAATGCAGCCACTCGCCATTCAGGCCACGCCGCCAGGACAGAGCGCCAGCTACTGCCACCCCACCTCCCGATTCCCAAGGGCAGTTCATGCCATGTCGATGCCTGTCAGAAGCTGTGTAGGCACCAGCCACACCTTCCTTTGCGCCAGGGCTATCTTCTGTGTAACGGAGCTGAGCAGGAGCTGGCCTCTAGCACATGCAGCCCTCACCCTCCCCTCCAATCCCTTCTCCACGGCCAACTACTGGCATGGCATCTCTCTTCTTGGTGTTCAAGGGCAGAACAACACACCCCAAGATCTAAGTTGCTGGGTCAAAGCGCTACTCCTGAAGCCAACCAGGATAAAGCCTCATTTGTGCAAAGACAGGGAGGGAGGAAATTAACATTCAACATCACTTTAAAGTCCTCTGAGCCTGCTTCCGAACCCTCCAGAATTAGGGCCAACTGATGGCTTTGCAGGTGCCCGGGGTCCCCGGCTGCCCTCTCGACACTGGCAGTGCCGGCCTGGCAGGGCTGTCCAGTCCCCAGTCACTGAGAAATTCACTGACCTTTCTTTGCCCAGGAGACCGTCTTCTCGCTGGAGTGTACGTAATCTTCGAATACTGTCTGCAAGATGGTGGCTCGCTCGCGGGTCTCCTGGGGGCCAGCGGTGTGGGATTTCTAGGAGGGTGACGGAAGGATTAGAGGGGAGACAGAGGCGAAGACAGGAATAATGAAGCAGTTTATAATAGATTTAATAACAGTAAAACCACACAGTAACTACCCAGGGGCCAACGAGGGTAATCCTTTCAATATTACTAGGGAGAGAAGGGAGCTATAAAGATGTTTAAGTCAAGCAAAGATGTGCATGGTGTGTGAGGGAGCAGGCCAGGCCTCCTTATTTATTTACTTACCTGCCTTTATGACCTGAGTACTCATCTCAAAGTAAAAGACCTTTGGAGGCACTTTGGAGTTTTCGATGCCTAATTTAGATGTCCACAACAGTGAGCACAGCTGTTTTTGAATAAATCCTGCCTGTCTTAAAAACGTCTCTCACTTATCAGTTAAAAAAAAAGACAAATGCTTTTTTGAGAGCTTGGCGGTGACCGGCCTCTACTCGCCTCACGTGGGCCCTGCATGAAGCTGGCGTGCCGCGCTCCGGAGGCTGCCAGCGCTCGCTCGCTCTCTCCCTGAAGCCCACGGCCACAGGCGGGGCCGAGCTCCCAGCAACCTGTTGAGAAGCTGTTTCCAGAGGCTGCCTGAGTCTCTGCAGCCAGGAGCACCACTGTATCCACTGGAAACACGGACAGAAAGTTATTTTCGCTTTTTAACTACCCAGTGGAAAAGATCTGTTCTGTCTGAAAAGTGGAGACTTTTATTCCCTAGACCCCTGCACAGACCCTACCGTTCAGTGAGGTAGAGCCACCAAACACGTCTGCTTGTGAGTGGGTCTCCCAGCCCAGCCTCCACTGTCCTGTGGGCCTTGGGAAAAGCTGTGTGTGGCCAGGCGTTCTCCCATGTCGTGCTAGACACCCCGAGTGTCCCCTTGGCTTTAGGGATGGACTAGGGCGGCAGGAGCCTGGCTCTCGGCTCCCTGCTGTCTCTGCATTAATAGAGACTTAACAACTGGAAAGTGCTGTGGTCTAGTCCGTGTCCTACGGCCCGTCTGGCTGACAGCCCAGCTGATGGCACAGTGTGTGTCTCCCTAAGGGTTCTACCCAAGGAAATGTGGGGAGAAGTGTCACCAAGAAGCTGTTACCAAAGTGGACATTTGCTGCGGTCATTAGCAAGGATTCCTAGGCTCTTAACTGATGTAAAACGCAAACTTTCCGCTGTCCTCCTTTCGTTAAGCCACCTCAGCAGCACAACTGTCACCTGCTTGCTTTTTTTTTTTTTTTTAATATGAATGTGAAATTAGTGAGGATGCCCTTTCCCCTGGCGGACAGAATCCTCTGTTATTAAAAAGTAAAGCACTTTAATAATGAAAACTTTTTCCTCTTTTTCCTGTGTTTTAACTGTTTAAAATTAATGAGAAGGGCAGAATGGTTGTCAAAGCGATATTGAAAGCCGGGCAGCCAGGACCGAATAAGCACAAAAATCCCTCTAGAGTGTTAAATAAACAGAGCTGCAGCCCTCTCCGAATCCCTCTGTTGGTTATTGTGTACACTCTGTAACAGCTCTCAGAATAGATCTGAGAGCCAGGGAGGCAGAGAGGTTTCAGAATTCCAATAAAGGCCTCAAATTAAAGACAGCCTGGTGCGAGTTCCAGGAGAAAATTAAAGAGACCTCAAGCTTAAGTGACAGGTGACTTGCTTCTGTGCCACAACTGTCAGGGGATCTAGTGATAATATGGCGATATATTACAAAGGGCTTTTCTTATTCCCCCCTTTAGGCTTCAAAATGAGGCATCTTTTCTTCCCAACCCTAAAAATTACACACACATATATAATGTTGTGTATATAAGTAAAATATGTAGAAAAACAATAAAATCAGATTCATCTATTTGAAATGATGAGGTCAGTTTTAGTAACATAAGAAAAAGTTAATGACAGAAAACATAGTAATTTAGGAAAAAGCATGTCTCGCCCCTGATTCCAGAAACCTTCTCAGGTTGCTCCCCCTCCCCCATGAGAACGAATCAGGTATTTTTTGGTTGTGCTGGAGGACGGTCTAAATTTAAACTGTGGGTGGGGGGAGCTGGGCAGGGCTGCCTCAGCCCCGACAGGTACCGCTCCGTAATGAGAGGGGTCGGGGCCCTGAGGCACACACAGGCAGGCCTGGCTCTCCCACCCTCTGAGACAGACTGGCTGCCAACTAATGAAGTCAGTGCGGCTGCGGCGGAGAGCAGAGTTGAGAGAAACACAGTTGCAGCCCCCCTTGCCCCGGTGGAGTGCCTTTGTCTGCAGCGCCCCCACTGAGCCTGGGAAAAGCAGCCCACCAAGAGGGACGAACCAGGGGCTCCGACCTGATTCTAACTCCTCCCAGAGCCAGCGCCAGCTTCCTTGTTGGGAGGGAGGAGCGACAGGCAGAGTCACAGGACAAAGACGACTCGTCACAAAAACACTGTTGAGTGCACCTACGTGGAGACAGAGGGGAACTAGGCTGGGCCAGGCAGTGCGAACAGTCTGGGGCGGTGGCAGTGGGCAAAGAAAGGTGTGTGGGCACTACCAACCTGCAAGACATATTAACTAACTAAATGGGAGGATTTTGTTCTAATCACTGTCCCGCCAAGCTGAGCTTTACCTCACGGCCCCGAGAACCTTCTGCATGCCTCCCAGTCAAGTTGAGATCAAATTTATTCTCTTTGTAGGTCGGTGAACACTCACACCCAGCACAGCCATGTGTATATTTCATGCACTAAATATGAAATATACATTTTACAGGTGCTTCACTCACTCACTGTTCACAGAAGCCCAAAAATACATGTTGCCAAAGGGACATTTCCACGGACCCCAGTCAAGCTGGGGGAGGAGAGGGGCATGGTAATGAGGGGTAGGCCTGTACAGAGAGCCCACGACTGGATACCCGACATGGCCTCTGTGACAGAAGTGCCCACACTGAGAAAGGGCGTCGCACAGCACACGGGCAGAAGCTGGACCCAGCAGCTCAGCATCCACCCCAAAGACATGGTGGCCCACAGAAGCATCTGTACCATGGATGCAAGAGAGGGGTGCTGGATCCAAGAGGGGGGCGCTGGATCCAAGACAGGGGCACTGTCAACTTAGACTTTCTTCTTCCTGAGTTAAAATTAAACTTGGTCCAACAAGCCAGGTCTTGGTCAACAGAAAGTAATATGAATAGTTTAGCTTTTCAACTTAATGAGTTACATCGATGTGAGTGAAAACCCAATCTGGCTGAGCCTCCTTCCCCCCCAACGTCACCAACATCAGGCTAGAGAACCACGGCATGACTCACCTCATTCTGCCCACAGGGCATCCCTCCCTGAAGTCGAGGGACCCTCTGCCTCACTCCCCTGTCTCCAGGCAACCCTCAGAGATGGGCTCATGCCTCACTACAGACGGGAAGACCAGGACCACAGAGGTACCCGGTGTGGGACAAGACCTCCCCACCCAGCACTCTGTAGGGGCCACGGGGCTCCGGGTGTCTTTGAGGCTGGCTTCCGGCCAGGAAAAGGGCTTAGGAGAACTGATGCCGCAGGGCCACAGAAGGGCAGATGTTAGAAAAATGACACGGACACTGCTGAAAGGGCAGAGGGAGGGCAGCTGCCGGCTGCTGCCCTGGGGCCGAGTCCTCCAGGAGGGGCCGACTCACGCACACAATGATCACATCCCTGGAGAGACAGGTCTGTGTTCAGGGATAAAGGCTGAAGGCGAAGCTGGTCCCAGACACAGAATGCAGAAGCCCAAGTTTGATCCAGCTTTTACTATCTGACTCTGCGGCTTTCCTGCTGGCCGTCAGTTCTGGAGAGCAGGCAGATGCTCATGTTCCACTTATTAGGATACAGTAAAAACAGCGCTGAGATGCATGCTGCTGAGACTGGGCTTTAACTCGGCATCTGCTACTAACTTACATGACTACCAGGCCTCTGTAATGGCTCCATGCTCACGCGGGGCTTTTGACAGCCGCGCACTGCCTGCAGGGTCTCAAGGAGAGACTACATCCCGGTGTCCACATGAAGAGGCTGAGACTTGGGAAGGCCCAGGGCCCAGACTCCTGCACAGAGACAGGCAAGGAACCTGACCCAAGGCTCTGCTCGGAACGGCCCGGCACACAGCTTCTCTAGAGCTCCTGAGGTCCCACTCGTGCCACGAGCGGCAAAGCATGTCTGGAAGTTGACAGAAGTCCTGCACTAGAATCCCTAATAGTTCTACCAGGACAAAGCTATGCCAAGCCCAAAGAACAACAGCACTGCAATTGGTCAGTTCCTTGACGGTAAACCGTGAAGGGTCTAAGGTCCTGTACAGCCACACATGTTTGATATTACGTCACATAAAATAATTTGATCAATTCCATCTTTAACAGTCTCCTCTGTCCACAGGGATCTTTTGGTAGTGCTGTTTATGAACCAATGACTAACATCTAATTTAAAATCCAAGTCATAGGCTGGAGAGCTGGCTCAGGGGTTAAGACTGCCTCACAAGCAGAAGGTCTCAGTTCAGATCCCAGGTCCCATGTAAAACCTCCAGGCGGCCTGGTGGACAGAGCTTGGAAATCCCACAGCAAATCTAAAAGGACGTAGAAGCAATCCAGGATGATTCCCGAAAGTCACCTTTGGTCCTCCGCAGGGACATATAGTGCCCTCGGACAGACACACGCACACACAGAAGGCAAAGACAGTTATTGCTAAGCCTGAGGACCTGAGTTGGATCCCTGGATTCCTCATGTGGCAGGAGATAAATGAGCCACGTAAGCTGTTCTCTGACCTGCAGACATGTGCTATGTGTGCACACGTACATATTTAAAGGCAAAAGGCAATTCAGATGCAGGGGCAGCTTAGTGGTGCAGTGTACCATGTGCGACCTCGGGTCGACCCTCTGCCAAAAACCACGGCCAGGCACGGCATGGGCGGCACGAAGGCTCTCACCTGGACTACTAGCACGGGGAAGCTGAGCAGGAGGATGTCGCTCAAAGCTAGCTGGGGATACACAGAAAGACAAAAAAAAAAGGTATGCTCCTGCATTTTATTGGTAAGACCTGTGGGTACACAGTGAATACAAGAGGCTAAAGGTGGGTCCCCTGACCTCGACGACCATGAGCATGCCTTGAGGCCCCTCCCCTCCCTGAGTCAGTCCCCTCACTGTAAACTGAGGCCACAAGGGGATAAAGGGCACTCTGCCAAGTGACAGTCTTAGGCAGGCACAGGTCCCATCAGATCACTGGTGCCTGATGACCTGTCCTCTCTTTTGCAGAGACGCTCCCTCCCTGAGTCTTACTTTGGAAAAAGAAAGTTAAAGTCAGGGCCAGGCAAATCTAGTCCTTGTGTCACAGACAACATCAGTCAAATAAGAGCACATGTAACACATAAAAACTTCCTCAGCTTGATCTCACCTGGCTCTGGCATTTCCACTTTCTCTCAGGCAAAAGAAAACACATGAAAACCACTCACTTAACCAACCAAGCCACGTGTTAGAGCGTGCACGCACACGCCTCGCACTGAGCAATGGCTGGAGGCGAGGTCCAGCAGCAGTGGGGGTGCACGGGATGAGCTGCAAGCTCACTGTCTCCATATCGAACCACCCGGATCTTCTTAATGACCTCAATTCACCCTTCCTGTGGTGGGTGTGTGCATTAAAAATGAATGAACCAGGAGTGTCTGGAAGACATAGAGAGAGAGGTGTCTTCTGTGCTCTACGCACAGACAGGTGCAGTGGTCCTGGCTGATGGTCTGCAGAGGGCACCTGTGTAATTCGGGCTGCACACTCGGTGCCCTAGAATTCCTCTCTGTGAGCCTGCTGCTGCCTGGAAGACTGGAGCCCGTGAGCTGCAGAGACCAGCAAACAATCCAAAGGAAGAGAGACGAAAACCCACCTCATCTAATGCTCGAGGCACTCACAGCACGCGCTCCATACCCCAGACCAAGCGGCAGAGTGTCTGTCTCCACAAGCGTGGTAAGCAGCGGAACTCACCTGCTCTGCCCTCCGCCTCCTCTTGAAACAGTCGTCCCTCGTCAGAACAGACAAGATATCTTCCATCTTCATTTCAGAAATGCTGCCAAAAAAAGAAGTGTTTGTCAAAGCAAACTTGGACTTTTCCAAAAACATGCAACATTCTGATGCATGAAACTGTCCCACTCTCATGCTACACCTGAGTAGAGGCAACCTGCACCTAAGAAAAGGGGTTTCCCAAATCTTTAGGGCAGGCCCCATCCCTGAGCATCTCTGGGTCCTAGATGGAATTTAGAACAGGTCACATCAGAACTTCTTTCTCAGGCATCCTGCCTAATGTCCTTCCCGCCCTCTCTCCCCGCCCCTCTGCTTTCTCCACTGGTCTCCTGGAGCCCAAGCCGGGCTTAACTTCCTGTGCAGCTGAGGCTGTTCTTGAACTCCTGACCCTCTTCCCAAATGCTGGGATTACAGGTGTCACAGCCATACTTGGCGTCTACCATTTGCTTTTAATAAAGCTTCAATCCTAAATGTAGAGGACTGCTTACTAACACCCTACTTTGACTTGAGAACAGGCTGAAATAAACATTTCACAGAGTCTGTTCTGAACTTTAAAAGACTCACAACCGTCAGGCAATGGCCCCAGTAGAGGTGACACGTAACACACACTGGCCAGCGGCACCCCAGGTTTTTCTACCAGGAGAATCTTCGCTACTCTTGTGTCTCTGCTGTTAAGGACCTAGGACCACGGATGCTTGGCAATGAATCTAGGGCCACGAGCAAACTGAAGCTGGAATTTGAATTTCCCTTTTGAAGAAACACTGGGAGCCTGAACAACAGAACGGGCCTGCCCCAGGAGCCTGGAAAGCCTGCTCTGCGCCCAAGGACTGCAGGCACAGCTGAGAACTGCAGGCAGACAGGAAGGAGATTCTGGCGGGAAGCGGATGCCTGCAGGAGAAAGAGAACCAGGAGCTTCGGGGAGAAAAACATCATGAAAGACAAACAATTTTGTTGTGTGTGTTTTTTCCCCTTTGAAAATGAAACAGCAAATTAAAACACAATGGCAACCTCTTACGGGAGACAAGCCTCTCCTTTCCCCAGCAGCATCTGACGAGGCGATGAATGAAAACGCCACCTCTGACAGCCACTCACCCGAGACCTGTCATCTCCCAGCCCCGCCCCTGCTGCTGCACGGCTTCCCGGGGAGAGAAATCTCTAGAGCAGGAGCAGCTGTAGGTGGAGGGTCCAGGAAGCACGGGAGTCGGGGCCAGCGCAGCCATTCTACCCTCCCACGGCAGTGCTTGCTATGGGCATGGCAGGAATGGTGAGGCGTGCTGACCTGCTCCTACAAGTGGACACGTAGCCCAGGCTCCCGCTCTCTCTTGGTCTGACCACTTAAAAAAAACAACAACTTCATTCACTCATTCATTCTAGTGTGTGTCTGTGTGTCTCTATGTGTGTATGTCTGTGTCAAAGAGCACATGTGTCCCTGTGGAGAACCAAGAGTGACTTTGGGAATCATCCAGGCTTGCTTCTACTTCCTTCTTGCTTTGCTCTGGGATTTCCAAGGATCCGCACACCAGGGCCGGAAGTGCAGACCGCCACCATTCCCACCTGGTTTGTTTACGTAGGACCTGGGATCCAAACTTAGGACCTTCTGCTTGTGAGGCCCCTGAGTTATCTCTCCAGCCCAAAAAGCTTTTTTTCTCTTTTTGAGAAGACACAAATGGAAAAGAAACAGAACTTAGGGGAAGGCTGCTGACTTCTTTGTGAAAGCACTGCTCATCCATTCACACTTCTAGCACTGATCCCGCCTCGCTGGGAAGAAAGAGAAAGATAAACTCAGGAACTGTCCCATGCCGACCTGAGTGTCGCCTCTACACTGCACTGCCACCATTAACCACACGATGAAGAGAAGCAAGAAGATGCCGGAAACAAAGTCGGGAGGACAGAACAGAGTCCTGATGTTCAGATAGAGGTGGCAAAGGCCCAGGGCAGCTGCCTCTTGCCCAACCTGCTAAATTAAACGTCAGGGTGAGCTCCACGGTGCCCGCCCATGAAGCCGGGTGACACGTGAAGGCACGCGCACTGGCCTGCCTTCCACAATTTTCCCAACCATTCATCAGCCGCCCGCATCCTGCTGCCTCTTGAGCACAACACACGCGCACCCTTTCCCTCTGCCTCCTTCTGTTCACAGCGACAGCATAGCTTGTGGATTCCAAACACGTCCCAGGCTGTTTCTGCCACTGTACACTCTGCGACAAATTCCTAATTTATTAATCCGTTGTTTTTGAGGCAGAGTCGCATGTGGCCCAGGCTAGCCTTGAACACTGTGTAGCCAAGGACCACCTTGACCCTTCGGTTCTCTGGCCTTCACCTCCCAGTGCTGGGATTCAGGCCTGGGCCTTCCTACCTAGTTCACTCAGTGCCTGGGGACCAAACCTGGGGGTTCTCGAGCTTGAGGCAAGCACACTATCCATGTGCTAGATCGTGCCTACCATGAGTTCTTATTTTACTTTGTGCCAAGTCAAAGAAACAGTTAGCCCTAGATATCCAGCAGACAGCCTGTCCTCAAACGAGAATCAGCTCTGGGGTGCATGGCTATGTCAGAAGTCAGGTTCTGATATATGTCCAAGTTAATTATGTCTAGTTGTGAAGGAGATGAGTTTTGTGGGGTGGCAGGCAGAAAGGGGAACACTGCCCTGAGCACTCACCTCAAGACTCGACTGTTCTTGGTATTGCCCTATCAACCCCCCCCAAAGACAGCGCGGAGGACACGGCCTCCCTGGGTCCCCTTCATGTGAGCCCCAGAGGTGCCGGCACACACCGCCTTCGAGAGACCGGGCTCTCCAACGGTCCCACCCGGGCTAGTCGTTTCCCTTTTTGGCTTTAGGTTCAGGTCACAACCCTTCAGAGACCAACTTGAATGTGTTTACTAAAGAAAAATTAGGGCAAGAGACAGAAGCACCGCATGGCTAGCTCTGCAGCTCAAACATGCACACCTTCCAGAGACAAACACACCAGTCTTTTCATTTTTGATAGACTGAGTTAGATAAGGAGAGAATCAAATAAAAGGAAACTATGAGCTACCTTTATTTTGTCAAATGTGAAAGGCCCCAGAAGTGGGTTCCCACCTCCCCACACCAGAGGGGGGCGCATTCTACAAGTTTCAGTCCATAGGTGCCAGCCACGCTGATAATCTTCAAAGAGATTCGAGAGATTCACTAGCGAGCAAGCGAGAGGAGACAGGAGGACAGCCACACGTCTCTGCGCTCAGTCATTTCAGGCCTGGCGTGTGACAGACCTGCGGCGGGTACTTGGGCGGGAGAGGTCTGCAGCTTAGCTGGTGCTTTACTCGAAGGACAGGCCTGGCCAAGAAGGGACCATCGCACTTGGCAGCACAGTGCCAGTTCTCAGGGTAGCACGGCTTCGGGGCCGGGTACCCTTCACATCCTACCCTTGGGCTCTGCTGGGCTTCCAAAACTACTTTTATCCAGCAAGTGCTACTCATGAGTAGAAGCAGCTCTTTAAAGCAGACCCACGCCCCAACCCGCATGTGGTACAGCTCCTTATTAGGACCAACGCTTAGGTGCTGGATCTCGTGGCAAACAAAGTACACCCATCTCTGGGGCCCAGACAGATGTTCTCCTGGGCTGGGCTGGCCTGAGACGGGACTTTCTGCAGGACATGAGGTGGACTACCTCACTGTGCCTCACACAAGAGAAGGCCGGAAGCCCCGGGTGCAGCCAGCACACTGTTCTCACAGCCCTGACGCCTCCTCGCCCATGAATTGCTTTCCTGAAGGGAACTGCACACTCTGTAAAAGCACCATTATTTTCTTTAAAGATAAACCAACTCTAAAGCTGCAGAGTACAAGGCATAAGGAACGAAACGAATTAAAGGGCAGCAAAGCAGCTGCCGGGCTTGGGCTCTTCCTGGAAACACGGAGAACAACCTGCCGCCACACATCGTCCTCTGACTTAGTCTCAATGCAAAGTGTCAGTACTGATGCTACTAAGGGCTTTAGATTTGCCACTGGCTATTCTGGGACTCATTTGGGGATCACAAGGGTTAATGGCTCTTCGGCAGCTTACAAGGCCTATCCACTGTAAAAAGCAACAGAAAGTTAATTAGGTGAGATCAGCCGGAACCCCGAGCAGGTTTCTGACTCACTTGATTTTGTGAGAAGCCAACGAGTTGACATATTCTGCCTCCGAAGGAGCCAAAATGAGCAGGCTGCTCCCGTGGCAGCCAATCCGGGCGGTCCTCCCGATCCGGTGGATGTATTCTGCGGGCGAAGATGGAGCGCTGTACTAAAAAGGGTAACAAAGACAAAGTGTTCACAGATCAAGGGATTGCCATTAATTGGAAGTGAAATACCCCTCACCTGCCTGCAGGTATCTCAAAATTAGACCCTGATGCCATGGTTACTCCAACACAACCACAAGGAGAAGTCACCCAAGCCCAAAACCACTGAAGTAACAAGGCTGACAGACGGGAAGTGGTGGCCAAGTTCCTAATACACGAGCCGCCTCCCATCCCTCGCCTCCCTTTTAATTTCGCCTCTCCACAGGTCTCTTCATCTTCCTGTTTGCATCTTTTCAGCGAAGTGACTGCGCAAGGTGAAAATGCAGGCAGGTAGGGGGCATCTCCTCAGGATGACCACCTGACCTTGGCCTATTTCCTTGGTAGACAATGCAGCTGAGAGGACAGCCGGGTAATAAGACAAAGACCAACCACTGCACCCGCAGTCACCTGACCAGGTCAATGCTGCACCCATAGAGCCACCTGACTAGGTCAATGCTGCACCCACAGAGCCACCTGACCAGGTCAACGCTGCACCGCAGTCACCTGACCAGGTCAGCGCTGCACTGCAGTCACCTGACAAGGTCAACACTGCTCCCACAGAGCCACCTGACCAGATCAACGCTGCACCCACAGAGCCACCTGACCAAGTGAACTGCTGCTCCGCAGTCACCTGACTAGGTCAGCGCTGCACCGCAGTCACCTGACCAGGTCAGTGCTGCACTGCAGTCACCTGACAAGGTCAACGCTGCACCCACAGAGTCACCTGACCAGGTCAACGCTGCTCCGCAGTCACTTGACCAGGTCAACGCTGCACCCGCAGACCCACCCGAGGCGGGCCCCAGGCTACCTCCCCACAGCTCGGCTCCATCCCAAGCGAGCAGGGCTGGCAGCAGGGGGATGCAGGCTCCCTAGACAGGGACAGCTGCAGCTCAAGGAGCAAGCACAGAGCGCAGATACAGCAGGCCCACCAACCACACACACACGACAAAGGGCCTCAGGCCCACCGACCACACACACCAGACAGAGGGCCTGGGTGAATGTGCCAAGAGCAAGGCCAGGCACGCGAACCCCATCAATACTCTGGACTGAGCCCCTCTGAAAAAACTGAATCTGCCCCCAGCACAATAAAATCAGCCCAGCACTCTCAGCAACCACTCGCTGTGGCCACAGACGACCCTATGCTCATTGCTGACAAGCGGTTCAGATTTAGCACAAGACAGGCATGAAATTCCACAAAAATGTGAATCGACCATGACTCACATAAACAAGGCTGTGTCCCCTGGCCTTTATGCAGATGGGCTTAAAAATAACATTCTGTAGGCCAATGAAAAGAAAAAACAGTATAAAGCTCACCAGACCCGAGTGCCCACACACCCACACCCTCTGGCAAAATGTGGGGGCTAGAAGTGTGTAAGATGCTGTCAGGACCTCAACTGCTTCCTGTAGGTCTATGTAGAGGGACACGGCTCTGGGGACAGCTAGGCCTCCCGAGGCCCAGAAACTCGTTACTTTCAGACTCCTGGAACTTGGGTTGTGGCAGGAATGAGTTTGAGTGGGACAGTCTACGCCCTTCTCTTCCAAGCCTTACTAGATGTTCTTTAGGTAGCAGGTGAGTACTCAGGAGAGATGTGAGGAGGTACAGCTAGGTACAGGCTGATTACAAGGACAATACCCAAGAAGGAAATGATGACTACCCGATGCCAGTGCATCTGCTCACAGCCCTGCACACTGCTGCCCCAAGCCCACCTTAATGACCGAAACCTACCTGGACAATCCACGTGACTTGTGGTAGATCTAAGCCCCGGGCTGCCACATCCTGCAAAACAAAAAGAATGTGACTTAAGATCGCGCTTCTGAGCCTGCGCTATTTGAGAGCGTCCTCTCTGTAGCCCATGCTGGCCTAGAAGTCTGTCGCTTGGGCTGACCTCAAGCGACCCTCTGCTCGGTCTTGCACTGTTGGGTCACAGATGTGTGCTGACCTGCTGACAGGCCTCACTGGCTGAGCTTCTCAACTCTCAAGGAGTTTGTGGTTACACGCAATAATACGAATTCTGGAGGTTCATAATCCCACGTGTACATATGCACGCGTGTACATGCACAATTCTGTTCACGACTTTCCCACGTTCCAGGCCCTACTGAAGTCCACCTGTGGTTGAAAGTTCTAGTTCAAGTCTGACAGAAGCCTTTCACGCCTCGCATTAGCAAAACGTTTGGCATACATCACCATAGGTTAGACCTTAAATAAGAATTCTGAAAACCCGGACAGGTATGGAGGTCCTGGAAGCTCCGCCTGGGCTACATGAAACCCTGTCTCAAATCCACCCCCCCCACACACACAAAATCCAAGCTGCGTGTATCACTAGTCACCCTGCCTACCACAATGCTCAGAGACTGGTCGTATGACTGGCTGGGGTGCTCTGAAGATGCCCTTGCTTTGGGGAGGCAGTGACAACCGAGTACGTGCTGAAGACCTGACTGCTGGACCCAGGCCTAAGGATCAAGTAACCTGCAGCCCCTTCTGAGAGTTGGATTAGGACACGGGCCTTGCCCGCCTTCACTTTAAAGATGGACTAGACAGCTGGGAGCCATGAAAGAGATGGAGGTTTCTCTTCTCATTTCAACTCACTGCTTGCCACTGAATGGCAAAAGCTCTGTTCTCTTCTGCCATCCTGGCAGAGATGAGCAGAGAAGGGGGGCCTTTCAGTCTCCAGTGACGCTTGCACTTAGCAATCAACTCCAGGCACACCAGACAGAAAGAAGAACATTCCCAGTGAAGCGTCAACCGTGGGCCGAGACCCTCACCTGCTTTCTTTTCAATCTTCAGAAGAATCATGACCTCCACTTAATACAAGTCAAGGTTCACAACGAGGGCCTTGTCCAGGGACACAGCTCAGCAGGCAGGCCGGCCTGTTCTAGTCATTCCACCTTCCAGAAGATGCTGTGCCCTCCTCCTGCTGCTGGGAGTGTCAGGAGCCCGCCTCACTGGGAGCCAGCAACACTTCACACAGCTGCACACGTGCTCGCCCTCCCTGAGGACACACAGCACGAGGCCGACGCAGATCACTCGGCCCCGAGTCTAGGAGCAGATGGAACCACTGCAGACCAGCAGAACAGTTCACTGGAGAACCGCTAAGAGACATTCTGAGCACGAAGTGCGTCTATGTAGGAAGCTTGGAAAATTCAAACATACTTGTTCATATTCCCAAAAGAGACCACGTGGGGAGGCTCCCAAGCTTACAATCGTGCCACCCACAGGAGAAAGCAGAGGTCAGGAGATGAGACAAGGACAGGGCAGCGCGCCTGCAGTGAGTCCCTTTATCCTTGGCTCTGGAATCATGCAAATGTCTGACAGGACTAAAAGGAAAGACAACCATCTATCATACAGTAAGAAATAGAAACATCTTGCCCCAAGCCACTAACCAAGCTAATCCTGTAACTACTGGTTTACAGGAACATGGGAGAAAGGGGAGCAGATTAAACAACTCCAAAAGGACACAGTCAAAACCAGATCAGAAGAGAGCTTAAAGAGCAAACGAGGGCTGGGAAGATGGGTCAGTATGTAGGAAAGCACCTGCCCCGAGCGCATGAGGAACTGGGGCTGAACCCCAGACCCTGCCTAAAGTTGGGGACACTGGTGTTCATCGGCAGCCTCTCAGCTACTTTCTAAACACATCATCAAGAAACCCATAAAAGGATTCAAAGACGAGTATAGCAAAGCCCCGTCCATCTTCTACAACTAGCTGCTCGTCCTTGGCACAGCTGCGTTCTCCTTCTGTTTGAACACACACGCACGCACACCGTCTCTTTCACGACCACGTGCAAATGTCATGACATTGAGTGCTCAGTACTTAGCAAGCACGTCCTTGGTAACAGGATGTTCTTCTAACCCTGCATCAGCATCACATTTAGGAATCTAGTATAGAGGAATGCAATTTTCTCGTCAAGGGCTCCCTTCTCCACTGCGCCAGAGCTGTCTTCCAAGGATGTTCTCTGTAGCTTGGAAGTGAGCAGCAACTGACCACACACCCTGCTGATGCTCCCAGGTCCCCTCAAAGTAGAAGGATGCTCCTGCTGTATCATCTCAGTTCGCTGAAGGCCGCCCAGGAGCGCTCACATTCTGGCAAGTTGCCAGGAGCCGGGCAGGACACTACCTTCAGGGTGCTTGTCCACTGACCCTGGGGACCAGTGTGGTCCAGCACTGGAGTGGGCAGTGTCCAGCACTCTCTTCTTGGTCAGGAGTTCATGACTGGGGTCCGGGGCTCTCAGGCACAGGAGCATCCTCCTGAAACTCTGCACCGGGCTGCTCCTGTTGGGAGACTGAGACACCTCCACGGGTGCAGGGGCCTTTCTGGGTCAGCCCATCTCTGAAAAATCTTCCAAGAAACACTTTCCCTCCTACCATCTTTTTTTTTTAAGTTAAGGATTTAGACTAACAGTTTTTTGGAAAAAATAAGACTGCGCTAAGTCTCTGTGCAGCAAGCTGCCTCCACCGTCCAGGGGGGAGGACAAGGCTGAGCTAGAGGTTGCCCACCTTTCCACACAGAGGGGCCACCTTTGGGTAGCGCTGGGCTGCACTGGCCAGTGGAAAGGACTGTGTGTGACGCTCCTAAGAGGAGGGCAGGCAGAGGTGTCCAGACAAAACCTTACCTGCAAACAGCTGCAAGCTCATGGCTTTGAAAACATCGTGGAATATTCTCTAGCAAGGGCAAGGCTCTCCACACTAAACACTGTCAATATCCTTTGGAACGCCAAGGGGTCTGCTAAACTTCCATCAAGAAATGACTTGTTTCGGTGGCTCTGCTGTGAAAGCCATAAAGACAGTGGCCTGCATGACCCGAGACCTCACAGACAGACTTCACGTGCAGCTCAGCGCTGCTGGCTACGGTCCTGAGCAGGGCTGCAGACAGCGCCGTGCTGGAGTGCTTCCTGGGACCAACAAGGCCTTGGCTTTGCTCCCTCACTCGGACAAACCAATAAGGAATGGCAATTCACATCCATGAAACTCAGAGTCCAAGCAGGTTGCAGCAGTGAGGACAGGGCCGCAGTGAGGACAGGCAGCTGCAGTGAGGAGGACAGGCGGCTGCAGTGAGGAGGACAGGGCTGCAGGGAGGACAGGGCTATAGGGAGGAGGACAGGGCTGCAGGGAGAACAGGCGGCCGCAGTGAGGACAGGGCTGCAGCGAGGACAGGCGGCCGCAGTGAGGACAGGGCTGCAGCGAGGACAGGCGGCCGCAGTGAGGACAGGCGGCTGCAGCTGTGACCCTGCAAGGCTCTATTCCCATTCCCCCATCACCCCACCCCACTCCCCAGCATCCTAAACAACTAGGGAGACGCAACTCCCCAGCTGTGCTGCTGCTTTTTCTTTTCTTTCTTGAGACAAGTCTTGCTTTGCAGCCTCTGCTGAACCAGGCTTCTGCAGCCAGGGTTAGAGGCATGGCCACCTGTCTGGTTCCACTATGTTTTTTATTTTATTTTTTGCTGGTACACATGCTAGGCAAGCACTCCGACTCAGCTAATTCCCTTGTGGCATGGACCCTCGCTGGTGGCTGGTGGACCCTCGCTGATAGCTGGACGCTCCTCTCCATCCCCAGCAAGTGCCAGTGTCATCTGCAACAAGCACTGCCACATGGGGACGCCAGCCAGTGCCTGCTCCATTGCCCACCTGGACAGCAGCTGAGAGTCGCTCTGCTCACCCCCGAAACGTGCTAAGAGCTGTACACCTAAGTGGGCTGCTTCACAACGAAGTGCAGAGGGGTGCGGTGCTGACTGCGGGTGTCTTCCTCAACACCCCCTCAGCCCCTGGGCAGGGCTCGCAGAGACAGGCAACTGACCCATCTTTCAGGGAGACCTCTGCAGCTGCGCCACAGCAACATGGACGCACCTGCCGGAGCCTCAGCTCTACAACTCCAGTCTGACTGCGGTCCAGCTGGATCCTCCAACCTAACTAGGGCAAAAGAGCCACTAAAGTCAGTTCTGAAAGACTCTCCATTGAGGCCTGGAGGCCTCCGCGAGACAACTGGCGGCCTCGGCGAGACCCGGGAGTACAGATGGAGGCAGCTTGCTCAGGTGCCAGCCTGTCAGTTGGATTAAAATGACTCATTTATTTACCCAAGAACCTCACAAAGTGCTTTTACTAACAGGGAGAGAGGGGCCTGACGCCTCTCTGAGAAGGGGCGCACTCATTCCTCCGTGTTGTCCTGGCCTGCCAGAAGTCATTACTGCCGTATGTGGAACGCGTCAGCAGGGTACGGGCCCCTGTTGTCTGGGTGACAGATTGGGCTGCGTAATCAGAGGAGGAAGGGGAGAGTGCAGAAGCTGTCAGAGGCGAGAAATCTTGGCTGGAGCCGCCAAAAAACTGGCAATATGAGTTAGCGTGACAGAGTAAACAGCAAACATCTCCAAATGACCTCCCGTGAGCAGCAGAGAGCCGCAGTGAAAGACGAACTTCACCTGAAAAGCGCACGCAGAAACCCACATGGGCCGAGGCCCAGGCTTCCGGCTTCCTTTGTCTGTGGCCGCCTGGCCCGGCGGAGCTTTGAGAGCAGTGTGTAGAGGAGAGAAAACAGAACACATGAGGGGGGCAGGCGGCGCGGGTGGTCGGATGCATTTCTCAAAGACACAAGGTCCACCCATTGCAGACTCCCGCTGGTAGCTACGGGCCTGTCTGCTTTGGGGGGCTACCGCACTCCATTTGTTCAGGCAGCCCAGGACAGCGTGGACGAGAACCCAGTGCTGGCCTCGCACAGGGACCCTCACTTTCTGTCCCCTGAGGAGCAAGCACTTCTGCTAGCACTCATCAGCCGTGGTGCTGAAGGCCACACCGCGGCCTGGGCCTAGGCACCACAGACACCAGGAGGGCTGTCCAGCGGACAACCGTCATCTCGTTCTTTTGA